>CM053784.1:264441416-265913916 GCA_028749045.1 Cupressus sempervirens
TATTCATGGATTTGTAGTGAATTTTTGGAGTGAAATTTTGGTATTAAAACTTTAGGATCACCATTGAAGGCCTAAACATGCCCAGATGAGGCCCAAAAAATTGACAAATGGTGCTTGCACCAATAAAAGACTATAGATTAGGAGCTGAGGATTCCAAAGAGTAGCTATAATAGTCAATTAGAGAAACAGTTTGAAAGTTATGGCCTTTTGAAGTTGGGTCAACCAAAACTTCAAAATAAATCTCAAAAATATACTTGGCCAACTCTATCTGTATTGTTAGGGTATGTTGGCCCTAGGTATTAAGTTTGATGTCTAGAACCTTCCTTGGAGACATAAAATTGCCTATTTAAGAAATGCCCATACATTGTCTAGGACAACTCTGGGTGATAGTTCATAGTTTTTTCTTTTGGATTACTATAATGAAGGTGCCCATGTGGTTTATAATATTGTAATTCTAAATTTTATAATTTCTCATTTTTGGTGATATAAGATGCCCATATTGTTTTCTTGCAGTTTTTAAATTTCTTTGTTTCTTTTATGTGTTTATGGTATTAAAGGGGGCACCCTTCATCAATATGCATATGCATATGAATATACATTTACATATTTATTTAAATTAAAAATACTTACCAATTATAACTAGTCTAGAGATATTCAGTTTTTATCTGACAGGTGGTTATGTCAAGGCCCACTTTCTAGCAACCCAGTTTTTGAGAGATGGGTGCAAGAATGCACGGAGCTATATGGGTTTAAAGTAAGCAATTATAGGGTTGGTTAGGAATGGAGAGACCTTTCCCTCATTTCTAAGGACTTGAAACCAATAATGACTATGCTTAACACTTTGATCCCTAGTAATAATAAGGATGAGATGGTCTGGATGGATAATCCCAATGGAAGTTATTCTGTTGCTTCTGGCTACAACTCTCTCTGGGGTTTAAAGGAGAAACCCCCTTGGGTGGATGCTTGGATCTCGGGCCTCACTCCTAAGATCAACATATTTTATTGGCTGGCCCTTCAGAACAAAATTCTAACGCAAGATAACCTCATGAAGAGAGGCCATGTTATGCCCAGCAAATGCCTGCTCTGTAAAAACCAGTCTAAGTCGAGAAATCATATCTTTATTCAATGTGACTTTTCTAGGGAGGTGTGGAATTCTCTTAATTAGGAAATGGAGATTTTCTGGTGCTGGTCGGATAACCTCATTGACTTTTTCAGTCATTGGAAAAGCCTCTATAAAATTGCAGGCCAGCAGGATAATTATGCCTAGTTTTTGCCTCACTTCTGCTGGAGTATCTGGAAGGAAAGGAACAACAGAATTTTCAGGGACAGAGAGGAGCTGGCTATAATTCTAGGAAGGAAGATTTTAAAAAACATAAAAGAAAACCTTCAAGTGATGAAGGAGGGGGAAGTTGATTTAGGGGACAAGAAGACATTTAAAGAAAAAGACAGGGATCCCAAAAGACAGGATGCCAGATGGATTCTAACCCCGAAAGGATGGTCAAAAGCCAACTTTGATGCCACTTCTAAGGGCAACCCTAGCCCCTCTGGAAGTGGTGGAATTATAAGAAATATTTTTGGGGAGGGGATTGCGGCCTTTGCTCTCCCGCTTGGAACATAGACCAATCATTTGGCTGAAGCCAGAGCCGCGTGCAGTGTGGTTAAGCTGGCTTCTGAAGATGGAGTTTCCAAACTTTGGCTTGAAGGGGACTCCAAAAACATAATTAACAGTATTAATGGTATCACCCCTCCCTCGTGGTTGATTGCAAATTTAATTGATGAGACACGTGCCACTCTCACAAAAATTGAGAAGGTCCATGTCACTCATGCGTTTAGAGAGGCAAACCCAGTTGCTGACTGGTTCGTTAACAAAAGGGTGGGAGCAAACAAATAGATGATCTGGCATTCTGAAAAAGATATTTCGATGGAGGCTAAGTCACTAACCGAGATGGAGAAAATCCATGAAAGTATGAGTCAATCTAACTGTAATCATGTTTAATAAAAAAAGAATGGATGTTGGTACGAGCAATAATATGTTTCTTGGTTGTCGTATTCTCAAGGGATTTTCTCCATCTTTTCAACACGTGTGGAGTATCCTTATCATTTTCACTCGCTATTGTATTAGATAGGTGAACGATCACGAACCCAATAATAGAAACAAAGCCAAAATCTTGGCTGGAAAAAATTTGCAGAGATTGGGGCTCATGAGAATTGTTGAAGAAAAAATGGATGTCATGACTGGAGAATGGAGCAGAAAGGAGATGGTGGGTGAAGTGGAGAAGTTGAAGAATATGGGCAATGTTTGGAAAAAATTGGAAAAGAGCGGAGTTGCAAATTTTTTCGAGAAAATCCATGGTTTTGACCCTGAGGTCACCAACAGCATGGTGAACTCGTGGAACAATGGCAAGGTCAAGGTGAATGGGGTTTCCTTCCAAATCACAGAGGAGGTAGTTGTGGAGGTCACTGGTATCCCTATGGAGGGTTTCAAATTCTACAAGGAAAAGAAACTTTCATCTAATGCTGTTAAGGAGTTTGTGAAAATTTCTGTAGAGATGAACAAGTTGGAAAAGAAAGAGTCTTTCTATGTGACGAAGACTATAAAGAAGTTATGGAGGTATGTTTTATATGCCCTCATTGATTATGTTACCCTGGACCCTAGGTTTGATCGGGTCAGAACTCACCATTTTGTGATTTTAAATCATTTTCACCATAATAAAAGAATTTCCATACCCTTTTACCTTCTCACTTCTATGAACAAGGAAATCTCTAGTTTCAAGAAGAAAGCCACTATTAACCCTGCTTTGCATGAGGGATTATTGCTCCTCATCCATGAGCATTTCAAAGCTTAGTCTATATGCAAGAACCCTCCTCATGTTGAGGATGTTGACGAAGGCAGCTCCAACTTTTCTTCTGACTCTGATGAAATTGAGAGCATTAGCTCGGAGGAGGAGAATGTTTCCTCAGGAAAGAAGAAAAAAGGTCAAGCCAGTAAACTATCCACTACTACAACTCCCAGTAGGAAAAGCCCTAGGGATCATGTCCAAGCTCATGCAAAAGAGGGTTATGCTAAGGAGGAGGAGGAAATGGATACAGAAGATTCTGACAAAGTGTTGGAGGAGGAGGTGGAAGAGGAGAAACATGGGAAAAATTGGAAGAGGGAGGTTGTGAGAGTTGAGGAGACTAGAAATCAGAGGACAGATGTTATTCCTCATCCCCTCTCCCCTGTCCAGTCTCAGCCTCCTTCAGAGGAAAAAGTGAATTTCATAACTGGCGAGAACGAGGGGGAAGTGCAAGTCAAAAATAGCATAAAGGCCTGGAAAAATTTCAATGCGAGGAATACTAGTATGGGGATTTTTAGGGAAGCTATGAACCCTCAAATCCTGGTGGACAACCTGGAGCAGCCTAGGCTCAATGAGCTCATTGACCCAACTATCCTGGCCATCTCAGACAACGCAAGGGAGACTAGAATGAACCTTCTAAATAATGCCCACAGTAATATGATTGGCAACTTCAGATCAATCAAATGACTCTTCCATGAGCTGGAGGAAGTTAGAGAAAGGGTAACCCAGATGGAAAGTATTAAGAATAAGATAGGTAATGATATCCAGGAGGATTAGGAAAATAGAGAAAGCTTAAATGAAAGGAGAATAAGAAATCTTGAAAACTATAACCATAACCTAGCAAGTCAGATGATTTCTCTCTTGAGTTTGATGAATGACAACATCCAATCCCTTGCTGGTAAACTTAAGGACAGGGGCTTGCTGGTGGAGGAGGGAGGACAGAACAGGGATAAGGCCAGGTCATATGATGACAAGGCCATAATCAGTACTCTCACTAGTATGGATCAGGGCATTGAGAAGGTCCAGGATCAAATGGCAAAGGAGCAGCAAAAGATAATCGAGGCTGCTCAGACTATGCAGGAAATGGAGAAGATAACTGAAGACTAGTTTTCTTGTCTTTTTTTTTTTTTTTTGTCTTCCTAGCTTTTGGCTTTTCGATAGGCTTTCTATAGTCTGTTTTAGTTTTTTTGTTTTCTGGCCTTTCTATGGGCCTTTGTTTTGGGCAGGGCCTTCGGGTCTTTTTTCAGCTGTTGGACCTCTGTTTTGGTTGGGTTTCTTTGGCTTATTATTAGCCTTGTTTATGTAAAACTTATGGGTTTCAGGATCCATTAAAACCTGTTTTTCTTATCAAAAACTAGTCTAGAGATATGATTATAATCCATAGAATTTTAAAGAATGTCATCAAAGTTTTCATCTTCATCTCTATTAACTATACCGCTAACAAAAAGTAGCACCAAAGTCAATGCACCTACATATCCATGATCCTAATTGATGCATTCAAAATCATTCTCAGCAATGCAATGTCAACAAGAACATGAGTAGTCCCTAGTGTGTGCATTAAAAATGGGCCTCTAATTCAACCACGCACTATAACAGAGTCTTTATTTGTCAAATTGATCCAAGAATGAACATGAGATTGTTCATCTTGAATGGCTGAACAAGGTGAATGGTTTCATTCTATCTAGATAAGGTTTGGAATGTGCCCTCATAATAGAGAGTTTAGTAACCATTGACCAATCCTAGAATGAAGAATTTGAATACATGCAATGCAAGATTAAGCTAGTATGAATGCAATTAAGCTATCTTTTTTTGAGATTTTCTTATGAAAAATAGATGAATTTAAGCTAGATGAAATGAAAATTAATCTAACAATGACATGAAAAAAGTTAATCTAAATCTATGCAATGTAATCTAAGATGAGAAAGAAAATTGACTAGTACAAAGATCTTTGAATGCACAAATATTTGAGTACTCAAAATGTTAGAGTTTTGTTACTCAATGATTGCTTCCTCCTAAAATGAGAGGCATCAAGTATCTTTTATAGAATCCAATCGATGGTTGAGATTGAATCAAATGAATGGTTCAGATTATAGGAGAGTTGAGTTCAACTAAAGAGTTTCCATAAATGGAGTTAACTTATTTCTTTTGGAGTTAATGATGCAATTAATTGTTTTATTTCCTTTTTTTGATTCAAAGTTAACTCATAATTTTTTATTTAGAACTGGAAAGAATATTTGAATATAATATTTGATTTAATTAAATTTTAAATATGACCTCATAATTGAATAATTAAATTCAACAATTAGGATAAGGGTATTTAATTAAATAAAATATATTTAATTCCTTTTGTCATGTGTATAGCTAAAGTGGGTGAATTTACTTAATTAAAGTGCAAGGACTTATAATTAAATTAATTTTATTAGAAGTTTTATTTAACCAATTTAAGTCGATGTTTAGGAATTAAATAAGATGTGTGTTTATTACAATTTTAGGATTTCTTTGTAATCTAGCACTAAGATCAAGTAGATACAATCGATTAGAAATGCCTAGTAAAATAGGACTTTGTTGATCAAGAAATTAATGTTGGAGACTAATGCACTAAAATTGGTTCAGAATGGAAAGGTGTCAATTTTAAGGTATTACACCTAGTGTACAGTGTATACTGTCCAATTGTGAGAGTTGGTTCTCAAAAAAGAATGTAAGGATTGTGTTTTTCTATCCTCTTGCAACTATGCATAGCTTTTCTATCCATGCCTAAGAACATATAAATTTAACATAAAAATTGGAGTTAAATAATGAATAAAATACATGTACAATGCTTAACCAAAAAAACTATATGTGATTAAAAATTTACATGTGCACAAAAAGAATATACAAGGTTTTTCTTGACTTGTTCTTGATAATGTGTCAACCTAATTTGATGCAAAATGTGTCTTGTACCATTCTACAAAATCATGTGAATTATTTGACCAAACTCCCTTATAATTCATTTGTACTTTCATAGAGCATATTTAATGCAAGCTTCAACACCATCATGTTCACCTTTATCATTCCCACTTTCAAAGAGACTCCATACATGTGATATATTTTCATAATGATGACATCTAGAAAGTAAATAAAATGGTCTACATGATTTGAACTATGTCACACAACCATCTAACAAAACATAATATGTATCAACATTTATGCCCCTTTCCTTCAAATATACAAAAACAATACCAAATAGTATTCTACATAATGAATACCATGTTCTTTATCATCACTTATATAAAAGTATTATTCTTTCTTGATGACCTATGCTTCATATGTTCTCAAAATACCATCCAAATCTAACTGTACATGATGATAACACACATGTACCATAATAGTAACCTACTCTAAACAATTGTAGTATGATTGAATAGTGTTTTGATGATTTTTTTTTGCAAAATCGACAACTGATAGAATAGTTCCAAATAAAACATTATATTTAAATTTTTGAAATCCTTCTTCTTTTTTCTTTTCAAAAAAACATTATAAATATACAGTTGATTCAAAATTTTAAATTTGTTCATATATGGTTCAATAGCTATCTTCTCTTCAACATATTGTAACCTTTTAGATTCTTTTCCAAATTAAATCTCATTCCTTATATAGTTGTCACTCTTCAAATTTATCTTTTTTTCGACATCAATATATTAAATTTTTTAAAGGAAAAAGAGCCAAATCATCACATATTTCACATATTCCTATTATATAATATTTTTTACTAACTCTATCATCCATTTTATCACATAAAATGGATGGGAAGAACTCACTTTGTCTACTAGGAAGGTCATTTTCATAACCAAAAGTATATTCTACAAACTTTTGGACAACATAATAGTGGAGATCAAATTTAATATGATAATAACAATAATAAGTGTCAAACACTTTGTTTCTCCTTACATAATATGGCTTCAGTCTCTGAAATGATGTTTTCCCAATACTTATATTAGGATTCAAACTATAACTGAGATATATATTTCATGATGTCTCGTGTCCAACAAATATTTTTAATGATATTCATATTGATTATCTCTAACCTTGTGTCTAATAACATCTCTAATGTTTTATGAAGGATAAGCATTATCATTCCCAAATGATATTACCAAATTCTTGATTATATTATCATCCTATCACAATGAGGATCATCTACATATATTTTACCAAATTTGTTCCAAAGTACCATCTTCCAAAAGAATTCTCCTATCAACATATTTTTATATTGTTTCCTACTAAAACCAATCTATGATGAAACTTGAAATATTTGTATGTTTTAGGGTATAGTGCTACTAACAATGGGTGCCAACATAACTCTTATGATGATGGTCTTATCTTTACTTTGAGTTCTCTTCCCTATATATCTCAAACATTTCCTAACATTTTCAATAATATCACTTTGAATGTTAAAAAAGGAATTGTTGATGTTGTGTTGACACCCAACAATTCTAATGACTATTGCAATTCTTTTCCTATAAGACCACGAGAAACTATTTTTGCTTTTTCCAATGTTTCTAAAAAATAAAATTTTCTCATTATTTCTTTTACAATCTAATTTATGACTCTCTTAGTAGAAAGAATTAGTAGTTTAATATCAGCAAGTGATCTCGATTTCTCCACATCTATTGCAAGTAAATCATCTAAGTTTCTATAAGTGATCATTTCTTTCACATTTTGTGATAGTTTTGTGTGTTCATCCATATCAATATGTTTCAGAGCATAGTACTTCCAATATGGGATCTAACCCTAATAGGACTAGAAATATTATGGATACAACACCTACTAGTGCTTAGGTGGCTTTTAAATTCATGTACATGTACAAGTATATTTAAATTTATATATTTTATATTTTTAGATGCATATATTATATAATATATAGGAATGTATACATATGTATGTATAGTAAATTATAGTACTAAATTTGTAGGGTTCAATTGATGCTTCACTAATCAAAACATTATCCATAAATATGTAGAGGATGTTGGAACAAGAAAAAATGGGAAAATACAAAAAAAAAAAATGGTATTTTTCATTTTTGGAGGTCTTCAAGAAATTTTTGGGCTTCAAAAATTCTAGTTAGGTTATAGTACTACACTTAAAACTTTGACCACTGAATATACAACTTTTAAAGATCTTTCCAAAAAATCGGACAGTTCACAATTTTGACCTATGAGTACAAAGTTATGACTTTGTACTTTTGTAGTTCATTTGTCATGAAATACAAAATATAGATTTTTATAGTTTTGAGAGTTTATTTTGTAAGTAAATTATTTATGGACTTCCCATTTTCATTCCCAAGGGATAGTGGTGACCCTTGGGATTCATCAAACTTGTATAAACTCTATTTTCAAATGGAATCGATCACTTTTTGGCTTGCAAAAACTTATTGTTATATTTTAATAATTTTCAACTAAATCACAATATCGTGGTTTCTACACCTCATATTGTAATTTGAATTCTGAATTTGGTCCATTCACAATAATAGGATTCTTGTGAGTCTCAGTCAGAGAGTTTCTCTATTCATATGCACCTCGATGACTCTCTTGCTTATGACATGATACATTTAGTTGATCATTGGTCTTCTTGAGACATATGTTTATTATTCAACATTTATTAGATTTATAATTTTATATTATTACATATTTATGACATTTCTGATACATGAAATATTTATGATTTTATATATGACGTGTATGTATTGCATTTGTGATTTGACATATTTATGTCTGTTCATGACTAACATCTAGATGATATTATATGATGATTTCATTATATAGATTAGATGATTAATGGTTTAAAATGTGATATATTTATTTTTATCATTGATTAGGTCTTAAGACATGTGTTTATGAGTTGGCATTTATGTTTCTTCTTGAGATTTTACATTCCTAAATCAGATTTATATGTAGACACATCAAATTTATGATTTTAAATTATATATATGATCTTGTCTAGTTTAGGACATGTGTATGTATTACATTTGTGGTTTTATGCATTAAATGTGTTGGCTCCTAAATTAATAGCTTTTCAATAACCCAATGATAGGAACAAATACATCTAGGGGCAGCTAATTCCCATGTTCAACATACCAATTCAGACATTGGGGCTAACTATAAGGCTATACTCCTTCTTCTTCTTTAGGCTCTACAAGACCTAGGCGGGTGAACCTTTAGATTCATTCATATGGTATAGTTTCAAAGAATACAACTGAATCTAGACAAAGAAGATAAAATCCTTATTTCTCCTATACTTATGCAATGATAAAGGCATGCAGTAGCAAATTGCAAAGAACCTATGAAATCCACAGGCAAAGTGAGGGCATCCTTTTAACTCTTAAATGGAAAATGAAATGGATAATTGATTAAAGTTTGATTTCATCAGATCCCAAATATGTAGTGGCAAGAACATATTGATTCTATAGTTGATCAGTGCCTTATATATTGGGCAATTCCATAAATTACACACATACATCCATGAATCAATGACATATTTCATACATCAAGATATCAAATCTATCCTATCACTTTGTGAATTAGTGTCATGCCCAAAATGCAAGGGCAAAAACACACAAATTTATTTATATTTTTATTTTTTCTATTCAAATGGAATTAAATCCATTTTTAAAAAGTTAATCACACTACTAAGTTCGATATGCTAATTTGCACATGTTAAAGTATAGGCATAATGAGAAACAGATACATGATCTCCTAACAATGTCTTGTCATTTCCATAAAAGTTTATAATCAATGAGAAGAAAAGATTGCTAAATCTGAGCATTCATTATTACATTGATTTTGACATTTGTTTCATTATTACTTTAATTTTAAAGTAATCTATTATAATTAAAATAAATAATTCAATTTATCTTAAACTCACAACACTAAACAACTATCTACATGAATATTCAACACTTAAAATTTGATCTCATAAGCTAACTTAATATTACAACCTTTACTAATCTAAAACATTTTAAGATAAAAATAATACTAACTTTCGATTTAAGAACAATATAATCACTTATAATAAATCTCAATTAATTTTAAGATGGATTAAGTATTCTAACTAACTTATCTTAGACAACATATTAACCAATAATGTGGGGTCCACTCAATAGATTTAAAATATTTATTATTATCCACTATAACGTTAACTAATCAAAATATTAATAAACAATATAATTGAATTCTTCTAAAAACAATTTAAGTAATTATAACTCTAAAAATTTAGAAATCACAATCATAGAACTAACTATCTAAAATAACACCTAGCATAAAATTTAACTAAACTTTATTACATCAAACATAAACAAAACATCTAACCTTGACCACACTTCGATATCCTACACCCAAATAATACTATCTATTTTTAAAAAAAAATTGATTAATTATGATTCACTAACATTAATATATCATCATTACCCTAATCACGTTCCACTTCCAATTATAATACTAACGCTTTAAACATACTAACAACTTTAATACATACTAATTTATGATATTTAAAGTATATCTAAACTAGACAAAAGTACACTGATTACTTAAATTTAAACTAACATAACTAAAAAATTAAATACTCTTTCAATTTATGATCTATTCAAAATAATAATAATAATAGTGATGATAATGATGATATAGCTAAAATTAAATAAACTAAAATCTAAACTAGATTATACCAAGTTCATTTATATTCAAAACACCAAAAATAAACTTTCTTGCCAAATAAAACGAAATTCACATTAGTCAAACTTTTACTAACCTTAATCAGAATCTAATATTTATTAGGACTAACATTTGTTAATATAAAATATATATACATATATAATTAACTACACTTAAACAAATTTTAACATTAACATACACTATTATGAAAAAAACAAAACATCCATAATAAAATTTTAAAACTTAATTTAACTAAAATCTAAAAGAATTAAATACTAATGGAAACTTTACTAACCCACAATATTAAAACAACATATTAAAAAAAAAAATTCAAACTAATCTCAAATAATAACTAACTAAATTTAAATACCTAAAAAATAAAACAAACTACTCAACAATATCAACTAAAGTTAAACAGGTTTATACTTATACTAATGCTGATCTAACAATAAAAAAAAATCAAACAAAATCTAAACTACCCCCTAACCTATCTCCTCACACTATCCCAAGCGCTGACCTAATGCATGACAAAGTTGTACGTGGGCCAAGGCAAAAGAAAATGCAGGTAAGGAATGAGTTTAGTGTTATTTATCAAGTTCAAAAATGAGTGTTATTTATCAAGTTCAAAAATAAGTCTTGTCCACTTTAATTGCCTTCCCTAATGACAAGTCAAGCAGACATAGTACTCTTCAAGGCATCCCCTGCAGCCCCAGGAGTTGGCAACTATAGAAAACAACACACTTTTTTGTTCAAACATAATTTGCATTGATTTAAAAGTTTTATTCCCACACTCAATTGTTTTGACATCTGACAAGGCAGTCAAGGACCCACTTGATCTCACCCATCTAATCGCATGGAGGTAAAAAAAAATGGTTAGTATTTTCAAATCTCCCTTCTTTTAAAACTTTCCATGGTAGGTGAAGACTTTAGAAAAAGAAAAAAAAGGTAATGATTGCCTAAAGTTTATTACGTAAGACTTGGGATATTTTAGGATTCCCTATAAGCATTTAGTTATTTGTCTAAAAATTATTTTAGTATTAATTAGTTTTTTATATTTAACAATAGATTTTCAGAGGGCATCTAATAAGAATATTTTCTATTTTTAACAATAGATTCATACATTTCTCTCATACAAAATACAACATCATGCAGGTGGATGTTTGTGAGAGTTTTTTTTTTTTGAAAGTTCTAAAGATCTCAAGTTGCATAATTTTAATTTTTCAACTTTCTAGTGATAATATTTGAATCCAATTTCAATAATTTAAAGGACAACTTGAAAGGTGAGAAATATGTATCTCAACTCATATACAAAACTAAAGATTTTTTGACAAGTCTAAAAACAATTAATCACATCCAAAGAAGGTTATCCAAACACTAAGATTTTGATTTAATTTGCACTTATTCTCTCATCGAACATTTACACAAAATATACTTAAGATCGATCGTTCCATCCTTTCTTCATTTTACCTAATTAATATTAATCTTATGAATACGATTTCAAAACATAAGAATGCCTAAGGAAGAGTGATCATCATTTTATCCATTTTTTTCAATACACATGTGCATAACTCAAATTCTATAAGATTCAAATGCAAGAGATGTTACTCAACCTTTTCTCTTATATTAATCAACCTGGTTCAAGGCTCCATTAGGAAAGAACCAGTAAGAAAACTCGACATCCTTGCCAAATACATCAAAATTTAAATACTTTTTTTTTTCCATAATGTTACAAATCAAATGAATTCTCTTCTAGGTCTTTCACAAGAAATCCTTTCCAATATCTTCAATGCATCGAGGGAATCATGGGAAAGATGAAAACTAAATTGGTGGTAATACAACATAATATGATGAACAATTCAAGCATGCATCCCCAACCCGATTTTGTACAATAGGTTCAACATTGAACCAAACTAGGGGGGAGGTGGATTTTCTCAATAGGAGATGTCAATCACCATACCATAACATAGCCCTTTTGGGACTAAAATTCAAGAGCTTTTGTTCTTCTACAAATGCCCTTTCGAGGCCAATACAACAAGGATTTTCATTCCTTCCCTTTTTCAAGAATTCAAATTTTCATAGAAGGTATGTGATGACAAGTAGAGGCCCATACACCCTACCCTCTTTCCCTCTTCTCACCATGAGAGGAGACTATACACTATTGAGGTCCAACTAAGGCCCTTCCCCCACACTTGGCCACTTCTTCCCTATCCAAGGGTGAGTAATGCCAAAACAATTCCCATGAAATCCCCTCAACATTTCAAAAAAAGAATAAGAATGACACCCAAAAATGAGTTAAGATTCCTCCCCAAACAACTTCAACATACATGCAAGCAATACAAGAACAACACAATGCCTTATGAATGAATCAAAGTATGAACAATATGAAGAACATGATCAAAAGAGTGAAGAACCTTCACAAAAAAAAGTTATGGTAAAATGACAAGTTGAGAAAAGCTTATCCTTCCTTTCCTTCAATCTTCCAACTTTTCTGTAAAAACTAGAGATTGGGTAACAACCCCAAAACTTCTCTAAAATGCCTCTAAATAAGATCCTAACTCAATTAGACTTTAGGTAACCCCAAGGTGGAGTTTGGGTCACCAACTCATGAAGGAGGCAAATCAATTTTCGCAATCAACCAAAAGTAGAGTTTTTGAGTAACCCTAGAAGTCAACCAAAGAGGCTAAGGGGGTAGAAAGTACTCCCAACCCATACCCTTACCCATAGGGTACTTAAATTTAATGTTTTTTTGCCTTAAAGACTTAATAGGAACCAATCAAAAGCTAGAAATATTTTAGGATTTACTAACAACCTTCAAAATGTAGATAACTTGCTAATCTTAAATGGGGGTAATTAAACTCAAAACTAATTGATTAACAAAAAGATAACTGTAGATAGTAGTTTTCCACAATCCATTAGAATTCTTAGCTGTATTTTCTGGGTAGATTGTGTTACAATTTTTGCATCAACGTTTCGGATCACACTCTGTGATCCATCATCAGGATGAGAGAGCTGAAGGAAAAAAGATAACTAACCAAATATAGCTTAAATCTTTAGGTTACTTAGTTCCATTTAACTATCATGCTAGAATGCATACACAATTCACAAGCATCAAGTGACACTATAAAAACACTATTATGAAGCATTAACATTTACTAAATATAGAATGATACATTCACCCAAACCATGACACAAATAAAATAATAACAACAGGGTTTGCATCTTTCATCAGATTTAACCCTAGTTTCAACAATTGATACGTCGGGTTCAGTTTCGTTTGTCCATTAAATTTTTTTTGGCTAAAATGTCCTGCACACTCATTGCACACATCAGTAGCTCAAGAAAATTATATGCATATATATTAAAAACCTATATGGATAGTTACATAAATCTTTCATAAAATCAACTATTTAATTCATTTCTACCCATATTTAATCATCTGAATCACATAATCAATATAACATAACGTATTCATTAATTCATATTAAAGTACCATAATAATCATTGTTAGGCATGCATACACCTAATCATCATAACAACATCAATTAAAGAATACAGAACTATCTGAAGTGTAAAAGTTTATCATCAAGACACCAAAATCAACACCCTTATCATTAGGTGAAAATGCCTCATAGCATCATTAGTGAAATTTCAATGTTTCAATAGTTGAGTTAATGTAGAAGTTCTCGAATCACTGAGTATTTAAGAAAAAGAATGTATCAACTTCTCTTAATTTCATTAGGACCTTCACAACATAAAACATTACTTCAGATCCATTCAAATCTCCTAGAATAGATTTAACAAAAAAAAATCATATTTAATAATTACATACAAGGAAGGTCCTTACAATTAGACATTTGTGTTCATAAAGAACTCATACTCATGAAACATCCTTCTCATGTAACTAGCAGCCCTATCAAATATATTAAGAATTTACTTGGATCTTTGTTCCAACAACAAAATACATAAGACATACAACCTTGAGGAGTTAAAAATGGGTTTAATTTCTTTTCTCTTAAACCACAAAACATTTCAAATAATAGAGATAGGAGATGGGAATTCAAATGAAACTAAGAAGTTTGTTGTTCATTGTATTCATTTCTTTGAAACTATACATTCAAGATGCATGTAAATAACCCATAGAACTACTTAATAGACCATAAGTATCTATATTAGCTTTACTACTATTTTTCATACAAAAGATAATGTTGAAGAACTATGAAAATCATAGAAATAGAAAATCTTCCAAACTGGAACCATCCTTGTGGTATCATAGTAGTGAAAAATATCAAATAAATCATAACCAACCTTGTGCAAAGAAAGAAAAAAATGATATAGGAGAGGAAAGAAATCCTAGATCTGATCTAGAAGTTACACATGTCCACTTGAATCTCCATCCCCTACTATTGCAAAGCATCTTTTTTCTCTCTACAACCATAATTTGAAAGGGATCTCATCATTAAGCTTCAAGAAACTCAAAATATCTTCTCCAACTGATGAGAAACCTTCATTCTGATAAAAATATTAGATATGCATCTAAAATTTTGATAAAATATTCACTAGACTAACTCAAAGGTGAAAAGACATCACCAAATACATCCCAACTAACTTTGACACACACCCAGTTCACCATTTTTCCAAAAACCAAGTCTAAACTGCCCTACTAGAATACAATTGAAAAATAAGAATATCTCAAAGATATCGCTTCTTGTGTAAAACATCTATTGAAAATCTGAAAAGTTTGTTTTGAGAGCTTTCTATAAGTATATGATAGTCATGTGTTTTCTTATCAAAGTTTCCTAGGAGATCAATTTAAAAACCATACTTTTAACTAGCTCTAGCTCTGCATTTTAATTATAAAAATTTAATCCTTTCCTATAGTCAAAACTATATCATATAACCTTATATTTATTGTAAAGACCTTCTACACATACATTTGGAGGAAACTATTACAATATTAAATTTTATTCAATTTGAAATTTCTCTCTCATCTCTAAATCTGGGTCAAATTGCTTTGACTGAGCTTTGACACATGTCACCATGTGATTGGTCAATTTCTACACCATCATCCTGACACATTAGCCTACCTCACCACCCCTCTGCCATGTTGTCACTATGTGTCAATCTGCTATTGGTCTTTACTGCCTTATTAGCATCCTCTGGATAGGTCTGCCACTCAAGTGCCACATGTTGCTCCCTGATTGTGTTGCCATGTCGTCATCCTAGTCATCACTTTGCCATATCATCAAGACACAATGACGTTGTGACATGTTGCACCTCCATCTATGTCATCATCTCTATGTCACCACCTCTACTATGTGATGGCTTGTTGCTATGTCGCCATCCTAGTCAACAATTGCCATGTCACTAATGACATAGCAACATTGTGCCATGTGTGAACTATGGTGCCACATCAACATATTCATTCAAAATTAACTTTGAATTTCCTCTAGCTTAGCCATGGGTCCACACATTAAGATGCCATATGTCTCAAAAGGCGGCATCTTTTAGACATTACATTAGTTGAGTGTTTGGATATAAAACTACAAAAACAAGTGCTTGTTGGCTCAATGTGGGATTAAAACTTTGAAATTATGCTTTCAAAATTTGTGCTTCTCTACCGTTGCTCGAGAAATCACATCATCATTGATCCATGAAATTGAAATAGTTGCAATGCCTCCAAGGTACCTTCATTGGCATATGGTGATTAAAATCTTCCCATTTATGTGCTCTATTCGTAGCTAAAAGAAAAAGTTGACATCTCTAACTATAGAACTTCTACAACAAAATTTTCTATAGAAGTAAGTATTTGAGCCTACATTTCTTCAATGATATGACCCTCTCGTATTCATTGTAGAAACACTCATGAATTCCAATGATCAATTTTTTTTACCCCATTTTGGAAATGATTTTGTCAATATACAAGATTTATATGAAGTTAATCTGTCGAACATGATCAAACCCTAATAGCAACTATTTAACAACTTATTCATTTGTGCTTGTTTTCATAGGGACCATGTGGACATTCACCTATGGCATCTTTTGATATCATTTTACATCACTTAGACATGTGAGACCTCAAATTATCTATCAATGACAACCTTGCCATGCCGATGAATGAAAATTCAAAAGTCTTTGCATGTTGTGTTGCACTTATTCTCTTCTACTGGCATGGTGCCTCCTTTGCCTACTAGGGCAATGGACAAGCTCCCCATGAAAATTCCTCTATGGCCTATAGTTTCAATAGGCTCTATTAGGAAGAGCCATCTTTCACCCCCCAAGTTCATAGAAGAACACAACTTACTTTATTCTTTCCTTTCACAATACCACAATATCCTGATTTGAACTATCCTTGGGACATAATTGGAAAAGTTGCAATTTCCATTTTTGTAGAGGATAAAGGCAATGATGAGGAAGAGCGATTATTGGAAACTCCTTAATGTGATCCCAACTCTCCAAGCATGCATCTAAAAATACAGTCATCACTTCAAATGAAAATAAGCTTCACAATCCATAGACCATGTAAACTAGAGGGAAGTTCAATGGAAACTTCCACTAATCCCATGCTTCTATTCATCATGAGTCAATCCTTTCTTTCTACTTATGTCAGTGTTTAGAGGCTTTTCACTAATTTTTGCACTAGTTTTTTCCAATATTTTTTGTTCTAGGTATTGCATTACTAGGTACATTCAATTGGACTCTTTATTATTTCTTCTACCTAGGTTTCATGATTATTTTAGGAAGAATTTGGTTATAGCAATTGTCACTAGGATTGAAAGGACTTAATATGGTGGGTAGACTATGAATTTTGGTATAGGCATCATGGATTACACTGAAAAGGCTTGACATGTGGGGGTCATTGTTTATCTCCAGGTCTAATGTAGTTTTTCCTTCTAATTAGGCTCAATACTCTCTTGTATTATAAATCCCCATGCAATAGTTTCTATGGTATCATTCATAATAGGGTCCAATTCTTTTAGAACAAACAAACACATAATCCTTTCACTCTTTAAAATCCAAGTGTATTTTCATCAATCCTTTCACCAGTATGTCATCATAGAAGTGGCTCCCCAAAATCTTAAAATTGGTTTGTCCTTTTATGTGTTATATTGAAAACACACAATGGGGAGTGCTTTGAATCTATTTAATTTAGTTTCTCTCTAAGTGAGAAAAGGGTCTCAAAACACATTATCTGATGGGTAGCTCTTAGATAACAAACTTCTCAAGAAAAATACTTTAAAAGTGGAATTCAACAAGTATGGGCCTTAGGATATTTTTGATGTGTTTAATTTATTCCCTTACATTTTCATTGAATGTATAAACCAATGTACCCATTTTATCTCAAACGATGACAATTGATTTTATGTAAGAGCTTCTTGCATTTGGTAATAAAACCATCTTTATGTCTTGATAACATTACCACTTACTTATGTATCCTTTGAAAAGCTGCAAGGATGGAAATCATTCTACATCCTTAAGAAAACTTCAATTTCCATAGCACCACCAACTGATAAAAATAGTTAGCCCCCCTAATGCAGGTCTGGCTAAAAACAATTTTGAACTGAAACACCTAACCCTTCAAACTAATCAATTTAACCATCATACTAATTTGATTCAAAATCCATCAGTACATCATCTTTTAAAAACTTTCTAGTAGGGAGGCCTTTGAGTCATCTTTAAAAATTGACTGAAACACATGATTGAGCCCTGAAATCAGACATATCGATTCTTTTTTCCACATTCTTGTACTGTGTCAAATTTTTTGTCATGACAACATCTGGGTCAAAAGATACTAACTGTCAAAGTTGTTCACTTAAAACTGCTTGCAAACAAACATGTCAGAAAACCATAGAATGCATTCAGTTTTGGCTTCAAAAATAGGTCAACCTGACACTTGGAGGAATGAAAAATGGGGCATTATTTAAATTTCATGAGAGTATAAATATATAATTTGGGCTCATGATGAATAACTGGATGCATTTGGCAAGTGGTCATAGTGCAGTACTCAGAATTGTAAAACTTGTAACATTGGTAGAACAACGATTTTCACATTCAGGATGGACTTGGGAAAGTGTGTAAACAGATTGGTCCTAACTTGAAAATTGGTATACTTAAAGTATTTTTAGAGTATAACATAGTGGTACAAACCATTTGGTTTCATTTATCATGAATTCAAAGTTATGACATCTCGAATAGGGCAATCAATCAATCTGTACTTTTAGACACTAGTAAAACTTTAGAAATTGCAATGGAATCAGATTAAAAATAAAATCAAATGGATTCATCATAGGATCAAATATATAAAATAGTAAGTGTCTAATCTCTAGAATACAATGCAAAAGAAATTTTTTCATTTTGGTCAACTGGGTCAAAGTTATAACTGGTCAAACAGGGCTTCCCAAAATTTTGAGAAATATGCATCAGCATGACAATAATAAACAATCAACTATGAGGGATTCAAAACCTATTCAAAACATATAAAAATAATTTGAAATCTAAAATTTAGGTTCTTTGATATGCATAATAAACACTCCCAAAGAGTAAAGTCATGAAACTTAACTGGGTGAAAGATATTCAATTGCAAACTAGGCCTCCTATCGTTGTTTGACACTTAGGCAAAAATGCAAATTTAAGCAGTGCTCAAAATGAAACTTCAAAAATGACTTAGAGTGATAATTTATCATCATGGGATGCATGGACATACTGAATGCAAAGTTTTCAAAACATTAAACATTTTATAGATCTCTAAGTGATGGTCGGGTACACATGCATTAAAAATAACTTATAGGGCTCAATTTTCAGGATGGTACTCAAAATCAAGGCTTCAGTTTTGAGTCCCAACAAAATGATTGATAACTAGACATGGTCAATTCAATTAGATGATTAAAAATTATATCACAAGATTAGATTAGATGATTTATAAGTACATAGGTAATTTTATTATATGATTCAATAATGTATATGCAAGATTAAGGATATGTGTAAGATCACGGTGTGCCAAAAAGAGGCAATTTGAAAAATATGTAGTTCTGAAATGCCTCAAAGCATTTCAAAATATATTCCAAGTTTTTTCACATCTATCATGATATGAAGCCAGAAAAGTAATATCTTTATAAGGCCTACTATATCTTTGGATATCAACCCTGTATGGTCAACTTAAAAAATGTCCCAAAAATGTGTTTTTGGCCTATTCTTGTGTGTTTATACTTCAAACATGTATCCCACGACTTTTTTTCACCCAAATTTGATGAAATGAATAGGGCTTATTAAGAACTTTCTTATTTTTAGATGAATGTAATTTTCATCAAATTGCGAGTTTAGTAAGTAATTATTACTTATTTTCTAATGGAGATATGTATAAAGTGTTGACTAACACATTGAGAGAAAACTAACTATAACTTTCAAAAGGTACAACATTTTTGAAATCCAAAAGATGCATCACATTCTATTCTTCTTCTACTATAAGGAAAAGACAAGAAAAGTAAAATTTTGTAGAGTTTTGAATTAGTTGACGTGGTCAGACACGAGAGGTTTTTTATTCAGAAAATAAGATAGTAGAAAATTCATATTCAATTAATTATTTAGAATAAAATACCCAAAAATATGCATATATCTAAGCATTAGTCTTCTAATTGCAATATCTAGAATCTTATTAAAAATATTGTCATTTGATTTTGATTAAGGTATTTAGACATATGTCTAATTCTTATTCTTGTCTTGGAATTTTTGTACTGTTACATTAAAATTCAAAATTTTGAGCAATCAAATTTTATTTATTTTAGATAAGGCTTAGTATTTTAGAAACTAAATTCAATTTCCTAGAGATTCTTTTGTCTCAACTTTTTGATAGAAAGTTCATAACAAGTTGAAAATTGCACATCAAGTTGACATAACCCTAATTTGTTGATTTTTCATTGTCACTTAAGGGCATAGTTTTGTTGACCATGATCCTACACATACCCTTAATAGTTATAAATTGATTAGATAAAATTACTATACATTGATTAATGATTAGACTTAAATTAAATTATTTGATTTAGGAATATCCCTAAACATGAATTATAAACATGCACATGGCATATATATTAAAG
Source organism: Cupressus sempervirens (assembly GCA_028749045.1). Lineage (NCBI taxonomy): Eukaryota > Viridiplantae > Streptophyta > Pinopsida > Cupressales > Cupressaceae > Cupressus > Cupressus sempervirens. Next base: position 264,462,021 of record CM053784.1, read on the forward strand.
TGGATCAATTTAAAGATAAGTCCTAAAATATGAAATAAATATGCACATATATCATATATCTTGAACTAGATAAAAAATTTAAAATATGAAATATAAACCCAAATGTCTATTAAATATTAAAGTAGATCAAAAAATAAATAAGTCATAGACATGAAATATATCCATGTGTCATATACTAAAGATTATCAATGTATCTAGATAAGACCTAAAACATGAGATAACCAAAAGTAATTTTATTTATAAACCATCTCAAGTAGTTTTGAATGCTAGAGAACATTTAATATTCACTCATGGTCATCACAATCTAATCCCCACTTATGACATCTACATTAAGAATTAAATGGATGTAGAGAAAAAGAGGTAGTAGTAACTAGATGGCTATATTGGAATACCTTATTGTCAAGTTGATAATCAATAGAGTGAATTCCATGTTGCACTATGTTTATTTTCTTGAGATATGTTCCCTCCAAAAAAATGAATCTATGCACCATGTATTTATGTTAACAATGTACATAATTAATAGAAATTCATTATTAACTAAATTGAATATATATTTGAAAGATAAACCTATACGAAATAACATTCTATCACTTTCTTCAGGTTCAAAGAACTTCATCCTTTCTGCAATGGAATAGAATAAATAGTAATGGACTAAATTTCTTGGCTTAACAATAATTGTAAAGACATCTCTTGTAAAATGAAAATGTACATAAGATGAACTACTTGAAACTTTAACTACACACACACACATACAAATACATATACATATACCTAGTAATTTAAATTAAAACATACGTACCAATTTTAACTAGTCTAGACTAATGGTTATAATCCATAAAAATTATAATCCATAAAAATCAAAAGAATATCATCAAAGTTGTAATCTTCATCTTCATTAAATATATCAGTAAAAATAAGTGGCACAAAATTTAATTCACCTACATATCCATGATTCTTATTGATGCATTAAAAAAAAAATCCAGCAATGCGATAACATAAAAAACATGAGTAGTCCCTAGTGTACAATGTCCAATTGTGAGAATTGCTACTCGTATTAGAATGCAAGGATCAAATTGTCTATCCTCCTGCAACTATGCATAGTGTTTCTTTCCACACCTAAATAGATAGATAGGTAACATAAAAATTAGACATAAATAGTAAATAAAATATAGGAAAAAAAATTAAATAAAAATAATTACATGTGATTAAAAATATACACATATGCACATCTACCTATTAGCTCCCAAAAGACTCTACATGGTGTTTGTTGACATGTTCTTGATAATTTCCCAACTTTATTTGATACAAAATGTGTCTTGAACCATTCTACAACATCGTGTGTATTCTTTATGTGAACTCACTTATAATTTATTTGAAACATTCATAGAGCACATTTGATGCAAGATTCAACACCATCGTGTTCACCTTTATCATTCCTACTTTCAAAGAAACTCCATATATGTGATATATTTTTATTATGATGTTATCTACAAAGTGCATAAAATTGTCTAGATGATTTTAACTATGTGCCACACCCATTTGACCAAATATAATGTTTAACAATATTTATGCCCCTTTCTTTCATATATGAAAAAACAATATGAAATAGTATTCTACAAAATGAATATCATGTTCTTGATCATCACTTATGTAAAAGTGATAATATTTTTTGATAACACATGCTTCATATCTGCTCTAAATACCATCCAAGTCTAATTGTGTTTGATGACAATAGACATGTACCATAATAGTGTTGAAAAGAGATTGTTTGAAGTGTAGAACCTATCATGGAACAATCATTATTTTGTTAATGATGGCAAACCTGCTACTTGCTAGTAAGACAATTGCTTTTTGGTCTGAATGTTATCATTTGTTTGATTGATGAAGAGGATGTTGGCGCTCAAAATTGTAGCCCAAATTTTGAGCACCATTGAGAAATTTGAGGCCTATAAATGCTTTGTGAAGCCTATGTACCCCGCTGTTGAGTTAATGCATAAATGGTGCTTAATGTTTCTAATACCCTTCATTTAGCCCGTTTACCTCTTCCATGAAGTTAAACTGGCATTCTGAGCCATTTCGTGAAGTCCTATTTTGAGCCAATGTCTAATTTGCATTTTACCCTAAGTGTCAAACAGTGATAGGAGGCCTTGTTTGCATTTGAATATCTTGCACCCATAAATATTTCATAACCCACCACTTTGGGAGTGTCTAATATCCATACCCAAGAACCTATGTTTCATATTTTAAGTCATTTCGAGTCTGTTTGACTAGGTTCTGAACCCCTCAAAGTTGGTCACTTACTGTTTTCATGCTTTTGCACTTTGTTCATATTTCTGGGCAGCCCTATTTGACGTGTTGTAACTTTGACCTAGTTGATCAAAATGCTAAAATTCTTTTTGCGTTGTATTGTAGACCTCAAAGACTTGTTATGTTTGAAGTTTCATCTTATGACAAATCCATTTAATCAATTTTCAAATGCAATTTGTAAAGTTTTATTGGTGTCAGCGAATGTAGATTGATTGGAACCCCTGTTCATGATGTCATAACTTGAAATTTGTGATTGCCTGGATTGAATGGTTTGTTCCCCTATATTCTACTCCAAAAATACTTTAAGTGTGCTAGTTTATAAACCTTGATGAATCCATCTGCACACTTTTCCAAGGCCTTTTCATTTGCAAAAAACACTTATGCTATTGTCTCTTGTCCTGCAATTCTGAGTAGCCAACTTCAGACGCTCGCCAAACGCGCCTTGTGACTTGAGAAGAGCCCAAATCCCAGATTTATATTCTCCTCATGATAGAGAACTAATGCCCTAGTTTTCATTTCCCTATGTGCTCATTTGCCCAATTTTATGAGCCAAATCCGAACCCAGTTTGTTGTTTTTTAACTTGTTTACTTGCAAGTAATTCTAAGAGGGCAACTTTGATGGAAAATATCTTTTGACTAGGAATTCGTCATAAGATGAGATTTTTCAGGATGAAAGTATATGGAACAAGGAATCAATGGGTCAAATTTTAGGGCTTGGTCGGTTGATTTGGTCAGTTTTTAAGGCCAGTCAATGAACCTCCTGGCGCAAATTTGAGAAGTTGGTAGAAAGTGATAAAATGAGTTTTAATGGTCAAATTAATGCTTGAAATCAATTTTAGTTAGTCTGGGAAGGCGAACGGATCAATTTTGCATGTTCAGTTGTCCGAAAACAATTTTTTTTTTTAGCCGGACCCACTTTGGGGCCCGACTAATTTCATCAGACTAATAAGACATTGTGGAATCTTCAAAGGGACTAGAATGGATTATAATGATTTTGTTTTATCAAAATGTTGTAATGTAGAGGCATGAACAAAAGATCAAAGAGAAGGTGGAAAGTTCTTTTGGACAAGTTGCACTATTTGTCATCAGATTTTGTGATCCTCTCTGATGGAAAAAGGAAAGCTATTGAGTTTGGTGTGAGTACATCAGTTGTTCAAATTTTTTTAATAATAATTCATAACATTAGAACTGAAAAAATTTATCGTAGACAAATACTACAATATAATAAATGAAATAGAGCATGAAGACAAAAAGGGACATCCACGCAGGAACAAGGTAAAACACATAGACAATTGCATTGGGTTGAAGAGACCACTTTCTGAGTATACCATATTAAGATGGGAAGCATGGGAGGATGTAGAGTCAAAAATTAAATGAAAAGTTATTTTCAAGCATGGTGGATGCCCAAGTGGTAGCTGAGATTGAAGGAAATGAAGATGAGATAGATATTAATAAGGCCACGCATAGGAGAGACACTTGCAACAAACAATAAGAGAAAGTCACCCAGTCAATGAGAGTTAAACACCAATTTTAAGAATAAAGAAAACTCGCATCATGTTTAGAGCCAACTAAGAAAACATTATAGAGCAAGGAAGCTCAACATGTCAAAAGATCCTTACACCATAAAATAGAGCTGTCCAAAGCAGCAGGTAGATGAAGGAGATGCAACCTAGCTCTGTGATTAAAGTCATCTCATGCTAGCATTCATGTTGAAAGTGCCATTGAAGAAAGCGCTAATCCAAACCAAAGAAATCCATGCCCAAAGAGCTCCACGCAAGTAGTAGTGAAAGTTTAAAGTGAAAGAAAATTGCAGAGAAGAGCTGTTGAGAGCAAAGAGAGCTCATATAGTGTTCTCAAGAGCACCTTCAAAATGAAGAAGACCACATGCCATTCAGCAAGGAATTTGCAGTTAAAAGAAGAAGGTTGGTTTTTAAAAAGGCGAGTCACAATTCTAAATAGAGAGCAGCGTTCAAACAAAGCACCCACGTTTGGGGTAGAAGCAGATTACATGAAATGAAGACCCACACAAACATGAGATCCAGTGCAGTCAGGAAGAAGAGCATCCCATGTAAAAGGATCTCCACGCCTTGAAGGATGTCCACACAACAAGCAAAAGAAGGCATTTGAAAGAAGAATAGGGTAGAGAAATAGTAAAACCCTTTATCCTACATCACCCATACGGAGGGCAATTTTGCATTTTAAATACCATTGTACACATACATTAACATGTCTAAAAGAATGAAGCCCTTTGTAAAGGCAAAGCATGCTCATGAGGTGGACCCCATGGCTAGTGTGGAGGTGGTTGCCAACTGTAGGTGAGTTAATTAGAATTTTTTGAGCAAATGCACGTAGATGATGATGTGGCACCAGAACTGGGATGCTGCCATGTGTTCGCATCAGAGGGCAAGGGAAAAACTACAAGATGGAGATGCACACTAGATAAAGATTATGGGAATGCACCTGGGTGCCACATGGTAGTGGGCCTAGGTCATAGTTGAACAGTGGTAGATCAAGATGGGACCGTCAGATTTTGCCACGTAGCGAGATCTGACAAATGAGGCAAAACTGCAATAAGAAGATACTCACTCGTTAAGGAATGTGGGCATGCGAGATTGTGCCATGTGGCATCAGGCTCGTGCAAGTGATGATGTGGCAGTTCAATCATCCCGTGGGAGAAATGAACAAATCAAATATTGCCACATGGTAGTCGGTCAATAAAGGGTTGACCCAAAGGCATAGGAGAGATAAATATAAAATGATTTTAAATTATCATTTTGAAAATTGTTTTTCCCACGTTGAGAACGTTTTATTTTTAAAAAGGTCATTTTATAAAGTTTGAACCTTAGGGAATTTTAAATTTTTTGAAATTTAAAATCAGAGTTGTAGTCAGCCCTGAGTCCCTTACTAGAGGAGTGTTTTTCAAATCGAGATTTTGGGTGTTTCTAGAAGGAAAAGTATGCCTTATCATATATCGTTAGAATCGTGGAAGTCTGAATTTTTTGATTCTGAGGTTAGTTTTTGCACAAGAAGTAGTTGGTTCAAGCTACAAGGGGATTTGTCTCAGGTACCTGAATTGCAACAATATTCAGGTATGGAAGTTCAGAATTGATTCCTAGCATGGTGATGACTTGAATATGGTTAAAAATAGTTGAAATATAGTATGGGTCAAATTTTGAACATATTCACTCTGTAAAAACTAAAATTTCACTAGCATTTCATGAGACAAATCAGATATTTTGGTAAACAGGTTTTCATGATTGAGCAGAGGAGATTTTCAAATCAGTTAGAGTGTGATGATGAAAAAAAATCAGATCATATGGGTAAAGAAATGAAAGAGGCTTTTAGTTGCAAAAGATTGAATTCCAAGTGGATAGATGGTAGTTGCATATCAGATCCATGAATTCACTTCTTGCTATATCTTTCTATCTTTTATTCTTTGTTAGGGTTCCAGTTATTTGTACTGGGAGACCATTGTGGGTTGGAAATCTTAGTTCTTCTGTGAGACCACTTTGTTGGATCCAAATTTGTGATTCCACCTTCATTCTTCAGCATAATTTTCTCATGTGAATAGTAGTAGTGCAGATAATATAGATAGTTCTGATATGTTAGGTTGTTTCATGTTTTAATTTCATGCATTTGATTGTATTGTTTCAAGGAAATGAATACATATGAACAAGCATTTCATTAGTTTCATTCTGGTTCTCGTCTCCTGTCTCAATAATCTGTAATCTTATGTGGTCTTGGAACAAAGGGATGAGATCCATTTGCTTCCCCTTTAGGTTGTATGTCTGATATATTTTGCTGTTGGAACAAAGTGCCAAGTAAATGCTTGATGTGTTTGATAGGGTTACTGGTTATGTTGAGAAGGATATTTTGTGAGAATGAGATCTAGATAAACAATGATGTCTGAATAACAAGGTGATTAGATAGATCTGATGTCTGGGTATACAAAATATGTCCTAATGTCACAGATGTATGTTTTGAATTCATGGGATTGCCCAATGGATTAGGCACTAATAAGTTATAGGATCACTTGTTATACTTTTGAATATTTGAGGATTTGTTGAAACTAAACATCAATAATCAAACTCTTTTCCCCTTTCATGTTGAAGAGCTATAATAGAATGCCCTCACTCAGCTTATGAGGTTCCTAGATCTGCATTTAGCTACTGTAGATTGATGTTATTTCATGAGTTATCAGGAGAAATAAGGGTTTTATCTGCTTCATGTTAGATTTAGTGTATGCTTTGACAATTGGTACCATATAAAGAATCTACAGGTCTACCTGTCTAGGTTTTGCAGAGCCTAAAGAAGAAGAAGGGTCTAGCCTTATAGTTGGCCTGGTGTCTGAATGGGCATGTTGAAAATGGGAGTTAGTTGCCCCTAGATGTGGTTCGTTCTCATAAGGGTAATTGAAAACCCTCCAACATTTTCAAACACCAACAAAGGATTTGAAAAGATAAGATCACAAGAGTACTTAGAGAAAGGATGAGTTATTTGGTGTATAAAGGGAGCATTAAGACCAAGTAGGACATTGATGATATTATGTATTGTTAATATACTTAAGGATAAATTAAATGGTTACTTAAGTTAAGTCTAGAAGAAGAATTTTCATAAAAAGTGTTTGCTAAGCCTAGCTAAGAAAATAGTGTAAGCTGAGCAAACCTAGTTCTGGTCAAGAAAAAAGTTAGTATGTACTGAGCATCAATAAAATGTAGTTAGTGTCAAGCATTAGGGAAATAATAATGGTGATCGAGTTGAGAAGATGTAGTTGATACCAAGCAACCTAGTGTTGGCTAAGCATCAGAAGACTATTATTTTTGAGTGAATAATGTAGATGTTGAGTGACAAAAAAAAGTTTTAAATCAAATATTTGATGAATCTAAGTTGAATAATTTAATTTCTTGAATTATGTGAAGCATTTGAAAGATAAGTATGATGAGTTGGTGGCATGGAATTCAAGATGTACCATTTTTGAGGTAAATTCAAGGAAGATTGTAGAAGAAGTTTATAGAAGGAACTAGAATGGAAAAGTGGGTAGATTCATTGAATCTTATGTAACCCTAAAATGGTTGATTGTGGTTAAATGAAAAAAGACCTAAATTCTTTATTTATAGAGATAACATGCCAAGAGTAAAGGTTGTCATTGTAGACACTTAAATGTGATTACACCATTAGGTAATCTTATTTAGTCATCTTCTAGGACATTAGTGATTAAATACTTATTATTTCATTAATTAATCATTATCCCTTAGTTTATTTATTTATTTAATTAACTCTAGTCCAATTGATAAAATCGAATGATAACCCAAAATCAATTTATCAATTAAAACCCTATTCCTCTATTAAATTAAATATATCCTCAAATCTATTTAATTTAATCTCACATCCCCCATTTATTAAATAAATTATTTAATACATCATCCCAAACCTCCTAAATCATCCCTAAACCCTATCCTTGCCTCTAATCTAACCCATTCACCCAAACTAACCTCACTTAGCCTTCTAACTAACCCATCCCATCAAAGCTAAGTTGCTTTCCACCTAACCCCCTTTCTAAGCTAAGTCCAATCCCCCTCCTAAATTTGTGCACAACTTTAAGCAAGGGTTAAGACTTGCTAACCCAAGCCAAAGTCAACAAGTCTCCTTTGTCCTCTTCGATCCCTATTCTCTTACATGCCATTAATGCCTTGTGCATCCCTCTTAAACACTCATCCTCCATCATTATTCCCCTTGACCCTCCATTTTGACCACCCAATCCCCTTGCAACACTTGTTACAAGGCTAATTCCATGAAGAAGAACAATCCATGTGCTCCCCTTTCAAAGCATCCTAGCCCTCCCTCACCATTCTTCCATCCTTGCATCTTGACCCTACATCTTATGACCCCTTGTCCTATAAAAATAGCCCTTCCCTCTAACAATCCATCATCCACTTGCATGGTAAAGTTATCATGCTATTTTGTGAGCCTAAAAGCTACCAAAATACTATCATAATGCTAAAATCCATCCACACCTCCATTTTTGAAACCCTTACCCATCTACATGATTGATAAAATACCCATCCATTGGAATCTTAAGCACACCATGAGTACACATGCCCTATCCATTAGAGACATATCTATGTCATCATAGGTCACACCCAAGGAGCTTACCATTCTTGGTTTGCCTTCCTTCTCGGTGTATGCCTCGTCTTATCATAAATTTTAATATTTTTGGTTATTGTGAGTGCTTTGTTAATAATTAGTATTCAATATTAAACTACTAAATTAGGTGATATAGTCATGTGTGAGAACCTAAGGAAGACAAGAAGTTTGGGATGTTGCTTCATATGGTGGCTGAATAGAAGAGTTTGTGATTGGCATACAAGGAAAGAAGGCTTAAGAGGATGAATGCTTAAAGGATTAACAAGTTGTCAGAGACTAAGAGTATGAATGCCAAGCATAATGGAGGATTGAACTAGAGATCTATAATTTGCAAGTGAGTTTTGTTTATTATCATATCAAGTCATTATGTTACTTTCTAACAACTTTATTAATTTGAATAAATTCTTTGGATTAAGGTTGACCTAGTAGTCATTAATATATGCCAATAGTGGCATGTTATGATGGTTAAGTTGTTGCATTGTTATCCTTGCCATCAAGGTTCAAATCTCATGGGGATGAGGTCCCCTATTTGTGGCCTCACTGGTTCATAGCTCCAGGTCAAAGTGTTTACCCCTCTTTTAAAAAAAAAAAGTAGTCATTAATATATCCTTTAACTAGGTGATATTCTAATGGAATGATCTAAAGTCCTCTAATAAGTATCACTCCTAATAGGGTGATTGAAATCCTTTAACCAGGTCACATTTAATAGTGTGTATTGAACCTTTAATAGGGTTGGCCTTTAATAGGGCATCACTTCATAAGAGTGAAAATTGGTAGCATGTTACTAGTGGCTTTTCCCAAATTGGGTTTCCACATAAAATCATTATGTCAAATTGTGTGAATGAGTTTGTGGTATTTCATGCTTACATTTCTACAAAGTTATTTTCACCTAGGACAATGAATTATTAAGTTAAGATATTGGATGTTCTAATGGATGCAATCAGGATATGGTTTTATGGATATGAATATACTAAGCACTAAAAAAAATTATTTGTACATTTGGACCTTGGATAACTGATTCACCCCCACTCCCAATTATTCTAAATTATTCCAACAAATAGTAACCTACTCTAAAATATTGTAGTATGATTGAATATTGTCTTGATGAAGAAATTTATTTTTTTACAAAATCAACAATTAATAAAATAGTTCTAAAAGCAAAATTATCTTCAAGGTTTTGAAATTGTTGTGCTTGCCACTTTTCAAAATAATAATGATAAATTTACAATTTAAGTAAGCTTTTAAATTGTTCATAAATACTTCAATAGTTATCTTCTTTTCAACATATTCTAACCTTGTATAGATTCATTGTCTAATTTAATTTCATTCATTACATATTTTTTAACTCTTTCAAATTGTCATTTTTGTAACATCACTATCTTAAATTTTTTAAGCAAAAAGATGTTGGTTTAAAGAATAATTTTGACAGTTGAGTGTTAATACACTTAATCATTTTTCACTATACATGCCGAGCAAAGAGTAGGAGCCAAGTCACAGTTATGTGCCGAGCAATCCAGTTTCATCAAGTGCTGAGTGATATCAAGTGTCGAGTGATATCAAGTGCTGAGTAACATCAAGTGCTGAGTGATATCAAGTGTGGAGTAATATCAGGTGCTGAGTGATATAGTTTTGTTTAGGTGTCGAGCTATCTAGGAAATAGCATGTGTCGAGCATCAGTAATGCTTCATGAGCTAAGTAACTCAAAATATCAGCATAAGAGTTTGTAATTGCACAAACTATGATGTAAACCATTTTTGTAGCTGACACAAGGTAAATCTTGAAAGATCTAGAGATAAGAACGAATCTTTTACATTTCCTATGCAATTTGCATGTAGCCAATTGGAAAATTGGAAAGGCATGCAACCAATCAGCAAAAGGCAAGTATTGAGCAAGAAATTGAGATTTAATGAGGATCGTAGATCCATACCTAACCCTAAGTCTTCAAAGTCTTTTTAAGGAAGACAAAAGTCTCACTATAACAAGGATGAGAGAAGGAGAATATTGTTAAGGGGAAAACATAATGGAATTCAGTAAAAAGAGACATAGAGGGTAAGAGCAGCAATTCGATATTCAGTTGATTAGAACAAAGCAAAGGAGATGAACAAAAATTAGATCTCAAAGAATCAAAATCAGAGAGAGAGCCCCAACAAGTTCCTACATTCAGTAATCAAGGATTGAAAACTATCAGGTTTATAATACCTAATACTCTCTTACCATTGTATTAGAAAGGAAACCCTATGTAGATAGGTTGGCTTAACAGCTATTTGTAGATCCTTATCGAAAGGTGATTAAATCCTTTAATAGGGTGACACTTCATGTAAAGTGTTTGTAAATCCTTTAACCAGGTCACTATTGACACAGTGTAAAGCCTTTAACAGGGTAGACCATCCGAAGTGGTTGAACAATATTGCTGCAGTAAATTTTTGGGTATCATCCCCACCCCAGTTTTACCTTCTTATTTCTGGAGGGTTTTTGGGTTACCAAATTCTAGTGTTATGTGTTGTTTATGCATGTATTAGTTTCATGTTTATTTGATGTGTTTACATGCATGCAATTTACTTTCAGTTAAAAGGTTTTATTGATTAAAGTGTGATACTTCTGATTCACCCCCCAACTGCCCCCCCCCCCCCCCCCCCCCCATAAGTATTCTATCCATATTTGAATATTCCAACAATTGGTATTAGAGCATCAAGGTTCTCACAAGAAGAAGTCTAACAACTCGAAGAAAAAGATCTAAAGATGGAAGTCATCAAACTTGGGAAGATTATTGACAATCAAGTGATTGATGTGCAACTGGCTCTACACAAAGTAGAGGAAGCAAGGGAGGAACTAAGAAAATCCTTGAAAAGAAGAAAGGATTCAGCCATAGCTGAAAATGAGATAAACTAAAAGGAAATTGATACCACAAATATATTTGACAATGGAGACACTAAAGAATTTGATGCAACAATAGCAGAACTGATGGAGAAAAACAAAGATCAAGCAAATGAGATAAGATCTCTCAAGATGGAACATGAATCACAGGCCATAATGTTATGTGAACTCACTGAACAAAAGAAAAGAGTAGTTGAAGAAAAAGTCATGATGGAAGATGACAAAAGAAATTTTGCAAACAGACTGGAAGAAAAGAGTACTGAATTAACAAGGATCTCAAACATGCAGATGGATACACTTGCCCAAATGATGAATCTTCATCATGAACTCAATGTGAAAGACATTGATATCTCTACACTGAAGATGCAAAATGAATAATTGTAGAATGACTTGAGAAGAGAAAAGGAAATTTTAGAGAGCTTCAACAAACCCAATGAAGCCATCAAGTATTTTGAGCAATTGCTGAAATCCTCAAGATCAACCCATGATACATTAGGACTTGGATACAACAACACTGAAGTTGGAGAATCATCAAAGAGTGTTGAACAAAGAAGTGACAAAGGTAAGGATTCAAAACCCACTCTTCATTACTGTAATAAGAAGGGGCATACTGCTAATGTTTGTAGGAGTAGGAGAATCAATCAGCCAAACACACATAAAAGCAAGAGTTATTGTCACAAATGCAAAATGCAAGGACACAGATTTGATGGACATTTTCATAATTGTAAGAAGTATGGACATAGAGCTTTTGAATGTAGATCAAATCCTATGTGGACATCAAATTAGCTAGCAAAAACAAAAGGGAATGAAAATCATTGGGATTACAACACCAGTTACAGTTGTCACTATTGTTAGGAATATGGACATATACCCCAGAATTGCATAAGAACACATTTCAGGGGAAACTATAAAAGATGGTTGAGTCAAACCACATGTTTCAATTGCTTGAAAGCTGGTCATATTAGCAAGAATTGCCCAACAAGGTCAAAGGCACCAAGTTCTGAGTTCAACAATGGAAAGGAAATGATAGATTTTGAGCACATCAGAAGTGAGATGAATAAGACATGGAAGAAGAAAGATGAGTGCAGCACATCAAGTGCAGAGATAAGCAAAGATGCTAAGTCAAAATTGAGAGTCTTGCAAAATCTGCCAAAGTTTTCTTCAGGTGTCGAGTTGTTAATAGCGATCGAGTTGATAGTTGATGTCGAGCTATGAAATATCAATGGGAGCCAAGCAAAGTAAAACATAATGGGTGCTGAGTCATGTTGAAATCCTTCAGGTGCCAAGTAGATAGTTGTTAGCACACTAAGCATTAATTGCTCTATTTTGAAGGGTACATAGGTCAATTTTTGATCATTTCTCATCATTCAAATGCAAAGCAAAGATGAGAAGAGTGCAAAAGATCAAGGGCAGCTTAGAAGCCATTTGCAAGGATTTCCACAATAATTTAGCACAAGTTTCATCAATTTGAGGTATTTTACTTGTATGCCGAGCTATGCAGTGTTTATAAACTTGTTTAAAATTGTAAACCCTAGTTTCGTAAATAATGGCATCTTGGTCTAGAACCACTAAGGGCAAAGAGAGTCAGGAAATATAGTTGGTTAGTAATGAAGTCAAGCAACCAGAATTCAAGCCCATTCTAGAAGTTGCATACAAGAATGATCCCGCAGGTGCATTATCCATTATTTCTGATAAAGTTGTCATGGTCCAAGATGTTCGTAGATGTTATAACTGCAAAATTGGAGCCATAGGAGATCTATAAATTTATAATGCATATGACAAGCTATGTGAGAACAAAATACTGAAAGATGAGTTCTCAATAATCGAGAGAAAGGGATTGACCAAAACCCTAGAGTTTCCAATTGTTTTCAAAGCTGAATGGGTACGCATAGTTTTGAGCAGAATACATGATGGAGACTTTTGGTTAGAAACAGGGCCAGTGAAATTTACCAAGAAAACTATTCATAGGGTTACTGGTATTCCAACCCTAGATCGGCCAAAGACCCTGTGTAGTGACAAAAAGTAAGTAATACAGAGAAACATGGGTGCTAAATAGAACAATAGGGGAATGACTATTGATACAATCACATAATCCCTACTAGATTTTACTGTGAGAATCATTTCACACAAATTCTATCAGTCAAGCAGGTTAAATAGCGTGCCTTGTATAGTAGTTGATGTTGCATACAAATTGGTTAAAAAGGATCATACCTATGATCTAGCAAATCTCATGTTTCAACAAATTAATGAGAATCTAGGAGCTATAAGGAAGAGCAAGGGAGCTCACTGCAAATTTGGATTAGTTTTGGTGTGCATGTTTTCCTATCTGATGAAAGAATTCCCTTCTGTGGGTAAGGTGAAATGGAATCCAGATAAAACAATTGTTGAATAGATCAATGGATATATTGAACAGATGGGTGATAATTTTGATGCCTAAATGATTAGCTACTTTGAGGACTTCAAACATTCCATGAAACAAAGAATGAGGATTCTAGTCTCATTGACTGAGAAATATGAAAAAGACATTTTCTTTCTTGTGGATATTGATTATACTTATATACAGGAAGTCATACCTAGAGTAAGATGGCTTAGGCCACTAGGTTATGAACTCGATATTGATCAAGCCTCTACAGCAATAACAGCTCTCCTTGCAGAGGAAGTTGACAAGAATGCAAAAGCCTTTGGAACTTATGATGCTGTAAAATCAAGGGTGGTAACAGATTTGAAGACTGCCTCAGTAGTAAAGAAGAAAGAAAAATTGGTAAGGAAAATCAAGGGAAAATTTGATGTTGAAGGAGAAGGAATAGCAGAAGAGGAAGAAGAAGACATTGAAGATGAGGGAGATGAACCTCAAGGTCTGACTCAAGGGTTAGGAGAAGATAAAGAGGAAAGTGCTAAGGAAGAAGAAGCTGAGGAAGCACAAGTTAGAACCAAGGTCACAAAAAGAAAGGCCACAACTCCTCCTGCTCCTCAACCCAAGGCAAAGAAAGTAGCTGCTCCTGCACCAAAGAGACCAACTACAAGGGCTGCAATAAAAAAGCCCAAGAAGAGGCAAAAGAGAAGAAGAAAGCTTCAAAGAAGACTACTGCAAAGCCAAAGAAGAAAAGAAATTTTTTTTCCCAACCTCAAATAGATGAAGAGAAGACTGAGTTAGAGGACACCATCCAATTTCAAGTGGTAAGCCACAAACCTTAGACTACTATTGATAAATTATGCTCAAAGATTAAGAATGATGATTGAAAAGGTTTAAAGAACCTAAATTTTTCTAAGCTCACCAAGGAGGAACAAAATAAATTAGAAGAATCAGTGTATGCTATGATGGCTGATTACAAGCACACACCTCTAGAGTTAGATGAATCAATGCCTAAGGAATTGTACAAAATTGTAGAGGATAAATGGCATTTTTGTTTGCAAATGGAAAGGGAGATAAGGGAATCAACATTAGTCAGGTTTTTGCCTGATTTGACTAAGGATCAAATAACAAATGCAGTTAAGAGGCATAATAATAGATTCACTCCCAAACATAGAGCTTTTAGCATTTTGCAGAACAAAATTGAGGATGTAGTTACAAAGTCCACAAGATTGTGGAAGATAGTTTACAAGAAAGAAAAAGATGTTTACAATGAAGAATATAAGGTAGAGGCAAGTGCCAGGAAAAAGGAGATAAAGGCATCAGGAATTAAAGAAAAAGAAAAGGAACAAGTGGAGAAGAAGGTTGAAGAAGAAAAGGAAGATGAAGAGGCACATACAGAAGAAAAAGAGGAAGAGAAAGATACAGTTGAGCAACAAGATCAAAGTGTGCAAGACACACATCTGTCACTTCCTAGTCCTCCTCATACCATCATCACACCTGCAGAGATTATCAAAATCAAGGATATTATAGACACTTCTAGTCCAAACATCAATCCATTAACTGTAGAGGATTTAGCAAAAATCCTTGACCAATCAACACTAGTAGCAAAATTGTGTTCAAGTCCTATATTGGTCAGTGTTGATGAATTGGAGAATCCAGTAGCTAAAACAAAGGTAGTCAAGGTGAAAACACAAGAACCACCTTCAACCATACAACCTACTAGTATTCTACTCCATCCTCCACCACATCTACCAAGTGTAGTTACTGATACACTTCAGATGCCGAGTGCAACAGCAGGGGAAGTCAAAGAAACATCTGAATAGCCAGTAAGTTCAACCCCACCTAATGATCACCAAAAGGATAAACAAGCTAAAGAAATAGATGAGACAAGTAAGAAGGAGGAGTTTGCAATACAAATATTGGTTGCATTACCTAAATCTGGTACTCCAACATAGACTCTTAAAAACCTGAGCACTGATAGGATACCATTACAAATTAGGACACCAGACTCGAACTCATCAAGGGTAGTCAGGAAAATTCACTATGGAGTTCCTGAGCTTGATGGAGAAATAAAGATTCCACACTATGAATCAAGCACTCTCACTGAAGAAGAGATCAATGAAATCCATAATGCATTGGATAGAACAAGGAGACAAGAGGCACTAAGAAGAGAACACAAGCACAAGCATACCCTGAATGAAATCAAAGACATATTCATAGAAGCTTTCAGCTTAAAGTCTCTAGATGAGTCAAGGCCAATCATAGAGCAAATATTTGATATAGTTGACTAGGTGACTAGTGAAGACTAGGATACATATGCCAAATTATTGGAATGGTCAGAAAGAAAGTTCCAAGGCAAGGTAAATGAGAAAATATTTGGTGATATAGCACTATCACAAGTGGAGCTGGCTAAGAAAATCGAAACAGTAAAAAATGTACTTGGAAACATATTTTCCCTGTACAACAAGTTGTCGTATTTTTCCACATTCACATAGGACACTAGCCAGAGAATACTGAGCTTGGAGAAAAATTTGAAGATTTCTAGTATGCAACTCCCTACAAATCCAGCTCAGAGTGAGAAGCATTTTTCCCAATCACTTCACACACAAAGAGAGTTAGCTATCTTAACAGTATAGGAGGCAACCACCAAAGCCAAATTGATGCAAATTCAATCCTCAATCACTCCTCATTTGGAAGTACTTCATAAGGAGAAGATGTATGCAGAGACAGTCCTCAAGAAAGACCCCAATCTTTCTACATCTGATGGACTTGTACACCTAGCAGCAGAGATTTCCATCTAGTATAAGTCATTGGATATTGCACTAGCAAATTGGGATGTAGCTTTGAAGGTACTCCTTGAAGTAAACAGTACATTTTTGGCCAAGTATGGCATTTCCCTATCGAACCCTTGACATAAGTCTCAAAAATGGGGAGTTAAGTAGAGATTAAGTATGGGGGAGATATAAGATGACTAGGAGATATAGAATGAAGTAGGAGATACAGAATGAAATGATAAGTATGATGAAAGGGGGAGAATTTTGAAAAAGAGAGAATTTTGAAAAAAATTGATATAACATATTGGTCAGAATGTAGAAACAAGATAGAAGTCATTGAGTATACAAAGTATAATCAACTCACAGGGAGTCATAAGGTATATTGTTATTTGTTCTTAAAAATTTTGAGCAAATAAGAGGATGCATGAAATAATGTCAAGATCATAGGATCTTAGTTAAGTTTTTTTTCCACTCATGTCAAAGGGGGAGATTGTTGGTTTAAAGAATAATTTTGATAACTGAGTGTCAATACACTTAACCATTTTTCACTATACATGCCGAGCAAAGAGTAGGAGCCGAGTCACAGTTATGTGCCGAGAAATCCAGTTTCATCAAGTGCCAAGTGATATCAAGTGCCGAGTAATATCAAGTGTCATGTGATATCAAGTGTTGAGTAACATCAAGTGCTGAGTGATATCAAGTGCCGAGTAATATTAGGTACCTAGTGATACAGTTTTGTTTAGGTGCCGAGCTATCCAAGAAACAACATGTACCGAGCATCAGTAATGCTTCATGAGCCGAGTAACTCAAAATATCAGCATAAGAGTTTTTAATTGCACAAACTATGATGTAAACCATTTTTGTAGCCAACACAAGGTAAATCTCGAAAGATCTAGAGATAAGAACGAATCTTTTAAATTTCCTATGCAATCTGCATGCAGCCAATTGGAAAATTTGAAAGGCATGCAACCAATTAGCAAAAGGCAAGTATTGAGTAGGAAATTGAGATTCAACTAGGATCGTAGATCCATAACTAACCCTAAGTCTTTGAAGTCTTTTTAAGGAAGACAAAAGTCTCACTGTAACAAGGATGAGAGAAGGAGAATAGTGTTAAGGGGAAAACATAGTGGAATTCAGTAAAAAGAGACATAGAGTGTAAGAGCAGCAATTCGATATTTAGTTGATCAAAACAAAGCAAAGGAGACAAATAGAAATCAGATCTTAGAGGATCAAAATTAGAGAGAGAGCCCCAACAAGTGCCTGCATTTAGTAATCAAGGATTGCAAACTATCAGGTTTATAATACCTAATACTCTCTTACCATTGTATTAGAAAGGAAACCCTATGTAGATAGGTTGGCTTAACAGCTATTTGTAGATCCTTATCAAAAGGTGATTAAATCCTTTAACAGGGTGAAAA
Source organism: Cupressus sempervirens (assembly GCA_028749045.1). NCBI lineage: Eukaryota > Viridiplantae > Streptophyta > Pinopsida > Cupressales > Cupressaceae > Cupressus > Cupressus sempervirens. The sequence goes on from CM053784.1 coordinate 264,479,891, forward strand.
TTCATGTAAAGTGTTTGTAAATCCTTTAACCAGGTCACTATTGACACAGTGTAAAGCCTTTAACAGGGTAGGTCATCAGAAGTGGTTGAACAATATTGCTGCAATAATATTGTGGGTATCATCCCCACCCCAGTTTTACCTTCTTATTTCTGGAGGGTTTTTGGGTTACCAAATTCTAGTGTTATGTGTTGTTGATGCATGTATTAGTTTCATGTTTATTTGATGTGTTTACATGCATGCAATTTACTTTCAGTTAAAAGGTTTTATTGGTTAAAGTGTGATACTTCTGATTCACTTTTTATTTGATGTGTGTTTACATGCATGCAATTTACTTTTAGTTAAAAGGTTTTATTGGTTAGCACATTAATTCTTGATGACTGATCTCCTCTATGCAATAAAAAATTGTCTTGATTATCATGGATCTCCTTTGTCTCTTCTCAAAACTATTCGTTGCACTTCTCAGTCTCTACACTCTGAATCACCTTCAAAACTTTTCTCTTCATCAATTCATGAGCATATTTATCATGCATTTGTAATTAGGTCATGGACCCCCCTTAAATATTTAGTTGGTTGAACCTTGTATATCGAAATCAATAATCTAGAATCAATCCTTTTGTCATTTGGTCTTTGTATTTTCCTAATTGGTTGGAAGCCATTCCTAGGGATGAATGATCTCCCTTCGAACACATAATAACCTCCTCGTTTACCTTCTTGATCATAAAAACAAACTTCTATCTCGATAAAAATGGTTATCATAAGATCCACTGACATTCCAAAAAAAAAAATCTAACTATATTGCTTAAAACTTACATCACATTGGCACTCAAAATATATTATTTCTTCATATGATCCCTTAGCCTTAACTATGCTCGATATGAACTGATTAAATTAGCCTCTATATCACTTAGCATCCACTAAACTCTAACTAACACAAAATTCATTGTTATCTCTAATAAGTCTTTGATAATCTCGATAATCATTGGCTTACTCAACGTGCATTGGAGTAGGTAGAGATAATTATTTAACTCAGCATTAACTATTGCTTGGCACTTGACTTGGAATATGTACAAGTATTCATTCCTTTTCTCAGGTTGTATATGATGACTTGGTCGTACTAATGACTAAATGATCCTTCCTTGTAAATGATTATGTGATTGACAATAATAGATAACATGGTTTGGGGATCAACAAACTCCCCCATTGACATTAGTGGAAAAACACTTCATCATGAAATTTTAAAAGTGTTCACAACAAAATTGAAATACAAGTATTCCCCCTTAGAATACAATCCATACCTTTTCTCTATTTACACTATACATATCCCAACTCTACACTCGGTATATACATAAAAACCTTCAAAACTTCTTCCTTGGTTCACTTGACACATCTTTCCACCTTGATAAACTCTATCTAATTTCTCCCTTTTTTGGCACTCATGGCTTCAAGGTTGTGGAGTTGAAAAAATAGTTGTCCAAAAATAGTTTGTGAAGCTAAAATATCATGGCTATAGCATGATCCCAACTTGTCCTTATGGATTCCAAATTTTAAATCTACATATTTTGTGTAGTTGCTAGATCTACCAAACTATTAGCACTTAGGAGATTTTGATCTCATTTTACTATCCTCTTTTTTGATTTAAGCTATATTTGCATAACCTCCAAGTGAGGTATCAATATTGTCTGAATAGAAATAATATTAGCCCATATTTTCCATCCCTATCCAAGAGCATTAATGGATTTTACATACCATTAATGCCTCTTGCAAATCTCTTACACTCTCATCCTCCCTCATTACTCCCCTTGATCCTCCATTTTTGACCACCCAATCCCCTTGTGACACTTATCACAAGGCTAGAGCCCTAAAGAAGTGCAATCCATGTGCTCCCCTTTCAAAGCATCCTAGACCTCCCTCACCATTCTTCCATCCTTGCATCATGACCCTACATCTTACTACCCCTTGGCCTATAAACAAAGCCCGTCCCTCTAACAATCCATCATCCACTTCCATGGTAAATTTATCATGCTTATTTGATAGCCTAAAAGCTACCGAAATACTATCATAATGCTAAAATCCATCCACACCTCCATTGTTGAAATCATCACCCATCTACATGCCTGATAGAACACCCATCCCTTGGAAGCTTGAGAACACCATTAGCACACATCCCCTATCCATTAGAGACATATCTACATCATCATAGGTTACACCCAAGGAGCTTACCATTCTTGGTTTACCTTCCTTCTTGGTCTACTCCTCATCTTATCATAAGTGTTAATCTATTTGGTTATTGCAAATGCTTTGCTAAAAATTAGTATTCAGTATTACACTACTAAATTAGGTGATAAAATCATGTGTGAGAACCTAAGGAAGACAAGAAGTCTAGGGTATTGCTTCATACGGTGGCTGAATAGATGAGTCTATGATTGACATACAAAGAAAGAAGTCTTAAGAGGATGGATGCTTGAAGGGTACACAAGTTGTCAGAGATTAAGAATATGAATGCCAAGTAGAATAGAGGACTAAACTAGAGATCTATAGTCTTGCAAGCGAGTTTTTTTTATTATCATATCAAGTCATGGTGTTACTTTCTAACACTTATATTAGTTTGAATAAATCCTTTGGATTAAGGTTGACCTAGCAGACATTTGTAAATCCTTTAACCAAGTGACATTCTAATGGAATGATATAAAGTCCTCTAACAAGGCTCACTCCTAATAGAGTGATTGAAATCATTTAACTAGGTCCCATTGAATAGTGTGTATTGAACCTTTAATAGGGTTGGCCTTGAAGAGGGTATTACATCAGAAGAGTGAAAATTGGTAGCATGATACTGGTGGATTTTCCCAAATTGAGTTTCCACGTAAAATCCTTGTGTCAAATTGTGTGAATGAGATTTTGGTATTTCATGCTTACATTTTTTGCAAAGTTATTTTGACCTAGGACAGTGACTTATTAAGTTAAGGTATTGGATGTTCTAATGAATACATGCACGATATGGTTTTATGGAAATGAATATATTAAGCACTAACAAAATTTATTTGTACATTTGGACCTTGGATAACTAATTCACCCCCTTTCTCAATTATTCTAAAGTATTCCAACAAATATTAACCTTCTCTAAAATATTGTAGTATGATTGAATAATGTTTTGGTGAAGAAATTTTTTTATTTTTGTTATACAAAATCAACAATTGATAGAATAGTTCCAAAAGGAAAATTATCTTTAGGTTTTTGAAATTGTTGTGCTTGCCACTTTTTAGAATAATAATGATAAATATATAATTGAAGCAAGCTATTAAATTGTTCATAAATACTTCAATAGTTGTCTTCTCTTCAGCATATTCTAACCTTCTAGATTCTTTCTCTAATTTAATTTTATTCCTTACATGTTTTTAACTCTTTCAAGTTATCATTTTTGTGACATCAATATCTTAATTTTTTAAAGCAAAAAGAGCCAAATTAGAACGTGTTTCATATATTCATTTTATACAATTTATTTTACTAATTCTATCATCCATTTTATCTACTGAAAATCTAATAGGGAAAGCATGATACTATGTAGGGGAGGAGGAGAAATAGGATCTATAAAACTTCTTTCACTTCACACATGAGACATATTTGATATCACCACATAAAAAACCTCATTAAACATTCATCTCATATCAATGAAACCATTTAGATAAACATAATATTAGATCTACCTTCTAACCATATAATTGTAATCTCATAAAAACATCACACATTAACACATAAATTTAGTTATGCAAAAACCCTCCAAGGTGAAGGTAAAACTACAATGGGGATGACACCCACAAAATCTTCACTATTGTATTAATAAAGTTGTGGCTAGTAAGGCTACAATATTTTAATGAGTTTTGGTGATCTACCATGTGAGGGGTATGTCCTATTGCTAGGTTTTTCCTTGGTTAAAGGATATTTACATCACAATGAACCAAGTACTCTATTAGAAAATTTGCATAAGCTTATTAAAGCTACTCTATTAAGAGATTTAAATCCTCTAAAACCTTTGAGAATGTTTAGTGCCTAATCTTTATGTTAGCACTTTATTTCTTGATAATTTATATGCTCTATGTAATAAAAAATTATCCTAACTATGGTGGATCTCCTTTATCTCTTCTCAAAACTATTCATTTCACTTCTCAATCTCTACACATCAACGATCTAGAATCAATCCTTTTGTCATTTGGTCTTTGTATTTTCCTAATTGGTTGAAAGCCATTCCCAGGGATGAATGATCTCCCTTTGAATAAATAATAACCTCCTTGATTACCTCCTCAATCTTAAAAACACACTTCCATCTTGATAAAAATGGTTATCATAAGATTCACTAACATTTGAAACAAAAAATATTAAGGTGTATTACCTGACACTTACATCACACTGGCACTCAAAATATATTATTTCTTCATGTTATCCCTTAGCCTTAACTATGATTGATGTGAACTTAATAAATTGGCCTCTATATCACTTGGCATCCACTAAACTCTAACACACAAAAAATTCATTGTTATCTCTGATAAGTCTTTGATAATCTTGACAATCATTGGCTCACTAAGCATGCATTAGAGTTGGTAGAGACAATTATCTAACTCAGCATTAACTATTGCTTGGCACTTGAATTAGAATATGTAAAAGTATTCATTCCTTTTCTCATCTTGTATATGATGGCTTGGCCATAGTGATGACTAAATGATTCTTCTTTGTAAATGATTAAGTGATTGACACTAATAAATAACATGGCTTAGGGATCAACAATCTCTCTTTTTGACATAGTGGAAAAACACTTCATTGTGAACTTTTCAAATTGTTCACAACAAAATTGAAATACAAGTACTCCCCCTTAGAATAAAATCCATACCTTTTCTTAGTTTACACTATACATATCCCAACTCTATACTTGGTATATACATGCAAACCTTCAAAACTTCTTTCTTGGATTAGTTGACACATCTTTCCACCTTGAGAAACTTTATCTCATTTCTCCCTTGTTTTTGGCACTCATGGCTTCAAGGTTGTAGAGTTGAAAAAATAGTTGTCCAAAAATAGTTTGTGAAGCTAAAATATCATGGCTATAGCATAATCCCAACTTGTCCTCATAGATTCCAAATTTTGAATCTGTATATTTTGTGTAGTAGCTAGATCTACCAAACTATTAGTGCTCGAGAGATTTTAATCTTGTTTCACTACCTCCTTTTCTAATTGAAGCTTTCTTTGCATAAACTCCAAGTGAGGTATCGACAGTGTTTGAATAGAATTAATATTAGGCCACATTTTCCCATCTTCAATCATCGACTAACCAAACCTTACTAGAAAAATGCTAACTTATTAAAATAAAATGAGCTTGTACTTTTGTTCATGTTTAGTATTCTTCTTTAAAACTATAAATTGGCTTGAATCTTATCTATATCCTCTTAAGTTTCCTTAGTAGAATAAGTAACATCACATAACTTTTTTTAGAAATAATGAATATTCTTGAAACATTTTTCTATAATATTTACAAGGTTTGAATGATGTGCTTTCCTTAGTGCAATTTTAGTAGAAAATTTTCTATAACCTTGTTGGTGTATTTCCCCAAAATTTTTGAACATGAAAATTTGGTTCCCTTGATAGATTTTTCATTATTTTTCTTAAATCTCCCTTAATCCATATTCAAAATGTTGTGTAAAGCCATATTGTGCAAGGTAGGGTTTGAATGAAATTTTATGATAGTGAACCAAATTATTCAAGCCTAGGGTTCAAGGCTTTCCTTTGTGAATGTTGAAACCATATTAAGGTAGGTTCGAAGTGGTTCTAAACTACTTTGTACTCATTGAAAAAAGTTCAAATGGATCAACAAGTTTGAAGGTTCAATCTGCATTTCAAATAGGTTCATTGGTTTGATATGGCACAATAGGTGTATCCAGATGATTGTTTCCAAATGTGCAAGACTGCTACCAAATTCTCATGTACAATGATTCAAAAGTTCATAGTGCATGAGTGTAGTTTGAAGTTTAGATCCATGATTTAGTTTCACTGGTTCAAAGTTTAGTTTTAAGGTGCAAAGACATGCTCATAAGTCTAGAATACAGATCTAAGTTTGAAGTTTAGATGTTCCAAATACTTTCCTTTGTGAATGTTGAAGCCATATTGAGGTAGATTTGAAGTGGTTTTGAAGTACTTTTTACTCATTGAAAAAAGTTCAAATTGATCAATAGGTTCGAAGGTTCAATCTACATTTCAAACAGGTTCATTGGTTCAATATGACACAATAGGTGTGTCCAGATGATTGTTTCTAGAATGTGCAAGACCTCTGTCAGATTCTCATGTACAATGATTCAAAAGTTCATAAGTGCATGAGAGTAGTTTCAAGTTTAGATGCATGATTTAGTTTCACCAATTCAAAGTTCAAGGTCAAGGTGCAGAGACATGCTCAGAAGTCTAGAATGCAGATCTAAGTTCAAAATTTAGATGTTCCAAATATAGAAACATTGATTAAAGTTCAAGAAGTTAGAGTTAAGGGGCATGATTATCAATATAGTTCTATTGTTAATATTTTTTTGGTTCAAGGGTATGGGTTTAGAATATAACTTTGATATATAGGTTTGAGAAATTAGTCTCGGTATAAGTAATTTTAAATCACTAGCTTATTATAAGGTGTGAAGATATTATCGTCAATGATTATGAGGAAGTGTCATATTCATATCATATGCATAAACAAGAGACTATTAAGCATTATCAAAGGGGTATATTTTCATCCATGCATTCATCTAACATACTACAACATCTATTATGTTCAATAGGATAGATGGATAGTTCAATGGAAGTGGTGACATCCATGTTCATCAAATGTTATATAATGTTGATAAGAAGTCATAAATGGAAAAAAAAAATGTAAAACAATTGGAAAATCATTGGTTGTGTCCTAAGTCACTCTTGTGATGATGAAATTGGAACACAAATTTTAGCTATGACAAGAATGATGTTAAAATTTTTTATACATAATCACATGTACTGGGTAGGATTGAAGCACTCAGGTTTTCCTTAGAAAGATCATCCAAATAATGTAATACGTTGATGTTATTTGAAGAAGCAATGAATTGGTTTATGTGTCTAGTTGGATCTCCATAGTTTCTCAAATAAACAAATAAGAAAAGATGTTTAACTTGATGGAACTTGAGTTACAGTCAAGAATAAAGAAATTTGAGTATGAACTGGTGGGGTTTTTGCAAGTATGTTCCTATTAAAGTATAATAAATCCACCAAATGTTTGACAAAATCTTGGTAGTTACCACAGATTAAAACATGTTAATCATGATGTTGATGTGTCATTGTTCATGTGCATGCTAACACAACGGATGGAGGCTTGACCTATTTCTACATTGAGAGGAATCCCCCTATCATTCAATTCTTCAAGCATACCAATGTAAGTCTCCCAACATAAGATTCTTGGTCATTTTCATAGCCATAGGTTCAAGTAACAGAGCCAATGGCCCGAGTATTGCAAAAGACCATTACATCAAATCCAACTACAGAATGATTGTGAGATTTCCTACCTCAAACATTGGTGGTAAATGGAAATGGTCAAAAGGAATTGGTACTTTCTCATAATCATTAGTAAAATTTGTTTATCTTTTTGGTGCAATTATTTGAATAAGGCATCGAGAATGAGGAGCTAGGAATCTTAATTTGCTGATGTTGATCTCCATATCCTTATTGAACCCATAGTTTGAAGACTCCATCCAACTCCAAGGCAGGACATTTTAAATATAAACTTCCATCAATTCACAATTTTTGTTGGCATTTACATAAAGGAATATTTCTCATTATATAGGATCGAGCACATGAAATGTTTGACATAATGTCTGCCAGTCACCATTCCTACTCCATGACATCAACTTCGTAGAATCAACACATTCAACATGAGGATGACTCACCAATTATTTTTGTAATGCAAATACCTTCATGATGTCTAACTCTATAACATGAAAAACCCAAAATGATGTGGTCTAGTTATAATGCCAAGTGTCAAATCGAAATGTGAGATCATAGACAGTGCATGTAAATTATTTGACAAAAATGCCCATGTCCATATTGGCCATAAGATGGAAGCCCAAGAACCCTTAAATAGGCATTGAAGCCTTCAAAATGTAAGCTGAGAATGAGGGGTGACTTTTCTCAATTATTATAGGTGACAAGATAATATGGTTCTCAATAATATGGTTTGAGATGCACTATTATTCTAGAATTAATCAAGTTCTATTTGGGCAGTGGAGCATTTTCCTGATGGTTCTCAATTTTATTGTGGAAGTGGTAATTAAAGTTCCTCAAGAATATAACCATAAAAAAGGAGATAAAATAAGACCTTACCAAGAAATGGTTATGTTAATAATTGAAATTATGGGAAAGATAGATGTTAAATATGCCTCAACAAGTATGAGAGAGGGTTCCATTTTTTGAAGAGTGTCTACTTGGGAAAAAAGGGGAATAGTTTTTATCAGTAATTTTATGTTTATGTACTTACAATTTCTCTTTGAATTTATATGGGTAAATTTGGGTTGGAGTTTTGTTATTCCAAATTGAAGTCTTGTTCTAGAAAGATTGAAACTATGTATTCATTTAGCTATTACATTATTATTGTGTTGATTGTGTTATATCTTTAGAATATCATCTCCTTGTTCATTAAATTACTTCAAAATCTGTAATTACATTTCTAGTTTTGTTCCTCAAGTTCATAGCATGGTAAGGAACTATGTGTCTTTTCTTTGGCTATGAAGTGTTTTATTTGAAGTAGGTAATAGTTTTTTGCCCCCTATCAATGAATAGTGAGGGTGGCTTCCCTTTCAGGTTAAAAGCATTTGGTAAAATCATTCTTTTTATATCTTATGGGGAGTTGTACCATATAAAATTCAAAGGGTGCTTGCACAATCTCATTACAACATGACCCAACTCTTGGTTACATTTTGTCTTTGAATTGGTTTTGTGTTCAAAGGGTTAAATCAAGTGGTTTATTATGTGAAGAAATTTTTTTTACCAACAAACCTTCTTCTCAAATTTCCTTTCAGCCTATTGCGTCAACTTCTCATTTGTATCAATGTTTGTGCCATTTACTTTCTCCATAATTTGAATGAACTGAGCTATAATAGGATTATTTTCATTAAGGTTTTAAATATCCAAAGCTTCAAGAAAAATTCATCTTTAATCTCTTGTAATAATTGATCCTATTGCTTCTCCTTTCTGAGTTAATGCCTTGGTGAATATGTCTATAATATGTTCCTTTGTATTCACATATTCCAATCTCACATCCTTTTCTTGTACCAATTCTCTCATAAAATGATACTTTATTGTAATGTGCTTTGTCTTGGTATGCATCATAGGATTCTTGTAAATTTTAATTGCACTGGTGTTATCACAGAAGATAACTATTGGATCCTTGATTTCTTCCTTCATACATGCCATTAGTTTCTTGAACGAAAAGATGTTGGAACAATTAACTACTACTACAACATATTATCCTTTTGTTGTTGACTGAGAGATTCAATTCTTCTTCTTGCTTGTCTAAGATACTGGTATCTTTCCAAGAAAGAATGCTCCACTACTAGTGCTTTCTTTGTCATCAATGCTTCCTATCTAATCAGTGAAGGCTTTCAATTCAAATTTTCCTACTTTCTTATACCACAAACAATAATCTTCAATACCTTTTAGATACCTCATAATTCCTTTTATTTCCATCATATGGTTTTCCTTTGCATTAGTAGAAAATATTGCCACCATGCCAACTGCTAATGCAATATCAAGTCTTGTGTGTACAACATACTAACATTTTCCAATCATTGATCTCTATGTAGTCTAATCTACCTCTTTGGAATCATCATTTTTGGAAAGCTTATGTCTAATAGACATAGGTGTTCTAACTAGTTTGGAATCCTCCATTCCTAGTTTCTTCAATATATATCCTTGACATACATTGATTAATTAATGTAGATACTATCTTTCTTCTGTTGAATTTGCAAGCCAAAAAAGAATTTAATCTCTCCAAACATTGACATTTCAAATTCTTTACTCATCTCCTCAAAAAAATATTTTCATAAATCATCATGTCTATTAAATAATGTATCATCTACAAAGATTTCTGTTAGCACTATCTTCTTATGTGTTCCTTCCTTGATGTATAGGCTATTATTGTCATTTGTCCTTTGAAAACCAATCTTTACTAGATGACTATGCAATCTTTCCTACCAGGCTCTAGGGGACTTTTTAAGACCATATAAAGCCTTTTTTAGTATGTAACATATCCGTTTTGTTTAGATCTATGAAACCTTTAGGTTGCCCAATATAGACTTCTTCTTCTAGGATTCCAAACAAGAATGCAAACTTCACATCCATCTGATATACTTTTAATCCTTTATGAGAAGCATAAGAAAGTAGTGTTCTAACACATACAAATCTTGCAATAGGAGAAAAAATCTATCCATAATCAATACCTTCTTGAGCATAACCTTTGCAAACTCACCTTTCTTTGTTTCTTGAAACTTCTCCATTCTTATTTAACTTTTTTTTGAATAGCTATTTTGTGTCAATTAAGTTTTTTTTCCCTTGAGTATAAGAACAAGAATCAAAATTTTGTTCCTTTCAATCTAGTAAATCTCTTCATTCATTTCCTCAATCCAACTTTCAATTTCTAATGCATCCTTAAGATTTCTAGGTTCAAGCTTAGTAAGAAAATATCTACCATTTAATTTATTCCCATTTGTTGTGCTTTTAGACTGATCTCTAATGGTTTTGGGTGCATGATGCCTTCTGACATATCAAGCAAGTACATGTACCTTCTTTCCAAATTCACTTGATTCACCATGCTCAAAATGATCTTTTGAATCATGCTCAGGTCCCACTATCTGTGACTTAGGTCCATTAGAGCGTGACTCAATTTGCTAAAACTTGGGTCCATCTAACTATGACTCAGCGAGTTGTATTAACTACAACTCATATTGAACTGGAGATTTAGGGGACTTGGGCTTTGAAGACTCTTGATTTCTAATTGTATTTGCTTGAACTTTAGGTAAAATATCAAGATCATAGTAAACAATTTTTCTATATTTTTTAGGTTCTTTTCTATTTTGTTCTTCACTCTTTTCAAAAAAACTCATCAATTTTCACATGCACATTATATGACTTTGTGAGTAGAAAGATTGAGACATTTATATTCTTTACTCTTGTTGGAGTATCCCAAGAATATTCCTTCAGCACTTTTCACATCAAATTTTCAATTCCTGAATTTTTTCAAGATATAACATTTTCTTCCAAATACTTTGAAATAACAGACATTAGGTTTATAGCCATACCATAATTCATTAGGTTTTTTATTTGAGTCCTTGTTCAACTAAGCTAAGTTCAAGGTATGAACTATTGTGCTAATTTCTTCCTCCCAATATTTGATTGCAATATTTTTCTCTATCATTAGTGTCCTTGCACAATCCATATTGGATTATTTTCTTCTTTCTCCTATGTCATTCTGTAGAGGTGTACTAGGTGTAGTTACATATCTTTTGATTCCTCTTTCATTGCAGAATTCATTGAATTCATTTGTGATGAACTCTCCTCCTCTCTCTGACCTTAGGCACTTTAGTTTCTTTCCTATTTCTTTCTTTGCTCTATCCAAATACCACTTAAACTTTTGAAATGCTTTAGATTTATCTTTTAGGTACATAACTATCATCATCCTAGAATACTCATGAATAAATAAAATAAAGTACTAATCTCCATGGTAGCTTTCTATGCCAATGGTTGCACATATATTTATATGAACCAACTCTAGAACTTCTTCAGAATGATCATTCTTGCTTTTGAAGCTTATCATTCCCATCTTTCCAGTTTGAATTTTTTTTCGGATGCCCATATTGTGCTTCTTTAGACTAGGAATGCCTCTCACTCTTTTGTTATTTCTTATGTTGACCAATTTATCAAAATTCACATGATACGACCTTTTATGCCATAACCATAATTCTTTACTTGAGCTAGGAAACATGAACTTTCAATTAGATCTAGGTAGATATTTCATTTCCCATCTAGTGGCTTAGCCCTCCCATTCATGAATTCTACCTTGAATCTAATGTTGTTCAACTATACCACACTAAGTAGATTTTAATTTTTTCCTTAAATCCAATAAGCATTTTCACACTTGAGTTCATCAATCAATCTAATGCAACCTTTTACTTTCACATAACAAGGTTCATCATTTCCAAATCTGACACACCCACCAGCATTGTGTTCCAAGTGCTCAAATTTAGATTTATCACCAATCATGTCATGAGAACAATTGCTATCAATAATCCATGTGTCATTGTTGCTAATATGATAAATGAGGGCCATCTTATCACTTTCATCATCTGATTCATCTTTTACAGAAATGTAAACCATTTCATCTTCATCTCTACTATCAAAATCTTTAGCCATGTAACAAGATTTCTGACCTTTATCCTTGTAGTCTTTTTAGCTTTTGAAATATTTCTTGCCTTTGAACTTTTCATGCTTCTTTTCTTTTTTTCCTTCTTTTTTTGGACAACTTGTAGCAATGTGACCAACTTCTTCACAAGAAAAATAGATTAGAGGTATCTTACTTGTGTGCTTTCCTTTTCCTTTAGGGAATCTTCTTGCAAGAAGGGCTTTAATGACTTCAAGGTTATCATCAAAATTATATGTATCTTCACTGCTAGAATTTTTTCTTTTGGATTTTCCACCTCTCTTCTTGAGTGATAACTTAGCTTGAAATGTAGACTCAATGCTACTAGAGTTAGGAACATAATTATCAAATTTATCTAGTTCAAATGTTGTCAACCTTCCCACTAGAACATCTAAAGTTATATTATTTTTAGGGTCACATCTCATCTCTTGAATAGCTAACAATCTAATTGCATAAAATGGAAGAAGACTTCTAAGTACCTTGTTGACTACTATCACATCATCTATTTTTCCCTCCCAAGGCTCTAACTACACTTAAACTTACTTTGATTCTTTCATTGTATTGTGCAATGTTTTCATTTTATCTCTTCTTTATCTAATCAATTTGACCTCTTAGACATTCTACCTTAGCACTCCTCCATAGATATCTTTCATCTTGTTCCACATTTCATGAGTAGTATAACAATATTTGACTTCATCAAATTCAACATAATTGATAGTAGAGGCAATGTCAAACATCATTATGTTATGATTATTCTTTTACACAATTTGATCCACAGACAAAGGTCTAGTAGGTACCACATATTTTTTATCCATATATTTTAGGCTCATGTCTCCAATAGTTTCCAAATGTAGCTTCATAATTTCCTACCATGGTTGGAAGTTATATCTATTTAGCTTAGGAATTTTCCTTCTATAACACATCTTTGATCTTTAGCTTAGGCCCTTCAAACCTTTTCTACAAGCACCAAATACTATGATACCAATTGTTAGAAATGGAAAGGAGTAACTGAGAGGGGAGAGATGAATCAATTACCACAAAACCTAATCTACAAGTCCCTTTAAGATGTCAACATAATATAAAACCAACAACTTGTTGTAACTTAGTTAACACTAAATATTCTATTGTAACTCGGTTAACATTAAATGTATTATTGTCACTCAATTAGCATTGAACATGCATATCTTAAGATATTAAAATGTGATTAACCTTACTTAAATTATTTGCATAAATATAAAGAAAATAACATGAACACATGAGACAACAAGATCTAATGTGGAAACCCAATTTGGCAAAACCACTAATTGGAACTAGTTACTATTTTTCACTCTTCTGAAATGAGCCCTATTAGGAGCCAACTTGATTAAAGGTTACAAAATGCATTATAAGGTGTAATACTATTAAATTATTAATTCACCTTATTAGGAGTGGACTTGTTAAAGGTCTTTAGACACTTCAATCTAGAAATATCACCTTGTTAGAGGATTTGGCAAATAGTTGTTAGGCTAACTCTACTAGGAGATTTGATTCACTACTACAATTATTAAAGAGTAACAATGACTTGAATTGATTGTTGATGCAACCATATTTTCAAATTTCAAATTTCTATTTTGGCTTGAATACTTGATTGTCTTTGATTAGAATATTCTTCACAACTTGGTAAACTTTGATACTCTAATATCCTTCCAATTCACTTCCTTAATTTATCTTCTTCAATCCCATGCTTCACATTCTTCAATCCTCAAATTTAACTTATATGAATAAACTTTTCAAGTCAGCTTGAATATACTTATTTTAAAAAAATGTATCCCTTAAGTTAGGTATCATTAACCTATAAATCACTTGGCTAATATAGAATTGAGTACTTGGTCAACTTAGAGAAACTCTTTGTCAACCAACCCAACTCAATCAATATTGATCATCAAATTTCCTTTGATAATTGAGTGGACTTGGTTAACACAAGATCCATGTCAACATTCTTTTTGTAATCAAGTGAACTTGATTAACATAGGATCTTCCTTCAATGCCCGAGTGAGCTCAATAAGAACTGACTCAAAACTAGAACACTCAACATAGATAGGAAATTGTCTTCAATTCTTGAGTGAGCTTGGAAATCACTGACTTTCTTATTAAGGTTTGAGATTTTGTGTAACATCAAAGACAACATACAATTGCATAATTATTTTTAATATATAGAATCTAAGGAGAAGAAGAAAAAGGTGAAGCATGTTTCTAATGACAATGATATAGATGAAGATGATGTAAAAGAGCTTGAAGTATTGTTGGCTAGGAGTGGTCATAGAGGCAAAGGGAAATACAAAGGTGAGTTACCTATGAAGAGTTTCAATTGTAATGAGTTTGGTCATATTTCTACAAAGGTGTCCAGAGAAGAAGAACAATAGAAGTGAAGATAAGTACAAAGGTAAAGGGATGTGAACAACAAAGACTATAAAGACAAAGGAAAGAAGTCTTGCTACATTTTTGAAGAGGAAACAAAAGATGGATCTAATGACCATGATGAGGAAGTTGTTTACTTGTCAAAATAAACTATGGAATTAGTTCATACTAATTTGTGTGGACCAACTGATGTGCAAAGCTACAAAGGTGACAAGTACATTATCCTATTTGTTGATGATTATTCTAGGATGATGATAGCTATGTTTCTGAAACAAAAATATGATGCTTTTCAAATGTTGAAGTGACACTTGGAAAGATTTGAAAAGGAGACTAGAAAAAGCTTGAAATGTCTGAGATCTAATAGAGGTGGAGAATTTACATCAAATGAGTTTGATATAGACTATAATGATAGAGGAATCAAGAGAAAACATTCTACACCTAGGACCCCTCCACAAAATTGGATTGCTGAAAGGAGGAACAAATCTGTAATGGACTATGCTAGAACATTGATGATGGAGAAGAATGTTGCTTTGAAATACTGGAGAAAAGTTGTAAGAATAGCTATCTATACCTTGAACCAAGTACAAGTCAAGAAAGGTACAACCACACCTTTTGAACTATGGTATGGATACTCACCCAATGTAAAATATTTTAAGGTATTTGGAAGCAAGTATTACATTCTTAAGGACTAGAGGAATGGTAAAATTGATGCTAAAAGTGAAGAAGGTATATTCCTAGGCTATTCCATAAGAAGTAAATCTTATAAGTGTTTAAATACTAACACTAAAAAAGTTTTAGAAAGTGCAAATATGAAATTTGATGAATATACAAAGGTACATGAAGTTGAACCTAAGAAGGAACATAAAGTGTACAAAAATTTCATATACTAATATGAAGACATGAGTGTTGATGAAGTTATGAACCAAGTTTTAAATCAACAACAACATGTATTAGTGACTTCTAAGTCACATACGATGGATTTGGAGTCACATTTAGGAACTGAGTTGTATTTAGGAGCCAAGTTGAAAATAGAAGTAGAGGTATTTTGTGATACTAAGATCGATGTAAATGAAAGGAATGTTGAATTACCTAATAGATAAGTGCACAATGACTTTGAATTTGAAAGACCCCTTGAAGAAATGAGATCAAGACCAAGATTGTCAAAGTATGTTAGAAGACATCACCCTACTAGATAAATTATTGGAGATAAAGAAGCCAAACCAATGACAAGGAATAGGTTGAGAAGTGATACATGTTTTTTAAGTATGCAATGTACCTAATTGAGTGAAGGATGCATTAGCTAATGAATACTAGAGTAAATCCATGTATGACACAAGGAAGGATAGGGAAAACTAGGGCCAATGGCAAACCTGGCTCTCTGAACCACCTACAAGAGTTAGCACAACATAAGCAAACACAAAGAACAATAACCAAAGGAGGAAGAAGAGTAAAATACTTTTATTGGTTCATCAAAATATCTTCATACATGCCCAAATATAAGGCTATCATGATACAAAATACATTCATACAAAAAGATCAACAACAAATTTGCACTTTCCAGTTCTGCTCTCAAATCCTTTTCAAAACTACCTCCAAAACTCTTAACTGCACTAAATCCTAGCCTAAACACTCTATTTATACTAGCCAAAATGGCTTATAGATCCTTCTAAAACATGGAGAAGCCACAAGTTGGCTCTAAGCACATATTAAATGAAAATAAACCTAACATTAAATGCATAAGTCAGCCAATATCAATAATTAATTATCTTGAAATCAATGTTTGAGAAAAATCATGATATCTCCTCACTCTAATTGAATTAGAACTTGTGCTTGAAACTATGGGTATATATTTAGGTCCTCTATAAACCCTTAAGTTTTCAAATTCTATTTTATCAAGGAAAAGTGTGGATCCATTCTGAAAGTTGAGCACAAAAAATTGTCATGCAGAACAACCAAAAATTGATGTTCTGGGAGAATCACCATATCTCTTAACTAATGAGGAGCTAGAAATTTTACATTGGATCATAGATATTAATCTAGGCCCTTTTCAATCCCTAAATTCCACAACCCTTCATTAATTAATGAAAATTAGTTACACAGTCTGCCACAGGCACCCAAAAACTAGAAAACACAGTTTCAACAGCAAGATAAAAATAGAAAAACATGTAGGATAGTAGTACAACCTAGGATGCTCCTACATTAGATAACTAGGGATGGAAGAAATGATTCTCCTAAATAATTAAGATGGCACAACCTAAGCTAAATTTGAGAAATCCATGAAGCATTTTCCATAGGTTTGTTCTTCCACTTTACCAGATATTCATAATAATATTTTCCCCTTGTGCTCTTACCAATTGTTTGGTCCAATATCTGTTCAACTTCTAAAATATGCTTCTTAGGATAGTCCTTTAATACAAAAACTTCAACATCTAACTCATTATACTTATACAAATCAACAATATTGAATATAGGACATATATCCATGTCATCAGGTAACTCAACTTCATAAGCATTTTCACTATCAAATTTCTTCAAGATCTTACAAGGTCCAAACTTCTTCATCTTTAGTTTACTATATGTTCCAACGAGAAATCTTCCTTTCTTCAGATGAACAATCACCTCATCACCAACTTGAAAATAATGATGTCTTCTAGACTGATCAGCATCCTTCTTATACTTTGGATTACTTTTTTTTATCCTTAACTTCACTTCCTTATGCAAAGACTCCATATAATCAAAAAATTATTCACCTGCATCACTCCCCTTTTCTTCACTAGAAATATTCCTCAAATCTAATAGTCCTCTAGGCTTCATTCTAGTAACAATCTCAAAAGGTGTATTCCCTGTACTCCTATTCAAAGAATTATTATATGCAAATTTAGGTTGTGCCAATACCATCTTCCAATTAGTTGGCTTATTCCCAATTAAACATCTCAAAAAATTACACAAGCTTATATTAACAAATTCTATCTATCCATTTGTCTATGGATGAAATGTAGAACTAAACTTCAATTTAGTACCCATCTTCTTCCACAAAATCTTCCAAAAATAACCAACAAACTTACTATCTCTATTAGAAATAATACTTCTTGATAATCCATGCAATCTTACAATCTCTTTGAAGAAAAGTTCAGTAATATGCTCAGCATCTAATGTCTTCTTACATGGTATGAAATGAACCATCTTGGAAAATCTATCCACAACAACAAATATAGAATTGTACCCCTTCATTGTTTTAGGAAATCTAAGAACAAAATTCATACTAATGTCACTCGAAGGTTTCTCAGGAACAGTAATAGGTGTATATAAACTACTATTTTGATTCACTCCTTTTATAGCTCAACAAACTCCACAACTCTTTACCAATTTCTGAACATCCTTATACATTTGTGACTAATAATACTTCTTTGTTAGCAAACTCAATGTCTTATCAATTCCAAAATGTCCAGCCAATCCACCACTATGGTTTCCCTTAATTAGAATCAACCTCATAGAACTTCTAGGAATACACCAATAAATACCTTTGAATAACATACCCTCTTAAATGAAATGCTCATCATACTTACTTACATGATTTGTCAGATTTGGCACTCTGCACTCTCACCATGCCTCAAAAAAATTTGGATCAGCATCATATAGCTCTTTCATTTCATCAGAACCAAGAACTTCAACCTTCATTTCTATCAACAAAGAACATCTTCTACTTAATGCATCATCAACTCTATTAGTAACTATACTCTTGTGCTTAATTACAAATGTAAAATTCTAAAAATACTAGACCCACTTCATATGTCTCTGATTCAATTTATGTTGACTTCCCAAGTATTGTAAAGCTTTATAATCAATATACAACACAAACTCCTTAGGAATAAAATAATGTTTCCATGTCTTCAAAGCTTAGACAATAGCATAAAATTCTTGATCATACATAGAATATTTCCTGTTAGCATCATTCAAATTTTCACTAAAGAAAGCAACATGCTTACCTTCTTGAGTTAATATAGCTTTGATTGCATTACTACTTGCATCACATTCAACTTGAAATAATTTTTTGAAATTAGGCAAAGCCAATATAGGTAATTCAACAACCTTTTGTTTCAAAATCTCAAAACTCTTATCAGCTCCATGTGTCCACTTGAATTCCTTTTTATCTCCTCTCATTGTCTCAGTCATAGCATTACAAATAGGACTGAAATTCTTTATAAACTTTCTATAGAAACTAGCCAAACCATGAAATTTTCTTACCTCATCCAAATTCTTAGGTGTAAGCGATTCCAAAATTTCTTTAACCTTCTCAAGATCCATCTTCAATCCATTAGCTGAAATCACAAATCTTAAATACACAATCTCTTCTTGCATAAAAGAGCACTTTTTCAAATTAATCGGCAACTTTTCCTCTTTCAACCTCTACAATACTTGTCTAATATGCTTGAGATGTTCTTCCTTAGTCTTACTAAATATTAGAATATCATCTAAATAAATAATCATGAACTTACCCAAGAATCTTTTCAAAACTTCATTCATTAAAGTACTAGGTGCATTAGTCAAACCAAAGGCAATAACCAACCATTCACACAAACCATCTTTTGTCTTGAAAGAAATCTTCCATTCATCACTTTCTCTAATTCTGATCTAATGATAGCTACTCTTCAAATCAATTTTGGTAAAATATTTTTCTCCACTCAAACAATCCATTATGTCATCCATCCTCAGCATAGGAAACCTATATTTCACTGTGATTTTGTTAATAGCTCTGGAATCAGTACACAATTTCCATCTGATCAAACCTTTCTACAACAACTCATGCACTTGTTTGTTAAGTTATTCATTCTTTATAGGTGTTAATCTATATTGTGCTTTGTCTAGCAAATTAGCTCTAGGAATCAGATGCATACAATGACTTATACTTCTTACAAAGGGTAAACCATCAGGAATATCATTAGTAACAATATCTTTATACTTATTCAACAATTCTATAATTTCTATTGTCACTTTGTTATTACCAACTTCTACTACTTGGTCATACTACCAACACTCAGTCCTCTAGGAACTATTGCAAAACAAACTTGATTCTTCTTTACTTCCTTTTCAAATTGCCTTCCATTAACCATGCAAACTTTTATTGTAGTACAACTGACCTCATCTAGACTTTCAATTAAAGGTAGCAATGTTTTTTTCTTCCCATTTACCCAAAGAGTATATTGATTCAATCTTCCATCATGCACACCATAGCTATCATATTGACAAGGTCTACCCAAAAAAATATGACAAAAAACCATGGGCATAATATCACACAAGACTTCATCAAAGTGATGTCCAATTTTGAACTTCACAACACATTGTTCACTTACCAATATCTTATGCTCATTTTTTATCCATGAAACATGATAGGGTTTGGGATGTTTTAGCCTCTACAACTGCAACTTCGTAACCAACTCTTCTAATGCCAAATTTGTTGAACTTCCACTATCAATGATCACCTTTTAGCATTTTCTAGCCATCTTACATCTAGTCTTGAAAAGACTTCTTCTAAGGATAGGTTCCTCATCACTTCCCTTATTACATAAGGTTCTTCTTAGCATCAGATTTTCTCCAGCCTTAGGTCCACTTGGTGATCTCTCAAAATCTTCTTGAATCACATAATTTCTATTATTTTCCCACTTTTAGATGATATACATTCAAAATATTGATTCACTTCTTTACCACATCTAAAACAATTACCATAGAAACCAACTCTAGAATAAGAATTACCTCTTCCTTTACCACATCTGAAACAATTACCATAGAAACCACCTCTAGGATAAGAATTACCTCTTCCTTGATAAGAACTAGTACTTCCTTGGTATGAACTACCACCTTTCCACTCAGTCTTTTCTTTGACATCATTCTTCCATTATGATTTTCCTTTATCTTGCACATAACTATTAGATCTACCACCTTCACCATAAGATATACCTCTATCTCTCTAGAATCTACCACCTCTACTTCTTTGTCTTTGCTCATGCTTCTTTGTCAAGATCTCCTCAACTTTCAAGGCATATTGATATACTTCTTTCACAATTTCCAAATTCACAAAACTTATTTCATCTTGAATTTCAGATCTCAATCCATTTATGTACCTTGCAATTTTCTCGACATCATCATCCACATGTCCAGATCTGATGTCCAATCTATAGAATTCCTTGGTATACTCTTTCATAGTCATGTCCTTTGGTTTCAAATTTTGCATCTTTCTCAACAAGCTAAATTGATAATTAGTAGGAAGGAATATGTTCTTTACCTTTTTCACCATCTTTAGCCATGTTCTGATCTTCTCCTTTCCTCTCCTTTATCTATTAGTTTGCAAATGTTCCCACCATAGGGAAGCATGACCTTTCAGCCTTCTAACTACAATCTTCACCTTCTTATTATCATGAGTCTTTTCATACTCAAAGAACTTCTCCATAGCTGAGATCCAATCTAACACAACATTGGTATCCAATTTTCCATCATAAGGAACAACTTCTATAGTAGGCTTTGAATTTGCCTTAGATAATACTCTCAACAATCTTTCCTCATCTTGATCTTCTTCAAGTTCTAGATTCAAGTTTGGTGTTGTTGCTTCATCATCACTTACATCATCAAAATGTGCTCTTCTCCTCTGGGTGGTCTTCATAGCATCTAATTTGGCTGTAATTTTTCTTGATTAATCCAATATAGTATTATCAACATTTCCTCTACCACAAACCATTCTAATGAATCAGGTTCCTATAAGATTGTAACCCTCTACAAGTTATAGGTCAAATTTGAAGATCTCCCATCATATAACCAAATCCAAATTAGGTTTCTACATGATCCAATTTCCTCAAGGATGAATCTCAAGCTCTGATACCATGTGATGTAATGAAGGATAGGGAAAATTAGGGCCAATTGTACACCCAACTCTCTTAACCACCCTACAAGAGTTAACAGAACATAAGTAAACAAAAAGAAAAAAACCAAAGGAGGAAGAAGAGTAAAATAATTTTATTGATTCATCAAAATATCTTCATACATGCCCAGCTATAAGGTTGGCTAGATACAAAATACATTCATACACAAAGATCAACAACAAATTCGTACTTTCTAGTTCTTCTCTCAAATCCTCTTCAAAATTGCCTCCAAAACTCTTAATTGCCCTAGCTCCTAGCCTAAAAACTCTATTTATACTAGTAAAAATGGTTTATAGATCATTCTAGAATGTGGAGAAGCCACAAGTTGGATCTTAGCAAATATTAAATGAAAATAAACTTAACATTAAATGTACAAGTTGGCCTACATCATCAATTAACTATCTTGAAATTGATGTCCAAGAAAAATCATGATATCTCCTCACTCTGATTGAGTTAGAATGCACACTTCAAAATATGGGTAGATATTTAGGTCCTATACAACCCCTTAAGTGCACAAAGTCTGATTCATCAAATAAATGCATGCATCCATTCTAAAAGTTGAGCACAAAAAACTATTGCGCAGAACTACCATAAATTGATATTTTGGGAAAATTTCCATATCTCCTAACTCATGGGGAGTTAGAACTTTAACTATAGCTCATAGATATTAATCTAGGCCCTATTCAATCCTTGAAGTGAATATCCTTTCATTAATTAAGAAAAATTAGTTACATGGTCTGCAACAGGCACCCAAAAAATAGAAAATGTAGTTTCATTAGAACCCAGTTTCAGTAGCAAGATAAAAATTAAAAACATGCAAGATAGTAGTGCAACCTAGGATGCTCCTAAATAAATGAAAGAATGGATTGATTAGATTTAAAATAAAAATCATGGAATCTAGTACCCAAACCTGATAGCAAGAATGTGATTGGAACCAAGTGGTTGTATAGAAACAAAATAGATGAGAATGGTGAAGTCATAAGGAATGAGGCAAGATTAGTTTGGAAGGGATATACAAAAGAAGGGGGAATTGACTATGGAAAGACATTTTCCAAAATTGAAATATTGGAAGGAGTAAGAACTCTTCTTTCTTACTTTGCATATAAAGGCTTCAATGTTTATCAAATGGATGTGAAGTCAACATTATTCAATGGTATACCAGAAGAGGAGGTTTATATTGACCAACTAAAAGGATTTGTTGATAATAATAAAAACATTGTATGTAGATTACACAAATCTTTATATGGTTTAAAGGAAGCTCCAAGAGCATGGTATGAAAGGCTTCACAACTATCTTGTAAAGATTGGTTTTGAGAAGACTAATGATACTAGTAGTCTGTACTTAAAGATAGGAGGAGGCAAAGAGATTTTAATAGCTGAAATATTTGTTGATGATATCATATTTGGATGACAAAATGAATTGTGTAAGAAATTTTCAAATAAAATTAAGAAAGAATTTTAGATGTCAATGTTTGGAGAGATAAAGTTATTTGATGGTTTGCAAGTATATCAGATGAGATATGGTATTTACATCACTCAGTCTAAGTATGTAAAGGAAATACTAAAAACTTTTGGTATGATGGATTCAAAACCTATTAGTACTCCTATGGTGACAGGGCACAAACTATCCAAGATTAATGATTCTACTAAAGTAAATCAAACATTTTATAGGTCTATGATTGACAAATTGCAATATGTAGTTTATAACAGACCTGGCATTGCATTAGTTGTTAGAATTATTGCAAGATTTTCTACAAATCTGAAGGAGAATCATTTGATGGTTGTTAAAAGCAGTATGAGATACTTGAAAGGAATAGAAGACTATGGTCTATACTACAAGAATAATGAGAAGTTTGAATTTTGAGTTAAGAGCTTATACAAATGTTGATTGTACTATAAACATTGATGATAGAAAAAGTACAAGTGGTGGAGAATTTTTCTTTAGAAAGAGATTGGTCACCTAGACTAGTAAGAGACAAAATTGTATATCACAATCTACTATTCAAGCTGAATATGTGGCTATTCTAATGAATTGTACAAATGTGGTATGGATAAAAAATCTACTAAAAGGAATGAAGGAAGAGATTATTGAGCCTATGGTACTTTATTGTAAAAATACACGTGTTATAAACATATCAAAGAACCCTATAATGTACACAAAGACAAATCACATTGCAATCAAGTATGATTACTTGAGAGAGTTGGTTCAAGACAAAGAAGTGAGAATGGAATATGTGATTGCAAAAGAGAAAATAGCTAATATATTCACAAAGGCTTTACCTAAGGATGCACATGAATATCTTAGAGGTAAACTAGGGGCGATCCCCCTATCCAAAGCTACTTAAGAAGTAAGAGTAGTGCCATCAACTAATTTGAATGTCATATTTTAAAATTTGGTGAAGTGGATCTTACTTTAGGAGCTGAATATAAAAATAAAGGAGCTAAATCAAAAGATTTAGAGTCACATGCAAGATGAAAAAGGGAGAACCGAAATTGATTATATCTGTATGAATATATGGCAAGTCTTTAGAATTTTTTTCAAAGAGGGAGATAGTAGTGAAGAGAGTTCCAAAAGAGAGTGCAAAAAGAGAGTTCAAAGAAGGAGATATAAGGTCAAGGGAGATATTAGAGTGATCAAATTAGAGAAGAAAAAAGAAAGAGGAACATATAATGATAGAGGGAGATATTTTAAAGATATTAATTTTCTTTTTGGTATTGTAAGACATTGATGATATTGATGATATTATATATTTTTGCTGTACTTAAGGACAAACTAAATGGTTAGTTAAGCTAATTCTAGAAGAAGTGTTTTCATAAAAAGTGTCTACCAAGCCTGGTCAAGAAAATAGTGTAAGCCGAAAAAACCTAGTTCAAGCTAAGAAAAAAGTTATTATGTGTTGAGTGTTAGTAAAAAAAATTTAGTGCTAAGCATAAGGGAAATAGTAGTGGTGATTGAGCTAAGAAGATGGAGTTGAAGCTGAGAAACCCAATATTGAATGAGCATCAAAAGATTGTTATTGCCTAGTGATCAATGTAGATGTCGAGTGAAAGAAAATGTGTTAAATTGAAGATTTGATGACTCTAAGGCAAAAAATTTGATTTCTTGAATTATGTGAAGTGTGTGGAAGATAAGTATGATGAGTTGGTGGCACAAAATTCAAGATAACCATTTTGAGGTGAATTTAAAGAAGATTATAGAAGAAGTTTTTAGAAGGGACTAAAATGGAAAATTGGGTAGATTCATTGAATCCTACCTAACCCTAAAATGGAGGAGTATGGTTAAATAATAAAATACCTAAATTCTCTATTTATAGCAATAGCAAGCTAGAAGAAAAGGTTTCCATGTGTAAGAACCTAAGGAAGAAAAGAAGTATAGGTTGTTGCTTCATATGGTGGCTAAATAGACAAGTGTGCAATTGGCATACAAAGCAAGAAGTCTTAAGCGTATGAACTCTTGAAGGGTGAACAAGCTATTAGAGATGAAGAGTATGAATGCCAAGAAGAATGGAAGACTAAACTAAAGATCTATAATCTAGAAGTGAGTTGTGTTTATTATCAGATCAAGTTCTGATGTTACGTTCTAACAACTCTATCAGTTTGGATAAATCCTTTGGAATAAGATTGACCTAAAAATCATTTTTAAATCCTTTAATTAGGTGATATTCTAATGGAATTTTCTAAAGTCCTCTAACAAGGCTCACTCCTAATAGGGTGATTGAAATCCTTTAACCAAGTCATATTTAATAGTGTGTATTGTAACCTTTAATAGGGTTAGCCTTTAACGGGGCATCACTTCAAAAGAGTGAAAATTGGTAGCATGTTATTGGTGGTTTTTTTCAAATTGGGTTTCCATGTACAATCCTTGTGTCCAATTATGTAAATGAGTTTCTGGCATTTGATGCTTACATTTCTACAAAGTTATTTTGACCTTGGACAATGACTTACTAAGTTAAGGTATTGGATGTTATAATAGATGCATGCATGATATGAATTTATGGATATGAATCTATTAAGCATTGAAAAGTTTTATTTATACATTTGGAGCTTGGATAAATGATTCACCCATCCTCTCAAATACTCTAAAGTATTCCAACAAATAGTATCCTCCTCTAAAATATTTTAGTATGATTGAATAGTGCTTTGATGAACAAAATAATATTTTTTAACAAAATCAACAATTGATAGAATAGTTCCAAATGGAAAATTATCTCTAAGCTTTTCAAATTGTTGTGCTTGGTACTTTTCAAAAAAATAATGATAAATATATAGTTGAATCAAGCTTTTTAATTGTTCATAAATACTTCAATAGTTATCTTCTCTTCAACATATTCTAACCTTCTAGATTCTTTCTCAAATTTAATTTCCTTCCTTACAAGATGATAACTCTTTCAAATTATCATTTTTGTGACATCAATTTCTTAATTTTTTAAAGCAAAAAGAGCCAAATTAGAACATGTTTCACATATTCATTTTATACAATTTATTTAACCAACTATATCATCCATTTTATCTATTGAAAATTCAATAGGGAAAGTGTGATACTGAGAGGAGGGTGAATATAGATCTATAAAAGTTATTTCACTTCACACATGAAACATATTCGATATTAGCACATAAAAAACATCATTAAACATTCATCTCATATCAATAAAATCATTAAATTTTTTTGAAAATAATTGATCAATTATATGTTGTCTTTGATGTTACAAAAAATGTCATATCTTACCAGTCAGTGTATGTCAAGCTTACTAAAGAAATGAAGATAGTTTCCTATATTTGTCAAGCATCCCAACATTTGCCAATTTCAAAATGTAGTGGGTACCAATTTCATTTGGTTACCAAATAGAAGTTCACAGAAGTTTAGTGTTAACCAAGCTCACTTGGTTAATAAAGGAAATTTGTATGGAACTAGTGTTAATTAAGCACACTTGGTTACCAAAGTCCTAGAGTTTACAAAGTTGTAGTGTTAACTAAATTCACTTGGTTAACACAAGGAAAATCATTTTAGAGTTAGTGTGTACCGAGTTGGGTTGGCTAAAATTTTTTTTTATTGTTTTGGCATATTGAGATCAATAGAATTATTTTTTGGTTCTAGACATTTGAAGAGATGAAGAATTATTGTTATAAGTTGTATTCAAGCTAACTTGACAATGCATATGATATAAGTGTAAGGTCAAGTTAAGGTTTGAAGAAGTGAGAATGTGTGACTACAAAGATTCTTAGAGGAAGCAAATTGGAAGGATAAGAAGAATATCCTTTTTGGGATGCAAAGGTTAATCTAATTAGGAAGATCGAGTATTCAAGCCAGAATTGAGATCTTAAATCAATAATATAGTTGCGTTATAAATTAGTTCATTTCATTGTTACTCTCTAACCATTGTGGAAGTGAATCAAATCTCTTAATAGAGCTAGGCTAATAGTTATTTATAAATCCTCTAACAAAGTGGCATTTCTAGATTGAAGTGTCTGAAGACCTCTAATAAGGCCACTCATAATCGGGTGATTAAATCCTCTAATAGGTTCACACCCAACAATGTGTTTTGGAACCATTAACATGGTTTTCTTAAGTGTTGGAATTACAAGTGGGAAAGGTAAACTACTGAGAGGAGTGGGGGGGGGGGGGGGGGGGGGGGGGGGCGGGCGGGGTGCTGGTGGTGAATTTTAAACTTGCACCCATAAAACTTTCACCATTCATACATCACATGCATTAACATAATACAATAACAAGTAAAGTAAATGCATCTAAAACAATTAAACACACACACTTGACACTAGGTATGATTTCCCTGAAACCCTCCAAATGAGAAGGTAAAACTGGGGTGGTGATGAAACCCACAAATCTTCACTACTATAGCAATGAAGTGTAGCCAATTAAGGTTAAAATGGTTTGATAATGAAACACGATCTGCCCTATAAAAGGCCTACCCTGTTAAAGGCATACAAAGACTATTAAGTCCCACCTTGTTAAAGGATTTCAACACCCTATTAGAAGTGTGTCTGGTTAAAGGACTTTTGATCACTCACTTGGAATTTCACCCTATTAAAGGATTTGATAAGGTATATTAGGACCACTCCACTTAGGAGATTTAATTGAAATCACTTGTCAAAATATCTCAGTATAGATCTTATAGCTGACACTTGCTTGCCTGATAACAGATCACCTCTATTCAATCTCTAATTGATCCTTCATGATCTGATGTAACAATGTTGTATCCTCTAGTATTTTTCCTTTACTTTACTAATTTTTAAATTCACTCTCACTGCTAAGTCACCTTGAATGCTTTGCAAATTGTCTTGTTCACACCTTTAATCATTCACCCCCTAACAATATCCTCAACTCTCTTATCTCTCATAGACAATTTAGGGCTTCATCCTCCTTAAGAAGACTTAGGTGGCTTAGGGTTAGGTATGAATCTACAACTAAGATTCATTTTTTTTTTGCTTAAACCTTCCCTTTTTCTAATTGGCTTCATGTAATTACATAAGGATTCTGCATGCAGATTCATCCTTATCTTTAAAGAATTGAAATCTAACCTTATGTCAGCTAAAAAATGATTTACATAGTTTTTTGTGCCATAACAAAGAAATATGTCCAATTTGTGTTACTTGTCATATGCAGTTACTAATGCTCAACATACACTGTAATTCTATTTTTGTCTCAGCACCTAAACTATTCAACATCTATTCTTCACTCAGCACTTGAATCACTTGGCATGGTCTATTTGCTTAGCACTTGAGTGACTTGTCACATGAGTGACTCGACACTTATTGCAATTTTGTATGGTCTTGTATTTACATATTATACTTGACATGCATTACTAGTTCAACATTAACTAAGTAAATGTCTTAAGTGTGTTAACCAATCTAAGATCAACAATCTCACCCTTTGACATGAGCATAAAAAACACTTGAATATATACAAACAATCTATTCTTCTTGAGTATAACATAACCATGACTAGGCTTGTATATAGAACTTCAAAATTTTCAAAATTTTTGCAAATAATCTATACGCCTCAAAAATATATAACTCCCTCTAAGTTAATGTGTCTATTCTGTATCCAAAATCTATTCTCCATTCTAAGTAGATTTGTCTCTACTGACTAGTACTCTTTGTCTTCAAAGCACTTATACTCTTTATGCTCTACCCTTAGCTGATATCTTCTCTACTTTGTTTCCTGCATTGGATTTCTCAAAAAGATATATCACTAGGATCAAAATCTAGTTAGCTCTGCTTTGTTCATGCTTTCTCTTTTTCTTTATTCATCTCTCTATTCGATTCAATTGAATCTCTGCCCCTTTCTTATTGCATTTTTACTCCCTTCTTGTAGTCTATCTCCCCCTTGATTATTTATCTCCCCCTTGCTTATTTTATCTCCCCTTTCTTATTTTATCTCCCCCTTTTTTGACACTTATGTCAAAGGGTCTATACACTTATAGTGTATTTGTCCAAAAATTATTTATGGACTTCCATGATTATTTTTAGAGCTGCATCCCAATTATCACATGTAACCATCTAATGACTTCACTTGGATGGTGAGCTTGGCTGCAAGGTGTACTAGGCCATTTGATGTAGAAAGTTTGGGATCCTTCTTCAAAATTTTTTTTGAATAGCCTAATTCTTTGTGGAGGATTTCCATGTGTAGGGTGACAGACGCTTGAATTTGTGTCAATTTGGCTCTTATATTATCCTCTTCTTCTATTAACACAACTAGTTGAATTTGTGTTTGAAGCAATGTATGGAAATGCTTCTCACTCTCAGCTGGGTTCTTAGGTAGTTGTGTACCTGATATGCTTAAATTCCTCTCCAGGCTCAATATTCTATGTTTGGTGTCTCGGGTGAAGAGTGTGGGATCACACAGTTTGGTATACAATGAGAAAATATTCTCAAGTACCTTCTTCACATCCTCAACGTTATTTTCCAAAGCAACTGTATACACTAAAAATTGTCCTAAATGACTTTATTAATTTAATTAATACTAGTCACATTCCTCTACTTATTTAATTAAATTATTTTAATTAAATAGGTTCATTTTTGCCTAAGTATTTAAATTTAATTTAAATACTTCTTAGCTCTAATGTGTTAATTTAAATTAACACATGATTCTCCATGTATTCCTTTTTTAAATAAATTTTATTTATTTAAAATCCTCCATATTCCCATTAATTCTTCTAGACCTTGATTAAATTAAATTTTATTTAATTTAATCTTTATTCAAACCGCATAGAGGTATGTGCATTCATATGAGTTGTCATCACATATTTTAAGCACATGTTGTCTACACCATAGGAATCTTCTACACACATATTCCACCTCATCAGACTTATCCATCTATCTAGAATGTGAGATAAGGTGCTTAGTTGTCAATTCTTATCCTTATCTCCTGTGCTTAGTTGTCAATCCATATCCTTATCTCTTAGTGGTTTCTAAGCACATTCTAGATGCTTCCTCCATCCACTTTAAATAGACATTTTGTCTCAAGCCTTTCACATAGACACTACGAGAAGCATGAGAAGAATGGCTTAATACTGGCTGAGTTAGGAATCATTAGAAGTCCATTAGAATTTCTTATCATTGCATCATCATTCTGTCATTTTGATTTTTCATATCATCTAGTCTAGGTACATTTTCCATTTTCATTCACACATCCAAGAGATTCATCTATTGTTGTGTTCTTAAGAGCATACCGAACTTTTTCTCCATTGCTATGTTCATAGTTTGAGGTTTGCATAATCTTGGTTACAATTTTATGCAACACAACAACTTGTGTCAGTGATATATCACCATATATCTTCTCATTCACTTTTCCTTGGAACTTTCTTTCAGACCATTCCAAAAGTTTTGCATTTGTATCTAGGAGTTCATTATTAACCTTCTCCATAATGTCTGACAATTGTTCCAATAGTGGCTTGCTTTCTTCTAGAGTAGGCAATCTAAAAGCATCTAATAAGATGTCTTTAATTTCTTGTAATGCTTTCTTTTGTCTGTACTCTTTTCTAAGCATTTCTTAGTGTTTCTTCTTCTCTAATGCTTGTTGTAACATGCTTATTTGATTAGTAGTCATAATGTCATAATCAAAATTTGGAATCACTATCTCTTTATCTATAGTTATATCACCATAGTGAATTACCTTTTCAACCTTAGAAGAGCTTGATCCTGGCACTAAGATTTGTAGGGGTATTGCTTTCATGCTCAGCTTCTAAAGAATTTTTATAGGTGAGGAGCCTAATATTGGTAAATTTTCCAATTCTTGAATGCCCTCTTGCTCATTTATCTTTGGTGTTTTTTCACCTTATTTAGCCTTTTCTTAATCTGTGACAATGACTGGAGCTGCACCTTTTGTCTATGCTATAGGTATAGAAGTATCTATTTATCCTATTTTCTCTATTGCTATCTCCTTTTCCTTTTCTATGGTAATTTTCCCTTGCTCAATTGTGTCTTCTTTAACACTTGTGTCAACATTGATAGATGTATCTTTAGTTGTTTGAATCAAGGGTTGATCACTAGTAATAGCAGGGATGGAAAAAGGTGTTTCTTGTGTGTTCACCTTGTCCCTTGTAACTTCTATTATTGCCTTCTAAAGTTCTTCTACACTAATCAAAATTGGATTTGTTCAAAGTTGAGCTTGCAGTGTAGATTGATCCAAAATATTTTTCAAATCTTTTGTAGTTAATCGATTGATGTTCTGAGATGATGCATCAAAGACATCCTTGACAATTATAGTTTTTGCAAGTGTATTTGTGTCATGAGGAGGACTGACACTCAGCATTTTTGTGTCTTGCACACTCTGTTCCTCATGCTAATGATTAGTTGTTGCCACGTCAGTGTCCATATTCTCAATCTCCTCCTCTATATTTTTCTCTTACTTTCTATCTTCATTGTCATCCTCTTCTTTATCATCATATTTATGCTCAAATGGGTCCTTCTCTCCTTTCTTAACTATTGTTAATCCATAAATTAATTTTCACATTTGAGTGGATTTCTTCATTACATGTTCAATGTCATTCTGAAGAATGCTAAAGGCTCTATACTTTGGTGTGAATCTTCCACCATATTTCTTATTTGCCTTAGCAATTTTCCCTTTGGTCAATTCTAGCATTACTTGGGCCTATGTAGTCTCCCTTATTTGCTTTTCCAAATTTAAACAATAGTTCCATTTTTGCTCAACTAAATCGTATAATGCTTTGGGTACTGAATTGGAAAATTCTAATGGCATATTCTTAAATTTGGACTTCATTGTGTATAGGGCTTCTTCTACTATCCTTTTCCTCTCTTTTCCAAAATTATCAAAATTTACATTTTTAAGACCAGACAAATCAACATTATTTTTTATATTTTCACACATATTCTCAAAATTAGAAAGTGTTGTATGACTTATCACTTTGAATTAGCCTTGATCATCTAACTCGGTTCTTTCCTCATCTAAGTTTCATTGAGCAATATATTTTCTTCTTTGCTTCTTCTGCTACTGACCTCCTTGTTCTATTTGTTTTGTTTTCTCCTTGGCCTTTTGAGTGGTAGATCTTGTTCTTTCTTTGGTGGTTGGTGTTGTTGGCTTAGTTGGACTAGGATTTGCAACCTTCTTAGCTTTGGTCATAAGCTGTTCCTTGGCCTTTCTCTTTTTGAGCTCAACATGTATTGGTGCTTCCTTGACTTCTTCTACCTCAGCATACTCTTCTTCTTCTTTTTCCTCACCCATTCCTTGGGTTAACGTAAGAGGTTCTTTAGTTTGTTCTTGTTATTCCTCTTCATCCTCTTCATCACCTTCCTTATCTTCTTCTTCAACACCTTCACCAAATTTTTCCTTAAGTTTCTTCACCATTTTATCTTTCTTCCTCAATGTGGAGGATGTCTTTAACTCCATTTTTACTTTAGACTTCATGACATCATAATTTCCAAATATTTTGGCCATTTTATCAACTTCTTTAGCAAGAAGTGTAGTGATGGTAGCTGAGCCTTCATCAACATTAATCTCATATCCTAAGGGTCTTATTCATCTCACCCTAGGTATGGTAGCCTATACATAAGTATAATCAATATCAACAAGAAAACATATGTCATTGTAATACTATTCAACTAAGGAAATAGGTATGCTCATCCTCTACTTCATAGACTTCTTAAAGTCTTCAAAATAGCTTGTCATGATAGTTTCAAAGTTCTCACCCATTTGCTCAATATATTCATTTATTTGGGCAGCAACTTTCCTATTTTTCTTCTATTCTATTTTACCAAAAGATGGGAATGTTTTCTATACATAGAAAAATATGCAAATTAGAATTGATCCAAATTAGCACTAAGAACTCTTTGTCTTCCTAACTATACCTAGGTTCTCCATTATTTGTTGCAATTGAATTTTAGATAGATCATAGGTATAATATTTCTTCACAATTTTATATCCCACATCCACTGCAATGCAGGGTACACTATTCAATCTGCTTGATTGATAAAAAATGTGAGATATGACCCTGATTGAAAAGTTTATTAGTGGATAAATTATGGTATCTATTGTCATTCCATGTTTATTCCACTTTGCACTTGTATTTTTCTCTATTGCCTCTTTAGAGTCACTTAGTAGAGTGTTTGGCCAATGTAGGGTTGGAAAACTAGTCACCCTGCGGATTATTCTCTTCAAAATCTTTATTGTCCCTCCTTCCAAGCATAAGGATCCATCATGAATTCTACTCAAAACTATTCTTATCCAATCAGTTTTGAAAATGGTGGGGAATTCTAGGCCACGTGTCAAACCCTTTCTTTCTATGATTTTCAACTCTTCTTTTAAGATACCATTTTCACACAATCTGTTGTATGCTTCCCTCATATCCATATAATCAATTCCACGTATCTTGTAGTTATAACATTTTCTAGCATCCTAAATCATAATAACTTTTGAGGGAATCATGGATAATGCACTTGATGGGTTGTGTTTATAAGAAACATTTAGAATCGCTCTAAAATCTAGCTATTTTACCTCATTACTAACTAATTGTACATTCAACACTTCTTTTCCTTCTACATTTCTCAAGCTTCACAACATTATGACAAAGTAGGGTTTCTATCAATAAAAATTGTGTAGCTCAACTTGTGAATAAATACCTTTGAGATTCGAAGAATGTGAGTGAGATCGTCGCTATGATCTTTTGCAATCACTTCAAACAAACTTCTTAATCACCTTCTACACCTTTAGCTCTTGCTAGAATTTGAAATGATGAAAAAATGGGCAAAAAATGAGCATATACCCTTCAAAAATCTTGCATTTAATGTTTAGTACTTGCACAAATATAAACTCAACATCAACACAATTTCAAATTCACTTGACATCTATAGGTATTATCATCATTTGTCAGCTACTACACACTTAACATCAACTAGCTAGCTTGGCAGCTCGACACTAACTAGTGTTCCACTCGGAATCCATTGATAAAACTTCATGCTCAGAAACAACATAAAAAACTAAAAGATTTAACTTTGAATATTCTACAACTTCTTGCATCTTCATTCATGCTAATGTAATCTTTTTAGTACTTACTTCTTTTGGAATTAATGTATGATACAACACTTTAAGTATTAGTCCCACATACCTCTTGTTTGCTTAGTTTGATGAGGTGTGACCATTTGACCCATTGGGTGAAGTGATCCTCTCTCGATTTGATGTTCTGCAGCCATCTTACTTCTTCCATTTCTTATTCATCTCATTCTTGATCTGTTCAACATTTGCCTTACCTTTGCCTTTATAAAATTCACAACTTAGCACCTTGGACCTAGTTGGACAATGCTTGCTAGTACAACCAATCTTCAAATAGTTGAAGCATGTGGTTTGACTCAACCACCTCTTGTAATTACCACTGAAGTGAGTCCTAATATAATTCTTAGGTACATGTCCATATTCTTGACAATAATGATAGCTATATCTTGTATTGTAATCCTAATTATAAGAGTTTCCATAGCTTCTTACCTTTGTTTGCTTATTTGATGACCATGTGGACTTGGATCTACATGCAAAGGCTCTATGTCCATACTTTTGATAGTTGTACCAATATCCTTCAAATTTTGGTGCATGCATGGTTTTGGTTCTGCATTCATATGCCTAATGACCTTGTTTATTGCACTTATGACAATGGACCATGTTCTTAGGCTTAGCATTTTGATTTGTATTCTTGATCCTAAACACATTATCAATATACTCTTTCTTAACACAATTATGACAAGTAGGTTTGAAATTCTTACCTTTGTTGTTCCTTTTTTCAGTAGCTTTGGATGATTCTCCTTCTTCAGTGCTTGTGTAGCCCAATCCTTATGTATCTCTATTGGATCTAGGGGATTTCAATAATTGCTCAAAGTGCTTGATGGCTTCATTTAGCTTGTTGAAACTTTTAGTAAAATCCTTTTCTCTTTTCAAGTCATTCTTCAATTGTTCATTTTGCAACTTCAATGTAGTTATCTCAATGTCCTTGACATTCGACTCATCATGAGCATTCATCATTTGGCTCAATGTATCCAATTGCATGCTTGAGATCCTTGATAGCTTTGTTGATTTCTCTTCCAATCTATTTGCCAAACTTCTTTTGTCTTCTTCAATCATGGCCTTGTCTTCTATGGCTTTCTTCTTTTGTTCAGTCACTTCACATAGCAGTATAGCTTGTGATTCTTGCTCCAACTTGAGATTTTTTATTCTTTCAGCTTGTGCTTTATTCTTCTCCATTAGATCTGTAATTTCTACATCAAATTTACTAGAGTTCATCTACAAATACTTTTGTGGTGTCGATCTCTTTGTATTGTGTGCCATTTTTTGCTATAGCAATCTCTTTCCTTCTTTTCAAGGAACTCTTCAAGTCATCTCTAGCTTAATTTAGTTGATGTAGTATAAGATTTATCTCAATCTCCTACTTTTCAATGGTCTTTCCCAATTTTTAGATTTCCATTTCAAGATATTTCCTCTAAGATGCAAAGCTTCTCCTTTTGAGAACTTAGCTCTGATACCAATTGTAGGAATTACAAGTGGGAAAGGTAAACTACTAAGGGAGAGGTGAGTCAGAAGTTTAAACTTGCACCCATAAAAATTTCACCATTCATACATCAAATGTATTAACATATTGAATAACAAGTAAAGTAAATGCATCTAAAACAATTAAACACACACACTTGACACCAGTTATGATTTCACTGAAACCCTCCAAATGAGAAGGTAAAAATAAGGTGGGGATGACACCCATAAATTCACTACTATAGCAATAAAGTGTAGCCAATTAAGGTCAATGGTTTGACCATGAAACATGATCTACCTTGTGATAGGAATGCCCTATTAAAGGCTTACAATTGTCAACTCCCACCTTGTTAGAGGATTTCAACATCTTGTTAGAAGTGTGCCTGGTTAAAGGACTTCTGGTCACTCACTTGGAATGTCACCCTATTAAAATATTTGATAAAGTTTGTTATGACCACTCCACTTAGGAGATTTAACTAAAATCACCTTTCAAAATGTCTCAGTGTAGATCTTGCAGTTGACACTTGCTTGTTTGATAACAAATCACCTCTATTCAATCTCTGATTGATCCTTCACAATCTGATGTAACAATGCTATATCCTCTTCTCCTTTTCCTTCACTTAATTGATTTTTCAATTCACTCTCACTACTAAGTCATCTTGAATACTCTACAAACTATCTTGTTTGCACCTTTGATCATTCACCCCCTCACAAGGCTCTCAACTCTCTTATCTCTCGTAATAAATTTAGGGCTTCATCCTCCTTAAGATGACTTATGTGGCTTAGGATTAGGTATGAATCTAAAACTAATATTCATCCATTTTTCCACTTAAACCTTCCATTTTTCTAATTGGTTGCATGTAATTACATAGGGATTTTGCACGTAGATTCATCCTTATCTATAAAGAATTGAAATCTAACCTTATGTCAGCTGAAAAATGATTTACATAGTTTTTTGTGCCATAAAAAAAAAATTTCCAATTTGTGTTACTCACCATATGTAGTTATTGATGCTTGACATACACTATAATTTTTCTTCTAGCTCAGCACCTAAACTATTCGACATTTATTGTTCACTTAGCACTTGAATCACTTAGCATGGTCTATCTACTCAGCACATGTGTAACTTGATACTTATTGCAATTTGGCATGGTCTTGTATTTGGATATTATACTCAACATTCATTACTAGTTTAGCATGAACTAAGTAAATATCTTAAGTGTGTTGACACTCAAATATCAAAACCAATCTAAGATCAATATTAAGAAGAGTGAAAAATGGTAACTAGTTGTAATTGTTGTTTTTTCCCAAATTGGATTTCCACATTAAATCTTGGTGTCACTTGTGTTCATGCTATTTATTTTATGTGTATGAAACTAAGTTAATTAAATTTAATCATACTTAATATCTTAAGATCTACATGTTCATTTTTTGTTGAGTTACAGTTGATGTTATAGTGCTTACCAAGTTACAACATATTACTAGTATTAACCAAGTTCTTGTGTGTTAACTGAGTGCCATCAATTTTAGTAGAGTTTATGTTTTATATTGACATATAAGGGATATGGGATTTATTTTTGTGGTAATTTATCCACCCTTCTGCTTTTAGTTACTCCTTTTCTATTTCCAATATTTGGTATCAGAGCTTTTGGTTCTTGTAGAGAAGGTTTCAAGGACCTAAGCTAAAGATCAAGATGTCTTACAGAAGAGAGATTCCCATGTTGAAAAAAGATAAATTTGAGGCATGATAGGAACTTATGTAGCTACATCTAATAACCATTAGTTTTTCAAGTATAAAATATTTGAATACCCAATAAAAATCTCCTATTAGAACATTGATTGTGGGGTAGATTGTTGAAAAGAAGAATCATAACGTTATAATGATAGACATTGCATCTACTCTTAACTATGTTGAATTTTATGAAGTCAAAGGTTGTGCTATTACTCATGAAATGTAGACCAAGCTAAAAGATATCTATGGAGGTGATGATAATATGAGAAGAACCAAGTTAGAAAGCTTAAGAGGTTAGTTTGATTAGATGAAGATGAGAGAAGATGAAAACATTGCAAAATATGTTGAGAGAATCAAAGATGGTGTAAGTGTAATCAAAGCCTTTGGAGGGAGAATTGATGATATAATAGTTGTAAGCAAGGTATTCATAACCCTTCTTTTGATCTATGCAACTAGAGTGTCATCTGTTCAAGATATGAGATGTGATCCCAATAATAAGAGAAATTTGGATGCTCTAGCAGGAAGGTTAATAGCATTTCAGCTAGATAACTATGATAATTATGTTCCTAGTTCTATAAATCTTGAGTCTACATTTGAAGCCAAGTTGTCACTCAAGAAGAAATCTGCAAAGTCTAAAGGAAAAAAAATTTGAAAGTGAAGAGGAAGATAGTTTTGATAGTGATCATGAAGCCATTGAAGTCCTACTTGCAAGAAGATATCCCATTGGCAAAGGAAAGTACAAAGGTAAAATTCCTCCAATTTGTTTCTCTTGTGAAGAAGTTGGTCGCATTGTTTTAAGGTCTCCAAATGAAGAAGACTAAGAAGAAAAGAAAAACAAAAAGTACAAAGGCAAGAAGGATTTCAAAAACTACAAGGATAAAGGTAATAAGTTTGGTTTCATGGCTAAAGATTCTGATAGTAGTGATGATGATGGAATGGTTTATATTGCCGTAAAATATGAATTGAATAACGAAGAAGATAAAATGACACTTATTTCTCATGCCAAAAAAAATGATACATGGATTATTGATAGTGGTTTTTCTCATCATGTGACTAGTGATAAAATAAATTTTGAACATATGGAACACTGTGATGGTTAGAGTGTAAGATTTGGAAACAATGAACCATGCTACATAAAAGGAAAGGGTTGTATTTCACTAACCAATGAACTTATATGTGATAATTTTTATTAGGTTGAAGAACTGAAGCATATTCTACTGAGTGTGGCAAAGTTCAATACCATTGGATTCAAGGTAGAATTCATGAATGGGAAGGCCAAGCTGCTAGATGGAAAAGGAAATCTAGTTGGGTCTGGTAACCAAATAAAGAGTAACGTATTCTACCTAGATCTAAGTGAAAGTTCATGTTTCATTGCTCAAGTAGAAAAAAATTGGTTATGGCATAAAATATTGTGTCATCTAAACTTTGATAACCTAATCAAGATAAGAAAAAGAAAAAGAGTGAGAGGAATTCCTAGTTTGAGGAAACCTGATATGGGCCTATGCAAAAATTGTCAAATTGGTAAGATGGGCAAAAAAAGTTTCTAAAGAAAGAACTATCATTTTGAAGAAGTCTGAAAGTTGGTTCATATAGACCTTTGTGGAACTATTGGCATAAAGATCTATAGTAGAGATAAGTATTTCATTTTATTTTTTGATGAGTATTAAAGATAAGTTTGAAGCTTTTCAAAAGTTCAAGTGGTATTTGGCTAGAGTTGAGAGGGAAACATGAAAGATGCTAAAATGTTTTAGATCAGACAGAGGATGTTAATTCATTTCTAATGAATTCAATGAATTATGCATTGAAAGAGGAATCAAAAGACAAGTATCAACCCTTGATACACCTTAGTAGAATGGTATAGTAGAAAGAAGGAATAGATCAATCATGAGTTGTGCAAAAACCCTAATGATAGAGAAGAATGTTGCAATCAAATACTGGAATGAAGCAATCAGTGTAATAGTTTATAACTTAAATAGAGTACAAATGAAGAAAGACTCACTTGTGAACTATGGTATGGCTATAAACCTGATGTAAGTTACTTTGAAGTATTTTGTAGTAAATATTATATCTTAAAATAGAATGGGAAAGGTATTTTTGATGTCAAATGTGATGAAGGCATATTCCTATGATACTCGAGAAGAAGTAAACTATACAAATGTTTGAATATAGCTATTCATAAGATCATAGAAAGTGCACATGTAAAGATTGATGAGTTTGTAGAAAAGAGTAAAGAAGAAAGCAACAAAGAACTTGAATACTACATAAAGTTTATTTACTTTCAACTTGATACATTGCATAATCCAATTGGAAGTCAGCAAACTTCACCTCCCAAGTCCCCAAAACCTCCAAAAGCATCCTAGTTTCAGCCAATACAATTTGAGTCATAGTCTGAAGGAACCATGTCACATTCAAAAGCTACCAAGTTGTGGCCAATACAACCTAAGTCTGAGTTTGAAGGACCCAAGTCATAGATAGTCAGAACTACTCATGATGAAAAAGATCATGGTGAGACAAGTAAAAAAAGCTCTAAATCTAAAGTACATGTATGTGCAAGAAATGTTAGAAGGCACCATGCACCTAAGAAAATCATTGAGACAAGTCAAAAGGTACAATGACAAGGAATAAACTAAAAGGTACATGTTTTCTTATTGAATTTGAACCTAGAACTATTAAAGATGCTTTGGATAATGAAATTTGGATTGAAGAAATGAATGAAGAGATAGAATAGACAGAAAGGAATAAGAACTGGACTCTTGTTCCTAGACCCATGGATAAGAATGTAAATGACACTAAGTGGGTGTTCAGAAATAAGCTGAATGAAGATGGAGAAGTTTCAAGAAACAAAGCAAGGTTAGTATGCAAAGGTTATTCTCAAGAGGAAGGTATTGATTATGGTGAAAAAAATTCTCCTATTGCAAGATTAGAAGGTGTTAGGACTCTACTTGCTTATGCTACAAATATAGGTTTTAAAGTGTATCAAATGGATATGAAATCTAGATTCTTGAATGGAATTATACAAGAAGAAGTCTATATAGAGAAACCTGAAGGTCTTGTAGATTTTAGCAAAAAGGATATGGTTTTTAAACTACACAAAGGATTATATGGTCTTAGAAAAGCTCCTAGAGCTTGGTATGAAAGACTTTATAATTATTTGATGAAGATTGGTTTTGAAAGGACAAATGATATTAGTAGCCTTTGCATCAAAGAAGGACTAGATAAGAAGATTGTGTTCGCAGAAATATTTGTGGATGATTCATTGTTTACTAGAAATGATTATTTGTGCAAATCTTTTTTATAGGAAATGAGTAAGGAATTTGAGATGTCAATGTTTGGAGAAATCAAATTCTTTGTTGGCTTGCAGATTCAACTCTACATTACTCAATCTAAGTATATCAAGGAGATACTAAAGAAATTTGGAATGGAAGATTCAAGACCAATTGGAACACTTATGTCTATTGGACATAATCTTTCCAAAAATGATGATTCTAAAGAGGTAGATTAGACCAGAGGAAGTGTTGATGATAGGAAGAACACCAGTGGTGGATAATTCTTTCTTGGTAAGAGACTAGTGTTTTGAACAAGTAAGAAGTAGAATTGCATATCTCAGTCTACAACAGAGGTAGAATGTGCTTCAACAATAGTTAATTATTTTAATATTGTTTGGTTCAAATAACTATTGGTAGGTATCAAGGTAGAAATCAAGGATCTAGTGGTTATCTTATGTGATAACACCAATGCAATTAATATATCAAAGAATCCTATGATGCATACCAAGACCAAGTACATTGCAATAAAATATCATTTTCTAAGAGAAATAGTGAAAAACAAAGAGGTGAGATTGGAATATGTGAATTCTAAAGAAAAAATTGTAGACATATTCACCGAGCCATTACCTAAGGATGCATTTTTGTATCTAAGAGGTCAGCTAGGGGTTATTCCCCTATCTGAAGCTCACTAAAAGAAGTTTAGTGATGCATCAACTAAAGCATCTTCAAGATCAGTCAAGATGGTGAAATAATGAAAGGGAAGATTATATATGAATTAGTACATCAAGTACATTGAAATTCATTGAATATTGTCTTTCGCATAAGATGTCAAAGAGGGAGGGTTTCCTATAGCAGAGATATTTTTCTAAATTTTTGAATATGTCAAAGAGGAAGAGTTTGACGAAGAATAAACTTAAAGAGTTTTCTAATAGAGGGAGAAACTAAAATTAGAGGGAGAGATTGATGTCAAAGGGAGTTCACACTGATAGAGGGAGTTCTCATGGATGAGAATCAGAATGAAACTAAGGATATTATAGTTACTTTTATTTTTCTCTAAAAATTTCATTGTATTATGACATGTTGTATTGCCATCAATGCCAAAGAGGGAGATTGTTGGAAACAATTGATCAATTGTATATTGTCTTTGATGTTACACAAAATTTAATATCTTTACAAGGTATGTATGTTGAGCTCCCTCAGGAAATGAAGATAGTTTCCTATGTCTACCAAGAATTCTAGTGTTTGCCAAGTTTAGAAGATAGTGTCTACTAAGCTCACTTAGGCACTAAAGACAATTTCATAGAAGTTCAATGTTAACCAAGCTCACCTAGTTACTAGTGTTAACCAAGCTTACTTGATTGCCAATGAAATTTTACAAAGTTGTAGTGTTAGTCAAGTTCATTTGGTTAACATAGGAAAATTATTTTAGAGTTAGTGTCTATCAAGCTAGGTCAGCTAACAAAAGGATTTTCTTAGTTTGGCATATTGAGTTTAATGGATTGAAGAAGTAAGAATGTGTGGAAGATAAGACAATGCTTAGAGGAAGTGAATTGGAAGGATAAGTAGAATATCCTTGTTGGGCTTCAAAGATTAATCTGATGAGGAAGGATCAAGTATTTGAGCTAGAATTGATATATGAAATTAGAAATATAGTTGCATCAACAATAAATTCATTTCATTTTTACTCTCAAACCGTTGTAGTAGTGAATCAAATCTCTTAATAGAGTTAGCTTAACTGCTATTTGTAAATCCTCTAACAAGGTGGCATTTCAAGATTGAAGTGTCTAAAGTCCTCTAACAAGGCCACTCCTAATAGGGTGATTAAATATTCTGATAAGGTCACACCTAATAGTATGTTTTGTCACTTTTAATAGGGTTGACTCCTAATAGGGCTCACTTTAAAAGAGTGAAAAATAATAACTAGTTGTAATTGGTAGTTTTTCCCAAATTGGGTTTCCACATTAAATCTTGGTTTCACTTGTGTTCATGTTATTTATTTTATGTGTATGAAACTAAGTTAATTAAGGTTAATCACACTTAATATCATAAGATTTGCATGTTTAGTATTTGTCAAGTTGCATTTGATATTACAATGTTTTTGGCATTAAGTTATGTTTTCCATTAGTGACAACACTTATTCATAATTTTGTACAGTTACTAAGTTCATCATTTAGTCTCCAGTGTTTACCAAGAATTTAGTGGTTGCCAAGTAAGTTTAGTAGTTCAATAGTTCACATTGAGCATTTCAGAGGCTACCAAGTGAAACTAGGCAGTGTGAAGTCCAGCAGTTATCACCAAATAGTTCAGTTGTTATCAAGCTTCATAGT
This sequence comes from Cupressus sempervirens, assembly GCA_028749045.1. NCBI lineage: Eukaryota > Viridiplantae > Streptophyta > Pinopsida > Cupressales > Cupressaceae > Cupressus > Cupressus sempervirens. The sequence goes on from CM053784.1 coordinate 264,522,961, forward strand.
GTCTGCCAAATCATCAGTATTTGTGATGTGAAGCCAGTGTCAACTGAGTGATGGATGAACAATGTTTACCGAGTGCAAGCAAGGTAAACATGGTATTTAGTTTCTACCGAGTTACACTATATCTACCAAGTCTCCAATGTTCACTGAGTTCAAAAGCTATGTTGAGTGATTTTTATGGACCAAGCCTCTACTTCTACCAAATGCATGATGATGTTGAGTAATGCAGTGGACACTATGTATCAAAAGGTCACTAAGTTAGCTTTTAGAACCCAAGTTTCTACATTTGGGCCGATTAGTAATATTTGTGTTAACTTGTGTTTTGGACAACCTTGTAAATATGAGAGTTGGGATGGTATATATGTAATGTATTGTATCATACTCAAGTGTGTAGTAAAAAAAAGGAAGTTATGTTTTGAGAAGAGTAAAAAAAAGTGAATGTGATGATCGACTTGCGAATTTGAATCAGTAGCAAAAGCAAAGTATTCAATAAGGTCAAATAAGGAGCAGTCAAGTTAAATCTATCACAAAGAGATGATCAACATTTCAAGGATCTAATCACCAATCAGTTGTAAGCTAGATCTACTATTTCATCCTAATAGGTGAATTAGATTTAAATCCTCTAGTAGGATAGACTTAACAATCTTTTCTTTAAATCTCTTAATAGAGTGCATACTTCATTTTATGTTTGTAAAACCTCTAACAAGGTGGACCTAGCAGTTCTATTTGCTCCTAACATGGAAAATCATCAGAAGTGATCATTGTAAGCCTTAATAGGAAAAATTTATATTGTAATATTGAAGTTTTGTGGGTATCATTCCAACCCAAGTTTTACTTTCTATTTGGAAGTTTTCTGGGTCACCAAATATTGTGTTCATGTGCCATGAATGTTTATCTTTCAGTTTCTCATGCATGCAGTAGATTAGACCTATTAATGGTGAATGGATTATGTTGTTAAGTGCTAAATTTTTTTAAAATTTTGTGGTTACTAATTAACCCCTCCTCTCTCAGTAACCTAGCTAGTATTGACTATTTCCAACAATTGGTATCAAAGCTTTGTGGATTTTTGGATAAAGTTTGACAGCTTGAGCAAAGATCAAGGACAATGGAGATATTCAGACTTGACAAAGCTATTGACAATGAGAAGCTAGATCTGAAGATGGCCATAGCTCAACTCAAGTAAGCAAAAGAGCATCTTTCCTAATCCCTAAAAAGAAGGAAGAAACCTACAAAATAGATGAATGACCACTAGTATGTTGAAGAAAAGATTGAAGACTTTTTCCCTTCAAGCAGTTCAGATGAAGCAAATGGTGCAATCAAAGAACTCCTAGAAAAGAATGGCTCCTTGCAAGAAGAGATAAGGAAATTGAAAAGAGAATAGGAAATTTAGTCAATAAGATTGTGTGAAATTTGGAACAAAGAAATAAGGAAAATGAAGACTTGGAAACAAGAAATAATGAAACTCAAAATCAATCCCTTCAGCAAGAAAGTCTTATCAATCATCTCTCTAATGCAAATGAGGAAATCATGAGTCTGAGATCTGAAAATGAAAGGTTAAGGAATGAGTTAAGCACTAAAAGACAAATCAATGAAAGATTGAAAGTTGATCTAAATTCTAAAAAACAACTCAATGAAAGAATAATGAAATTCCAAGTAGTCATGGATCAATTAAATCAATAAAGTGAGTAGAACTTTATAGGCAAAAGGATAAAGCAAGACTTGGATAGAAGGAAGAAGGTGAATCCTCCAAACAAGGTGCTCAAAGGAATCAAAGACCTTCTTGCAATAACTGTGGTAAAATAGGTCACACATCAAACAAATGTATGAGTAATGGAAAGGAAAAATTCAATGAAAAATGCTACAATTGTAGTTAGCATGGTCATAAAGCTAATGAATGCAACGAAAAACCAAAGTTTGAAGGTAATTGTCACAAATGCAAGAAACAAGGTCACAAGGCATTTGAGTGCAGATCTAAATGATTCAATCCAACTAAACAATTTGTAAAGGCAATATTTGGTTGGGACTACAATACTAGGTGTAGATGTCATTACTATGGAGAATATGGACACATTGGCATAATCTGTGCAAGGCATCACTTGAGAAAGAAAGATACTACAATAAAGATGTTATACATGCACTAAACTTGGTCATATAGCTAAGAATTGCATGAATATAGGTAGAGTTGAAGATGAAAAGAAAGCTAAAGCTGATAACATCAGGAAGCAGATGAGACATCAGTGGATTCCCAAATCTTCTAAGCAAGCCAATTCAAATGATGGTCTTGTCACTCAAGAAGTGGGTGACTCCACCATTTCCAATTAAGTTCTTAAGAACTAGAACTGCATTCTTAGGGTCATATCTCAAGTGATTCCAATGAATGTAAGGAAAGATCCAAATCAATATTTCAGATACAAAGGGATCACAAAAGTTTGGCATTAGTATTCACCAAGCAAGGCTAGATCATACCAAGCAAGGTTGAGTGTAACAAGGTTTTGTTTGGTTGTCGAGTTACAAGGTTCTACCAAGTAATCTACATAGATAGTGGATGATAGCTTGTCAAGCACTATGTCATTATGAATATTATCATACTGAGCATTAATGAGAAATTTTCATCAAAAAGGCAAAATTTTGACTTCATTTTCACCACAAATTTAGTATATCTAGAGTAGAGTGATTTTTAGAACATTCAAGTGATCTTGAGCAAAGTTTGCAGTGAAATTTTCAAAGAAGTTTTTCTTAGTCTATCAAGTGATCATGGTAGCCACCAGTAGTAGAAGCAAGACAAATAAAGGTTCAGAGATGTTTGTGCGAGGTTTCGAATGGAAGGCCCCAAATTTCAAACTAGTACCAACAATTATAGAATCACTTGACCCTAATGGAGCGCAGTCTCAAATTCCCCAAAAGGTACTCCTTATAAATTATATTTGTACTCATTTAAAATGTGTTGTGCAATAAATTGGAACCCTAGAAATGGATATTACCCTAGGAAAATTGTGTGTGAATGGAACCCTCAAACTCGAGCATAAACATTTAGAGGAGAAAGGTGTGACCTACATTCTGCACCTGCCAAGAAACTCCCTAATCAAATAGATTAGGTATATTTTGAGTCATGTTTATAATGGTTAGTTGTGGTTAGAATAGCCAATCTTGATAATGAAGAAGATTATTCACATAATCACGGGTCTCCCTATGCTCAATAAGGTCAAAGTTACCAAAAACCTAGGTCAAGATGAGCTATAGAAGAAAACCCAACCAAGTGGTATGATAGAGGACTGAAGATCATTAATTTATCTGATGTAGAACTTAAGTTTGGTATTCATATCATTGTGCATAAGATATACAGCTCCAATTGACTAAATAGTGTCTCGTGTGAGGCTATTGACCTAGCTTACAAGGTAGTAAAGAAGAATTTAGAATATGATTTGGCAGATTTGATTTTGAAATAATTGAACAAGAACATGGATAGTATAAGGAACTCCAAGAATAATCCATGTAAATTTGGTTCTTTGTTAACCTATTTGTTCTTTTATGTACAAAATTTTTTCCCTTCCAAAGAATCAGTGGTATGGAGAAAGGATACTCCAGTTTTGTACCAAATTAATGAGTTTATTGCAGAAATGGGTGAGAATTTTCACAGTATACTGGATAACTATTTTGAAGTTTTCAAGGAAAAGATGAATAATAGGTTCCAAATTCCACCAAAACTAGTTGAAGACTATAAGAATGATGTTTTTTTTATGGTTGACTATGATAGAGTGTACATTCAGGTAGTTAGGCCTAGAATTGTATGGGTGAAACCTCTTCCCTATGAGGTTAATATTGATGAAACCAAGGAGATAATTGAAGCCTTAGTGAATGAGCCTATAGATCCAAAGGTACCCATCTTTGGAACTTATGATGAAGCAAAAGCCAAAATAGAGCTTGAGATCAAGCTCCCATAGGCAGTAAGAAAAGGTAAGAGGAAGATAGCAAATCTGAAAACTAAAAATGCTCCTCTCATGCTTATCAAGGGAAAAGGAGAAGATGAAGAAGAATCTGAGGATGAAGACTAGGAAATAGAAAAGGAGGAAAAGCCTATGAAAAAGAAAGGTAGGGTGATTATCACCAAGCCCCCTAAGGCCTCTATAGTTGTGTTCACAAGAAGGTCCAAGAAGAAAGGAGATAGTGAGGTTGTGCTTAATAAGCCACCTCCCACTTTTTAGGAAAGACACAACCAATTAAGAATAGGTGTTGGAATCAATAACTTCAAAGCACTCAAATATGAGACCAGGACTCTAGTAGAATAGAAAGAGGTTGAAAATTTGATCATGGACAAGTTAGGAAGATGGAAATTCTCTCTTGATTAGTTTTCTTCACAAATCCTTGTAGTTTCGTTAGACAAGGTAAAGGTTAGATGGGAATCATCTATGCAGATAGTCAAGGATATATATGAGGAATCATAGAGACAATTTCTACCAAATCTTACCAATGATGAGATTTCATATTTTTTTGATTTTGGTGAAAGATATTGAGCATGTAGTCAAGGATGCTACAAATATGTGGAAAAATGTTTATCATATGCATAAACCTAGTAAGGATCCAGTGGAAATAAATGATGATGATAGTGACAATGAAGAGGATAGTACACCTTGTGTCACTATTAATGCTGAAGATTATCAAGCATTGAAGGATGGTGAAGAAGAGAAAGAGGAAGAAGCTAATGAGGAAGATAAGGAAGGAGATGAAGAAAATGATCCAGTTAGGATAGTTGCACAAGTTATAGCCTCCCTTCCTCACTCTCCTCCAAAAACTACTACATCATCACGCATGGAGATAGCTTCAACAAGTGTGATTGCAACCACAATAGATACATCATCTACTCAATCACTCTTTGCTCCCTCTTAGCTCTAGGTATTACTAATGGAAGTGTCTACTACTTCATCCACTAAGTTGCATCCCTCCTCTTCTTCAACTCCTAAGTCAAGGACATCAACAATATGTACGACATCTTGTTCTATAGTTTTGTCTACTTCAATTTTGCATGCTCCTATAAGTACTTCATTTGTAAATACTTCTATCAGTGTTCCTATTATATGTACTTCAGTCAATTTTCCAACTGTAATTACTTCAATTTTGGGTAGCACATTAGCTTTGGATTCCTCTAGTGCTCCAGTCAATATTCCTTTAATAGGCCTTGTACAAGTTTTCATTGCAAGCCCTACTATTTCTACAATTGTTTCTATTTCAAAGTCCAAAGTAGTAATGTCAGAAGTAGAACCAAAGACACCACTTAAACTTCTAATTACTAGAAAAGAAATTAATGAAGATATAGACTTGGACAAAGAGATTGAAATTCAAAAGCTAGATTTTGACAATGCCACTATGGAACAAATGAGATTGGTCAACCAACTTTTGGAATAGAAAGCTAGACAGAAGCAGTTAAGAGAAGAAAGGGTCAAAGAATACAGAATTATAGAAAGTGCAAAGAATATCTAGATAGAGGCTATAGGAATGTATGTTGATTCATCTCAACATATTTTGTTATAGTTAGAGGAAGTAGTCAATAAGTTTAATGAGGACTCTACTGGTCAAGAAAAGTTGATAGAAAAAGTTTGACAATAAGGTACTTGAGCACATTGCTCAATACATTGCTATTAATTAGGTAGAGCTTTCCTCAATTTTGGCTAATCTTGAAAATTCTTCTACAAATGTGACATCTCTTTTTTCCAAGCTATGTGATGTTACCAAGTACACTAAGGAAATCAAGGAAAAATTGAATAAGATAGATGAGGATCTGAAGACCAGTGCACAAAAGTTGAAGCTTGACCCCAGTTGAAGCTCAACACATCATGTAAGGGTCAGATTCCTATCTGATATGTAGGAAAAATTGTTGAGAGAGAAAACAAGGATCAACTCTACACTTATAGACATCCAAAACATGATCCTGCTAATCATGAACACAATACAAAAACTTATTGATTATTCAAAAACATTGATTCATGATAACAACTTTTCAATTGAAAATCATATGATTGAACTCTTAGTAGAAGTTCAAGTGGCACTTCATACCTACAAAATTTTGCAAGAAAATTGGGATAAGACATTAGCTCTTATTCTTAAGGTACATTCTGAGTTTCTCTCACATTTTAGTGTCTCTGTATAAAGTATGTTGTGTATAAATGTTTGGTATTATTGTCAAAAAGGGGGAGACAAAGATATTTTTGGAGAGACATATGTACAATATAGAATTAGAGGAGATACTTGTAAAGAAGAAGAAATACTTGTATATACACTCTACATGATATTACGATATGATATGTACATTGTATAGGGGAGATGTGTGTAAATGTATATACAACATAATTACAAAGACAAATTTTCAAAAATCAAAATCAGCATGACACTATACATAAGTTTTGACTAATAAGTTTTTTTGTCACTAATGCTAAAGGGGGAGATTGTTGGCATTAATTTATGTCTACCATTAGTGACAACACTTATTCATAATTCTGTATGGTTACCAAGTTCATCATTTAGTCTTCAGTGTTTACCAAGCATTCAGTGGTTGCTAAGTAAGTTTAGCTTAGTGGTTCACACCAAGCATTCCAGAGGCTACTAAGTGAAATCAGGTAGTATGAAGACTCGCAATTGTCACCAAATAGTTTAGTTGTTACTGAGCTTCATAGTGTCTTCCAAATCATCAATTTTTGTGATGTGAAGCCAGTGTCGAATGAGTGATGGATGAATAGTGTTTATTAAGTGTAAGCAAGGTAAATACGATATTCCTTTTCTACCGAGTTACACTATATCTGCCAAGTCTCCAATGTTCACTAAGTTCAAAAGCTATGTTGAGTGATTTGTATGGAATGAGCCTCTACTTCTACCAAATGCATGACAATGCCAAGTAATGCAGTGGATGTCGAGTATCAGAAGGTCACCATGTCAGCTTTCAGAACTCGAGTTTCTACATTTGGGCCAACTTAGTAATATTTTTGTTAACTTGTGTTTTGGCCGACCTTGTAAATATGAGAATTGGGATGGTATATATGTAATGTATTGTATCATACTCAAGTGTGTAATAAAAAAAAGGAAGCAATATTTTGAGAAGGGTAAAAAAAAAAAAAGTGAATGTGATGATTAGCTTGTGAATCTAAATTAGCAGTAGAAGTAGAGTATTCAATAAGGCCAAATTAGGAGCAGTCAAGTTAAATCTATCACAAAGAGATGATCAACATTTCAAGGATCTAATTAGCAATTAGTTGTAAGTTAGATCTATTGTTTCATCCTAATAGATGAATCATATTTAAATCCTCTAACAGGGTAGACTTAACAGTCTTTTCTTTAAATCTCTTAATAGAGTGCATACTTTATTGTATGTTTGTAAAACCTCTAACAACGTCGACCTAGCATTCCTATTTTCTCCTAATAGGAAAGATCATTAGAATTGATCATTATAAGCCTTAATAGGCCAACTTTATACTGTAGTATTGAATTTTTGTAGCATCATCCCCACCCTAGTTTTAATTTCTATTTCGAAGGTTTTTGGGTCACCGAATATTGTTGTCATGTGCCATGAATGTTTAACTTTCAGTTTCTCATGCATGCAGTAGACTAGATCAATTAATGGTGAATGGATTATGTTTTTAAGTGCTAAATTTGTTAAAAGTTTTGTGGTTATTGATTCACCCCTCCCCTCTCAGTAACCTAGCTATTCTTGACTATTTCCAACAAGTGCTTGCTAAGTTACAACATATTTCTAGTGTTAACCAAGTGATAGCAATTTCAAAAGAGTTTATGTTTTATAATGACATCTAAGGGATCTAGGATTTTTTTTTGGTAACTGATTCACCCCTACCCTCTCAGGTACTCCTCTTGTATTTCCAACAAAATTAACATAATATCAGGTCTACATTCTAACTACATAATTATAAACTCATAAACGCATCACTCATTAACACAAAAAAATAGTTATACAAAAACCCTCAAAGGTGAATGTAAAACTATAGTGGGGATGACAATCAAAAAATCTTCACTACTACAGCAATAAATTTCTGCCTAGTAAGGCTATACTTAATTTATGAGTTCTAGTGATCTACAATGTGAGGAGTTTGTCCTACTACTATGTTCTACCTTGGTTAAAGGATATTTACATAATAATGAACTGAGTACCAGGGTATTTTTTAGTGGCTAATATTCACTAATTGGCTAATTTTAGGAAATTTTGGCTAATAATTTAGTTCTTAAAAATATTTAAAATTATCACATTTTTATTAAATTTAATTATAAAAAATATTTAAATAGTTAAAGATTCGCCAATTAATAATAGAAATTATTTTTTATTTTTCAAAATAATATAAGATTTGCTAATATTTTAATATCTCTTTTTCGAGGGCGGTTGCTTAAAGTTTACCTTGCCGAGTACTTGATTAGCAAATTTACATATTTCTATTAAAGCCACTCTATTAAGAGATTTAAATCCTTAAAACAATTTTAGAATGTTTACTACTTGATCTTTCTATTAGCACTTTAATTCTTGATAACTGATCTCCTCTATGCAATAAAAATTTATCCTGATTGTGATGGATCTCTTCTATCCCTTCTCAGAAGTATTTATTGGACTTCTCAATCTCTACACTCTAATTCACCTTAAAAACTTTTCTCTTAACCAATTCATGTGCATACTTCTTCTACATTTGGAATTAGGTTATAGACCCTCAAATATTTAGTTGGTTGAAACTTTTAGATCCAAATCAACGATCTAGAATCAATCATTTTGTCATTTGGTCTTTTTATTTTTCTAATAGTGGATAGCCATTCCTAGGGATAGATGATTTGCCTTTGAACACATAATAACCTCCTTGATCTTAAAAACACACTTCTAGCTTGATAAAAATGGTTAACATAAGATTCACTAGTATTCCAAACAAAAATATTAAATTGTAATACTCAAAACTTACATCACACTGGCGCTCAACATATATTATTTCTTCATGTTGTCCCTCAGCCTATACTATGCTTGATATGAACTGAACAAATTGGCCTCTATATCACTTGGCATCCACTTAACTTTGACTAAATCAAAATTTATTGTTATCTCTAATAAGTCTCTATTAATCTTGACAAGGCAACAATTAGGTCACTTAGCTTTAACTAGTGCTAGGCACTTGATTTGGAATATGTACAAGTCTTCATTCCTTTTCTCTACTTGTATAGGATGACTTGGTCATAGTGATGACTAAATGATCCTTCCTTGTAAATGACTAATTGATTGACACTAATAGATAACATGGCTTAGGGATCAACAATCTCCCCCTTTGACATTAGTGGAAAAACACTTCATCATGAACTTTTCAAACTGTTCACTACAAAATTGAAATACAAGCACTCCCCCTTAGAATATAATCCATACCTTTTCTCAATTTACACTATACATATTCTAACTCTTCACTCAATATATACATGCAAACCTTCAAAGCTTGTTGCTTGCTTCACTTAACACATGTTTTTCCATTGAGATACTCTATTGCATTTCTCCCTTATTTTTTGCACTCATGGCTTCAAGCTTGTAGGGCTCAAAAAATAATTGTCTAAAAATAGTTTGTGAAGATACAATATCATGGCTATAGCATGATCCCAACTTGTCCTTATAGATTCCAAAATTTGAATCTGTATTTTTTGCATAGCAATTAGATCTACCAAACTATTAATATTCGAGAGATTAGGATCTTGTTGTGGCACCTCCTTTTTTTATTGAAGCGCTCTTTGCATAACCTCTAAGTGAGGTATCAACATTGTCTAAATAGAAATAATATTAGCCCATATTTTCCCATCTTCAACCATCAACTCACCAAACCTTATTGGGAATATTATAACTTACTAAAATAAAATGAGATTGTACTTGTGTCCATGCTTAGTGTTCTTCTTGAAAACTATAAATTATCTTGAAGCTTATCTACATCCTCTTGAGTTTCCTTAGTAAAATAGGCAACATCACACTACTTTTTGTACAAATAATAAATATTCTTGACAACTTATTCCAAAATATTTACAAGTATTTAAATATGTACTTTCCTTAATGCAGTTTCAGTAAAAACTTTTCTATAACCTTCTTCTCAAATTTCCTTACAACCTATTGCATCAACTTCTCGTTTGTATCAATGTCTGTGTCATTGAATTTCTCCATAATTTGAACTAAGTGAGCTATAATAGTATCTTTTCATTAAGGTTTTCCATATCAAAATCTTAGAGAAAAATATATCTTTAATCTCATGTAATACTTTCTTTTTTTCCTTCTCTCTTTGTACTTCTTCTTGTCTATTCTTCCTTTCTAATAAATCTTGCAAGGTTATTATTTTCTCATAGTTATGTTATTAGTGTCCCAAATAGGAATCCCGATAACTTCATCTAATGTCATTAGATTGCTAGGTGACTAATCCTTCTCCTTCTTAATCCTCTTTCTAGGAGTGTTGGATCTTAATATAGATATTTGCATGGTCTTTGTTGGGAGCTCTAGACTCAGTCTCTAAACAATTACTAGTTTTCCCTTGACACCTATTGTATTCTCTATAGACCTTTGTTCCTCAATCAATGCAAGTTAACCAATGGAACTTGGCTACACCATCTCCTCCTCTCCCTTATTTTGAGGTCCTTGGACACTTTTCCTTTCAATGCCACTAGTAGATTTCTCTACTTGATCCTTTTTATCTCCTTCATGATCTTTCTCTTCATGTGACACCCCACTCTTTTGCTGAATAACTACACCATCATGTGCCTTTTCTCACACTTGCACATTAGTTTTAATAATAACTTGACATATATTAATAAGACTCAATGTTACTTTTTGAGTTTGTTGTTGATCACCAATCTTTAGATATTCTTTGATTTGCACAATCACTAGACTAGTGTTCATCAATGCATCATTTATTGACTTAGGAGCTTTCTCCTCTCTTTTTTTATTGACAAACAAAATATTTTTCTTGGCCTTGTTCAATTATAGTCACATTAGCTAGTGTGGTGTCTTGATTTTCATCCTTGATTATGAATACCTCATAATACTTAACACTCTTCTATTCCATCTTTCAAATTATCTCAACTAATCTCTCTACATCATTATAGATAGATATTCTTTGTTGTATATCTCCACTTCTCTTGCATCATTTTCTTCCTTTACTTCTTATTCTACATTTGCAACAATCAGTCCCAAAACTTCCTTCCACACTATATTACTTTCTTGAACAACATCTTCAATTTTATTTCTCAAAATTTTATATGCCCTTGTCTTTGGCATAAATTTCTTTAAATGGTCTCATGGCTATTGGCATGTTTTTTTTACCTAAATGAATCATAAATTAGGCTAATATCATCTCTCTTATTTGTCTCTCTGTAGTCAAAGCCCATTTCCATTTTGTATCTATTTTATTATATATTTCATCTAGTAATTATTTACCTAACTCAATTGGAGTATAATTAAAGTTTACCATCATATCTATAAATACTTGTTCTACTTTCTCCCTATTAATCTTTTCTAAAGTGGCATACTTAATATGTTTAAAATCAAATAATCCTATTGAAATCCTTATATTCTAACACACCCTATCAATATCGTGGGGCTCCTTCCTTGGCACAATCTAAAATTGACTCATGACATATGACTTGGTCTTCTTAGCCTCATCGTCATCAAGTTTACCAACCAACTTTCTCCTTGGTTTCCTCTTTTGTTGTTGGTGTTTCTCGGCCCTATTGGATACAATCATTCAATTGTATGTTGTCTTTGATGTTACAAAAATGTCAAGTATATACCAATAAATTAGTGTATGCAAAGCTAACTTGGGAGTCAATGGAAATCATAGTGTATGACGAGCATCTCAATGTTAACAAAGTTCAAAGCGAGTGTTAAATGAGCTCACTTGGTTAGCAAAGGTAGTGTGCAAAAATAAATTGCCTACCAAGTTCACTCAGTAGCCAAAGAAAAGTTGGCATGGAACCAGTGTTAAAAAAACTCACTCAATTACCAAAGGAAGTCTGAAGGAAAATTGTTTATAAGATAGTGTTGATCAAGTTGGGTCGGCTAACAAAGGATTTTCCTGTATCAGTTTTGTTGGTTAGTTCTAGCCAACTCATGGGATGAATTTTATTTATTTTAAATTGCATTCAAGATGACTTGAAAAGGTAAAAAATATAAGTTCAAGTAAAGGATTGAATTTTTGGAAGATATGAAGAAACATAGGATTGAAAAGATAAATCAAGGAAGAGAATTAGGAGTTGACCAAGTTGCAAAGAACATTTTGATCAAGAAAGATCAAGTATTCAAGCTAGAATAGAGATATGAAATTAGAAAATATAGTTTACATCATAAATTAGCTCATATCATTGCTACTCTCTAATAATTGTAGCAATGAATCAAATCTCTTAAGAGAGTTAACAACTATTTTCCAAATCCTCTACCAAGGTGGCATTTCTAGATTGAAGTGTCTAAAGACCTCTAACAAGGCCACTCCTAACAAGGTGAACTAAATCCTTTAATAGGGCCACACATAATAGTGTGTTTTGTAACCTTTAACAGGGTTGTTTCCTAACAAGCCTCATTTCAAAAAAGTGAAAAAATAGTAACTAGTTACAATTGGTGGTTTTTTTCCAAATTGGGTTTCCACGTTAAACCTTGGTGTCTCTTCTGTTCATGTTATTTTATTTATGGTTATACAACTAAGTTAATTAAGGTTAATCACACTTAATATCATAAGATCTACATGATTCAATTTTAACAAAGTAATAGTGTATATATTCTATGTTAAACGAGTGTTCTTGTGCTAATTGAGTTATATCAGTATTTTAGTTTCAGCAAAGTTTGATTTTGTTTTGTATTGAAATATTAAGGGATCAGGGATTTACTTTTTTCATAATTAATTCACCCCTTCCCTCTTAGTTACTCCTCTTACATTTCCAACAATTTCTATCAATGCATTTGGTGCTTGCAGAGAAGGTTTCAAGGACCTAAGCTAAAGATCAAGATGTTTTAGAGAAGGGAGATGCCTAAGCTGAATAGAGATAACTTCCAAACATGGAAAGAAATTATGAAGTTTCATTTGGAAAAAATTGGAGACTTGGGCCTAAAGTATCTAAATTCCAAGTGTGTGGCACCTACTAGAACTATGACTATGGAAGAGATTATAGAAAAGAAGAATTATAGCATTATGATGATTGACATTGCTTCCACTCTCAACCATGCTAAATTTGATGAGGTAAAATATTGTGCTACTACTTATGAGATGTGGATAAAGATGAAAGCTATCTATGGAGGTTATGATAATGTAAGGAGGGCTAAGGTGTAAAGTCTTAGAGGTCAATTTGATCAAATGAAGATGAGAGAAGATGAGAACATTTCAAAGTACAGTGAAAGAATCAAGGCTAGTGTGTGTGTATTCAGAGCCTTAAGTGGGAAAATTAGTGATGTAACAATGGTAAGAAAGGTACTTAGAACCCTTCTTCCAATTTATGTAATCAAAGTGTCTTTCATTAAATAAATGAGATGTGATCTTGTGAGATCCTACCATGACCTATCATGGCATAGTTGATAGTTTCATATTTTGACTTTATTAATTTCATTATGTTGATATATTTAGACCTATCAGACATGGATAACATATCTAAAATATATTATGTGATAACTTTATATTATGATTGATTAGGACTATGATGATATTGGAAATAGTTCATATGCTTGTTATTAATAGATTGAGAAGACTATTATGTGGTATTAAATTATAGATGTAATAATTTGATTTCCTTACTATATTGGTATGATTATTTAATTCGCATGGATATTAGTTTAAACTAAAATGAATGAGAAATAGAGATAGCATGATGTTTTTTTTTCACACATGTTCTACAAATGCATATTTTCTTGTATGAGATAAAATTGAAAATCATTTTGTTCCTAGTGAAATTCTAAATCATTGTCTTGCTAGTTTATGGATATTATGAATATGATTAATCTTCTTGATAGTGTTAATTATCCATGTTGAATTTATTTATATCTTTCCTTGGACTATTGATGCTTTGATCAAGTGTGTAGGGAATTAAACATGGAACCAAATCATAGAACCAAGTTTGAGCTATTGTAAATCTATGATGCCAAGGATTCATCTAATGAAGAGATGTAAACCTCATTATATTGTGTTTAATTTGTAAATATGGATTGAAGCATGATTGTTACAAATGTATTTTACTATTTACTATTTTTCTCTCAATGGACATGTTAAGTGCACATGTGATGTGGAGTTATTGTAGTGTCAATTGACACTTATGTAAGTGACATGTCCAAACAAGGATTTTTGAAATAAAACCTAACCTATATTAGATGTCCTATGCAAACCCCATGATTAAATGACCCATGAGTTGAGTCAAACCTCTTGAACCCGTAGGTGAGTTAGAAGTGGGTTTTTGGAGGGTTATATGGAACCCTAGGAGGTAATTAAGGCCAAAATAACCTATCGTACTTATGGTACCTTGGGTTAGGAGATTTTTTCTAGTAAAAAAGGTGACCATACCTTATTTATGAGCCTTAAAAGAGGGTACCTTTAAAGAGATATGAAAAGTGGACTGTTAGGAAAGGCATACTTTAGGTCATACCCCTAGTCTTTATCCTAATTACAAGAGGGGTAGAAGGAGGATTTCTGAGAAAAAGAAACCCATACCTCATTTATGAGAGTTAGATGGGAGTGGAAAGACCCCTTTTTAGGGAAGATTTGTGACATTTTTGGGTGTTCACCCACTCTCCAAACTTGGAGACCACTAGAAGTTAGAGAGATTTTAGAAAGAGGGAGTTGTGTGAAGAATTGGTGGGAAGTCTTAAGGGAGCTCTTCTACAAATTTCATTGCCTTATGCTTGGATTCTAGGTTGGTTATTTCATTTCACTTGTTGTATAATTTGTACATTCTTTGTTATGTTATGTGTTTTGTAGAGAGATGTTGATAGAGTGAAATGTTATATTTGCAATATATATGTAGTGTTGATGTTGGATTTAAATGAGTCCTTGTGAAATTTTCTTGTTGTGGAAAAATGTAACCATAATGTTGAGTTTTCTTTGCTTTTGTGTTGTTATGAGTCTTGTAATGTTGGCTATATAAGATGTAGTCACCCTTGGGAGGGAAAAGTAGCCTGCGGTGAAGGGTACTTGATAGCCCATTATGTGTAGAGTCTATCTTTGTGTAGGAGAGTGGAAAATCATGGATGTATGGGATCCATGTTACTGAAGTTGTTTTAAATATTTGGGGGTGATAAGGGTTTATGTGAGTGAAAAATAAAGATGGGAGTTATTTGTATGTTGGCCTTGTTGGAGGAAACTCTGTTTATGTTTAACTTTGGCTTTGTCCATATGCGTACTTGGTCCACCTTCACCCCATTTTTGGGCCTTAAATAGATCCTTTGTTAACAAGCCATGGGTGGGAGTTTTGTGTAATTATTTTTTATTTATTTATGTCATGTGTAAGTTTGTATGTCACCCATTCAAACTTGGTTCTCCTAGCTCGGGGGTGGCCTTGAAAAGGCCTAGGTTAGGATGTGAGTCTCCCATGGCTAAAATTGTTTTATTATAGGTTTTGTGAAGATTTGAGTCAAGGAAAATGTGGGAAAGCAACCATACAATTTGGTCATCTTAATGAGCAAGTTTACTTGAAGAATTTCTTGAAGGCCATGTAAACAAAGGAATTGTAAAATGTATACTATATTATGTATTATGTATTTTTCTTGAGTTGTTAGGAGAGCATGAAGATTTTGTATTTGTTTGACATCATTGAAGATGAATAATCTTGAGTATTTGCAAGCATAATTGTAACTTTTGTTGGGGAGTAAATGATTGTAAGGAATATTGTAGGTACATTTCGAGTGACAGTGTTAATAATTTGTTGTAACTTCCTAGAGATGAAATGGAAATTTAAATTATCTTCTTTAGTAAATATATCACCATGCTTTATTTTAATTATCTTAAATGGGTATAGTTGTTATCTTGAAATAAAAGAAGAAAAAGGAAATTAGTTATTATATGAGTTTTGTAAAGCAAAAGCATTGAGGAAATAAAGAGCATTTAAATTGCAAAGTGTGTAATCACAATTATTAAGTTGTTGGTTAAAATAAACTTTATAACATATTTAAAATAATAAAATTAAATTAGTAAACTAAATACTCTTATACTAAAACTAGATTAGATATATATATATATATATATATATATATATATATATATATATATATATATATATATAATATGCTGAGAGTCATCTTTCTCAAGGCACCTATTTTATTTAAATCCTAACCTACAAAAAAAACCATAGGATTTGATAGCCTTATGAAGAATTAGAGTTAGAGTTAGAGTTCAAGTTAGGATAAGGGTTTAGAGTTAGGGTGAGAGCTAAGGTTAGAGTTAGGGTTAGGGTTAGGATTAGGGTTAGGGTTAGAATTAGGATTTGAGTTAGGGTTTGAGTTAAAGTTAGAATTAGAGCTAGAGTTAGGGTTAGAATTAGACTTAGTGTTAGAGTTAGAATTAGAGTTAGGGTCAGAGCTAGGGTTAGAATCTAGGTCAAGGTTAGAGTTAGGGTTAGTATTAGTGCTATAGTTAAAGTTTGGGTTAACATTAGGGTTAGGGTTACAATTAGAGTTAGAGTAAGAGCTAGAGTAAGAGTTAGAGTTAGAGTTAGAGTTAGAGTTAGGGTTAGGATTAGAGGTATAATTAGAGTTAGAGTTAGGGTTTGAGTTAGAGTTAGAGCTAGTGTTAGAGTTAGAGTTAGAGTTAGAGTTAGAGTTAGAGTTAGAGTTAGAGTTAGAGTTAGAGTTAGAGTTAGAGTTAGAGTTAGGGTTAGAGTTAAAGTTATAGTTAGGGTTTGGGTTAGGGTTAGGACTAGAATTAGGGTTATATATAGGGTTAGTGTTAGGGTTAGGACTAGAGTTAGGGTTAGGCTTAAGGTAAGGGTTAGGTTTAGGGTTATGGTTAGAGTTAGGGTTAGGGTTAGGGTTATAATTATAGATAGAGTTAGAGTTAGGGTTGGAGTTAGATTTAGGTTTAGGGTTAGGGTTAGTGATAGAGTTAGGTTTAGGGTTAGAGTTAGAGTTAGAGTTAGAGTTAGAGTTAGAGGTAGACTTAGAGTTATAGTTAGATTTTGGGTTAGGATTAGGATTAGAATTAGAGATAGAGTTATAGTTATAGTTAAAGTTAAAGAAAGAGATGGAGATAGAGTTCTAGGGTGAGAATTATAGTTAGGGTTAAATTTAAGGTTAGAGTTAGAATTAGGATTAGAATTAGTGTTAGGATTAGGGTTAAAATTTGAATTAGAGTTAGAGTTAGAGGTTTGAGTTCAAGTTCAAGTTAGGTTTAGGGTTAAGTTAGAGTAAGTTTTAGAGTTAGAGTTAGAGTTAGAGTTAGGATTAAGCTTAGAATTAGGGTTAGGGTTAGAAGTAGGATTAGTGTTAGGGTTATATATAGGATTAGAGTTGGGATTAGGGGTAGAATTAGAGTTAGGGGTAGAGTTAGATTTAGGTTTAGAATTAGAGTTAGAGTTATAGTTAGGGTTTGTATTATTATTGTGATTAAGGTTATTTTTGGGTTTACTACTCCTACCACAATTGACATTAGTGCTATTATTAAAATTTAAGTTAGTGTTATGTTAACTATTAGGTTAATATTTTATGTGGGTTAGTCCTACTAAAATGATAATCATTAGTGCTATTATGATAGATAGTTTTATATATTTTTATAATGTATTCACTCCTTCTCTCATCCCTTCCCCACTCTCTCTAGAGATTTCCTTTAATCACTGCTTTCTCTTGCTCTCCATCTCTAATTTGTAGAATTACCCCCAATCTCTCTCTCTCTTTCTCTCTCTCTCTCTCTCTGATATCTAGATACACCCCTTTATCTCTCTCTCTAGATATATATATATATATATATCCCTCTCCCTCTCCCCCTCTCTGATATCTAGATATGCCCCATTATCTCTCTCTCTTCCTACTCTATCGATACACCTCACAATCTCTCTCTCCCTCCCAATAGTCCTCTCTTTCTCTCTCTGATATCTAGATACATCTCCCTCCCTCCCTCTCTCTAATATCTAGATACACCCCATTATTTCTCTCTTCCTACTCTTTAGATACACTGCATAATCTCTCTCTCTCTCTCTAGGTATACCAACTAATCTCTCTCCCCCCTCTCTCTCTAGATATACAATCATATATTTATCTCTACCCTTGTCTCTAATATCTCTCTCTACTAAAAACATCTCTCTATAAAAAACATAATATGAGCCCCCTCTTGTCTCTAGATATGCCCCTTTCTCTTTATGTGTGTGTGTGTGTGTGTCTATATTCCCCCCTGTTAAAAATTTAATATTATTTCTATTTAGTAGTAGATATAGGGTTAAGGTTAGGTATATAATTCACTAAATGCTTAGTACAATGACATATAGAGTTAGGATCCAAGGTTTACAATTTCATTTATATGACACTTAGTGTTATGGTTAGGGTTGATAAGCAGTTAAATGTTACACTAAAACAAGGGATGTGGGAAGTATGAAATTTAGGTATAGTGTTGGAGTATTTGGAGTAGAACTATGGTAAAAATTGGGATATATGTTTTTATAATGACTCTAATGGTGGAATATTTTAAATTGCATATTGTTGATGAAAGGGGAATTATAAGTCCCAACACAACTATTTATATGATGCAAAAAGGTGTGAAAAAATAGATAAGAATTAATTTTATGGAAAATATTTCTCCATGATGATGTAAGAACATTATATATTGTTGAATTTTTAATATTTCTAATGAAAGTTTTATATGATTAAAAACTATAAGCAATAAACATGCCTATCATGAAGGACATCTATGTAGACTTACAATTTTCTTTCTTAATTAAAATATTTAGTAGCCTTATGAAGAATGAAGGAAAAAACTATTAATTTTGGGGTGGGAGGTATGGAGGAGGTGGAAGAGGAGATTTTGGACTCCTCCAAGTCAGACTCATGAGATGGAAAAGAGAATAAGGAGGTGTTTCATGTCTCGATGATAGTTGAGCTAGGGTGTGTAGACCTAACAAAAGATCAATTCCCTGATGCAGTGGATAGGATGCCTTCCCCCACTAAGATCTCCTTGCCTATTAAGGAAATTTTTTTAAGTGCTACTAACCCCCTAGTTGTGCAAGATACTACCTAGGCTGGTATGGAAGGCCATCTAGGCAAGTTGCAAAAGGTTGGTAATGAGGTGTGGGAGAGAATCCAAGTATTGGAGGAAAGAATGAAATTGTTAACTAAGTTCATAGTCAAAGTCACTCATGAAACTACTACCACTCTATGCCTGTTGAAGGATGCTGATGGGGATGATTTTTGACTTCCTGGTGGAAGATTAGGTGAACGTCCTCTTGGGGTGAAAAGAGGCCAAGAAATATTAAAGGCTCCCTCCTTTTTCTTTTCATGTTGTTAATCCAGGGGTTTACAGACTTTTTCAGTTGCAATGTTGTCATGCCTTTGTTATTTTTCTTTGGTGACTTAAGTTTGTTAATAGGCATTTTGTTTAAAGCCTATGTTAGATTGTGGTGACTGATCAGGAAAGTATTGTACATACTTCATAAATAGTGGGGTTCAAATTATTTTTTGGGCAGTAGCCGACATGGTAGCTGACATATTATGGCTGACATGTTATAACCCTAAAGCGGTTTAATACTTGTATAAAAGGGCTTAGGGTTGGGTATTTTTTCATAATGTTGTGATGCAAAATTGGTTCTTGCGGCGGTATTGAGCTGTAAGGGATTACCGATTGTAATCAGGTTGTAATCACTGGATTGTAATAAGATCAGACTTGCTGTTTGGTGGACATAGCCTAGGGATTGGGTGAACCACGTTAAATCTTGGTGCCTTGTGTTCATTTTTTGTGTGTTCTATTATTTTTCTGTTATTGGTTATATTTGCATGTAGTTTTTATTTCTGTCCATGGTTTATCCTAATCGCCTATAGATACTTTTTTAATTATGGTTCAGACTTCTATTTTTGTTTTAAAAAGCATTAGGGGTTAGTTAAATTTTGTTGGTATTCCACTAGTAGTTGATCAGTTTGTTTGCAATGGGCTAGCCCCCATATTTAGTAGCCGCATCCATTGAAGATATCTTTTATAAAAATAAATTTTATTTTTCTTGTTCTCTTCTTAATGAAAGTTACATAGAACAATGGCAAAACACAACTCCTAATATAAGTAATTAGAAGAAGTAAAAGTCTGATACCAGAGACAAGAATGAAATATATACATAACATTTATCTATAATGGTGTAGATACATGCCACATTCCTCAATGATTAGGATTTTATTGTGGCCTTTCTTTGAAAAATGATTTTGAAATCTTTTGTCATTGAGGGAAACCCATCCACTTTTGCATATGTGTCATGCATGAATATTTATGCATCTTTCATCAGCATTACTTCCATTTCCTCAACATAGTCAATTGATAATATTACATTCTCCACAATTTTAATTATATTTGTGTGCACCTCTTTAATTATTTGTTGGCATTTATCAAATTTTGTATCCAAGAAATCATTTGAGGCCATTGAAGTAGTTAGGCTAGTATCAATAATGTTTACTTCTCTGTTCAAGGCATCCATAACTCAAATATTAACCTAAAAAATTATAAACAAACATCAACATATAGAAATAATCAGAATAAAAAATATTAGAAATCAACATAGATTCTTTCAAATGAATAATGTTTAAAATAAGATAAATAAAAAATCAAAACTATTTTGAATGAAACATTTAGATTGTAATGTTTGAAATATGGTGGCATTTCCTTTTAGTTTTCAAACATTACAAACACAAACATTATATACATATCTTTTTAATGAAAAAAACATAAATAAAACACATATATAATCTAGTTAAATAATGAAAAAATAAAAACTAAATATACAATTTGTCTATTTAAATAAATTGTTAACTTGAATAAAATATAAATTTCATAGATATTGTGATATTGCCATCCACATTAATGATAACATTTAATTATGAAACATGAAAATATAAATTTGCTGAAACATGCAAATGTAAAACTACTATAAAATATACAAATCTAAAACATGCAAACCAAAACCATTTCAAAATATACAAATCTAAAACTAATATGAAACATGAAAATCCAAAATTAATTTGAAACATATACATAAAAAATATGCAAATGAAAAGTATTATCAAATATATAAATCAAATAGATTTTGAATACAATTCTAAATCTAAATCAAACATGCAAGGCTAAACTATTATATGCAAATTGAAATAATTTTGAATGCAATTCTAAATCTAAATGAAACTGAATGAAATTGAAATCTAAATCACGATAGAATACTATAACTAATTTTAAAACTAAATCTATATCTAAATATAAATACATAACTAAATTTAAATCTAAATGTAAGACTAAATAAGAAAGTAAAAAGTAGAAATATCACCTACAAAAAAGTTATTCCAAAACTTCAATCAACTCTTCTTTAAAAGCTCCAATCTACTCCTCTAATAATCTCCACCTCTTCCTCTCTCCAAACTCAAAATGAAATTGAAATAATGAGCCTTTTTTATAACTTGTGAGAGACTCCTCATATCTCCCAATGGATGTCTCTTCACATTCCACGAATTTGTTTCAAATTCCACCACTCTCCAAAAAAACACATGAATGTGCATGCAAAAATAATAATTAATATTTAAAATTTTAATGAAATTATTTAATCCCTATTTTTTCAAGCCTAATATTTCAGCCTCTATTTGGCCTCCTATTATTTTAGCCAGCGATTATTTTGGGAATGCTTTGTAACTATTTTATTTTCTTTCTTAATGTCTATTTTAAATTGATTTCTAAATATAAATTTCATTTGTAACTCACATCAAATTTATTTTTTATTACTATTTATTAATAATTATGATTTCAAAATGGCATTACACATTTTAATATGGTTTTTAACATTTTTGTGAATGCCACAAGGCATTTGCTATTTTAAATTGATTTTTAAAAATAAATTTCATTTCTAACTCCCATCAAATTTATTTTATATTTCTATTTGTTAATAATTATGATTACCAAATGGCATTACATATTCTAATTGGTTTTCAACATTTTTGTGAATGCCAAATGGCATTTGCTATTTTAAATTAATTTTTAAAAGTGAATTTCTCTTGTAACTCTCACAAAAAAAAAATTTCTTACATAGATTATTCCTTGGAATATTTGCATGTTGGGAATTGTTGCTCCCATTGCATATTCCTCTCAACATAATAGTTGCCACAAAAATATTTAAATAAAATAAATTTCAAAAAAAATCTTTATAGATATTTATTTTACCATCTTGATCAAATATTGATTTTGAAGGAAACATCTATAAAAAGCTATTCTAAGACAAATACTTTATGAAAAGTTATATTATCTTATAACAAGTTTTATTATTAATTGTTATGCAAAGATATTTTAAATTCGCTATATAATGAAAATCTAATTTTTGTGGCATGTTGTATATAGAAATCTTTATAAAATCAATATATTAGAAACGATAATAAATGTAGTCTTTCCAAATCTGTAAAACAAGAACTAAATAAATATATGCATTAAAATTGATTTAAATATTAATTTTATATACAATTACTTATATGTCCATATATAAAATGAACATCTATATATATATATATATATATATATATATATATATATATATATATATATATATAATTAAATTTAAATTTAAATCAAATAATTTTTTTATATTAAACATATAATAATATTAAAATATTCATAACATAATATATTTTAAAATATATATAATATAAAATATATACATAAAAAAACTCAAAAAAAGATAGCACAGAAGCATCCTCTTTGAGCCGCAAAGGGCATCCTCTACGAGAGTCATAGGCGGCTGAGTCATAGTTGCTCCCTTAAAGAGGGCCATAAGCAGTAATGAAGCCGCTAAGGGTAGAACCATCATTCAGACAGATATTTTTAAAAAGAAAGATAAATAGAGAAAAGGGAGGGGGTGGAAATGAGACCAAAACCCTTTACATTCTCTGGATTGTAAAAAAATAAAAATAAAAATAATAAATCTGTATAAAGATAGATATTATTAAAGCTATAATGCAAAGGATCAAAGATCAATCAATCTACACAATAAAAATAGCAGATCTCTCAAACCCATTAATCAAGTAGATCAATGAAATCATCATTAATCACAAAAATTAATATAAATTTAACAAACTCCATTAAACAAAAGAAGAATCTATCAAACTCTATGATTAACTTGCAATAAGATGAGAGAAGAATAGGAAAGAAGAGAGGGGTAGGGGGGAATAAAGTAGATCTTATTAGCTTCATTCTTCAACCTACAACAAACAAGCACAACCATCAAACAAAGAAAAGTCATTAGGGTTAGATCAAAAAGAAAAAAGAAATAAAGTGTAGAGGCAAAATAAAAGAAATGAAAAAGAATAGGCTTTTCTTTCTTTTTCATCCTTTTGGAAACCCTATTTAGGGTTGAATGAAGAAGACAATATTTTATTTTATCTCTATAATCTTCCTTTTCAAAAAAACAATAACTTCACTTTAAAATGTATATTTGTATTAACTCATGAGTAAGGTGAATTCATATTATTTTATTTAAGAATTGAAGGGGTTAAAATTTTTAAGTCTAAAAGAATGACTCAAAATGTTTTAAATTATTTAAGTGGGTAGAGTGATTTTCTAGATATTTTTATTGAATGGTAATTAGGAAAAAAAATCAAAAAAAAAAAGAGGGACTCATCTATTGGTAATTTAATTGATGTTGTTTAACATAAGTATTAAGATATTTGTTTAATTATAATGTTTTAATATTCTATGGACTATTTTATTATGGTAGTTAGTTGATGTGGAATTAAAATAGGATAGCATAAGTCTTTTATTAACTTATTACTGTACTTTCATTGAATTAATATAAATTGATATTTATTAAATAAATAAGTTAAAATTTAATTAATTTATGTCCAAATGTTGTATAATTAGTAAATTGAATATTTGGACAAAAGGGTTAAACGTCTATTTTGAATTAATTAAATACTCAAATAGTCTTCCAAATGATTAATGTTATTAAATGATTAAATACCAAGAGACAATTAAACTTCTAGACTTTAAAAGTTTACCTGATAGACCTTAGTGAATCTTTATGTTTTGACTTAAATATTAACCTACATGTAATTATTTTATTCTAAGTAAAATGAACCCATGGAAGGGAAATTATCATGAGATTAAATAAAATTAAATAATTTGATGTACAAATCATGTAGGGTTATTTAAGCTAATTAGATTAAGAATGTTGGTTAGTCATTTTATATGCTTGTTCAATAGGTAAACCTTAGTATAATGCAAAGTCATCTCTTTTATATGTTAAACTCTAGGATAACCTAAGGATAGAAACCTTGACTTTGAGAATGATAATTGTAACCTTGTTCAGATTTCCAACCTAACATATTGTCAAGGGAGATTGGCTATGTTGTGTTAGTGGGACTACTACAAAATTAAAACTAGTCATGATACCCCTCACATCACACTCATGTTAGTAGAAGTTAACTTTCCTAATAGTCAAAATTCAATCAATTTTACAATGAAACAAATTAAATTAGTAAGTTTAGTGTTTCAAAAAAAAACAATTGGTGTGTTTTAGCCCTAATTTTTGGGCATGACAGTTTGGTATCAGAGCATGGTTTCAACATTGGAGACCTAATAGCCCATTGTACTTTGCATTAAAATCCTTTTATTTTTGTAGGATGCCTCTAGATACACGAAATGCTCAATGACAAGGAAATGGTCATGGTCATGCTCGCTCAATTCATGTGGAAGTTGAGAAAAATGTAAAGGTTCTTGGTGGGGGTCAAGGACCACACCCTAAACCACCTCAGAACCTAAATCAAGATATCCTAGATGCCTTAAAAAATCTCATTGGAGTGGTACAACAAATCTTACCGCTAGTGGTTCAAAAAGTAGAACAACCAGTTGTTAGAGAATGAAGTAGGAGCACTCCACCCATTTAGGAAGAGGGTCATACAAACCATGAGGCAAAGTCTGTTCATCAATTAGAGCAACCACCTGATTTAGCAGAACATGCAACTTAGTAAGAGCACCTCAAGATACAGGAGATGAGATTAGAGAGTTGTTACAACTCCAGCCACATTTATTTGTTGGGGCCATAGATGGTACAGGTGTAGAGGCATGGCTATTGAGCCTACAGTGATGCTTTGGGTTGCATCCTTATGGGAGCAACCTAAAGGTACAACTTGCCATACATCTTTTACAAGAACCAACATCTAAGTGGTGGTAGTAGGAGGATGCTATGGGTGATGTAAACATAGAGACACTTACATGGGACACATTTTTTAGTAGATTCAGGGACAAATATCTATCTGAGCACTTCAAATAGCATCAAATAGAGGAATTTCATGATCTACAATAGAAAAGTCTCATTGTGATGCAATATGAGAGTAGGTTTCTTGAGCTCCTACCCTATGTGGACTACATGAAGGATGAAAAGTTGTAGATGCATTATTTTATTAAAGGCATTAGTTTTTCCATCTAGAGTACAATTCATATGGTATTTCCTACTAGTTTCAGAGAGGTTGTTGAGAGAGCACTAGTTGCAAAGGATATCCATGGTAGATCACAAGATACTCGAGATCGATCACAAAATTGAAACTCCAATACTCAACCATCAGGACATCAAAGACCTCTATGGAAAGGGAACGAAAAATATCCATCTAGGCCCTTCAAGACCCCACAATCTCAGTAGCATTTCCAGCAAGACACTAGATAGAGATCTACACAGAGTTATTAGGGCTCCAAGCCTAAGTGGTGGCAATCTCAAGGATCTATATGAGATCAGAGGTCACAAGAACCCTATTCACCTCATGTTTAGACTCATCAACTAGCTAAAGTTGGTTTCAGTGGATCTAGTAAGACTGGGGGAAAACATCAGAATAGGTCACCAGGGATACATATATAGGCATGTGGACCTTGTTATACTTGTGTAGCTATGGGACACATTTCTAAGGAGTTTCCTCAAGGAAAAACATCTGGTATTCAATGTGGGGCTACTTCAAAGCCTATAGTAGGGGATATGGGTAGATCTCATAGAGTGTTTGTAGCAGTGGACAACCATTAGGCTGAGCATTAAGCCATAGTTATAGAGGCCACAAGTATGATCAAAGGTAACTTAGCATCACCATATTGTTTGGTTCAAGAGCCAATGAGTCATTTATATCTCCAATTGTAGTGGAGCATTGTGGGCTAGTGCTAGCTAGGAAAGATGATAGTTGGGAGGTTGAGTTAGCCTCAAGAAAAGGAGTCTTAGTCAAATCTTTGGTTAAACGTTGCCAGATTTAGGTTGGGGATTTAATCACTATAATAGACTTATGCATAACCCCCTTAGGATCATATGATGTTATTCTTGGCATGGATTAGTTGTATAACCACATTGCCATGATGGATTGTTAGAAAAAGAAGATAGAGTGTGTAGACAAACATGGGACTGCTATGATGATATCAGGAGTAGAGAGACCCATATCTTTGTGCATGACTTCTACCATGCAATTGAAGCAATGCATACGAAAGGGATGTCAAATTTTTTCCATCACTATTAATGATAGAGATTAGGATGAGGAAGGAGAGTTGTCTCTTGATGACCATCCTATTTTACAAGAGTTTGCAGATGTATTTCCATCTGAACTTCTTGGCATGCTGCCAACTAGAGTAGTGGATTTTCATATAGACCTTATACCAAGATTTGAACCAATATCTAGAGCGCCATATAGGATGACCACTCATGAGCTTAGTAAGCTCAAAATTTTGTTAGAAGAACTTTTGGAGAAAGGTCACATCTATCCTAGTGTTTCACCTTGGGGCGCACCCATTATCTTTGTCAAAAAGAAGGATGGATCTCTTAGATTATGTATTGACTACTGTTAGTTGAATAAAGTAACCATCAAGAGCTGATATCCACTTCCTTGGATTGATGACTTATTTGACCAGTTACAAGGTGCTTAAGTATTCTCTAAGATAGATTTGAAGTTGGATTATTATTAGCTACGGATTGTGGAAAAGGATATCCACAAGACTACTTTTCATACAAGGTGTGGCCACTATGAGTTTACTATAGTACCATTTGGCCTCACTAATGCTCCAGCTATATTCATGAGCCTCATGAATGGGGTATTTCATACATTCTTGGATAGATTTGTGGTTGTCTTCCTTGATGACATATTGATTTATTATCAAGATGAGAAGGAACACAAGGACCACTTGAGGTAGGTTTTACATCTTTTAAGAGATCTAAGGTTCATTAACTTGGAAATGTTATATCAAGTGATGGGATTTCTGTAGACCCATCAAAGATTAGAGCCATAATGGATTGGCCAACACCTACCACTGTGATTGAGGTCAGAATTTTTATGGGTCTCGCAGGATACTATAGATGTTTGGTAGAGGGATTTTCTAGAATTGCACACATTATCACATCCCTTCAAGGAAAGGGAAAGAAGCTTGAATGGACAAAGAAGTGCAAGAAAGCCTTCCAAGATCTCAAAAGGGGTCTTACCAATGCACTGATCCTTGTCATACCAGATCCTTCTGCAGACTTTGTGGTATGCACAGATGCTTCATTGGATGGAATATGGGAAATTTTGATGTAGGGTGGTGAAGTTATAGCCTATGAATCAAGAAAAATTAAGAATCGCGAGCTTAGCTACCCTACCCATGACCTTGAGCTAGAAGCAATGGTACACACCTTGGTAAGATGGTGACACTTTATCTTAGGACATCACTTTGAGCTTCATTTAGATCATCAAAGTTTACAATATTTATTCACTCAGCCAAATCTTATTGCTCAACAAAGGAGATGGATGGAGTTTCTATGTGAATATGATTTTGATGTCCATTACATCAAGGGACAGGAGAATGTTGTTGCAGATACCTTAAGTAGGAGGCCACATGACCTTTCATCGATGATCATTAGCACAAATTTGAGAGAGCATATACTACATCATTTACCCAAGGATAAGTTTTATACATAGATATGTCAGTTGGTTCAATCCCAAATGTCCCTTGAAGGGAAATACTTAGATTATAATTTGGAGTCCAATGATCTATTACATCATAAAGGATGCATCTATGTATCTTCTATTGGGGATTTACGAGAATTCGTCACACTCGAGGCTCATAGAACTCTTTATGTAGAAAATCCTAGAGTAAAGAAGTTGCATGCCAATTTGAGACAAATTTATCATTGGCCAAGAATGAGGCTGCAAATTGCTAGTGTTGTACCTAGATGCCTTGAGTGTCAAAGAGTGAAGGAAAAGCACTATCATCTTGGTGGACTTCTTCATCTATATGAGATACCTAAATGGAAGTGGGACATTATATTCATGGATTTTATTGTTGGTCTTCCTATGTCCTCCTGCCATCATGATGCCATCATGGTGATAGTGGACACATTGACAAAAGTTGCCTACTTTTCACCTATTTGCACTACATTTACAACACGAATAATTGCACAAGTATTCTTGTGAGATATTGTTAGACTTCACAAAATCCCTCATAAGATCATATCAAATAGGGATTCTCTTTTCACCTCTTTATTTTATAAAGAGCTTCAAATAGGGATAGGAACTAGCCTTAACTTTAGTACAGCATATCACCCTCAAATAGATGGACAAACAAAGAGGGTTAGCTAGATATTAGAAGATATGTTATGTATGTATGTGATGGACCATCAGGTCAAATGGGAGGAATATCTACACCTAGTTTAGTTTTCCTATAATAACGGGCATCACTCATCATTGGGTATGGCACCATATCAGGCTCTCTATGGAAGACCATGCAGGACACCTTTAATTTGGGATAGGATTGAACATAGGGTAGAGATTGGACCTCAATTGGTTAAGGATATGGAGTAGTAGGTCATCTTAACTAGAAAACATCTAAAAGAGGTTCAGGATAGACAAAAGAAATATGCAGATGCAAAGAGAATTGATCGAGAGTATATGGTTAGAAATAAAGTCTTTTTGAGAGTGCATCCACACAAGAGATAAATCCTCTTTGGAAAGGGTTCTAAGCTTACACCTCACTATGTCAGACCATTTGAGATTTTGGAGAGGATAGGACTAGTTGCATATCACCTAGCTCTGCCACATAGCCTATCATGCATCCACAATGTATTTCATGTTTCTTTATTGCGAAAGTATATATATTATGAGTTTCATGTTATAGATTTGGGTTCTTTACAAGTGGAGTTGGATGGGTAGCTAGCATTGGAGCCTATTTGCATTTTGGGTTGCATGACCCTAGCCCTTTGAGGTAGAGGGCTGGACCAAGTTAGAGTCCAATGGGACTGCTATGATGAGGTTACAACATCTTGGGATGATGCAATGCAAATGAAAAAACAATATCCCCACCTCTTTGATGAACTCCAGGAGGAAGTTCATGCCTTGGGGGAAAGGATGTGAGATCCTACCATGACCTATCATGGCATAGTTGATAGTTTCATATTTTCACTATATTACTTTCATTATGTTGATATATTTAAACCTATCAGACATGGACAACATATCTAAAATATGTTATGTGATAACCTTATATTATGACTGATTAGGACTATAATGATATTGGAAACATATCATATGCTTGTTATTAATAGATTGAAAAGACTATTATGTGGTATTACATTATAAATGTCATAATTTGATTTCCTTATTATATTGGTATGATTATATAATGCACATGGATCTTAGTTTAGAATAAAATAAATGAAAAATAGAGATAGCATGATGTTTTGTTTTTCACACATGTTCTACAAATGCATATTTTCTCATATGAGATAAAATTGAAAATCATTGTCTTGCTAGTTGATGGATATTATGAATATGATTGATCTTGTTGATAGTGTTAATTATCCATGTTGAATTTATTTATATCTTTTCTTGGACTATTGATGCTTTGATCTAGTGTGTAGGGAATCAACCATGGAACCAAATTGGAGAACCAAGTCTGAGCTATTGTAAATCTATGATGCCAAGAATTCATCTAATGAAGAGACATAAACCTCATTGTATTGTGTTTAGTTTGTATATGTGGATTGAAGCATGATTGTTACAAATGTATTTTAATGTTTAATATTTTGTTCTCAATGGACATGTTAAGTGCACTTGTGATGTGGAGTTATTGTAGTTTCAATTGACACATATGTAAGTGACAAGTCCAAACAAGGATTTTTGAAATAAAACCTAACCCATATTAGATGTCCTATGCAAACCCCATGATTAAATGAGCCATGAGTTGAGTCAAACCTCTTGAACCCGTAGGTGAGTTAGAAGTGGGTTTTTGGAGGGCTATATGGGACCCTAGGAGGTTATTAAGGCAAAAATAACCTACCCTATTTATGGTACCTTGGGTTAGGAGATGTTTTCTAGTCAAAAAGGTGACCCTACCTTATTTATGAGCCTTAAAAGAGGGTACTTTTAAAGAGATGTGAAAAGTGGAGTGTTAGGAAAGCCACACTTCATGCCATACCCCTAGTCTTTATCCTAATTATGAGAGGTGTACAAGGAGGATTTATGAGAAAAAGAAAACCATACCTCATTTATGAGAGTTAGATGGGAGTGGAAAGACCCCTTTTTAGGGAAGATTTGGTGACTTTTTGGGTGTTCACCCACTCTCCAAACTTAGAGACCACTAGGAGTTAGAGAGATTTTGGGAAGAGGGAGTTGTGTGAAGAATTGGTGGGAAGTCTTAAGGGAGATTTTCTTGAAATTTCATTTCCTTAAGCTTGGATTATAGGTTGGTTATTTCACTTTCCTTGTTGTATAATTTGTACATTCTTTGTTATGTTATGTGTTTTGTAGAGAGATGTTAATAGAGTGAAATGTTATATTTGCAATGTATATGTAGTTTTGATGTTAGATTGAAATAATTCCTTGTGAAGTTTTCTAGTTGTAAAAAAATGTAACTATAATATTGAGTTTGTTTTGTTTTTGTGTTGTTATGAGTCTTGTAATATTGGGTGTATAAGGCACACTCACCCTTGGGAGGGCAGAGTAGCCTGGGGTGAAGGGCGTTTCATAACCCATTATGTGTAGACCCTCTCCTTGTATAGGAGAGTGGAAAATCATGGATTTATGGCCTCCATGTTGCCAAAGTTGTTTTAAATATTTGGGGATGATAAGGGTTTATGTGAATGAAAAATAAAGATGGGAGTTATTTGTATGTTGGCTTTGTTGAAGGAAACTTTATTTATGTTTAACTTTGGCTTTCTCCATATGGGTACTTGGTCCACCTTCACCTCATTTTTGGCCCTTAAATAGACCCATTTTGAACAAGCCATGGGTGGGGGTTTTGTGTAATTATTTCTTGATTTATTTATGTTGTGTGTAAGTTTGTATGTCACTTGTTCAAACTTGGTTCTCCTAGCTCAAGGGTGGCCTTGTAAAGGCCTAGTTTGTGAGGTGAGCTTCCCATGGTTAAAATTGTTTTACTACAAGTTTTGTAAAGATTTGATTAAAGGAAAATGTGGGAACACAACCATACAATTTGGTCATCTTAATGAGCAAGTTTACTTGAAGAATTTCTTGTAGGCCATGTAAACAAAGGAATTGTAAAATGTATGATGTATTATGTATTATGTATATGTATTTTTCTTGAGTTGTTAGGTGAGCATGAAGATTGTGTATTTGTTTTACATCATTGAAGATGAATAATCTTGAGTATTTGCAAGCATAATTGTAACTTTTGTTGGGGAGTAAATGATTGTAAGGAATATCGTAGGTACTTTTCAAGTGACAGTGTTAATAATTTGTTGTAACTTCCTTAGAGAGGAAATGGAAATTAAAATTATCTTCTTTAGTAAATAAATGCTTTATTTTGTTTTATTTTAATTATCTTAAATGGGTATAGTTGCTATATTGAAATAAAAGAAGAAGAACAAAATCAGTTATTATATGAGTTTTGTAAAGCAAAAGCATTGAGGAAATCAAGAGCATTTAAATTGCAAAGTGTGTAATCATAATTATTAACTTGTTAGTTAAAATAAAATTTATAACATATTTAAAATAATAAAATTAAATTAGTACACTAAATACTCTTATACTAAAATAATTGCCATGAAAAAAAACTATATAGATATTTATTTTACCATCTTGATCAAATATTGATTTTGAGGGAAACATTTAGTTAGAAGGAAACATTTATAAAAAGCTATTCTAAGACCGATACTTTATGAAAAGTTATATTATCTTATAACAAGTTTTTATTATTATTTATTATGAAAAGATATTTTAAAGTCACTATTTAATTAAAATCTGATTTTTGTGGCATGTTGTATATAGAAATCTTTATAAAAATCAATATTTTAGAAAAGATAATAAATGCAGTCTTTCCAAATCTGTAAAATAAGAACTAAATAAATATATGCATTAAAAATGATTTAATCATTAACTTTGTATACAATTATTTATATGTCTATATATAAAATGAATATTTATATAATATATAATATTAAATTTAAATTTAAATCAAATAATTTTTTTATTTTTATTTTTTCGCAAAAGTGGACAATATATATATATATATATATATATATATATATATATATATATATATATAATTTTATTAAATTAGTTCAAGAGCTCAACTGGGAAAGAACCAAAAAAGAAAACATAGCATCATCGCAATATGTACAAGTGACTAACATTGATATTTACAATCTTATTGATGCAGGAGCATCCAGAGGTATAAGCGCAATCCTGTTTCACCCAAAAAAAAATTGTACTTAGACTTAGTTTCTGTTTCATGTCTTTACATTTTTGGATACCCATTTGGGTCAAATAAAGGTTCCAACTCTCACAGTTCCACTATCAGTGTGTTTGAAAATCCTGAAAAAAAATAGGAGCATGCAATTTGGCCATCATTTTGGTGACCTAGAAGGTGTGAATTGGCCAAATGAATGTAATTGTGATTTAGAGCATTCCAGAAAAAAAATCAGGTCAAAAGGCCCCACGGTTTGAAAGTTATTGCAATTTTTTGAGTTTTGGAGACCTCCTAAGAATGCTTCAAAGTTAGGTTTGGGGCATTAAATGAACTTGAAAAGGATTAAAAATGGGGGAAGAGCAAAGCTTATCCATAGGGCTATAGAGTGCTTTGAGAGCTTTCCAAAAATGTAAACGGTTCGTCAATCAGAGCTACGGTTCAAAAGTTATGCCTCCCAGAAGTTCGGCTACCATTTCTAGATTCTTCTAGATTTGCACCGACTTCTAACACAGCTTCTGGAACCTTCTATTTTGTCGGTGGATGCCTACTAGCACTTTCTAGAATGTACTCCTAGTCCTTAACCCTTCGGGGCCTATTTAAGGAGATTTCTGGCATTGTAAAAGGCAGTTCGGAGTGGAGTTAGAGAGGAGGTGCTAAAAGGAGAAATATTCTCCAGATTTATGCTATTGTAAGCCCTTAGGGCATGTTCTGAAGTTTATTTTCTCTGTACTATTTGTACTAGCTTATTTTCTCAGTTAATATAATTTCCCTTTTCTGTTGTGTCCATTCTGTTCTTGTGTTGTGTCCCCATCAAGTGGTATCAGAGAGGGTTTTCCTGAGTGTGTAGACAAAGTGCCGACTATGAGGCAGTTTGCACCAGGACTGTGTGGTCGTGGGTTCGATTTAGAAGATGCCTCCATGAAGAGAGCATGGTAGAAGGGCCAGAGCTATTGATCCTAAGGAGGTTAGAGCCCTCCAGAGGCAGGTACAAGCATTGCAAGAGGAGCTTCGTAGAGGAGCAAATGTTGCCGCAGGTGACAATAGTGAGGATGACAATGAAGAGGAAGTAATGGGACCAGAAGAGGAAGTTGACGGGGAAGTTCTGAATCCTGTAGAGGAAAGGCTTTTTAGGGCCATTACTAAGTTTGGGAAAAGACCTACAATTGAAGTGGGTATATTTTTAGGAAATCTAAAACCAAATGAGTTGATCGATTGGATCAATGAACTGGAAGAATACTTTGAGTATGAGGATATAAGGGACCCAGATAGGGTTAAGTTTGCAAAGGCCAAACTGAAAGGCCATGCCAAAATCTGGTGGCAAGAGGTTCAACTGGAAAGACTTAGAAAAGGAAAGGAGAAGATTACAAGATGGGATCGCATGGTGGACAAATTGAAGAAGCAGTTCATTCCTGTGGACTATGAGCTTGATCTGTTTAAGAAGATGCATGGGTTAAAGAAAGCAGGAAGATCAGTCCAAGAATATACAGAGGAGTTTTACTGACTCTTGATTAGAGCGGGGCATGCAAAAGAAAATAAGGAGAAGGTTGCTTGTTATATCAGTGGGTTGCGACCTAGCATCCAAGAGGAATTAAGTCTGGTAAGAATGACCAGCATTGAAGAAGCATACCAGTTTGCCCTATGAGTTGATGAGAAGCTAAGTAAAAGGTTTGAAGGAAGACAAAGAGGGCGCAGTCAAGGAGGAAGGGGAAGCGGTAGATCATCTAAAAGCCACAATGAAACCCAAAAGAAAAATGAAGATGTGGGTACTAGCAGAAACTAGAGGAATGACGGTTTCAACTGCTCCCATGATCAAGACTTTGGAAATCAAAGAGGAAGAGGTAGAGGACGTGGACAAGGAAGAGGAGGCTTTCGTGGTACCTATTTCCATTGCAATGAAGAAGGTTATTGTGCCTTTGAATGCCCTCAACGACAAGGAAGGACAGATAGGAGAGCTGAGGGCCAAGCTAGGGTTGCTCGTGTGGATGAGGATGCACAATCATCACATTCAAAGGATGCAGAAAGAGGAGAGACCTTGGTAAATGAAAGAGTCCTACTAAGTGGTGAGAATGAACCAGGACAACGGAGGAGTTTGTTTCGTACCAGATGCAAGTGTGAGGATAAATGTTGTGATGTGATCATTGATGGTGGTAGCACTGATAACTTGGTATCAGAAGAGATGGTCTCTAAGTTGAAGCTCAAGAGGGAGAAACATCCCCAGCCCTATCGAATTTCTTGGGTAAAAGATGATCATAAGGTCCTGGTAAGTGAACAATGTTTAGTAAAATTCAAAATTGGGAGTTACCATGATGAAGTTCTCTATGATGTTATTTCGATGGATGTTTGCCATCTATTGTTGGGTAGACCATGGCAGTTTGATAGACATGCAATACATGATGGACATGCAAACACATACTCTCTGACGAAGGATGGAGTTCGCCATAAATTGAAGCCCATGAAAAAGGAAGGTGAAAAGGTATGTATCAGTGCTAGGATTTCTCTGGTTGATAGAAGGAAGTTTTTAGATGGCATGAAACATCAGCATATATGCTATGCTTTGATTCCTAGGAAAGATAAAGAAGCTAGCAATGAAATACCATTTGAAGTTTCAGATTTACTAGGGGAATTTGGAGATATTATCTCTGATAATGTTCTAGATGGATTGCCACCAGTAAGGAAAATCAGTCATCAGATAGATCTGATTTCAGGAGCTAGTTTGCCTAACAAGGCTGCTCATAGGATGACTCCTACTGAAATAGAGGAGCTAAATAGACAGGTTCATGAGCTGTTGAGGAAGGGCTTGATTAGAGAAAGCCTGAGTCCATGTGCAGTACCTGTAGTACTTGCACCAAAGAAGGATGGAGAGTGGAGGATGTGTACAAATTCTTGAGCTATAAATAGGATAACCATCAAGTACTGGTTTCCTTTACCAAGGATGGATGATCTTATGGACTGCTTGAGTGGAGCTCAATCCTTCACAAAGATAGATCTGAAGAGTGGCTATCATCAGATATGGATTTGAGAAGGAGATGAGTGGAAAACAGCCTTCAAGACCAAGGAGGGTCTTTATGAGTGGTTAGTCATGCCCTTCGGATTGACGAACGCCCCAAGCACCTTCATGTGGCTCATGAATGAGGTACTTAAGAAGTTCTTGGGAAAATTTGTTATTGTCTATTTGGATGATATTTTAATTTTCAGCAAGACTTTGGAAGAACATTTATTGCATATTCATAGTGTCCTTGAAAGGCTAAAGGAAGAGAAACTATTAATTAATCTAAAGAAGTGTGTCTTTGCAAAAAGGGAGTTAGTCTATTTGGGATTTGTTATATCACCTGAAGGTCTCAAAATGGATCCAGAGAAGGTAAAAGCCATCTTGGAATGGCCTACTCCAAGGTCTGCTACTGAGGTAAGATCATTTCATGGTCTAGTTAGTTTTTACAGGAAGTTTATTAAGAATTTTAGTGGCATATGTGCACCCCTAACTGATACAATAAGAGGGGATAGAAAAGAGTTCAAATGGACTGCAACAGCTACGAGAAGTTTTGAATTGCTGAAGAAGAAGGTGACAGAACAGCCTGTGTTGGCACTTCTAGATTTTAGAAAAGTGTTCCAGGTGGATTGTGATGCTAGTGGCAGTGCTATTGGGGCTGTATTAAGCCAAGAAGGTAAGCCTATTGCATATTTTAGTGAAAAATTGAATGATGCAAAGAAGAAGTATTCTGTTTATGATCAAGAATTCTATGCAATAGTTCAGGCCTTAAAGAAATGGAGGCATTATTTATTGCCAAAGGAATTTGTTTTTTATACTGATCATCAGGCATTACAGTACCTAAATAGCCAAGGCAAATTGAATCAGAGGCATATGAAGTGGGTAGAATTCTTGCAGAGTTATACATTTGTGTTGAAGCATAGAAGTGGAAAATCTAGCAGGGTTGCAAATGCACTAAGTAGGAGACAGTCATTGCTTACAGTAATGCAGGTTGAAGTAGTTGGGTTTGATGAACTCAAGAATTTGTACCCTGAGGATCTGAATTTTGCTGAAGCTTGGAAATCTTGTAAAGAGCCTATTGCTGTAGATAGAAAAAAGTGGTTAGATTATTTGATTCAGGATGGCATGTTGTTCAAAGGTAGTCAATTGTGCATTCCAAGGAGTTCCATGAGGGAAAATCTGATTAAGGAGAAACACAGTGGAGGGAAGGCAGGACATTTTGGTCAAGATAAGACCATTTCCATTCTTAGAGAACATTATTTTTGGCCTCAAATTTCATAGGATGTGAAGAAGTTTGTACAAAGTTGCCAGGTTTGTCAAGTTGCCAAGGGGTCTAGTCACAATATGGGTCTTTATTAGTCGTTGCCTGTTCCATTAAGGCCATTGGAGGACATAAGTATGGATTTTGTTCTTGGATTGCCAAGGACACAAAGGGGTAATGACTCAGTATTCATGGTGGTTGATAGGTTCTCCAAAATGGTACATTTTATTCCATGCCACAAAACTCATGATGCTGTCCATATTGTAGACTTGTTTTTCAAAGAGGTGGTAAGACTACATGGTCTTCCAAGGAGTATAGTTTTTGATAGAGATACTAAATTTGTGGGGTATTTCTAGAGGACATTATGGAAGAAGTTGAGAACCGACCTAAAATTCAGTTCCACGCATCACCCATAGACTGATGGTCAAAAAGAAGTGGTAAATAGAAGTTTGGGCAATTTGCTGAGATGTTTAGTTGGGGATAAGCCCAAGGGATGGGATTTGATTCTACCACAGGCAGAGTTTTCTTATAATAACTCTGTAAATAGGAGTACTGGAAAATCACCATTCCAAATTGTATATGGGAATAGCCCAAGGACTGCACCAGAGCTGAGGAAGATAGAATAATGGGAGAGGACAAGTGCTGAAGCTGAGGAATTTGCTGAACATATCA
The DNA here is from genome assembly GCA_028749045.1 of Cupressus sempervirens. NCBI lineage: Eukaryota > Viridiplantae > Streptophyta > Pinopsida > Cupressales > Cupressaceae > Cupressus > Cupressus sempervirens. The sequence goes on from CM053784.1 coordinate 264,560,684, forward strand.
AGTGTCTACATGAGGAGGTTCAGGCACACATAAACAAGATGAATCAAGAGTATAAAGCTAGGGCTGATCAAAGGAGAAGACATAAGGAATTCCAAGTAGGAGATTTAGTCATGGTACACTTACGAAAAGAAAGATTTCTAGCCGGTACTTACAACAAGCTGAAAATGAAGAAATTTGGCTCTTGCAAAATTTTGAAGAAACATGACTCAGGAAATGCATATGAAGTGGAGCTGCCAGATGGTATTCAGATTTCTCCCATTTTCAACATTGCAGATTTAACAAAGTATCATGATGATTGTGCAGATGAGGAGCTGGTGTTAGAGCCATTTCCAATTCCTGCTTCTAAGAAGGAGGAGATAGAAGACATTCTAGATCATCGTGTGGGTAGGAGTACCAAAAATAGGCAGTATGAAGAGTATTTGGTTAAATGGAAAGGACGACCAATCGAGGACTCAACTTGGATTTTAGTAGCTAAGGTTTCCCATTTGGGATTTCCTCTACCATCCATAAAGTGACAAGGTCACTTTTCAATCTACCCTGGGTGTCTGATGCAGGAGCATCTAGAGGTATAAGGGCAATCCTGTGTCACCCAAAAAAAAATTGTACTTAGACTTAGTTTCTATTTCATGTCTTTACATTTTTGGATACCCATTTGGATCAAATAAAGGTTCCAACTCTCACAGTTCCACTATCAGTGTGTTTGAAAATCCCAAAAAAATAGGAGCATGCAATTTGGCCATCATTTTGGTGACCTAGAAGGTGTGAATTGGCCAGATGAATGTAATTGTGATTTAGAGCATTCTAGAAAAAGAATCAGGTCAAAAGGCCCCATGGTTTGAAAGTTATTGCAATTTTTTAGGTTTTGGAGACCTCCTAAGAATGCTTCAAAGTTAGGTTTGGGGCATTAAATGACCTCAAAAAGGGTCAAAAAATGGGGGACAAGAAAAACTGGTCCATAGGGCTATAGAGCGCTTCAAGATCTTTCTAAAAATGTAAACGGTTCGTTAATCGGAGCTACAGTTCAAAAGTTATGCCTCCCGAAAGTTCGGCTACTGTTTTTGGATTCTTCTAGATTTGCACCGACTTCTAACGTAGCTTCTGGAACCTTCTATTTTTTTGGTGGATGCCTACTAGCACTTTCTAGAATGTACTCCCAGTCCTTAACCCTCTGGGGTCTATTTAAGGAGATTTCTGGCATTGTAAAAGGCATTTCGGAGTGGAGTTAGAGAGGAGGTGCTAAAAGGAGAAATATTCTCTAGATTTATGCTATTGTAAGCCCTTAGGGCATGTTCTAAAGTTTATTTTGTCTGTACTATTTGTACTAGCTTATTTTCTCAGTTAATATAATTTTCCTTTTCTATTGTGTCCATTCTGTTCTTGGGTTGTGTCCCCATCACTTATTATATTGATGAATAGAACTAATACCATTAAGAATTCAAAATTTATCTAATTTTGCATTTTCATGTTTATCAAATAGCAGGCATGGAGGACCTGAATTCAACCAAGATTGTCAGCAATTAACATAGCATGCCTAAAGTTTGGAAAATTACCCAAAAAATAGAGGGAAGCCTTTGTGCTATCTGTCTTCCATATCCTCGCATGAGGCACCATCAATAGAAGTGGATGCCAAACTAGGATTGACAAAGAATCCCCATCCAAAATTTGAACATGTTATAGGAGCAACCTCTCATCCCAAATTTGATCCTTCAACTATGACATATAAAATACCAGTGGATATGTCAGTGGTAGAAGGTGCACCCCAAACGTTTGATTTGGGAAAATCCGAATGGGGAGACCAAGTAGTTTCTTGTGAGACATTGTGTATGAAGCCAAGAGCACTGATAGTTGAAGCCAATCAGACACCTAGTTCACAAACTAACTAAATTGGGGAAGCCAAAGGTATCTTCATGTGGGCCTATTTTTCTCGTGCATCAAAAGTTGGAATACCCAAAATATCAAGCAATGTAAATCTTGCTTTCTTCACCTCCTCAATCAGCTAAAAACCTAGAGCTCGTGTCATGACACGCAAGGTCTTAATCAGGAACCGAGGGTTGTGTTTTTTAAAGGACTTATGTAGTGCTTTGAATTTCAGCATAACTTCATGATTCTTCATGAGTATGGTTCTTGGAAATAGTCCTCCCACCAAGGCATCTTTAGGCCACAGATCATAACTCTGCATTGCTCGTTTCAACTTTTTTTTTGCCTAGTACTTCTGTTGGACCACCTTGATAGAAATAATTTCCAACCTTGACATTGACTATAGGGGATCCATGGCATTAGATAGGAATATGGATACCAAATTTGAAGGAAATAACACATTTATTTAGGATACCAAAAAAAAATCCTCCCTAATGATGGTTCGAATTGCTCAGCGAATGTTGTAGGAATGCATAGTGAACATAGTATCCAAGACCATATCGTCTAAAGGATGAGAGAGTGCATCTTCATCCAATGTTAGTTGAAGCTTGATTCTATAGTTTTTGGGGAGAATACTTTGATGAAATTGGTGACAAGAATCACATTTCACGCATGTATCTTGTGGGAGCGACTTTCTTGAAGCAATTGAGTTGACAAGCACAAACAACTAGGAAGATGAAGATATGAAAAGAGGTCCATTCTTCACATATAAATAAATCCCCCATCATATGCTCAAAGAAAGTGAAGTACATACTATCATCTAAGTAATAAAGAATATGCCATTAAATTGGAACCCAATTGCAACTGTGAAGGGCAAAGTACAAAATTGATGCCCCCAGGATTGGAGAAGGAGCAAATTGTTATATTGTCATATGTATTGAATTTGATCTTTTCATGTACAAAGAACCACACATCCAAAATAAAGTGAGATTGTACTCAAGTGATGTCAGTAAACATCATTTTGAGTAGTAAGAAAATGTTTAGCACAATTTTACCATAATCTTGCACATGAGAGCTTGAGATTTATAAAGGCACTAATTAATGTTTGGTTCTAAATTTGGATCCATACTAGAGATGCCAATGTGTATAAATCTCGATGACTATTAGTCATTCAGCAAGTATTATCCCCTCAAAACCATCACACTTCTGCATGTTGATCATCAAAAGCTCAGTAATGGTAGATCTGGATCACTTGGCAAGATCAAGTAGCTTGGTCAATAGTAGGCCCGAGAACACTCGATAAGAACTATGACTGAGCTTGGCATAAGCCTCACCCTACTTAACTTGGAAAAAATCCAACTGGAGCTCATTCAACACACCACCACTTAATACCTGGTAAGTACTTGGTAGACACTAAACCAATTTACTCGATGAAGCTCAAGGAACCTGGTCAACATTAAACCTGAAGTTGTATGGTATACACCATGTTCATTTAGCTTGGAAAAAGTAGACACTTAGTAAACATTAAACTAATTTACTCAGTGAAGCTCAAGGAACTTGGTCAACACTAAACCCAAAGTTGCATGGTATACACTATGTTCATGTAGCTCAAAAAAATTTGACACTTGGTAGACATTAAACCGAATAGCTTGATGAGGCTCAAGGGACTCGGTCATTACTAAACCTAAGATTGCATGGTATACTCTATGTTCACATAGCTTGGAAAAATATTTACCCTACCTTTCTTAGCAATTACTGAATCTTGGCTAGAATTGTATCTCAACAATAGTTGAAACTTGGCAGTAACAATAGAGTTCAACAATGAAATGGATTCACTATTCAAGCAAATATAAGAAATAACCAATTACTGTTGGTAGTCCACAAACTCATTAGATGTCAATTTTTCCAAGTCTTTATAGTGCTCCATGAATGCTAAAGGTTGTAATGTAAAAGTAGTAATCCCACTACAACCTAAGTTAGAGAGATAATCAGCAATTTTGTTTCCTTCTCTATATGTGTGTGATAAAGTAACCTCCTGAAACTGATCAATTATATTCCAAATTTGCTAAAGCACATACTTAAGTTTCCAAGATGACAATTGTCTCTTTGTAGTGCTCCATGAATGTTGAAGGTTGTAATGTAGAAGTAATAATCCCATTACAACCTAAGTTACAAAGATAATCAGCAATTTTGTTTCCTTCTCTATATGTGTGTGATAAAGTAAACTCCTGAAACTAATCAATTATATTCCAAATTTTCTGAAGCACATAAGTTTCCAAGATGACAATTGTCTCTTGACGCAAGCTAAGATTATAACTTGAGAGTCCCCTTCAATCTACACATGATGAAAATGTCCTTTTTTGGCAAGAATTAATCCTAAAAGCAATGACTGAGCCTCAAACATATTGTTTGTTCCTATAGGTAAGGGTGCTATTTTAATTGCCAGGATTTTACCAATGCAATCTCTAATGCATGCTCCCAAGCCTGATTGTCATGGATTACCTCTAGATGCTCCATCAAAGTTGAATTTGACAAATTCGGGCATAGGGGGTTACCATTTAATTGTAGATCTATCTATAGGTTATGCAATTTTGAAGATGTGCAAGATCCTAATGGTATGAATATAGATTTTCATTCCCTAATGATACTTCCATCCCAGGAAGTGATAATTGGATTAGATTTACATCCATTCACACTTGCATTGACAACTTTAGAGATTGATTTTTCAATAATTTGGAGCATGCTTTCTATAGATGAGACATCTTTCCTAAAAATCCTCTTATTTCTTTCCCACCAAATTGCCCAAATTACTAAAGCAGGTGCACGTTTCTAGATTCCTACAAAAAGGGCATTAGGGTAAAGAATTGGCCATGCCTAGAAGATGTCCCAAATGTTATTTTAGTGGAGTAGAGAAATTTAATATTATTAAAATTTTCATAACATAATATATTTTAGAATATATAATATAAAATATAAACTTCTAAAAAAAAGAAAAAAAGAAAAAAAAAACTCAAAAAACACAACACAGAAGCATCCTCTATGAGGGCTGCAGGTGGCTAAGCTATTTTGGCTCCCTCAAAGAGGGTTGCAAGAAACAATGATGCCTCTAAGGGCAGAGCCATAATGAAGATAGAGATTTTTTAAAAAGAAAGATAAATAGAGAAAAGGGAGGGGGCAAAAATGAGATCAAAACCCTCTTCATTTTCTGGATTGTAAAAAATAAAAAATAAAAATAATAGATCTGTATAAAGATAGATATTATTAAAGCTATAATGCAAAGGATCAAAGATCAATCAATCTAAACAATAAAAATAGAAAATCTCTCAAACCCATTAATCAAATAGATCAATGAAACCATCATTAACCACAAAAATCAATATAAATTTAACAAACCCCATTAAACAAAGGAAGAATCTATCAAACTCCATGATTAACTTTCAATAAGATGAGAGAAGAATAGGGAAGAAGAGAGTGGTGGTGGTGGTGGGGGGGGGGGGGGGGGGGGGGGGGGTAGGGTAATAAAGTAGATCTTATTAGCTTCATTTTTCAACCTACAACAAACAAGCACAACCATCAAACAAAGAAAAGCCATTAGGGTTAGATCAACCAGAAAAAAGAAATGAACTGTAGAGGAAAAATAAAAGAAATGAAAAGGAATAGGCTTTTCTTTCTTTTATATCCTTTTGGAAACCCTATTTAGGGTTCAATGAAGAAGACAATATTTTATTTTATCTCTATGATCTTCCTTTTTAAAGAAACAATAACTTCACTTTAAAATGTATATTTGTATTAATTCATGAGTAAGGTGAATTCATATTGTTTTATTTAAGAATTGAAGGGGTTCAAATTTTAAAGTCTAGAAGAATGATTCAAAATGTTTTAAATTATTTAAGTGGGTAGAGTGATTTTCAAGATATTTTTATTGAATGGTAATTAGGAAAAAATAAAAAACAAAAAGAGGGACTTGTCTATTGGTAATTTATATGATGTTGTTTAACATAAGTATTAAGATATTTGTTTAATTATAATGTTTTAATATTGTATGGACTATTTTATTATGGTAGTTAGTTTTAGATTATGATAAAAGTAGGTTTTGAAGGGACCCCGAAACCCTTTAACAAAAAGCAGAAAGATAAAGCATTATAGCCCAACAGGAAAAAGATACCTACAACAAACTGTAGAACAGTTTCAAAATCAGGTTTTACAGTGACCTGAAACCACTAGAAAAGTCCAAAAACAAACTAAACCAGGTTTTACAGGGACCTAGAACCACTAACAGTCTAAACGAATTAAAATAGAATACCATAAGTCTTTTATTAACTTATTATTGTACTTTCATTTAATTAATATAAATCAATATTTATTAAATAAATAAAGTAAAATTTAATTAATTTATGTTCAAATGTTGTATAATTAGTAAATTGAATATTTGGACAAAAGTGTTAGACATCTATTTTGAATTAATTAAATACTCAAAATAGTCTTTCAAATGATTAAATACCAAGAGACAATTAAACTTCTAGACTTTAAAAGTTTACCTGATAGACCTTAGTGAATCTTTAAGTTTTGACTTAAATATTAACCTACATGTAATTATTTTATTCTAAGTTAAATGAACCCATGGAAGGGAAATTATCATGAGATTAAATAAAATTAAATAATCTAATGTACAAATCCTATAGGGTTATTTAAGCTAATTAGATTAGAATGTTGGTTAGTCATTTTATATGCTTGTTCAATAGGTAAACCTTAGTATAATGCAAAGTCATATCTTTTATATGTTAAAATCTAGGATAATCTAATGATAGAAACCTTGACTTTGAGATTGATAATCATAACCTTGTTCAAACTTCCAACCTAACATATTATCGAGGGAGATTGGCTATGTTGTGTTAGTGGGACAACTACAAAATTAACACTAGTCATGATACCCCTCACATCACACTCATGTTAGTAGAAGTTAACTTTCCTAATAGTCACAACTCACAAATTAAATTAGTAAGTTTAGTGTTTCAAAAAAATAATTGGTGTGTTTTAGCCCTAATTTTTGGGCATGACAGATCTTAAGAATGATATAACCTTGGATGCAAATCTTGTAGGGTTATTTAAGGTAATTAGATTAGTAATGTTGGTTAGTCATTTTATATGCTTGTTCAATAGGTAAACCTTAGTATAATGCAAAGTCATATCTTTTATATGATAAACTCTAGGATAACATAAGGATAGAAACCTAATCATAACCTTGTTCAGACTTCCAACCTAACATATTGTAGAGGGAGATTGGCTATGTTGTGTTAGTGGGACAACTACAAAATTAACACTAGTCATGATACCCCTCACATCACACTCATGTTAGTAGAACTTAACTTTCCTAATAGTCACAATTCAATCAGTTTTACAATGAAACAAATTAAATTAGTAAGTTTAGTGTTTCAAAAAAAATAATTGGTGTATTTTAGCCCTAATTTTTGGGCATAATAGATCTTGAGAATGATATAACCTTGGATGCACGAGTGGGAAGGTTTACTACATTTGAGTTAGATAATTTTGATAGTTATGTTCCTAACTCTAGTAACCTTGAGTCTACATTCCAAGCCAAGCTATCACTCAAGAAGAAAGTTGAAAAGTCTAGAAGCATGAAGTCTGATAGTGAAGATGAAGATGGTTCTGATGATGATATTGATGTAATTGAAGCATTTCTTGCAAGAAGATTTTTGAAAGGGAAAGGAATGTAAAAATGAAAATTTCCTTTGATCTACTTTTCTTGTGAAGAAGTTTATCACATTGTTGCAAGGTATCCAAATAGAGCAGGTAAAGAAGAAAAGAAGCATGACAAGTACAAAGGAAAGAAGGATTTCAAAAGCTATAAAAACTACAAGCACAAATGTAAGAAATCTTGTTACATGGAAAAATATTATGAGAGTAGTGAAGAAGATGAAATGGTTTACATTGCTATTAAAGATAAATTAGATGAAGAGACTGATAAGATGGCCCTTATCTCACATGTTAGTAAGAATGATACATGGATAATTGATAGTAGCTATTCTCACCACATGACTGGTGATAAACCTAAATTTGAGCACTTGGAACACTATGATGGTGGGAGTGTCAAATTTGGAAATGATGAACCTTGTTATGTGAAGGGGAAAGGTTGTATTGCAATAAATGATTTCAGATGTGACAATGCTTATTGGGCTGAAGGACTGAAGCATAATCTTCTTAGTATGGTAAATTGAATAGCATTAGATTCAAGGTAGAATTCATGAATACAAAAACCAAGCTATTGGATGGAGATGGAAATCTAGGTGGGAGTGGTAATGAGACGAGAGGTAATCTATTCTACCTAGATCTAACTATAAATTCATGTTTCATAGATCTAGTAGGAGAAAGTTGGTTATGGCATAAAAGGTTGTGTCATATGAATTTTAATAACTTGGTAAACATAAGCAAGAACAAATGAGTTAGAGGAATTCCAAGCCTAAAGAAACCTCATATGGGCATATGCAAGAATTGTCAAATTGGAAAGATGGGAAAGACAAGTTTTAAAAGAAAAAAACTATCATTCTAAAGAAGTCTTGGAGCTAGTTCATATAGACCTTTTTTGACCTATTGGCACACAAAGCTACAATAGAGATAAGTACTTTATTTTGTTTTTTGATGATTATTCAAGAATGATGACAGTTATGTATTTAAAGGATGAATTAAAAGCTTTTGAAAACTTCAAATGGTATTAGGCTAGAGTTGAGAAAAAAATATCAAAGAAACTAAAATTTTTCATATTAGAAAGAGGAGGTTAATTCATCTCTAATGAATTCAATGAATTCTACAATGAAAGAGGAATCAAAAGACATGTATTAGCACTTGGTACACCTTAGTAGAATGGTATTCCTAAAAGAAGGAATAGATCAATCATGGATTATGCAAAGCCACTGATATTAGAGAAGAATTTTCTATTAAATACCAAAGGGAAGCAATGAGAACTATAGTTTATGGTGATAGATCTAATGTGATTTATATAAAAGTATTTGGAAGCAATATTATATTCCGAAGGAGTTAGGAAAAGGAAAATTTGATGTGAAAAGTGATGAAGGCATATTCTTGGGATATTCAAATAAGAGTTAAGCATATAAATGTTTGAAACTGTCTACTCACAAAGATATAGAAAGTGCACATGTAAAGATTGATGAGTTTTTAGAAGAGTCAGAAGAAAAAAGTAGGAATGAAATTGAAGACTACATAAACTTTGTTTACTATGAGCTTGATACTTTACCCAAAGTTCTAGCAAATGGAAGTTAGTAGTGTTCACCACCCAAGTCCCCAAAATCCCTAGTCCAACCCAAGTTTCAACCAATGCAACCCAAGTAACTATTTGAAGGATCCAAATCATAGTCAGAAGGACCCAAGTTTCAACAAGTGCAAATTGAGACATCTGATGGACTCGAGTCATAGATAGTGGGACTCAAGCATGATTTAGAAGATCATAGTGAACCTAGTGAATTCAAAAAGAAGGAGCCCAAACTTGTTGGATATGTTAGAAGGCATCATGTACCTAAGAAAATCATTAGAGATCAGTCAATTGGTACAATGACAATGAACAAATTCAAAGGTACATGTTTTCTTACTAAATTTGAACCTAGAACTATCAAAGATGCATTAGAGAATGAAAGTTGGATAGAGGCAATGCATGAAGAGATTGATTAGATAGAAAGGAATAAAACTTGGACTCTTGTTCCTAGACCCAAGGATAGGAATGTAATTGACACAAAATTGATATTAAGAAATAAGATGAATGAGAATGGAGAAGTTTCAAGAAACAATTCAAGATTAATTTGCAAGGGTTATCTTGAGGAGGAAGGTATTGACTATGGAGAAACACTTTTCTCTTGTTGCTAGACTTGAAGGTGTTAGAATATTCCTTGCATATGTAGCACACAAAGGATTCAAAGTATATCAGATTGATGTGAAATCAACATTCTTAAATGGAATCTTAGAAGAGGAACTATAAATAGAGAAACGAGAAGGTTTCGTTGATCTTAGCAAAAGGGACATGGTTTATAGACTACATACATATTTGTATGGTCTCAAACAAGCCCTTAGAGCATGGTATGAAAGGTTACATAATTATCTCATAAAGATTGGTTTTTTAAAAACTAATGATAACATCAACCTTTACATCAAAGAAGGACCAGTTAAGAAGATTGTGTTGGCAGAAATCTTTGTGGATGATACATTATTTACTAGAAATTATGATTTGTAAAATATTTTTCTATGTAAATGAGTAAGGAATTTGAAATGTCAATGTTTGGAGAGATTAAATTCTTTGTTGGCTTACAAATTAAATAGATGAAGGATGGTATCTATATTACTCAATCAAAATACATCAAAGAGATACTAAAGAAATTTGGAATAGAGGATTCTATACTAGTTCAAACACCTTTGTCTACTAGACATAAGCTTTCCAAAGCTAATGATTCCAAAGAGGTAGAGTAGACTACATATAGATCAATGATTGGAAAACTTCAGTATGTGGTACACACAAGACTAGATATAACATTAGCAGTTGGCATGGTGGCTAGATTTTCTGCTAATCCTAAAGAAAATGATATGATGGAAATGTAGACACCTAAAATTGTCCAAATATCCTTAAGCTGACCAATTAAATAAATATTTATTATTTATTTAATTACCCTACATTTAATTAAATAAATTTACATTTATTTAATTATATTCACCTTTCCTTGTTTTAAATGAACTAAGGTTTATTTAAATCCTAGCCTTTCCACTTGCATCCTAACCCATTCCCTTTAATTACGTAAAGTAATTCATTTACTTAAGTAATCCTTTGCTAATCTCACTTGGAATTAAATATTAAATTTAATCCTATTTGAGCACAAGGCTCATAACTTTAACCCTCACCTAACCTCACTTTCCTAACCTAACTCATCATTCTAAACCTACCCACTTCCTTAATCCCACTTACTTTTCTTAATCACCTTGCTAATCCACTTTTAATCCTAAGTGTGTGCTCACACATGTGTGAGGAATCCTCACACTTCCCACAGCCCTCATGCCTTTCACACCTCTTGCACACTTGTCCTCTTGCATGAGAATCAAGGTGTCTCACACATGTCTGAGAGACCATGCTTCTCACACCTCTTACACTTATCATTGGACATGTCACCATCAAATATTTCTCACACATGTGTGAGCATCTTTCCCCCTTTGAATGGTCAAAAACCCTAATCCACATGGAGTCCACTTGGCCTCCACCTCATGGAAACCCCATTGATCCTAAGAAATCCTAGCCCTTCAGCTTGCATTGAATCTCAGCCATCTATTTCATCTCATTTCCTATAAAAGGAGAGCCCTCTCCTCATCTTTTCATATGATATACTATCTAGCCCATGGTTATGCTATAGGAATTGTGAGCAACCACATCCCATAATCAAGAAAATCATCTCCACTTGGTGATTTCATGAGGTTTGCATTAGTAAATTAAGTTATTTTGATTTCATGTTATGCTTATTTACATGTTCTTTTGCATATTTTGAGGTTTGCATAATCATTGAGGAATAGATGTTAGTTGCTTAGTGTTTATTCTCTTATTACATTTTTATGCAATACATTTTGGCATGCCTAGTGGGACCCACTTCATGGGTTCAAACGAACTATATAATATGTTTTTGAGTATTTTGTGAGCTTGTAGGTTGAAGAAGCACTTGGAGATCAAATTTTACAAAGAGCCTCTAATCAAGCCATAAAGCCCATCATCGCATTTGGAGCACATAAGGGAAGTTTTTTGACATAAAACACTCTATATTTTCTTATCGCTTTATTTTCAAGTTGTAGAAGTACATATACATTGAATATACACTTCTTTATTAGGAAAAGATTTAAATAAAAAAAAAATACTCCCTCTTTTTATATATATAAATTGTTTTAAAAAAAAAAAAAGTGGGGGTTTTGTTTCATTTCATTTTATTTTGTTTATACACTTTTTTTAAAAAAAAATCATTTGCATTTACATATTAATAGAGAGGAATTTTATTTTTATTTTTTAAGTGTTAGTCTAAGTAGAGAAAAAATAAAAAATAAAATAAAATAACCTTTTTTTAAATCAATTTTTTGTTTGTTGTAGGCTACCACTATGGTGCCACCTACGAGTGGTGCAACTCACCACCGCAACTCTCGGCACTCAAACTCTTCTATCTGCTCCCTCACGCCACCCTCTGACTCTTCACTCCTTATCTTTGACTACCTCTATCATTTTGGCCACCATTTGCTACTGTCTACCACTCGGCTGAGGCCCGCATACAATAGACCCCACTCCGCCGCAACAACAACCACCTACCCTCCCCACTGCATTTTCCTTTAACCTGCCACCACCTATAGTGTCACCTACTATCGCATCCCCACTTCCCTCCTCACCCCATCCCTAGCTTCATATTTCCCTCTACTCACTTTCCTTCCATCACCCTTGCCACTACCACCACCGTAGCTGCCCTTCCCAATGCCATTCCCACACCTTCCTTCTACCTCGGTGGCCTTGCTAAGCCTCTGCCACTTTCTAGCCACTATAACCACCAACCCTCCCATGTAGTCCATTTAAAAACACATCATCTCCACTCATCCTTTACAACCGCCCCCTTTCCTTCACTTTTTCTCTGCCCAGCCCTGTCACAGCCCAAAACCTCTGCCCTCCCGCTACTCCTCTGCTCGTAACCCCATGTTGTCAGCCTACAAATGTCGTTCATGTGCCACCTGCAACCGACCAGCTTCCCCTCACCACTTAAACCCTACGATTCCTATTTCTCATTTTAAAAATACACACAAACCAAAAAAAGTTTTCTTATCTTTTCCATTTTAGTTTTAACAATAATATTTATCTCTTTTTTTTTATGCACCATTTGGATTTCAATTTATTTTTTCAAAAAACATCAAAAAAAAAAAAAAAAATCTTGACATGCCTCTAACCATCAATTTTAATCTCGCATGTCACTGATGTCAGCACTGCATCAGCAGTCCAAATTCCCTTCTAGGCCATAAGGAGCAGCCTTCAGTTTTTTGCTCATAACTTGAGCAAACAGGCTCCATTTTTGAAAAATAAAATATCATTGGAAAGCTGATTATGAGCCTATTGTGCTGATGTTGGTTTCATGAGATTTTGATACTATTTATATCTCTATTTTCTCTATCAAAGACCAAACTTTGTGCTAACCTTCTCATTACAGGGTTGTTTCATGTTTGCAATACATTTTTGCTACCCTAACTTGTGTTTTCGCAGGGATATTTTCTCACTAACCATATTTTCTTGCAGATTTTTGCTTTAAATTTTTTTTGGAATGAATTTGCATGATTAAATACTCATCTTTGAATGCATGGTTAAACACTAAAACAATTGAATGCAATCTTGAATGCTATAAGAAAATTGAAAACTTTTGCTTTGGAATGAATGATAGCATAATCTTGAATGTCTAAGGATTAATGAACATTGCAATACACATTTCAATTTGGTGCTTAAAATGAACAATCACTCATTCTTGAATGCATAATAGAAATTAATTCTTTCCTCATCACATTTGTTTATGTTGATGTTGCTCGATTTACTTATGTTGGCAAACTCTTGATTTGTATGATATTGTCAAATTGGAAAGAACATTGTATGTTATAAACATATGTGTCTTCAAGAAAATTAAAAAACTTAAAGTTTCATTGGGAACGAACACATGTCTTTTTCAACCCCTAGGCCACTTACATATTCTCTCCCCTCGTGCCTTCGGGTGATCTTGGGTGCATAAGAAATAAGTGGTCTTGTTTTTATCTTTTTTTAGGAGGCCTTCTTGGGGATTTCATCACCCCTTGGGATGACCTCAACTCTAGTGTTCTTGCGGAGTATAAAAATTGAGAGCTGAATCGAAAGACACCTCTCTTGGAAGTAAAATATTGTTACTCTTGGCTAAGCCCCAAAGAACTTTATACCTTTGGGAAGTGAAGGAGGAGATTTGGGTTACCATCTCCCCATGGCTGTGTGGCATTATTTTCTTTCATCTATAGATTTGGGCCTCATGTACCTTGCGTATATCAAGGACACCCTCTAGTTGATCCTTGTACATCCTAGTTGCAACCTTATAGGATTGTTGGTGTGTTTGACATTCTTGACTATTTGAAACACACTTGCCTTGTACATATTCCCTTTTTTGATTTTACATCTCAAATTTGAAAAACACAAAAACATTATAAAACATTAAAATCCAAAAAAATCAAAAAATCTCAAAAACAAAAAAAAATTCTTGGTTTAGCTCCCCTTAGTCAAGTTGTCCACATCAATTCCATGTCACTTCTTCTTTCCAGCAAAGTCATCACCCTCATATACCTCTTCATGTCTTCATCATTCAAACCGTTGCTTGACATATTAATCATCTCTATTCAACCAAATCATTCAATCAAATCCATAATCTTCATCCTAGTCATGATTCATGATCCAAATCACACTTTAATTCCCTCATCCAATGCTTCATACTCATTCTTCTAATCCAATTCCTTGTCAAATTCAGTCATTTGTAATCAATTCTTAATTCGCTCCATTTACATCTTCATCCATAATCAATCTTTCTAATTTCATCCATTCACATCTTCTTCTAATTCAACTTTGCATCACATATTCTACTTTGGACATAGGAGCATTGCCATCACCATTGGACTTTCATTCAAATCTCACATTCACTTGGTTAAGGTTTTTATCAAATCAAATCAAACCCTCATCCAATAAATATCAAATCAAATCAAATTAAATCAAATCAATATCAAGTCCAATCAAATTCAAATCACATCAACAAAAATTTCAAAATTGCTCCTAGTCCTAGGTTCATATTACACCCATCGTCGAATCTTTCATCACTCTTCCTTTAACATTTATCGATCTGAATTTGCTTAATCAAATGGTTGGCAATCTTCAAAGACAATATGGAGTTCTACCTCATGTTCAACTTTCATATCAAATCCATCCTCAACACTTCATATCTAACTTTAATCCACTTCATTATCCTTCACCTACATACGATTCCATTCATAGCCCACACAATTCCTCAAACACAAATGACCTTGCCAAGGAAATGGAGCAACTAAAGAATTATCTCTTAGCACAACAATAGAAAGAGTCCACCTTCCATGCCATGTGTCCTCTTCCCCCATGTTTCAAAGACCCTAGTCCTCATGTCCCATCCAACCCCAACCCTCCATGCAATTCCCCATACTTTGAGCCTAATGTCAAGAACCATCATCCCAATCCCCTACCCATACCTTCACTTTCACACAATCCTAATCCTCCAAAAGCATCATTCTCACCTCGTAAGGGGTATTTCTCATCATTCTTGGCTAAGTGTAAATAACAAGATAAAGAGTGCCAATCATCCAAAGCCATAACCCCAATTCCATCTCAAGATCTTCCTCTAAAGCGTGACATTATAGATTCCTCTTCTCCTCTAGATCTGACTATTTCTTCATCCCATTGTTCCCCTATCCCTCATGATCCATTTATCCCTCTTAGTCCAACTCATGATCCCCTTCCTAATCAAGATCAAGACATTCCATGTACTGCACACCTTATCAATTCCCCTCCATCTCACAAGTTCGCATCTGTAGATCCTCCACTTCATGAAGAGGTTCCTTCCACTCCATCCACTAATACTCCTCCATGTCAAGATCAAATCACTCCATCTCATGGTTCCATTCCCTCCACTCCATTTGATGATCCTATTCCATCTCATGATCCACTTGTTCCACTACACGATCCTCTTGTAAGTCAAGATCAAAGCACCACTTCATTTTCCTTTCATGATCCCCCCACCATCCCAAGAGCCTATTATCCCTCATAATCCCCCTTTTGATCCTAATCCTCTACATGATCCTATCACACCTATCCAATCCACTCATGAACCCCATATACCTGGACTCACATCTTAAATTAAAAATGATAAGCATCCTATTGAAGAAATAATGTCTCAAGATGTTGGTATACCTTCCACTTCTTCCAACTCCAAAGCTCCTCCATCCAAACCTAAAGCTTCCCATCATTCACCTTTGAAATCCATTTTGGGACCTTATATCCATATTCCCATTCCTTCCTCACTTCTATCCATTCTAGGTCCTTATATTCCATAGCCAAATCCTTTATCCCTTCCTTCCATTTTGGGTCCTTACATACATCCATCCACCATATCCATGTTTTCCACTTCATCCCCTCATGGTCCTAGTAAAGATTAACAAAGGCACACATCCTTGAATTCCTTCCAATGTTCACCATCCCTAAGCTCTCCATCCCATTTACCTTTATGCACTCCTACCATGGCTAATGGAAGAAAATTGGATGCTAAAGAAAAAGTGTATAAGGTCAAAAATTCACAAAAGCCCAAGGATCAACATGTCCCCTCTAAAAGACATGTCCAAGAAAAGAAAAATCTAATCCAAAACAAAATCAAAAGGCCACAAAGGGTAAAAATCAAAAAATGCAAAAATTTGTGGATCCCAAAGCCAATGTGTACTAGAAGAAGTGACCTATTTGGAGCATGAATAAATAAGAAAACATTAGTTCAAATCAAAACATACAACAAGTACTCATCAAAATGAAAGAAACCTTAATTAATTCTTTCTTGAGTTTTGCAACTCAAAGCAGCCAACAAATCAAGCTCTCAAGCCACCTTTATAGCTCAATAAAGACACCCATTAGAGGCCTTGTTGGTGTGCTCTCTAAAACACAACAATGTAGTGAATCTCTTGAATGTAGATGTGCAAATGTGAGTGATGATGAAATATGAACCTAAGCTACATGAGATGAAGAACACCTCAAGAAATGGCTATGGTGAAAGCCATACTTAAAGGCATTCAAAGATGAAAATGAAATGCAACCAAGAAAACTAAGTATGCAAGCCGCACTAACATGTAAATGCAAAGGAAATGTGAATGCATAATTAAACTAGACTAATAATGCAAATGAAAAGCTAAACCAGCTACCAAATGGTTATGCATCTATAAATCACCATGAAAACTACCATAAAAGCTACTATGAAAGCTCAAACTAGCATGCAAGCTCAAGTATAATGAAAGCTCAAATCTCAAACCAACATGATAACAATACAATAATGAGAGATGCAAATTCTTGAGACAAGGCCTCTATTTATAGGCTTGAGGGATGGCTTGATGAGGTGGCATCCATTTAGGTGCCACATAAGGTAACATGCAAGCCATGCAAATAGTCATAAAATTCAAAGTTTGCTCTCACATGTGTGAGAAAACTTGAGAAGAAGATTGGGAGACAAGAGGGCAAAGGGTGTGAGCACATACTTAGGCTAATGAGGGGGATTAGGAAAGAGACTAAGATGATTAAAGGGATTAGAGAAGAAGTAGGCTTAAGAGGATGAAAATGATTGGTGTAGGCTAGGTTTAAGATTAAATTAAATAGGATTTAATTTAATCATAGGTTTATAAAAATTAATGGGATGTGGAGATTTAAATAAATAAAATTTATTTTAAAAGGGGAAACATGGAGGATCATGTATTAAATTAATTTAACACATTAGGGCTAGGAGTGGCCATGGCGTCTATAGAGACAACAGGATCGATCATGTTATCTACGCATATGCAAAAAAAGGGAAGGGACTCTGTGAAGATGATAGGTTTCATCCTATCATCTTTGCAAATGAAAAGTAGGGGTAGTGCGAGTAGAAATGATAGACCATAGGTCATTTCCTCTGCAAATGATAAAAGATCTGTCATCTATGCTGATTAGCATCTCTATGTAGATTGGCATTTGTGCTAATCAACATCTTCACTTATCAATGTTTGTGCTAATTAGTTGCTCCACTGATTGGGAAAAATTAGCAGAAGACAAGGGAAGATGACCCACTCTAGGGATAGCATGGGTGAAAAGGACTGACTCTCTGCATGTTTATGCTACAGGAGGACATGGTAGTTTTCAGGTCGAGGGAGCACTATCCTCTAACCATGGTGACCCAAGAGTGACTGACTAATGCGGATTGGGGACATTTGTGGCTATGTGAACTAGAGCACATGCACAAGTGGCCAGATCTAAGGGCACACTCAGCGCAGCTATCAACATTGATAGAGTGATGGTACATGCCCATGGGGAGCTTCCATCTGTCGACAAGGGAGGCTATAGTCACACTTCTGGACATGTGGTAGATCCTACGAGTGCCCATCCACGGAGCATACCCAAAGTATGTACTGGAGGGATCAGACCCTTCTTCTAATCCTTTCACATCAATTTCAATTCTACTCTAATCATTCTTCTTCCTATCACCATCATTCTTCCAATCTCATTCATGTTTATTCTTCTACTTGCATTTCAATTTCATCTATTCATCCAACTCTCCATAAAGTCAAAAAATTAAAAAAATATCCCTCTACAATCAATACTAATCCAATCAATCTAATCTTGTAATCTTGTACATCAATCATTAATCAATTCATCAATTTGACCCACTCAGCTGATAATGCATTAACCATATTCACACATTATAATGCAATGAATCCTTCCCAATCCTTGGATGTGCATTACACTTATCATTAGCTATGCCATCCTTAATCAATCATCATCAATCAATCCATTAATGGGTTTTCTCCTTGACTAGGGGCAAAATGTTGGTTTGCTTTTGGTTTATTATGATTGCTTATTACTTGTATGCATTAGTATTTTTTGCATTTATCATGGTCTTTACATCCTATTGTCCCCAGGAATCACAGTCTTCCATATCATGGTTTCATAAGGCATATGGTTGTATTAGACCCCTTTTATCACGTACTTGACACATTGTCATCTTAGTTCCTCATACCTTGGTGCATAGTGTTGAATACAATATCAAACTTAGGTTGTTCACACCATTGCAGCATAACTTTCTCACTCTTATCATTTTCCACTCCCTTCCATCCTCCCATCCATTTCAAGAGAACATCTATGTTCTCATAAACTCACATGTCCTCTTGAGGGGGCATACCCTTCCACCTTCGTCATCCTTCCTCATCCTTCCATGACTAGGGCATCATGCTACTAGTCTTATCCTCCTAGCCACTATATTTTTTTTCTCTTTGATATAACATTATTAATGCTATATCAAAGAGGGACAAAATGTAGATGTCTAAAATTGTCCAAATACCCTTAAGCTGACCAATTAAATAAATATTTATTATTTATTTAATTACCTTACATTTAATTAAATAAATTTACATTTAGTTAATTGTATTTGCCTTTTCTTGATTTAAATGAACTAAGGTTTATTTAAATCCTAGCCTTTCCACTTGCATCCTAACCCATTCCCTTTAATTAAGTAAAGTACTTCATTTACTTAATTAATCCTTTGCTAATTCCACTTGGAATTAAATATTAAATTTAATCCTATTTGAGCACATGGCTCCTAACTTTAACCCTCACCTAACCTCACTTTCCTAGCTTAACCCATCATTCTAAACCTACCCACTTCCTTAATTCCACTTACTTTTCCTAATCACTTGCTAATTCAATTTTAATCCTAAGTGTGTGCTCACACATGTGTGAGGAATGCTCACACTTCCCACACCCCTCATGTCTTTCACACCTCTTGAAAACTTGTCCTCTTGCATGAGAATCAAGGTATCTCACACATGTGTAAGAGGCCATGCTTCTCACACCTCTTACATGTTTCATTGGACATGTCACCATCAAACGTTTCTCACACATGTGTGAGAATCTTCCTCCCTTTGAATGGTTAAAAAATCTAATCCACATGGAGTCCACTTGGCCTCCACCTCATAAAAACCTTATTGATCCTGAGAAATTCTAGCCCTTCATCTTGCATTGAATCTCAGTCATCTATTTCACCTCATTTCATATAAAAGGAGAGCCCTCTCCTCATCTTTTCATATGATCTACTATTTAGCCCATTGTTATGCTGCAAGAATTGTGAGCAACCACATCCCATAAGCAAGGAAATCATCTCCACTTGGTGAATTCATGAGGTTTGCATTAATAGATTAAGTTATTTTGATTTCATGTTATGCTTATTTTCATGTTCTCTTGCATATTTTGAGGTTTTCATAATCATGTAGGAATAGATGTTAGTTGCTTAGTGTTTATTCTCTTATTACATTTTTATGCAATACAAAAAATTAAAAAAATCATGAGGTATCTAAAAGGTACTAAAGATTATGGTTTTTGGTATAAGAAAAGAGAAAACTTTGATTTGAAGACATTCACTGATGCGGATTGGGTAGGAAGTGTTGATGATAGGA
Source organism: Cupressus sempervirens (assembly GCA_028749045.1). Taxonomy (NCBI): domain Eukaryota; kingdom Viridiplantae; phylum Streptophyta; class Pinopsida; order Cupressales; family Cupressaceae; genus Cupressus; species Cupressus sempervirens. The sequence continues at coordinate 264,580,820 of CM053784.1, forward strand.
AGAACACTAGTGGTGGAGCACTTTTTCTTAGAAAAAGGCTGGTATCTTGGACAAGAAAGAAGTAGAACTCTACCTCTTAGTATACAATAGAATCAAAATATGTTGCTGCAATAGTCAATTGTTCCAACATTGTGTGGTTCAAGGAACTGTTGTTAGTTATGAAGGAGGAGATTAAGGACCCAGTTGCTATCTTTTGTGATAACACCAATGTAATCAACATATCCAAGAATCCAATGATGCATACCAAGACCAAGAATATTACAATAAAATATCATTTCTCTAGAGAATTGGTAAAATACAAAGAGGTGAGGTTAGAATATGTGAATAAAAAAGAACATATTGAAGACATATTCACGAAGCCATTGCCTAAGGATGCATTTTTGTATCTAAGAGGTAAGCTAGGGCTCACTCCTTTGTCTGAAGCTCACTAATTAGATTTTAGTTATACATCAACCAAGCATGTTGAATGATTAGACAAGTTGGTGCAATATTGTCAAAGCATATTGCATATGAATTTGTACATCAAGGTACATGAAAGCTACATTGATTGTTGTCTTTGGCATTAGATTTCAAAGAGGGAGGGTTTGTTGTCATACATTAGAGAAATTTTATGACTGATAGGGAGAATTTGCTTTTATATATCAAAGAAAAAAGAGAAAATGAACTTGAGTTGATATCAAAGAACGAGAGTTTGATATTACAGTCATTGAAATCAGAGATCAATGACATATTGCTAGAAGGAGTTTTCATGGATGAGAATTAGAATGAAACTAAGGATATTATCCTTAGTTCTATTTTTCTTTGAAACTTCTATGTATGATGACATGTTGTGTTGCCATTGTTAATAATTGGTAGCTTTAGTTGGATAAACTATAGTGCAATATATATATATATATATATATATATATATATATATATATATATATATATATGAGATATAATATATATTAATATATTAAATATATGAGATATTTATTTGTCATTATATTAATTACATTCTAATGAATAAACATGTCCTGTGAAGAGACATGTCTATCCATACTTCATCCTATATTAGAGAGATGGGTGCCATTTGCAAAGTACATACCAAAACATTATGGTAGTGCTATTACATTTGCAGAAAATCTAGAAAACTCAACATGGTATCAAATCCTAGTTGTAGATATAAATCAAATGGAAAGGAAGATAGAAGCATAAAAGTGTCAGGTGAAGGAAATAGAATAGAGGATGGTTTTGATAGCCTATACTCATGGAAAATATATCCTTAAATAAATTATTAGGTATTGCTAAAAATTTTCTAAGTATCATCAAAATATATCTATCTGAAGCTTTATATTAGTTGTGAGATATTGAAGATTCAAATATATTGAGTCCCCTTAAGTGTTGAGACTTTATTTTTGTGGAGGGTGACATTATTGGAACAGAAGATGGATAGTTCATTATGTAAGATAATATCTAATTGCAAATAAATGGATCAAATGAATGGCTAAAATATCTAATGTTACTTTGATGGAAGTGGCATTTATGCATATTGTCCTAATGAAACCAATGCTAGATATTCAATGTCGTAATAAGGAACGATCTAAGAACATAAAGAGATTGTATCTACTATATTAATCCAAACATGATAATTTTATATTGATCTGAACATTTGCATTAATTTTGGATTTGTAAGAATATAAGATCTAATCTGATATATTTACGGTGTTATATGAAATTAAATTTAAAAATATAATTGCTATTATAGTGATCTACAATATAAGTATCAATGTTCCTGATCTTCATTAGTTTTGTGTATGTAATAATCCAATTTTTTATTCAAGTGATGGCTTGATATTGTGGTAGGGTAAAATACTGGTCAAGTGGCTTCATATATGATTATGGGAGGGGAAATGGCTAGTTGTGACGAGTTCCCCATTCTATAAAAATATAAAAAAACTATGATGGAGACTTGTTTTCTCATATATGGTGTCACATGATTTGATCCTTGATTGCACAAGGTAGAGAAAGATCTGAAGTATTGAACCCTCCAAACAAGATAGCTCGCATATTTCACAACCTATGTGAAGCTTCCTCCCTATTTGTGCAATAAGTGCCTACTATAATTTCTATAATTGTAATAGAAGCTTATTGTCGTAATCAGTTTTGTTGAATTTTAATGCAAGTAATTCTTTGACAATGACATCAAATGAAGAGGAGAAAATCTCAATCTTAGCATTTCAGCACATTTTATTTCTAGGCATATTCCAACTACTACTTTTAAGATGGAAATCAAATTCTATCATTTTTAAATTGTAGAACCTTTATAGAGTCTTTTACCCATTTAGTATTGGTCAACATAACATGTATTGAAGTATTGAGCATAGATTATTTTAATAAGGGACCTATAGGAATAAAGACCAATGTCATACACATTAAACAATAATAATGATTCCTATGATTATAAGGTGTTGAAAGCGTAACCAAAGGTAAAGATGGGTATAAACTATAAGAAAAAGGGAGACTATCATGGGCATAGGAAGAGCTTAGAGAATGTAGTCAACACTCTCTTCCAATTAGGAGGTTTATATCTCTAAAGTCAGCAACCTTATGGGTTGGAGATATAGTAAGAAATGTAGACCATAGTCAAAGTGATAAATATTTATGAAGGATGAAAATTGATTCTTGCATTATATTTCCTATATGGGATCACCTTATGAAAGGAAATATTTGAAACACAAGGATGAAAGCATATGGAATTCATATTCTGAAGGAGTCTAACATCTTTAAAGAGGTCAAAATGTCAATGGACTTAAGCTTGAAAGGGAGTAGATGGGTTCAGTTAACTTGTAACAATCTTGATCATAGTGATTGAGAGGGAGTTTCACTATTGAAGGTGAAACACATATGAAGTAAAATTTATTTAATTAATTATTATACTAATGAAATCATTTAATGCCTTATAGGGCCTATGTAAATCATAAGGAAGTGATGACTTCCAAATGATTATCACTTGTATTTTTTGATGTTATTGGAAGATGACAATCTTACAATAACTTAATCTTCTATCATGATAGACATCATGTGATGGCTGAAAAAAATCATGATAGATTGTTTCCAGCATGGTTGATTTAGTTCCTTTAAAAGACCATGACCTTCTAGATTGTGATAGACATGGTGTGATGGCTGAAACTAATCACAATAGATTATGAATATTCCTATGGTAACTTTACATTACCTTTGAACAATTTTGAGTTATGGTGAATATCATGAGAATTGATATTCTTGGTCAGACCATATTTTTTATATCATATTGAGATGATATCTAAAACTAGGTATCATGTGCTAGGTGATTCCTTCATATCACAAGTTAGGTGATATATAAAAATAGGTAAAAATAGGTATCATGTGTTAGGTGAATCCTCATATCATGTGTTAGGTGATATGTAAAACTAGGTATCATGTGTTAGGTGATATGTAAAACTAGGTATCAAGTGTTAGGTGATTTTTCATATCACGTGTTAGGTGATATGTAATACTAGGTATTAAATGTTAGATGATACTTCATATCATGTGTTGTGTGATCACAAGATATGTAATATGATAACACCATTTATCTTCCCTAGCTAAAAGGTAGTGTTGATTTTTGTAGCATCAATCAGATGTCAAATGAGTTGACATTTTCCAAATGAGTTGACATTCAATAAACCAATAAGTCAAAAGAATTGACATCCTAGAAACCATTATTTATTTTGAGGTAATATTTTATTCATATTATGTATGAATCTTGTTTATGCTCTCTAGCTAAGAGGGAGTATTAATGATTGGTAGCTTTAGTTGGATAAACTATAGTGCATATATTTTATATATATATATATATATAAGTGTGAGATATAATATATATATTAATCTATTAAATATATGAGATATTTATTTTTTATTATATTAATTACATTCTAATGAGATGGTAGTCATTTGGAAAGTACATACCAAAACATTAGAGCAGTGCTATTACATTTTCAATAGATCCAAAACTCTCAACAACCATCAATTCTAAAGAGGGAGATTGTTGGATAAAATCATTCAATTATATGTTGTCTTTGATCTTATACAAATGCCAAGTATATACCAAGAAATCAATATATGATGAGGTCACTTAAGAGTCAAAGGAAGTTGTAATGTACAAGAAGCATCTTAGCGTTAACCAAGTTTAGAGCAAGCATTAACCAAGCTCACTTAGTTACCAAAGGAAGTTTGTAGAAAGATGGTGTCTATCAAGTTCACTTAGTAGCCAAAGAAAAGATGGCATGGAACCAATGTTAACTAAGCTCACTTGGATACCAAAGGAATTCTAAAGGAAAATCATTTCTGAGTTAGTGTTGACCGAGTTGGGTTGGCTAACAAAGGATTTTCCTGTATCAGTTCTTTTGGTTAGTTCTAGCCAACTCATGGCATTAATTTCATTTATTTGAAATTGTATTCAAGTTGACTTGACAAGGTAAAACATATAAGGACAAGTTGAGGATTGAATATGTGGAGGATAGGAAGAAGCATGCGATTGAAAAGATAAATCAAGGAAGTAAATTAGGAGTTGACCGAGCTGTAAAGAACATTCTAATCAACAAGGATCAAGTATTCAATCTGTAACAAAGATTTGAAATCAGAAAATATAGTTTTCATCAGCAATTAGGTCATATCATTTTTACTCTCTAATAATTGTAGTAGTGAATCAAATCTCAAGACAGAGTTAGCTTGACAACTATTTTCCAAATCCTCTAACAAGGTGGCATTTCTAGATTGAAGTGTCTAAAGACCTATAACAAGGCCACTTCTAAAAAGGTGTACTAAATCCTTTAATAGGGTCACACCTAACAGTGTGTTTTGTAACCTTTAATAGGGTTGTCTCCTAATAGGGCTCACTTCAAAAGAGTGAAAAATAGTACCTAGTTATAATTGGTGGTTGTTCCCAAATTGGGTTTCCACATTAAATCTAAGTGTCTCTTGTGTTCATGTTATTTTCTTTATAATTCTACAAATAAGTTAATTAAGGTTAATCACACTTAATATCATAAGATCTATATGATTCAATGTTTAAAAAGTAGCAATGCATATATTCTATGTTAAATGAGTGTTCCTATGCTAACTAAGTTACATTGGTATTTTAGTTTCAATAGAGTTTGATTTTTTTTTTGCATTGACATCTTAAGATATCTAGGATTTTTTTTTGGTAACTAATTTACCCCTCCCCTATTAGTTACTTCTCTTACATTTCCAATAGGCCCCTATAGTATCAAATGTCCCCTTCTTAGGAATTTTTACCTTAATTAACCTAGTGATATTAACTAGCCCTTTTCTTACTGGCTTGATAGCTATAGGCATTGCTTCCTTAGATATCTTCCTAGTCACTCTTTGTAATTTTGTAGTGGACTTGTCTAGAACTTTCTTTAGGCTTTTCTTCACCTTAGTCTTTACTATGATAACATATTTTTCTTTAGTTTTCTTAGGCTCGAAAATAGTAAGTTTCTTTCCTTTTCCTTTATCTTCTTCTCCATCATCTTCATCTCTAGAAATATATTTACCTTAACCCTTACCAATCTATAGTGGTGTTTCTCCAAGATTACCTTCCATGTCTTGTATCATCTTCTTTCTCTTTCTATGCATCTTAGGATTATGAATATGTTAAATACTTATTTGTGCAATTAGTGATGGTTGAATATATGTGCAAAAATTAGAAAAAGGTTATTTAAATGAAAGTTTAATGTTTTGATTAATGTGATTATGCAAATGAAATTCAAATATATACATGTTATTTTTCTCTAAATACTAATATTTGAATTGGGTGTCCAAGATAATTAACCATGAATTTTATCAAAGAATTAATAATTGACCCTATGTACAATCTACGAAACCAACATTGAGTCTAATGAAGATACGTCGACCTCATTGTCTCGTATTTAATTTGTTTCATAATCTTAATATGTGTGTATCATTCTATATTTGTAAGATGTCAAATGTTTTGTAACAGTGAATCTTATGGTGTCACTTGACACTTGTAATTCATATATGTATATTAGCATGTTAATGAGGATTGGAAATATAACCTATTACCCAAAGATTAATTAAGTTAGTAACATAAGTTAATTACCCTAATTATGGTTTAATGGAAAGGATTCAACCTTAGGGTTTTTGGAGATAAAATAATTCAAGCCACTTGTGTAGGTTATAAAATGATCCTAAAGGCCAAATTTAATGTAATCCAAGTGCCTAAGGGGAATGTGTATGGGTTGGGGACTTTTTCCACCCTTCTAGAACTTCTTAATAACATTTATAACCCCTAAAATATCTAATTTTCCCTTTGTTGTGAAACTTTACCATCTCCATGAGTTTTTTCAAGTTTACACTTCTTGTAAAAGGTTATTCTTATGGTAGAAACAAATGGAATACCCTAGAAGGCTTAAGTCAAGTTTGGAGTTATTACCATTTTGGGTGGGTGAGTTTAGAAGCCTATTTTGTGGCCATTTTGAGAGTTGAAGGTTGTTCAACCATTCTCTACATTTAGAAAGGGTCAAGCTTGGAATTGAGGATGGAGAGGGATTTAGTTCAACTCAAAATTGCATTGCCATAACCTTTGTGAAAGTAAGATTCATCATGGTCATGTTCTTCATGCATTGTTCATTATTTTCTTATGTAAATCTCTTGCATGTGTGTATTTTTTGTTTATGTTTTAACATGTGAGGGATGGGTTATTTGTGGGTTTTCTATTTTTCATCCTTTCATGTTTTCCTTTTGGTTTTGTTGGAAAAATTATTTAGGGTGTATTGGCATTACTCATCCTCAAATAGGGAAGAAGTGGCCATGTATAGAAGGAGGGCTTTAGTTGGTCTTTGGGTTAGTGCAATGTCTCTCCTCATGTTGAGGAGAGGGAGAAAGTAAGGTTGTATGGGCCCTTACTTTTCAATACACACAACTTTGTTTTGGGAAAATAAGGAGAGAAAGAATGGAAGTTCATTGTGATTTTTTAGCCTTGGAAGAGGCATATGATTTTTGTTCATGATTGACATCTCCTACCTAGAAAAATCTACTTTCTTCCTAGTCTTGGTTCAATAGGGAACCTTTTGTGGAAACTTTGGATGGGATTTTTTTGTTGAGTGTGTCACTATGATTATATCAGATTATCACCTAGTCAATTTTTGTTCACCAAAGCTCAGGGTGTGACCTCACATCGAGGCCTTGGTTGGGAGGTGATCTCTCCATCGTTGCCTTTGTTTATATGTAGATTTCTTGGAGTATAACTTATAGTGGAGAAAAACTAGATTCAAAATTGTCATGGTGTTCTTGATTTCTTTGTTAGGGAGACTTCTCCTTGTAGTGATTCCTTTAAATCTTGTTAGTGCTATAAAATTAAAGTTGGATGCCTATTAGATCTATTTGATTTTAAATATTCCTAATGTAGTTGTTATTATAATAAGAGGAAGTATGATCCTGATGTATAAAATTTGATAGTAAAAATGAGAACAAGTTAAATGGATTTTGTTGTAAATTTTTTGTAATTGATTGGTATAGGATGATTACATAAATATAGTGTTTCACAATCTTTTTCTTTTAATACTTCTTATACCCTTGAAAATTCAATTATAAATGCAAAATGATCAATTGTAATATAGATAATGATGGTATATGAAGCTATTCAATTTTATTATAGTTATGTGTTAGAGGAAATTTGATTTAAGGAAAGTTACCTTATATTGTATTGTAAGAATTTGGCCTAGGCTAGAATTCACACAAGACCAAGGAACTCAAACACAAGCACAACAGTACACCAATAGAGAGAGAGAGGGAGTATGATCAGAATGATTATATATTCATTCAATATGCCATATATGCCATATGCAAGTACACTAGGAGTGCCTGCATATAAGGCCTCAGGAGAGCTTCTAGAATGCATAGAAGTCATCATCATGATAAGTCATACAACCAAGCACATGTCCACCAGATATGGGTTATCCTTCATCAAGCATAGAATTAAGTGTGATGATGTGAGGATAAGCCTACAATGGTGTAGCATGCAAAGACAACATGTGCTAAATTAGGAGTGTGAATAACTATGTTGTCAACATGACAACTTAGTGAATGATGCAAACTCTAGTGTTGTAGACACCATGTGCATAATTAGAGTTGCATACTTTTGTGAGAGTACACAAACTACTAAGTGTCTCACCTAAATAAATAATAAAATATTGTAAAATAATTAAATAATAAATTAACCTAAGTAAAATTAACTAAGTGTAATAAGTAAATACTTATTTACACCAACACCCCCCTTAAGTACAACTTAGGGGAATGCCCTTAAGCTTACGAAATCTAGGATGTAATGCATGATGGGTCCTAGCTACTAGGCCATGTTGGGTACCCATCTACATAATGATATGCAATCTCTCATAAAGTAGAGAAAGAGGGAAAACCTCATGGAAAAACCCTCCCCCAAAAAGAGAGATAAAAAAATGTATGGATGGATGGAGTAATCAAGACCCCCCCACTATGACATACATCTAGTATATACATAAGAGAAAAATGAGAAGAGGAAGAGAGACAGGATAGGCTCCCCCCCAAAAGAAGAATGTCTACCAGTAACTGCTCTGATGAAGAAGCTAATCCAAGACTAAAAAATGGTGTTCCTCCCCTTAGGAAGAAACAATGCCAAAGGTACAAATGAGATTCTTCCGCGCTGTGTGGAAAGAATCCCATGGATAAGTGATGTCTCTAAAACATGCTCAATTGGTCGAAGAACTTGTCTCAAAGAACTACCTATCTCTGCAACTGATGAAGAACCCTACTACAACTACTAATCATAAGTATCCATGATTACTTCAACTTGTTAGAATCAATCATGTAGAGAATGAATAAGAGGATTGGATAGAGTCCTCATGACAACTGAAGAAGGTGCTTTTGCATCAAGAAGAAGAGGTAGATCATCAATATTGTCCCCCAAATATGTCACTAAAGCTGGACATGGAAGATTGGATGTACCCTATTATGTTGGACCTATCACTATGGCAATGTATGCATGTGAACTAAACTAATGTAGTGCCCTCTTGTTGCAACTATTGATAGAAGTCCATGTGTCTAAATCTATTGAAGCACTATCACTAGTGTCACTATTAGTTTCCACTTGATATGATGTGCAGAGAGGAGTAGAGAACAAGCTTGGTGAACTTTCCTCAAAGTAGACATCCTTCTCCATAAAAATTTGATGTTTCTCAAGATCTAGAAGTTTGAATGCCTTCACACCATCTTCATAACCAATGAAAGTACAAGGCTGAGATGATTGTGCCTTACATCCCTTGGAAGATATGTTTTCCCATGCAAGACAACTGAAGATATTGAAGTGTGTCACAATAGGTTTTCTACCTCACCATACCTCAAAAGGATTCTTGTCATCTGAGGCTAGATGAGGAGATCGATTAAGAATGTGAGTGGCACTAGAGATTGCTTTGACTTCAAGTGATGGATATAGAGACTTGGTCTGTATCATGAAACTTGCCATAGACTTAAGAGTTTGGATCCTCAATGCTGCAACATCTATCTTGTGTAGACTAAATGTTGAAGGATCCTAAAGATAAATACCCTCAAGTCTACAAAAGTCTTTTAGTCTTCTATTCACATACATGCTTCCATTACCCATTCGGAGAACTTTGACAGCTTTCCTAGATTTTTGTTCTACATGAGTCTTGAAGGCTAGAAACTTGTCTAATACTTCATTCTTATTATGAAGAAAATAGACCCAAATGTATCTTGAAAATTCATCAATGAAGGTATGTATATAGCAACCCTAGCTAAATGCAAAAGGACCTACTAATACCATGTGAAACATTTGGAGAATACCTAGTGCTCTTGAAGATTTCCCTCTCTATAACTTCCCCTCTAGATGCATATCCACTGAATCTTTTGAACATTCACTGTGGGAAAATTTGATTCGAGGTAGACCTTTGACCATTTGGTTTGTGCAAATTTTCCAAAGATAGTGGAAGTCAATATGACCAAACTACTCATGCCATAATTGCTTGCTTGAATTTGATTGAGATAACAAGGCCTTTCAGGAAGACTTGGGCACAAAATGAGAGAAAGAGTATAACCTTTTGTTATGATTCACTTTCCTTGCTGTAACCAATGAGTCATCTTTAAGACTATGCACTTGTACTGATTGTAGAAGGAACTCAACTCTATGTCCATCTCCAAGGTGAGTAATTTGGTAGATTGATAAGATATTTGAACTTAGGTTTGGAGCATAGAAAACATCTTGAAACTCTCCATTTTCCATCTCCACATTTCTTTTCCCTTCAACTTTCATTTTTCCATCATCTCCCATGAAGATGTGTGGTACCTTTGATGGCTTGATTGAAGAAAAATCCTCCTTTGAAGAACCCATGTGATAAGAGGCACCTGAGTCAAATATCCATTACTTTGAAGAGTTTGAATTTTCCATGAGTGCTTACCCTTTGGCCTTGCAATCTGAAGAAGATCCTTTCTCCTTGTAAGCATTAGGCAATGGAACATTATGTTTCTTCATGATTTTTTTCAACTCATCAATATTTTTGAGATAACACTCATGTTCTTCATGACCCGATTTCTTGAAATAAGCACACTTTTTCTTCTCCTTATTGTTGTCCCCCTTCTTGTTGGAATTTGAGGACTTGCCTTGTTGATTGGATTATGGTGTTGTCTTTTTTACATCCCCAAATTATTTTCTTCCATTTCTTCTTACCCTTTCCTTTATTTGAAGACTGACTAGTTGAATTTTGAGAACCCTCATTGTTGGCCACCAATGCTTTAGATGTAGGTGATATGAGAATCCCCGTTGATTTCAACTTATTTTCTTCTATATCCAACATATAAGCATATTCATCAAAAGTGACTCTCTTATAAGAAAACCCTAAGGTAGTCTTTGACATGTTAAAAGAAGATACAAATATGGAATACTCCAATGGTAGCTTGTTATGTATGAGATAGATAAACTTGTCATCTTTGATAGAAATCCCACAATCAGTAGGATTTTTCCTTAATTCATTCACCTTAATGATGAAATCATGTATTGAATCATATCACTTAGGATCTAAGGAGACAATCTCATCTTTGATTTTGTAAACATCCTTTTCAGACACTTTACCATATAGGCTTTTGAGGGTATCCCAAGCTTCATTGGATGTAGAACACTTCTTAATTTGATACATGATCTTATCATCTACCCCCAAACATATCTCACCTAGGGCTTTCCTATCTATGGCCACCCAAGTTGAAATATCACTTGCTGATACTTTATCACTTGCTAGTTTAGGAAGAGTACCATCTACATATTGAGAAACTCCATTATGCATTAAATGATACAACATTTTGATGGACCATGTAGCATAGTTATGTGGAGTTAATTTTGGAAACTTAAAATTTCTCATAATGCATAAAATGAAAGAAAAGTGCAGAAAAGAGAGAACACAACACCAAGAACACCCACCCTTTCACTAAATCAAGAAACCCCCCCCCCCCCCCCCCCCCCCCCCCCCCCCGCCCCCCCCCAAAAAAAAAAAAAAAATTGCTTTGGGCACTTTATTAGTAGTGCAATTGCAATGGGCCACTTGCCAATTTTGGCCTTTGTGGACTTTTAATTTTTCTTGTTACAACCTCTGAATGAATTACAATTTTGGAACTTTATAATGTGCTACAATTTTGAAGCAATATAAAGCAAAGAAAGGCCCTATTGTTGAAAGTGACACTTTTGTTCACACAACCCTACAATCTGATTGAAGATCTAGAAAGTAGATAAAAAATAACACACTTTCAAAAAAATAAAACCTATTTTCTACTCCAGATGTGCCTTTACAAAGCATTTGAAGTTGTAAAATACAAGATTATGCAATTATAGTCACCAAAAAACATAAATTTTGACAAATCTATATACCAAACCATAAAAATACTACAACAGTAAAAAGTTTAGGAAATTCTACCCAATTTCAAAAAAAAATTACACCTAATTTGGAGTCTGGATGTCCAAGTTATGGCCTCCTGAAGTCGGACTACAAAATCAAAAATCAATATGGAGAGGGGTTGCATTAGCAAAAGATGGGGTTAAATTTGATGGTTATATGGCCATCATGGTAGTTCAAATTTGGCCAAGAATGAGGTCAGACGATCGTCAATTTTATGATTATGGAATGATGATGTTAGCATACTCCAGGGTCTATAATTACGTTAGTTGTACAAATGATGATGTTAGTGTATGGATCTATATGACCATACTATATGGATAGGAGGCAAAAAAAAAAGACATGTGTCCACATAATTGCTGATTGTGCCATATGGAATGATGACTAGGATAAGCTAACTTGGATGTTGTACTCCTTACATGGCTACCTACTCAGTTGTAACTTGTCTACAATTCAGATGCTATGTGGGTGTGATTTGATGGATGAGTTGGTGTTGTGTCAATTATGTCTATGTGTCGATTCCAACTAATTGGGATGATGGACTGGTATTGATGAGGCTAACAGTAGGGTCCTACGTGGCTGGGTCTACTACATACCATGTGGCACTTTCTTTTGTTGTTTGCATGTCCCTGCAAGGGTGTTGTGGAGATGCCACATGGACCGCTATGATGCGATGTTTTAAATTTTCCAAAAAATCATTCGTGTGCTCAAAATCTATTGCGATTCGTCAAGATCTAATATGCAGTGGGTTGAATTATTCACTGCTCGCTAGTTTTTAAAAAAATTTGTCCCACATTTTTGGGATGGGCGTTGAGGATGTTGTATAAAACATAATGCCCTCGCTTTTTAAATCAAAGCAAGTTTTTCCAAATGTTTGTGCAATGGTTGGGTATGGTTAGGCCAGTGGAGATATTTAGTGGCTGGTCTAGTTGGGTGGAATTTTCCCACCGAGAATATGTGAAGAGCCCCACCACTAATTTAAGAGATGCTCAGCTAGATTTTTTGAGGCCAAATATGCAGTACAGCTCGAAGATTATAGTGCCTACAAAATAATAAATAAACCTTGTGAAAATAAATAAATGAAAATTATAGAGCTGAGATCTGACAGTTCGGTTCTGTAAAAAAATTTCTCTGACGGCCCAACTGGGCATGCAATTATTTCAAAAAATAAAATCCAAAAATTGTAATTATAGAGATAAATTAAAATGATTCAGATCCAAAAATGAATTAATAAGATCTAAAAATGACCATACCAGAACTGCAAATTGGGGCCTCCCGGTTTTGATTTGTAAAACAAATGCCTCACGATCAACTTTCACCCAGCATATGCAAATTTGTAGTCAATCTTCACCGAATCAACGTTCTGGATGCAACAGTGAGGTCAAATTTTTCTCTAGATGCTCCCAATTTTTGTGGATTCTCTAAATTTGGGTCAAGGTGTCGAAGCTTGAATGGTCTCATACGGCTTAGAGAATCTCCCCGAGCTCTGATACCATGTAAGAATTTGGCTTAGGCCAAAATTCACCCAAGACCAAGGAACTCAAACACAAGTACAATAGTAGACCAATAGAGAGAGAGTATGACCAAAATGATGATATATTCATTCAATATGCCACATATGTCATATGCAAGTACACTAGGAGTGCCTATAAATAAAGGCCTCAAGAGAGCTTCTAGAATGCATAGAAGTCAACATCATGATAAGTCATACAACTAGGCACATGTCCACCAGATATGGGTTATCCCTCATTAAGTATAGAATTAAGTGTGATGATGTGAGGATAAGCCTACAATGGTGTAGCACACAAATCAGTGGTGTAGACATGTGCTAAATTAGGAGTGTGAATAACTGTGTTTTCAACATGACAACTTAGTGTATGATGCAAACTCTAGTGTTGTAGACACCATGTGCATAATTAGAGTTGCATACTTCTATGAGAGTACACAAACTCCTAAGTTTCTCACCTAAATAAGTAATAAAATAATTAAATAATGCATTAACCTAAGTAAACTTAACTAAGTGTAATAAGTAAATAATTATTTACACCAACATATATTATTTAGTAACTATTTAAAATTACTCCTAATTTGAATGCAAAATTTAACATTAAAAAACTAATCCTATAATCCATACAAGAAAATGAATTAAACATTATTATACTTGCCATGTTAAAATTTCTATGAAAAACCTAGCACTTGGAACAAAAAAGAAATCACAAAATTTTCATCTATTTAAGAGCCAAATGCTCCCTAGATTGTGTATGGGAAACTTTAAATCTCAATTTTAGTAATAGTGAATATTCCCTATAAGATTTCCCTAAAAGACCCTTTTGAAACCTTTTCAAATAATAAATATATAATTATAAAATGAAATAAAAATAAAGTCAATGTAAAACTATTTTACACCCTACCTTACTTTATCCTAAGTTCACCCACTAAACTTTAATTCTAACTTTCCTTATCTATGCATTCACTTTTGCTAATGTCACCCTCTATCCATGCATTGAAAGTATTTTATTACTCCTGCCATGTACACATCACCCTCCCAACGTGGTTGAGTTTAAATTTGAAAAAGGGGGGGAGGGGGACCATATGGCATGTCACACTAACCATTATGCTCCTTCCATTCCCAATGCAATTCACCATTTGTTCCTAATTTATGCACTGGAAATCTCCACTCTCCAACACACTTTTCTCCTCATTCTATTCAATGGAGAAGACATTGTACTCCCCATATTTGAGTTGGTCATAGCTTTGAGGAGGCAAGAAAAGTCACAGTAAAATGGAAAAACTATAAATCTACAATCTTCATTTAATTTCAACTTATCTTCTAAACCACCCCCCAGCCCCGCCAAACCTTTCCATGCATATACTCTTGCAAGTATGTAGACCTAATAGCATAAGGGAGTGTGTAGACAATTGGTAAGCACTTGTAATCCCTTGGGAAGTGCCCAAATTCTATGGGGTAGCATGAGGTAGCTTGGCAAGTTGTCAATTGGGGCTAGTGGGTAAGGTTAGTTAGGAGTTAGGGATGGGTTAGTAGGTATTAGTTAAATAGTTAGATGATTGGTTAGGATTAAGTTGTTAATAATATTTTTGGATTAATAAAGTTAGTAGGTGTTTAGTGTTAGTTATAGAATTTCTTTACAATTTTTTGTGTTAAGGGTTAATGTTAGTATTTAAGTGTCAATGGAAATTTTGTGTCTCTTTTAAATATTTAATTATTAAAATAATAGTGTTAGGTGTTAGATAGGTTTAATTAGTAGCTGAATGATTTTTTAATTAGTAGTAATATGGTTAGTATTTTAAATTAAAAGAGGGAGATTATATTTAAAGAGTTGTTATAGGATTATGTTTAAGCGTTAGATAATATTAGTTGTGTCATATTTTTACAAATAGTATATTACTTTATTTAATATTTTATTATGTTATTAATAGATCAAATTTCTAAGATCACAATAATTGAAGGTGTTGTAGAGATAAAATGAATGTTGAAGGAAATCAAATAATGCATGATAATTATTTAATTAGTTAGATTTTTAAGTATGAATCTAAACAAGATCAAATATTGAAGTACAAGATCACTTCCTAAGAGATGCAAATTTAGTTAGCCTAGGGAGTTGAACCAAAATAATGATATGAAATATGGAATCATGTCAGACCTAATGTATCTTAGGTAATGAGTTGAACATATCAATTTGACTGTAACCTAAGAACTAAGGAACCCTAATGCCTTGCTCAAATGTATGATATCACACTTTAACTAAGATGTTGACTCTGCATCTTATTAAAAATAATAATAATTGAAACTCATTTTTATCCTTTGTCAACTTTTCATAACCTATTTCAATGTAGCATGTATTAACATAGGGGATAATTAACTTTACACACACACACACACACACACACACACACACACACACACACGCACGCACGCACGCACGCACGCACGCATATATATTATGTGTTTTGCTTCAATATTTTGGGCATGACACTCAAGTTAGTTCAATGTAAGGATATGCCTTAAACTTTGGTGGATGGAATATCTGAAAGTAGACATCACACAACATGAAATAATATAAGATGTTCAAAGCATTAGGTAGTGTTTCAACATCTCGAGTCATGAGTATCAAAATAATAATGTATCAACTATGGCTATGAAGGGTCGGGGTGAGGCCTCACACACACACACACACACACACACACACACACACACACACACACACACACACACACACACACACACACACACACACACACACGCACACGCACACGCACACGCACGCACACATATATATTATGTGTTTTGCTTCAATATTTTGGGCATGACACTCAAGTTAGTGCAATGTAAGGATATGCCTTAAACTTTGGTGGATGGAATGCATCATTATGAAAAATTTGCACATTTCTACCCTTCAATGCCTCATTCTTCCCACTTGCAGATGCAAATGATATCATTTTTCAAAATCTAGGGTTTCCAAATCAAATAAATTCACAACTATGAAACTCATTGATGCAAGAGCATCCTAGGCTAATTGGCTATCTTGCATGATTAAGAGATTTTGGTGGAGTTGAATGGACCTATTTGAGTCTTGGGTAATTACTTTTGATGTATTTAATAAGTATTGTAATCCTTTAAAAGCATTTTGTATCTAATTTATGCTAGAGGCTAACTTGTGGCTCTTCAAGTATTTAATGTAAGAGATGTTCAATTTGTAGCTTACTAGGTTGACTTGTGGCTTAGTTGGGTATATTCAGGCAGTCTTGTGGAGACTTTAGTAATTATTCATTTAGTGGAGTGAGTCATAGAGAGTATAGGATCCATCTTGGAGAAGAGCATGGAAGATGGAGTAGTTGAGTGAGTGAAGTTTTCAAGAGTGTGTGGACAAAGTGTCGAATGTGAGGTACTTTACAGTTGGATCTTTGATAAAGTTTGAAAAGGGCTAGTAGCTAAGGAATGGAAAATAAGGGGATTTCTTGTTGGGATCATGAGAACAAGTTGAGATATTCTTTGGAGATTTCTACTATAGTGTGGATCTAGACTAGCTAGAGTTAGGATTGGATCTTAAGAGATCTTGCAAAATTACTATTGCAATTGCTTCCATATCTAGTCATAACCTAGAAGGCCTTATAGTGAGGCATATTGGATGTAAATATTATGATTATATTATGAGAATTGGTATTATCTTTGATCTAAATATTTGTGTTATTATTGATTCTTTCATTGTGTGGTTATTTGTTGAGGGCTAGGACATCTCCTTTGGGGATTCTTCTACCTTTCACTTCATCGAGTGGTATCAGATCCTAGTTGTTCTTGAGTATGTAGACAAATCATCAAAGTTGAGGTAGTTTTCACTAGGACCTTGGGAGGAAATGTAGATGGATCTATGGTTGCAAAGATGGAAGGTTGATCTTGTTTAGGGAGATTGATTTGTTGGTGATTTTTTGTGAAGGGTTCGTGAAGATCTTGGAAGATGAATCTAAGATGATTAAACTCCAAGGTGATTGCAAATCTCTACGATGTGGTGGAGAAGAGGTTTTCAAAGATTTCTACTTGGTTTGAAGCTAGCTTGGCTAATTGAGTTAAGGAAGGGATGGTTGAGTCTTGGAGAGATTTGTGGAGCTAGAGTCTACCGATCTGGAAGAGAGTTGCCTAGATGGTTGGAAGACTTGTTTGAGAGAGAAGATGGCATCACAAGATCAAGGTAGAAGAGTTTGATTTTGTTGATCAATTTGTGGAGTTTTCTATAGAACTTATAGAGAAACTGGAGGTTTTTATTCCTAATCTAGTTGATGTTGGGATAGATATTGGTTTTAATGATCAATTGGTTGAGTCTAACATGGATATTGCAGAGCACCCAGTCATGGATGATCTAGTTGGTGTTGGTGGTGACTTGTATGTTGCAAAGTATCTTTTTATTAGCAATGAGACTTATAGTGTTGTGAGCTTGGAATTTGTTGATGGAGATATACATATTGCTACTAATATGGAGTTTGTTGTTTCTGGTGTAGATTCACTAGTTGCTAATGTGGGTGAGAGTTTTCTGATGAAGCATTATGTTTAGTTTGTTCTTGGAAGTGACCATGCTCATTGGATGGTTGAGATTCTGGTGTTTGACAGAGTGATGCAGATGTGGATGATTTGCATGTTGGTTTTCTTGTCCCTATTGGAGTGGAATCCTTTGGTGAAGATGAAGATGGTTGTGGATTTTTTTTTTTTATTGAGCATCAAAGTGTGGGACACACTTTTATTTTCACACTTGGGAAGTTGGCTATCTTGCATGATTAAAGGATTTTTTTGAACTTGAGTGGACCTATTTGGGTCTTGTGTAATTAATGTTGATGTATGTTTAATAAGTATTTTAAGCCTTTAAGGGTATTTGGTATTTAATTTCTATTAGAGGCTAACTTGTGGCTTAGCTAGGTATAAGCAGGGGGTCTTGTGGAGTCTTTAGTAATTATTCATTCAGTGGAGTGAGTCATAGAGAGTGTGGGATCCAACTTGGGGAAGAGAATGGAAGATGGAGTAGCTGAGTGAAAAAAAGTTTTCAAGAGTGTGTGGATAGAGAATTGAATGTCAGGCAGTTTACACTTGGATCTTTGATAAAGTTTGAGAAGGGCTAGTAGTTGAGGCTTGGAAAACAAGTAGATTTCTTGGTGGGCTCACAAGAAGAAGTTGAGATCTTCCTTGGAGGTTTCTACTAGAGTGTGGATTTGGACTAGCTAGAGTTAGAATTGGATCTTGAGGGATCTTGTAGAATTAGTATTGTAATTACTTATGAATTTGGTCATAACCCAAAAGGCCTTATAGCCAGGCATGTTGGATGTAAATCTTATGATTATATTATGACAATTGGCATTATTTTGGATCTAAATATCTATGTTATTATTTATTCTTCTATTGTTTGGTTATTTTTTGGGGGCTAGGACATCTCCTATGGGGATTATCCTGCCTTGCATTGTGTCACTCGTCTCAAATAAATTTTCACAACTTACTTTCTATGCCAAAAGGATGCACTAGAATCTCTTCACACTTCACATAAATTGCTCTGTAAATCACCTTAATTCTTTGCTCTAAACTTTTGATAATCAGGTGAATCAAAATGAATTTCAAATTTAACTATATAGTTTCAAATGGTCGAATTAAGCTTCTATTAAATTCTTTGTATAATATTACGTATATATAGGGTGCATAACAGATGTCTTGGCTCACTCACTAAAACTTTACTTACACATAACCTTCAACATTGCTCAATTAGTATAGAAACTTATTTTATACTAGAATTCAAAACTGGCACTTGGTTGCTACTAAATTTTCAAATTGGTACCACAATTATTCTTCAACTCAAACACTAACATCTATCCTTATTTAGCTTAGATAATGTTGATTTGGACTTTCATGCATATAGTATTAGGAACAATTGTATGATATAGAAATTCAAAACATAGTTCCATAGATACCTTTTTCATTTAGTTTGAGCTGGAGGAATCACCTAATCTGTTTGACTCGATGATCACAACTTCTCCATTTAAAATATTTCCTTCACCTAATTTCTTTCTCCATGTTTGATTCATTTCACTCCTTACTTCTTCAATATTGATCTTTGTCTTTCCATTTCTTCCCTTAGAATTTGGACTAATGCTCAGTACATATAATCCTTTCTTAGATGACTGAATTTCTAATGATTGATATATACTGGTCAAAAATTCCTCCAGCTACCAAATCTTCCTCTAAGATGTATCCTAGCACTAATTTCTACAATGTGTCCATACTTTCCATATTATTGAAAATTTACCCAAGTATTGTAATCCCAATTTATAATATTACCTTGCTTAGGTTCTTTTCCTTGACATGTAGGTGTCTAATTTTTCTTTTCCTTAGATCTACAATCTTGTGACTTATGACCATACTTACGACATGTATAATAGTAACCTTAAAATCTAGAAGGAGTTGGTGCTTTAATGATATTTGATCTACACTTATGTGCTTGATGACCTTGTTTAATGCAATTAAATAATAGCCATTGAATTTAGGTGTAGGGTTTGACTTACCATTATTTCTCCTACAAATGTTTGTTGTATGGCCTAATTTTCTAGAGGGATAACATGTACACTTCTTGTTCTTTTTCTTTGTATTCATAATCTTTTTATCTCCTTGCTTTGATAATTCTACTTACTCAGAACTTGATAGGAACTTGGCATAGCCTAGTCCAAAGGTGTCATGTGGTCTTCTTGGTTCATTCATCCATTCATTTAAAAATCTCATAGTCTCTTTAGTTTTTTTCAACCTCTCAAAAAATTCCTTTTTGATTTCAACTCATTTGCCAATCTATCATTATCTTATTTCAGATTTGTAGTCTCCAACACCTTTCTTGCAATCTCATGATTTGCACTTAGCAATTGATTGAGCATATCAAAATGATTGTGTGTTAGCTTATGTACTCTTTTTTATTATTTCATCAAGTCTTGTAACCAACTACCTCATATCTTCATCAGATACTACCTTATCATCTTCATCGTTTTCTTTATCTTCCTTAACCTTTTTCTTCTTCTTTTTTTAGTCACTTCATGTAGCTTTACTACTTGAATTTAATGCTCTCTTTTTAATGCTTTGACTTCTTTATTCAAGGTATTATTCCTTTCCAATAGATTTTATATTGTTTTATCAGATTCATAAGAAAATCCTTCATCAAATAATTCATTAACAATCTCTTATTAGTATTCGGTGTCATTCTATTGTATAGCCATATCCTTCCTTCTCTTCAAGGATTGCCTTAATGTTTCCTTTATGACCTTCACTTGTTCAAATGTAAGCTAAGCATCAATCTCCTAGTTCTCAATGATCTTTCCCTATTTTCAAGCTTCCATCTTAAATATATTTTCCTTTGACGTGGTTATACATCTATCAAGAGTACACGACTCTGATACCAATTGTCAGAAATCTAATAGGGAAAGTGTGATACCGAGGGGGAGTGAATTAAGATCAATAAAAAATATTTCACCTCACACATGAAACATATTTGATATCACTACATAAAAAACCTCATTAAACATTCATCTCATATCAATGAAACCATTCACATAAACATAATATCAGATCTACCTTTGAACTACATAAATCTAATCTCATAAAAACATCACACATTAACACACAGATTTGGTTACACACAAATCCTCCAAGGTGAAGGTGAAATTATGGCAGGGATGACAACTAGAAAATATTTACTACTAAAATAATATTTTTTTGTCTATTAAGGCTACAATGATTTGGTCATTTCTAGTTCTAAAAGAACTACTAGGTTCTACCTTGGTTAAAGGATTTTTACATCACAATGAAGTTAATACTCTATTAGGATATTTACATAATCTTGTTTAAGATACTATGTTAAGAAATTTAAACCCTTAAAAACCTATTAGAATTTTTAGTACATGATCCTTCAATTATCACTTTAATGCTTGATAACATATCTCCTTTATGAAATAAAAATATCACCTAACAATAATAGATCTCCTTTGTCTCTACTCCAAACTCTTCATTGCATTTTTTGGTCTCTTCACTCTGATTCACCTTCTAAAATTTTCTCTTCACCTATTCAAGAATAGAATTCTCATCCATCCTTAATTAGTTCATAAACCCTCCTTAAATAAATAATTATCTAAAACTTTTAGATCCAAATCAATGATCTAGAATCAATCCTTTTTTCATTTGGTCTTTGCATTTGCCAGTGGATAGCCATGCCTAGGGATTAATGATCTCCCTTTGAACACGCAATCACATCCTTGATTACCTCCTTGATCTTCAAAACACACTTCTAGCTTGATAAAAATAGTTAACATAAGTTTTAGTGTCATTCCAAACATAAATGTTAAATTGTATTGCCTGACACTTACATCATACTGGCGCTTGACGTATACAGTTTCTTCATGATGTCCCTTGGTCTTAACTATGCTTGATATGAAATTAATAAGTCAGTCTCTATATCACTTAGCATTCACCAAAATCTTAGTAACTATGGATTCACTCTTATCTCAAATAAGTCTCTAATAAGCTTGGTAATCATTGGCTCACTCGGAATACATTGGAGTACTCAACAACCATTAGCTCACTCACTAGTAACTATTGCTTAGAAGTTGACTTGGAATATGTGCAAGTATTCATTCCTTTGCTTGAGATATACAGGATGACCTAGTCATAATGATGACTAAATGATCATGCCTTGTAAATGACTAAATGTTTGACACTAATAGACAGCATGGCTTAGGGATCAACATTTATCACATAAAATAGATGAGACAAATTCACTTTGTCTACTGAGAGGAGCATTTTGATAATCATTTAAGTATTTTATACAAAATTTTGGATAAGTTAATAGTGGAGATAAAATTGAATATAATAACAAAAATAAGTTTAAAATATTGTGTTTCTCCTAACACAATATGTCCTCAGTCTTTCAAATGATGTTTTCCTAATCTTTATATTAGGATTTGAACTACAAAATGAGATATAAATTTCATTTTTTGTCATGCGCGACCAATATTTTATATGATATTCATATTGGTTATCTCTAACCTTATGTCTAATAACATCTCTAGTCTTTAATAAAGGATGAGAATTATCATTCTAAAATGATATTACCAATTTCTTGTTTCTATCATCAATCCTATCACAATGAGTACCTCTACACATATTTGCCCAATTTTTATTTTTTAATTGCTATCATCCAAAATAATTCTCCTCTTATCATATTTTTATATTACTTTCCTAATAAAACCAATCTATGATAAAAATGGAAATATTTGTCTAATTTAGGATATACTACTACTAATAATGGATGTCAACATAGCTCTTCTTATGATGGTCTTATCTTTACTTTGAGTTCTCTTCCCTACAGAGCTCAAACCTTTTGTAACATTTTCAACAACACCACTTTCCATGTTAGATTTTTTTTTTGATGTGGTGTTAACACCCAACAATTTTAATGGATATTGCAAGTTTTTTTTCTATAAAAACATGATAAAATATTTGGAAATTTTCTAATGTTTCCAAATAGTCAAATTTATTTGTTATTTATTTTACTATCTTATTCATGACTCTCTTCTTAGAAAGAATTAATGGTTTAATATTAGCCAGTGATATCAATTTCTTCACATCTATTGCAAGTAAATCATCTAAATTTCTATAAGTGATAATTTTATTTATAGTTTGAGATAGTTTTATGTTTTCATCCATACAAATAGGAGAAAATGATCTTGGCCCTTCTCATACTTATATTTCTTGGCTTCTGCACTTTTAGATCCTGGACCTTCTCCAACATCCATTTTTTCATCTTATGATTTTTTATTTCAAGACACATTTACAAAAATGAATCAAATTAGAATGTATTACTTAAAAAATTAGAAATGGAGAGATATGAATTTATAGGTGCGTACCTTAAATTTCCTTTGGTCATAAAATGTTAATGGAGCTTCATGAATTTTTTGTTTTGTATTGGTGTTATTTTTCTCATAGATTAACTTTATCTTCCTTTCTGATGACCCATCTTCACTCTTCACAAAAAATATCAAACCGAGTACACATTTTTGCTTCCCTTCTCTTCAAAATAGTGAACTAAGAAGATTTCCAACTTTTTTTAAAACCAAAAAGATCTTATCTAGATTTTACATCCTTCTCTCCAAAACTACAATATTGGAATTTCTCTAAAAATTAAAAACTCTTATTTTATATGAAAAAGAAAAATTGCCTAACACATGGCTTCAAGACAACCCTTGGTAGAAAATTGGCAAAGTCAAAAATCATTGGGCTTTTTCCTAGGGGCTTCAATCAACCTAGACTTCATTCAAACTTTCCTTCTTAAAAAGGGTCTTAGATCCCTTTGAGTGAAGGGGGTCTTCTCTTGAATGGGTCTAGAGAGAGATTTTTACACAAGTCAATGAAATTTCTAGCAAATTTTGCCCTTCAAGCTTAAAATAATGGCTAAGTAGGACAATGTTGTAAAACAAAAAAAATAAAATTTCATACTCTAAACAAGCTTTCCAATAATTATACCTTTATTATGTATCATTTTCTAATAACATTATATATTTTTAGTTTTATTAAATATAGGTTGTTTGACTATTTCATAAATTCTTTGTTTGAAGCTTCGAGAGAAAAAAAATGAGAGATTTTTTAAAAGTATGTATTCTAGAGGTATTTGTGTTACCTCTCTATAAAAATGACAAAAAATGTGTTTTGATTTATACAATAAAAACTTATAACAATAAAAAAAGCATATGTCTAAATAGTGGTTGATGTCACTTCACAACTCAATACAATATACAATTTTGAAACAAATTAAACAAAGCCAACTACAACTAGTAGGTATCAATGTTATAATTATGGACTTGAAATAATTTTTCTATTATCATATTTTAAAAAAAATTGTCATGTCAATCAAAATAACTAACACTTTTGAAAATTGTCAATTTTTCATACTAGTCACTCTCAAAGGAGAAGGAAACTTGGACTTATTTCAATTCAAATGACATTTTAAATATGATAGTTAGAAACTGAAAATAAAAAATAAAAAATAAATATTTTACATCTTCTTCAAATTTTATGTGTTTCTAGTCATATGCATCTAAGATTGATTTTTTTTTAAAAAGCAATGTCAAAGTTGGCCAAAAAGTGGGAAGCAATATTGTGGGACCCAAGTTAGATTAGAAAAACTTAAGTAATATGTAGGGATGCCAATTCTAAACCCATATTACACTAAGAAAGTGTGCAATAAATTCATCTTTCATACAATGCTAACTAATTTTATGATGTGTATTATGAATGTAAATTGAACCAATTGATATAATGACAAGAGTAAAGTACATCTTGGTACTAAATGTATGTTATCAACCCAGTTAAAATATGTAAATAGGTATATTTTAATATAAAAAATTAAATGATGGAAAATTTACCTTAAAATATGCAAGAGAATATGTTTTTTGGTCCAAAAATTGTCGGTCTAAAATTGCTTGAGATTCTGATTACAGGTTTATGATCAAGATAGAAAACCTAGAAAATCCAAATTTTCAAATAGTTCAACCTAAAAAGCCATTATGGAAGGTTTATAGGAATCCGTACATGTTCATGGGGCACTATAAAAAAAAATGGACCTAGATTCTCCAAAGAGCCCTCGATGAGTAGTTTTCATATCCAAAGTCACAATTTTTGTATCCTTATCCCACACACAAGAAAAATAGGTTTTATTTTATTGCATGAAGAATTTCCCTTGTTAAACTCTAGATTGAGCAATCAACCTTGAAATTTAAATGAAAAATACTGATAAAGCAAATTCTAGCATGTAGAATGAGTGGATATGTCAATGAGAAATGCAATTATCTTTGTAGATGCAATTGATCTTAATATATGATCAAGTATGAAAATGTGATAACCTTGACTCAATGAAACTAAAAGGAAATCATAGAAGTCAATACCTCATTAATGGAAATTCTTGTGATTTTCCTTCATGAAGAATGAAAAAACATGAATTATTTGGATGATAGATCTCATCCTTAGAAGTCAAAATCTACTGCCACCTTGAAAGAAGAAGCTTGATACAAGAAGAAAATAGTTGATTTTATGAATGCTTGGTGAATTCTTGAAGGATTCTTGAAAATTCCTTATGATCACATGTGGTTGTTCTTGATTTCTTATATTATGATGATGGATGGATGAAAGTGAAATTTCCAACCCTCCTTATATACTAATTTTCAGGATAGAAAAAAAAGTAGGCCAACCTAGGAGGAAAATCAAATAATTCAAACACCTAAGACACTTTAGTCCACAAGGCCTAAACCCCTCAGGAAATAGGTCAACCTAATTTGACCTATTCTAAGAAGGTCCCAAAAAAGGGGTTCCCGAGGTCTTGGAGAAAGTGTAGAAAAATTTGGACAATGATACATTTATCATAAGATATGATTAATAGGTGATAAAATAACATGTAAAGAGACATGCCAAAAAAATTAAAGGTGACCTAGAAATTTGAGCAAGATTGGAATAAGGGATGGAGACCAAAACTATGTACTAAGGAGGGATAAAAGGTCTCAAAATAAAGTGCTTCCATTTTAAGATGGTACAAAACTATAAATGAAATGGGAATAGAATACTCTTCAACTGCAACTAGTAAAACTAGTAGTGAGAAGTAAAACTTGTCAACTAATCCCTATAGCACATCTCATAGACCAAAGTGTCAATCATTTAACAAATCACTATTAATCGTGAGTAAGTAAATGATGCACTAAAGATATCAAGAGGAAATAAAAAGAATGTCAGTCGAATTTATCATCTCAACTAAATATCTCAAACACCTAAACACCTATTGTTCCTTTGTATGTCTTTGACATCAATGAAAATTAATAGGACAAAAATAACATTACAACAAATTATCTATTTAAAGTTGTTATTTCCGTTGTGAAAAGTATCAGACAAGAATATAACTACCTAATAAACCATGTAATTAATAAGCTACTTACTAATCTAAGCTTACCTAAACTTAATCACTGCTATTGTAATATAGCAACAATAATATTATAGTTTTTTTATATGTTGCTATCAAAGAAACTATCAAAATTAGCAAGCTCCACTTTTATTTTATCTATAGTAAACTTATTTTCTATGTAAAAGCATACATTTCTTTATATTTTATATTATTAATTTTCTTAATCATGTAAAATCTTTTAATAATAGTTGATATGAATTTATTGAATAAGTCTAGTTGATAAAGTTTTAGACATAACTAGCTTACATTTATCTATTATCTATTATGTTTCTAGATTCAATTGTGTGCATTTTTTTATCATCAAAATTTTGCATTATACTCCATGATTCTTCATTAGAATGAGAAAAAGAGTTGAAAGAGGAAAATAATGTAGCTAGCTCATATATATATATGACCAAAACTTTTTTTTTTTCTAAGTATATTGAAACTCATTCATGCTAATAACTTAACTTCAAATGTTTTGCTACTTTGAAGTTTCCCTCATTTTATATTTAAAAAAATTAATATTTTTTGAAACATAATTTAAAATTTAATACTATAAAAAATCACATGTATAAAAATGGGAAATCTTCTAATTTTTATTTTTCTAATGTTAAGTACTTGTCATTTCATTTTTGGAAATCGCCAATCATATTTATATCCAACATATAGCAATAAATATATTTTATAACTAAAACTTTATATCTAATCCAAAATGAGAATATTAATAGAAGCGGCTTGGTTAACTAGTACAAAAAAAAAAAATCAACTTTATCAATGATATATTACCAATGCTTGGATTAAGAAGGGGGATTGGTATAACTATTAAAAGAAACATGTAACCAATAGAGTTACATCAAAAATTAGGAATCCGATTTGAGGTAGGAAAATAATCTTTAATAGGATGGCAACTTATGAAAATAGGTATGACACACAAATACCAAAAGGAAAAGGTAAAGACATTAATATCAATTGGAATATGTTTCTATCTTTGACTGTGTAAATATTTTCAGCCAATTCAAAAATGAATATATATTTAAAATGAAATAATCATATTCCCATCAATCGGAAGATTAATGGAAATTGAAAAATGTCATCATTTTTAATTAAAATATGTGAATCATCCGTGGCAGTTAACCAATTATTTGGAAATGTTTTTGGTAATAAAAATATATTACCATGTTGCTACAAAATAATAAAATCCTAGTGATAGCCAAATTATTAAGTTAAAGCTCTAGAAGAGAATATATAAGAGTCTACAAAATATCCTTTAGGTTGATTTACATAATAATGTATGATTTTGGAATGTCTCTTGGGATGTATTATGCTAACAAAGATACCTGCAAGTTTATTTTTCTTGTATTATGGTTAATATAGTTTTTAAAAGAGGTACAAAATATTTTTTAAAATAAAAATAAAAGCACCAATAGAAAACTAGAAAAAAATGAACTACATGTAAAACGAAGAAAGAGCTATAACGCTAGTGCCATAAGGGTACAAGTACACAAAAATATCATATAACTACCAAAAATTGTAAGTGTATGTGAAAAGAAAAATGGATAATGAAATAATAATAGAGAGTAATTGCAAAAGGTGATATCGTAGATATACAATATGCATATGTTCTAATTAAATAAAGTAACATGAGGATGAAACCCTTATAAAAAATAACACCAAGTCAAAACAAATAAAGATAAGATCGCAAGTAATGAAACCTATAGTAGAGAACAAGAATTAGAAACTACTAAACAACAGAAAAAATTAGTAAAAACTAACAAATAACTAACCAAACTACTAAAAATTGTAAGTATATGCAAAAAGAAAAATGGATAACGAAATAATAATAGAGAGTAATTGCAAAAAGTGATATCATAGATATACAATATGTATATGTTCTAATTAAATAAAGTAACATAAGGATGAAACCCTTATAAAAAAATAACACCAAGTCTAAACACAGAAAGATAAGATCGCAAGTTATGAAACCTATAGTAGAGAACAAGAATGAGAAACTACTAAACCATAGAAAAAATTAGTAAAACTAGGAGAATTTTCTCATGGAAATTAAATTACATTCTCAATCAAATCTAGAGGCTATTAGATGAATGTCATGATGTTTGTATTTCACATACATTTAGGGAAGGAAACCAAGTTGCTGATTTTGTATCAAATCTGGGTTGTGATGGGTTGTTATTTTCATCACCTCATCCAATATCTATGTTAGAAAAATAGAAAAATATGATGATCTCAAAAGATTAATTGAGCTTGACAAGACTACTTTCTCATGCCCACATTAGTTTTTTGATCATGTTGTGGCATAGACAGTACATGTCATACTTATTAAATATAAGGTGTATCATTCCAACTTTATGTGGCAAAATTTGAGTAATTATGGCAGCTTTGGGTAGTACAAAACTCAGCTTTATCAAAGGACATATTGCATGCAAAATCGCATGGTTCTTATGGAAAAAAGTTATACCACACTCTGGATTTTACAGAAAGAGAGTTGATATTTTTCATTTATATGTCTTCTCCATTCCACATTTCTTTCTAGTTTATTTAACAACTCTATTTTGCAATCTTTTGTGTTTCAAAATGATGAGAGGGATGGATATTGTTGCTTCCTGCGAGCTTTGCCACAAAAACCATTGAGTTATTCTACTAAAGAATTTTTGCATTTGGATTCCGTCGAGCCCTGAGGAAGGTTTTTGCTCACTAAGGTTAGTGATGCAGTGTTGGACCTGATGTTTATAGTTCACTCTCCAACTATTAGGTGAGCTATCTAGCATGTAATTGGTGAAGAATTATTCATCTCTACGGTGCCCCACTTATTTTATCTATCACATCTTGTTTCCATTTTCTTGTCAAACATAATGGATCTTATACAATCTCCTATGCTACTTCATTTGTTGGCTCAAAAGGTTATTCAGGGAAGTTTTCTTGCTGATAATAAACTATCTATTGCTATGCAACATTATGATCTCTAGAGTGGTATGGCCTTGGTGGGAGGCTTATTTTCTCATTCTCAGTTGTTGGTCAAGCATGAATGTTTCATTTTGTTTGAAGCTATTAAGAAATTGATAGACAATCGTAGTTCCTTCCACATGAAAAATGCTTTGCAAGTTTCCTCTCATACCCCTAGATTTTCATCTTGAAGAGCAAATTAAGAAGGTGGGCTATGCTCTCATAGACTTGCAAAGGGTCTCAAATTTTATTCATCCTTAGGGGCCGAGTTTGGGAAATGTGAATCTTTAGCTTGATGAAAGGAATGCCTGGAATTCAATTTTTGAATCAACTATACCTTCACACATGACTTCTCATGCCAGCTTGGGTTGGTCTCCTAACTTATCTGAGGTGGCATGCTCTAGTTGGAGACCTAAGACTGATTTTACTGGGGGCTAGAATGCTATAGTTGTCAAACCAATTTGTGGGCAAAGTGCTTTAATATGTGATAGTAAATTTGCTTGGAAGAATTTGCCTAAAATGGGTGGTAAGTTTCTTCATGGTTATGATGATATGGAAGAATGAATTAGGAGGTATGATTTTAAGTTTTGGCTTTTTGTTGGATTAAACGTTATTGAGAATTTGGTATATGTTGATAATTAGATTAATAAAATATTATAGTGGCTTTCCACTTTTTGCCTAAAAAAAAACTAACCAAGATGGGACATAAAAGAAAAAAAATCAACCAAAGACACTAAGGCCAAAAAATGGACCAAGATACTAAAAAATTGGTAGTTCTAGTAGGAAGGAACTAGTAGAACCAATGTGCACTTTCCATCACACCACACCAACTACACCAAACAATCATACACCACCCACTAGAAACCATCAACATCATAAACCAAGCACTAGGGACACATAACACACCTACCATATGCAAAAGTGGAAGGGCAACCAACTACCTCTTTAGCTCCTTGAGCTAGTCTAGGAAAGAGAACTTGGGAGTGTGAGAAGCCATACTCTCACTCATCCCCTATGAGACCACCAAATTACCATCCACTTTTCTCAAGGTCTCCTCCTTATGGTTCCTCTTTATCGTTCTTTCTTCAAGATGAAGTTTTAGGCCACCAATGTCAACATCCATTTTTTCCTAAAAATATTATTGTGGGGAATAAAATTATTAATTTATTCCTTGAGTCAGTTCTAACCTTTATTCATAGCCATAAGAGCTTTATCATTTCATGCTTTTCTTCCTCTAAGGGAAAGCTATTCTGAAGATCCACCACCTACTCCTTGAGCTACTCCCAATTGTACAATTTATCACCAAGTTCATGGCCCACTTCCCAACATTCTTTATCCCTACGACCAAAAGTCTAGTCCACAGATTCCTACTCTACCTCCTCTATGGCTTCCAACATATTACTTTTCCTGTGGGTAATATGATTCTAGAAAAGAAGCTATCCCTCAAGAGATTTTAACCTATTGTATCATAAACCCATCTCTAACAACTGAGGAGAGAGGGTTTCCAAATCCATAGAGATATACTCATTTTTAGGAATAGGTCCCATAGAGTGTTCCTTATGCAGTACAAGGAAGGTGTGTCCCCAAAGGAGATGACCAAACCCACAAAAAATACAACACAAAAGAAGTACACAAGATATAATTTCAAGAAAACACTATATTGTCAATATATCTTCAATTACATCAAATGGTCACCATATATTCCATTGATTCCTAAGACAACCCATATGATAAAGTATACTATATGTCAGGCTATAAGGTGTTCCTAGTTGTGGCCAAATACACTTCCAAATTTCATACCAAAATTTTCTACCCAAGCTTCCTCTAAGTATCTCCATGAATGATAGTACTTGAGAGTAAAAGCACAAACATGTGTCATGTTTTATGAAGAAACTAGGTATTAGAATGTGATAGTTTAACATTAATGACAAAAAAATGGTATTTGTGTTTAGAATTTGGAGATGATGTAACTTGATGAAATGTGTAGAATTGGATGAATTTTATGCCTTAATTTTTGTAATTTTTTTAGTAAGAATTTATTCATTTTATTTTATTTTGAAGTCCCTTTTTTAACTATAAAATATATAGGGTGTAGTTCCCATCAAACAAGTATATGAAAACCATATTTTTTGTTCTAGTTTGAAAATATCTTATAGATGACATGTATAGCTAGGGAACAAAAAAAGAAATAATTATTTTTAATGTATATTTTCTTTGTTATAAGTACTCAAGCCTGACCTTATCATAATCAAACAATTTTTTCCTCCCATCAAAACTTTCTTATCAAATTTACACCTTCTTGATAAAAAAATACATATTCATGAAGAGGACTCTCTCCTCTAGAGATAAATATCATTTTTAAAAAAATTTGATATGATTTACTATTTTTTTTCCTTTTTTGAGGGAGCATCTTTTAAAATGTTGAGATATAGACTTCTAATATTTTGAAATTATAACATATTATAACTGATCAAAACACTCAAAATTATATATAATGATGATATTGAATCAAAGATCTATAAAAGGGTATTTTTAGTTTGTGACAAAAAATGATTTTTGACAAGAGAAATGAAATTTGACCGAAATAGGTTTTGGTATCCTAAATGGTGACACAGATCTATGCTTTTACCCTTGAATATGACCTCCTAAGACTCAAGGACATTACATATATTATCAATAGGACACACAAATCAGCTTTGAATTCACAATCTCCAATTATAGGAGAACATGCATTATAATATAGGACTAACCCTCAATGAATTAATGACCAAATACATAATACAAGAGATAACATTATGTGGCCTTAGGTATAGCTCTTTTCATTAACCCTCTACTTAGATTCAAGAGTGTCTAACCTAGACCTTAAATTAATAACCTCATCTAATTAAATACTAGACATCACATGAAGAGCAGTGTAGGAAAACAACTCCCAAGAAGATGAAGCATAACATTTTCCAGTTGTCACATAGGACTATGCACACTTGACACTGAAGTTGATTTTGGTAATTTTTGGGCTAAGTATGGAAGGTGTGAAAATTGCAAAGAATATGAAGGTGTATTTCAAGGGGGATTTGGAGCATTTTTTGACCTGAGTGAGAAAATTTCTTGACTCCACTCTAGGTTTAATAGAGAAGTCGTTAAAGGGGTGTGGAAGAACATGGTGAAAGTTCTCATCTAGTTCATTACCTATGAGGGAAGGTACAAATAATTGGATTATCATTTTTTTCCCATGCTTAATCAATTTTGGCAAAATGTGCATTTCTATTTTCCTTTTTGGATTGTTTCCTCACTTTTTGTTTTTGTACAAAAATGCAAGACTAAGGGTTCTCTTCATAAACACTAGGTGTTGATGTATATGATGCATTAATATCATAAGGATTTGATTCCTTAGATCTACCCTCACCTTGTGGAAGATCTTAATATACAAGTCTTCCCTACCATTTCTTCCTCATTGAAGCAAGATCATACCCCTAGTACTCCCAAGATTACCTTTGGGTCTACTATTAGGATTCTTCCCCACCCTATAAAACTAAAACTAATAAAGATTACCCTCTAACACTCAGGAATAAATTGTGGAGGTCTTCAAGGATTTGGAAAGGGATCTTCCTCGGCCATAGAGACTGAATGGACCCCACATAATTTTTCCCAATTTTTCACTCCCCTCTCCTTGGGCTCCACCATGTACCCCCCCACCCTGATGATTGATTTGAGTTACCATGGTGATCCTCAAGTATCTCAGGAATTTATATAGGATAATCCTTGGGCTATTGGAAATCTTAAATCACCTAAAGCTATATTTTCTATTTTATAGTTATTTGTCCAATAGTTTGTATTGGAAAAATCTTTTTTGTTATTTCCACCTCTTTAATCTTAACTTCTTATTGTGGAAATTTCATGGATCATTTTCTTTAGTGCACATAACCCTATGTGAAAATTGGAAGAAGTTATGTCTCATCTTCTTGAGTGTTTTTTTTCTATACAACTCTGCATGTGATGCCTAGTATTTAACTTGTTGAGGTTCTATATTTAAGAGTTATCTTATGCACTCTTGCATCTGAGAAGATAGTTAATGTTAGGACCTATAATTTATGCCACATAATTTTATCTCTTGTATTATGTATTTGGTCATTAATTCATTGATGGTTAGTTTTATATTATAATACACATTTTCTTATTATTGGATATTGTGAACTCAAAGGTGACTTGTGTGTCCTAAAGGCTATTTATGTAATGTCCTTCAATCTTAGGAGGTAGTATTTCAGTAGTATCATTCAAGGAGATACTTAGAGGAAGCTAGGATAACAAACATTAGTTTATAATCTAGAAGTGTATTTGGTTGTAACTAAGAAGACCTTACTACTTGGCATATAGTATATTTTATCATGAGATCCATCTTATGAATCCATGGAGTATATGATGAACATTTGATGTAACTAAAGTTCTATTGATAATAGAGTGTGTTCTTTCAATTATATCTTGTGTACTTTGATTACATGCTGTATTTGATGTGGGCTTGGTCATCTCCTTTGGGAACACACCTACCTTGTACTACATCAGATTGGTATCAGAGTTGGTTGATGATTTGGTTGTTTGATCTAGAGATTGATCTTTTTAGTGACTTTTTTGAGGCATTTAATGTTTTTCTTTGGTTATTTAATATTGTTTAATCTTGGAGATCTTGTAAAGACTTGAAGTCTTAATTGTGAGGTGATAGATTGAAGTTCCAACTCATAATTGCAGAGGACTTGTTCAATTTTTTTTTGGAATCATGTTACACACTTGTTGATCCTTATTGGTGTAAAAATAATCAAAGTTTGAGGAAGTAGTGCCTTGTTTTAGTCAGTATACCTCCTAGAAGAATGAACCCTAGAAGGCTAGAGAATATGTTTGAATAACTCAAGGTTGAAATAAGGAATGAGATTTGAAATGTCTTAAATTCCTTGAGAACAAACCCTAAAATTAAAGAAGAATATGTTGAATCTATTGAAGATCTTGAAGTTCTTGAAGTAGATATCCTTGTAGAAGAAGAAATATTTTTGAAGGCTATGACACAAGTTGGTAAGAGTCATAGAATGGAAACTTTTTTGAAATTATTCTAGTTCTTGAGATCCTAAGGAATACATAGATTAGATTAATGAACTTGAGGGTTATTTTGAGCTTGAGATTGTTGTAGATCCATAGAGATTTAGGTTAGCATAAAATAAGTTAAAAGGTCATGCTACCTTATAGTGGAAAGAATTGCAAAAAGATAGAGAAGATAATGATGAGCCTAAGATTACTATATGGAAACCTATAGTTTCTAGATATAAGGGTAAATTCATCCCTAAAGATTATTAACTTTATTTTTCTAAGAAATTTTACAAATTGAAGAAAAAATATATTATTGTGAAGGCTTATACTGAAGAATTTTACAAGATACAAATCAGATTGAAACATCAAAAATCTTCTAAGGAGAAAGTTGCAAGGTATGTTAAAAGTTTTAAATTCAATGTTTGAGATGATTTGAGTATTTTAAAGATTAGTTCAATGAAAGATTCTTATCAGTATGCATTAAAAGATGAAAAAAAGTTAGGAAGAAAGCAAGGTAAGAAAGTTGGTAAAGTTGATATGGGTAAGCAACTTATTTTTGAAAATAAGCTTTTTCTTAGAGGTACTTGTTTTAAATGTGATAAGAATGGACACCGAGCTTTTGGATGTCCTAATGTGAAATTTGAGAAATAGAACTTGGTAGTACAAGAAGAAGAAAAAGTGGAATCTTATGGTGTTGATTTGGCTTCATCCAAAGTTGGTGAATATGTTTTGATGAGGATAATCATGTTGGCTAAGCATGATGTTGAAAAGTGCAAAAAGGGAACTTATTCTGAACTATTTGTAAGCCTAGAGGTAAATTCTGTAAAGTTATTATGGATGGAGCTAGTACTAATAATAGTTTTTATTAAAAAAAAAAAGGTTAGGAGACTTGGTTTACAAAGATTGAGCATCCCAATATTCTGCAATCTTCTGAGAGAGCTTGGGACTGTAACCCTTTATTCTTATGATATGTTTAGTCATCCCTCTATGCTTAGGGGTTTCTTGCAACTCTATATCATTTTGATATTCCCCCCATTCATAAGGATCAATTTGGAACACATCACCTCCCATGAAATTCTTCTCACTTTGTGGCCTACAACATTTAAAATACAAGGCAAAAAATAATAGAAACTATTTTTTTAGCTTCACATGCAAGCTAAATAACTCAAACCAATGCACAACTCAATTTATCAAATGACTACAAGAAACAAACCTCGTAAAAGGAAATAAATGTATAATCATTAATTATAAATATCCCTATGGTCATGCTAGATTTCTTTATACACCTTTGTTGGGATAGACAAGTTATCTTCCAAAATTTTAACCCTTATGCAGATCTTCCCACACTTTCAAACCTATTTGCAGCATGATTTCCTTCCTGATAGGTGTGGTGGAATGACACCTCATTAATAGTACTTAACATGTATCTAATAATGTTTGTGATAACATTGCCATTCTAGCCAACTTTGTCCACATTTATTAATATTTTTATTATGTTAAGGTCACTTTTTTAAAATTATAACTCAATGTAAAAATGACCCAATGACAAAGGAAAAGTAAGTCTACTACAAAGGTAGTTTGAACTCTTAAGTTTACTAAGAAAATTAGCATATCCTCTCTTGAATCTCTCAAAATACCACCCCCACCCACCCAATCTAGGTTACCCATAGAAGACTCATCAAAGTTTAACTTAATCCAACCTAGGTCTGAGGGGAACATGTAATATTCAAATTTTAAGAAACTCGTAACATCTCAAAACATCAAAAAGTCATATAAAACCTAAAATGAAGATTTTAGAGAATTGATATTAATAGCTACTATTTGGGTATGTGCAGGATCATGGTCAACCAAATTATGCTCTTAAGTGACAATAAAAAAATCAACAAATCAGGGTTATGTCAACTTGACGTGCTATTTTATACTTGTTATAAAATTTATATCAAAAAGTTGAGAAAAAATAATTTATAGGATTTTGAGTTCAATTTCTTAATTACTAGGCCTTATCTAAAAACAATAAAAATTCATTAGTCAAAATTTTGAATTTTAATGCAATAGTACAAAAATTTCAGGACAAAAATAAGAAGTAGATGTATGTCTCACCACCTTGATCAAAATAAAATGATAATATTTTTAAACAATATATAGATAGAAGAAGTAGACTCATACCTAGATGTGACACATTTTTTTTGTATTTTTATTCTAAATAATTAATTAATTATTAATTTTCTACTTTAGTATTTTTGGAATAAAAAAATGCTTGTATCTAACCACATTAACTAATTCAAAACTCTCCAAAATTTGATTTTTTCTTTTTCTTTTTCCTTATGGTAGAAGAAGCATAGAATGTGATGTATCTTTTAGATTTCAAAAATTTTGTACCATGAAAGTTATTGTTGTTTTTCAAGCAATGTGTCAAACAACACTTTATATGTAACTTTGTTAGAAAATAAGTAGAAATTACTTAATAAACTTGTAATTTGACAAACCTAACATTTATGTAAAGCTAAGAACATTCTTAAGAAACCCTTTTCATTTCATCAAATTTTGGCAAAAAAAAAGTCATCAGCTACATGTTTGAAGTAAATACCACACAAGAACAAGCCAAAAAGACATTTTCAGGACGTTTTTAAAGTTGACCATATAGGTTTGGTATCAAAAGATATATTAGGCCTTATAAAGGCATTAAATGTTTTCGATTAGTATCAAGATGGGTGGGGAAAAGGTTGGAATAGATTTTGAAATGCTTTGAGGCATTTCAAGAATAGATATTTTTTAGATCACCACTTTTTGGCACATCGTGATCTTGCACATACCCATTTATTCATTATTATTATGTAACATCATGAAGCATAGGATTTATCATTGTGCTAAATGGATTATTATCATTTGCAAGAAAAATTAAGGATGAAGTTTGTTTACAAAGTAATTTGAATTCATCATGTTATGCATATTTATTTTGAAATGGCCATATATTTTTTCA
This sequence comes from Cupressus sempervirens, assembly GCA_028749045.1. NCBI lineage: Eukaryota > Viridiplantae > Streptophyta > Pinopsida > Cupressales > Cupressaceae > Cupressus > Cupressus sempervirens. The sequence goes on from CM053784.1 coordinate 264,618,295, forward strand.
TCCTAACATTACTTTGGCACTTGTCAACTTTAATAGAAAAAAAAAATCTTGAAAAATAATAAAAGATTATATGAATTTTTAGTCCCTGTGAATTAATCTAGTTCTCCAACACCTAAATCTATAAATGAACATTTTATTTGGTTGGCTCCCACCATTTTATTTCAATAAATAGTCCTCACAATCACTTTGTGAATCAAAGGGGAATTAATCATGTTTAGAACATTAATTCAACATGGATTTTTTTCTTCAAAGTGAAATTAGCTTCAATTTACCTAAGCTAAACTTCCAAGATATTAAGATAGAATTGGTGTTTTCCTAAGTCCTTGCAATTTAAATTTTTTAATTTGTCTATTCTCTTATTCTTTGGAGGAAGGTTTGCATGACATGTCAAGAACTAGTCGAGCTTTTATAAAAACATTATGAAAGAATAATACAATTGAATTTAAACACACTTTATCATGATTCTAAGTTTTATTTATAGATCGTCTCTTTTTCTTCCCAAGTACACACACACACACACACAAATATATTTATATGTTATATATTTAGGTGCTATATATAAGTTATACTTTGTTTAGATATGTATCATATATATGTTATACTTTATTTATACCTCACACACATGCACGCGCACACATGCACGAACACACACACACACACACACACACACTCACTCACTCACTCACTCACTCACTCACTCACTCACTCACTCACTCGCATGCGCATACACGCACACATATCTATATGTGTTTGTGATGTGTGTGTACATATATGTATATATACATATAAATGTACACACATATGTATGTGTGTACATATGTATGTATGTATGTATTAATTTTAAATATAGCATTTACTAGCATTTATATATTTTTCTTTAGGTGGATAAATATATTTAAGAAGTTTGTTTTTTATATATTGCTTAGTCTTTGGTGTGTGTCAATACTAATACATTTTTTCTTTTATATTGGCTAGTTGTTTTCTTCTTATATTTCTTATTATCTTTTTGTTTTTGGTTTTTCTTAGGCTTCAGTATATTATAGGTTGTTTTTAGACATTAATTTTCATGTTTGGTTTCTTTTTCAACTTATTTTTTTGTCTTTCTTTTATTTGTATTTTCTATGTTTTTCTTTTTTCCCTTATTTTCAATCTCTCTTTCTCCTCCTCGTTTTGTATACTTACCTTCTCCTATCTCCTCCACCACCCTCCCCTCTTTTTATTCCTCATGGGTGAAAAATTGACCTACATATTTTATCATTCTGTTCTTGCACTCTCTCATCCTGATGATGGATCATAGAGTTTGATCCAAAATGTTGAAGCTAAAAATAATTATGCACACACAATCGAATCTAGAAAAAAAAACATCAAGAATTTTATATGGATTGCGGAATTCTGATAAAATTAACTTATTTGATCCATGATAAAAGTATTAATAAAAAGTATCATTTTTATGGGACCATAAGAGCATTCTTAATTATTTCTACTATTTTATCTATGCTTAATATGCTCATCACCAGGGGATGTAAGGTCAAGGACTACAAAACTAAATTTTTCTCTAAAGGAGTCCTTAGATGGGAATGGAAGTCAGTTGATAATCTAGATATAGATTCAACTACAAAAAAGGTTTTCAAAGAACTCCAGAATAGGAAAGTCAAGCATCTAGAATGAAAGGATAACCTCATATGGGTTGCTTCTAAAGATGGGAGATATAGTGTCAAGAATGGTTATAGAGTCATCATTAACTCCTTTGACTAGGGGAAAGTAGACATCCGATTGAGTCTATGTTGGGATGTATCATGTCTACCCAAGGTTGGCTTCTTTCTCTAGCTAGCTTTTCAAAACAAAATTCTAACAATTAATCTTTAAAAAAAGATAGGTTTTGAGGGTCCATCAAGATGTGAGTTATGTAGGCAAGAGAGTGAAGACACTAACCACATTCTATATAAAATTTCATACTCTAAAATTTGTTGGGATTGGCTTCGACAGAGTTTAGGTTGGACAACTCTTCTACCTAATTCCCTTTCCAAAGACCTAAAAGGATGGCCTACTAGGCCTCACACCGATGTTTATAGTAAAATCTAGAATGTTAGTCCTTCTATTCTAATGTGGGAACTTTGGAAAGAAAGGAATCAAATAATTTTTTGTAACATGGATATGCCATCTAAGGAAATCCTCAAAAGAATCAAATTTTTCATAGTCAAAACCTTAAATTCTTATCTCAGGAAAATTCAGATTGAGGAATGTTCCTTTTCGAATTGGGATGGTTTTATAAAAAAGAATTGGGTGAATCTTATTAATCCCCCTCTTATCTATATAAAAAAAAAAGAACAAAGAGGCAAGGAAACACTAAAAATGGACTCCACCTCTGATGGGGTGGATCAAGCTAAACTTTGATGGGGCTTCCAAAGGTAACCCTAGTATTGTCAATATCAGTTGTATCATCAACAATGCTTCTGGTAGGTGGATCACTAAAAGAGCTAAACCTTTAAACCCTACCACTAATAACCTTGCAAAATTAGAAGCTTTGCAAGCAAGTCTACAAATATGTCTAAATTTAGGATATACAAATATCATCATCGAAGGTGACTCCCAGATTGTTCTTAATGCTATCAAGAAGCGATCGACAATGAATTGGGTCCTCAACTCCAAATTAGAAGAAGTTCTTAATATTATGGTCTATTTCTCAAATATTAAAATATGACATATTTTCAAGGAAGGCAAAAAAAGGGCAAATCAATTGGCGAATAAATGCATCGATGGAGAAGATTTTCTAATTTTTAATAATATATAATCCTAAGTGGTTGTTTGGATATGTTTGGTTTTTTCTTTCTTTTCTTCCTCCCTCTCTTGTTTTTAATTTTTATTTTTTATGCTCTATCTGCATAATTAGCTTGGTAGATCAACTCAGGTAGTTATTGTAATATGTCAGAATGATAGTCTAAATGAAGTTTCTAATATATCCTAGTAGCGATAACCAACTAATATAGACTATCTTGAATTATAGGCATCACACAGATTATTAGGCATGGATATAGCTGATTTACCTTTTCATAATCACTTAGTGATTTAAGCATGAAACCTTTAAGGAACCTTTAGTTGTATAGTGAGTTATAGTGGAAGATACTTAAGTAAGTATTCTGTATCTATTGGGTAGCTATGTTTGGCTTTTTGGAGTATATCACTATCCTCTAATTATGGATCCTCTCCACATGCATTATGGCAAGATCAAGATGACATCGAGACAATGATGCAACTGATGTAAGCAAGTGTCTCAAACCTTCTAGTGTTTTCTTGAGCTGTCTCTTTTGCCTTATATTCAGCTTGGGACCCATCTTTGTTATCTAGTGCCCTACTTTTGCCATGGATACTTTCATTAGTGCTTTTCATGCCTCAAAAGTTTGGACTATGGCCTTTCATGGCAATGTTAAGCCAAAAAGGTGGAAAAGGGTGCTCAGGCTAGTAGATGAGATGACAAGAATTGTGGTGAGTAGACCTATAGGTGAAGGTTTTTTTCAAGTATGACCTCTCATGGATAACTAATAGTGACATAATAGGAACCTTTATTTGGGGTATGGCTAGGACTAGAATTGACAAGTGGGACATGGTGAGACTTTGCCAAAAATAAATTGATCTCATCTAGTGTAGAGGGCTGGAAGAAGTGATGATGAGTCTAGATGAGAAGCTTAGAGTACCCCTCCCTAAAGAGTATATGGACTATCCTCTAGGGAACTTCAAATTTCCTATCATTCCACAAAGACCTATGTTGGTAATTCAAGATCTTTCAGTCTTTAATCAGGTATGGCCTAAAATGGAATCCAGTTTATATTTTCTCCTTTGGTGGAGAGGGGTAGTGGTGGGTGCTGGAAGGGAATGGTTCAAAAGCTATCTTGGTTTGTTTAATTCTTATGTCCATTTGAAGGTAGAGTTGGATAATTTGGATGCCTTGGAATTTTGTACCCCCAATATCAAATTATCTAGCAGGGTTAAGTTCTCCTTGGAATTTCCTCCACATTTTCAATTGGTTCACCCTAATGACATTGTTGAGGTCATTATGGTCTTTTGGAAACATTAGGGCAACCTAGGTTCTCAAATTGGCCTATCTATTTCTTCTGGTTAAGCTCCTCTATTATGTTATGTATCTGGTATCCTGGTTAGTGTTTTTCCAATCCCTATATATGGTTGGTTTTGTTTAGGGTTTAGAGCTTTCTTGGTTTTCAGCTTGTTCTATGTAGTCATATGTTTGTAAAGGAGCATCTTGTTAAAAGTGTATATGTAGTTTCTTCAGTTTGGGAGTTTTTCCAAAGTTGGTTTGTCTGATAGCTTCCTATTCAGATTTCTCCTTTTGTATGCTTTTAATTCCATGAAATCAATATATATATATATATATATATATATATATATATATATATATATATATACACAAAGGTTTTATTATGATGCTATTATGTTCTTGTCTCAAAGTAAGATGTGATTTGGCTCTTATGCCATTTTAAGGTGTATCAACATGAATTTCAAATGGGTCTCTATATGGCTATGAGCATAGATTGGAAGAATACAGATATTAAGTCTAGCTCAAATTGGTAAGAAGGTAGCAGTGTTCGGAAGCTTTTAATGGACAGAACAATAGGTTTTAATTGCAATCTAGATAATATTACATTACAATAAATGCTCTAAGGAAGATACTTTAATAGGATATCGATATAGTATTTAATTGTAATGCCTATGATATTCATCGTGTAGATCCCCTTATAATGCTTTGCTCTCGCTTATGATCTTTGGTACTATTTTGAGTTTGTTTATCTCTAGCATCATTCTTATCACGAGGAACATAATTAGTTTAAATTGTTGTAGCACTAAACAAAGATAGTTGATTTGGCATTTCTTTCTCCGTTGATGCAATTTGGATCCAATATTTCTTTCTTTATAATTTAATTAAAATTTCTAATGCTTTGTATAATTATTAAATGATTTCGAACTAACATAGTATGACGGTGTCCGGTTTGGAATCTCTAGTTCTTAGAGTGCATTAAGCTATTTAAATTAAACAAAATTAAAATAATCTAATAAGTTTTCTCCAAATTTTAATCCTATCATAAGTTAAGAAGATCAGTTAAATAATTGATTGATATTTAATAGTGATCGGGTTAGACTGTAGCCTCCATTCTATGATTTAACCTTTATTAATAATTATTTTCATCTAAGAAGGTTGTAATATTACTTGATTTTTTAGATGGATATGGCATCAATATTTGTATTATAAGGATAAGTAGGATCAAGTAGGGCTTGTAATATCATTCAATTCTTTTAGCAATGTGTGAACTGATCAAGGCTATCATAGAGTGTTAATAGCTAATCAGGTTAGTCATCTACATTGCTTACTAACAATACTAATGACTTCTTGGTAAGTGGACTTTAGTTTAATTGTTTTGTGAAGCTACTAATAAAACAACAAAGAAAGGGTGCCAACTAAGTATCTAAAGCTTTGGTCAGATGGATCTTTTGGAGAAAATTACGTTTGATTGATTTAGATTTGTCTAGAGTGGTCATATTCAGATAAGGACTCTTGCTCACCTCGTTTGTAATAAATATTCATTTGTGAAACTGGGGTATGCCCCTTTTATAATGTAATAATAAAGGACTAAGGTCATGGGTGAGACTGGAGGTTTCTTTTCCATTCTTTCCTACCAGTACTCGTTTGAACGGAAAAACCTAAGTTGTATCATTTTATTTAAATTTAATCAAAGGCTTTGGTTGTTTACTGATAATAATAAAAATGCTTCTTGCCAGATCTTTTATTTCTTCTAGCCTCTAATTCTTAAGAATTTCATTTGGTATAATGACATTCTATGGAAGGATTCTTGGTTCTACTAGTTCTTAAGGAAAGTTAGGTTGTCAAGTTTTCAATTATTTGATTTCAGTCTCCCTATAAGTCCACTTTTATTTAGATTTTTGGCTTGGTGTAAGGTTTTGAGCTTCTCCCAATTTACCTAATCAGAACATTCTATGGGAGGAAAGTAGACAAATTAATTATTATATTTTTCTATTGGAAAGATAGATTGATTTATTTTTTATGAATTCTATTGTGGACCATAATTATGGTTCACTTCAAATTGTTGATTATTTCTAATGTGCTAATGCAATTGTACATTCAAGTTAGTAGGATTGCACCTAGGTTTTAGTATCTCCAAACATTATTGACCTACTAGGGGAATGTCCATTGCAATGATGCTAAGGGGCCACCTTAATGCCACTAAGTACTAGCTCCCCTCATTCATATAGGAGGTGCAATCTCTTGAAGTTTTAACATATTATGAAAATTATCATTGAAAAGAAACTTCTTTGCCTCTGCCTCTAAACCAAGAAGATATGTGTTTGGTTGGACCCCTCTTACCCCTTAGTCAACTAGCTAAGAAAGATGGTTTCCCCACCTCCAGACCTCTCCCCCGTGTCCTCTTAGATATGTAATTGAGATCATCTTAGCTATCATTAATTCTTTTTTTTATTTAGCTTGCTTTCTCCTTGTAGAAATCTACAGACAATCAACTATTAGGTTTTTTTCTATTCATAGAATAACTCTAGAAGAAATCTAAATTACAATTAACATTTGGTGAGAATATATGGGTTGGGTACTAACTTTCTTATAGGATGTAGGGATCTTAAATTTCAATAAACTTTTTCAACTATTACTATTTCGTAAGCTTAATTTGATTTTGTTTTTTAATTTTATTTTATTATAATCACTTGATAATTTTTCCCCTTATAAAACCAAGAAATCTTTTAATCTATGACTATTTTATATTTATTTTTCATCATAACATTCTAATTTAAATTTAAAACATAATTCTATAAAGCATACCCTTTAATGATATACTTTAACAAATTTACTTTGACATATTTAATCTTCTATTAAGGACTACATTGAATTTCATACGTATAACATGCCATTAATGTAGTGGTTATTACACCTCTAACTTCAATCTCTTTCACATTATGAGGTACTTTGGAAATTTTGGACTCTTGGTAAATGATAATAATATAAATCTATAAAAGAACAAAAATACTAAAAATAGTCCAAATGGCCTCCCAAGGGAAAATGCTTAGCTATCCCATACGCCACATTATAATATAATCTCTGTCTAGTGAAATTTTCAAGCTACAAAGAAAATGGATTCTTAGCCCCAAAGAAAGACCAGAGTTTTCAACCTACAATTACTGTGACCTTTCTACGAGGAAACATGCACACAATTATATAGAAAATGTATTCTATTGACTATAAACGACTATATAGAATGGGATAAAATAGACTAAATTATTTTGGAGGAAACGGGTGCGAAATGCAAAGAATTGACCAACCCCACATTCTTCCAATGAGGTTAGCAACAAATAATTAAGAAAAATTTGACGTTCAGTTGTATGTTTTAGGATGAATGGACAGCTGCATTTATGGAACTTATAACATAATGACGGTCATTGTATTTATTTAAACGCTAGAGGAGAAATATAGTTTTTGGTGAGATTTGTCAATGAATACTATTTCTCTTCAATAGACAACCATCACAATGTCTCTCCTTGAATCATGTTCAGTTTGTCTTGAAATTTTGCTTTGTATGCTAGTTTTGTATATGTATAATTTCACAAATTGTCACAAATATATTTTATATGTAAGAGCTACGTGAATTATGTAATTTCTCCTACTGCCATCTTTGACACTTCTAAGTTGAACATATAAGAAATACTCAAAATCATGACTAAATTTTATTTGAATTGATGTTCAAATAGTCTTATCACACATTTCCACACATGAAAATACAACAATAAGTTCTTTTGACATGCATAGAAGAAACATGCATTTTTTGGTTAATGTATGTTCAAATTGAAGTGCAAGCATACAATGTTAATTATTTATAAGATAGTGGTCTTATTGTAGTTAGTTGTGTCTTGATTAAAATGATGCATCATATACTCTTAAATATGTAGCTATAAAGTTAATGTTTAACAAATATAATTTAATTTAATTGAGACATGCATAAATTTAGAAAATATATTTAATTCAATTTTAAATTTTAAGTTGGATAGATATTGAATCTTTCTTTAAAAGAAACTCTAATCTAATTTATTCAGGTTGCGGATCAATTAGGCTTATGGTTAGAATTGGGGACAATCCTAGTTCTAGATATGAAAACCTAATACTAATACTAATTGTTCAGCTTTGTTCCTAAATGAAATACCCTAAACCCTAAACTTTTAACATAAAAACTAACCCTAGTATAAACCATAACCCTAAATTTGATCCATAATGATGTACCCTAACACTAAACTAATCATAACCCTGTCTGTGTGTGTGTGTGTGTGTGTGTGTGTGTGAAAAAATAGGGAGGGCGAGAGAGATGAGATAGAGATGAATAAAGAGGATAATTAGGGCTCCACATAGACATAGAGAGAAAAAGAGATAAAAATACGCATAAGTATACATACACATACATGTACACACATATACACAAAAATTATATATGTAAATATATACATGTATAGTGTACATTTATTTTTCATACATATGTCTACACATACATTAATCTAAATTGAATATTAACCCTTAACCACATTGAACTATAACCTTAAACCTAACTAAAAATTAAACCAAATATTTACTTGAATCCTAGCATTGAATCAATTAATCCCTAACCCTAATACTAATAAAAATAGTAAACCAAATTGAACCCTCATGTTGAGAATAATTTTACAGTAAACTAACTTTCCATTTATCACAAAGACAACAAAATATTATTCCTAATAGTACACCTTACTCAACCCCAATCTTAAATTTAATTGAACACTACATACCAAGTTCAACTCAACCCTAAGGGACATGTGAGATAAAGAGATACAAAGAGATGCAGATAGGGAAAATATATGTTGTGATAGAGAGAGAGAGAGAGAGAGAGAGAGAGAGAGAGAGAGAGAGAGAGAGAGAGAGAGAGAGAGAGAGAGAGAGAGAGAGAGAAGGGGGGTGGCAGGGTAATAAATAGGGAAGATGAAATGGTTAGATGGGGGGATGGTACAAAATATTATAATTAGAGGGAGAGAGATGTGAGAGTGAGATAATTGAAAACTAATCAACCCTATGAGGTAGAGAGAGGTGGTAAAGAAAGAGAGAGAATATGGAGGAGAAAGAGTCTAAGAGGGTAGTTAGGGGGAGAAATATGTGAGAGAAAGAGTGAGGTTCAGGGGACAAGGTAGAGAAAGGGAGAGACAGATAAGTGTCATGGGGGAGATGAGGTAGACGAAGAAAATGAGGGGAAGGGAGAATAGATAGAGAAAAAAAAAGAGGATAATTGTGTTTTATGGTAGGTAGGATGGGGACTTGTGAAAGATATTGGGAGAAGGGGGAGAGAGTGACAAACATATAAGGTAGATATAAATGGTAAATAGGAGCAAAGAGATTGTGAGAGGTCATGAAAAATATCATTCTATGGTAAATAAGAGGCAAAAATGAGATAGCACTCAAGAAGGAAGATGATTAGAACTCAAAATAGATAGAGATTATGATGTGGGTGGAATAAGGGATGACTAATTATAGGGAAACATGTGTGAGAGATAGTTCAAGAGACATGAGATAGAAATAGATGATAAATAAGGAGGAAGAGATGGTGAGAGGAGGAGTGGGAGATGGATATTATGGGAGATTTTGATGTGTGTGTGTGTGTGTGTGTGAGAGAGAGAGAGAGAGAGAGATTAAAATGTAGGTCGCATTTGTAAAGATATAAATGTGTGAACTAGGCATATAAAATATTTAATAATTATAATTTTATTATAGATTAGGGTATGTGCAGGATTATGGTGTGGCAAAAAGTGGCGATGTGAAAAAAATAGATTTCGAAAAAATTTAAAAGCATTTCAAAATCTGCTCTGACTTTTTCCTGCCCATCCTGATACCAAAGCTAAAAAGTAGGCCCAAGCCTTATCGGGAATCCAATTTCATATCATATATCTCATTTATTATCGGATACTCGATACCTATACTGTGAAATTTTTTTAAAATAACAAACCCGAGGGTTTTTTGTTCACATTGCATTTTTGGTTTTGAGCTCAGATATATGATCTGCAAATGGATACACGATATAGGTTAGTGGTTTTTATTTTATTTTTTAATGTTTTAAATCAATTTTATTATAAATTTGTTAGTTTTAATTGAATTATTTAAAATTTAAGTTTTTTTATAGAAATTGTTGAAATTTAGGTTTTTTTAATAGAAATTATGTTTTGCAAATTAATAGGTATGGCTGACTGAAATGATGATACTGAGGCAAGAAATATTGTTCCTCGTAAACCCCCACCAAATGCTCCAATGCCCCCTCAAAATCATCCACCAAATGATCCCCTGCCCCTCAAAACCCTCCTCAAATTGAGGATTTGATATTTGAAGATCTCACCGAAGTGAGGGCTTTGCGAGCAACATATAATATTGTACCTGAATTGGCTCCTATGTTATCCATGTTAAACACCATAGTCGATAACATTAAAAGACTTACCGAGGAACAAAATTCCACTCTTCATTGGCATGACAAAATGCATGAGATGTTTGATGATGGGTTGGACTATGATGAGGTTGCGGCCCTCAATATATAAAGATGATTTGGTTGACCTTTTTGTGAACCCAAAAACTAGTTTAGCAGTCGACTGCAAAAAGTCTAAACTATTAATTAAATGGTGCACAAATGACGCCATACGTATGAATTATTGGGATTGTTGGTGGATGGTTTTTGACATCCCTCCACATAGCAATTTAGAGGTGTGATTTTTTTTCCTTAGAAATTTGTATGCAAAATTTCTGTTGGGCCTCAAGGTGAACTATTGGAGCATGAAGCCCTAGGGATGCATTTGGTTGGTTCTAATGTATCGAGAGGGGTCGTAGGTTAACCTATGACCCCTATCAATGCATTTCATGACAACATATGTCCCTAGGGGACCTAGGACCCCGAGGGACACATTTGGTTGGTTCTAATGCGTTCAGAGGGGTCATAGGTTAACCTATGACCCCTCTTGAAATATTTCATGGCAACGTATGTCCCTAGGGGCCCTAGCGCCCCAAGGAATGCATTTGGTTAGTTCCAATGCATTGAGAGGACTCATAGGTTAACCTATGACCCCTCTTGATGCATTTGATAGAAACTTATGTCCCTTGGGGCACTTGGGCCCCTAAGGATGCATTTGGTTAGTTTCAATGCATCGACCTATGACCCCTATCGACAAATTTCATGACAACATATGTCTCTAAGGGGCCTAGGACCCCTAGGGATGCATTTGGTTGGTTCTAATATGTTAACCTATGACCCCTCTCGATGCATTTCATCACAATGTATGTTCCTAGGGGCCTTAGGGTGCCTAGGGACGCATTTGGTTGGTTCCAATGGGTCAAAAGGGGTCATAGGTTAACCTATGACCCTTATCAATGCATTTCATGACAACATATGTCCCTAGGGGCCTAGGATTCTTAGGGATGCATTTGGTTGGTTCTAATGCATCAAAAGGGGTCATAGGTTAACCTATGACACCTCTCATCATATTTTATGACAATGTATGTCCTTACGGGCTTTAGGGCCCCTAGGAACACATTTGGTTGGTTCCAATGTGTCGAAAGGGGTCATAGCTTAACATATGACCCCTCTTGATGCATTCCATGATAACATATGTCCCTTGGGGCCCTAGGGTCCCTAGGGACACATTTGGTCGGTTTCAATAAGTCGAGAGGGGTCATACGTTAACCTATGACCCCTATTGATACATTTCATGACAACATATGTCGCTAGGGGCCCTAAGAACCCTAGGGACACATTTGGTTGGTGTGAACCAACCAATTGTGTCTTTAGGTGTCTCATGGGCTTGAGGGACATACATTGTCATGAAATGCATCAAGAGGGGTTATAGGTTAACCTATGACCCCTATCGATGCATTTCATGATAATATATGTCCCTAGGGGCCCCAGGACCCCTAGCGATGTATTTGGTTGGTTCTAGTGCCTCGAGAAGGGTCATAGGTTAACCGATGACCCCTCTCGATGTATTTCATGACAACATATGTCCCTAGGGACCTTAAGACACCTAGGGATGCATTTGGTTGGTTCTAATGCATTGAGAGGGGTCATAGGTTAACCTATGACCCCCTATCATCGCATTTCATCACAACATATGTCCCTAGGGCCCTAAGGGATACATTTGGTTCGTTCCAATGCATTGAGAGGGGTCATAGGTTAACCTATGATCCCTCTTGATGCATTTTATGACTACATATGTCCGTAGGGGCCCTAGGACCCCTAGGGATGCAATTGGTTGGTTCTAATGTGTCAAAAGGGGTCATAGGTTAATTATGACCCCTCTCGATGCATTTCAAGACAACATATGTCCCTAGGGGCCCTAGGACCACCAAGGATATATTTGGTTGGTTCTATTGCATTAAGAGGGACCCCTCTCGACACATTTCAGGACAACATATGTCCCTAGGGGCCCTAGGACCCCAAGGGACACATTTAGTCAGTTTGAATGCGTCAAGAAGGGTCATAGGTTCAATGTATTTCATGAAAATGTATGTCCTTAAGGTCCCTAGGGCCCCTACTGACCCATTTGGTTGGTTCGAATGCATCAAGAGGGGTCATGGGTTAACCTATTACCCCTCTTGACACATTTCATGACAATATATGTCCTTAGGTGCCCTAGGGCCCCTAGGGACACATTTGGTTGGTTCCAATGCATCGAGAGGGGTCATAGGTTAACCTATGACCACTGTCGATGCATTTCATGACAACATATGTCTGTAGGTGCCCTAGGACCTCAAGGGATGCATTTGGTTGGTTCTAATGCATCCAGAGGGGTCAAGGTTAACTTATGACCCCTCTTGATGCATTTCATGACAATGTATGTCCATAGTGGCCCTAGGGCCCCTACGTGTATGCGTGAATATGTGGCCTCTGCTAACACACACACTTCAACATGGTCATTGTATGCGGATTCATTCCAGAATGAACATTGGATTGTTCATCCAAAAATCAGCCAGCAAAGTGACCTGTTGCCTTCTATCTAAAGTGAATTGCTTGTCAGATATCCTCATATTCGAGGTGTTTAAGCAACCAGACCCTGTAAGAACGAAGGATTTGAATGCAATTTAAGCTATATGAATGTGCAAGTAATATAGATGAAGTACAAGCAATTAATCTAAGAAATAAAAGACATTAAACTAAAAATGTATGCATTATTAAGCTAGATGAATTTAAACTAAGAATGCAAGATGTATGTAAAAATATGAGCAAATGTGAGTATGAATTCCAACAACAATTCGATGCAAATTCTCCAAATTCATCCTCTTTCAAAATGAAGAGATGAGGGTCTCTTAAATAGACTTTCCTGGAATCCATCAACGGTTGAGATCGATTTCAATCAACGGTTAGGATTAAAGGTGAAGTTCAGTCATAAATGGAGATTCCCAAATTAAAGAGAGTTAACAGATTTAATTTGAGTAAAATAAGGAGTTAACTGATTCAATTTGAGTAGAAAAAGGAGTTAACTCATTTAACTCATTTTTGATCAATAATGAACTAGAAATTTCCCTTTTTGAACTGAAGAGAGATTTTGGTGAAATATTTAATTTAATAAAATGAGATATGCTCTCATAATTAACTTTTCTATTTAATTAAATAATCTTTTAATTAATTTAGAGGCACTTTTCTTATTTAATTAAATAACTTCATTTAATTAATTAGGAATGGTTTCCCATTTAATTAAATAATTTTTTTTAATTAATTAGAAGTAAGTTCTCCATTTAATCAAATAATTTCGTTCAATTAATTAAAATAGGCACATTTATTAAATTAAATAAATTTAATTCTGTAGTACATTAGCCTTTAGGATATAATTTAATTTAATTAAAGTATAAATACTTAATAATTAAATTAAATATTAATCAATAGGTTTAATGCGACTAACATGAGTACGTACGATAGGAATTAAATAAGAAATATGATGAATGCAGATTAGGGTCTTTTGCATCTGACAATTAAGTCAAGTAGCAAATAGTAGAATGAGAATTGCCTATTAGAATAGGTCTTTAGGATTGGTTAAAAATAGACCAGAATTGGTATCATGGTAATGAGCCAATTTTGGGGTATTACATTTTGCCCCTCTTTGAATGAATGTGCGAGCAGCACGTTCAATTCAAAGAAAATCAAAAAGCATGATGCAAAGATGAGATTGCTTCCGAAGTTGATGACATGGAAACTAATTGATAAGCTTTTAAGGACTATCTCTAGAACAGAGCTTAATCCTAAGGAATCCAAGTAGAGCACTGAGATACCTAAGATTGATAGCATTTAAAAGACTATCTCCAAAATGAAACATAATTTTTAAGGATCCAGACAGAACATCTAGATACTTGAAATTGATAGCATTTAGAAGATTATCTCCAAAATGGAGCTTAACCTTCAAGGATCCAGATAGAACACCTAGATACCTAAGATCGATAGCATTTAGAAGACTATCTCCAGAATGGAGCTTAACCTTCAAGGATCCAGATAGAACACCTAGATACCTAGATTGATAAAATATAACAAGGTCCAATCATGAGTCGTAGAATCATTCCCAAAATGGAGCTTGATCCTCAGGAGTCGAGGTTTAGACTGTCCCAATACCTGTCCATTAAACTTTGAGAAGAGTTATTATAAGGTTGATCAATCAATGAAAAGATAAGATAGGTAGCAAAGATGCCAGATAGAAGGGAACAAGATTCCCCGAGCAATGAGATGCCCCAAATGATAAGGACATAAGATGGGAACTAGATGCCCTGAGTAATAAGTATTTAATGATGTAATCATCTTGTCCCCTTGGGAGTGAAATCAAAAAATGACACACCAGAAATATGATTTGAAGCAGTATATCATGAGATGTAGAAGAAATCTGAGATTCAACAAAATCTAGAAGAGATCAGAACTATCTAAAGAAGATCTAGGGTTGATTTGAAATGATTATGAAGTCACAAAGACCAAGTTTGACTAAAAGTTGATCAGATGTAGCCACAATTGACTTGAGTTGACTATTTTTGAAATGAATTTTGAAAATATGGAGAATGTAAAGTTTAAAGGATTCCAAGAATCACAAAATATCAGAAAGATTTGGGTTGCACAAGCGTTTGATTGCGTCAGTTTCTAAAATTTTAAAATGCATTTTTGAGGCTCTTAGGTGTGTCAGATTTTGAATGTGATCTCGAAAATGGATCCAGAATGGTCCAATAGCTAGGGGTGTGATTTTTGCGCAAATTTGAGCACTTTGAAAATTTTGGTCAATAGCTATACAAGGGCTTGAGGGGTCATTTTCAATTCATTTGTGCTTTTGTCTTGTAGTGATTTTGAGCTCTGATAGAGACATGGTAGTGAATGTGAGATATCATCATTTTGAGCACTCCAGATGACACAGCCGGCCAAAAAACTATGGACCATCGATGAGTCATTGATTTTCCATCTTCGTACTATTGTTTTCATGCATTTCGAGGTCATTTATTGCATGTTGTAGCATGTTTTAGGATTGTTTAATCTTTCTTCACCCTAGATCGATCTCTTTTTGCGCAAAGATCTTCTTTCTTCATTTGAAGATTCAGGGTTGTCTGTTTCTCTGTGCATGACATGAGGATCTTCGTGCAAGAGTCATTTGGTTTCACACAAAGAAAGAGATTCTTCGCACGAGGCGATTCAGTTTTCATGCGAAATCCTCTTTTCTCACACGGACATTTCTTTCTTCGTGTGAGCAACTCTTTTTTCACGCGAATGCGTGATTCTTCAAGTGAAGAAAGAATGTCTTCATGCGAAACTGGTAGAATTTTGCGCGAGATTTCATTAATTTCGCTCAAAATTCCATGATAGTTTTGATTTTCGCACTTAAAAATTGGATTTTAGTTCATTTTGATGCTTCATTTCGACTTGATATTGATCGTTTGTTTGTCATTTTTTGTTTGTGCATGTAGGAGGTTTTTGGAGATGTATCATTCAGATCACACTATTTACCATATGGAGAGCTATTGCAGAGTCTTGATGACGTAGATCAGGTGCACATTGCCTGATTGGGGTTGTCCTCTCTATGCCAGATTCCAACCATGATGGTGAATCACGGCTTACTCACAGCTTTGGTGGAGCGTTTCCATTTGAAAATGAAAACCTTCCACTTTCCGATGGGCGAGATGACCATCACTCCAGAGGACATCTGGTGGATCTTGCAGATTCCCTTTCATGGTGCCCAAGTTATTTATGATACAGTGCCCTGAGCAAGGACAGAGGCATTATTAATTGTGTTTGAGAGAGAGCTACCGAGGGGTAGGGCCATCAACTAGGATTAGCTCATGCACACATATGGACTGACACACAGGCTGGCATCCATACTAGCTATATTCCTAAGTTGTTTCTTATGTCCTGACAAAGGATAGCATGGTTTGGAGTGTGGATGGGGTGCCATGCTTCGCAGGATGCTGGAGGCACCAGAGATCTTTAGGTGGGGTCAGTGCATGTTGGCCCACCTTTTCCATGAGATGCATGAGGTCATCTTCCATGAGAAGAAGACCATGGTAGAAAGGGTCTATGTATTGTAGATCTAGGCCTGGAAGCATCTTCCCATATGTAGGCCGATTTTTGAGGATGCTCGAGAGCCTATGGAGCCCTACATATGCAGATATTTAGGGTATATTACCCAGGCCCACTTGGGTAAGACTGAGCACTGGCACATGCATATTGATGACCTGATGTCCATTGTATGGCAACCCTGGAGAGAGACAGAGGACTAGGATGATGCCCCCAGAGAGCTGCCATGGATGTTTAGTTCTCGACCTATGGCGGGCAGGACTACATCTATCATAGAGAGATTCATGATCTCACGAGTGTGGCGGCAGTATGGCTGACCACAGGACATTTCACATGAGTACTATGCCTATGCCAAGGTGCAGAAGGATATTGAGAAGGGATAGCCTCCATGGATGGATCTAGGGCGATCCATGATAGATATCCACAGTCTAGCTGTTGTGCAGTGGGACTACCTGCAAGAGGTAGTACATGTAGGGATGATGCCTACATATCAGGCATTTTTGATCAGCCATCTATTCCAACGCTTCATAGATCCACTAGGGATGGCAAAGCAGGCACAAAGACAGGTGCCCCAGCAGTAGCAGGCATAGCCACAACCGCCAGGTCAGCCACAGGTCCAGCATCGGATACAATAGATGCCTATTCCCCCACGTCAGATGGGATCAGACCCAAGTGTTGGGGGTAGTGGGACAAGACATAATAGATGGTGGAGGTAGAGGACAGAGGAGCAAGCCCCTCAGCAGGAGGTGCCACAGTAGCAGGTGTCTCCACAGCCACAGGTACATCCACAAAAGCAGGCACTAGAGATGGTAGATGAGGACATGCCAGATCAATCGGTAGGTGGCATGCAGGACATGTTGCGAAGATATCGGTAGCAGGTTCGTGCGGCCTCCCAATAGTTGGGAGAGTTGCAGATTGCAGTAGCAATCAGGGATGCGTAGCTAGTGGAGAGACAGCGGGAGATAGATCGTTAGAGGGAGCACGCGGAGACTGCAAAGCGAAGGCTAGAGCTAGCACTTGATGAGATCCACTTTCAGTCAGCATGAGCACCTTATTATTATGCTACTTATAACAGCATGGTACCGGATGAGACATTGCAGGTTCAACAATTCTCTCAGTACACGTGAGAGTCTGGAGGCACAAGACCTCCTATCAGGCTAGATATACCACCACCGCCTTTGCCACCTGCTGCCCCTACTCCTCCTACTCCTCTTGGAGGTAAGAGTTCAAGAAAGAGTTAGACGCTCTATACCTGATTTTTTATTTTGATCCCTGGCTATGTATCGATTGGTGTGCCAGCACCACATGTATCATTTTTGATCGATTGCGCTCGAGTAGCACCCATTTTTGTACTGACCCATTCTTTGATATATATATATATATATACGATATTTTGAGCCAATTATTCATGTGTACATGTCATTGTCTATTTTGTTTTACTTCAATGTACATGAGATGTATGTTGTACTTAGATAGAACGCATATGTATGAACTAACATCTCACGTAGTATTGCATGTTTTTGCTTGACAGTCATAGGTATTCCATTGAGGAGCATGAATCGATGAACCAAATGCTTG
This sequence comes from Cupressus sempervirens, assembly GCA_028749045.1. NCBI lineage: Eukaryota > Viridiplantae > Streptophyta > Pinopsida > Cupressales > Cupressaceae > Cupressus > Cupressus sempervirens. The sequence continues at coordinate 264,636,480 of CM053784.1, forward strand.
TACAACCATGGAGGAATCTAATGCATGTGGAGTATGAACAGAATGACCATCGAATTGCATGGTTATGCAAATGAAGTATGTAATGAAAGACTATATTAAATGCAACCCTAGGTCTGGTTACCAAGCCTCGATGATTTATCATCACTGGATATAAAATAAAGCTGGTATATTATACAATTCCCACTGACATTGCAATCATAGAAATATGAATATAACATATGTTATTAGTTTTTCGGGATTAAATGTAAGCATTCGAGGCACAAGAAGCCAGAATGACTAGAACATTTGTCCCTTTTAATGTAGCAAGTTAACATAAGCATCAAAGCATAAATGCTAGGATGACCTTAATGTTGCTTGCATAACAGGCACACCAAACACATGGGAGATCCCTCTTATGCTAAGTATTCAGTATTCATTCTGTCTGCAATGACCCTTGCGTTCGTAACCTAAGACAGAAGTGTGCTAGATATACTCGCAGTGACCCGTACGTTCACTTAGCAAGACGAGTATTAGTATTTACTATAACAAGAAGAGTTTACTCCAACAAACAAGGAGAAGAACCAATGTCAATGACATATCTATATAAAAGGAGTCGAGGTACACACAGCCATCCAATATTAGATAGAGGCTCTTATAGTGGACACCCCTCTTATAGGATTATATCAACTTATTGGGACTAAATTGCAAACAGAAAGCAAAGAAAAGATCATGCCCCCAGTCATTACTTCTCTAGTCGAAGATGACATCATTGAGTTGCTCGAGGAGATATGATAAAGCAAAAACAAAGCAAAAAAAAGAAAAGCTCAGCATATCCAAACAAGTATATCATTTTTGAGTTCAATGTTTTGGGATTGATGTCAAGTGTCAATGTCTAGAATACATTTGAAAGAAATCTCTTCAGTAGGGTGACAACAGTAGGCAGACACAGTTAGAACGACTGGTGACTGAGGTCAAAGAGGAATCTTGATGGTGAAGAACCTAAGACGGACTGAGCAACAGTAGATAGACATAGCCAGGACAACTGGTGACTGATGCAAGAGATTTTCCATAAAGGAACCTGGAGACATGACTTAGCAACAGTAGACAGACACAGTTGAAACAACTGGTGACTGTTGTGAAAGAGATTCTATTAGGATAATCTTAAAAGAGCGACACTAGCAATAGTAGGCAGATGCAATGAGGACCACTGGTGACTATCGCGAAGGAGATTCTATAAGGATAATCTCCAAAAGAGTGACACTAATGGGGAATGCCCCCGAGTTGTGACAAGATTCAATCCATGGATACATGAGCGGAAAGTAGCAAAGCAAAAGCATGAAAGTGACTATACAGAATAGCCAAAAGATGCGCTGCAAGATGGACCATTGGGAATAAAAGGCACCTGTTTACCAGGTTTTCACCTTCTTGGCAAGATCTTCCTTTTTTTGCTATCATGATGCCTATTTCCAAGTTTTCATCAATGGCACTATTTCTTGTTTTTCAATTTTTTTTTTGTATTTTTCTCTTTTTTTGATTTTTTTTTCATTTTTTTGGAATTTTCAATTTTTTTGGTGTTACCAAGGCACCTATTGCTAGGTTTTCACCAGGGTAACAATTTTTTTCAAGACTTTTTCTTATTTTTAGATTTTTTTCAGGACATACAGATATTTACAAAGAGCTTGCTGAGATTAAATCAACTATAAAATCTCTTAAGGTGGAGAGCGTTGATAGGATCTTTAAGCACTTCTCCTTCAGTTGTGGAAAGCTGATAAGCACCAAATCCATATATTGTAGTAATGATGTAAGGGCCTAGCCAATTTGGTTCAGACTTTCTCTTTTGCATTCGTTGTTGTTGATTTAGGGTTCTCTCTTAGGACGAGGTCACCCAGCTGGAAGTCTCATGGCCTAATTCTCCTATTGTAGCTTCGTGCCATTATTTTTTGATATGCTCATAGATGATCAAATGCCACTTGTCGTCATTCATCCAGTAACACAAGCTCTTGAAGCCGAGCTATCCTATAGTCATCATCAGTGATAAGGCCTTTCATGGAGATTCTCAAGGTAGGAATCTCGACCTCTATTGGAAGCACAACATTCGCCCCATACACCAACGCAAAAGGAGTTGTGCTCGTTGGAGTTCTAATGCTTTTCCTATATGCCCATAGGGCTGGGTTGATTTGGAGATTCTGGTCTCTCCCTGACTTACTGACTATGCGACGAAGAATTTTGAGGATCACCTTATTGGATGCCTCAGCTTGGCCATTACCCTGGGGGTAATAAATGGAAGACCAATGTTGTGTGATCTTGAATTTCTTGCACAGTTCCTTGAGATCTTTATTTTTGAACTATCCTCCATTGTTAGTAATGATTGAGGATGGTACACCATATCTAAAAATGATGTAGTTTGTGATAAAAAGTGCTACAGTTTTGCCGTCAGCAATTGTGAGAGGGACTGCCTCTACCCATTTTGTAAAATAATCTGTAGCGGTGATAATGAACTTAAGTCCATTAGAAGAGGTTGGGTGAATCTACCCCACCAAGTCAAAGGCCCATTTTTGAAATGGCCATATTGTAGTAGAGGGAATTAGCCCTCTGACTAGAGCATGAATGAGATTCTCGTGTAGCTAACACTGCTTGCAAGACCTAGCATATTTAATAGCTTCTTGCTCCATTTTAGGTCAGTAGTAACTAGCACGAAGGAGTTTGCGAGCTAGTGTCAGGCCATTGGAATGAGATTCGCAAATGCCTTCGTGAACATCAATTAGTGCGTGTTTGGACTCATCGGGTTCTAAACACCTAAGGAGTGTTCCGTCGAGACCTCTCCTATACAGATCATCATCAATAATGACATAATGTGAAGCATTACGGATTAGGTAACATTTCTCATTCCAGTTCAAACCTTATGGAATGGTTTGATTACGAACGTAGGAATAGATGTGATGGTAGCGGGATGATTCTTGTCCTACAATAGAACTGATCATCTTGGAATCAGGTGTGTCATAGGCTGGGTAGTGTAACGCTTCCACCAAGAACTCGTGTTAGATATTATTTTCTAGCATTTGTAGTAGGGAGACCAGAGTGGCCATGGCATCAACCACTTTATTATCTATGCATGGAACTTGTTGGAAGGTGATGTGTGCAAAATATTTCATCAAGTCATCAACCATACATTTGTAAGGAATTAGTTTTCCATCCTTTGTTTGATACACATCATTTACTTGGTTGATGACAAGCTGAGAGTCACCGAAGATGTCCAACTAATCTACTCTCCATTTAGCTGCAATTTTCATACCATTGATCAAAGCTTCATATTCAGCAATGTTATTTGTACAAGGAAACATAATCTTGTACGCTTTGGGCAATGAGTATCTCTATGGTGTAATGAAGAGTAATCTAGCACTTGATCCTTGTTGTGTGAAGGACCCATCAAAGAACATAACCCATGCATGGTATGTGAGTGACAAAATTGACTCATCAGGGAAATCAATGTTTATTGGTAGAAGACTCTGTATGGGTTCCTCAGCCAGCTGGTCTACAATTGCTTGCCCCTTTATAGCTTTGCATTCAACATATTGGATGTCAAACTCACTTAGTATCATGACCCATTTAGCCAATCTTCCTGTGAGAGCTGCCTTACTAAGCAAGTACTTTAATGGATCTATTTTAACCACAAGCCATGTAGTGTGGGCAAGCATGTAGTGTCTCAACTTCTGGGAAGCAAAGACAACTACCAAGCAAGCTTTCTCATTAATGCTATAGTTTTTCTCATAAGAGACCAATGTTCGGCTCAAGTAATAAATAGCTCTTTCTTTATTGTCATTGTCTTCCTCAGCCAACAGGATTCCCAATGATGTTTCAGTAGCTGAAATGTATAAAAGCAAAGTCTTTTCATGCATAGGAGGCATCAATATTGGGGGATTGACAAGATATTGTTTGATCTGTGTTAAACTTTGCTCACAATCTTGGATCTAATTAAATTTCACACCCTTATGTAAGGTCTTTGTGAAGGGTTGTGATTTATCCGCCAATTGTGAAATAAACCTGCAAATAGATTGAAGCCTTCCCTATAGTCCTCTCATCTGACTGATGTTCTGAGGTGGTGGCATGTCCATTATTTCTTGTACTTTTTTTGTATCTACTTCAATTCCCTTTGCAGAAATAATATATCCCAACAATTTTCCCAATGTGACACCAAATGCGCATTTCTTAGGATTGAGCCGAAGACTGAATTTTTTCATCCGATCTAGGATGGGTCCCAAATCGTGCAAATGAGTATTGCATTTAGCACTTTTGACCAAGGTATCATCAACATAGTCCTCCATGGTTCTATGCATCATGTCATGGAAAATTGTAGTAACAGCCCGCTGATATGTAGCTCTAGCATTCTTTAAACCAAATGGCATCACATTCCAACAAAAGGTTCCCCATACACATGTGAAAGCTATTTTATCTTGATCTTCTGGCACAATTTTTATCTAATTGTATCCAAAAAAACCATCCATAAGTGAATACATCTCATAGCTAGTTGTCATGTCCACGATCATATTGATATTAGGGAGCGAAAAGTCGTATTTAGGACATGCCAAGTTAAGATCACGAAAGTCTGTACAAACTCTGATAGATTTATCGTGCTTGGAAACAGGAACAATATTGGATATCCATTCAGCATAATCAATTGCATGGATGAAACCAGCCTTTAGAAGTTTCTCCAATTCTGCTTTGACGAGCAATGCAACATGAGGGTGCATTTTTCAAAGCTTCTGTTTAACCGATTTGATGCCTAGTGCTATGGACAAGTGATGCATGATAAGATCAAGATTCAATCCTGGCATGTCAGAATATGTCCAGGAAAAATTTATTTTCTTCTCCTTGAAAAATTTATTTTCTTCTCCTTGAAAAAGGAAATGAATTGTTCCTTTTCTTCAGGTGACAATGATTGAGCTAGATGTATCACATGAGGATGTTCTTCGGTGCCCAGGTTAATTTACTATGTCGGCTCTATTAAAACTGATGATCTCTCCTAAAAGTGACTAGGAAGGACATCAAATATCTCATCTGTGGGTGCCTCAAAGAGGTTTTCACCCTTGGATATGTCTTTTGTTTTTACTTTTTTGGGATCTGACACTGCCACAATGTGGTTTTCACCATCGGACCTCTTGCATTTTTTCTTTTTAATTATGTGACTGAGATATTTGATGTCGGCCTCAGTTATGTTGATACTCTACTCATTGGTGGAAGACATTATAGGTTTAATAGAATTTAGGTAACAAGAAAGAGCATAGTCATTTTGGAATGTGGGGACTTTCTTAGATGCATTGGGGTTCCAATCTATAAGCTCGGGATATGCGAGTGAGAGAGTAGTGGCTAGTTCAATGGCGTTCATAGTATCATCATTAAGTGCATGGACTAGCAATTTGAGACCTATGGAGACCTCATCCACAGATGTATTCAACACCTTGGAGTATGAACGTTAGTAATTGATGACTCTAGGACACTAGTTGAATCAAACCCCTGTGACCTAACCCTAGACGTTTCACCCACTTCGATTCGATATTCATAGACATGCACTTGGTCAATGTCTTTATTAGTAGTAGCTTCTGAAAGATTGTGAAAGTCCTATTCATGAGAATCGGTGCTACATGGTGAGAGACTATAGAACTCCCCAAGAGTGATAGGGACATACTCTCCTTCAACCTCTAGATTCTTACACAAATACTCAATACGGCATGACTAACTAGATTCTCCCTTTTCTAAATGATATTTGAGTTGCTCAGTATTTTCCTCAAAAGAATCACTAGTATCATCCACAGTGCTAACACGTGGCACAAAGTCATCTGGCTCAACAAAGAATTTAGTGAGATCATAAGGAATAGGATGAGGGTAGGAATCCTCATCATGAGATTCTTCCTCTCAAGTATCTGACTCAGATTGTAACTCATTTTCAGATGAACTCTCAAGTACGGGTATGAATTTATTCAATTCCAAATGGAAGGGGACCTTCTTAAACCCTAGGCCAGTTGTGTTGTTGTTGCTTCGAGCTATTTCTTTGATAGGATCTATTAGACCATTGTTATTGCACCCAATAGGGCCGGTTCCCTTGTAACCAAAATGCTTCATAAGCTTAAGACCAGGTCAATATTTGTTAGGGTTGATTTCTTGAGCTTGTTCTATTAAGTCCACTGGAGCTTCTTCTTTGTAAAGCCATGCAAAAATGCCTCTATTTTCACTTTCATCTTCTAAGGGAACTATGGCCTTGACAAAAGAGCCATTAAACTTGGTCTGAGGTGTCAGCACGAATGGCTTCTTTGGTTTTGAGGGCCTCCCATAATGTCGAGGGGACTCTAGAATAGATGTTAATGATAGCTATAGTTCCATGTGGTACTCTCCCATACCAGTTTCTTTCAATTTAAATGACTTCTCAATTTGTTTCAGCTTATTGTTGTGACAATTAGTAGATTCACGGTTAGCAAGGACGAACGAATCAGCAGCTTTGAGCATATTGCAGGTGTAGCTAGTAGTGGCAACAATAGTAACTTCGAAGCTATGAAATGGGAATTTAATGCATTGGTGGTATGTGGATGGCATAGTGCACATCTCATGTATCCATGGCCATCCCAACAGAATGTTGTAGGCTAAGGGAATGTCAAGCACCTAACAGGTGACATCCCTTTCGACAGGACTGACGCGAATTGGTAAAGTCACAAGACCTAGTGACTTTCATTCTACTTCATCGTATGCTTTAATAGTGATCTTTTTTCAAGGATCAAAAGAGTCCTTAGAATAATCCAATTGTCTAACCAGAGTAGTAGAAACAATATTTAGGCCAACACCATTGTCAATGAGTACCTCAATGTATAGAGGTTGATTGTGTGGGTGATTTAGTGAGTTTTCATCCTCCTCAAAGAAGGTCATAAGATGAGGTGAGGTCAGGTGACCTACCATGGATTGAAATCACTCAAGATCAAGATCTTGAGGAACATTTGCCTCAGTGAGGGCTTTGTCCAAAATTTGCTTGTGAGCAAGCGAGATTTTAAGCAGCTCAAATATGGAAATGTGAGCATTGGTTCATTTTAACTGATCGAGAACACTATATATAGTTGCAGTCAAGTTCATTGTGTGTTTTGCACCTTTACCAGATGGACCAGCAAGGGCTTTGTCCTTGTGTTGTTCAAGATTTGAAATAGGAGGTGCAGGGCCTTTGAGCACCAACTTCGCATGAGAGTGAGTAATAGCATTAGCACAATGTTGCGAAGACACATTATCCATGTTATTGGAAGTAGGGCCTCTTAAGACAAATGGTGTCTTAGGTTTGTCATTATCTTGCTTCCCCTTTATGGTAATAACATCGTAGTATTCAAAATCTACAGGTTCAACCATGTGAATGACATTGTCATCATTGGAATATGTATAGTTGACCTTATTGTAGGGTTCTGGCTTCAAAGTCTCTCCTTCTTTATAAGCTAGGAAAGGCTCTTTGAACGCCTTGTGGTTCGAGTTTTTGTTATGTCCATCTACCACAAGTTCACCAGCATCAATCATGTCCTGGACTTTGTGATGCAAGTTTATACAGTTGCTGGTTTTGTGTCACTTATTTTGGTGATACTCACAAAATGAGGTCTCATTCCACCATGGTGGATGTGGTTGTGGATCATAGGGACGAGGGTTATCCATTGGTGAGATAAGCTTGTGTTATAGAAATTTTTGTAAACCATGTCCAAAGGTTCTCCCAAAGGCGTATACTCTCACTTGGGTCATGTTGCCCATGAGTTTCTCAATTTGTTTCCAGACATCTTATTGTCAGAAGGAGCCTTCTCAGCATTTTTGGCCACTTTGAGGCAATCTATGAGATTAAATGTTGCTTTAGCAGGTTTTGGTGTGACATTATCAACAACCCCATCATGTACAATTTCTCGGTTCTTGTTGACATGTTTGGTTTTATTCCTGTTGGAAGTGGAACCTTGTTTTGTGTCTCTCTGAAGAGTGAGTTCACGTTTCTTGACCATAAATTCTTCGATACAGATAGCCTGTGTAATCATGTCTTCAAAGGTACGTGGACCTTGTAGTTGGACTCTATACCCGAAATCAGGTAAGAGGTTATCAGTGAAAATGTCAAGCTTCTCCATTTTTGGGTTTTTACGGGAATACTTAGTGTATAGTTGTCTTCATCATTGGAGGAAAGTGAGAAAAGGCTCACCAACCTTCTGTTTAAGGTTGCATAGATCTCGAATATTTATAGAATGTTGAATGTTATGAGAATATTGCTAAACAAATGAATTAGCAATTTCTTCAAACGTCTTAATACCAGGAGGTAAATGTGAGAACCACTCCAAAGCCTGACCGCCTAGGCTTGTAGGGAATAAACGCATGAGGTACATTTGACTGTTATAAACTCCATAGACAAAGCACCAAATTCGCGCAAGTGATCTTGGGGATTAGTAGTACCAAAGTACTTATCATATCTGGGTAGTTCTATGCCTCATGGTAAAGGCAACATGTTTATACTTTTGTCAAATGGGAATGAACAAAGAGCGTCCAATGTGTATGTCTTTGTAGGTTTCTCCTTCTCATGCATCATCTGAGCCAATTGGTCTTGCATAATTTTTAGTTGTTTTTGGAGTTTAGCGGTCTTAGTTTCTTCTTCACGTGTGATAATGGTCTCCACATTGAAATGTGTGGGCAGTTTAGCTCCCTCTTGGGCAAGTTTGAGAAAGTACTTTTCTTTCTCTTCGTTGAGTAGGATTCCCATAACCTTCTGAAAGTTTTTGTCTCTTCAAAATTTTGCTATGTGTTCAGGAAGGATTTCCACCTCTTCATGTTCCTCATCAGTGTCATATTCTTTCTCTTTCTCTTTGTCATCCCTAGGTGGTTCTGGATATCAACTATGACTACCATGTTCAGGTTCACAATTAGTCATTATAGGAATGTGTTCAGTTTTTGTACGTTGTGTTTCAAAAGGGTCTGTGGAGAAAGGATCATACATTATATTTGGGAATGTAGGACCTCTACTTGTCTCAGTATCCTCTTGGTAAAAAGGATTCCTAATTTTTTGCAAATTGGAAAATGTTCATTGAACTTGAGATGACCTGGCAGGTGAGGAAGATAGTGAAGACGCCTCACTAGCCAAACTGGATACAGATTGAATAGCGAAAGGTAAGCTACCTCTGCCACAATAACGACCCCTAGCATGACCACGTCTAAGGTTATCAGGATAAAACATGTTGCCGCTTCTAGTTGTGATAGTCATAGGCAAGGACAAGAAGCTAGAACTTGGACAAGGACTACACTAAGATTGAGTCTCAAAAAGGACAAGATAATAGGAAGAATGTTGTTCACTAAGGCACAAATGGTCTGATTTAAAGGCTAGAACAGCCAGCGATTATGACCATTGTGACACAAAGTAGGACAAACATTAAGACAAAGACCAAAAAAATACTTATGAGACGAGACTAGTCAAGGCGTAAGACACAAGCCTTTAGCTAAGCGAAGTGTTGTTGTTTTAGGACTATTTGCAAATAGAGAGTGATAAACGGATGCAAAAAAGGATAGCGTGCAGGCCACAAATAGCTAAAACAAATCCAAATTGGTAATGTTGATACAAAGTCTCGCACAAAAAACCTTTATGGGTCATGTGAAGAAGTTTTACAACTCGCGCGAAGAAGTTTCTATCTTGCGCGAAGGTCAATGATAGCAATTTAATTTCATGCAAAGAAGTTTTTCAGGATCGCGCGAAGATGCACAACAGCAATTTAATTTCGCATGAGAAGAAATCAATTTTGCACGAGGAGCATATAATTTTGCGCGAGACCAAAATGATTTTGTACGAAAAGGAAGACCAATTTTACAACAGTGACTGATTTTGACAAAAAAAAATTTGATCATTTCAGTAACCAGGAAGATAAATAGGCACGTAGAACAGCAAGCAAGTGATTTCAAGCATGTCTGAAAACAATGAGCAAGGGCGAAAGAAACCTTGCGCATGAACAATCAAGTGACTTAGTTTTGTGTTAATCCCTAGGAGAGATGTTTGTGTATGTTTTCAAAAGGTTTTTCAATCATGCATACATCCCTAGAAAATAAAAGTTGGCCTCTCTAAGGTTTTTAGTAATGGTTTGACTCTGCAACTTTTATGACTCACAGGGGTGACCTCCAATCCCAGCGCACCGAGGTTTTGACACAGTCCAAGAACTTAATCTTCAAGAGCTGCTAGGGAGATCTAACAACCCACAATGAACCACACTCGTGGAGATTTCTTCCACAAGGACATTTATATAGTGGTTGTCACTACCATGGCAAAAATGGCTATTACCGCTTGAGGTTCTGTCAATGCAATTTTCCCTATAGAGGGATTGTCTGCTACGGTTAACCCTCTCTAAAGGTGACCAACTCACAATAGTATACCACAAGGGGACTTAGCTTCCAGATTTAAGGTTTTGACACCTTTTCACCTTTAGCCCAATCAAAGCAGACAGATTAATTTGACATGCTAAACCAAGATTATCTTTTAAAGATCTATGATATCATCTCCCAGTGATCTATCAACCTCTCAAAAGAAAGGATGCCTTAATCAACAAGTTGAAGATTCATCTATTGGTGAGATGCTCGAAGTATCCTCCCCACCTACAAGGAATCCATCTTAGAGAGGACTTTCACTGGGAACCCACTCCCTCAAGATCCATGAATAGTGTTTATGGGGGCTTAATTATTATGTGTGTACAGATGTTAATTTTTGAAAGCAAATTTATCCAAAAGAAATCAAAGAGCACAAGGTGGTACACTTAACACTTTAACTAATGCGAGGTGAGTCTAAAGATGTGGAACATTTAACCCCTCACACAAGCCAAAATGAGTCCACAATCTCATAAATTAGTGAGTTCTAGATAGCACAAAAGGGTTTCCTTGTGGAGTATTTAACGCTTCTTTCCTGTAGACCCCTCCCCTTAACGTGGTGTTGATCTTGCAACCACAGGGTGGAATAAGGGGCTGATGGATTAGCGAGTCCAATAACGCAAGATAGCTAATTAGATTTATCACTAATAACTAAGCCTGCTAGATGAAACTAATAGAGATCACAACCTAGCATCAATATTATGCATGTGTTGTAAAATGAGAACATGGAAGGAAATACACACAAGCTTGACACAAGAGATATTCATTTTAGCTCCAAATGAGGTGTTATCAGTCAAAGAGAATTACTTGGTAATCCTCACAATGCGCTTAGTAGATTTTACTTGTTTTTAGCAACTTTTATCACATTTTTCCAATTGTCCCGTAAACTGCTGTTATGATGTTCCAAAAAAATCAAAAAAACACAAAAAAACTAAAAACTATGAACAGTCATCAGAAAAACTAGAAAACACGAAAATCAATGCAAAAAATTGCCTCTATCAGCAGAGTTTTGCGCAAAATTCTTGACAGTCAGCGTGAAGAAGTTTTATGGCTCGCGCGAAATTATATTCGGCTCGCACTAAGAAATAGGTTTCATGCAAAGTTTCGCGTGCCCAAGAACTTTCTTGCGTGATGCAGAAAGAATCTTCGCACAAAGATTCTGGATCCTCGCACAAAAATGAACAATCTCGTACGAAGATTCTTGAATCTATACAGAACAATATGGACAAAGAACAAAAAAATATTTTAAAAGTACAGAAAGAGGCCAAAAAATTGATTTTTGAGCCCCACGGTGGGCGCCAAAATGTATGCGTGAATATGTGGCCTCTGCTAACACACACACTTCAACACGGTCATTGTATGCGGATTCATCTCGAAATGAACATTAGATTGGTCATCCAAAAATCAGCCGGCAAAGCAACCTATTGCCTTCTATCTAAAGGGAATTGCTTGTCAGATATCCTTAGATTCGAGGTGTTTAAGCAACTAGACCCTGTAAGAACGAAGGATTTGAATGCAATTTAAGCTATATGAATGTGCAAGTAATCTAGATGAAGTACAAGCAATTAATCTAAGAAATAAAAGACATTAAACTAAAAATGTATGCATTATTAAGCTAGATGAATTTAAACTAAGAATGCAAGATGTATGTAAAAATATGAGCAAATGTGAGTATGAATTCCAGCAGCAATTCGATGCAAAATCTCCAAATTCATCCTCTTTTAAAATGAAGAGATGAGGGTCTCTTAAATAGACTTTCTTGGAATCCATCAACAGTTGAGATCGATTTCAATCAACGGTCAGGATTAAAGGTGAAGTTCAGTCATAAAGGGAGATTCCCAAATTAAAGGGAGTTACCAGATTTAATTTGAGTAAAATAAGGAGTTAACTAATTCAATTTGAGTAGAAAAAGGAGTTAACTGATTTAACTCATTTTTTATCAATAGTGAACTGGAAATTTCCCTTTTTGAACTGAAGAGAGATTTTGGTGAAATATTTAATTTAATAAAATGAGATATGCTCTCATAATTAACTTTTCTATTTAATTAAATAATCTTTTAATTAATTTAGAGGCACTTTTCTTATTTAATTAAATAACTTCATTTAATTAATTAGGAATGGTTTCCCATTTAATTAAATAATTTTGTTTAATTAATTAGAAGTAAGTTCTCCATTTAATTAAATAATTTCGTTTAATTAATTAAAATAGGCACATTTATTAAATTAAATAAATTTAATTTTGTAGTACATTAGCCTTTAGGATATAATTTAATTTAATTAAAGTATAAATACTTAGTAATTAAATTAAATATTAATCAATAGGTTTAATGCGACTAACATGAGTATGTACTATAGGAATTAAATAAAAAATATGATGAATGTAGATTAGGGTCTCCTAAATCTGACAATTAAGTCAAGTAGCAAATAGCAGAATGAGAATTGCCTATTAGAATATGTCTTTAGGATTGGTTAAAACTAGACCAGAATTAGTATGATGGCAATGAGCCAATTTTGGGGTATTACACAAGGGATGCATTTCGTTGGTTCCAATCAGTCAAGAGGGGTCATAGGTTAACAGATGACCCCTATCAAAACATTTAATGACAACATATGTCCCTAGGGGCCCTTGGACCCCTAGGGACACTTTTGGTTGGTTTTAGTGAGTTGAGATGGGTCATAGGTTAACCTATTACCCCTCTCCATGCATCTCATGTCAATATATGTCCCTAGGGGCCCTAAGACCCCTAGGGATGCATTTTGTTGGTTCTAATGCATCGAGAGCGGTCATAGGTTAACCTATGACCCCTCTCAATGCATTTCATGACAATGAATGTTCCTAGGGATGCATTTGGTTGATTCGAATGCATCAAGATGGGTCATAGGTTAATTTATGACCCCTCTCAACGCATTTCATGACAACATATGTCCCCAGGGGCCCTAGGGGCCCTAGGGACCTAATTGGTTGGTTTGAATGCATTGAGAGGGGTCATAGATTAACCTATGATCCCTCTTAATGCATTTCATGTCAATGTATGTCCTTGGGGGCCCTATGGCCCCTAGGGATGCAATTTTTTGGTTCCAATGCACCGAGAGGGGTCATATGTTAACCTATGACCCCTATCGACACATTTCATGACAACATATGTCCCTATGGGCCCTAAGACCCCTAGGGATGCATTTGGTTGGTTCTATTGGATCGAGATTTCATTACAACATATGTCCCTAGGGGCCCTAATACCCCTAGGATGCATTTGGTTGGTTTTAATGCATCAAGAGGGACCTATAACCCTTCTCAACGCATTTCATGACAACATATGACAACATATGTCTCGATGCATATCATGACAATATTTGATTTAATAATAATATAATACTGTATATTTTAATATTATAATAATATATTATTAGATTATATAACAATAATAATCACATATATTACTAGATTATATATTTAATAATAATAATAACCATATATATTATTATGTATAATAATAATAATCATATAATATTACGATATATATTTAATAATAATATTTATCATATATATTACTATATTATATTTAGTTATAATAATTATTATATTTATAACTATATTATATATAATAATAATAATCATAATATTCATACATATTACTATATATAATAATAATCATCATAATAATCCTCTAAAAATTTCCTCCAAAATTTCCAATGTGGGTGGTTTCCCTCTCAATTCAAAAATTTGGAGTAATCAGATACCCGACTTCATATCGAGTTTCCACTCTGTAATCGGATACTCGATTTGAAATCAGGTATCTGATTAGGCTTGGTATTTACCAAACCTATTTGGTCAACCCAAAAAATGTGTTTGAGAAGGGTTTCACTGACACTCAGAGTTTGAGTAGCCATTTGTTAATGTTATTTTCATCGAAATTGAATGAAATGAAGAGGGTTTTTTTTATAACACTCTCAAGATTCCATCAATATAATATCTGTCAAATTCTAAGTTCAATAAGTATTTATTAGTTAATTTTCAATGAAGATGATTGTAAAGTGTTGATTGACATACTAATTGAAAAATAGCTATAACTTTCAAACGTTATAACATTTTTTTAAATCCGAAAAAGTTTCATCACATTCTATGCTTCACCTAGTATAAGGAAAAATAATAATTAATTTGGTAAAATTTTCAATTAGCTAAGGTGGTCAAACACGGGATTTTTTTTATTCCAAAAAAATTTTAGTAGAAAATTCATATTTAATTATTTATTTGGAATAAAAATACCCAAAAATATGTGTCACATCCATTCATGAGTCTGCTTTTTATATCTATAATTATATTTAAAAATATTATCATTTGATTTTGATTAAAGTGGTCAGACATACACCTACTTTTTATTTTTGCTCTGAAATTTTCATAATACTGCATTATAATCCAAACTTTTGACCAATCAATTTTTTTTTCTCTAGATAAGACCTAGTATTTTAGAAGCTATATTCAATTTCCTATAGATTATTTTCTTACAGCTTTTTGATATAAAGTCCAGAACCACTTTAAAATTATGTGTCAATTTGGCATAACCCTAATTTGCTAGTTTTTCACTACCACTTAAGGCCATAGTTTGGTTGACCATGATCCTACACATACCCATTAAGTATAATAAGACAATAATAATAGCTACTTTTATTCTATAAAATAATCTAATAGATATCCTTCTCGAGGCAACTATTTACATAAATTATATATGTACAATAGGTGCCTCAGAAGGATATCTCTCAACTTATTTTATATTTAAGTAAAATATATACAATTGATGAACCTTACATTCTTCCACTGAGATTAGTGGAAACTAATTCTTGTAGTTTTTATTGTCTATTACTCTAGTTGGTGATTTTAAAAAAAAAAATCTTAATCTTTCATTTTTTAATGGAGCTTTCATAGAAACTACTATTAAATTTCTTGATATTTAAGTTGACCCTTCTCATTTACGAAAGATTGTGTTGAAAAAATATTTAGGTATTGAATGTTCTAATTTTTAAATATATAAGTGTTAAGTTTTGATCAATAAAAATAAAAATAATTATTTGATTAAATATTACTTTTTATTTGCTACCATGTTAGGAACTATAGTGAATGCATAACACTTAAACATTGATTAATTCATTTATATTGAGACAATCAAACTGCTCAAATTATTACATAAATTTCCTATGTACTATGTGCTAACACTTTAATTTTTAGCAACTTGCATATTTTTTATGACAAAAAATTGATGTGAAATATTTAGGGCAATCTGATTAGCATTGCAGATGGTGAGTAGTGATATTGATAGACTCCAATGCAAAAGAAGGCACTAAAAACTCTTTTTTTGTAGACAAAACAAGAGAAGTATCAAGATTAATAATTTTTTTGCATTCATCCTCATTTTTCCCTTTTAATAAGGAACATGAAATGTAGTATTGATTTATACAAGCGTTATTTCTATGAGAATTACCCAACATACTTGATAACTGTCCAATTTAGTGATGAACAAAATGTAACATGAAATTTTAAAAAAGAGCCTTGAAACTTGCATTTCTTTTTTAATTTCTACTTCACCTCAACTATAAGGAGCCCCAAGTCTCTCTAATACATATGAAACCACAACAACATGGGGAGTTTAAACTAATAAGTGGGCAAGGCAATAATCACAGTTGATGCAGTCCACCCTCTGCTAGTTTCTTCTTAAAGAGAAGTAGTTAATGCAATTGTTTTATTCTCCCTAATCGTTATCTAGTTGAGTAATGTATTAGACAAATTATTCTTCTATGCTACAATCCTTTCTTGGTGGTGTAGGTCAAATATCTATAGTAAATGGCTAGAAAAGAGGTATTTTCACAGCTCATTTCTACTTAATATTCTATAGATTCTATAATTTTTGCAAAGTTAATTTTAAGTTTCTCATACTTTTTTTTTTTGAACTTATTCCCTTTGAATTTTTGGAAAACAAGGGAATTGGGTTTTAAATAATTTATTTTACTTTGAATTATATTTGTAAGGGTTGGAATTGGTTAGAAATGTGCCAATGGACAACAAGAAGAACATGCTCATTCAATGACATGTTCTATTGGTATTAAGGAATTATGAGGAGCCAAGGAAGAATTTGAGAAGCATAAAAACTCATCAATTGTTTCTCCCAAAGAAGCCTACTAAAACGGCTTCATATCCTAAAGTGCAAAAGTTTCCTAAAAAGTGAGATCAGATTTTCTTTGTGCTAGTTTGTCAACACCACCATTTTCAAGTAATTTTTAACTTCTACAAGGCTTGTGGTCTTGACTATGGTGTTATGGATTTTTTTAGTCAATTATTGAGGTTTTTAACTAGATGATTTAGATGACAGGTAAAGTGATATAGGGAATTTTTGTATTTTATTAAGAAATCAAGTGAGAAATTTATGCCAATGGTAGCTAACACTCCATTATATGAAAATGTAGTTGTAGGTGTGAGTACTATTTCAAGTGATTCTTTTCCCTTCAAAAATGCCAAAAATATTTTTATTTTATTTTTCTAGATTCCATGTGGCATGCAAAACCTTGGCAATAACCTTGCAATGCTTCCTACATCTAACAAGCCAACTTAGGTTGAAAAGATAAAACCTTTCTATAAAGCATATACAATATCAAACATGGTATGTATGAAGTATTGTCATTTCCATTTACATGAACAAATTTTTCTTCAATGTGCATTTAATTTTTGGGAAGTGCATCTTACATTACTTCAGGGAAAAAATAACTACCATAACTTAATAATTAAGATACAAGGTCAATCTCTCTTTTTGAAAACTTGAAAAGCTAAAATTACGCATCTATCCTTCAAGGAATGACTACTAACTTTAGTGTGGAAACATTTTAAACTTTCTCAAACCTATATAGCCACCTCTTGCTGAAAATTACTTAGTTCCCCTAAGGGAGTCCTTGAAATTTCTGTAGGTTTCTTTAGTTGAATTTCCACATGAATGCAGCAAAAGCCAACTAAATTGTGTGTTTATAAATTTCAAAGTAGGCCAATTTAAAATTAGCTGACAAGTTGATATAATGTATCATATTTTTCTACATAAATTGCATTCTAGGTGTAATTTACCTTTGATATTATTATGATGTCATATTCTTTGTTTCTATTCTATAGGACAAACAAACGTTATCATTCTTGAATATAGAGGAGTAAAATGTTGATCTACATACATCTGATAAGTACAATGAATGACTAGGACAAGATTGTGTTGAAGTGGAAATGTTCGTAAAACTAGTACTTACTCAACTCTACTGAGTAGAAAGTGTTATGCCTTAATTCGTTAGTGGGTACCAAGCTAGCCAGATTAAATAGAATAGTTCAAAGAAAGCCTTACATGTGCTAATATGAACCAAAGAGAATATTTTGGTGGTTCCAAAAAATAAGTAATTCATTTTATATTAATTATGATTCATTTTAAGTAATATGGTGTGGTGTCACATGAATATTTCTAGGTATTATAGGATTCCTTTGATCCTTCTTTCTCTTCATATTAAGAGTGATTCAAAAAGTTAAAGTACAATTCATCTTGGAAGAGAACATGGGAATGTGGATGCAATGCACTTGGCAAATATACTATTTGTTTAAACCTTATGATGTACATAGTTTTGTATGTTGATAAAAAAACATTACTTCAAGTAATGAACTTATAACTATCTTAAATATTTTTTGAACATTTTAATTTTTAAATAGTGCATTGGTGAAATTTTGGTGTAGGTAGAAAATTCCTTGTCCAATTTGTACATTGAAGAAGCTGGCAGTAAAACTTTAGGCAAAAATGGAAGTGTTCTTTCCTTAAACTAAGGAAATACTCATGTAAGAATAACAATAAAAAATTTCTTAATAATATTTTCCTCTTAGGAGCATTATTTTGCGTTTAGCAACTAATTAACTATAACAATGGTTCATTGGAGTATAATCTAGTTCTACTTGTAATTTAATTTGAAACCCCTATGCAACCTTCTAAGTTGAATATCAAGTTCATCTTTGGCAAGGGGAAAAAATGAACTTAGAATAACATACAAAATCCAAGAAAATCATACCAAAAATCTTTGCAAGCCAATCCATCTCCAAAACCTACATGTTTTCTAAACATAATTAGTTGCATCCATATAAGCTTAGAGAAATATTACTTAGAAGCATTTTTATGAAAATTGCTTGTGTCTAATAGTCTATTTTATTCCTTGAAGTGTAAGCATCAATGTTCTTGTCAAGGCTATTTCCAAGTGATAGTAGAAAAAGAAAATGACCCAAGCACTTCCAATGCAAAAAGAGTATAAGAGTTTTCTTTCTTTAGGTTATTAAGGCTCATATGCACCTAGGAACTAATTGCATTGCTAACTTTCTTCAAATATTAATTTGATGGATTCAAAATTATTAGGCATCTTTAAGATGCCATGATTTTCTAGTTCAATATGGTTTAAATTTGTATCTGACATCAAAGATATATTCAGGACTAAACCAAAAGAAACTACTCCATTGTTAGCATGGTGATTATACAATAGAGAACGATGAATTTTATAGTACAAAGTTAGAAGAGAATCACTCCCTATATTGAGAATCAGGTCCACACAAAAAAAATTATTTAATATTTATTTCCCCTTAGGAGCCTTTTCTTGTGTTCAACAATTGATTAACTATAGTTCATTGAACTATAATCTAGTTCTTCTAATGATTTAATTTGAAACCCCTATGTAGCTTTCTGATTTATTGCCAAGTTTATCTTTGGTGAGGGAGAAATGAACTTAGAATGAAAAAAAAAATCCAAGAAAATAATACCAAAGATCTTTGCAAGCCAATCCATCTCAAAAACCTACATATTTTCTAAACATAATTAGTTGCATCCATATAATCTTACAGAAATCTCACTTAGAAGAAATTTTATTAAAATCGCTTATGTATAATAATCTATTTTTTTCCAAATGATGGTGTCAAGGGTGTTGTCAAGGCTATTTCCAAGTGATAGTAGCAAAAAAAATGACCTAAACACGTGTGATGCAAAAAGAGTACAAGAATGTGCTTGCTTAAGCTCATCAAGGTTCGTATCACCTAAAAACTAATTGCATTGTTAAATTTAGATTCAAATTTTAATTTGATGGATTCAAAATTTAGGGACATCATCAAGATGTCATGAGTTTCTAGTTTAATATGGTTTAAAATTGTATTAGGCATCAATGTTATATTCAAGAGTGAACCAAGAGAAACTACTCCATTGTTAGAATGGTGGTTATACAATAGAAAATGATAAATTTTATAGTACAAAGTTAGAAGAGAACCACTCAATGTCTTGAGATTTGGATCCACTTGTCCTAGAACTAGTCTACATACTTTTTCCATGCATACAAATTGAATTACCTCATCCCCTTTAAAATACCATAGAAAGGCATCTAGCCCCTTGCATTTCTACCTATGACAAGATCTAGTAAGGGCTGAAGTATAACATGCTAAAATGTACATTATAGTTTTTTGGTCGAATCTTATGTAAAAATCACAAAAAATATATCTACTTCATATTTATTCCTTCTAATAATTAGATTGCATTTTAAGCACTATATATAATATCCAATCTTGTGGGTGAAATATCATTGTTTGTTCTTACATTAAATAATTTTATGAGCAAGTCTTGTATGTAATGTAGAGGCTAATAATCAACCAAGAATGACTTTCCTGCATTATTTTTGGAAATTTGATGTGTCATTGAATAGGCATCAAAATTTTAATTCAATTTTTTGACCTTATCACTCATGTTATCATATCTGCTCTACTTCTCATGCTAGAATATGTACATAATTTTTATCTAGTAAATTTGGTTTCATGATAGTAACAATTTAGATTTTGTTAAAAATTCTAGTGTTTTGTATTTCACTTGAAGTATGCTATTTTTTGGTAATAGTTAGAAATCAATTTATCTGGATATAAGACACCATAGATTTTGTCTTATATTAGAAAGATTTAACAATGGCATAGATTGCAGTGTTTTGAATATTGTAATTTTCTTAATTTATTGTAAATGTGTTACTATTATTTGATCTTCTCTTGAAGTTCCAATGTCTATTATTTTACTCTTTGTTCTTTGTCACTAGTAGCAAGGTTCTTGTTCAATATGGTATCTTCTCCTTAAATTTTACTTAATGGTCTGATTTTAACTATTCATTCTTCTTTTCTAGCAAATTTCTTCACTGATGACCATAAGTAGAGGAATCCTACAATAAAATCAAGGAAAAAACATGGTACACTAGAAGATATAGTACAATACATTTTCTTTAATTAAAATGAAGAACCCGAGAAGATATTATTTTATTTTATTTTAGTGTAGAATTTCAAGTATTTAAAAATATGGATTTTTTCTATTTGTTACAGGATATTCAGCAACCTTTTAACTTCACCAATAGATCATAGACCATTTACAATATGAGTGGAATCTCTTAAAGTTGTCTTACATGGGGATTTATCTAACAAATGCCATGATTCTTTGAGATTTTTGGATATAATTCTCAGGCAACATGTTGTTAGGAAGTACACATAATTATTTCACAAATAGTGGAGGGCTTGTGGGGATGCTTGATTTTTTTGGTAATGAAATAGTTTCAAATTTAATTTGGGATTTTATTCATTTTACCCATGTGTTTAACCACTTTCTATTAGCGAGACAAAGCTTTTTTTAGTGCAGATTTGCTCCATTAGTTGATCTAGGAGGTGGTGTTCAAGGATGTAAGGTTTACCATCTTAGTTTCATTAATCTTTTAAGCCTTTACATATACAGAACAAGATGAAGGGATTTGCATTTGTCAATTTAACTGTTGTTTGGACTTAAACTTCATTATTGTATTGTTCACATGAAATATTTCTTTTATGCTATGGCATAATAAAACACCTCATGACATAATAATTCTCACACTAATTTTTTAACAATCTATTGTTTGCTTGCATTGAATTTACTAGGAGCTTTGGTTCCTACTTGACAATTTATAGTGTTCAAAGAATACATGATTTTGGTTTGTCATCATAGTGATTTTCAAATATGAAAATGATTATTCTCTAGTCATCTTGTTTTGGCTTATTGTGTCAAGTTGAGTGAATATTATAATGAAAAATAATAAGGATTTTTTTTAATATATTTTTGGTTCAATTTGGGTCACCAACCCCTTGTTCATCAGGTATCAGATTATTCTCTATGAAAGTTTAGCTTTTTTTGACAATGCTCTCATAGGTGAATTTGTGTATTACTATATCGTAAAAATATCATCTTATTGTGTCATCTTATTTTTGTGTAAATGCTTTCCTTAAAAAAGATTCTCCCTATCTTGACTACAAATGTTGTATTTTCTAATATGACACATTATTTCTATTAAACCAATTTTTCTTGCCTACACTTGACAAGAACTATGCTTCTCTACAACCCTTGTTTATTATGATTAGAATATGAAATTGGTATACATTATCTTCCCATTAAAGAACTTGATTAAATAGAATCATGATGAAGTGGCTATATGTTTAAATCTTATCAGTAATATAACCTCTATCATTTAAAATAAAGTGTTTCTCACTTAGTTGTCCAACGATACAAAAGACAATCATTTATAATTCAAGAATAAAATTCTTAAATATTTTAGTTATAAAATTGTTGGACATTAAATCAATAGTGCATTTTTAAAAACATTACCAAGCAATGTGGCTAGTTTTCTCTTCTTAATTAGCTTTTCTTATTTTGCAGCTACTATTTTTTGGTCAGTCTCCTAAAAATGATAACATGGAAAATGAATCATATATAATTGTCATCATAATTAAATCATGAAAATGGTAACTTGGCAAATGATTCTTAGAAATTTGTCAAACATAATCCTTTTCCTTTTTCTATATAATGTCATGTCAATTTATATCATGTGAACTGCACAATTAGGTTGGATGTATCTATATATTTTAATATGACTCTTTTTTCTATTTTTACTAATTGAATTTTAATCATTATTTTTTAAATTAAATTATTATAATCTCTTTACTTTTATCAAGAAATTATAACACTTGAGAACAATTAATATAATATTGTTAAATTTATTTTATAATGTGTTTGGCTATAGATATATATGTATGTATGTATGTATGTATGTATGCATGCATGCATGTGTGTATGTGTATGTGTATGTGTATGTATATGTATATGTATATGTATATGTATGTATGTATGTGTATACATACATGTATATATGTACACACACACACACACACACACACACACAAACACAGAGGGAGAGAGAGAGAGGTGTGTGTGTGTGTGTGTGTGTGTTTTATATTTTTGAATAACTAAGATACAAAAAAATTCATATCTTTATGAA
Organism: Cupressus sempervirens; assembly: GCA_028749045.1. Lineage (NCBI taxonomy): Eukaryota > Viridiplantae > Streptophyta > Pinopsida > Cupressales > Cupressaceae > Cupressus > Cupressus sempervirens. Next base: position 264,659,205 of record CM053784.1, read on the forward strand.
GAACTAAGCACATTAGTATACATCTTCACATCTCAATACAATAACACCAGCAATCAACATGTTGGGGGAACCTCATTCCAAGAATGGTGGATGGTCCATGCACATCATGGCTCATAAAATTATAAAAAAGATGCTAACATAGAACATAGATTATCATTCCAAAGTAGTGATAGGTATATGGTGAGAACATGTTGAGATCTACACATTTCATAACTACAACTAGAAGGGTCATTTTACTTTTTACTAATCATATCAATCTTTCAAAAAAATTGAAAACTTAAGAATAGTGTTGGCCTTTTAAGAAATTTGTGAACTTGTAGAGGTAACAAAATGAACATATGTTTTCTTCTCATCACACTTTAGTACACTGACAAACTAACAAAATTAGTGACCTTTCCTTTTCCTTTATTAATGTTGTATAGTTCTAGGGATAGAGAAATCATTGGTAAAAGGAAATGATTTTAAAAGGATGCTAAAATCTTAACATATGATCTTTGATTGACGCAACATTTTTTTTTGGAATGTAAGGTATCAAGGACTAGAGAGAAGAGATGCATGTCAAAATGGGTGTTGTGGGCATGGCAACAATATGAAGTTTTAAACTCCAGTCCTAATAGAAAGGACTTCAACTTTTCATGAAATTTAAAGGTTCAAATAAGGTAAATAAATCATTCATATGCTATTGGAATAGTAGATATGTATAGAAAAATCTAATTCTAGTATAAGGGACTTTGAATTGTCCTATAATTTCAAGTTTTTGAGATTGGCATGAACTTGGATTGCATGTCATTGGAATTATATTATAGTATCAAAAAATCCCTACATTGCAACTTGTTTGAATGGAATTGTATGGAAATTGCAAACTTTTAGTTAGCCACATAAAGGATAATAATATAAACATGGATTTTGAGATGCAAAAATTTAAGGCTATGAAGACATCTGAGTTTTGTAAGGTTATCAATGGGTTCTCAAGATTGATATGGAAGGTATGCAAGAATGAAATTGCCTAAACTTTAGAACTTATTGTAAAAGTTATGGTTTAGATCCACTTTGACTATAGAGATTCTAATGGAACATATTTTTCACAAAATTTGACATTTAGGTTAAATTGATTGAATCCACATTTTTTGAAAAGTTCACATAATTTGAAATATAGCTTAGGTTACTTTCTAAGAGATTGTGGAACATAATCTTGGAAGCCATAAAGAAGTTGACAAGAAATGGCAAGCTTTGTGGGAGAATTTTTATAAAATTTAAAAGCTTTGAAGGTAGGTGAGAGTGGCAATTTGGGGTTTCTAACTTGTTTTTCTACAATTTTTCTGGAGGATGGAGCCCATTTGGACAGTTAGGGGGGCCTAGGTGGGGGACCATCTTCCCTACTATTAGTTGGTTTTTTGAACTTCAATTTTGAGTTTGGAATTCAATTTTCCTAACGATCCTTCTCTCATCAATATTGAAAAGTGTTTTGCAAAGTCATGTTTTATGAAGGCAATGTTCAGATTAATTGTTATAACATCAAACCAAAGGACACACACCAAAGTGAAAAATCAAGTGAATAGTTTCACATGTTACAAAGTTTTCTTGAAACATTTTGTACTCATTGAACTAATTACAAGTGGTTCAAAAATTTCAATGGGTCTACTTCAAACCAAGTTGCAATAGACTTTAGAACTATGCAGGACCAATTTTGAAGGCTCAGTTTTAATAATTCAAAAGTTCAAGGTTCAATATAGATGTTAGGTGGTTCGAATATCAAAGATTGAAATGTACAAGCAAAGTTCAGATTCATCATTCAAGATGCAAATACATTGATTCAGAGAAGTTTAGGTATAGAAGTTCAGAATCCATGTTTAGCTCTATACCCGAATTCAGTTTCAATCAATAGTTCAAGTTTAGAATGATATGCAGCTTGTTAGTACAATGGTATAGAGTTGGGATCAATTTGGAAAAGGTGGAAACCTCTACAAAGTTTGTGAGAATTTTCTTCATGACCAAACAACTACTATTTTTCAAGCTTGCACATGTCTACAAAGAGGTCAAAAGATCACTTAGATAACTCAAGTACACCCTATTTGTGCTTGGTCACATCAGAGGCAACATGTGAAAATATTGAGATCTACAAATATTGATGACATAAACTAGCTATTTAATGTGGCAATATGAATATAGGGACACTGCAACTATGCAAACATAATGGATGGATCACTATCATTGATGAAAGTGTAACAAGTGAAAAATTGTTTGAGTAGTGGCATTCCCAAAACTAAACTCTATGACACATTTCATGGAATCTCATATGAATTTTTCAAGATATCCACTAGAATATATCACCTCAACATCTTCAAGCCTCATGGATCACTTATAAATCACCGGCTCTGGAGTAAATTTGACTCAGGCCTACATGTTAGAAGGGTCACCAAATATAACATTCCATTCCTAAGTTAGGATACTTGAATACAGATTCATCGATGCTGACCATGTCATATAAACATCTTATCTACCTTCTTCCAATATTCAAAAAGACGGCATGTATTTTATCAATGCATTACTCACGGTAGTAGTGTCAAAGTGTTGAGATGACATTACAAAGTGTCTAAGCCCGCAAGCCACATGTAATAGTCGATGGCATGCTTGGTGTCGATAGAAGCATGCACATCAGATTATTTGATAGGATGCAAGCATCATCAATTGGCATCTTTTATTGATGAAGTATGTGCTTACATCAGAGATTGACACTTTTTTATAACCTCGAATCAAATGGGAAGCTTGACTCCAAAATCTCAAAATGCTCCTACTCGTTGCCTGAGCATTCACATTCCACGTGTTTTGGGATAATCGCTAATGATTTGGGATATAGAAGGATGCGGCTATAGCTACAGGTCGTCTGGTTAAATCTTCATGTCTCCTAGTTCTCAACTTCTCAACAGACCTCATCCAATGATTTTTCCTTGAGCTATATCCAAACCCGCTAAGTCTAGTGAGGAGCTATCATTGTGATGCTCATTCTGATTGTTTGAATAATAATGAATGAATGAGGTTGGGCATCACAACTGGAGGGATTTTGAGCCTCCCTATATGTGGATAGTGTTATGATAATTATTTATGATCACGTCTCATTATAAAGGAGAGAAAAATATGAAATCAATTTGCAAGTGCCAAGGGAGAATCTTTATTCAAGGAGGTTGAGAAATAGCAAAGGAAGGGAGTAACTAAAAGAGTTCCAAGAGATGGTTATGTTAATAACAGAAATGTTACAGGAATGATAGGTGTTAAATATGCTTCAGCAAGTATGAGAAGGGGTTCCACTTTTCAGTAGACGGGGTTTCCAGTTCTGGTTCTTCTTTTTCTGGAAGGGGCAGACTATGTGTTGTATATGAGGAGAAATGTAGAATGTATAGGGATGAGTAGTTACTGATTGTAATCAAAGTTGATAGTTTTGATTTAGATATCAATTTTAGTTCTCTACAAATATTTTGAATGTTCAGTAGTGTAACAATTTTGAAGTGAATTTTGGATGAATGAAAAGCTCCATATTTTATTTGAAGATTGTGTACTTTGAATCTTTTTCTATAGTTTATATTTGAATCAAGATTGGATAATGGAGTCATCTTTTACTGTTGGGTCTATATACTAGGCAGAGTTCTTGTTTTTTTAGTGATTCGTGTATCTTTCTTGAATGCATATGCAGGTGGAAGGATTGTGTGTTTCTTATTGTCGTATGTGCAAGTTGTTTCATTTTATTTATATTATAGTCTTTTACCCCCTATCTAAGAATAGTGAGGGTAGCCTTCGCTTTCAAGTTACAAGCATTTCTTAATCTTAGTCTTTGCATATTTAATCGGGGAGTTATACCCTGTAAGTTTTAGAGGGCGCTTGCACAATCCATTGGTAAAGTGACCAACTGTCGGTAGCTTTTTGTGTCTTCATTGTTGGGCAAATAAGGGTTATTTTGGAATTTTTGTGTGAAGATGAATCTGTTTACCAATACCTACCTATGGAAAAGATGGATTATTTCCTCTCTCAACTAGAGATCTCTAGCAACACTAGTATCGTAAGGTTCTCCCTCTGTTTCAGATCCCTCGGGTTCTCTAAAGGGAAATGGTGGGAAAGAAGTGGTTCCCAATGTTCTGTACATGGTGGTTGATAGTCCTAAGAAGTGGTTAGGCTTGTTTGGGGATCCAAAGGGTATGTTTCATTCTCCTCCTTCCAAGGATTTAATCAAGGTGGGGTGTAAAGATGGAGAATATAATTCTTTTGTCCCTGACTCTATCCTTGATAACACAATAGCTTCAATGGATTTGAACCTAATTGGGAAGTTTCTTAGTCCCTACTCAAATATTTAAGCTATACATAGCTTTGTTAAGAGAAAGTGGCATTAGAAAGGTCATGTAGATATTGTAGCCCTTCCTAGGATTTTTCTATCTTTTGAGTTTCCTAACAAGGTTGGTTGTAACTATGTCCTATGTGGATGACCCTACATGTTTGGTAGGATGAAATTATACTTTCATAAGTGGTCTCTGAAGTGGAACTATGATGAATCTTTCTTCTCAGCTATCCATATTTGGGTAAGTTTTCCTTTCCTTCCCTAGAATTTTGGAACTTAGAAGTTCTAAATGGGTTAGTGAATTGTTTTGGGGAACTCCTTTCTAATGATTTGACAACCGGGACATTACAAAACTCTTCTTTGGTGGGGTTTGTATGAACATAGGGAAATTGGAGAATCTCCCCTCAGTAATAGAATTTAACTCATAACAAGGTATTTTGAAGTAGGAAGTGGAGTTTAATCTCTCCCTTTATCTTGTTTTGTTTTTAATTAAATAGACCACTAGGAAAAAAATTACCTAAATAGGAAGAATAAAGTGATATAATAGGGAGCCCCTTCCTCCTCATCTCTCCCTTCCTCTATCTCATTCTCTTAAAAAGGGATAGATACAGAAATTGTCGGCTGAACAAAAGGTTGACATACAAGCTTTGGTTGATACCTAGATGCCGGGTGGAAATGAGACTCATTTGTAGCAAGTCAAGTTGGAGTCTCCAAGATTCAATCTAGAAGTGGGAAAAAAAGACCAACAAGATTTTCCTCAAGTAGGTTATGTTTTAGTAGCCTTGTTGGTTGGGATTAGCCTTGTTGGTTGTTGGTTGGGATTAGCCTTGTTGGGATGGATCTTGTTGTGGAAGGGGTTTTGAAATATTTAAGAGGTGAGGAAGTCCTCATAAAAAGACCTTGATGATGATGAGGTAAGACATATAGAATTTTATGTTGGTTAACATCTTTACAGGTGGTGTTGCCTAGTTTGGAAGACTTAGAGTAGGATTGATTGTTGGGTCCAGTAGTCGGGGCCTTTTCAAAGGATACAAATTTGGTTTCTTCCAAGCTCTTGGACCCTCTTCCTTCTTTTATCCTGAAAATTCAATTTTCATCAAGTTCTAAAAAAGGGAGTTGGATGATGGAGCCCAAAGTTAATGGGTTGATAGAAAGAGGAGGAAGACGAAACTCCCAACTTCTAACATGTTCTACAATATGGTATCTACATCAAAATCAAAGCTAGATGTGGGTGGTAAGAATCCTAGTGAAGTAAGGAAGAATAATAAAGATTCAAGAGAAATGGCTAGTAAAGAAGATATTGTGAATGGAAAAAAACTAACCATCCAGGAGAGTTTCTCAAAAGTTTCCAAATAAAGATCATATCTTTGAACATAAGAAGACTGAATGCTCCTCATAAGCAAGACATTATAAAAAATGTAGTTCGAGACCATAAACCAGATATTCTTTTGGTCCAAGAAACTAAAATGACTAGAGAAAAAGTTAAAATTCTCTCATTGTTTGAAAAAGGTAAAGTGTTGGCATGTAGTTCCCAAGGAGCATACAGAGGAGTTGTAGTCTTTTGAATGAGACTATAGTTCAAGGTGAGTTGATCTTGTCTAAAAATAACCTTCTATGTATTCATTTTTTGCATATTCAAAATAAATTCTCCTAGTTATTATCTAATGTTTATGCCCCCAACTCCAATTTGAGAAGGTTGGTGTTCTAGGATAGATTGTCTACTCTCATAACCTCTTTCATTCATGACTCATGGCTTATCATGGGTGATTTCAATTCTTCTCTCCATGATTCTAAAAAGGTTGGTGGACTTTCTTCCCAAAGCCACTTTGATGGAAGGTTGGATTTTATGAGATTCATTGACTTCCATACCTTATTTCATGTGGGCATTCAAGGTATGAGTTTTACTTGGTCCAATCATAGATGTAGGATTGATTTGATTGAAGTTAAGTGGATAGGGTTCTTGTTTTGGTTGATTGGCTTAATCTTTTCTATTGCTCTTGGGTTTCCCTTCCTAAAGTTGGTTCCAACCATGATTTCCCTAGTTGTTGAACCTTTAACCATTAAAATAAATTATCCCTTTAGGTTTGAAAAAAATGTGGTTGGAACATTTGGATCTTCATGAAAGAATTTAGGAATGGTGGAACATCAAGATTGAAGGGTCAATGATGTTTAAGATGGCAAAGAAACTAAGTTTTACTAAATTAAAGGGTAGTATAGACTGGCTAACTAAGAGATGTTGAATCATGAACCAATAAAACTTATATTTTACTTTACCAATTAAAAATTCATCATATAATATAATCTAATTGCATGCATGAAATACTGAAAGAAATAAACATTCATAGCACTTGACACAATATTTGGTAACCCAACAACCTTCCAAATAGAAAGTAAAATTGGGGTGCGAATAATACCCACAGGCTTTATTACTATAGTATAAATTTATCCTCCTAAAGCTTACAATTGATCACTTCTGATGATCTTCCCTATTAAGAGCAATAAGCACTAAACTAGGTCCACCTTGTGAAAGGATTTAAAACATATAATGAAGTATGCACTCTGTTAGGATATTTGGAAAAGACTATTAAGTTCACCTTGTTAGAGGATTTGACTAATGCACTTGTTAGGATGAATCAGTGGTTGATCTCTGATCTGCAACACGGTTTGCTAAATGAGATTCCTTTGAAATATAATGACCATCTAACTGTGATAAATAAGACTCTTATTTTCCTTATACTTCTTGTAGCCTTCTTAATTTGCACTCATCTACTTTTTTCTTGTTTGATGATTACATTGGATATCAAAAGATATATTACATATATATACCAATCCAATAAATTACCTTCTGGAGTTGGCTACAATACCAAATTGAAACGATCTTCACAAAGTCAGCTCAATGTTGTAACTCAGGTTCTAAAGATCACTTAGGTGATGTTTTGACACTTGACAACACTTGTCAACACTCAAAAAACTTTGGCACTCAATTGACGTAGATGCTCAGTCCATATTGATCACTTGGGGTAATAGGAACTCAGTCAACACTAGATGACTCAATGAACACTAGAGAACTCGATAGGGACTAAAATGCTCAGTTGGTACTGCATGGCTCGATCAACACTTTCTTTTCCTTAGATGCTCAATAGACATTGTAAACCTCAATAAACACTATATTTTGTTTCAAATACTTGGTAGACATTATGAAGCTTGGTATGAGTTGCACTCAGACTGATTGGCTTAGTAACAACTGAAACACTTGGTTTGCACTGCTAGAAGTATGATAAGCTTGGTAGCAACTATAGAGCTCCATATAAATGTGGCCAGCTAATTAATTGTTAAGTCACTAATACACAAATGATTTGACCATAAGGTCAATAGGAAAAGAAACTGAGTTTTACTAAAGGAAAGGTGAAAGTTTGGAACAAAGAGGTCTTTGGTGACATTTTCCAACAAAAAAAAGATATCAAGTATGATCTTGAAGTGATCCAAAAATCAATCCAAGTTTTAGGGGATTTAATTGGACTAACGAACAAGGAAAAAGTTACATTAACTAAATAACATGATATCATAACTAAAGAGGAATAATTCTAGAGGTAGAGATCTAAGGTGCTTTGGCTTAAATCTAGAGATAGGAACTCAAGATTTTTTGACATGACTGCTTCAAAACATAAAGTGGCCAACCAAATATCTAAAATTGTCTCTATCTCTAGAGCTAAAACTTCTGACAAAGAAAATTTTGAATAATTCATTGGGTTTTTTTCTTCTCTTCTCTTGAAAGACAATTCTCTTATTTTGGAGAACCAAGACAAATTATTAGAGAATATTCTTGCCATTGTAAATGAGGAGAAGAGAAAGTTTGTTGTTGCTATTTTATCAATTGGAGAAATCAAGGATGTTGTTTTCTCCCTTCAAGGAGATAAATCTCTAGGTCCTTATGGGTTCCCGATGTTCTTCTTCTAGGTTTTTTGGGAAAGCATGAGGAAACAACTTTGTAATGTGATCAAGGAATCCTTTGGTTATGGACTCCTCCTTAAGGAAATCAACTCTACTTTTATTGCATTTATTCCAAAAAATGTTGGAGCCACTTTGGTCAATGACTTTAAACCTATCATTTTGTGCAACTTTGTTTATAAAGTGTTATCTAAAGTGTTGACATTGCATATTTTGGATTTTCTTTCCTCACTCATATCTCTTGAGAAAATTGGTTTTGTGTTGGGTCATCAAATCCTTGATTCTATTGTCAAAGTGTATAAGGTTATCCATCCTACCAATTGTTCCAAAAATCTTATTTTCCTTCTTAAATTTTATTTTTCTAAGGCATATGACTCTGTGGACTAAGATTTTCTACTCAAAATTATGAAATTTGTTGGGTTATTTGATCATTTTATCCAGATTGTGTTTTAGCTCATTTCAACATCTTCTACAATCATTCTTGTGAATGGGCCTTCTTTGACTTTTTTAAGCCTCCTAGAGGATTAAGGTAGGGAGATCCCATTTCTCTGATTATTTTCACTTTAATGACTATATCTTTAGGCCATCTCTAGAAATATGGTGTTTCTTTATGTTTCTAAAGGGATTGAAACCTTCCTCTGAGGATCTAATATGCTCTCATGAACATTTTATAGATGATACTATTATAATGGGAGAGTCTTCCATAAAGGAGGCTCTAGAATGAAAAAATCTCCTTTACTCTTATACCATGGCTACTGGCCAACTTATTAACATGGAGAAAAGATTATTTTTTCAGTAATACTCCTATTAAAAGGTAGAGGAAAATGGCCACAATGTTAGATTGTCATATTGGTGATTTTCCTTCTAATTACCTCGGTCTTCCTCTTTGTACTAACCCCCCTGAGTCCTTTTGGGACTTGTTGGTTGAAAAAATCTATAAGAAACTCTCTATTTGGAAACGATTACTTCTAAGTCAAGCACAAAAACTTCAAATGATCAAGTGTACTCTTCAAAGCCTCCCTATGTATGCATTGAGTTTGAATTAAAATTTTGGTAAATTTGAAGATTCCATTGAAAGAATCCAAAAAAAAATTCTCTAGTCAGGGGTGGCAGAAAAGAAATGCCTTTCCCTCATGACCTCAAACAAGGTTTGTAGACATAAAAAGAGTGGTAGTATTGGTCTCAGATCCTTCAAAACCATGAATTTAGCCCTAATGGCTAAACAAGTATAAAGGATTTATGGTGAGAAGAATTATTGGAATAGTATAATGAGGAGTAAATAATTAAAAGACCTCCCCTCTTTAGAGAATTTTCTTTCTAATGATGATATGATGATGGGTAATGTCTTCTAGAAAGGAATCCAGTAGGGAAAAAATAGATGCAAACTAAGAGATGGCATTACTATTGACTTTTTGAACTTGACTATTGGTTGATAGAAAAACCCTTATGTTCAATAATGAATAATAGTCTAGTAATGTAAAGATGTCTTTACCACTTTGGAGTAAAAGTGGCATACTATTGGAAAGAAGGTTAGTGGGTCTGATTGTTAGATATAGATCCTATTTTGAATTATATTCAACTCCATATTGATGCTTCTATCATTCAATTGGGACCAAATATACTTTTCAATTTATGGAGGTTTAAACAAGATAAACTAGATTATGAGAGGGGGGAGAATTAGAATCTTTAACACTTTAAACTTTTCACTAATTCATCCACATCCATCAATAACTTGTGCATGTAAAAATTGTAATGTAAACTTGTAGTAGCATATAAAATGGATCAATCACATGCATGAAAATAAAACACAATACAATATTTGTTACCTAGAAACCCTCCAAGGTGAAGGTAAAACTAGGGTGGGGATGACACCCACAAATATTCACTAATGCAGTAATAAAGTTAACCAGTTAAGGTAAAATGTTTGACCATAAAATATGATCTATCCTATGCAGATTCGGCCTTGTTAAAGGCTAAAGAGATTGCTAGGTCTCACCTTGTTAGAGGATTTAACATTTACAACAAAGTAAGGACTCTTTTAGAAGATTTAAAAATATTTGTTAAGACCACTCTAATAAGAGATTTACCTTGATTCAAGTTGGTTAAAATTGATTTAGTACCTAAATCTCAGTTTTTTGTGCAAGCTGACTTGGAGTCTTCTCTCCTACAAACTGATCCTCTCCTCTAATCTGATATCACTTGTCTTTCCCTTTCACTTCACTTCCATGACTAGGTCACTTGCTCTTTTAGATGATTATAGAACCCTTCACTAACTTTCGATATGTTCTAAATCCCTTACTTCTTTCTCACATGCATTCTCTCTTCCTTCTTTTTTGCTTCTGTTTCTCTCTTTTGCCTTATGATCTAGGTGAAGATCATCACTATTTAAACAATTTTGTAAAGAGTTTTCTAGATGGTTCCATGTTTGGCCTCTTCATCCCAATCGTTGAACACACAACATAGGGATCTATGGTCCATGTAATGTAAATATTTAACAACCTCTTCAAGTATTAAATGTTCTCCAACAACCACTTCAAAACTTAAATATACCTTCCAAGACGGCCTAATATTCATTTTACCCCAAATTTTGTTCCATTCCTAACTTTTATGTAAACTCTACGTTGCTCAGTCTTTACTATTTCTTGATGCTTAGCATTTTTTTTGATCATCTTGTGTTACTCTTATGATGCTTGGTGTGTATTATGCTTGACACACACTATATAACTTGGCACTTATATACTTACAATTTTCTCGATCATTGATAAGCTCGGCTCAAATGGAAAATACTTAGTGACCATACACTTTCTTAGCTCATATAGAACTTGGTAGATACTTTCTTATGTACATGACTCAACCTATATAGAGTAGCTCAATCATAGTGATGACCGTCTAACTCTTCCTTGTAAATAACTCAATGGTTGATAGTAATGGACAACAATATTTAGAGATATCAATAATCTCCCCCTATGACATTAGTGGAAAAAACACTATGTCATATTTACATCATTACAATGCAATCTGAATAATGACCTCTCCCCCTAAGTCTTATTACTTATGAATAATGAATAAATAATGCAAAAATGGATAATAAATCCATTTCACCTTTATTCAAATCTGTATTCCCAATTTAGTACTCTTTCTCCCTTCAAAAATATTTTCCCCTTCAAAACTATTTTCCCTCTTATTGTCTAACACTATATGTCACTGCTCCTCAGGTTGAATGAGTGGAAGTAATCTATATTTTTTGATGAATTCCTTATGAACTTATGTAAACATGGACAATGCATGATCCCATGTGGTTCTTGTTTCTTCCAAATATTATTCTACAACTAAAGTCTTGCAATCAAATCAATTAAACTTTCAGCCACTGATAAATTGTGATCTTTTATGATAAGATCCTGGGTTGTTTTCAATTCTGTCTACATGAAATCCAAATGAGGTATCACCATCACCTAAATAGAGATCAATTTGGATCTCATATTTCTCTTAGCTACCTAAATCTCAGCCAATGGGCCTTAACCATTTAGTAGATTATTGTAATGATCAATGCTTGATCCTATTGACTCTAAAATTATGTTGTTGGATCTCTTCATCTCAACCTGAATATTATTTATTTATGCCTAAATATTACTAGTAGATCTTGGTACATCTAAAAAAATTGTGTACAAATGTTGTACCTTTTGAATTAACTCAATCGAAACCTATACTCTCTCTTGTAGTTGCACTTTCTACTTGGAAATAGTTATGGAGACTTTGTCACAACCTTGGTGTCAAATCTTCTTGCTAACCAACCCATTAACTTCACATTGGACTCCATACTTCCAACATTCACTTGATCAACTATATTCACAAGATGGTTTATGATTGGTGCATCTTCTTCAAAATTTTTAATTTCAAAAGCATCAACAAAAATATGCTTTATATCATATAATACCTATTTTTTCTTGTGCTTTCTCCTGAGTTCTTCTTGTCTCTTCTTCTTCACCAAAACTTCTTGTAGCAAAATAGTTTTCTCCATGGTGAGATTCACTAAATCCAGTTGTGGCATCTCAATTATTTCATCCAAACCTAAAATCAATATTTGGTGAAACATCTTTTAATTCTCTTCTCTTCCCCCTTAGTAAACGAGTGTTTCTGCTCAACACTACCTTAGGAGTTGGTGAGGAGGTTTCACCACTTGGTCCTTCTTGTGCATCTGCTCGAGACAAAAATAGTTGTACTTAGTTTAGATTTATTTGATTATTTTCTTTCCTCAATATGAGGTGCTGAAACAATCTCATTATTTACATGTATTTCTTTGTCTTCACAATGTGTATTTGTATTTGTGAGCTTTGACTTCTTGACCTTTGGAGTGTTAGTGGTATCAACATATATAAGAGACATGCTAATTTGTAGACTTGGCATGCCTAAGGTTCCTCCACTACTGTAATCATACTTCATTTCATAATGTCTATCTCTACTTTCTTTGTAGATAATCCAAAAATGCTCTTCCACAAAAACTCACTTTGCTATTATACGGTTGTGTCTTAATTTTGTAATATCAAAAATATTCCATACATAGGAACAAATCTACTCCTATACTGCTCCAAAAAAGTGTCTTGTTATTCCTAGGATAGATCAGGCATGACTCTAACTAATGTGTTAGTTCTTATCTATTTCTCTACTTCTTCAACCTACTGCCATCTTCTCTACAGTCTATTGTATAAATCCTTCGGCATATTGATCTCTATTTCACTAGGATCTAGCTTTCATTTTGCAATTATTCAATTATAGCCTCCTCAACTTTATTTCTATCATTATTGTCAAGTGTATCATACTTTAAAAATCTAAAAGTAGATAAACCCATAGATCTTCTTAAGCTTCCACATACCTCTTGAATAGTCCTTGATTTCTTAATAGGTGGCCCTCTAACCAATCTCCTTCTTCTAGTTCAGGAGACACTAGGGTTGATAGACTCTGCTACTTTCTTTTTTGTAGATTTATTGGCACTAGCAGTTGCCCTAGTCCTTGGCTTTTTTGGTGGTAGAGGTGTCACTATTGGTTTCTTCTTCTTTTCTTGTATCTTCCTTCTCAGTGGCATGACAGCAACTAGGACATTTCCCTTGTTAGATTCTTCTTTTTCTTCTTCATCATCACCATTGTCTTGTTCTTCATCTTCACCAAGACCTTGTGTCAATTTCAATGGTTTCTTACCTTTAACTCAAGTGCTTAGTTTAGCTTTTAGGTCTTCAATTATTTTCTTCCTTGTCTTCTTGGAAGCTATCTTGATGTCCACAATTATTCATTCTTTGGCTTCCTCATATCTACTAATAGATTCAGCCTCAACATCTATCTCTTCCTTCAATAGTTCATCAATGTTTGCACTTACAACATCACTATTTATCTCATATTCAAAAATTTGTAACCAAGCCTTCCTTAGCTTTATTGCTTGTACAAAAGTTTTTTTTCTATCAACAAGAAAACATATGTTGCTATAATATTTTGTGACCAACTCGTCAGGTATCCGCATTCTTCTTTTCATCCTTTGTTTAAATTCATCAAAACAAGAATTCATTACACTCTCAAGATTTTCTCCCAATTGAGTAATATACTCATTGATCTATTTTGTTATAAGTTTGCCTTGCTCCCATAACACATCTCCAATACCAGGAAAATACTTATGGTTGTAAAAGGAAATACAAATAATGAGGGATGCAAACTTAAAAATTGAATTCTTTTCTCTTCTTACTCATGATAGTTTTTCTGCAAGTTGTAACCTCTGTAGCTTAGCAAGATCATACTCATGATATTTCATCACAATCTTCCACACTTGACCTACAACCATGCAAGGCACACTACTCAATCTGCTCGATTGATAGAATTTGTGAGAAATGAATCTCACTAAAAATATAATTAGGGGATCAAAAATATTTGAGATGGACAGACCATGCCCATTCCACTTAGCTCCTATATTTGCCTCAATTTTTTCATGGCTCAAACATTGCATGGTTTTCTTCTTGTCTAGGGTTGGATAGCCCATAACCCTATTAATCATTTTCCTTGTGATCTCCACTAGTTTATTCTATAGCCAATACTTCATGTCATGAATTCTTCTCAAAATAACTTCAATCCACTCGATTATGAAATTTCTTGGGAATTCTAGGGCATGAGTTAACCATTTCCTCTCACCAATTTTGAAATTTGTGTTTCAAGATTCCTTCATTACACATCTTCTCATAAGCTTTTTTAATTTCATATTATCCTACTTCTCCAATTTTTCACATATTTTTAGCTTCTAACATCATAGATCATAATGACTTTAGGTGGTATCAAAGATAATGCACCCATTGAGTGACCTCCTTTCATAATAATCTCTAGAATAGCATGAAGCTTAGATGGTGGACAAGCGTCAATCTTCACCAATTGGATTCTACTAACCTCTTGGCTCATTCTAGTGGTTGATGAAGAAACCATGCTTGTAGCTAGGGTTTGAAGTTTTTCATTTTCTAGATACTTAGGATAATTTAGATCTTCACTCATTCAAGTTTCTTGATCAAATGCTCTTGAAATTTTTTCTGATTGCTAAAATCACCAAATCATTATGTGCTCTCAAAAATATGAATGCAAGGTATGTAATAATGCCTTTTAAATTTTTTTTATACCTTCTTTTGATCAATTTAGGGTCTCCATTAATGTTTTGTACTTAGATGAGTGGAAGCCAACAATCTTGGTTGATATCGATGCCTTTTAACTAGGTCTTTGTATTACAACTCAGTCTCTTCCATATTACTCGGTCTCTTCCATATTATTTTTGAAATGCTTGGCCCATGTCACAATACTCGATCAACATAGACAATTTTACTAACACTTGGAAACCTTTAACAAAATTTGTTCTTATACATCTTACATATACAGATATGAATTTTTGGCACATTTATATGTAAGGAATTGATGTAAGATATATCAATTAAGTATATAGTTCTGTACAGAGCTCTCTTTCTTAGTTAGAGATGACATGATCACCTTCTCCATTGGATTGGGTGACCTCAGCTCCATTAAGTCCATTATTTCCTTTTTTTTCCTTTTCCATTTTTGGTTCATTTCATTTCTAATTTTCTTAATGTCCACTTTTTCTTTTCCTTTTTCCTTTATTTGATTTTTTGAATGTACTTGAGTCCTACAATTTTTACTTTGATGTCCAAACTTGTGACATTTGGAACATGCATTATTAGGTGCATAATTCTTTCTCTAATTTTTCTAGTAGTGGTTTGTCTATGATTTGCATTCATATGCTCTATGCCCATATTTTTGATCTAGTAATAGCAATATCCTTCAAATCTAGGTGTAGTAGGTGCATTCCTTCGTCTTAACCTACACTCATGTATTTGATGTCCTTGCTTCTTGCAGTAAAAATAGTAATCATTAAACTTAGGTTTATAATTTTTCATACCATTTTTTCTTTGACAAATATTTGTAGTATGATCAAGCTTTCCATAGTGATAGCATGTTGGTTTGTCCTTTGACTTTGCATTCCTCAATTTTCCATTCCTGGATGATTCTTCTTTCTTAGTGCATGAATGTCCTAACACATTAGAGTAGCTTGATGACTTCATAAGTTCTTCAAATTACTCCATTTCCTCTTTAGGTTTGTTGGATTTCTCCATAGTTTCTTTCTCTTTTTTTAGTTCATTCTTTTGTATGTCATTCTATGATTTGAGATTTTCAATTTCTACATCCTTTTGATTCAATTCTTGATTTGCAATCATTATTTGATTCATCATGTCCATTTGAGTATTAGTGAACTTCTACACATTTGATATCTTTTCTTCAAATCTAGTAGCCATTACCATTTTGTCTTCTTCATCCATAGTCATGTCTTCTTCAACTTTCTTTTTCTATTTAGTCAATTCACATAGTCATACTGATTGGATTTCATGTTCTCTTTTAAGTCCTCTTATTTCTTCATTCAAGAGTTTATTCTTGTCAAGTAGATCAGAAAATGTCATTTGGATTAACCGATTCAAACAATCCTTCATTCTTAACTTCTTCATGGGAAAATTGTTTTATCTAGATGGCAATTTCCTTTCTCCTTTTTAGGGAATCCTTCAGATCTTGTCTTGCCCTCTCAAGTTTCTACACTATGAGTTGGATGTCAATCACTTGATTGTCAATAACCTTATCTAGTTTGAATACCTCCATCTCCAAGATCTAATCTCAAAGCTATTAATATTTTCTCAGAGAAATGCTATGATACCTATTGGTCATATTGCCTTCCCACCAAAATTACCACATTTGAATTTAAAAGATAAACAACCACTTCCCATTTTAATATTTAATGCCATGGAGAAATAATGTTGTAAGATTGGGGATTTTAAAGGATCATAAGGCCAAAGGTGAAGATGTAAGATCTTAATAAGTTGTCAAATTTTGTATGGTTCTAAAGGAAATTTTGCTTGGTTTCGATCTTACGCTTGAAGAACATGTGGGTCCAGCTTCTTCAATAGGCTATCATAGATAGGGTGGATGAGTTGTTAGAGCATGTTGGCATATGGTGGGATTTTCAATAGCTGACCCTTTAGCATGTCAAGGTCATGGGCCACATGTTCTGTGTTCTACCTTCTACCATCTAATGCAAAAAGATCAAGGGTGGTCACTTTGTCACTTTGAGAAGTTGCTTGGTCTTTTGGTTATAGCAAAAAAAGTGATGAGTTACCTCGTGGTAGGTAGGTCCATTTCTTTTCTAGGCTACAATCTGGTGGGTTAGTGTTAGATAGGTTAGAAAAGGTCCTTGTTTCTATTGGTCAGTGCACTAGCAAGATTAATGATTTTTTGGGACCATCAGATGGAGGAAGATCACCGTCTCTCATTATGTCACTATGGGAAAATGATTTACCTTTAGCTATAGTGACATAGAGAGGTCTTTCCATGTGTCCTAATAGGACTAGTAAGGTAGACATGGTTAATGCTAATTGTTATGTGACATCACAGTTAAGTTGTAAAGTTGGCACAGTTAGTAAGTGATATGGTCAATTGCATGGAGACCTTGCTAGGGTGGAAAAATGAAATAAGATTACTGGCCCACCTTTCCCATCTTAGTTGCAAAATTTAGTTGACTTTTGACTTTGCTAATTCACCGAGCCAGAAGTGAGAAAGATAGGTTTTCTTGCATGATCTAATCTTCATGATCAGTTCCAACCACTTTCCAATGAATGCTACACTCAATGAATGAAGGAAAAAACTCCACCACCTCTAGTTGTATCCATCTACTTGGTCAGAGTAACTTAATGGCATAATTTTTTTCTTCTCAAGGCTCTTTTTGGCAAAATATTGGATTTAATTGTATTTGAATGTGTGCTAAGATCAAATTTTCCCTAGATCTACATAATGGTTCTCTGCAATCTTAAATGGTAGTGGTTGAGTTTGGTTTGGATAGAAAAATATCTTAGCTATGCCTCAGCTATAAAAGTAGCTTTTGTAAATCTTGTTAGGGTTGACTCTTCTCTATTTTCTCTGATATTGCTCTACAATTTTATTGTAAATTCCCTTTTCTTGTGAACTTGTATGACATTCTACTTTATCTCTTCCATCCACTGATGTATTATGCAAGACCAATTTACCTCTCATTAGTGTATTGTGGATATATGAAATCTTGCATGACTGTATCTCCTTTTTTCCTATGAATGATATATAAGTGAATTATCTTCTTCCTTGTGTCATTTATTTGGGTTTTCTGATCTGCATGTGGTTGTTAGATTAAAACAAGTCTAGATGTGTATATCTTTTTATGTCATGATGGTTCAAAAGTGCATGTATGGGAAAAGATTAGTTTCAACACTCTATTTTGGTGCATCACCCCTTTAGATTAGAATAGGTAGAGTTGCTTTCTATGCATTCCTTCTCCCTTTTCCCCTCCAAGTGTAGTTAGGTACACCCTGATAGTAAAGGAAACTGGCTTTCTCTAGAGATTCAACCTCACAGTTCAAGTTCCATAGCTTGGAGGTTGTTTACATGTTTCACAATGTTGTCCTTAGGTAAAAACTTTGGACAAGGGTGCAAACTTTTGTGACAAAAATACCAATTGTTGATTTATGAAGGTGTAAACATGATAAACTAGATACTAAGAGGGGGGCTAAATCATAATATTTAACACTTTAAACTTTTCACTAATTCATACACATCTATCAGTAACTTGTGCATGTAAAATTTGTAATGTAAACTTGTTGTAGCATATAAAATTGATCAATCACATGCATGAAAATAAACACATAACACAATATTTGTTACTTAGAAACCCTCCAAGGTGAAGGTAAAACTAGGGTGGGGATGACACCCACAAATCTTCACTACTCTAGTAATAAAGTTGAATAGGTAAGGTTATAGTATTTGACCATAAAATATGATCCACCCTATGAGGATTTTTCCTTGTTAAAGGCTTAAGGGACTACTAGGTCTCACCTTGTTAGATGATTTAACACTTACAAAAAAGTAAGGACTCTATTAGGAGAATTACAAAGATCTATTAAGACCACTTTGCTAAGAGATTTACCCTAATTCAAGTTGATTAAAATTTATTTAGTACCTAACTTGCAATTTTTTTTGCAAGCTGATTTTGAGTCTTCTCCTTGCTAATTGATCTTCTCCTCTGACCTAATATTGTTGGAATATTCAAATAGGAAGAATGCTTCTGAGAGGGGGGGGGAGGGGGGTGAATCAGAATTACTATATTTTGACCATTAAAACTTTTTAACTGAAAGTAGATTGCATGCCTATGAACATATCAAACAATTATGAGAAACACATAAGCATCACCACATAACACTTGAGATTTTGGTAACCCAGAAACCCTCCAAAAATAAGAAGGTAAAATTGGGGTGGGGATGATACCCACAAAATCACTGCAGTAATAATGTTTGACCACTTTTGATGATCCGCCATGTTAAAGGCCTGCCCTGTTAAAGGCTTTACACTATATCAATAGTGACCTGGTTAAAGGATTTACAAACACTTTACATGAAGTGTCACCCTGTTAAAGGATTTAATCACCTATTTAAAGGATCTACAAAATAGTTGTTAAGCTAACCTATCACCATAGGGTTTTCATTCTAATACAATTGCTAGAGAGTATTAGATACAATAAACCTGATAGCTTACAATCCTTCATTTTCTGAATACAGGCACTTGATCTGCTTTCTCTGATCTTGATCCTCTGAGATCTGATACTCTTTACTTTGAAATAGTTTTCCTTCCACACCCTTGTACATCTACTTCTTTTTCTAATGAGATTTCATATTCTTTATAAAGACATTCGAAGACTTAGGGTTAGGCATGGATCTATGATCCATATTGAATCTTTTCTTCCCCCTCATTCCTTGCACTTTTCTTATTAGTTGCATCTCTTCTCCATTTTTCTTATTGGCTACATGTAGATTGCATAGGAAATATAAAATATTTGATCTTATCATTTAATCCTTCGAGATTCATCATATGTTGGCCATGAAAATGGTTTACATATGAATCAATGAAGTTACAAACTCATATGTACATTCTGTGTTACTCAGCACTTGTTGATTACAAATGCTCGGCATTAATAACAAACTAGCTTACTCAGCTCCTATTGCATTTCTATATTGCTCAGCATCATCTGTGACTCGGCACTTAAATATCACTCAGCACTTGTATCATGCTTGGCACCTAAAATCATTCGGCACTTGAATTTCACTCGGCACCTAATCTTCACTCGACACCTAAAGGCTACTCAGCACCTGAAGATCACTTGGCACCTGAAGTCTTTCCTGACTCGACTCATGTTGTGGCTCGGCATACATGGTGTACTCGGCTCCAATATAGAAAGTGGTTAAGTGTATTGGCACTCAAGTGTCAAAAACCATTATGAGGTTAAAAAATATCACTTGTCTTTCCCTTTTAATTCATTTTCATGACTAGATCACTTGCTCTATTAGATGATAATAGAACCCTTCATTGACTTCTAATCTATTCTCAATCCTTATGATCTAGGTTAAGATCATTGATATTTAAAGAATTTTGTAAAGTTTTTTCTAGATGGTTTCATGTTTTTCCTCATCATCTTGATCATTAAACACACAACATAGGGACTTGTGATCCACATCATGTAAATATTTTGTAAAAACCTTTTCAAATATTAAATGTGTTGATGTTGATGAAAGATCAACCCCATAGCTCCAAAGAATCACCTACATGCAAACATCTATCATAGAAGAGAGAAGCAAAAAGCTATGGAGTTTGGAATTGCCAGATCCATAGATGAGACATTCTTGATGAGCAAAAAGAGAGATTGCTATTATCAAAAGTGAATAAATAAAAATACAAAGAGATCAATCCTTATAAAAGGATATCATTCTTCTTGTTGGTTATTGGATTCAGGTGCTTCACACCATATGACATCTTCTCAAGATTTGTTCCCTTCTTTTGAGGCCTATCCTACACACATTTTGGTGGGGAATAACATTGTTATGACTTTATGTAGGAAATTTTCTATTGACATTTATGATGGTACATTTCATGATGTACTTTTTGTTCCATCTTTTTTCTCTAACCTTCTCTATTTATCAAATTACACACAGTGGGACAGGGAAAATAGTTGAGTTTGCATAGGATTCAATGCACATTAGAGATAGTGAGACATGCAATATTAATGCTACAGGTACTATTGATCATGATTCCACCTATATTCCCTCTCACATTTTGGTTCATCATCTCCACTATCAGAGACTTTCTATTTTCATGAGACTCTACTGAGGTGAAGTTAGGTCACTTGAACTTATGTGTTGTTCTTGAGACCAATGTTGTGACTTCTACACCTCCATCTCTTGCATAGGATTACCCTTCAACATTGCCTACTATTGAAGCTCCATTCATTGACCCACATATTATAGTTGTTGAGGATATATTAGAGGACACACATCTCCTCTCAGATGATAGATTCAGCACACCTTTTATTCCACCTCCACTGGAAATTTCATTTTAGGATTCTCATGCTTTCTCCTTTGTGCATCAACTGGGATTTCCAGCTGCACCTTACATACATGGGTTTTATCATCCTTATTGACTACCTTTATTTCCTTTAGATTGGATCCACATTGGTATGTTCATCAACATAAAAGTTATGCCATTCTAGGGGGGCTATGGAGTCTCAATCTTCTATCATGGCATCTTCCATTGTACTTATGATCTTGAGAGATTCTCTTGAGATGTTTCATATGTGCATCCTTTTTTCATCTCTTTTTGGAGTAGATTTTTTCCCTTTGGGTTTTCTCTATTTCTCCATTTCATAGAGATTTGATTGTGATTGGGTACCTCATCAGGCCTTATTGTTGGGAGCCAAATTTTCTTTTAGCAGTAGTTTCTAGGTGTTTAGCTACTCCCTAACTTTATCTTGGGGGGGGGGGGGGGGGGGGGGGGTGTTAGAGTAATTAGATATTTCCTTATTAATTAAATCATTTTTATTTAATTATTAAGTCACTCATTATCTCTAGTTTACTTAAGCTAAACTTTAGGCATATAATAATTAATTCTTTTATTAATTATTATCATGCAACCTAGCTTTTTTTTTAAATAATTATTAACTGTGAATGAAAATGGTGCATAAAGTGAAATATTAATAAGGGAGAAAAGGTAATTTAATAAATTAAATTAAATTAAATTACCTTTTTCTCTAACACCCCCCATAAGATGAGCAACAATGCAGTTATTGGAGATATATCAGTGGACACACATCTCCTCTTAGGTGAAAAATTTAGTACACCTGTTATTCCACCTCCATTAGAGATTCTATTTTAGGATTCTCATGCTTTTTCCTTTGAGCATCAGCTGGGGCTTCCAATTGCACCTTATATACATGGGTTTTATCATCCTTATTCACTATTTTTTTTTCCTTCAGATTGGAGACACATTGGTATGTTCATCGACATAGGAGTTCTACCATTCTAGGGGAGCTATGGAGTCTCAATCTTATATCATGGAGGCTTTCATTGTACTTATGATCTTAAGATGTTTCATTTGTGCATCCTTTTTCCATCTCTTTTTGGAGTAGATTACTTCCCATTGGGTTTTCTCTATTTATTCATTTCATAAAGATTTGATTATGATTGGGTACCTCATCAGGCCTTGTTATCGAGACCCAAATTTTCTTTCAGCAGTAGTTTCTAGGTTTTTAGCTACTTCCTAAGTTTATCTTGTGGGGGGGTGTTAGAGTAATTAGATATTGCCTTATTAATTAAATCATTTTGATTTAATTATTAAGTCTCTTATTATCTCTAGTTTACTTAAGCTAAACTTCAGGCATATAAATAATTAATTCTTTTATTAATTATTATCATTCAACCTAGCTTAAATAAACTAGAGATAAGAAGTGACTTAATAATTTAATAAAAATGATTTAATTAATAAGGCAATATCTAATTACTCTAAAAAAATGTTCCATAACATCCTCTTCAAAACTTAAATATACCTTCCAAGTCAACCTGATATTCATTTTGCCTCAAACTCTGTTCCATTCCTAACTCTACATTGCTTGATCTTTACTATTTCCTGATGCTCAACATTTCTATTGCTCGCCATATGTTACCCTTCTAATGCTCAGTGTGTATTGTTCTTGGCACACACTATATAACTCGTCATTTGTAAACTTGGAATTTTCTTATTTGAAGATGAACTTGGATCATATAGAAATTACTTAGTGACCATACACTTAGCTCCTATAGAGCTCATTACATGCTTGCTTATATATATGACTCAGCCTATATAGAGCAGCTCAATCATAGTGATGACCATCTAACTCTGCCTTGTAAATGACTAATTGGTTGACACTAATAGAAAACAACGTTTAGAAATACCAACAATATTTTTGTCTAAGATGGAGACCCTTTAGGGGTTTTATCTATTTCTTCGATCATTAAGGCTATGATTGAGACATATAGTATGCCTCTTGTTTGGGCATCAATTTGGAACAATGATCGTATTCCCAAATAAACATTTTTATATGGCCTTCTCTCCAAGATAAAATCCTAACCCTAGCTAACCTTAGAAAGAGAGGTATGTGTTTTCCTAATAGGTGCTTTCTTTGTGCAGCTTAGGTAGAGTCGATTGATCACATATTCATTGATTTCTCTTATGCTTGGAATGCTTGGACTAGAATTTTGAAGGCTTGGAGCCTCAATTGGATAATTATAGAAAACTTAGTAGATCTATGGAGGTTGTGGAAATATTTTAAAGGGAGCATAGACAAAAATATTTGGATGCTTGTGTTTCCCCATATTTTATGGTACCTCTAGAAGGAAAGGAACAATAGGGTGTTCAAGGATGAAGAACAACCTTTCCAAATCTTAGCAATTAGATCAAGAATAATATTTCTGACAATTATAACTCTATGCATAAGGAGAAGGTGGATTTCAATGTAGGAGGAAATAGTCACTGAAGGAAAAAACAAGAAGATGAGAGCAAAGAAAAGAGGAAGAATGAAAGATGGGACCATCATCCACCTAGTTTGTTCAAAATTATTTTTTATTGAGCTGCTAAAGGAAATCCTACCCCTGGTGGATGTGGTCCAATAATAAGGGATGAAGAAGGTAATTTGATTAAATCCATGGCTATTCTAATAGGAACCCAAACCAACCATGTGGCAAAAGCAATAGGTCTTCTTAATGGGGTTAAGGTGGCTAGAAATTTAAAACCTAAAGGAATATGGATCGAAGGAAATTCCCTTAATATTCTTAACTATATATATAAAGGATTTTCCCCTTCATGGACTATACAAAATATGATAAAGGAATTTAAATCCCTTCATAGTAATTTTGAGAAACTCTATATATCTCATTTGTACACATAGGTAAGAAAAGTTGTTGACACACCTACTAACATGGTGGTAACTAAGGGAACCTCCTCTTTTTGGAGCTAGGTAGACTTTTTTAATCATGAAAATAAGGTGCTTATTAACTATGACAAGACATTTAGCAAAATAAACAATATTTTATGTAATCTTGTACAGGATGGAAGATTTTTGTGAAATGAATTGTAATTATTTTGAATTTACCTTGACCTGGAACGGTGCACTTATAATTAATACACACACTTTATGTGTCTTTTTTGTTGCATTTTCATTTTTTCGCAGCTCTACCTATTTTATTTTTCTCTATGATTATTTCTAAGTTTTTGGCTCTACAAATTATGAGAATAGGTGGGAAAAGTGAGGAAGAGGGAACCCAATAATTGTGAAAATTGGAGAAAAGTAAAAGAGGTGTGAGATGAACTAATTGAGGGGATTCTCACATTGTATTAGTAACAAACATGAGATTAGTGATGGCATAGTTTGTTCCAAGAGTAATTTTGGATAGGCTTCTTTGATGATTGTGAAGAGGATTTGTGGATTAAGAAGGAGCATGGGATTTATGTTTTGAATTCCTTTAGATGTTCATAATTCCTTATGGAAAATATTTTTTTCACCATGGGTATCTGATGTAGGAGCATCCTTGGGCTTTTGGCAATCTTGCATCACCCAAAAATATATTTTTTGTTTTCTAGTTTACAGCTACCTGATACTTTTTATTGGAAAACTCATGTTTGTTATTTCCATATTTTCAACTCTTTGCTTCATGTTGGGGACATATCATGGATAATTACCCTAATTATACAAAATCATATGTAACCATTGGCACAAGTTATGCTTCATCTTCTCTGGTGTTGTGTTCCTTTGGTTTCTCTTCTAAAGATGCATTGTATTTAATTTGGTGTGGTTTGGTATTTAAGAGTTAGCTTTCCCACTCTTGCATATTGGTTCCTTGTAAATATGTGGACCTATATCTAAGACTACATAATATAATGTAATGTATTATATATTTAATCATTAATTTATAGAGTTAGTCCTATATTTAATGTTATACACATTTCCTATTATTGGAGATTGTGAAATCTAAGATGACATGCATGTCAATATGGCTATATATGTAATGTCCTTGAGTCTTAGAAGGTATTGGAAAGTAAGGTTACTCACAAAGAATAATTTAGAGCTTGGATAGTGAACATTGGTCTATAATCTAGAAATATATATTATTCATAACCAAGAAGGCCTTATAGCCTGGCATATAGTTTCTTTATCATGCTAGTTGTGGTGTGATTAGTGGAATGTATGTTGAACACTAGATTTAATTGAATATTTTTTGTTAATCAAGTAGTCTCTTACAATTATATCTTGTTTTCTTCTATTGTGTTGTATTTGTTGGATATTTGATCATCTCCTTTGGGCACTCACTAGCCTCGTACATCATAAATTCTTGATTTGAATAAGTTGTATCATATCCTTTTTTCACATATGTCCTATCACATGAGGTCAACTTAACAAAGGTTAGGACTAAGCATGAGAGATCCCTTAGATTGCCTTCCTTTGAGACACATGTGGTCACAAATGAAAAATAACTTACTAATGGGACAGAATAATATTTCAAAATACCAATAGAAGAAGATTAAATAAACACTTTGGAAAAATGATGGAATCATTTTGGATTCTTAACAAATAAGAGTCACATCCCAACCCAAAGAGTTCAACATTTGGAAAGAATACCTCATTCAAAGTGTAGGTAAATATTGATATTTCAAATTTCCTAGGGAAAATTGATGCAAACATTGTCAATGACTAGTTGTCCAAATTAGAGAGGTATATTTATGTTAATAGTTTCTCAAATATTGAAAATAACATTGTTTTCCTCCTAAAAGCTAAGAATCATGCAAAGTTAGAATGGGAAGGTCACACAATAACTAAACAAGCCCAAGATGGACATGAATTTTCTATGCTATTTGATGGTAGACCTACATGGGAATAATTCATAAAGCATATAAACTAAGAATATTACCCCATAGATAACTATGAACAAAAATCTATGTAGTGGTAATTACACAGATAGAAGGAAAAATTAGTTTTGGAGTATACCAATACATTAAATTATTTCTTTTCCAAGCTTGGTATTAAAGACTTGAAGAAACATTGGTTTTTAAAATATCACAGTGACCTTCATAGATACATTGAGACTAAAATGTATTTATTGAATATAGAGATATTGTCTAGTGCTTTCAAATATGGATCAAAAATTGAGGAGATATTCAAATGAAAAGGGAGGAGGGATAATTCCATGAACAACAAGGGGAAAGGTTAAAGTAGTAATCTTGTAGGAAAAAAAAAACTAAGGAATCATCTCTGAATTTACTAGTAAAGAAGATATGGAGTATGAAGAAAATATGACAAGAATCGGGTATATGTTGTAAAGTCCATAAAAGTCCCTCTTATAACACCAAGGATGGAAACTCATGTAGAAACTATTGAACATAAGGTGATAGATTCTTACAAATAGAAGGAACAAGAAAAAATCATTGAAGATGGTATGTATTCCATAGTGGTCATTGCAAAGGTATTTTCCTAGGACGATGAAGAGATTATTTCTTTCATAGATGTGAGTAGGAAGAAAGGCTTTGCATTTTATTATTGATTGTGGTAGTCTAAATAATTTATTATCTATTAGGACTATAAAAATATTGAATATATGAAGAAGACATCACACCTAAAGCAATATTCTATGGGATGGGTGATCCAAGGGTGAGACGCTCAAGTAAAGAAGAAATGTTGTCTTTCATATTCCATAAACCACTCAAAAATGAGGTGATTTGTGAGGTAGCTCCTCTTGATGTGTGTGATATTTTTTTAGGGTAATCACACATGTACCAATGCCATGTTTTTTATGAGTCTAGGCCATGAAGTGTGACAACCAAATTTGGTAGACAGAAATACTAGATACTAGAGGTAAGTCCGACACACTCTGCACCTATGATTAGTGCAAAACTATGTAGAATATTAATAACCAAAAATTGTACATTTATGTTATTAATTTTTTTTCCTACAAAACAAAAAATGTTTTTCATTATCATGTCATTGTGATTCTAACAAAAAACAACAAAGGTCAATGGATTACATTTTAACAAAAATATCATAATTTATTTTTTAAGTTACCAACAAGGGTACCCTCACACTACCAATTTAGACACGTTATTGATTTGATATTGAGAACTCCAATATCTAATGAGATAATATATAGGAGGTTAGTATTATAAAATGATGAGATAAAAAGATAGGTACAAGAATTGGTTTATAAAGGATGTTCCCAAGTGCATATCCTTGTGGCATCCCAACTATTCCTACAAAGAATAATGATGGAACATCGAGGCTTTGCATTGATTCTAGATCATTGAATAAGATTAGTGTGAGAAATAGATATTCAATTCCTTAGATAGATGATCTCTTCAACTAGCTTAGAGGGGCAAAATCTATCAACAAAATTGATCAAAAATATGAGTACCACCAAGTACTAATTGATCTAATATATTTATGGAAGATTACTTATAACTATAAGGAGGGGCTATTTTAATGGTTTGTGATGCCTTTTAGCCTTACAAATTTTTCAGCCACATTTATGAGGATGATGAATGATGTACTTAGGTTATTCACTCATTCTTTTGTAGCTATATATCTAGATGACATTCTCATTTCTAGAAAAATTGGGTAAGAACATTTTCAACATGTGGAACAACTATTTTCCACCTTATAAGGCCATCAACACTATGCAAACAAAGAAAAATAATCTTTGGGTATGAATATTATTAAATAGGGTAATGTTATTGACAATGAGGGAGTTCATGTTGACCTTGAAAAGATACAAGCAATTAAAGACTGGCATACTACAAGAAATCTCACAAAGTTGTGTAGCTTCTTAGGGTTAGCTAACTTCTATTATAGATTTTTTTTTGTGTTTTCACATTTTTTCTTAGCCTTTAAATTAGTCACTATGAGGAGGAGTGAAGGAAAATTCAAGTGTACTAGTTCTCCACAACAAGTCTTAATGAATTAAAATAAATTTTATATTTCACAGTAGTTTTATAACTTCATGATTTATAACAGTCTTTTGAAATACAAGCTAGTGCATCACAATATGCCCTAGGAATAGTCCTCATGCAACATAAACATCTAGTTTCATTCCATAGTGAGACTTTTTTTAATACAATGCATAGTTATACCACCAATAATAAATAATTATATGATATTATTCAATATTGCAAGAAATGGAAGCATTTTATTTTGGGAAAGGAATCTATCATCCACACATATTACAAACCTTTTCAATTCTTGTAAACATGAGGAAAATTACAAAATGCTAGGCACCAAAGGTGGTTAGCTTATCTTCAACAATTTCATCTCAATATTCCACATAAGAAATGACACACCAATAAAGTAGAAGACTATTTGAGCATTCCTCCTACTGCATGAACAAGCATGATGTTTAAATTATGTGGCCACTAAATAGAAACTTGGACTCACTTGTATAAAATGAGAATGAATTTATTGATGTATATGCCCATCTTGTGGAAAGTAAACAAATGAATGATTATTATTTTCAAGATGGAATGATTTGTCACCTTGGCCAAATATATGCGGATGAGGTAGGACATCAGAAATTGATATGGGAAGCTCACTAAAGTAAGGTTACAAGTCACTTTGGGATAAGTAAGAGTATTGATATACTTCAAAGATATTTTTACTAGCCAGAAATGAAAAATGATGTGATAGAATACACTAAAACATGTACAACATGTAATATTAAAAATCCTCCAAATTATAAGAGAGGTCAACATTTAACACTTCCTATTGCAGGAGAACCATGACATTCAATTTATATGGATTGTACATGTTTGGATTTCCTACTACTAAACAGGGGCATGATTGTGTGTATATGTTATAGTAGATAGATTTGTTGGAAATTTGACTAGGAGGATATGAAAGGATGTTATAGGGTTTTCATTTATGGAAACCAAATATGAAGAGGGGGAAATATAATATTAATTTTTGGATTATTGAATTTAGAAAGATATCTAAGTAAAATACAGGAAAATATTGACAATCATGCATTTTGGTTTAGCATGGTTTACTCGAAGCAAATGAGGTTATGTGTAGTTGAAGGAAGCAAGGTTATAATGTAATAAGAATCTATCTAAGAGTACTAAAGAATATTTTATGTAAGGAAAAAGTTATGAAAAAAATTATAGGTATAGGTTATACAAGTGGGACAAAAATGATAATAGAGTAAAGGTATTTTGGTTAAGGGATTATTTTGGTTTACTAAAACAATGACTTAACAAGGTAGGGACAATATCCTAGATATTAATCCTCACTTAGCAAAAAATAATTTTTAAATTTTGGGACACATGTGAAGACTTGAAGGTTGACAAGATAGAACAATTTAGTATAAAGGAAATAGTTTTGTATGCGAAGTGTGTGATGGCTTTTGACATTGAAATATAATTGTTGTCTGATGAGAACTTTTTATTAGAGCAGAGAAAAGGTAGTTTATGTAAATTTGTGTAAAGAGAGCTATAAAGGACAAATTGGATATTGAAGATATCAACACTTTCATAGAGGGTTTTTTATCTATACCTCTTTTATATAGAATATATCATTGTATATGCATGTTTGAGTAGTGGGCTCATCTTCCTACTTGTGTAATTGTAATACCAACTTCTAATAGGGTTGAGACTTCTAACAAGGCTCGGTCCTCTAACAAGTATAAAATACACTATATGGATGTAATAGACTCCTAATAGGGTCAATATCTTTCACAAGATACTGTTTATTGGTGGATCATTTTGTGGGTACCATACCCATCATAGTTTTCCCTTGCCAAGGTATTCCCTAGTTAAAAAATAATGGTGCTATGAATTACAATGCATTATTGTTATATTTACTTTTTAGTCTAATCACATATGCATGTTTAAATATTGTTAATGATATCCATAGTTGGGGAAAAGTTTGTGAAATACAAGCTCAACTCCCACCCTCTCAGTATTTCCTATTTCTAAAAAGATTTTTTTAAATAAAAATCTTGGTGGCCTATACAAATGCAATCTCTACAAAAGAAATTGCTTTGAGCATGTTCAAGTTCATTTTGTGCTACCAAGAAGCATTATTTTACACAAGAAAAGTCAATTTCTTGCTAAAATGGGTAAAACCACAAACCTGTGTCACCTTTTATAAAGAAAAAGGATCTCATAACTTAAATTTTTCAACTTTAATGACATAAAAGGGGGAATTTTGTTTAGAATTTGAAGATGATGTAAACTTGTGAAATGTGTAAAACTAGATCAAGTTTATGTGTATAGTTTTTGTATAAAAAATTGAGCAATAATTTTTTTAATATATTAGTTTTTAAAGCTCATTTTTTTATTTTTTAAAAATATTGAAATTACAGAGTTTTGAAAGATGTTATTTTTATGTATGTTGTTATGTATTATTTCTAGTGATTAAATGATCCTATGTATTCTTTAGTGTATTCTTTATGTTCTTATGTAGTCTTAAGTGATCTAATGTATTGTTTATGTTCTTACATGTATGTTCTTATGTATATGTTCTTTGATGATTGAATACTTTTTATTTGTTTGAATGCTTTAATCTGACATTCTTAGGTATGTTTAGGACCTCCCCTTAAGACACGTAATTTTATAATTCATTAAATGTAGATGATGAAATATAAATTTTCATATGTGATTTAATTAAAACATCAACATCAACATCACTAACATGTACATGACATGAACATAAACATGAATATAAATATGAATATTGAAAGAATACATGCATTCAATATGAACATGTAACATGTGAGCATAAATGTGAACATAAGGCATGAACATATCATACATCTACAAAATAATACATCTATGAACTAACATGTACATGTATGTAATGAAATATCTAGATAGATAATTATGTACCCATATAAAATGTATCCAAAATACCAAATAAAATTTCTTGAAAAAACAT
This sequence comes from Cupressus sempervirens, assembly GCA_028749045.1. Lineage (NCBI taxonomy): Eukaryota > Viridiplantae > Streptophyta > Pinopsida > Cupressales > Cupressaceae > Cupressus > Cupressus sempervirens. The sequence continues at coordinate 264,690,344 of CM053784.1, forward strand.
ATCAAATGTATCCAAATAACATATAAAACATGGAGGTCTCAATATCAAATGTATCTAGAATAACATACATAAAATGTCTCCATATCAATGAAATAGACAGATCTAAAATAACACAAGTACTACATATACATGTAGATCAACCATGTCCTCCTCCTGATCCATTGCCACAAAAGGTGTTGGAAATATAAGAGGAGTAACTAAGAGGGGAGGGGTGAATCAGTTACCACATAAATATGATGGAAACACAACCAAAGACCAAAATGAATACACAGTAAAAGGGAAATATTATTATCAATGAAAAATGCCATGTGGGCTTACAACAGTATGATTCTGGAGAAAGAAATCCTCCACACAATACCTTCTCTCTAAATCCAATAAGAGCTCCTTTACAATGCCAAAAATATTCTTAAATAAGCCCCAAATGGTTTAGGGTTAGGAATACATTCTAGAATATACCAGTTAGCATCCACTACCAAAATAGAAGGTTCCAAAAATCACGTTAGAAGTCAGTGTAAAATTAGAAGAATCCAAAAATGATAGTCCAACTTCTGGAAGGGATAACTTTTGAACCGTAACTCTAATTGACAAACCGTTTACATTTTTGGAAAGCTCTCAAAGAGCTCTATAGCCCTATGGACTAGCTTTTCTCATCTCCCATTTTTTGGCCCTATACAAGGCCGTTTAGTGTCCCATATCTAACTTTGAAGTGCTTTTAGGAGGTCTCCAGGAAAATTAAAGCTGCAATAACTTTCTAACCATAAAGCCTTTTGACCTTTTTTTTTTGGAGTATTTTAAATTACAAGTACAATCATCCCTCCAAATTGCACCCTCTAACTCATCATTATTTTGGCTCAATTACAAAATAACTCATTTTCTACATTTACATGTATCCCAAGGTGCTTAAAAACTAATAAGACTCTAACCCAAAAAACTAAAAGTGGAACTGTGATAGTTGAAACCTTTATTTGACCCAAATGGGTATCCAAAAATGAAAACACATTAAACAAAAACTATATCTAAGCATATTTTTGGGTGATACAAGATTGTCATTACACCACTAGATGCTCCTACATCAGACACCTAGGGTAGATTGAAAAGTGACCCTATCACTTTAAGGTAGAGGAAAACCCAAATGGGCAACCTCTGCTACTGATATCCAAGCTGAGTCCTCGATTGGTCATCCTTTCCACTTCACTAGGTACTCTTCATACTACCTATTTCTGGTACTCCTACCTACACCACTATCTAGAATCTCTTCTATCTCCTTCTTAGAAGTAGGAATTAGACATGGCTCCAGCATCAACCCCTCATCTACACCATCATCATGATATTTTGCTAAGTCTACAACATTGAAGATAGGAGAAATGTGAATCCCATATAGCAACTCCACCTCATATGCATTTCTTGAGTCATGTTTCTTCAAAATTTTACAGGGGCCAAATTTCTTCATCTTTAGCTTGTTGTAAGTACCCATTGGAAACCGTTCCTTTCGTAAGTGTACCATAACTAGATCCCCTACTTGGAATTCCTTATGTCTCCTCTTTTGATCTTCCCTAACTTTATATTGTTGATTCATCTTGGTAATGTGTGTGTGAACCTCCTCATGTAGGCTCTTAACATGTTTAGCAAATTCTTTTGCCTCGGCACTTGTCCTCTCCCCTTGCTCCATCTTCCTTAATTTTGGTGCACTCCTTGGGCTACTACCATACACAATTTGGAATGTTGATCTACTAGTACTCTGATTTACAAAATTATTGGAAGCAAATTCTACCTGTGGTAGAATCAAATCCCATCCCTTAGGATTATCTCCCACTAAACACCTCAACAAATTGCCTAGACTTCCATTTATGACTTTTTTCTATCCATCAGTCTGTGAATGATGTGTAGAGCTAAACTTCAATTCCATCCTCAACTTTCTCCATAAAGTCCTCTAGAAATACCCCACAAATTTAGTATCTCTATCAGAATCAATACTCTTTGGGAGACCATGTAGTCTCACCAAATCTCTAAAAAAAAATTTGCAATATGTACAGCATCATGAGTCTTGTGGCATGGAATGAAATGTGCTATCTTGGAGAACCTATCAACCACCACAAATACTGAGTCATTACCCCTTTGTGTCCTTGGTAATCCAAGAATAAAATCCATACTTATGTCCTCCAATGGCTTCAATGGAATAGGCAATGGTTGATAGAGTCTAGTATTGTGACTAAATCCTTTGGTTACTTGACATATTTAACAACTCTGTACAAACTTCTTCACATCTTGTGACATTTGAGGCCAAAAATAATGTTCTCTAAGAATGAAAATGATCTTATCTCAACCAAAGTGTCTTGCCATCCCTCCACTGTGCTTCTCCTTGATCAAATTTTCCCTCATGGAACTCCTTGGAATGCATAACTAACTTCCCTTCAATAGCATACCATCCTAAATCAAATAATCTAGCCACCTGGTCCTATCTATAGTAACAAGTTCTTTGCAAGCCTTCCATGCTTCAGCAAAATCAGGATCCTCAGGGTATAGATTCTTGAGTTCATCAAACACAACCACTTCAACCTACATTACTATAAGCAAAAATTGTCTCCTACTTAATGCATCTGCAACCCTATTAGACCTTCCACTTCTATGTTTCAACACAAATGTATAGCTCTGCATGAACTCTACCCACTTCATATGTCTCTGGTTCAATTTACCTTGGCTATTTAAGTACTACAATGCTTGGTGATCAGTATACAAGACAAATTCTTTTGGCAATAAATAATGCCTCCAATTTTTTAAGGCTTGAATGATTGCATATAACTCCTAATCATAAACAAAATACTTCTTCTTTGCATCATTCAATTTTTCACTAAAATATGCAATAGGCTTACCTTCTTGGCTCAATACAGCCCCAATAGCACTGCCACTAGCATCACAATCTACTTGGAACACTTTACTAAAATTAGAAAGTACCAAAATTGGTTGTTTTGTCACCTTCTTCTTCAACAATCCAAAATTCCTTGTAGCTATTGTAGTCCACTTGAACTCTTTCCTATCCCCCCTTATTGTTTCAGTCAAGGGTGCACATATGCCACTGAAATTCTTAATGAACTTTCTATAAAAACTAACTAGACCATGAAATGATCTCACCTCAGTAGCAGACCTTGGAGTAGGCCATTCCAAGATGTCTTTTACCTTCTTTGGATCCATTTTGAGACCCTCAAATGATATAACAAACCCCAAGTAGACTAACTCCTTTTTTACAAAGCTACACTTCTTCAAATTAATCAACATTTTCTCTTCCCTCAACCTTTCAAGGACTCTACGAATGTGTAATAAATGTTCATCCAAAGTCATGCTTAAAACTAAAATATCATCCAAATAGACAATAACAAATTTTCTCAAGAATTTATTCAGTACCTCATTCATAAGTCGCATGAAGGTGCTTGGTGTGTTGGTTAGTCCAAAAGACGTGACTAACCATTGATATAGACCCTCGTTGGTCTTAATGCAGTCTTCCACTCATCTCCCTCTTGTATTCATATTTGGTGATAGCCACTCTTGAGATCTATCTTTGTGAAGTATTGAGCCCCACTCAAGCAGTCCATAAGATCATCCATTCTTGGAAAAGGAAACTAATACTTGATGGTTATTCTATTTATAGCTCGAGAGTCTATGAGTCTATGCACATTCTCCACTCTCCATCCTTCTTTGGTGCTAGTACTACAAGTACTATACATGGACTCAAGCTCTCTCGAATCAACCCCTTCCTCAATAGCTCTTGAACTTGTATGTTTAGCTCCTCAATTTTAGTAGGAGTCATCCTATGAGCGGCCTTGTTAGGAAAACTAACTCCAGAGATTAAATCTATCTAATGACTAATTTGCCTTACTAGTGGCAACCCTTCTGGAACATTATCAAAGATGACATCTCCATACTCACTTAATAGGCCTAAAACTTCAGGTGAAATTTCACTACTACCTTACTTATATTTTCTAGGAATCAAAGCATAACACATATACTGATGTTTCATACCATCCAAAAAAATTCTTCCATCAACAAGACATATCCTAGCACTACTGCATACCTTTTCACCTTCCTTTACCAAGGGCTTCAGTTTGTGGTAAACTCCATCCTGTGTTAGAGAGTATGTATTTGCATGCCCATCATGTACAGCATGCCTATCAAATTGCCATGGTCTTCCCAACAATAAATGGTAGACATCCATTGGAATAATGTCACAAAGAACTTCATCATGGTAACTCCCAATCTTGAACTTCACCAAACACTGTTCACTGACCAGGACCTTATGATCATCCTTCACCCAAGAAATCCAATAGGGTTGGGGGTGTTTGTCCCTCTTTAACTTTAGCTTAGTGACCATCTCCTTAGACACCAAGTTGTCAGTGCTACCACCATCAACAATCGCATTACAACACTTATCCTTGCACTTGCACCTGGTATGAAACAAACTCCTCCTTTGTCTAGGTTGAGTCTCACTACTTAGTAAGACCCTTTCATTTACAAGAACCTCTCCTCTTTCTACATCCTCAAAATGTGATGATTGTGCATCCTCATCCACATGAGCAATCCTTGCTTGAAAATTAGCTCTCCTATCTATCATTCCTTGTCATTGAGGGCATTCAAAGGCACGATGACCTTCTTCATTGCAATGAAAATAGGTACCACGAAAGCCTCCTCTTCCTGATCCTTTTCCACATCCTCTACCTCTTCCTCTCTAATCTCCAAATTTTTGATCACGGGAGCAATTGAAACCCTTATTTCTCTAGTTTCTACTAGTACCCACATCTTCATTTTTCTTTTGAGTCTCATTCCGACCTCTAGATGACTTATTGCCACCCCTTCCTCCTTAACCATGCCCTCTTTGCCTTCCTTCAGACCTTTTATTTAGCTTCTCTATGACTCATAGGGAAAAATTGTATGCCTCTTCAATGATAGTCATTCTAACTAGACTTAACTCCTCCTAAATGCTAGGTCGTAACCCACTAAGGTAATACGAAACCTTCTCCTCATTTGCTTCTGCACACCTTGCCTTAACAAGAAGTTGATAAAATTCCTCTGTATATTCTTGGACATATTTTCCCACTTGCTTTAATCCTTGCATTTTCTTGAACAAATCAAGCTCATAGTCAATAGGAATGAACTGCTTCTTTAGTTTGTCCACCATGCGATGCCATCTTGTGATTTTCTCCTTTCCTCTTCTATTTCTTTCTAGCTAAATCTCTTGACACCAAATTTTGGCATGACCTTTCATTTTGGCCTTTGCAAACTTAACCCTATTTAGATCCCTAATATCCTCATACTCAAAATACTCATCTAGTTCATTGATCTAGTCGATCAACTCATCTAGGTTTAGATTTCTTGAAAATATATCCACATCAATTTTAGGTCTTTTTCCAACTTAGAAATGGCCCTAAAAGGCCTCTCCTCTACCTAATTTAGGGCTTCCACTTCCTATCCAATATTTTCTTCTTCTTCATTTTATTCCTCACTTTCATTCCCTGTGGCAACATTTAGTCCTCTACATATCTCCTCCTACAATGCTTGAACTTGTCTCTTGAGGGCTTTAACCTCAAGAGGAACAACTCTGGCCCTTCCACCATGTTCCCTTCATGGAGACATCTTCTTGTCTCAAACCCATGACCACACAGTTGGCGCTTTGTCTACACAATCAAGAAAACTTGCTCTAATACCACTTGATGTATACACAACCAAAGACCAGAATGAACACACAGGAAAAGGGAAATATTATTATCAATAAAAATTGCCCTATGGGCCTACAATAGTATGATTATGGAGAAATAAATCCTCCACTCAGTACCTTCTCTCTAACTCCACTAAGAGCTCCTTTACAATGCCAGAAATGTTCTTAAATAAGCCCCAAATGGTTTAGGGTTAGGAATACATTCTAGAATATGCTAATTGGCATCCACTGCCAAAACACAAGGTTCCAAAAATCATGTTAGAAGTCAGTGTAAAATTAGAAGAATCCAAAAATGGTAGTCCAACTTTTGGGAGGCATAACTTTTGAACCGTAACTTCGATTGACAGACTGTTTACATGTTTGGAAAGCTCTCAAAGTGCTTTATAGCCCTATGGATCAGCTTTGATCATCCCCATTTTATGGCCTCATATGAGTCCATTTAGTTCCCCATATCTAACCTTGAAGTGCTCTTAAGAGGTCTCTAGGAAAATTAAAGCTGCAATAACTTTCTAACCATAAAGCCTTTTGACCTGATTCTTTTTCAGGAGTGTTTTAAATTACAAGTACAATCATCCCTCCAAATTACACCCTCTAACTTGTCATTATTTTGGCTCAATTACAAAATAACTCATTTTCTACCTTTACATGTATCCCAAGGTGCTTATAAACTAATAAAACTCTAACCCATAAAACTAATTGTGGAACTATGAGAGGTGGAACCTTTATTTGACCCAAATGGGTATCCAGAAATGAAAACACATTAAACAAAAACTATCTCTAAGCATATTTTTCGGTGATACAGGATTGCCCTTACACCATTGGATGCTCCTAGGTCAAAATAATTTTGAGATCCCTTAGATGTCAGTATAAAATAAACTCTATGAAAACTCAACACTGTTGGGACTTGGTAAACACACAGAAAAATGATGTAAGTTGGTAAACACTAAAATAGCTCGCAAAATTATTAACATGAAAATCTTTAAGATATTATCTGTAATTAATATTACTTTAACTTAGTTGCATACACATAAGAGAAATAACATTAACAGACTTGACAACAAGATTTAATGTGGAAACCCAATTTGGAAAAAACCACCAATTGCAACTAGTTACTAATTTTCACTCTTCTAAAGTGAGTCTTGTTAGGAGCGAACCTTATTAAAGGTTACAAAACACACTATTAGGTGTGACCCTATTAGAGGATTTAATCACCCTATTAGGAGTGGCCTTGTTAGAGGTCTTTAGACAATTCAAAAGAAATGCCACCTTATTAGAGGATTTAGAAATAGTTGTTAAGCCAAATTTGTTAAGTGATTTAGATCACTGCTACAATGGTTAGAGAGTAAAAATGAGATGACTTGATTCCTGATGCAATTGAATTGTTAATTACAGATCTCAATTCTAGCTTGTATACTTGATCATTCTTGATCGAATGTATCTTTGCATCTCAACAAGGATATTCTACTTATCCTTTGAATTCACTTTCTCTTGGCATCATCAAATCTTCAATTATGTTCCATTATGCTCTTGCTTCTAATCCTCAACTTGACCTTATATTTATATCTTTCATATTGTCAAGTTGGCTGGAATATAACTTAGAATAATTAATATCCATCTTCTTAGTCAGCTAGAATCAATAGACAAATCAATTGAACTCAATATGCCAAAATAAGAAAATCCTTCGTCAGCGAACACTGCTAAGTAGACACTAGCTCAAAAATGATTTTCCTACATTAAACAAGTGTACTCAATCAATACTGCATATTCACAAAGTTCCTTTGGTAACCAAGTGAGCTTGTTTAGCACTGGTTCCATCCAACATTTCATTCATTAACCAAGTGAGCTTAGTTAGCACTCAACTTCTGCAAACTTTCCTTTGATGCTCAAGTGATCTTAGTAGACATTATTTTCTAAACAAGGAAAACTCTAGAATACTTGGTAGACACATAAAACTATCTTCAAACCCTAAGTGAGCTTAGCATACATTGATTGGAAATGATATGACATTTTGTGTAACATCAAAGATAATACACAATTAAACAATTGTATTTAACAAAAGCCTCTATGATCTACATTTGAGCTCTGTGTCAAACGAAATAAATCCATGCATACATGTCAAATTAATATTTTTTAAATAGATTTATATAATGTTACACACATTATATCTATATCATGTTGACATTCTAGTCATGTTTGTTATTAGTGACATACACTTATTTAGACTGTGAGTTCAAACTGAGCTTATCGTACAGTTAAGAGTGATAACCAAGCATTTTAGTTGCTACTGAGTTGTACAATTGCTATCAAGTCCTATGGATAGATTCTAGTGTATGCCAACTAGATACAACTATTGTGAAGATCAGCAGTGTAAATTGAGCATCTCAATGTATGTCAAGTTTATCAGTGCAAACAAGTTGTGCAGTGTTTACTGAGTTTGCAGTTGATGTGATGCAAGTCCAGTGCTGACCAATTTACTTAGTGTTAACCAAGAGACTTAGTTTAAACTGAGCTTGAGGTGATAGTGTTTACCAAGCTATACAGTTTGAACCAAGTGATTCAATTTATATGGAAATTTTCATAGTATTCATTGAGTCACTGGTGTAGACTGAGTTCAAGACTAATTGGAAGTGACCAGTATGGACTGAGCCTCTACATCTACTGAGTGCATGATGATGCCAAGTAGTGATAGTGATAACCTCACTTAGTCAATCTTCAGAGCTCGAGTTTCTATACTTTGGCTGACTTTGTAATATTTTTGGTAAATTTGTATTGTGGTCGACTTTCTAATTATGTAATTGGATTGATATATATGTAATGTGTTGTATCACATCCCATATATGTATGGAATTGAAGAAGAAGTAATTTAATCATTATAAAAGAGTAGAAGTGTGAATTACAAAGGCTGCAAAAATAGAAGGAGTAGCAAAGATTCATCTATCACAACAAGGTGATTTGTACACTCAAAGGAATCTCATTTAGAAAACCAAGTTGTAGATTAGAGATTAGCTACTGCTTCATCCTCACAAGTGGATCAGTCAAATCCTTTAACAAGGTAGACCTAACAGTCTTATGTAAATATCTTTACTAAGTGCATACTTTATTATATGTTTGTAAATCCTTTCACAAGGTGGATCAAGCAATCCTTATTGCTCCTAATAGGGTAGATCATCAAAAGTGATCAATGTAAGCCTTAACTGGCCAACTTTATACTATAGTACTAGAGCTTATGGGTATCATCCCCACCCCAGTTTTACTTTCTATTTGGAAGGTTTATGGGTCACCAAATCTATGTTTCATAGTGTTATGTATTCTTTCATGTGTTATAAGTTTTTCATGCATGAAGTTAGATCAGAATTCATATAAACGATTAATTGTTAATTGAGATAAAAGTTTTAAAAGTTACTGATTTACCCCCCCCCCCCTCTTAGTAACTTAGCTTATCATAATATTTCCAACAATTGGTATTAGAGCATTGTGGTTCTCAGAAAAAAATTTAACAAGCTTGAGCAAAGATCATAGGCCATGGAGATATTTATACTTGACAAGGCTATTGACAATGAGAAGCTAGATTTGAAAATGGCTATTGCCCAACTCAAGAAAGCATAGGAGCAACTCTCCCAATCCCTAAAAAGAAGTAAAGATCTTGCAATTCAAATGAATGATCATCTCTACATTGAAGAAAGAATTGAAGACATTCATTCAAGTAGCCTAGATGAAGCCAATGAAGCAATCAAGGAACTCCTAGAAAAGAATGGCTTACTACAAGAAGACATAAGAAAACTAAGATGAGAAAAAGAAATTCATTCAATAAGATTGTGTGAAGTAATAGAAGAGAAAAATAAGATAAGGGAAGAGATAGAAGGAAAGAAAAATGAAATCCAAAATTTATCCCTTCAACAAGTTGACTTCATAAATCAACTCTCCAATGCAAATGAAGAAATCTTACATCTAAGGTCAGAAAATGAAAGACTGCAGAATGATGAAATCCCAAGAAGACATGAATAAGTTGAATGAGAAAAATCTTTATAGATAAAAAGGAAAAGAAGGAATTGGATATGTAGAATAAGGTGAATCATCCAAGCAAGGAGCTCAAAAGAATCAAAGACCTACTTGCAATCACTATGGTAAGATAGGTCATACATCTGATGGAGACACAACCCAAGCACAGAATGGACACAATAGGAAAGGGAAAAATTTATTAACTACAAAAATATGCTAGTACACTTAGTGTAGAGAAAAAAACTCCAAAACATGCCCTATGGGCTTACAATAGCATAAGTTTGGAGATAAATTCTTCTCCTAGTACCTTCTCTCAAACTCCACTCCGAACTGCCTTTTATAATGCCAGAAATGTTCTTAAATAGACCCCAGAGGGTTAAGGATTAGGAATATATTCTAGAAAGTGCTATTTGGCATCCACTGACCAAATAGAAGGCTCTAGAAGTCACATTAGAAGTCGACACAAATTTAGAAGAATCTAGAAATGGTAATCGAACTTTCGGGAGGCATAATTTTTGAACTGTAGCTCCGATTGACGAACTATTTACATTTTTAGAAAGCTCTCGAAGTGCTCTATAGCCCTATGGACAGTTTCACTTGTCCCCCATTTTTTGGCCCTGTTTGAGGTCATTTAATGCCCCTAACCTGACTTTAAAGCATTCTTAGGAGGTCTCCAAAAACTGAAAAACTGCGATAACTTTTAAACCGTGGGGCCTTTTGACCTGATTCTTTTTTTGGAATGCTCTAAATTACAATTACAATAATCTAACCAATTTACACCTTCTAGTTCACCAAAATGATGGCTCAATTACATACTCTTATTTTTTTGGCATTTACACATATCCCAAGGTATTCAAATACTCTATCCTAGAACACTGATAGTGGAACTGTGAGAGTTGGAACCTTTATTTGACCCAAATGGGTATCCAAAAATGAATACACATGAAACAAAAACTAAGACTAAGTACATTTTTTTGGGTGACACAAGATTGCCCTTACACCTCTAGATGCTCCTGCATCAAACACCCAAGGTAGATTGAAAAGTGACCCCGTCACTTTATGAATGGTAGAGGAAATCCCAAATGGGAAACGTCAGCTGTTGATATCCAAGTTGAGTCCTCTATCGGTCGTCCTTTCCACTTGACCAGATACTCTTCATACTGCCTATTTCTGGTACTTCTACCCACATGATGATCTAGAATGTCTTCTATCTCCTCCTTCTTAGAAGCAAGAATTGGACATGGCTCTAACATCGGCTCCTCATCTGCACCATCATCATGATACTCTGTTAAGTCTACAATGTTGAAAATAGGAGAAATATGAATACCATCTAAAAACTCCACCTCATATGCATTTCTTGAGTCATGTTTCTTCAAAATTTTGCAGGGGCCAAATTTCTTCATTTTCAGCTTGTTGTAAGTACTAGCTAGAACTCTTTCTTTTCTTAAGTGTACCATGACTAGATCCCCTACTTGGAATTCCTTATGTCTTCTCCTTTGATCAGCCCTAGCTTTATACTCTTGATTCATCTTGGTAATGTGTGCTTGAACCTCCTCATGTAGACACTTGATATGTTCAACAAATTCTTCAGCTTCAGCACTTGTCCTCTCCCCTTGCTCTATCTTCTTCAATTCTTGTGCAGTACTTGGGCTACTTCCATATACAATTTGGAATGGTGATCTACCAGAACTACTATTTATAGAGTTATTGTAAGCAAACTCTGCTTGTGGTAGAATCAAATCCCACCCCTTGGGCTTATCCCCAACTAAACATCTCAACAAATTGCCCAGACTTCTGTTTACCACTTATGTTTGGCCGTCAGTCTGCGAGTGATGTGTAGAACTGAACCTCAAGTCTATTTTCAACTTTTTCCACAATGTTCTCCAAAAATAACCCACAAATTTAGTATCTCTGTCAAAAACTATACTCCTTGGGAGACCATGTAGTCTTACCACCTCTCTGAAAACAATTCTACAATATGGATAGCATCATGAGTTTTGTGGCATGGAATGAAATGTGTCATTTTGGAGAACCTATCAACCACCACAAATACTGAGTCATTACCCCATTGCATCCTCAGCAATCTGAGAAAAAAATCCATACTTATGTCCTCCCATGGCTTTGATGGAACAGGCAATAGCTGATATAGTCCAGTATTGTGACTAAATCCCTTGGCAACTTGACAAATCTAACAACTCTGTACAAATATCTTCACATCCTGTGAAATTTGAGGCCAAAAATAATGCTCTCTAAGAATGGCAATGGTCTTATCTCAACCAAAATGTCCTGCCATCCCTCCACTATGTTTCTCCTTAATCATATTTTCCCTCATGGAAGTCCTTGGAATGCATAATTGACTACCCTTGAACAACATACCATCCTGAATCAAATAGTCTAGCCACTTGGTTCTATCTATAGCAACAGGCTCTTTACAAGCTTTCCATGCTTCAGAAAAATCAGGATCCTCAGGGTACAGATTCTTGAGTTCATCAAACCCAACTACTTCAACCTGCATTACTATAAGCAACAACTATCTCCTACTTAGTGCATCTGTAACACTGTTAGATTTTCCATTTCTATGCTTCAACACAAATGTATAGCTCTGCAAGAACTCTACCCACTTCATATGCCTCTGATTCAATTTACCTTGGCTATTTAGGTACTATAATGCTTGATGATCAGTATACAAAAAAAATTCCTTTTGGAAATAAATAATGCCTCCATTTCTTTAAGGCCTGAACAATTGCATAGAACTCTTGATCATAAACAGAATACTTCTCCTTTGCATCATTCAATTTTTAACTCAAATATGCAATAGCCTTACCTTCTTAGCTTAATACAGCCCCAATAGTGCTGCCACTAGCATCACAATCCACCTAGAACACCTTTCTAAAATTTGGAAGTGCCAACACAGGTTGTTCTATCACTTTCTTCTTCAGCAATTCAAAACTTCTCGCAGATGTCGCAGTCCATTTGAACTCTTTTCTATCCCCTCTTATTGTGTTAGTTAGGGGTGCACATATGCCATTGAAATTATTAATGAACTTCCTATAAAAACTAACTAGACCATGAAATGATCTCACCTCAGTAGCAGACCTTGGAGTAGGCCATTCCAAGATGGCTTTTACCTTCTCTAGATCCATTTTGAGACCTTTAGGTGATATAACAAACCCCAAGTAGACTAACTCCCTTTTCGCAAAGATACATTTCTTCAAATTGATTAATAGTTTCTCTTCCCTTAACCTTTCAAGGACACTATGAATATGCAATAAATGTTCTTCCAAAGTCTTGCTGAAAATTAAAATATCATCCAAATAGACAATAACAAATTTTCCCAAGAACTTCTTAAGTACCTCATTCATAAGCCACATGAAGGTGCTTGGGGCGTTCGTCAATCCAAAGGGCATGACTAACCACTCATAAAGACCGTCCTTGGTCTTGAAGGCTATTTTCCACTTATCTCCTTCTCGTATCTATATCTGATGATAGCCACTCTTGAGATCTATCTTTGTGAAGTACTGAGCTCCACTTAAACAGTCCATAAGATCATCCATTCTTGGCAAAGGAAATCGATACTTGATGGTTATCCTGTTTATAGCTCGAGAATTTGTACACATTCTCCACTCTCCATCCTTCTTTGGTGCCACTATTGCAAGTACTGCACATGGACTTAGGCTCTCCTGAATCAAACCCTTTCTCAATAGCTCTTGTACCTATCTGTTTAGCTCCTCAGTTTCAATAAGAGTCATCCTATGAGCAGCCTTGTTAGGAAAACTAGCTCCTAGGATTAAATCTATCTGATGACTGATTTTCCTTACCAGTGGCAATCCTTCTAGAACATCATCAGAGATAATATCTCCAAACTCACCTAGTAAATCTGAAACTTCAAGTGGTATTTCACTACTACCTTCTTTATCTTTCCTAGGAATCAAAGCATAGCACATACGCTAATGTTTCATGCCATCTAAAAACTTCCTTCCATCAACAAGAAAAATCCTACCACTGCTACATACATTTTCTCCTTCCTTTTTCATGGGCTTCAGTTTGTGGCTAACTCCATCTTTTGTTAGAGTATGTGTTTGCATGACCATCATGTACCGCATGCCCATCAAAATGCCATGGTCTTCCCAACAATAGATGGCAAACATCCATTGGAATAACATCACAGAAAACTTCATCATGGTAACTCCCAATTTTGAACTTCACTAAACATTGTTCACTTACCAAGACCTTATGATCATCTTTCACCCAAGCAATCCAATAGGGCTGGGGGTGTTTCTCCCTCTTGAGCTTTAGCTTAGAGACCATCTCCTCTGATACTAAGTTATTAGTGCTACCACCATCAATGATCACATCACAACATTTATCCTCACACTTGCACCTGGTACAAAATAAACTCCTCCTTTGTCCTGGTTCAATCTCACCACTTAGTAGGACCCTTTCATTTACTAAAGTCTCTCCTCTTTTTGCATCCTCTGAATGTGATGATTGTGCATCCTCATCCACATGAGCAACCCTAGCTTGACCCTCAGCTCTCTTATCTGTCCTTCCTTGTCGTTGAGGGCATTCAAAGGCACAATGACCTTCTTTATTTCAATGGAAATAGGTACCATGGAAGCCTCCTCTTCCTTGTCCACATCCTCTACCTCTTCCTCTCTGATTTCCAAAGTCTTGATCATGGGAGTGGTTGTAAGCCTCGTTTCTCTAGTTCCTTCTAGTACCCACATCTTCATTTTTCTTTTGGGTTTCATTTCGGCCTCTAGATGACCTACCACTACCCCTTCCTCCTTGACCATGCCGTCTTTGCCTCCCTTCAAACCTTTTATTTAGCTTCTCTTCAACTCGTAGGGAAAATTGGTATGCCTCTTCAATGCTGGTCATTCTTACCAGACTTAATTCCTCCTGGATGCTAGGTCACAACCCACTGATATAACAAGCAACCTTCTTCTTATTTGCTTCTGCATGCCCTAATCTAATCAAGAGTCGATAAAACTCCTCCATATATTTTTGGATTGATTTTCCTACTTGCTTTAACCCATGCATCTTCTTAAACAAATCAAGCTCATAATCAACAGGAATGAATTGCTTCTTCAATTTGTCCACCATACGATCCCACCTTGTGATCTTCTCCTTTCCTCTTCTATTTCTTTCCAATTGAACCTCTTGCCACCAAATTTTGGCATGGCCTTTTAGTTTGGCCTTTGCAAACTTAACCATATCTGGATCCCTAATATCCGCATACTCAAAGTACTCTTCCAGTTCATTGATCCAGTCGATCAACTCATCTGGTTTCAGATTTCCTGAAAATACACCCACATAATTTGTAGGTCTTTTCCCAAACTTAGTAATGGCCCTAAAAAGCCTCTCCTCTGCCTGATTTAGAACTTCCCTATCAACTTCCCCTTCTGGTCCAATTTCTTCTTCTTCATTATCGTCCTCACTTTCGTCACCTGCAGTAACATTTGTTCCTCTACGGAGCTCCTCCTACAATGCTTGTACCTATCTTTGGAGGGCTCTAACCTCCTCAAGATTAATAGCTTCGGCCCTTCCACCACACTCTCTTCGTGGAGGCATCTTCTTAGCTCAAACCCACAACCACATAGTCCTGGTGCAAACTGCCTCACAGTCGGTGCTCTGTCTACACACTCAGGAAAACTAGCTCTGATACTACTTGATGGAGACACAACCCAAGCACAGAATGGACACAACAGGAAAGGGAAAATTTTATTAACTGTGAAAATATGCTAGTACACTTAGTGAAAAGAAACAAACTCCAAAACATGCCCTATGGGCTTACAATAGCATAAGTCTGGAGATAAATTATTCTCCCAGTACCTTCTCTCAAACTCCACTCTGAACTGCCTTTTACAATGCCAAAAATGTTCTTAAATAGATCTTAGAGGGTTAAGTATTAGGAATACATTTTAGAAAGTGCTAGTTGGCATCCACCGACCAAATAGAAGGCTCCAAAAGTCACATTAGAAGTCAGCACAAATTTAGAAGAATCCAAAAATGGTAACCGAACTTCTGGGAGGCATAACTTTTGAACCGTAGCTCTGATTGACGAACCGTTTACATTTTTAGAAAAGCTCTTGAAGCACTCTATAGCGCTATGGACAGCTTTGTTTGTCCCCCATTTTTTGGCCCTATTCAAGGTCATTTAATGCCCCTAACTTGACTTTGAAGCATTCTTA
This sequence comes from Cupressus sempervirens, assembly GCA_028749045.1. NCBI lineage: Eukaryota > Viridiplantae > Streptophyta > Pinopsida > Cupressales > Cupressaceae > Cupressus > Cupressus sempervirens. The sequence goes on from CM053784.1 coordinate 264,706,241, forward strand.
AGAGGTCTCCAGAAACTAAAAAACTGCGATAACTTTCGAACCGTGGCGCCTTTTGACTTGATTCTTTTTTTTGGAATGCTCTAAATTACAATTACAATCATCTGACCAATTTACACCTTCTAGTTCACCAAAATGATGGCTCAATTACATACTCCTTTTTTTTTTGGCATTTACACGTATCCCAAGGTTTTCAAATACTCTATTCTAGAACACTAATAGTGGAACTGTGAGAGTTGGAACCTTTATTTGACCCAAATGGGTATCCAAAAATGAAAACACATGAAATAAAAACTAAGTCTAAGTACATTTTTTTGGGTGACACAGGATTGCCCTTATACCTCTGGATGCTCCTACATCAACATCAAACAAATGTTAGAGTAATGAGAAAGAAAAATGTAATGGAAAGTGCTACCATTGTAGTTAGCATGGTCATAAGGCTAATGAATGTAGAGAAAAACCAAGATTTGAAGGAAAATGTCACAAATATAAGAAAAATGGACACAAATCATCAAGATGTAAAACCAAGATATTGAATCTAGAAAAACAAATGGTGAAAGCTATATTTGGTTGGGACTACAACACCTAGTGTAGATGTCATTACTGTGGAGAATATGGACACATTGGTGTGAACTGTGTAAAACATCACATGAGGAAAATAGATACTACCAAAAGATGTTTCATCTATACAGAACTTGGTCACTTTGCAAAGAACTATATGAATACTGAAAGAATTAAAGTTAATAAAAAGTCAAAGGCTGATAACATCAGGAAAAAATGAGACAACAATGGGTTCCAAAGTCTACCGATAACACAAGTCTGAGCAATGGTGATCAAGTCACTCAAGAATTGGGTGACTCCACCATTTCTACTTGATCTCTCAAAGGAGTGTTCGAATGGTGATACTAAATGAGACATCAAATATCAATTCGAGTCAGCAAGACAGAAGATCCAAACTAGCATTCAAGATGTAAAAGGGAGCACTGAGTAACCAATGAAAGTTATCCCAAGCAAGGTTGAGTTATTGTTTTTTCGAGCAAGGTTGGGTTATAGAATCTACCGAGAAAGGTTGGAAGTAATCAAGATGCGTATGGTTACCGAGTCATGAAGACTTCACCAAGTGTTCAATAAAGGAAAGTGGATGATAATCTATCAATTTGATCTAACTTTTGTACCAAGCATTTATAGAGAAAATTTTGATAAAAGGAATGAAATCAAAGTCATTTTCACTATGAATTTTCAAGAGAAAAATTGTGCAAAGCGATCTTCAAGAGCATTCAAATGACTTGAGTGAATTATTACCAAAGTTTCAAATTCTCTCAAACCCTTCTAAGTGAAGATGGCATCCAGTAGTAGCAAGGCAAACTGAGGTTCAGATATGCTAGTTTGAGGTGTAGAATGGAAGGTACTAGACTTCAAGCTCACTCCTACAATTGTTGAAACCCTAGACCCAAGTGGAGCATAGTCTCAAATCCCTTCTAAGGTATTGTTAATCAACAACATTTGTTCTCATTTTAAATGTGTGATTCAAGAAATTGGTATACTAGAAATGGATGAAACCTTGGAAAGGTTATGTGTGAATGGAATTTTGAAACCCAAACATCAACAGCTTGAGGCTAAAGGATTAACCCATATTCCTCACATGCCCCATGAATTCCAATTAAAATGGATTAGGTTTATTCTCAGTTGGATGCACAATGGACAGCTATGGTTGGAGCAACCAATTTTTGATCACAAAGAAGATGATTAATAGGGTTATTGGTCTCCCCATGCTGGCAAAAGCTAAGACAACTAAAACCCTAGGTTGGGTTGAATTGGAGAAGAAAACCCTAGCAGAGTGGGATGGAAGAGGTATGAAAATAAGTAGCATAACTAATATGGAATTAAATTTTGGTATCCATATCATTGCACACAAGATATATAGTTCAAGCAAGTTGAATAGTGTGCCATGTGAAGCAGTTGACCTAACATACAAAGTAGTCAAGAACAATCTTTCTCCTCACCTTGTCGAGCTACTATTGAAAAAATTATACAAGAACATGGAGAGCATCAAAACATCAAAGAATAATTTCCAAGTAATTTTGGCTCTCTATTGACATGCTTGTTCTTTTATTTTCATAAATTCTACCCTTCAAAGACGCTATTGTATGGAGAAAAGATGTGCTTGTACTCTATCAAATTAATGAGTACATTACTGAGATGGGTAAAAATTATAATAGTATTATGGATAATTATTTTGATGCATTCAAGGAGAAAATTAATAATACATTATGAATCCCCAAGAAACTAGTTGAGGATTACAAGGACGATATATGTTTTGTGCTAGATAGTGATAAAGTATACATTCAGGTAGTTAGGCCTAGAATTGCATGGGTGAAACCCCTTGGATATGAGGTTAATATCGATGAAACAAAAGATATTATTGAGGCACTAATTAATGAATCAGTTGATCCTTAGGCAGCCTATTTTGGTACATATGATGAAGCCAAGGCTAGGATAGAACTAGAGATCAAACTCCCTCAAGCGGTAAATAAAGGCAAGAAGAGAATTGCCAAATTGAAAACAAGTTCAACTCTTTTGTTAACCGAGGGAAAAGGTGAGGATGAGAAGAAAAGGATGAGGAAAAATAAGAGGAGGAAGAGCCACTAAAGAAAAAGGGAATGGTAATCATTACCAAGCCTACTAAGCCATCCATCCACTGTAGTGTTCACCAAGAGATCCTCTAGGAAGAAATCAAACAAGAAAGGAGAAGACATAATATTCAAGAAACCTCCACCCACCTTTCAGGATAGATTGAAGGATTTGTACTCAAGGGCCAGCATAACCAACTTCAAGGTATTGAAGTATGAGATTAGGATTGAAGTATAACAAAAGAAAATTGAAGATCTAGTGATGGATAAAATGGGTAAGGAAAATACTCACCTAATTAGCTTACACTTTAGATTCCTAGTGTTTTGATGGATAAGATCAAGCCAAGATGGGAATTTGCAAAGAAAATTGTTAAAGATATATATGAGTAAACCTTGAGGCAGCTTATGCCAAGCATAACTAACAAGGAGGTGAAGGAATCCATAAATAAGAATGAAGAAAAGCTAACCTTGAAATTCAACATTTACCTTTTATTGATGAAAAACATAGAGTATGTTGTGAAGAATGTAACAAATACATGGAAAAATGTATATCTTCTTCATAAACCAAATGATTTTCTACTCAACATAAGTGACAAAGATGATGATGATGATAAAGAAGAAAAATATGAAGAGGAAAATGATGAAGAGATAACACATTTTGATAACATTGATAATGAAGAGGAATAGGAGCAAGAGGCTACTGAGGAAGAAAGTCAGGATATAGAGGAAAATGACCCAGTTAAGATATTTGAAATGGTTATAGCCTCAATTCCTCATTCTCTAATAAAAGTATTGACAACATCAAGCACAGAGATAGCCTTTGTAGGATTGATTGTGTCTATCACTCCAAGCACAACTAGCCAATCAATCTTTGCACCAGTACAGCTTAGCACATCATTGACTAAAGTACCATGTACTTCATCTACCAAGCTATAGACTCTTCCCTCTTCAAAAATTTTGAATATATCAATTTTGGCTTTAACAGGTACTTCTACTAGTATTTCTACAATAAGTGCAGTATCAATTTTTGCGGCAAGCCCCACTATTTCCACTATTGTTTTCATTCTAAGTACACTAGCAATAAGTGTAAGGAAAGTTGAGACCAAGCCTCAACTGAGCACAATTTTTTTGGGTAAAGGAAAAGAAAAGGAGAAGGATGTTGATCTTGATGAGGAAAGTATGATTCTGAACTGGGATATTTCAAAACTTACTCCTGATCAAATGCAAACCTTTGGAGAATTACTCCAAAAGAAAGCCAAGCAAAAGAGACTAAGAGAAGTAAGAGATAAAGAATTTAAGATCATTGAGGATGCCAAGAATATTTTGGTAGAGGCTATAGGAATAGAGATTTATTCTTCTCAGACAGTTTTGTTTTAGTTGGCAGAAGTAGTCCAGAAGTATAATGAAGATCTAGATGGACAAGATAAATTATTACATAAAGTAGAGAAAAAGTTCAAAAATAAAGTTTTAGAGCACATTGCTCAACAAATTTTCATTTACCTAGTAGAATTATCTACTATTTTGGATTCTCTGGAAACTTCTTGTACAAATGTAACTTTATTTTTTGGTAAACTATGTGATATTCCAAGCTTTACTATGGAAATAAAGGACAAATTGTCCAAGATTGATGAATATCTCAAAGCAAGTGCTTAGCAATTGCAGCTTGACCCAAGTTCAAGCTCTGCACATTTCAAGAAGATCATATTTTTGATAGATATGCAAGCTAAATTGCTTAGAGAAGAAACAAAAATTGGGTCTACATTAGTAGATATTCTATGATACTCCCCAACATGGATGCACTGCAAAAGCACATTGCACATTCCAAAACCCTCATCCATGATAATAATTTCTCTATTGCATACCACATGATTGAACTTTTAGCAAAAGTGCAGGTGGCATTGCACACATGCAGGATCTCACAAGAGAACTGGGACAAGTCTTTGGCAATCATATTAAAGGTACATTCAGATTTCTTCTCTCATTTTGGCATTTCTATGTAAATACATATAGCATAATTCTTTGGCATTAATGTCAAAAAAGGGGAGAAGTTATAAGGAGATAAAAAGGGGAGAAGATATAAGATGATATAAAGAGGAGAAAGATGTAAAAAGATAGGGGGAGAAAATTGTAAGAAAGTGTAAAGAAATATTGTATGTATAGTATATTGTATATTATCTTTGAAGGAAGCATTACCATGTATAGAAATGTATCCTTTACAAATATATTTTGAAAAATCTCAACAATAGTATACTCTACTAAGTTGGAGATATAAGGTGATGGATAATTCAGTTTTGACTAATAAGTGTTTTGTCACTAATGCCAAACGGGGAGATTGTTGACTTTCCATTCGTGTTTGTTATTAGTGACATACACTTATTCAGATTTTGAGTTCAAACTAAGCTTATTGTATAGTTAACAGTGTTAACCAAGCATTTTAGTTGCTATTGAGTCCTAGAGTTGCTACCAAATCCTATGGACATATTCCAATGTATGCCAAGTAGATACAACTATTGTGAAGATCAGTAGTGTAAACCAAGCATCTCAGTGTATGTTGAGTTTACCAATGCGAACCAAGTTGTGCAGTGTTTACCAAGTTCGTAGTTGGTGTGATGCTAGTCCAGTGTTGATTGAGCTACTCAATGTTAACTAAGAGACTCAGTTTATACCAAGCTCAAGGTGAAAATGTTTATTAATCTATATAGTGTGAACCAAGTGATTCAGTTTATATGCCAAGTTTTACAATATTCATTGAGTCACCAGTGCAAACCAAGTTCAAGACTACTTGGAAGTGATTAGTATGGACTAAGCCTCTATTTCTACCTTATGCATGATGATGCCAAGCAATGGCAATGGATGTCAAGTATCAAAACCTTACCACGTTAATCTTTAGAGCTCGAGTTTCTACACTTTGGCTAACTTTGTAATGTTTTGTGTAAACTTATATTATGGATGACTTTCTAATTATGTTATTGGATTGATATATATGTAATGTGTTGTATCACATCCCATATATGTATGGAATTGAAGAAGAAGTAATATAATCATTATAAAAGAGTACAAATGAAAATTACAAAGGCTACAATAGTATAAAGAGCAGCAAAGATTCATCTATCACAGCAAGGATGATTTCTACACTCAAAGGAATCTCATTCGGTAAACTAAGTTGTAGATCAGATATTAGTTACTAATTCATCCTAACAGGTGGATCAGTCAAATCCTTTAACAAGGTAGACCTAAAATTATTATGTAAATCTCTTTACTGAGTGCATACTTTATTGTATGTTTGTAAATCCTTTCACAAGGTGGACCTAGTCGTCCTTATTGCTCCTAATAGGGCAGATCATCAAAAGTGATCAATGTAAGCCTTAACTGGCCAACTTTATACTACAGTACTAAAGCTTGTGGATATCATCCCCACCCCATTTTTACTTTCTATTTGGAAGGTTTTTGGGTCATCGAATCTATGTGTCATAGTGTTATGTATGCTTTCATGTTTTATAATTTTCTCATGCCTGAAGTTAGATAAGAATTCATATAAAGGATTAATTGCTAATTGAGATAAAAGTTATAGAAGTTACTAATTCATGCCTCCCTTCTTAGTAACTTATCTTGTCATAATATTTCCAACATATCAAATATATAAATTACATGCCTTTGACTCATGGCATCTAGGATCTGTTGACATCTAAAGATCACCAAAATGTAACATACTATCACTAAGATCCTATAACACATGCATACGTAAACAATTTTAAGTTAGATTTCAAATTGAGAATATATGTGTCTTTGGGTATGTATTTAAACTCAAGTCTGTGTAAACTTATAACTGTAAATTATAGTAAAAAATAAATTTAATTTCATAGATATATTTATTGTAGCAACATGTAATGCTCTGGTGATTTGACTGATATTTGAATCATGTAGTGATATAACAAGATCGATGTCTAAATTAATTATCTCATCTATAAGCATAGTGGTAAATGGACATTGGCATACTTTGGGGGGAGTGGGGGTGAGAGTTGTAGGAGGTGCTCAGAGGTGATGTAGGGGCCTGAGTAGGAGTAGGTATTGTAGAAGATACAAGAATATCCTCCTATCTCTATGAACCCTATGATCCTGTTGTGTGTGAGAGAAAGTGATTGATGTGTCCACCAATTTTCACTAAGAGTAATCCCTTTGACTATTGATAAGGCCTGATATGAACCAATTATATTACCCCATATGCATCATCAACTCCTATTTTAAATAATGTGACTATCAGAATTCTACCACGAGACTGTAACATATATATGTCATATCGATTGGATGACATCTCCTACAATTGTATAGAAACTTTCACAATGCTAGAATAGATCTAATTCTTGATTGTGTCATCAGTAACACTCAAATCCACAGTAGTCATCTCTAGATCTCTTAGCATAACCAAAATGTTTAGACCCACCATTGCTCACTAATTAGCAGGCCTAGGGTTTTTTTGCGAGTCTAAACCTCTCTGATAATCTACCTAGGCCCTACCTAGCATGACCTGGAAAATCCTTATAATCTACATCATGCTATAAATAAAAGTCTACAAACAATTTTTTTGCAAAAATAGAGAGGAAACTCATCCTTTTATGGCCATCTATGATGTGCAGCTAGCCAACAAGGATACATAAATGTTGCAATATAATGATATATGCACTTCGTAGCTCAGTAATCTCTAACATGAGGCATATGTGTATAAAATAGAAACATGATCTTTACCATAGTGGTGGAGACATCTATATCAATGTGCCTATAATTCACAATGCCAATGTCACTTTGAGAAAGAGAAGAATAAAAAGTGTCAATATGGATATAATAGCATATGGGTTGTATAACTCAACCATGTGGATCATATGATATAACTAATCTCTTATAGTAATAACCTTCTCCCTATTAGGAAGGGTGGTAGAAGTTAGGAGTGTAGAATCTAGGACCTCAAAAGCATGAGATAGCCTTGTTAATATGTGGTGACTGATCAAGAATGTGTTATACATTTTTCATAATTTTTTGGGCCTATTTTATCAATAATTTTGGGTCAACATGTTTTAATTAATTATAACCCTAAAGTAAAAAAAAATTGTATAAAAAAGGGTTAGGGTTAGGGATTTCAAAATGTGTGATGCAATAATTGCTTCTTGTGGTGGTATTGACCTTTAAGGGATTGCAGATTGTCATCAGGTTGTAATCATTGGATAGTAATAATACTAGACTTGTTGTTTGGTGGACCTAGCCTAGGGATTAGGTGAACCATATTAATCTTAGGGTCTTGTGTTCTCTTCTATGTGATTTATTATTTTTTGATATTGGTTATCTTTGCATGTAATTGTAATTTATGTCTATGGTCAATCCTAACAAGTGGTATCAAAGCCTAGTTTTCTTTTCAATTATCCTCTGCATGAAAGTCTCACGGTTGAGTGAGATTCTCATGATTTAGTGGGAGCGATGGTAGATGAGGGTAAGCTGAAGGTTGAAGAGTTTAATGGGCAAATCTTTTAGTTATGGAAGATGCAAATGGAGCACTATCTTTATCAAAAGGATTTATGAAATCCATTGCAAGGGAAAACCAAGAAACGGGGAACTATGATGGAACATTAATGGGTCCAAATTTTATATAGAAAGGCACTTGGAAGCATTTGATTATGTCAGGCACTATCGATGACATTTAAAATTACAAAAGTGAAGATGATGGAAAAGTTGATGCAAACCATAGCAACATTGTATGAATAGCCCTCCACTTCAAATAAGGTATTTCTCATGAAGCATTTATTTGAAATGAAAATGGAAGAAGGTGGATCTGTTGTAGATCACTTAAATGAGTTTGATAATGTCACTAATCAGTTATCTTCTATGAATATCAATTTTGATAAATAAATTAGGGCTCTCTTGATTTTGTGTTCTTTGCCTAAAAGTTGTAATGGCTTGGTAATTGTTGTGAGTAATTTAATTTATGAATCTAATACCCTAAAATATGATGATGTGATTGGTGTTATTTTGAGTGAGGAAACTCATAGGAAAACCTCAAGTGGATCTAAATCAGGAAGTCCTTTGAACACACAAAGTAGAGATAGAACGACAAAGAGAAGAAGTAATTCTAGAAATCATGGGAAATGAATAGGAAAATTAAAGGGGAAGAGGTATCAATCCATAGGACCAAGACATTGTTGGTACTATGGGAAACTAGGGCATAAGAATTTAGATTTTTGGATTTGAAAGAACAATGAAGAAGATAAACCATAAGGGAACAAGAAGGAAAATGAGTTAAGTAAAAAATCTAAAGAGGATGCTTTTCTTCTTTCTTTAGAAAGTGTTAATGAATCTTTGGTTTTGGATTCTAGGGCTTTATTTCATGCTACACCCCATAAAGGTTATTTTATTGATTATGTCCAAAGGGATTTTGGGCTTGTTTATTTGACGCTAATGAAATGTATCAAATTGTTAGAAAGGGAAAAGTTAAGATTAAGTGGTTGAATGGGAATCATTGGCTACTACATGAGGTAAGACATATTCCAAGGCTGAGTAGGAATTTAATTTCAACAAAGCAACTCGGTGATGAGGGTTGTGTGGTTACTTCTAATGATAAAACTAGAAGGTTTTAAAAGGTTTCCTTATATTAACAAAAGGTGTGAAAGTAGGCACCTTATATCTCTATACAAGTCATATTGTTCCTTCTACTTTAATTATTTCAGAGAAAATTGAATTTTCAAGAATAGTTGTTGTAGTTGAGCAAGGAGAACAAACAATTGTTGTAGATTCTAATATAGCACTATGGCACAACATAGTTGGGCACATGAGTGAGAAAGGTATGAAATTACTTCATTTTTAGAAATTTTTACCATGTTTGAAATGTGTTAATATGGATTTCTATAAAAGTTGTGTGTATGTAAAACAAAAGACAGTGAGTTTTTAAAGAGTGGGAAGGAAAAGAAAAATGAGAAATTAGAGCTTGTGCATACAGATGTACAGGGACCAACTCAATATCTTCTCTTGGTGGCTCTCATTATTATGTTAAATTTATTGATGATGCAACTATAAAAGTGTGATTTTATTTCCTTAGACAAAAATCTAATGTATTACAAACTCTTAAAAAATGGAAATGCTTGGTTGAAAATGAGACTGGTAAGAGATTAAAATGTCTCAGATCTGATAATGGTGGTGAGTATTGTAGTCATGAATTTGAAGATTATTTGTTCACTAAGAAAATGAAGTGGTTGAACACATGAATAGGAGAATAATGGAGCATGCAAGGAGCATAAGGTTGCATGCTCAGTTGAAATGTCCTTTTTCTGATTTTTCATAATATTTCATGCCCCAAATTAGATCTTTAAAATCAAACAACTAATATCCCAAAGATCCACCAAATTCCTCAAGAAACCCTAAATCGGGTATGCTGAAAATAGTGCTAAAAGCTTCACAACTTCACAAATTATTAATAAATCTGAAAATAGAAATTTTTACAGAAATTTCAGCAGCATAAAAGCCTAAAAATTGACATTTCTAGATCCATATAGCCTTTACACAACAGCTCAAAAATGTAGGACAAAAACTATGCTCATCGGGCTCCCAAAATAGCACAAAATATGCTCGAAAATACCACAAAAACACTAATAATCTATCTCAGAAGTTTAATCACATCCCAATACATATATTCAGCTCTATTTTAATATTTAAAAGTCTGATATACAGCAGCAACCCAAACTGATATGAAATACTCAACTGAAAACACCAAACTCATACAAAAAACACACCCAAAAACTCACAAATCTGCACTGTTTAGCACAAAGGCAAACTCTGTATGAGCATGCACATGGAATGGCTTCAAACTCCCATTCTTAGCCTTCTTAGAAATCTGAAAACTCCCATTCTTGGGTCTCCTTCTCCACAGGTTTGGCAGCCTCTGAAGAACAACAAAGAAATGAGCAAAAATCAAGTTCTGGAATGAGCCCAAAATGCCTCCAAACCCCTTAAAAGAGGGCATAAACCTAACTCACGTCCAAGAGGGGTTAATAAAATATAATTTAATAATAATTTTTATTTATTAGTCCATTGGTTTCCAAAGATTAGCCCCTTTTGCTGAAACTTCACCTTTTTGGAGCATGCCTGCCTTAGCAAAGTTTTTTTTTTTTTTAATTATTTGAAAAGGGGACATGACAAGTCCTCCCCTCCCAAATATTGCTTGTCCTCAAGCAATGAAGGTTGGAATTCTCAAGAATATGTGCTCCTTCCCAAGTTGCATCCTCTAGTGGTAATCCTTTCCATTTGACCAAATGCTCTATGACGCTCCTGTTTCTCAATCTTTTCTCTCTTGTATCCAAAATCTCTTCTAGTATCAAAACTAATTTCCCTTCATCATCAAGAGGTGGTAATTCTGTAGACACTATGGTTTGCTGGCCTAGAACCTTCTTTAGGCAAGATATATGAAAAATATTATGTATTTTGCTGTTTGGTGGGAGCTCCAATTCATAAGCTACCTCTCCTACCTTCTTGATGATTTTATAAGGCCCATAGAACCTTGGCTTGAGTTTCTCTACCCCACTCCTCTTCAAGGTGCTTTGCTTATATGGCTGCAACCTAACAAATACCAAATCTCCCACCTCAAAAGATCTTTCAATCCTTTTCCTATCAGCATATATCTTTTGTTGGTTCTGTGCATGTTGTAGGTTATCCTTGAGGGACCTTATTATGTCTTGGCTTTGCTTGATGAAATCACTTGCTGCAGGTACTCTGCTATCGAAAAGTATTAGATCAACAAAGGAAAGGGCATCATAACCATAAAGAGCATGAAAAGGAGGCATACCAATAGACATGTGATGAGATGTATTGTAACAATACTCCCCTAGGTGTAACCATTTCACCCAAGCATGTTGTTGATTTGAAACATAGTTCCTCAAATATCCCTCTATCCATTTATTAACTATCTCTGTTTGTCCATCTATTTGAGGGTGATAGCTAGTATTGGGAGTGAGTTCAGTTCCTGCCAAATGAAAGAGTTCCTTCCAAAAAGAGCTGAGGAATCTACTGTCGCGGTCACTAACAATGTTTCTAGGCAAACCATGTAATTTAAAAACTTTCTTGAAGAACAATTCGGCCACTTGTGATGCCTTGAAATCAGATGTGATAGGAAAGAAATGTGCATACTTAGTTAGTCTATCTACCACCACATATATGCAATCCTTACCTTGAACCTTGGGCAACCCAGTGATGAAGTCCATGGAAATACTTTCCCATTTTTGTTCAAGAATAAGAAGTGGTTGCAACAACCCTGCAGAAAAATTTTGCTCACTCTTGCTTTGTTGGCATACCATACATTCCTTAATGTGTTTAAGGACATCCTCCTTCATACCCTTCCATAAAAACCGCTCTCGAATTTGCCTGTATGTCTTGAAGTATCCCTGATGACCAGCCAAAGGTGTGTCATGAAAGGCCCTCAATACCCTCTCCTTAGTTTTTGACCCTGGCACTAGGAAGATCCTGTTCTTGTAATAAATCAATTCATCAACAACCTTGTACCTTTTATCATCCACTAACTTATCCAAAATCTTTGTGGCAAAGGAATCTTTAGCATACTCTAAAATTATGGAGACTTTCCAATCAGCAGAGATAGATGATAAGGAACACAAAGTGGGCTTTCTTGAGAGAGCATCAGCAACCACATTATTCTTTCCTTTCATGTATTCAATATCAAAATCATAAGCTTGCAATTTTCTTACCCATTTTTGTTGACAATCATTCAAATCACTTTGGTTCAAGAAGAACCTGAGGCTATTATGGTCTGTCTTTACAATGAATCTCCCACATACCAAATATTGTCTAAACTTATGAAGTGCATGCATGATTTCCAACATTTCCTTATCATAGATGGAGTAACCTTTCTCTGATTGATTTAATTTTCTACTCTCAAATGCTAGTGGATGTCCCCTTTGAGTTAGGACAGCCCCTATACCTTCTCCAGAAGCATCACATTCAACAACAAAAGGTAAAGAGAAATCTGGAATTGCAAGCACAGGGCATGAACTCATTACCTCCTTAAGCTTATCAAATGTTTTTTGTGCCTCTTCTGTCCAAAAAAAAGCTCCTTTCTTTGTCAAATCAGTCAAGGGGGCAGCAATCTGAGAAAATCCCTTGGCAAATCTCCTATAGTAGCTACACAACCCGAAGAAACCTCTCAATTGTGTAAGATTAGTGGGTGGAGGCCAATCCAAAATTGCTTGGATTTTTTGTTGATCAACCTGTACTCCTTTAGAACTTATAATATGTCCCAAATATAGGATCTCTATCAAACCAAACTCACATTTAGATAGCTTAGCATAGAAGGATTGCTGCTCCAAGATTCTCAAAACAGTGTCTATGTGCTTTAGATGCTCTTCCCATGTTTTACTGTATATCAAGATATCATCAAAAAATACCAAAACAAATTTTTGAAGATGATGGCTGAATACCTTATTCATACAAGATTGGAATGTTGCAGGTGCATTAGTGAGTCCAAATGGCATAACAAGAAATTCAAAGTGCCCATAGTGACATCTGAAAGCAGTCTTTTCCACATCTTCACTCCTCATTCGGATTTGATGGTACCCTGATCTTAAGTCAATTTTTGAGAAGTATATAGCACCATGTAACTCATCAATGAGTTCATCTATGCGTGGTATAGGATACCTATTTTTTATGGTCTTCTTGTTTAGAGCCCTATAGTCTATACACATTCTCATTGTACCATCCTTTTTCTTGACAAGTACCACAGATGATGCAAATAGACTAGAGCTAGGCATTATGAATCCCATGTCCAGGAGTTCTTTAATAGTTTTTTCAATTTCTTGCTTATAACCTCTTGGATGGCAGTATGGGGTTGTCATAACTGGTTTGGCACCCTGTTCTAACTCTATAACATGCTCAAAACCTCTATCTGGTGGTAATCCTGGAGGCAAATCATTGAAAACTATACTATGCTTATCAAGAATATTTTGAATTTCAAAATGGAAATTACCTTGATTCTTTGGAGAGCTTGTTGGTTGGATTATGACTCCTGTTGCCCATGTTACTTGTCCTCTTCGAAAAGTCCTCTCCATCCTCTTTGCAGAGACCGCCTTAGGTGCTCCATTCGATAAACCTCTCAATATGACTTCTTTCCCATTGGAATGAAATTTAAACTCCATAGTTTGATGGTTCATGTAATAGCCTCCGATAGAGTGCAACCATTGAACACCCAATACAAGATCTGTCTCCCCAATACCAACCACATAGAAGTCATCACATAACTCATAATCTCCTAAGGTCATCTTGAGTTGTTTCACCACCCGTGTGCAAGGCATGGTGAATCCATCAGCTACCATAACATTGAATCCCTCAAATCTTCTGCTTTAAGCCCTCTTTTCATCACAAATCCCTCATCAATAAAATTGTGAGTTGCCCCACTATCAAGAAGAACTGTCAACCTTTGCCCTGCTAGTACCCCTCGAATTCGAAAGGGATGGTATCTTGGGACTCCCAATAATGCTGCTAAAGTGCCACCCTTGCTGATTTCTTTTTCTTTCTCTTCTTCTACCTCCTCCTTAGTATCATGAAATTCCTCATGCTCATCTGAATCAGATTCTGAAGCAACTTCAATATAGTGCACTTGACCTTTCCCCAAACATCTGTGTCCTGGAGCCCATGGTTCTCTACAAATAAAATAAAGCTTTTTCTTTCGTAATTCACTCCTAGTCTCTTCATCTACCTTCTTTTTTGCCACATTTATCACATCTTTTGGTGGTAGTGTTGGGAAAGTCTTTTTCTGAAAATTTCCCTTATGTTGCCAAAGATTTGGGGGTTTTTGATTAGTGATTGATTTCATAGGCACGCAAGTTTCAAGTTGCAAGCTTCTTTTGATAGCTTCCTGTAAGGTTGAGGGTGAAAAAGCCTTAACCAAACCCTTAACAGAATCTTCCAAACCATCAAGAAAAAGATAAAAAATCCTCTTTTCACTCATATCAGGTACCATAACAGCCACTTTTTGAAACTCTTCTATATACTCATTAGCTGATTTGGTTTGCTTCAACTTTGACAATTCTTTAAAGTACTCTTCATCATCCTTGAGGTCAAATCTATCTATCACTCTTTGACTGCAATCATCAAATGTAGTTACCTGATCATGACCTTGAGTAGTCATTCCATGATACCACCAATCATAGGCTGCATCTTCCAAGTGTAGACTTGCAAATTGAATAGCATCACTCTCCTTCATGGGGTTAAGTGTGAAGAAAGTCTGTAATTTTTGTAGCCATGCTCTAGCTGAAATTTTGTTTGTTCCATCAAAAGTAGGTGTTGTAAACTTGCTTATTTTATTTTTGAGCTCTCTTCCACTTATGTCATGCTCCCTCCTATTCTCTTTCTTGGGCATCAAAGTGTTCATCATATCCACATATTCTCTAAAAGGAACCGAACTACGAAACTCATCATCTAAGCCATTATAAGTAGCTCTTAATGTAATCAAGTTACCTATAACCTCTTCCACGGGATTAATGGCTGGATTTGGTACTGGTGGCTCATCTGTAGGCAAGAAAATAGTTTTAGTTGATTTAGATGGTGTGGATTTCAGATTTCTTGGCTCCTCTGAAGTGCTCCCTTTCTCATTAATAGATGCAACTCCTTGTAGTTTTTCTGTCAATATTCGCAAAGCCTTTCTAGTTTCTGCCAAACTATCCGCTGTTTGTTTCTGAGTATTTTGGATCTCTTGGAAAAATTTCTTTGCCATCTCATCTGGATCAGCCATACTTTTCCCTTCCTTGGATTTTGTACTTTTACTTTCAACTGGAGGTTTGATCAAAATTTCTTTATTCTTTTCTCGCTACAAATATCTTTTTTCTCCTTCACTTAGTTGCATGCGACCATAAATTTTGACATGCAACTGATTAGAAGCAACATACAACCATAGAATATGACATGCAATATCTGGGTAGTTGTTAAAACTGACATGCAAGATCTGGATAGTTGTCAAAACTGACATGCAAGATCTGGGTAGTTGTTAAAACTGACATGCAAACTTCTACAAACCCTCAGGCTGGCAAGATCATGGCTCTGATACCAATGAAATGTCCCTTTTCTAATTTTTTGTGATATTTCAAGCCCCAAATCAAATCTTTAAAATCAAACAACTAATATCCCAAAGATCCACCAAATTCCTCAAGAAACCCCAAATCAGGTATGCTGAAAATAGTGCTAAAAGCTTCACAACTTCACAAATTATCAATAAATCTGAAAATGGAAATTTTTACAGAAATTTCAACAGCATAAAAGCCTACAAACTGACATTTCCAGATCCGTATAGCCTTTACACAACAGCTCAAAAATGTAGGACAAAAACTATGCTCATCGGGCTCCCGAAATAGCACAAAATATGCCCGAAAACATCACAAAAATACTAATAATCTATCTCAGAAGTTTAATCACGTCCCAATAAATATATTCAGATCTATTTTAACATTTAAAAGTCTGATATACAGCAGCAACCCAAACTGATATGAAATACTCAACTGAAAACACCAAACTCATACAAAAAACACACCCAAAAACTCACAAATCTGCACTGTTTAGCACAAAGGCAAACTCTGTATGAGCATGCACATGGAATGGCTTCAAACTCCCATTCTTAGCCTTCTTGGAAACTTGCAAACTCCCGTTCTTGGGTCTCCTTCTCCACAGGTTTGGCAGCCTCTGAAGAACAACAAAGAAATGAGCAAAAATCAAGTTCTGGAATGAGCCCAAAATGCCTCCAAACCCCTTAAAAGAGGGCATAAACCTAACTCACGTCCAAGAGGGTTTAATAAAATATAATTTAATAATAATTTTTATTTATTATTCCATTGGTTTCCAAAGATTAGCCCCTTTTGCTGAAACTTCACCTTTTTGGAGCCTGCCTGCCTTAGCAAAGTTTTTTTTTTATTATTATTATTTGAAAAGGGGACATGACATCAGTTGCCCTTAAATATGTGGGTGAAAGCAGTCAATATTTTTGTATATTTGATTAATAGAGGTCCCTCTACTCATTTGGTTTGTGGGATTCTAGAGGAAGCATGGACTGGTAAGAAGGTGAGTTATTATTTTATCAAAACCTTTGGTTGTGAAGCATTTTCACATATAGATTCTAAAAATAGAACCAAGCTGGAAGCTAAGTCAAAGAAATGTACATTTTTTGGATATGGCATTGATGAATTTGGTTATAGGATTTGGGATTTTGAAAATCTTAAAACTATAAGAAGTAGGGATGGCATATTCAATGAGGAATTTTTGTACAAAGATATGTTGCAACAACATGAGAAGAAAGAAAATAATGATGTAGTGTTCGATGACACTCCAAAAGATGATTTTCTGACAGTTCCTCATGATCTACAACAACAAATACCACATACTCCAATAAATGTTAGATGGACAACAAGGATAAGTAGACCTCCGAAAAAATTTCTCCCTCTTTATACTCTATTTTACTAACTGATGTTTGTGAACTTGAATGTTATGATGAAGTTGTATAGGTGGATACAAATATTCATTGGGAGTCTACAATGAAAGAAGAAATGGACTCTTTTCTAAAAAAATAAGATTTGGATTTTATGTAAGTTTCTTGCAAGTAAAAGGGCATTATAGAATAAATGGGTTTACAAGATAAAAGAAGAGGATGGTGGTAGGAAAAGATTTAAAACCAAGTTAGTTATAAAAGGATTTACACAAAAAAGGGCATTGATTTTGATCAGATATTCTCTCATGTTGTTAAAATGACTTCTATTAGCATTATTTTAAGTATTGTGGCTACTGAAGATTTGAATTTGGAGTAGCTTAATGTTAAAATAGTCTTTCTTCGTGGTGATTTGGATGAAGAGATATATATGACACAACCACAAGGATTTGAGATCAAAGTTAAGGAGAACTCAGTGTGTTGATTGTAGAAAAGTTTATATGGCTTGAAGAAAGCACCTCTATAATGGTATCTAAAATTTGACAGTTTTATGTATGAGCATAGATATAGTAGGTGTCATTTAGATCATTGTGTTTATTTTAAGAGGTTGGATGATGAAAGCTACATTATTTTATATTTATATGTTGATAATATGCTTGTGCCTAGGTCTAACATGAATCACATTAAGGGGCTAAAATAATAGTTAGCACATTCATTTGCTATTAAGGATTTGGGGGCAGCAAAACAAATCCTTGGTATGAAAATTTGTAGAGATAGGAAGAACAAATAATTGAAATTATCTCAACCTGATAAAATTGAGAAGGTGTTGCAATATTTCTCTATAGAGAATGCTAAAGTTATCACCACACCTTTGCCTGGTCATTTAAAGTTGACTAACGAGATGTGTCAAAAGACATAAGAAGAAGAGGATAAGATGTCCAAGGTACCTTATGCTTCAGCTATAGAAAGCTTGATGTATGCTATGGTCAAGGCCAAATATTGCACATGCAATGGGAGTTGTTAATAGGAATATGAGTCATCCCAGAATTGAGCACTGGTCGAATGTAGTCAAATGGATTCTCATATATTTGAGAGGAACATCCAGTAAGTGTTTACACTTTGGGGGCTCTACTACTCACTTACAGGGCTATTTTGACTCAAATTTGGCAAGGAATATTGATATTAGGTAGAGTACTACATGTTATGTATTTCCTATTGGCGGGGCAATTAAGAGTTGGGTTTCTCAATTACAGAAGTTTAATGCCTTATCCACTACAAAGGTAGAGTATGTTGCTACTACAGAGGAAGCCAAGGAGATGATATGGCTTTAGTTCTTCCTGGAAGAATTGGGACACCCTTAGAGGGATAATTATTTGTTTACATATAGTTAGAGTATCATTCATCTTGTGAAGAATTTTTCTCTACATTCAAAAAAAAACACATGCAATTGTGGTACCATTTTATTCACTCAGTTTTGGATGATGGATAGTTAAAGCTAGATAAGATACATACATATGACAATCCAATTGATATATTTACAAACATTGTGACAAGGGAGAAGTTGAACTCCTCTTCAACTTCAGTTGGTCTTCTCAACTGAACTAGATAAACAAACAACTAAGTGCAGGGTGGTTCAATCCAGTGGGAGCCCCATGTGGTAGTGGTATTGCTATAGGATCAGTCTCCAAGTGGGAGGTTGTTGTTTAGTATGGAGCCTGATCAATCCTGAAGTGGGAGATTGTTAATATGTGGTGACTAATCAAGAATGTACTATACACTTTTCATAAATTTTTCAAGCCTATTTTATTAGTAATTTTGGGTGGACATGTTGTAATTACTTATAACCCTAAAGTAGAAAATATATTGTATAAAAAAGGGTTAGGGTTATGGATTTCAAAATGTGTGATGTGATAATTGCTTCTTGCAGTGGTATTGAGGTGTAAGGGATTACAGATTGTAATCAGGTTGTAATCATAGAATAGTAATAATATTGGACTCAATGTTTAGTGGACATAGCCCAAGGATTGGGTGAACCATGTTAAATCTTGGTGTCTTGTGTTCTCTTCTGGGTGATTTATTATTTTCTGATAATGGTTATATTTTTATATAATTATTATTTATATATTTGGTTAATCCTAACAAGCCTAATAACTATATCTCTAAATAACTATTGTCTCTCCTCATATGATGGTGTCACTCTATGTCATGTACCAAACTCACCACTACCACCCCCCCAAACACTATCCTCCCCAGAGGATGTCGATGCACCCTTAATACCAAATGCCATAGTGTATGATGTACAAAGATGTGTATCTATCTATAAATCAAGAGCCTAAGATAGAAGTATATGATAAAGATCTAGATCTACACATGAATATATACACATATATTAACATACTTATGTAAATAAATATAATCTTGAGTTTTTTTTAAAATTTAAAACATATATGTACAACACTAAATTACATACACTATATAATCATATCTAATTTTAACAACTAAAAAATATTGATCATTTTAAAACATGTATATATGTCAACAACATATAGCTCATATATTTGAACAAAAAATATGCAAATGTAAGTGTGAAAAAAAAAAACTCTACAAGTTCAGCTAATTTGAAACTAAGTGCACAAATATTTAGATTATTTACTTAATTTGAATGTAAAAAATTTAACCTATGTTCAAACAAATTTTGTATGTAATTTTGGTTAACTAAGTGTAATATATGACTATAATTAATTAATATTAAATCTAACTATAGTTATCTACATTTAACTATACTTATCTATATTGAACATTGAACATATAATTAATAAACAACAAATCTAACTAATTAAAAACTTTAAAACAAAAAAAACTAAGTAATACTAACATATAATAATAAAAATAACTTAACAAAATTATAATGAAACCAAAAATAAATAAAAAATCTCCTACCTCTTATGGCCGAAATACCCTAACCCGCTTCAAGAAACCTAGAAATAGCTATAGTGAAAATGAGCCACTAGAAGTGACTATGGTGTATATATATTAACTTGTAGTGTTTCAGTCAAAAGGGTTATGGCCGAAATTTTTTTGGTCATAACCCTATCGGCCACATTGATGCCACCCAGTGCCACATATGTATAAACATAAGGGGTATGATCAAAAGTCTTTCAGTCATAACCCCCTAGGATATCCTAAAAGGGTGACATAGGTTTGTGCTTTTACCCAAGTTTTGTCTTCATTGTTGAAAATAATAGGTCTACAAAACTAGTGAAGTCCATTGCATTCCATCCTTAGATAGATGGTCAAATAGAGGTCATCAAAATAATGACTACTTCAATTCTATGTATCTATCACTTAGACATCATAGTATATGGAGTGTGAGCCTTCCATATGTACAACACAACTATAATAGGACAATTCATAGTTCAACTAGTCTTGGATATTATCCTTTAGCTCCAATAAATATTTCTATACCAATTATGCTACCTGACTTGGTACCATGCTTTGTTAAGAAGACGAATAAAGTGATGAAGTTCATTGATAAAATTCATCATTTGGAGCAACAAGTTAATGAAATTTGGAGCAAACCACTAGGAAGTATAAATAAAGGCATGATGAGCATCAGAATCATAATCTTTAGGTTGGGGATAAGGTATGAAGGAACAATTAGGCCCTCATAGGAAGTTGCATCCTCTTTGCTATGGTTCGTATATGATCATCAAAAAAATGGTGAAAATGAATTTGAACTCAATTTACCTCCAGTTCTTAGCATTCATCAAGTCTTCAATGTAGAACTATTGAAGCCTTGCTTTCCTCCTTTACAAGACATTGCAAATGTTGGTGAGGATATCAAACATATAGAGGTGGATCCAAAAGTTACTAATACACTCAACAATGATCAATTTGTGGAGGTTGTTGTGAATAATTTAAGAAACCAGATTGTTTATTTGTACTACAGTAAAAGTGGAAAAAATTGTTCATTGGGGAAACTGGCTTATGTGTAAACAAATCCAACTTTATTTTCCATATCTACTACAAAGTGTGGATGAAAAATGAGGCCCATTTCCTCTAAAGGGGGGGAGGAATGATCATTTAATGGTTCAAGATGATGAAAATGATGTTGGCACAGGAAGAAATGGAAAAATAGTGAAATCTATCTTTTTGGTATTTTCTATGTTTTATTATTTTGCATTTTAAAAGGTGTCCAGAGCATTTCAAGACTTTCTAACCTCCAAATCACTTAAACGTTTGAACAATAAGTATAGAACTTTAGGACATCTTTCCAACAAAGTTAGTGGTTTGTGATTTTGAGCTAGAAAAGAAAGTTGTGACTTCTCTAAGTAGACCTAATTTTTTATATAATATTTCATAGTCTTGGAAGTTTTTAGAATTTATTTTGTAATTAAATAATATGTGTAGACTTTCATTTTCATTTCCAAGATATACTGGTGACCCTTGGGATCCATCATAATTTGTATAAACTCCTATTTCAGATAGAATATATTAATTTTGGCTTATAAAATATGTTGTTAAATTTTATTTTTTTTAATTAGATCACAATATCACTAGTTTCACACCATGTATTGTAGTCATAATTCTTAATTCTGACGATGAAGTGTGTCACCTTAGAAGGTAGATTAAAAGGTTCAATTCTTGACTCTTTTTTAGATATGATGAGTCATTTTTGTTACAGCATTAAGATTTATTTCCTTGTTTGGATTTACTCTTCTTTGTCTTAGTTGGTTCTAGCATATCAATCTAAACCTAAGAGGTTACCCATTCATTGATATTAGATTCTTAAATTGTATAACTATAATTTAAGCTAGCCTCAACCTAGCTAACAATTTGATATCCTATATCACCAATCCTTCTTTTACTATGGATTTAAACTAGTCCCCCATGCCTTATAACCTTAGTTCCTCTTCTTTTACCATGATACGTACTACTCCCCTTTAAAGGTGTGCTCTCTCATTTTAACCCTCAATGCACTACCAAGATGAAGAACCTTGATGTGCATGTGGTGCTACAAAAAGTGAAAAATGGTGTCTTCAAATAAGCTCATAAAAACATTTCATGTGATTCCTCTTTAACCTAGTTTAATTCATCCAATTAGTCTTGTAAATACTCTCGTCGACTCAATCATGGATTCAGCCCAAATAATTTGTTCCCTAATTTGAGTTGCCTGACTTATTCTTTTGTTTCTCCTTTTGTTTGTTTGAGTTGTGTGTAGGTTAGTGGCAAGGTAAATTAATTGTGTAGGAATGATGCCTATTTCTTTAGAGAAATGATACAATTGACTTTCACCTTACTTTCCAATTATTCAAATTTTGATTTATAGATGGTCCCTTTTGTCTCCCACAAAACGTCCTAGACAATCTAGAAGGCTAGTTTGGAGTATGGTCCATACTACTACTCTTTTGATTCATCACTAAATTTGATGTTATTGTGATAACTTTATAGTTCTTGTCCTTGTAAAAATATAAAATCTTTTATTTTATTACTGTTATATGTACACATTTTTCATTCTTAAATTTTAATTCAAATTCAAATCATAATTCTTCAAAATATGTATACTTTTATTTAGTTGTTGGTTAAGTAAAAGTTTGTTGTCCTATCCAAATTGATTGATAACTCATCTAAAATCTTTCACTATATATATATATATATATATATATATATATATATATATATATATAATTTGGTTATTACACCTTTAACTTTGATCTCTTTCGCAGCATGAGGTGCGTTGTAATGTCTGGACTCTTAGGCCCCGTTTGTTTGTAATTCCAGCAAACAAACGGTGCCTTAGAGAATGATATATAGTATATAAAAATCCAAGCACATAATAAGTTAACAAAGAACGGTCCAAATGAGAATGGATTCTTAGCCCCAAAGCAAGACCAGAGTTTTGATCCTTCAATTATTCCCATTCTGACGTAACGATATGAAATTTCAATGACGAAAGCTGAGATTATATTAAGATGAGTGTAAATACGAAGACAACAAATGTTTTTATCCTGTTGACTATCAACGACTATATAGAATAGGATAAAATAGTAGGTTTCTAGAACGTTTTTTTTCCAAAGATAGTTTAAATAATGATTGAGTTCATTGTTTGGAGGAAACACACGCGAAATTGCAAGCGTTGATAAAATAAGCGTCGGTGGAATAATTTCTCTATTGTGATTGTTTGTTCTTTATATTTTTCTTTAAGATCAAATTCTTAATCTTATCCTTATAATTAGATTTTCTTAATATATTGTTAAAATATTTAGGTAGTTGTATTGTGTCTTTCATTTTTTAATAGAACTCTTATAGAAACTGCTGTGAAATTTCTGAGAATTCAGATTGAATGTTTTCATTGCTCGAAGATTGTCTAGAAAAATAATTTTGTTATTTAAGTTGAAGCATCTCAGCTTTGAATAGATTTTTGAAAGAATTAATACTCTTATAAGTTAATATAAGTCAATTCAGTAAGTAAAGCTAAAGTTTGACCAGTCAAAAAAAGTATAGTGCAGAACAGAATATGAAGTTTCCATGCATTGTGCGGTCATTGAATAATGAGATCAAATAGAATGATGATGAAATAAATGGCTGTATAGAATGTGATTAAATAGCATCAATGATCATACTGAAAATCTGTGTATGAGCTCTGCCATCTAAATCAAAGTGTTTTTCACTCAGCTCAAGCTGTACCAAGAAACAGTCATTTACAATTGAATAATGAAATGCTTGCAGAGTTTTGTTAAAAGCTGTTGGACAGGAGATCAACACTGCCTCTGTAATAACTCTAGCAAGCATTGTGAGTTTTCTCTTCTGTTCTCAATTAATGATATTTTCTTGTTTTGCTCAGCTAATGATTTTGAAAATACTTTGAATTTGAATAGTTACATAATTTGATCCAGAGTGTCTATAGGCAGCAAACTGAAAAAATCACAAATTTAAAAGTTCTCATATTTATTTCAAGTTTTTTCTAGATCTTAGTAAATGGCATTTTTGAAGGTCTTCCATTCAAAGTTGAAGTTGATACTTTCATCAGTCCTTAAAATTGGACAGCTGAAGGTTTTAGGGACAGAAACTAGATTTTTAGTTCTTTTTTCCAATGGTGCAGACAGTTTCGAATTTCGAGTTCTAGGCTAAAAGTTATGAGCCCGCAAGCTGGGGTAAATACCTAGTTATGGTGACTTCTGATGTTTCATCAAATTGTATATATTCTTACATTTTCGAACAATAAGATGGCTTTTGGTTTGCTCTTTCGAAGTTTTGCAAAATTTTCCAAAAATTATTTGATTCACACCTGATATTGTTATTTCTGCCCATTTCATAAATCAGATCATAATTGTTGTTTATGGTTTAAGCATGTGGATGTTCATTATTTAATGCTTTTGTTTGTGGATATTAGCATTTGAGATCCATCAGTCTCTGTGTCACCTCTATTTATGAAAATATGTAGATATTATTTATACATGATGTTCTACATATTTAATCACAAAATAAAAGTTTTAAATGTGCACATTTGTGTTTGGTTATCATCCCCTCAGGTATAATTGAAAAACAAGTTATAATAGACAGAAGTGAATACGATAATTCCTTCTCAGCCAGAGCAGAGGTTGAAGTTTTGAGACAGAATTTTGTTTGCAATGTGCATATTTTCACGTTGAATGAACTTCGGACTATTACAAAAAACTTCAGACTGGATTTATTATTGGGGAGAGGAGGGTTTGGCAGAGTTTACAAGGGTTTTATTGATGAAGACATGAAAAAAGGGCTTGAAGCCCAGCCTGTTGCTGTGAAGGTCCTTGATCTAGAAGGTCATCAGGGCCACACTGAATGGCTGGTAAACCTATAAACCTAGTTGTTGGTTAAAAGGTCTTTGAGGAGATTCTTATTCAACTCCAGAGTTTAACCCTATTTGGTTGGTCGGTTGCAGGCAGAAGTGAAGTTTATGGGGCAGTTGAGTCATCCTCATTTGATGAAGCTTATTGGGTATTGCTGGGAAGGTAAACAGAGACTTCTCGTTTATGAGTTTATGGTTAAAGGAAGTCTTGAAAACCATCTATTTCGAAGTAAGTTTTCCTTTCTTTGTTCTTTAATCTGTGTCCTCCCCGTTTGTTTCCTGTGGACTGTAGGGTTTGTTGGGTTCGAAATTGGAAACCCTTCAAAAACCTACAAATTACTCTGTTTTAAGGATTTTCAGTAATTGTTCAACATATTTTTCATAGAGTTGTCAAAAGTTTCTTTATGCATCTGATTTTATCGTTTAAGTCACTTTAGCTATCAGATTTAGGAGTTTAGGAGTCTAAGGTTTAGGTCGAACTCTTTTAATTAAGAGCTAAGGACTGAGGGATAAATATTTGTCCGGGGCATAATCTTTGTCTCATTTCTTATAATATGAGAGCCTCATACTTTATTATGTCAGAATCTTACTCTTAGCAAGACTTCATCTTTATGAACTAATAAAAGCTTTCAACTTTATCAATAAACCAAAGATCTATTGACAATCCATTTGATTTTCAATAATAGAATCGTTCTATTCAAAAAGATCGCTTCATGTTCTCTGATTTCGAATCTTCAATAACCTATAATCAAGTTTGAATTCCTCAGCTTTAAATTACCCTAGTATTTAGCACATTACTAATGTTATATGTTCCCTTATCTGGTTGTATGTTTGGTGATCTTGCAGACATGTCCAATTCACTGTCTTGGTCAAGAAGAATGAAGATTTTACTTGGGGCTGCAAAAGGGTTAGCTTTTCTTCATTGCGCTGAGAAACCAGTCATCTATCGTGATTTTAAGACATCAAATGTTCTGTTGGATAAGGTTAGTGTTTTCAAATACATTCGCACACACGCACACGCACATGAACACACATACCCACTTATTATATATGAGCAAACGTGCACACAGGGACATGCACTCATTACTGTGATGCTATGTTTTCCCTAGTTACTATCAGCTTGAATGCCATATTAGACACAAGGGAACTCTATGCCAATGGAACCTCATGCTTATTTTGCTATGTTTGTAAAGGACTTTATGGCAAAGCTTTCAGACTTTGGTCTTGCAAAAGTTGGGCCAGAAGGTGACCGGACCCATGTTTCAACTCCTGCCAAGGGTACATACGGTTACGCAGATCCTGAGTACATCAATAGTGGTATGACTATATCACTTATCATGCCTATTGAAGGTTTCAAACTAGTTAATATGTTTATAATGGAAGTTTGAATAACTTATCTGTTACTACACACTGATTTATTTATTTATTTTTCCTTTTTGAATAACTGATCATATGCTACAGGTCATCTGACTACCAAGAGTGATGTGTACAGCTTTGGCGTAGTGTTACTTGAAATGCTGACTGGCAGACCTGCTATTGATCAGACAAGGCCGAGCGCAGAACAAAACTTGGTTCAGTGGGCTTATCCATTTCTTAACAGCAAAAGGATGTTGTTGCAGATGCTTGATCCTCGACTGGAGAAGGAATGTTTTGTTAAAGAAGCTCACAAAGTTGCAAAGTTGGCCTATCAATGCCTTAGCCAAAAACGTAAATGTAGACCACTCATGAAGGATGTAGTTCAGACATTGGAATCTCTTCAAATTGTGAATGATTTAGCAAATATATCTTTCATTTACACTATTGATAGGGGTTTGATTAAGTATGAGATTTATGGCCAATCCCCTGAAAATGATAACTTGGAAAATTGCTCCTACAATTATCAAGGTAATTAATACATGAAATTGGCAGCTTGGGAAACGAATCTTAGAATTGTTAGTAATTTGGGACATTTACCTCATTGAAATAAGAAAAGAATAAAAAATTTGTATTTAAGGTGTAAAGGTATTTATGGTTATGCTATTGTTATATAAATTGTATCAGTTTGCATCAAAGTTATTTGTTTTTAATATGAAATATATACACATGACTTATGCTATTATTTTGTAAGTAAATTATTATGATCTATTCAATTGTAATTTTTTCACTTTAATTGTTTAAATTTAATGTTTCAGTGTTCTTAATTGATTTTAATTGCTCACTATTGTGTAACTTTACACATTTTTATTATTATGATTATAATATAACTAATGATCACATGTTTGAAATATGATCATGTATTATGACTTACAAAGAAGATAAGTGGTATGCGAGCATATTCATACATTGGATATTTATTATAAGCTTTGGCTATCGGTATACAAATATGTTTGATATTCTTTTGTGTATACAAGATACTTGAGGTAAATCAAGTCCTCGTAAGGAACAAGGTCTAATAATACATATTCACACATTTCAATGTAATGACATCCACAACTAATATGTCAAGAAGAATCCTCATCTTGAGCATGCAAATGGTAAGACACTTAAGTAGAACATAGATGATAACATCGAAGTAAAATGCAATAGAAACCCATGAATCCCTCAATACATGGTTAGAACATCATGAGGTCTAGGCATTTCATAGATACTAATGAGGGAGTATTACACTTTTTACTAATTGTATCAATCTTTTGCACCTTTTAAATACTTGATAGCTATATCAACATTTCAAGAAGTTTGTGAATTGGTGAAATTTCTAATGCAATGAGCTCATATTTTTTCCTCATTATAATTTTGTATGTTCACAAACTAACAAAACTACCAACATTACATGATTAGGAAATTTTCCTTGAGGTTTTACTTTTGGGGAACTGAGGAATCATGGGTGAAAGGAAATGAGTATAGGTGGACACAAAACTCTTAAATTATGGTCTTGGTTGACATATAAAAGTTTTGAAATATAAGATATAAGGACTGCGGAGGAGATATACATTGAAATGGGTGTTGTGAGGTAGCAATATTGAATAGTTTGATAGTTCAATTCTATAATACAAAAATGACTTAGACTTTTCATATAACTTTAAATTTCAAAAGATTGGAAGAAAATAATAACACATGCTATTGAAATGACAATGAGATAGAAAAATATAAAACTAATACAAAGGGCTTAGGATTTACCTAGAATTTCAAGGTTGAAGATTGGAGAAAACTCACAATTAATGTCATTGGAATGATATTACAGCATGGTAAAATTTGGTACTTTTCAACTTGCTAGAATGGACTTATAGAGAAAAGTCAAAAATTTAGGAAAGTTACACCAAGAATAGAAAATCCCACATGAATTATGGCTACTAAAACCTTTTCTATCTCATACGAGCTCTCCTCAACAAGACAAGAAACATAATCATTCAATGCATTTTTATCCTCATTAGAAAAATTATGAAAAGATTCACCACTCCACCTCTACCTTACCTCAAAGATAGAGTCTACTGAGACCCCTCCTATCTTAGCCATCTAATAAAAATGAAGGGTGGTTTCCACCTCTACATCACTTTACCTCATCTTAACAATATGGTTATGATCTTCAAGCTATATAAAACTAATTCCCCCCTTATCTCTAGCTTGCAGTCTCCTTATAGAGATCTTTAGAGAAACAATTATACGTCTCTTTATTATATTGCTACATAAGAATTTCAAGTCTATATGATGAAGCAAGATAAATGGGATGTTTCATACTATAACTCAAAAAACCTGATAGAAGTATGTCATAATATATTTGATCAAATATAGTTTAAATTTTAAATGAATAAAATTTAATTTAAATTGTTATTAAAGTGTGGCATATTTGGATTCAATTTTTAGAACATGTTGATATTTAGGTATTTGATCTAAATATCTAGGTAACAAAAGGTGGTCTCCAATTTCATACCTCTCCTCCATATTCTATGTGATTGAGATCATCTTATCCAACACTAATTATATTTGATTTAGTTTGTTTTCTCTCTATGAAGACCTACATAGAATCAATTATAAAAGACTCTTTACAAAAAATAAACTATAATTATAATAAGTAGGAACAAATGAACTGAAGTACTAACTTTCTTGAAAAATGTATTAAGTATAATTTTCAAGAAACTCTTCAAAATATTGATATTTTAAATTATAACTTTATT
The DNA here is from genome assembly GCA_028749045.1 of Cupressus sempervirens. Taxonomy (NCBI): domain Eukaryota; kingdom Viridiplantae; phylum Streptophyta; class Pinopsida; order Cupressales; family Cupressaceae; genus Cupressus; species Cupressus sempervirens. The sequence continues at coordinate 264,735,293 of CM053784.1, forward strand.
TTTATTTTTATTTCTTTTTTATGATAACGGAATAACTCTTTTTCTTCAAAAAACATAAAATCTTTAATGACTATGATATATATTTATATTTCATCATAAATTTTAATTTAAGTTTTAAATATAATCATATAAAGTATAGATTTTAAATATATACTTTAACAATTTAATTTAATATATCTTATCTTTTATTAAAAATTACTACTTAAAAAATTAAGCCTTTCTCTTTCACATCATGAGGTGCACTGCAATTTCTAGATTCTCAGAAAATAATTTAGTAATATATAAAAACCTAAGCAAAGAACAACTAAACTAAGCAAAGTCCAAATGAAAATGGATCCTAGCACCAAGGAAAGACCAGAGTTTTCAACCTACAATTATTCCCGTCCTGATGTAACAATATGACGTTCCTATTGAAAAAAACGAAAACAAAAAAATATTTTCTATTGACTATACTCTCCCTACGAAATGAGTTGTCATTAGGTGGAACAATTTTTCTTTAGTCCATCTTCCTTTACCAATATATTATTGTAATCATTTGAGTTTTTTCAATTTCAACCAATTAAATGTAAGAATTTTTACTTTCAATTTTAAGTTTTGATTTTTCTAATGTTTACATGTGAGATTTATAATTTCTAAAATTATTAAAATTAGATACTTGATTTGATTGATTAACAAAACAAGATGTTCATGAATAAAAGTAGTTTCAACATCAATCTCAATAGTGATATCTAAGATGATAAATTATAGTAAGTTTAAATTTTGAGTTAAGAAATCAAAATTTTCTTTCTGTCCTTTTGTCAAAATTATATTTTCTAAGTAGACTGGGAAAAAAGATATGTATATAATGACACATAAGATGCTAAAATTTATAATACATTTTGAAATTTAATTTAGAAATTACAAATTTATTAAAATAACAATCAAGAAAACCTAATATTGCTAATATGATGTATGTATGAAAACTCTTTATAAGTATATTGAAACCAAATCTTAAGCATTAATAAACAATATAAATATATGTTACTATTTTATTATGTCCCCATTTTGTAATTGATTATTCTTTACCATTAATTGAAACCAAGTATAATAAAATAAGATCTATAAGAAAATATTATAGCATTAACATAAAAATTATTAATAAAATAAATTTCAAATCAAACTACAAATTTCAAACTAAATAAATATAAACTTCATAACTATAAAATAATATATAAAACAAACTTAATTATAGAACAGACAATCCACTAAATTGAATTATTTAATGACAATCACAGGCCACTCTTTATTAAAAAGAACAAGTTTTATCCTTTATTGTTTTCTCACAACAATGTCTATATAATTTCTATATTATACATAACTAACTTTTTTTAATATTTGGTATATGTTAATACTATTGTATCAAAAGCACTATCCCAACATGAAATACATAAAAAATATGATTAATAAAACAAGAAGATATCCAATGAATAAAAATAGCTACACCATGAATTTGAATGAATTTTTAATGATTTTATATTGTAAGAAAATATAATATTTTAACATTGCATTTATATATTATATTAGAAACTATTTTCAAATATAAATATTTTTCTAGTAAAAACGTTATTTTCTAGATATTTAAATATGTATCTACTTTATTATAACATAGAATAATATAATTTTATACATTTTAAATTAAAAAAATTAGAATTTCCATGTAAAAGGCTCATTTATTAATATTAAAATAGTAATCATATATTAATTAAAGTATGTTAATAATTATCATGACAAGTGACTCAATTTTGTTCTCATAGAAGTTTTAAATTTTAGTTTTTGTCATCATATCTCTATAATAGTAATTATGAAGGCAAATACAAGCCACTAAGTGGTACTTGTTCATAGTGATGATTACATGTATCTTGATTTCTCAATCTTTTTATTCATAAATAAATATTATAAGAAAATGTTGTCAAGGTATTAGATGGTAAGATATTTGGTAGTTTAATTGTTCATTTCGTCTTAGAGATGTAGTAGTTGCATTAAATCCTATCTTTGAATAAATTTTAATAAAAATTATATTAAAATATTTTAAAATGTAAATTGAGTCTTTTATTTTTAGAAAGATTTTCTGAAAATTTATATTTTAAATATAATTCTATTGAATGATAAAAAAATATAAATTTTGACCAATAATGATAAAATAATTGTGTACTATGCTTTATATTAAAAGAAATATAAAATTGTCATTCATTATCTTGACCATTGAAGAATGAGATTAAATAGATTCATTAGTTTAAAATTTGTTTTTAGTTAAAAGTAAACTCTTCCATCTAAAATATTTTTTTGTCATTCAACTATTCAAATTGTACACAAAGTAACCATTTACAATGACCAATGCAATTATGTTAAAATTCTTGGAGTGCATTTTGTAATAACACTACAAGTACCATGAGTTTTTTGTTCTTTTTTTTTCTATCAATAAAAAGGCATGAGTGGAGATTTATATTAATAAAACTATTAGATGCAACAAAATTTTGAAATGGAGTTTTGGTTTGAACTAGTACAGAAAAATATAAATTATATATAATGTGTAAGAATGAATTAAGATTAGAATGTCACATAATATAATATAAATAGAAAAAATGTCATAAACTTGTAATGCATCATAATCATACTATCATAACATCATATACTTCAAGTTTAGCATCAAAATATTAAAATGTCAAATGATAAATAATAACATCAAGTTCAAGTATCATTTCAAGATTCAACTAATGGATTTGATTGTTTCTTCTTCATCTTCCTCCTCTTCCTCTTCTTCATTTTCTTCATCTTCCTCTTCCTCTTCTTCTTATTCTTCTTCTTATTTCTTATCTTTCTCCTTTTATGCATCGTCCTCTTATTCCACTTCTTTTTCGTCATCATCATCCTCCTCCTCCTCCTCTTTGTCCTTTTCTTCCTCTCCTGATTCTCCTCATCCTTTTCCTCCTCCTAATCTTTCTCCTCTTCTTCCACCTCTTTCTCTTCTTCTTCCTCCTCATCTTCCTCATCCTCTTCCTCCTCCTCTTCCTTGTTGTCCTTCTCTCCTTATTCTTCTTCTCCAAATCCTCCTCCTCCTCCTTCTTCATATTATTCATCTTCCTCTTCTTCATCCTCTTATTCTTCTTTATCACGACCCACCTTGGGCAACTCCTATTTGGAAGGAAGTCATCGATACTTTATGATTGTCAATTTGGCTGGAGGACATTAAATAGCTACTATGAGTATTGTATGTCTTTACTAGTCTATTTTGGAAGTTTGGTCTAGCATGTTGTACTTGTGTGAGTATATTATTGATGTTAGATGTTTACATGATTGACTTTGTGACATTTTAAATTATGTTTAAATAATCATTAATTGGTGATCTCAGATTTAGGATGTAGGATTTATTATGCATCTTTATATGGACATTACACATATGAGAGTAATATGATGAATGTTTAGAATTCATATTTAATGTTTTAAATATCAATGAGAGATATCCTATTGAAAGTATTATTTTATTTATCATTATGTTGGCAATACTATGCTTTGGCATGTGTGAGTCTGTGAGTGTGCAGATACTGAAGGCGGAAGGGTGTTTGAGGTAGAGGAGTTTAGCTCCTTGCCAGGGTTGGCCCAGAATTTGTATGGTGTAGTCGCGCACACACACACACTTAGTTTTATTTGAATTTAAATCGTTTTCTTTTTATTTTAATTTATCTAGATGGATTAAATGTTTTGGTTTATTTATGAGTAGCATAAATGATTAAATGAAAAAAATTAGTTATTACTTCTTTTGAAATATTGAATAAATTGCATAAGATTGTCTAATGTTTTTGAAATATTAAAATTTTGATTTATAAAATAAACAATATACTCTTAATTTATTTTATATTAGTAATTACAAGCTCTAATTTGAAATGATAATAAATACTTTGTTTTCAAATTTGAAAAGCTTGAAATGGTCATGATTAGATAATGTAGAATTAATTGAACAATAAGCTTTTAAATTTCTAATTGCCAAGTGTAAGTCTAAATCTTGAGGGTAGTAGGAGTTGTATTCATGAAATTACTTTGTTTATGGCATAAAGGGAGGAGGCCATTAATTTAGAGAGGGGGCAATGTTTTAGAAGGAGGTAAATTTGGGAAGGCGGAAGTCTATTTTTTTTAAGGGAAAATACTATTCTTTTTGGGGGCAGAAGATTAAAAGTGGAGGTATTGCAGTAGGACTAGGGAGGGAGAAGTTGTAGAAAGGAGAGATAGAGGATAGCATTTTAGGAAGGAGATGGAGGACAGTCAGAAGGAAGAAGGAAAACAACTTAGGAGGAAAAAAAAATTATCAGAGAGAAAGTTGAAGGAAATTTTGGTGTCTTCTACAACCTTGTTTAGGTTCTTTAATCATTTTTTGTTAGATTGCTATCATTAATTTTTATATGTTGTTGGCAACAAAGTTGTCAATGGTGTATGTTTTGTTTGTCGCACTTAAAGCTTCATTTCTTCGTTAGCTTAAGATTTTTGATATTTTAAAAATGGGCTACATATTGTCATGCGTTTGTCCAAAGTATGCCTTTGGGCTTCCAAATTCGACTTTCCAACTTTAATTGGATTTGTTCTTTTTTGCGTTCAAGTTTTCTTGTGCAATCTTCAATGAGTTCAGGCTATCTTATGTAATCTTGTGTAATCGAATGATATTTTCTCAAAATGAGTAGACTTTGTATTTCATATTTAATCATAGAAATTATTTTAGTTTTGTTTAGAATATATGGATCCTTCAAAGAGAGTAGCCATAAGCTTAACTACTTCTTTTAACAAGCACGGGAAGGAAACTATCTCTTAATCCATCGGCCACAAATTGATAGGCAATTTATCTAGAAGCAATGTTTTCATTTCTCTCTTTATCCAGTGCCATGAAGAGTCCTGTGGAGTAGTTTCCACTTTTCCTATTTAGTTGTTTGTGTGGAGGAGTCAATAACTTGAAATAACACTTTTGTTTTATTGTTTGCTGAATGGTATAGTCCAGATTTTTATATTTTATTTGTATCTTGTGACTTTAAAAGTCGATAACTTAGAAAAATACATTTGATTTATTGTTTTGCTGACTAGTACAGTTAAGATTTGTATATTTTATTTTATTTTGTGACTTCAAAAGTTGATGCAAATCTTGGAAGCATTTTTGTTTGGATATAATTCATTTTTCTATTGGATGTAACAGTAGCTTATAATATTGATCAGCACTTTAATAATGTGTGTGTGTGTGCGTGTATTGTAGTGGAAATCAATGGTGTGAAGTTTGTTGAATTGATCTTAGAGATTTAAGCTATTTGATGTCTACTTTTAATAAGGTAATATTGAAGAAATTTTAATATTTATTTGATTCACCTCCAATGCATTTTCAAATTTTTAAAAGAAGTCTCATTTGTAACACTTTGATAGCATACAAACTACAATCTTAAAATAATGATTTAATTATTAAAACCCCTAAACAGATTGTAAACTTCGTATTTAAACAGTGACTAAAATCTATATCTTTGGGTACTTCTTAGATGTAGTTATGTCTTTTGAACCGAGCAATATTATATCATAATGTTTACTTTTTCTTATAAAATTGTATTCCAAAGTAATATTTTTGACTTTGGGAAGGGTGTTGAATGTAGAATCAAAGAGGAGCGTAATTAATGAAAGATTAGAATTGCATTTTCCTTAAAAATTACCTACCAGTCTTTTACACTAAACTAGTTCATGATGCTTGGCCAAGCTCGGTAAAACAATTATGCATATGTTTGAAGTGCATTGGTTATTTTATATTATTTTCCCTCTTCCACATCTTGTGTATATTTCTACTAGACATATGTGTAAGTAGATTAGGTACTTGGTTGCACCAAATCCTTCTGATCTATTTGTGTCAAGTTGCTAGCTTTCTTGTGCCAAGGTTGAGTATTTCTTCTTAACTGGAGAACCTCAGGGAGCTAACCACTCCATGGTTGGGTGGTAAAAGTGCCTAGACCACTCTTCTGTCTCATGATAGCAGATGGACAACGTTCTGACAGCTTGGAGATAGGACTACATGTAGATGGACACTAAGGTTTGATGGCATGTTATATTATATGATTTATGTTTTCATACGATTTATACCATATGTTGTACTAATGCTATGCTTATGTTTGGCATCCTAGTTAACATAGTTTGTGACATGAGATTGATGTACTATATGTATATTTTGAGTATATTTTGCTTTTTTAGTTCCAACATGTGGTTGGCTTGTTATAGACACAAACGACATTAATTATGTCCAAAAGTATGATATTTATGATGACATGTTTCATCTTTGTAACTTGTTTGAGTGTCGTTGTAATTAATTTTTCAACTTTGATGAAATGGGAATAAGTGCTCATGCAAATCTAGTTGACATTTGACTTTTCAATTTCATTTTTCTGCATTCTATAGTTATTTTTCATATGTGGCAATGTTAGAGAATTTACTTCTTACACGTGGTATCAGAGCTATGTTAAACACTAGGACCTAAGGTCTTATTGATGTTGATTTGTGTAGTTTACTCTTGGAACAGGAGTAATCTGTCATCATGTATTCTCGTAGAGGCAATAGGGGTGGAGGAAATAATGGTCCTCAAGATGAACCTAAAAACCAAAGGCTAGATCAAATTCTAGTGCTCCTCACTCAGTAGGGATAGCATATGAATGACCTAGAAAATGCCATGAGAGGATGACAGGTTGAGGAGGGTGAGCATAGGGAATCTATGCGTCAACAGAAAGAAGCACAGAAGAAAATAGAGGAGGACCAACTACTCGAGGCTTGAAGGAAACAAGAGGAAGATCGAAGGAATGAAGAATAGAAGAAGGAAGAAGTTGATCGTAGGATGGCTGGATTAGTTCATGATAGGATTCAAATCACATAAGGTCTTAGTAAGGACCTTAAGAAGGTTACACCTCCTACTTTTAATGGCAAGACTTCAGGTGAAAAGGCAGAAGCTTGGATAGCCACCATGGAAAAGTATTTTCATGATTGTAATTTCATCGGGAAATGCAAAGCAGTATGGACTACTTTTCAGTTGGTTGGTGAAGTGAAAACATGGTGGAAAAATTTTATGGCTGAGAATAAGTTATAGTATGGAGAGATATCATGGGAAGACTTCCTACAACATTTCTGAAAGTGATGGTTGCCTCAGCTATTTTATGACAAGAAGGCATCAGAGTTCTATAAGTTGATTCAAGGAATCATGTTAGTCATGCAATACCGTGAACGATTTTTCCATCTAGTTAAATACATTCCTCGGTATCAAAATGATAACTTGTTTAGGACTCACAAGTTTATCATGGGATTGCGTCCTGAGATCTCTAATGAGGTAGAAATGTATGAGATAGAGTCAATGGACTATGCGCTAAGGAAGGCTCTTAAGCAAGAACAGAGACTAAAGGATGCGGCTCCAATGAATTCATCTAACAACTAGGGATTCAAGAGAAGATTTGAAGATGACAAACATGAAAGCAATGAGTGTTCATCAAATTGGAATCGAAGAAATGGCAACCAACAAAATTCAAGAAGGAATTCCAACCAAAATTCTCAGAGTGGGAATTGGCATCACAATGAAAACTGGAATGGTAAGGGTAAACCTGAGGGAAGGCAAGGACCCCATTATGGTTGTTTCATGTGTGGGGGCAATCATTTTTCTTTTAGCTATCCACAATGTTTAGATTCCAGAGATGGGAAGAAACCACAGTCGAATGGTTCAAGAATGGGGAATGGTGTTCATGGATCCTATCCACCTCATTGATTAGAATTCTTAAGGGAATGCAAAGGATGTTCTTAGATCCTTTATTATCTAGATTTTATGGATATTTTATGCTTTATTTTCATGTGAAAAACTTGTTGTGATCATTTTACTTATGGATGTTTTGTTTTTGTGACATCGGGACAATGTCTCTTCCTAGTGGGCAAGGATGTCATGACCCACCATGGGTGACTCCTATTTGGAAGGAAGTAGTTGACACTTTATGAATCTATCAATTTGGTCAAAGGGCATTAAATAGCTACTATGAGTATTGTATGTCTTTACTTGTCTATTTTGGAAGTTTGGTCTAGCAAATTGTTCAACTAAGACCATTGTCGAAGCATAGTGTGACTATTCGGTTATGTGTCTTTGGTTTTCATAAACTTCTTAATTAGAACTTATTTCTTGTACTTGTGTGATGATATTATTGATGTTAGATGTTTACATTATTGACTTTGTGACATTTTAAATTATGTTTAAATAATCATTATTGGTGATCTCAGAGTTAGGATGTAGAATTTATTATGCATCTTTATATGGACATTACGCATATGAGAGTAATATGATGAATGTTTACAATTCATATTTAATGCTTTAAATATTAATTAGAGATATCATATTGAAAGTGTTATTTTATTTATCATTATGTTGTCAATACTAATGCTTTGGCATGTGTGAGTTTGTAAGTGTGCAGGTACTGAAGGCAGAAGAGTGGTTGAGGTAGAGGAGTCTAGCTCCTCGGCAAGGTTGGCTCAAAATTTATATGGTCTAGTCGTGCACGCACACACACACACACACACACACACACACACACACACACACACACATAGTTTTATTTGAATTTAAATCATTTTCTTTGAATTTTAATTTATCTAGATGGATTAAACATTTTGGTTTATTTATGAGTAGCATAAATGATTAAATGAAAAGATTTAATTATTACTTCTTTTGAAATATTGAATAAATTGCGTAGATTGTCTAATGTTTCTAAAATATTAAAATTTAGCTATATAAAATAAACAATATTATTCTTTATTTTATATTAGTAATTACAAGCTCTAATTTGAAATGGTAATAAATAATTTGTTTTCAACTTTGAAAAGCTTGCAAATGGTCATGATTAGATAATGTAGAATTAATTGAACTGTAAGTTTTTAAATTTCTAATTGCCAAGTGTAAGTCTAAATCTCAGGGGTAGTAGGAGTTGAATTCATGAAATTACTTTGTTTATGGCATAAAGGGAGGAGGATGTTAATTTAGAGAGGGGGCAACATTCTAGAAGGAGGTTAATTTAGGAAGGGGGAATTCACTTTTTTTTAAAGGGAACAATAATAATTTTTTTTGGGGGCGAAAGATTAAAAGTGGAGGTTCTGTGATAGGACTAGGGAGGGAGAAGTTGTAGAAAGGAGAGAGAGAGAGAGAGAGAGAGAGAGAGAGAGAGAGAGAGAGAGAGAGAGAGGATAGTGGTTTAGAAAGGAGAAGGACAGTCAAAAGAAAGAAGGAAAATAGCTTAGGAGGAAAACAAATTTATTGGAGAGAATGCTGAAGGAAATTTTGGTGTCTTCTACAACCATGTTCAAGTTCTTTAATTATTTTTCCTTAGATTGTATGGTTAATTTGTATATGTTGTTGGCAATGAAGTTGTCAGTGGTGTATGTATTGTTTGCCGCATTTAAAGCTTCATTTCTTCATTAGCTTAAGATTTTTGATATTTTAAAAATGGGTTGCATATTGTCATGTGTTTGTCCAAAGTATGCCTTGTGACTTCCAAATCCCACTTTCCAACTTTAATTGGATTTGTTTTTTTCTATATTCAAGTTTTCTTGTGCAATCTTCAATGAGCTCAAGTTGTTTTATGTAATCTTGTGTAATCGAATAAATTATTTTTTTAAATGAGCAAAAGTATTTTAGATTTCATCATAGAAATTGTTTTAGTTTTGTTTAGAATATATGGATCCTTCAAAGAGAGTAGTCGTAAGTTTAACTGCTTCTTTCAACAAGCACAAGAAGGAAACGATCTCTTAATCCATTGGCCACAAATCAATAGGCAATTTTTCTAGAAATAGTGTTTTCATTTCTTTCTTTATCCAACACCATGAAGTGTCTTGTGGAGTAGTTTCCATTTTTTCTGTTTAGTTGTTTGTGCGAGGGAGTCAATAACTTGAAATAACACTTTTTTTTTATTGTTTGTTGAATGGTATAGTCCAGATTTTTATATTTTATTTTCATCGTGTGACTTTAAAAGCTAATTAACTTAGAACAACACATTTGATTTATTGTTTTGCTGACTAGTACAGTTTAGAATTTTATATTTTATTTTATTTCATGACTTTGAAAGCCAATGCAAATCTTGGAAGCATTTTTGTTTGGATAAAATTAATTTTTCTGTTGGCTGTAACAACAACTTACAAGATTGATCAATGCTTTAATAATTTATGTATATGTATGTGTGTGTGTGTGTGTATTGTGGTGGAAATCAATGGTGCAAAGTCCATTAAATTGATCTTAGAGATTTAAGCTATTGGATGTCTACTTTTAATAAAGTAATGTTGAAGAAATTTTAATATTTATTTGATTCACCTCCAATGCATTTTTAGATTTTTAAAAGAAGCCTCAATAGTAACACTTTGATAACATACAAACTACAAATTTAAAATAATGATTAAATTCTTAAAACCCCTGAACTAATTGTAAACTTCATATTTAAATAGTTACTAAAATTTGTATCTTTGTGTACCTCTTAGATGTAGGAATGTCTTTTGAACTGAACAATATTATATGTTAATGTTTACTTTCTCTTATAAAATTGTATTCTGAAGTAATATTTTTTACTTTGGGAAGGGTGCTAAATGTGGAATCAAAGAGGAGGGTAATTAATGGAAGATTAGAATTGTATTTTCCTTTAAAATTACCTACCTATTTTTTACACTAAATTGGTTCATGATGCTTGTCCAAGTTCGGTAAAACAATTATGCATATGTTAGGAGTGCATTGGTTATTTTATATTATTTTTCCTCTTCCACATCCTTGTGTATGTTTTACTAGACATATGTTTAAGGAGATTAGGCACTTGGCTGCACCAGATCTTTTTGATCTAATTGTTCCGAGTTGCTAGCCTTCCCATGCCAAGGTTTGGGTAGTTCTTCTTAATTGGAGAACCTCAAGGAGCTAACCACTCCATGGTTGGGTGGTAAAAGCACCTAGACCACTCTTTTGTCTCATGATAGTCTATGGACAACGTTTTGACAGCTTGGAGATAGGATTGCATGCAGATGGACACTAAGGTTTGATGGCATGTTATATTATATGTTTTATGTTATCATACAATTTATAACATATGATTTATTGATGCTATGCTTATGTTCGGCGTGCAAGTCAACATAGTTTGTGACATTAGATCAATATGTTATATGTATATTTCAGTATCTTATGCTTTTGTAGGCTCAGCATGTGATCGGCTTGTTATAGACACAAACGACATTAATGATGTCCAAAATTATGATATTTATGATGACATGTTTTGTCTTTGTAACTCGTTTGAGTGTTGTTATAATTAATTTTTCAAATATGATGAAATGGAAATAAGTGCTTATGCAAATGTAGTTGACATTTGATTTTTCAATTTCAGTTTTCTGCATTTTATGGTTATTTTGCATATGTGGTAATGTTAGAAAATTCAGTTCTTACATTCATCTTCCTTTTCTTTTTATTAGTCCTCTTCCTCTTCTTATTTATGTTCTTCTTCCTCCTCCTCCTTCTCTAGTTCTTCTTCTTCTTCTTCTTCCACCACCACCTCCTCCTCCTCCTCCTCTTCTTCCTCTCCTCCTCATCCTCCTCTTATCCTCATCTTCCTTATTTTCCTACTCCTCTTCCTCCTCTTCATCATCTTCTTCTTCCTACTCCTCCTCTTTGTGCTCCTTTTCCTCCACCTCTTCCTTCTTATCTTCATCCTCTTCCTCCTCTCCTTATTCATATCCTCTTCCTCCTTTTTCCTCTTCTTCTTCTTCTTCTTCCTCCTCCACTTCTTCATCCTCTTATTCTTCATTTTCCTCTTCTTCTTCCCCTTCTTCTTCTTCTTCTTCCTCTTCCTCTTCTTCTTTTTCTTCTTCTCTTCTTCCTCTTCATCTTCATCTTCCTCTTCCTCTTCTTCTTTTTCTTCCTCTTTTTCTTTTTCTTCCTCTTCCTCTTCCTCTTCTTCTTCTTCTTCATCTTCCTCTTTGTCTTCCTCTTCCTCTTCTTCCTCTTCTCTTTTTTCTCTCCCTCTTCCTCTTCATCTTCCTCTTCTGCTTCTTCCTCTTCTTCCTCTTCTTATCCTCTTCATCTTCTTCATCCTCTTTTGAGTCTTCTTCTTCTTCATAATATTCTTCCTCTTCTTCTCTCGTCTCTTATTCTTCTTCCTCTTATCCTTCTTCATCTTCATCTCCTCCTCCTCGTCCTCTTCCTCATCTTCATCTTCCTTTTCCTCTTCCTCTTATTCATCTTCTTCTTATTATTATTCCTCTTCCTCTTCTTCTTGTTTAGGGGGAAAAGGAGACACTTTAATAGTATTGTAGGTCTCTACTCTTCTAGGCTACCAAGCCATTCAAATATATATGTGACAAAAAGAGGGAAATTCCTTAAAATAATTCAACTTATAATCCAAATTTGATTAGCTAGAATCCAAATAGATAAGACTACAAATACAAATATTTGAATTATGAAGGAGAATGCAATACAAGGATAATGTGTATGTATAATTGAACCAATTGTTTAATGAATGTAGATGGGTATATGCACCAAGTTGTGGTACTAGAAGGGGGGTCTAAGATGCCAACTTTTTTTTGAAATCGATAGTTTTTGCACTTTGACAAGCATTTGAAGATAGTTACACTCAATATTCTAAAATAAAATAAAAATAAAAATCATAGTTCTATGAATCTAGTTTCTAAACTACTAATTTTTTTTAAATCAGTTGAGTTTAAGCCCTCAAAAAAGGGGGCCACAGAAAGTGGTATTGATTTTTAACAAAAATATAACAAAGTGACAAGTGTGGCCCCACTAAAATTCTAACTTTTTTTTTGAAATTCTTTAATCACTCTTGTGTAAAGTTATCTAACACTATGTGTTTATCCTATATTTTTCATGTAATTTTAAATTTAATCTTTTTACGAATTTTGTAAGTGGGCACATCAAAGACATTAAATCTCTCTCTGCACCCCCAAGAAATCAATCAAAACTAATCAAAAATCAAAACTTTTTTTTCAAGTGTTTAGAATGCAATCTAGATTTTTAAAAAACTAACTTGTTGCAAAATTTGATCTACAACCTAAAATCTAACCCCCAAACACTATTTGTTGGTTTTATAGAGAAAATGGACATACATTCAAAATAAATCATATAGTTAAATAGCTAAGAAAGAGATATACAATATCACATTACCTTATTTTATCAATATTTAACCACAAAGAATATTAATGGGGTGCATAGAAGAAAAATAAAGCATTTTTGCAATGTTCATTGATTAACACATCTTAGGCATGTTTGAGACCACCAAACTTTTGGGTTGGATCTCCAAAGAAAATCCAAGCCTTAGGTTTGGTGAATTCCAATGCATTCTAAAATTGTGATTTTTGAATAATGTGATCGTAATACTAAAATGTAGTGGATTTTGTAGTGTGTACGCACTATAGAGTGATCACGCTATTTAAATATAGTGTCTTTTGATGGTTTATGTTTCATAAAGGGTTGCAATCGATTATTATATGTCTGAATGGGTTGTAAGGGGTCCTAATGGACCATAAGGTGTCATTGGATCACTTAGATAACACTAGGACTCATTAGACATATTGTAACCCCTTAGTGTATATCATAAGTCTATTGAGATGGTCTAAGGGGTATTAATAAGTTATAATTGGTCCTAATGCATATTAAGGGATCTTAATAGATTGTAATGGATCATCATACTAGTTATGACCCCTTATAATTCATTCTATGATAACATATGTTCCTAGGATACATAGGTGCGTATTCTATATATTCTAATAAATTGAAAGGGGTCATAGGGTACCCTATGACCCCTTTCGATCCATTTCATGACAACATATGTCCCTACTATTTGTAGGACCCCTAGAAGTTTATATCTTGTCACGAAAGGGTTGAAATGGGTCATAGGGTACCCTATGACCCATTTCAACAAATTCTACAATAAAATATGTCCATAGGGGTAGTAGGACCCCAAGAGTTCATATGTTCTTATAGAATGGGTCGAAAGGGGTCATAGGTTGGATCATAGGATAACCTATGACCCCTTTCAACCCATTCTATGATACCATATGTCCATAGGGGACCTACAAACCTTGCGAATATATTATATGTATTCTAATCAGTTGAAAGGGTTCATAGGATACCCTATGACTCTTTTTGACCTATTATACGATAGCATATGTCCCTAGTGGTCGTAGGACCCCTAGGAGTTCATATATTGTTATAAAATTGGTCGAAAGGGGTCATAGGATACCCTATGACCCCTTTCGACCCATTCTACAATAACATATGTTTGTAGGGATTGTAGGACCCCTAGGAGTTCATATGTGGTCATGAAATGGGTCGAATGAGGTCATAAGGTACCCTATCACAGATTTCAAACCATTCTATGATAACATATGCCCCTAGCAATTGTAGGACTCCTAAAGAGATTATATATATTCTAATAGCTGAAAAGGGGTCATAGGATACCTTATGACTCATTTTGACCCATTATATGATAATATATGTCCATAATGATTGTAGGACCCCTAGGATTTTATATGTTGTCATGAAATGGGTTGAAAGGGGTCATAGGGTACCTTATGACTCATTCCAACCCATTATATGATAATATATGTCAATAATGATTGTAGGACCCCTAGGAGTTTATATGTTTTCATGAAATAGGTTGAAAGGGGTCATAGGGTACCCTATGACCCCTTTTGACCCATTCTATGATAACATATATCCCTAGGGGACCTAGGACCCCTATCAACATACTATATATTTTTTGATCAATCAAAAGGGGTCATAGAATATCCTATGACCATTTCGCTCCACTATATGATAATATATGTCTATAGCAATAGTAGGACCCTTATGGGTTTATATGTTGTCATAAAATAGGTTGAAAGGTGTCATAGGGTACCCTATGACTATTTTCAACCCTTTCCATGATAATATATGTCCCTAGGGGACCTAGGACCCATAAGAACATATTATATATATTTTAATCAGTCAAAATGGGTCATAAGATACCCTATGACCCATTTCGACCCATTATGCAATAACATATGTACCTATGGGGTTGTAGGACCCATAAGAGTTCATGTATTGTTATAGAATGGGTCAAAAGGGGTCAAAGGGTATTATATGACCCCTTTCAACCAATTTTATGATAACATGTCTCTAGGGATCATAGGACCCCTAGGAGTTCATATGTTGTCATGAAATGTGTTGAAAGGGGGCATAGGATACCCTATGACCCCTTTCAACCTATTCTATGATTACATATGTACCTAGCGGTCCTAGGACCCCTAGGAACATATTATATATATTTTAATCATTTGAAAGGGGTCATATGATACCTTATGACCCCTTTTGACCTATTATATGATAACATATGTACTTAGGGGTCTTAGGACCCCTAGGGATGTATTATATATATCCTAATCATTTGAAAGGGGTCATATGATAACCTATGACCCCTTTTGCCCATTTCATGACAACATATGTCTCTAGGGGTCCTACAAGTTGTAAGAGTTCATACATTGTCATGGAATGAGTTGAAAGGGTTCATAGGGTACCCTATAACCCATTTCAACCCATTTTATGACTACATATGTCTCTCAAAGTCGTAGGACCCCTAGGAGTTCAAATGTTGTCATGAAATGGGTTGAAAGGGGTCATAGGGTACCCTGTGACCCCTTTATACTCAAGGACATATTATTTCCCCTTAGTGTACATCCTAAGTCAATTGAAGTGGTGTAAGGGATACTAATGGGTTGTAATATTCTATAATGGCCTCTTAGGACACACCATGTCCCATAAGGATGTAGAAGAAACCAAAATATTGTCCTAGAGTGTTTAACATGCTTAGAGGGGTCTTAATGTGTCATAATTGTTTCTAAGATCTCTTGTAATGAGTCGTAAAGGTATGGGATAGGAAGAGGGAGAGGGAGAGAGAGAAAGGGGGGATGGGATAGGAAGAGGGAGAGGGTATGATATAGGAAGAGGGATAGGGGACAAGGTGGAGAGAGAGAGAGAGAGAGAGAGAGAGAGAGGGAGAGAGAGAGAGATATTTGTATTCATATAGTGTGATCGTACTAAATGAAAATGCACAAAAAGGTAATAAGGAGTTTTTTTGTTCAGTTAGGCCCACATTCTCTATCATATGTTGCTTTTACAACATAAAAATGCTTTTCATGGTGTTGGAAGTCACAAAAACACCAAAATTAGTCATTTACCTTAAGTATTTCAATTGTCAATCAACCTTCCAACATATTTGGGGTTAGTGCCTAATATTTTAAATGTTCAATTTGATTATAGAGATCATTTTTTTTTTTTTTTGACAAGTTTTAATATATTATTCATAAAAATATTTGTAATTTATATTTTTGAATGATTTTATGTTTAGAAATCATTGTAATTTGTATATTTCAACTATTTGTCATGTAGAGTTCACCATCGTGCCAAGGAAGAAACCAAAAATTAAAACAACGGAGGAGGACAGAAAGAATTAGAAAATAAAAGGGATCAAATCAAAGTATTACATGAACAAAGAAAACTACAAGCCACTAATGACAATTTACCTCTGGAAGAAATACAAGAAATAAACAAAGATTTAGAATTGGAAAGACAAAGAGAATGAATGCGACTCTTACACTCAACTAGACAATCAAATTTTGAAGTTACACCATATTCCAATATTGGAGCCACAACATCATCTCATGCTTAAGAGACATCTTGTTCTATATTTGATGGTATACACACTCCATCATGTCATGTTGAAGGCAAAACATCAACATACCAAGTAAGTGATATTCCTTCTTTCGCATCTTATTGCCAAGGTACACCATCTTTGAACCTTGAAAGTACACAATTCACCCAAAATAATTTTGATGTTCATAATGTTGAGTCTACTGAAGATATTAGAACACCTCCAACAATTCGTTATAGAAAGCTAAGATATTTGATTGATATTGATACTAACTTTTTTCAATCAATGTCTGACAAGATTTCAAAGCATACTTGTCAAAGAAAAGTTATTTGAATATGGAGATTATTTTTTGAAGAATTCAATATGACAAGAAGATGTCAATTATTTGTTGAAATGATGAGGAATTTAAAATTTAGGCCTGTCATGAAGATTCTTGGACTAAGAGTGACAAATGAATCAAATGAAAAAAACATTGTAAAGAATCTAATGAGTGCATGTGAAAAAGTGGATAATAAGTCACTTACCAAAGATAGTAACATCACAAGACCTGTACTTACATCAACATTAGTAAGCATCATGATGAAGAAAGATCTACTCATGAGAAACACAAGAAAACTATTGAAGATAAGTAGAGGTACTCTAATGAGAGCCATTGGAATACGTGAAAGAGTGGAAAATCCAACCAAAAATGAGTTATGGACATTTACCGATAGAGTATTGCAAAAGGATAAAGAAATTACCAAAGCTTTGAAATTATTGAGTGAATGTTTTTGGAAGAATAACACACATGTATCCCCTAATCAAAGAGATGTTCTAAGGAGGGTTGGTAGTCGAATCCACGATCCACATGCCAAACAATTTTTGGACTCAACTCAGACACAATTCTTTGCAAAATTTATCGATATGTATCCTCAAATTAAAATTAGTCAAAGATATTTTGAAATGTGTAAACCTTTTTATGTGAAGATAAATCGCACACATACAACTTCTTGTTGTAGGGTACATATTGAATTTTCTAACCATTTTGATGTTTTTAGGCGTATATGTGTGTTTTTGAATTATAAGTTTTTTTTGTAGGGTTCTAACATAAAGGAATCACCTAGATCTTCAAGGGAACTCATTTCTACCATCTTATTTGAAAGAAGAGATGGTCAAAAATTTTATAGGTTGTCATGCTTGAATGTGTTGGCTCCTGATTTAACAAGATTTGAACTACAACCCAATTATAAAAACAAATATGTCTAGGGTGTAGCTACTTCCCATATTCAACAAACCTATTCAAACATTAGGGCCAACTATAAGGCTAGACTCCTTCACTTTAGGCTCTGCAAGACCTAGGTGGGTAGACCTTAGAATCCATCATGTTACCAGTACAAAAAACTATAAGTCTAAATCTATATCCAACAGACTAAAACTTGAAATCCTTCTATGCTCATGCAATGACAAGGGCATGAAGTAGCTAATGACATGACCTATGAGATTCACAAGCTAAGTGTGTGTATCATTTTCAACTCTACAACATTAAAGGGGAAATGATTTTGATTATAAGTTGATTATCAACATAACCCACATATGAAACAACAAGATACATGCAGATCTTTTGACTGATTAGTGCCCTATCCATTGGGTATTCCACAAATCACAACATACATCAAGATATTGATGGTATATCATTTTACTTTGTAAATCAAACATCTATGTTCAAATTGAATCTCATACTCATCAAATCCTTCCATGAAATATACAACCCTGTCAAGACATATCAAGCATTTACACGACTATTTGAATCAATGTCAAAAAACACCAAGACATACAACTTTAAACCAATTGCAAGTGAGATTTACAATCTTTGACCATAAATCACAAAATATCACAAACAAAAGGGATAGGAGACAAGAATCAGAATGAAATTGATTTCATTTTATGTTTTTGTATTCATTTTTTTGAAACAAGTACATTCAAGATACATGAAAATAACTCACAAAACACCAAATAGATACAAACTACACACTAGAATTATATTTCTGCTATCCATACAAGAGAGAATACTAAAGAAAAATGGTGGAAACACATCTATGGAACTTATCCAAAAGTCCAGAACCAACCCCTCCAATAGAAAGAGAAAGAGAAGATATAGGTGAATGAAAATCTCAGATCTGATCTCAAACTAACTCTTGTCTACTTGAATCTCCATCCATTGTTGAATCAAAGCTTCTCTCCTCTTTCTACAACTGAAAACTGTGTCAAATCTCATCATTGTGCATAACAAACTTGAAAATGTCACTTCTAGAATAATGAGAAACCACTTTCTAATAAAGCATAAGATATGCTATAAATATGCTGCCAAAACCTTCACCAAACTAGTTATGAGGAAAAATAAAAATCATCAACAAGATCATCTCCAAGTTTGGCAGATACCCACTTCACTGTTTTGCCACAAATTGAAAATGAAACTGCTTAACCTGAACATAGTTACAATCAGAGTACCTCGGACAAAATTGGATATAATTTTCAACCACTGATACTTGTGCAATATTTGATGGAAAATCTGGAAATTAAACTCTGAGAGCTTTCCAAGGGTATATGATAGTGCTCTATTGGCCTAAAAGACATGCCCAAGACATCTATTTGAAGTTCCAAGTATAAAACTAATGAACAGACTTATTGAAATCACAAATATTTGACTTTATTATAAAGTTGAAACTTTATAATAAAAGCCTTGTTTTATTTAAAATGACCTCAATCTTGAGAAAATAATTAAATTTTCCTTTTTTTGAATTTTCCTTGTATTATCAAATTTGGGTCAAACTTGGTTGACCAACCATGACACATGGCACAATGTGGTTAGTTTCTCACTACACAATCACTGCTTTGTCAGCATCTAGTTGGGTCCTGCTGCCACCTAGGCACTACATGGCACCTCCTTATTGGTCCACATATCTTCCACGTTATCCCCAAACTGATTGCCACACGGCACCATGTCTCACCTCATGATTGGGTCGCCATGTTGTTTTGGTTATCTCTAGAGAAACTTTCCGTGACAAGTTAGCGATGACTGTCGATCTTGTGCCACGTAGAAAAATCTAGACACTCAGATCCAAAGTTGCATCATCCACCATGTCACTGTGTTGTCGCATGTCTCGATGTTGCTTTGTCACATGCCTCATCAACACCTTGCCACATCATCGCAAGTATGTGACAACTGAACACGTGTCACCTTAATTGACCTTATTGTCTCAATTTACATGTCACATGTCACTTCGATACATCAATACCCCAAAAACGTGTCATTGTGTCACTTTGTTGCATGACCAATCATCACCTTGCCACATCATTATGACAATGCAAGGATCTATCATGTGTCTGCCTTGCCACATCTTTCTCCTCGAGATGCGCACATATCTATACTTGGGTTCACATTCAAAATTAATTTCATGAGTCTTGGGGCCCACACACCCAAACACTTATTCTTGTCTGCAAGCTCATTGCTTAGGGTGTTAATGTTTCTAGCGTTTGTAATTAAATAGAACATAAAATTCAACTTCTGGCTGAATGTGGGATCAAAACATGTGCAGTCTTTTCACATACATATGCCTCTTTTTGTGCAAATCGGGGATTCCTTTTATAGTAAAACAACCAACTCCTTCATCTCAAACTATGAACTACAACTCATAGTCACATCTAGTAATCAGCAAACTAGGCATCGGATGTGAAGGACAATTGAAAATTTCAATTTTTTCCCTACATTTTTTTCGGGCGGGAAGATGTATAGAGAAAGTTGCCATTGGAAATTCTATTAGCTTGCCCTCATTTTCGGGTTCCATCTTGTTGGAATAAAGTTAAATACACATAATTTTACAAGAGACGCTTTGTGCCTCCTCCATTTTGTCTCTAGCATGTGCATTGACCACCAGATTGAGCAGTTGAAGCCAGTCCATCTCCATTTATTAGTTTAAAACACTAGCAGCAACCATTGCAATTCTCCATCTACCTAGGATTTTGGCTTTTGAGGCCATCCATTTTTTTCTTAATAGGGTTCACTCACAGAAACAAGGTCAAAGGAGGGCTCTTTTTCAAGTTCAATGCAAGGTGAAAGGTAAGTTGTGCAAAGTAATAATTGATTCAAGTTCCACAGATAACATCATCTCACTTGAAGCTGTAAACAAATTGAAGTTAGAGAGACTTCCACATTCTTGTCCATACAAGGTTAGTTGGTTGAACAAAGGCCAACAAGAAGTTGTGAATGAGCAAGCTTGGGTAGAATTTAATATAGGGGAATATAAAGATAAAATATTGTGTGATGTCTTGCCCATGGATGCTTGCCACCTCTTGTTGGGAAGACCTTGGCAATTTGATAGGAAGGCACGTTATGATGGTGAGAAGAATTCTTATAGCTTCCAAAAGGATGGAGTAACATACAGATTGAATTCTGAAGGAGAAGAGAAAGGGGTTGGTCAAGTTGGACCAAGTGTGTTGATGGTGGGTGAGAAAGAGTTCATTAATACTCTTGAAGAAGATGGAATAGGCTTTGCATTGGTGCTGAAGCCTAAGGAAGATAGGAAGAAGGAGCGTAGGACAACAGGCCCAAAAAAAGTTGAAGAGTTGTTGAACCAGTACAAGGAAATCATTGTTGAGGTAATGCCTGAGTCTCTGCCACCAATAAGAGACATAAGTCGGAGCAGTTCTATCCAACAAGGCAGCATATAAGATGACACCACAAGAAAATGAAGAGATTTCCAGGCAAGTATAGGAGTAGCTTGACAAGGGGCTGATAAGGAAAAGTCTTAGCCCATGTGTCGTACCCTCAGTTCTTGCTCCAAAGAAGGATGGTAAGTGGTGGTTGTGTATTAATTCTAGGGCTATTAATAGGATAACTATAAGATATAGATTTCCTATTCCTAGAATAGAAGATTTGTTGGGTTGTTTGGGGGGAGCTTCATATTTTTCTAAAATAGATCTCAAAAGTGGGTATCATCAAATAAGGATATGAGAAGGGGAAAAATGGAAGATAGCCTTTAAAACTAATGAAGGGTTGTATGAATGGCTAGTTATGCCATTTGGTTTATCTAATGCTCCTAGTACATTTATGCGACTAATGAATGAAGTTTTGCACGACTTCATCAGAAAGTTTGTTGTTGTCTACCTTGATGACATTTTGGTGTATAGTAGGAATAAGGAAGAGCATTTGCAACATTTGAAGATGTTTTTTCAAAGGCTACATGAGCAAAAGTTGAAGATAAACTTGGAGAAGTGTGACTTTTTGAAACAAGAGTTGGTGTATCTTGGATTTGTGATATCTAAGAGAGAATTGAAAATGGATCTGTCTAAAGTGGAGGCCATCATTAATTGGCCAACACCAAGGGCTATTGGAGAGGTTCGAAGTTTTCGTGGCTTGGCCACATTCTACAGGAAGTTCATAAGGAACTTTAGCAACATTTGTGCACCAATTTTAGACACCATCAAAGGAGGAGGTAACACAAAATTTGAATGGAATAATGCAGCAAATAAGAGTTTTGAGGAACTCAAACAAAAGGTAGCCAAATATCCTGTTCTTGTTTTACAAGATTTTAATAAAAAATTTACAGCAGAATGTGATGTTAGTGGCTTTGCAATAGGGGTTGTTCTTAGTCAAGAAGGTAAACCCGTTGCATTTTTCAGTGAAAAGCTGAATGAGGCAAAGAAGAAATATTCTTCTTATGATTTGGAATTGTATGCCATGGTCTAGGCATTGAAAAAATGGAGGCACTATTTGCTGCCTAAAGAGTTTATTGTGTATACTGACAACCATGCTCTTAGTTTCTTGAATGGGTAGGAAAAACTCAACCATAGGCACATGAAATGGGTTGAGAGTTTGCAGGCTTATACTTTCACAATCAAACATAAGAAAGGACAAGCCAATAAGGTGGCTGATGCACTTAGTAGAAGAGTGTTAACAGTGCAAGAAGTACAAATCCAAAGCATGGGTGTAGATGCATTGAAGGGAACGTATGCAAAAGATAGAGATTTCAGTGAAGCATATGAGGTTTGCACTGAATTGGAAGATAGTTTTCATTCTAATTTTTCTAAATTTATTGTGCAAGATGGACTGTTATTTAAGAGCAACCAACTATGTATTCCCAAATGCTCTATGCGGGAAAATGTTATTAAAGAAAAATATTGTGGAGGTCTTAATGGTCATTTTGGACTCAACAAGACATTAGAATTGGTACAAAGATTTTAGTATTGGCCTAAGATGCAAATAGACATTAGGAAGTTTGTGGAAGGTTGTCTGGTATGTCAAAGGGCAAATGGAGTATCAAAAAATGTTGGACTTTATCAACCTTTACCCATACTGAACAAACCTTGAGAGTGTTTGAGTATGGATTTTGTAATGGGATTACCAAGGACAAAGACAAGTTATGACAGCATATTTGTGGTTGTTGATAGATTCAGTAAAATGGCTCACTTTATTCCATGTAGAACCACTAATGATGCTAGTTATATTGCAGGACTATTCTTTAAGGAAATAGTTTGTATTCATGGTTTTCCATTGAGCATTGTATCTAATAGGGACAGCAAGTTTATGGGTCACTTTTGGAGAACCGTATGGAAGAAGTTGGGCAGAAATTTATCTTTTAGTTTAGCCTATCATCCTCAAATGGATGGGCAAGCTGAGGTGGTTAATAGATCCTTGGAAAACCTTTTGAGGTGCTTAACACGAGAACATGGAGGTAGTTGGGATGCTATCATACCTCAAGCAGAGTTTGCATATAATGACTCAGTGAATTGTAGCACAGGCATGAGTCCTTTTGAAGTTGTTTATGGGAGACATCCAAGGGGAGTTTTGGAACTTAGAAATATGGATGGTTTGGAGAAAATGAGTGGACATGCAGAAGACTTTGTTGAAGCAATGGTGGAAGTACATGAACACGTGAGCAAAACTCTACAATAGAATAACCTAAAGGTGAAGGCTAAAGCAGATTTGAAAAGAAGAAATGTATAGTTCCAAGTTGGAAACATGGTTATGGTTCACTTGAACAAAGATCGGTTACCTTGGGGCAGCCATACAAAGTTGATGATGATGAAGATTGGACCATGTGAAAGTTTAGAAAAGTATGAAAAAAATGCTTACAAAGTGGCATTGCCTCCAGATGTAGTTATTTCACCTATATTTAATGTCTCGGATCGCACATTGTATAAAGGTTCAAACAAAGAAGTTGGTACAGAAGCAACAACACATGAATCAAATGACTGGATTCAAGAATTGTCTTCTAAAGAGACACCCTAGATGGAAAGTATCATCAACAACAAGGAAGCAATGAGGACAAGACACAAAATACACATGGAGTATTTGGTTAAGTGGAAGGGCCTTCCAGAGTTTGAAGCTACTTGGTTGCTGGAAACAGAAATTCTAAGGCAAGGTAGGGATATACAACAATTGGTCTCCAAGAGGACTTGAGACAAAATTCACCCCCGGGAGTATGCTGCAGGAGCAAGTGCTGGGCGCAGGAATTTTTGGTTTGCAATTGTGATGGTATTTAAATATTTTTTGTTATTATTAAATTTTAGGGTTTGCATTGCATTTGGGGTGGTGTTTAATTTTAGGGCTTAATTTAATATTTTTTTATAAATTTAGTAAAGGTTTAAACAAAACCTTTATGAGTCTGGTGGTTGCCAAAACCAGTTCTTAACTATTTGGCTTTGTTTATAAATTCTCTTTGAAATCTTTTGGGAGGGTATGATTTGAGATTTTATTTTCTATGTGAAGAAGGAGTGAGATACTGAGAAGATTATTATCTGGCCCTGAACAAATGAAATAAATAATATTTGTAGTGCTTTCTTACTACTTGGTTTTGGTTTTATTTAGTTCACTCTGCAAATTGATTAGGGATGCATATCATATCTATGGGTTTCTGAATAAAGTAGAAGTAGCATTGTTTTTTTGGTTTAAAAGTTATTGCTATAGAAAGCCAGACTCACACAAGAACCTCTGGAAGTTTATTTGGGCAAAAATGTCTCTTGCTCGCGTGAACACCATGTGAAGTGGCCTGAGTGTGGTGGAGAGCGGGTAAGAGGAATGTACATTACTCTCTTCATAGCCATTTGCAAGAATGGGCTACAGTTTGAAGAAACATGTGTTCGGTAAGGCAGCATCCCTATGTGCTTGCTATGAATGAACACATGTAACTTGTAAGGTGTTGTTCATATTTGGTATTTTCCATGTAGTTTTTTTTTTCAATTTCTTCTTTCCATCCAATAGTGAGCCTATTATAGACTTTGTCCTTGTTATCTCCTCATCAATCTGAAATGAGCAACGCCCAAACCTTAGAACGCATTCATTCCTTCTGTATTTTGGTTAGAAGATTGGGAAGGAATTTTATTAAAAATGTTGCCCCGACATGTTTGAAAAGACACTTCTGATATTGTAGACAAAAACTGAAACAATTAAGCCGCCCCTTTCATTGGTTGAAAATGGTGATATCATTGGTCTATTTTTTAGCTTTTATCTAATGCCATGTGGGAAGACGGTGAAATGATCCGATGCTGGCGGCCCTCAAATCTGGTTACAATTAAATGAGACTGACGCACCATCGCTTTCAATATGATTTCGCGAATATGCGTCTACTCCAAACATATATTCTTTTGCAGAATTTCCCAACCTGTCTGTGGTGAAGAAAATCTCAAAGATACAGATCCTCTTGAAAGTGGTTCAGCGACATCTTTACAAATTTGGATAGGCCTCACAAAGAGAACAATTGAGAAACCGCAGTTCTTTACTTGTGTTTTTTTAGCAATGGAAGTGATCTATGTGTTCCACTACGCATTTGTGGGTGGATTGAGAAAAGAGCTCAAAATGTTGCCATATACTACTGGCGCCTTTAACCGCACCTCCATACCAAGCCATAATACTCTATTTGAAAAGGATTAAAATAGTTTCACCCTCCCCCCGCCCCCCACCAACCCAACTTTTTATCATGATGAACAATATTCACTCACGAAAGGTATCAAATAGAGGTCTCAAAGGATAATTCCTCTTGGAATGGGTCGCAAGCATGTGTGACAAATTAAACCCCCCCTTTGCACATTAAAATTCTTCTTTATTGTTTACTTGGTGTATGGTATCCTATTTGATTTTTGAAGAAAAATGATGAGTGCACTATTTGACATTTTTAATGATTGTAATCATTATACTTCAAAAGATACCTTCGCTTTCCGCACATCATCTTAATCATGTGATGAATTGAATCGGAATTCAAAGCGGGTCCAGCTAAAAAAAATTAAACTCAAATACCCAATCCACTTGACTCAATACACTAATTTGATTCAAAAAAGATCATCGATTGACCACTTAAAACTCACTTTTCATCTTTTCTAATAAGTCTCATTTTTGTGCTGGGAATCTCTAAAACTAGCTTTAAAATCTGACAATATCAAACAATCAAACCATAAAACCTTGCATTCGTGTTCTCTGGTGCACACTCTTTTAGTCTGCAAAATCTCGTCTTATGAAAATTATTCAGTCAAAAGATATTGACTATCAAAATTGCCTACTTCAAACTTTTGTGCAATCAAACATGTTAGAAAACAATAATATGCATCCAGTTTTGACTTTGAAAACTAGTCAAATGATCACTTAGGGGTACGAAACCTAGGGAAATGGTTCTTTTCTATATGGAGAATATGCGAGTCCATTTTTGGCTCATGACAAATAACTCAAAAAATTTGGCAGGTGCGTGAAGTTGGGTACTTGGAATTGTAGAATTGGGTACATTGGCAAAATGGTGATTTTTGCAAATGGAAAGGACATGGAAAAGTGTGTAAATGGATTCATGAAAACTTGCAAAATGACACATGTGAAGTATTTTCAATCTAGACACAATGGTGAAATCAATTTGTCTTCATCTATCACGGTTTTGAAATTATAGCATCTTGAATAGGGCTACCAATCAATCTACACTTTTAGTTACCAATAAAACTTTAGAAATTGCATTTGAAATCGTGTTTAAAAACTAGTCAAATGGATTCATCATAATCTTAAATCTGGAGCATAACAAGTCCCTAACTCCTAGAATGAAATGGAAAATGAATCTCTTCATTAGGATCAACCAAGTCAAAGTTATAATTGGTCAAACAGAGCTACTTATTAAACTATCATAAAGATGACAATATTAACATTTTGCAAATGGAATTAGTTTGGGAAACTCATCAAACGGATTCACCAGGCCTTCAAATTGCAAATATAGGATGTCATTTATGACTAGAATGAAATGGTATAACCATTTCTTCAAAATGTTCATCGAGTTACAAAATATTCACTGTCGAATAGGGCTTCTCAGAATTCTAAACAATGTGCATCAGCATGACAACAATGAACAACCAACTTTGAGGGATTCAAAACCTTATCAAAACATGTCAAAGTGACTTGACATTTGAGACATTAGTTCTTTGAGATAGATACTAGATACTCCCAAAGTGGTGAGTCGTGAAACTTTACTAGGTGTAAGATATTCAATTGCAAACTAGGCTTCCTATCATTGTTTGATACTTGAGCAAAAATGGAGATTTGACATATGCTCAAAATGAAACTTCATGAAATGACTTGGAATGCCAATTTATCATCATGAAATACACGGATGTACTGAAATAAAGGTGTTAAACAATTCAAATATGTCATAAGCCTCAAAATGATGGTCGGGTACATATATATGCGTGAAAAGCTCTTATAAGGGCTCATTTAGACTTGTTTTTTAGAATGGTACTCAAAATTACTGTTACAATTTTGAGTGCCAATAGTAGCTCTATATGGGGATGCATGTCCCTTGTGGGCATGCCAAGGATTTAGATCTCTAAGTGAAGCAGACCACTCCAAAATTTCTCTCTCGAACAGCTTTGTTGAAATCAAGAAATCTACTTCTAACTGTACTAATGATGGTCTCGAGCCACCGAAACTTCAACATTACTTCTTACCTCTATCATAGACCTAATTTTCATTTCCACTTTTATGAGGCAAGATAGAAATATCACTTCCATCTGTTTTACCAACACCATCAACATTCTCAATTAGCTCACTTGGCAAAACAAATTCTATCTCATCACTATCATAATGCATGGAAAAACTACAATAAAAATCATCATAATGCTCACTATGAAATGACAGGTCTACATACTCTTGGACTTCAAAATCAGACTGAAATTCTTTTCCATCAAATATCTTATTCATGCTATAAATTGGAAACACAAAGGCTTCATACTCTACTTGATCCAAGGAGTTGCATACATCATGAATTTGAAACTCACCTTGTGTATCCATTTGTGAAGGGTATTCCAAATCTGATTTCTCCTCACTCACAACCTTGTTATTTATCCAGTTAGATTCAACAAGTACTGAAATTCCTTCACATTCCTCAAACAATGGATTAGTCACCAAGTTATAAGAATTACCATGAAAGTGTTCACATACAATATGTTGATTGTTGTTATTGTCTTTCTCAAATAACCCATTAGAATGAACCTTGAATCTATGGAATTCATTATCCTGAGATTTATCATCAAAAGAGGACAATTCATAATCTGAATCAATACTAAATCTCCCTTCAATACCATCCTTTTCTTCACATGAACTATCAAACTTGATCATTTATGAATGCAAACTATTATCAACCACTTTTCCCAATTCTGATAAAGAAACAATTTCTCCATGATCTTGATCATTACACATCACTAAAGTATGGCTAGCATAAGGGACATCAAAATTGGAATTAGATATATCATCATTAGTTCTCTCTTGAACAAACAAGTCAACAGTAGATCCATCTTTACAATTTGCACTAATACTTTGCAACACTTCACGTTCATGTTCAATCTCTTCACAACATGCATACTGATCATGAAAGGAAGAAAAATCTAGATATGCACCATACCTTACAGCTCTAGTATCAATTTTTCCTCATTAGAAATCACATGTACTAGTAAATAAAACTTTGATGATCATTAGATGCATACATTCAAAATCATGAGCCAATAGTGTTGAAACTTCATCAATATTTAGTAGGACTTCATTATATGTCTTTTTTCCCTAGCTATGATCATAATCTAGATAATGTGAAGAACTTATAACAGCAAGGTCATTAAAAGCACAGCCTAAACAATCAGGAGCCTTATCACAACATCTTTCCTCTTAAGACTCTACACCATTCCTCAACACTAGGTACCTTAGAATATTCATTTTCATCACAAGAAGAAGAATACTCACTATTGTTATACTTTTCCTCCTCATACATAATGTCATAAAAAAGAGAATCAGTCACATGTTTGCCTTCAAATTGCTAATTACATTCATTTGATTCACTAAGGTGGGAATCTTTATCTTCACAATCACAAGTGTATCATATTCATAAGGGTTTTTATCATTTTCACTATCATCGTCACACGAATCCATATATTCATCTTATCCAAGCACAAGAGCATCAATCCTTTGCATCAATTTATGGATGTGGTGAATCTTTTCCATTCTTATTTCAGCTAACCAATTAATTGAATTGGGCTTGTATGTGCACAAAAGTTGATTAGCCCATGATTCCTCTTGAGGTCTTACTCGAATAGGAAACTCCATCATGGTTGACTTAAAATTCTTACAAAATTGAAAATCATCCTGAGATTTCACATTTCCTATCTTCATTTTTATGAATGCAATGATCCTCTTATGGATATATTTTTTCAATATAGCAATTCCTTTACAAACATTCTCATATCTTGGTAAACCACTTTCAAATCTGAAATCTAACTCCATTTTGAAACTTATACCTCTTTCTCCTAGTGTTGAATATACCAAATAGAGGTATTAATTTTATCACTTAATTCTCATGGAAAGAAAACTCATGAAAATTAAAGTACCTTAAGTGTTGATGCTGAGACTTCATTTGCTAATTGGGCACTATTATAGGCATGAAATTCCCTCATACCATACAAAAACCATGCAGAGCCACCACCTCTTCGAAATGAGGACTATGAAATCACTATTGTGATTTACTTTCTAACACTTCACCTATCATGAAATCAATAGGAGAAAACAACACTCAAACTTGTAAATCAAGAACTTATAACTTCTCTTTTCAAGAACTACTCACAAAAGCTTCAAATCTGCTCAACAAAATGTTGAAAGTCTTTTAAATCTTTTATATGAAATCAATTTGAAACTAGTACAGAGATCTTTAGAGTCGTTACTCACACTTGTGAGAAATATTTTGAAACATAATTCATTACTTGAAAAATCTAAACTAGACCTTCGATTTGTGGGAAACTTATAAATCATTAAACCACTCTTGGAGATTTACACACTTAGAAAAGAGGAAAACACATCTGATCACTCTTGACTCTAAATTTTACAACAGCACTTTACACATAGCTGAACTGATTGATGATGAATTCACTTGTAACAATGCAATTTACACCAAACTCTCAAAGCTACTGATGTAAATGACTATTTTGCTAAATAGTTTACCTTTGAAATATAGCAATGTTATTTTTACTCTCAAACATATGTCTTCACAAACTTTAGAAGATGTGATTTCAATGTTTATGGTTGAAGAAAAGAGAACAATTGTAGGAGATTTAAGAGGAGATACTCAAATCAATCATGCATTATACTCAAAGAAAAATATGGGAAAAAGAATGCCTCATAAGAATGAAATTGAATGTTCTTATTGCAAAACAGTAGGGCATATTGCAATCAATTGTAAAATGTTTGCAACTGACCTTCTCATAGGTTTAACTAAAGAATTAGTAAACATAATTGTTCAAGTACAATCACCTAATGTTGTTAGCAATGATGATTTTGGAATATAAACAACACTAAGAAGGGATGAATCAGTGGTTTAAAATACTTTTCAAAAACTTGAAACAATCACAAGTTATAAAATTTAACACATGAGCAAGATAGGTAATGCATAAAAAAGTGACACAATATTTTAATTTGGAAAACCACTTAGGGTAAAAAACCACTTTGAATCTGAAACTTTATTGGCCTCTTGGGCAAATATTTTAGAGCTACAACTATGGGAAGCACCAACACCCTATTTTAGAAACACCAATTTCAAGGAACTCCAATCTCTTACACCTGAAGCATCAACTCTAAAAATATAAGAAGTACCAACTTCCAAATTGAAGAAATGAGATATAAAATGAGAGGATCGTCTCTATTACAATACAAATCATATATCAAGAGTTCAACTCCAAGTTGAAAACATTTTAAAGTAGGATATAGTTATTTTCTTCTCTCTTTTGTTGATTCTTTTACATCAACAAATTGCACCTAAGTGTATAGATAGATAGATAGCTAGATAGATAAGATTAAGATAAGATAAGATAAATTTATTAATGTCCAACAAGAGACTAACGAGGATCTAAGGGACTAGAAACAGTATAAAGGGTAAAACACCAATAGACTGAGCACCAAACAACATCCATAGAAAGAACATGAAAGAAAAACAACAAAAGAACCAAGAAAAAGGAATAACAACAGCTAAGAACTCCTCACGGGCGAAAAGTAGTCCAGAACAAAAAGGTGGACATTAGGGCAATCAGGTACTCTGAAGATCACCTCTGAGGTCTACTAGAGGGACATTGCCAAGTGTAATCTTTGCAAGGTCTCATAGATCTGGTGGGGACCAAGATAGTGCAGAGAGGTCGCTTCAATCCTCGGGCAGGAAATGTAGGACTAAAAAAAGAGGTGATGAGCTATGTAGGGGTTGATATTGAGAAAAGTTAGAGCTATATAGTGTGCTCGCAAAGCTACATGGTCTCCTGGAGGTAGAGTGCAAGACAGTGTTCATCAATATATCTGAAGAATGAGGGAAGAGACTAACACTTTCTAAACAAATAGTATAATCTCCCTTCAATATCATAGTAAATGGGACAATGAGAAGTAAAGTGAGACTCCGTCTCAACCTCCCCGAGGTGGCAAAGCCAATAGATCCTATCCTCCCTACCAATCTAGTGATCAGTATGAATATGTAGCTGGTGAGAACCCACCCTAAAAGATCCCAAGGAGATGCAAAGAGCGTGAGTCCAACGACGAGTGAGGTACCAGGGACGTAAGATGATCTCATCTTGAAAATAAAGAAAGTGCTCAACATAGAAGGCCATGCACAGATGAAGCTCACTTGGGGGATTCCTCCAAGTCATGATAACATATTGTCTGTATATGTCAAGTCTAACATGCTCATTCAACTCCTTTTGAGGTGGGCAAAGATGGGTTGGAGCATCTAGAGAAAACTGGAAGGGGGGAAGATGATCGTAACTAATACCAATCAAGCCCAAGAGAGCAGAGACCTAGGTGTACCAACAACGAGACCTATGACCAGAATCTAAACCCACAACCTCCATAGAGGAACAATAAGCTAAGTAGGAATATCGGTGACAATCGTCAGAGGAATTAGTGAAGCTCCAAAGCCAGTGAAGAAGCCAAACTAAATCAAAGATAGTCCCCAATCTAAAAGGGTGATCACCAAACTCAACCAAAATGATGTTGTGTGGTGTAAACTAGTCACATCTGATAATGCACTGAAGGAAAAGAGTTTGGACTTTCTCAATAGAGGTATAGTTAGACTCCAAGAGGGAGGGGCCCCAAACAATAGAG
The DNA here is from genome assembly GCA_028749045.1 of Cupressus sempervirens. NCBI lineage: Eukaryota > Viridiplantae > Streptophyta > Pinopsida > Cupressales > Cupressaceae > Cupressus > Cupressus sempervirens. Next base: position 264,767,639 of record CM053784.1, read on the forward strand.
CCATAGAGGACAGTTGGCTTAACTAGGGAGTCAAGAAGAGACATCTTAGTCATGGTGTCCTGGAAGTGGTGTCAAAAATACTGTTGCTCAAGAGTAGCAAGGGAGCCAAGCCCTTGGGTAGCTCTCTTTTAGCATCTTGGGGAGACAAGCTGACTCTAGGCTACATGGCTAGTCTCAGACTAAATCAAGGTCCAGAAAATTTAACCCCCAAGTAAGTATATGAAGAAGCAATCTCAATCTTAGTACCCTAGCAGTAAAAATGGAGATGGGATGTCCTTAAACAATTGAAGACCATAACTTGAGTCTTTCCCATATTTACAACTAGCTCATGTGAGTCACAAAAAGAGGCCAAGCCATCAAGGAGTTGTTGAAGACCATCGGGAGAAGATACTAAGAGAATCACATCATCAACAAATAGGAGAATAGAGATCAATACATGATGTAGATAACAACCATCACTAGGGAGCGATCAATCATAGAGAAAATCCTCAAGCTCATCGATGTAGATGCCAAAGAGAGTGAGGGAGAGAGGACAACCCTATTTCACCCTGATAGTGCTCTAGATAGGATCAGAGAAGCCCTGTGGAGTCCTGAATCTGCCCTAAATGCACTTGTATAACCTCATAATAGTTGTAAGAAGAATCTCTAAGATCTTGATGTCCCTAAGATACTAAAAGAGAGCTACCCAAGGTATAGAGTTGAAAGCTTTGTGCAAGTCAACAAAATAGCAGTAAACTTTTGTCAAGTGGTGGCAAGCCTCCTCAATGATGGCCCATAAAGTCAAAATATGATCAGTGGTCTGAAAATCTAAATGAAACCCAGCTTGATCTCTAGCCCAACAATATTGCTAATCGAGTTCACTGGACAGGATACCGTTCAACACAGTCACATAGAGTTTGGTGAAGGTATGCCCAACCATGATGGTCCTATATTTTTTGGGATAAGAAGCTAGCCCAAATTCATGGATTAGATAGATGATATGTTGTTACCAAGAGTTGAGGAAGTCAACACAAACCACTCGATTAAAGAGCACTATAAGAAAGGGACCCAAGATAGAGATACCCAACTTGAAGAAGTTAGCTTAAAATCCTTCCCTACTGTTCATAACTCTAACTGCCTCACTACTGTGGGAAAAGGAGAAGAGGTGACAACGGGTGGGGGGGAGGATGAGACGGAAAGGGGTTTGGCTAGGAATACCATAGAGTGTGGAGGTGTGGGTGGCAAGGGAGTGAAGGTCCAGAGTAGAGGGAGGGGGGTGGTGTGGAAACACGGTGCACCAAAAGAGCTTTGGGGACTAGAAGAACATGGCACAAAGAGACTTACACTACAATAAAGTGAACTTTTGCTTCTTATGGTGAAGAAAGTGGTGGTAGTCAAGCCTCAACAAAGAGGAAGAGGAGGAAGAAGTAGTGGGTGGAGTAGAGAAAAAGGATGCGATGAAAGGATTTACAGTCCTAATTGAACCACTAGTTCATGGGACAAGACCTACGAGTGGGGCGAGGGATGAGCGAGGAGGTGCAGTGGGGAATGGAGAGAAGGGCAGAATCCCACAAGGTGGATGCAAGTGAGTGGAACATGGAGGTGACATCCCCAGAGTCGGAGAAGGGGTCCTAGTGGAGAAGTTATTTGAGGTGATAGATGAAGAGCTTCACATCACCATTAGAGAAGTGAAAAGAAGTGCGACCATGGGGAGAGAGAAGAGGGGGGAAAGAAGAAGTGGATAAGCAAGGAGGAGAAGGTTTCAAGGGTTCTCGAAGGGTGATGCTAATGAGGGCATGGTTAGCCAAAGGAAGGCGAGAGATGGCAAAGTGGAAAATGAGAGGAATGAAGGAGGTAGTAGAGAGAACATAGTCAATAATACTAGCACCACCACCATATGGCCAACAAGTGAAGAGTTTGAATCTAGGAAAGCAAGAGCATCCATTCAAGATCACTAAGTCAGAAGACTCACAAAGTTGTAGCAAATTATGACCATACTTGGTGAAGGGCCCCTAACAATCCTCAGAGAGTCGAAGCAAACCCACAAAACTAGGATCAGAAGCAGTTGTACACATGGGATTAGACCTGCAATCATGGAGAGGAGGTTGTAGGTCTCTAGTCTGTGCATTAAAGTCTCCCAAAATAATGATGTCCTCAATGGTAGAGAATATGGTAATGTGCTCAAGAAGGTCCTCATAGGAGTCCCCACCCTTAATGCCATGAACTACATAAAATGAAGATGTTGGCAGGAAGTAGCAAACAATGATATAGGTATCTCTATAGAGCAAGGTTCCTTGATCAATGCAGATCCACATGAATCTAGCATAGCTATCAGAGTGAACCAAGGAAATTTTACTGAAAAGGTGGTCCTAAATAAGACAAGCAACCCCACCAAAACCTCTAACCCCACCAAAGCACCTAATTTTGTCTCTAAAAGAGGAGATCCACTAATAGCTAGAAATATTGGGAAGAGGATGCATGGGGCTCTCATGTGTCTATGTAATATAAAGAAGGTCGACAGAAGCAATAGCATCATTAAGTAAGCTAGGCATAGACCAGAGGCTACCATTACTGTTCTAGCAGTTAAGACACAAAGAACATGTGCTCAACTGTCATTGAGCCAGTCATTTGGCCTTAGAGGCTGCCCTTGAAACCCAACTTATAGGAAAGGTGTCACAGATTACTGCTTTAAGATTTTTGATGACTGCATATTTACCCTCTTGTCTTGCTTCCACAATGAGGGCATTGTCTTGCTTCCACAATGAGGGCATGAGCTTGCTTGAGTTCTGCCACCTATGATTGAGTAAGGTCCTAATCTAGGTAGATTTTAGGGGAAAGAGAGAACAACTTCTTCTTTTCCCTAAGAGCCCGCAACCTGTCAGAGAGGGAGAGGAATTAGATGAAGAGAGTACCATCAGGGCCTAACCAACACCTATCAAGATTAATGTTTGAAATTTCCAGTTGATCCTTAAGGAAAGAGTATCCAATAGTCAAGGGATCATCAATAGAGGAGAGACCACGACTCGTAAGTTTAGTTCACGGGTCCGCCTTACCCACTCATCATCCATTTTCCCTTGAACTAACTTCTCAATGCCTAAAAGGGGATCCTTAGCCACAGAACTGCATAAAGAAGCCCAAGACTTCACCTTTAATTTAGTCTTAGTTAATAGTAAAGAATGCCTATCGATGATCTCTGATTGTTTCTCCTTGATAGTGTCTAACTCCTTGAGCTACAAGGTAGCAGATCCCAAATTAGCCTTGAGGCCTATATTTTCACCAACTAAAGATTGCATAGTATCTCATAGAGTGTGGTTCTCAGATTCCAACAAAGCTGACCATTCTATGATTTTAAAATAGAGTGAAGTTGACTAAGCAACAACATTTTGTAGGACAACATTAGCAAACTCCACTGTAGCCAAGCAATCAGCGAGCTACTGGAGTGTAATTGGACCAAACATTCTATCAAACACCTATCACAATGACATTAAATGCCTCCACCAAGTACAACCACACAATAGTGAATAGAGGCCCAGTTCACCAGTCAGACATTTTGTCAAACAATTCCCATGCAAAGAACCAAACATTGTTTACAGATGATATGAATTAAGACTTGACCATTCTCAATGTGCAGCTCCAAAACTGAGTGAGCATACCATAGTCTCCTTTAACCATACACAGGGCTCCAAGTTATGCCTACAGCCCTCACACAACCCTTCAAATCAATGAAATACAAGCCAAAATATAATGAGTCATTATTTTGGAGTCGTTGTGCCCTCAGCCGTGAGCTCCACCATAGCCCCAGCACCCGTGGCTAAGCTTTCTATAAAGAAACTTGGCAAGAAAGAATATAACCATTTCCACAAAACTCATATTAGATCTAAAATGAATATATAATTAAAATCCACATGCAAGAGAATAGACAACATACCCACAAAAATTTGACACAAAATATACCTTGGGAAACCCACATTGAGGGAAAAACCCAACCTCCAAAAGCATCCATCACCATGTATTAATTAGCAAAAACACCATTGCAATACAACCATGGAAGCCCTCAAAGCCATAGCCACCACTGAGAAATCCATGTGAACAAGCATGAATCCACACATCCCATGTCATGCTTCCAACCTTCACAAATGCTCCCTTGGCTAACCTGTCAAGCTTTGTCCCGCTTGACTCTTGCCTTTTGTCTTCTCGTCACACCAACAACTACCCTTGTGGTTGCTTATATAATAGCTCAAGTCCCACAAAACCACCAAGTGGTATTACATAAACCATGTGCTACCTAACCCATTGACCCCACATTTAATATTGAAAATTTAATTCGTTTCCCCAATATTAAATAATTACATAAAATATTATCACAATGATACAATACAACTCATCAAGTATATCCCATGGGAATCTTTCCATGTTGCACATCTATCTAGGTGCAACATTACATAATAATATAAAAAAATACAATATAACAATATTATGCAGTGTGTGGAACACCCATTATGTCAACAATCTCCCACTTGTTGTATACATTGCATAGGGTCAATCCGTAGACACATAAATGAACAAGGGAACAATCCCTCCTAGCACATCTACCATCATGGATCAAAGTACATGAAGTGCTCCATCATGATACCCGCAACAAAATCAAAGTATCCAACATCTCAAACATGAATGATCTCACCTCCTATCATGTCACTTCCATCGAACATACATAGAAGCCATCTAAAGAGAAAGCCACCCAACCTGTCACATTAGAAGATCATAAAATCCTATACCAATTGAAATGCCAAACACAAAAAATTTGATCCAAAGGTAATCACATCTATCCATAGTTGTCAAAATATCCATAGCTGAAATAGCACCCATAGCAAGTGTCAAACCCATCCAACTATCCATACCTCCAAAGGTATACCAAGTGACTCTCACATCATCAACATATCCAATTTGTAACTTGCAATCACAAGCCTCGAGAGCAATACCTGCCACATATATACCAAGACGCTCTTATTGCAAAAGATAATGTCAAATCTATAACCAATCCACTCACAACATCTCAAAGAAGTGAGTCCATGTAGTATCAAGGACATCCATAACACATAAACCAATAATTTGCAAGAACAACTATTATAACAAGTCTCCAACACTATCCCAAGTTCTTCACAATCAATAGAGGAAATAGATAAAGGAATAACCATGCCATCTCTCACATGACATACAGGAGCACAAACCAGTGATCACAATCTCTAACCAATCTCAAATCTAATGTAAGAAAAATTGAACATCCAAGAAGATAACCAAGACTAGAGAGAAACCATGCAAATCATAACCTATATCATGTCCTTCTACACACACTTCTAGATGTAAATTGTGCAAGTATGATCTCCTCCATAAAACCCCAACAAGAAGCCTCAAAAACACCCAAACCATATCATATAACTAATCATGGATGTAAGCCTCTCATAAGAAGATCAAACTCATAAATCATTCCTAATCTAAGGAATATGCCCAATATAAAACCATCTCCCAAACTCAACCTGCATAACAACATATGCAAATGGAGATAACCAATGCTAAACCATCTCTCAAATGAACCCTCCAAAAATAACTCATGTACCATAGCTCAAGATCCATATCCCTGAAAGAAAAACATAAACATAATGCACTTGAGGAAAAATTATGGGTTATACCTCTCAAGTAGCAAATCGTCGAGTAGACCAAGAGTGGGGAATGAGAATGCTCATCAAGATATCCAAGTCTCTAACCAAGACTCATCTAAGAAGAATCTCCTCTCAAGTCCATATCAGGTGAATGCCCCTTGAACTTCCTGCTAAAACCATCAACTATCCCAACCAATACTTCTCTAATCCAAGAGAAATCAGCATCACCACCGTCTCTAAGTATCCATGAACACCTATAACCAATCAATCCATGCCAACTCCAAATGCAACATAGCAATATCATGAAGTATCCAACTTATGATCAGTGTACTCAATACCAAGAAACTAAACCAAGATCAATGTCAAAGTTCCAACCATGGCATCAGGAACATAAACACGATAACATGATCTAAACCATCTCAACCAAAGAGACAACATGTTCCATATGGACATACTATAACATGTCAAAACTCTAAATGTGTATCAAGAGTATATCATGACATAATAATGAAACCATCCTCACGCCAAGGATAAGATGTCAAATGAAAGCATAAACCACACCTTTACCAAGAACCTTGTGAGTCCTCAAGATGCAACCATCTCCACAAGCCATGAAAAAAACCATCTCCACATACCATGAAAAACCATCTCCACACACCATAAGATAACCAAGTGCACCATGCAAATGTCAAAGACGCTTCTACAACAACATGATCTAAGACAAACCTCCAACATCTGCAAACACTCAATAAGTATATCAATGCCAAAAAAACTCCCACTCAACCATGGTACCAAGTTATCTATGGCATCATAAAATCCATTTCCTACATGAAGATCCTCCAGGTCTACACCCACACAACTAAAGTGTCAGTACCAAGTGAAAACAAGATCTCCAAACCGAGAAGATACAAACCAAACCAGAAACTAATCCTGCATTGTCACCTCATCAATATCACAAGCTCCCACTAAACTGTGTATCTAAGCTATCGATGACATCATGATGAAAAACCATCTTCTAACAATGAGAATCAACCAAGGAATCAAACCATCAAAGAACTCAAAGTGCATGTCATGAGCTCCTCAAAAAAAACCAAATAACCATGATCCTCAACCAAGAAGATATACCACTATAACCAAATCAGGAATCCAAACCAATGAACATCAAGGATGTACCTGTAGATCCAATCATGTCATGCCAAAATCTATGGCACCATGATCACATCCATGAACCGAGCATCTAACTCTCAATGTGTCTAACCTGTTAGCATAAAATAGTCAACCATAATCCTCTGCCATGACTATACCTGGTAACATCTCATCCCTTCTACATGAAGAAAAATTAGTAAATCATGTAACTTAGGGCATAGACAACCCAAATCCAAGCCACCAATCTGAATATGCATCAATAATGAAAGATCAATGGGCAAAGAGAACCCATAAACAAGCCATAAATGCAACCTATAAGTATATACCGCTTACAACATTGCACAACTTGTAGACCCAACAAGTCATCATACATATCCAAACCAAACACTAATAGTCATATCATCATGAAACCAATCTGAAATATGAATTGCACCAAATTTAAACGAATGTGTAGAGCTCTCCAAGAGTTTTTCGTTGACTACTCGAAGTCTAAAATCTGACTCTATATGCCCAAGTTATACCCTAATCTATGCTTAAAATAAATAACATCTAACTTTTGGGCTCCTAAAACTTAACAAAATGTCAAAATCATAGAACCAAACCTACACCAAGTTATAGTGCTCTGAATTAGCTTTCCAGTGCCTGTAAGAAGTCTAAAATCCGATATCCTAAGAGAGAGTTATGGCCGTTTTACTAAGATAGTCCTTTTACCATTTTTACTGCAATTTTTTTTTTATGTGGTGAAAATTTTGATGGGATTAAATTTGACGACCATTATGGGCTAAAACTAAAAAATCTTTTATTTCCTCTGAACATGGTCAAACTAGGGCATATTATATATCAAATTTTATTAAAACATTGACCCAAATCCAATGGTGAGGTATGTTTTTACCTAGGAGGTCATTACTGCAAGCTCTCCCTAAAATCTACATTTATATGAAACATCAGAAAAAACCCTTTTGTCCAAAAATTTTGCGTGCCTAAAATCTACCAACATCCCATCATAACAGCAAACCCAAAACCCTCAGATCTACAATAAAAACTCATATATCTTGCTTTTTCTTTTATCCTCTCATGCATTCTCATGGATTCAATCTAGGGTTACAACAACACAACCATAGCTCTAATACCACTTGTAAGAAAACTTGGCAAGAAAGAATATAATCATTTCCACATAACCCATATTAGATCTAAAATGAATATGTAATTAAAATCCACATGCAAGAGAATAGACAACATACCCACAAAAATTTGACACAAGATATACCTTGAGAAACTCTCATTGAGGAAAAAACCCAGCCTCCAAAAGCATCCATCACCATGTATTAATTAGCAAAAACACCATTGCAATACAACCATGGAAGCCTTCAAAGCTATAGCCACCACTGAGAAATCCATGTGAACAAGCATGAATCCACACATTCCATGCCATGCTTCCAACCTTCACAAATGCTCCCTTGGCTAATCTGTCAAGTTTTGTCCCACTCAACTCTTGCCTTTTGTCTTCTCCTTGTCACACCAACAACTACCCTTGTGGTTGCTTATATAGTAGCAAGTCCCACAAAACCACCAAGTGGTATTACATAAACCATGTGTTAACACTGACCCCACATTTAGTATTGGAAATTTAATTCTTTTCTCCAATGTTAAATAATTACATGAAATATTATCACAATGTTACAATACAACTCATCAAGTATATCCCATGGGAATATTTTCATGTTGCACATCCATCTAGGTGCAACATTACATAATAAAATAAAACAATACAATATAACAATATTATGCAATGTGTGCAACACTCATTATCTCAACATTTTCCATCTACGCCCGTGACTTCCTGCGGCCGTGAGCTTATGTGCCCAAAATCTTGCTTCTTTAAACTCATGTGAAACTTGATTGAAGATAAAAAAATCTAAGCGCCCTTGGTCGTGAACTCCACCATGAGCCTTTGCGCATGTGGCCTCTACGCCTCTACACCCGTGGAGAGTAATGCAGAAGAGTAATAGAGTAATGCAAGTTATCGGATTATGAAATGTATAATCAGATTTGTAAACAACATATTTGAATGTAAGAAGATGAGTTGAAATAATGTATTTTAAACTACCAACTTTTGAAGTGATAAACCTTTGTTTCTCTTCAATGCAAGTATCAAATTATGTAATCATTTGTCATTTAAAGATATGATTGAATGTTGATGTAAATTGCTCATAAATTAGTATATAAACCTTCTTCAACCTCTGATATAATTATGCAATCAATATCAATTAATATATACCAAATTAGAAACAAATATCATTACCTTATTCTTTAATGTCTTGTTGATCGGCAATAAAACCTTTTGGGTTGCATCCAATTTCTCTCAACCTCTGTACTCTCCTACAAAAACACATGTAAATTCTTTTGAAGGGATGAATCCCCTACTTATAAATGTTGATGGTCTAAATTTTGGAGATTATTACATATCCCAAAATGTGATTAGACCAATAACAACCAAAACTGTCAAACTGCTAGATCTGTTTTCAACTGTTTGTGGTCAACACTATTTTTCTTTGTCCATACATGTCTTATCAAAAAACTAACTTGGATCTATTTGAGAGGACATAGAGACCTTTCCAAAAAGGCATGCCAATTGGAGTCTAACTAATAAAAAGATATGTCAACATTCACATAGACTAAAACTATTTTTTTATAGTCACTTATTAACTAATATGAACATTAAGTGTTAATTGTATAACACTAAAGTGCATGTCTTAAATTTTTTTAGACAAATGTTGAATGACATTAAATAAGATAATTTTATGATGTTAACTACATTGTATGTCCATTAGAATTTCATTTTGTGTACTAAATGACTGAGATATCTGACATTCTGCATTATATATACTAATATCACAATTGATTGTCATAATGATTAAGAGATCATATGGATGAATTATTGACATAAATGAAAACAATCAAAGACCAAATACCAAGGGTTCAACAAATGACACCATTAAAAATGAATAACTTATTTTATTTTGAAGCAGTCAATAATTTGAAGATAGGAAATGATGCAGTAGATGTTGGATGTTCAATAGTCTGTGGTGCTAACAAACTGGAGAAATTGTACCTTATTGGAGTTATGAGACACACAAGTGGAGATTGGTCTCCAATAGTTCAAGGAGATCTAAAATCTAGAAACTTGGTATCATACCTTTACAAGGGTTATGAGGCATTTCATGTGCAAATTGTAATGCCCTGCTCGAAAACCTAGAAGAAATAAGTCTAATTTGTTACAAAGTTTACTAAACTATTTTTTTGGTTAGAGTTTATACAATCAAAGTAGCAATGTGGAAGCAATATACACATACACGTCATTTACACATAAGCAATACAAATATAGATTTCATTCCTCAAGGGTTCCTTTGTGTTGAGTCACATTTAAGAAGTTTTATTAATAGTTTAAGTCTTGAGTACAATGTCCATAAACATAAATAAATGATGGATCTTCCAATAAAATTCTACAATGGGTTTTCAAACTCTACCTCAAAACAATAGCTAAAGTCTGAAACAATCTACGAATCCATGCAAATTGAAACCCTTCAAAACTTTCAACAATTCTTTTGCTCCAATCCAAAACCTATGTGTCCCTGAAATGAACTACAAACCCTCTACTAAAGAACCATAACCCTAACTAGGGTTTATATTCCCCAATTACTAAAAGCCACAAACTTTATTAAATAATAACTACTTTAATTATTTAATCCTTTCGTACACACTTAAAGAAACTTTTTACTTAAAATATATATTTTTCTTTTCCTTCACTCTATTGATTAGTGCAAGCACTATTTAAAGCGTAGTTTATTATTTAAATTGATAATGATAATTAAATTTTATTATTTTTATGCAACTCTAATTTAATTATTATTAATTAAATAATTATAATAGAACAATGTTAATTCTTTAATCGTTTGATATTTTAATTATATTTTTATCCAATTTCTTAAATTAGACTTTTAAATTAAATATTTTAAACTAAAACACATATTTAATTAATTTCTAATTAATTAAATATCATCAAATTTTAATTTCTCTTTAACCAATTTTCCAAATTAGACTTCGAAATTAAGTCTTTAAAATTAAAGCACATATTTAATTAATTTTTAATTAATTAAGTATTCTCATATTTTAATATTTTCTTTTTAATCAAATAATATTTAATAATTCTCAATATTATATGCTTAATCCAAATATTATAATTGAATTATTTACCAAATAAATCACATAGTCAAATCCACATAGAAGCAACATTACCAAAACATACCAAAACTCAAAATTAAACAACACAGGCAAAGATAAACTCATGGGTTTCAAACTGGTGGAAAGTCAGATACATGTCCTCCTTCTCAAGACAAATAATTAAACTATGACTAGAATTGGAGCTAAACATTATCTCCCCATTCTCACCATTGAGTTATTGCGACAGGGCATGCTCTTCTTGGTAATTCAAGGAAGTAGATGTTAGTACATGCAAATCTGTATAAAAGATGAGCATGTACATGTGCATATATACATATCTAAGCTAAACAAGAAATGGTGGAGAGTGGTACATCATGTGGATCCTAACTAGTAGGTTTCTCTCTCTCTCTCTCTCTCTCTCTCTCTCTCTCTCTCTCTCATCAAGTGCGTCAAACATAAATATAAAAGACACACACTATACACATGCAAATATGGGGTAAGTATAATAGTAAATCCTAAATATAAATAACATCATATTCTAACATGGACATCTCATCACGAGGACATAATAACCATCTTTCTAAGACACACCATATGACATCATAAAAAAAATTTCATTAACTAACTAAGAGCAATTAAAGCATCATCACTACAAGTAGGAAATTGTTACAACCTGACATAATTAATTACTCAACATATCAAAGTATTGCATTTCAAATATCAAATAAGGGAAATAAGGGATAACACATATACATATAGAAGATTCATATAGAACTTTAACAACTAAGTTTACAATGATAGCAAAGGAGGGGTATCACACAAATGGTGTTCAATGGTGTTGGAAGCTTGGATAATAGTTGCATGACTATACCAGCACATGGGAGTGACTTCAGGGGGTCTTACTTGTCTTACATAATATTTATTTAGTTGTCACATTAAGTAGGGGTGTGAGAGTTAATGTTCTAGTAGTACTAAATCATAACAGAATGTTGCACGTGTCAAACCATGTTTGAGTTACTAAGAATAGAAGTTCAACTTGGGTGAATTGTGCATGTATGTGTCATAGAGTTTTAGTTTGAAACAATAACGTGTAGATTTGTCTCTCATATCCAGGTAGTTGTCAAGAGTCATCTACCTATCCATTTTCATGTGTGTGTTGTCGACGATAAAGTAGTTTGTTGTCAATCAATTTAGCAGTCATTTAGAAATATTGGTGAGTCAATCTATTATATAAAATATGCATCTATTATTCAATAAAATCAAACATTAAGTTCCTCCTTACTCTATTTTCTATTATGTTATCAATTGCACATTATTTTTGTTTTTAAATATTAAGAAGGACAAAAGTATAAATATATATATCCAATGATATGTTATGATCTAGTAGACGTGGCTTTTGCCCTTCCACTACTAATGATATTCATTACTATAGTGTTTTCTCATTAATTTATCTATACTTGATGGCTTGAGAATCCATTTATAAGGACGACTTAGTTGCTATATTAATGATGATTATACAAAGATTTGTATCTCAACCCTCTCCTTGTCATAATCTTTTTTATGTCAAAGCATTTTCGTTTTTCATTGCTATATAACTTATTTATATATTTTGAGAAACTATGTAACATTTTTTTTAGCAAAGTCCATAATTGTAAATATGCAAATTTGGTAATACAGTAGACTATCCTATCATGTGTTGTAACTCATTTAATTATGCATTTTTAAATTGTGTCATAATGTGGAATCTAGGAAAGGAAGGTATTATTATCCGATTCAAAGCACCATTGGCGTGAAGCAGGGTTGTCCTCTCTCCCCTACGCTGTTTGGCTTGTATATTGATGAGTTAGAGGATTTCCTTATGGAATCCTCTCAACCAGGAGATGGGTGTTATTTACATCAGGTTCTGATCTCTATTCTCCTCATTGCTGATGATGTCGTTCTCTTGGCCTCTTCTCCCGATAGCTTACAGAGACTCCTTGATACTCTTGCTTCTTTCTGTACTCAGAGACAGCTTGTGGTCGATTTATCTAAGACACGGGTTATGGTCTTTAATTGTTTAAAGACCTCTCATCTCCATTTCTTCTTCTAGGGGAAGGAGGTTGAGATTACTCCCTCTTACATGTATCTTGGTGTGAAGTTCTCAGGACCACGTTTCAGTTTGAGACCTGCTATTCAGTCCTGAGTCAGTAAGGGTATGGGCTCCCTGGCTTTGCTGGAGAGACAATGCTTCAAGCATCATTTTCAGGATATTTCATCCAAGTTGTCCCTTTTTGACTCCTTGGTTCGTTCGACAGTCCTCTATGGTTCTATGGTTTGGGGACCTTCTCTTATTGCTTCTGATTGGGCTTCTATTGAGCGGGTCCAGACACTGTTGTTGCGTTGTATCATTAGGTGTCACAGATTCACCCCTCACAGCATTGTTTTAGTGGAGTTTGGTGCTCATCCTCTCAAACTTGCTGTTATTTTTTACTTGATTTGGTTTATTCATCGGCTTCGTGGTTTTATGGAGACAGGTGCTGACTGACATAGATACACTTTTTTGGCATATTGTTCTTCGGTGGAGATTATGAGATCTGACACTTCTGCTAGATCTAAATGTTGGTACGCTCAGGCCACCTCTTTGTTGGGTTCGATCGAGATTGAGATTGATCGCCTTCCTCCCTATCAGTTTTCGATGGATGCCCCAACTCATCTTCTTCCCTCTTGTCAGGAGTTGAATGAGCATGTCAGACAGGATATCTATAGCCAGTATATTACCACTACTTGGTGTCATCCCCTAGGTGGTTTGCGACCTAAGATGGCCTTCTATGCTGAGCATTTTCTTGTTATTCAGGATGGTATTGTTGTTCGCCCTGCCTATCTTTATCGACGTTGGAATCATGCATTACGGTTCTCTTTGGGCTCTTTTAGGGTTGGTTCTCATCATCTCAGAGCTCGAACTGATCACCATATGGATTAGGCTGATCGATTATGCCAGTTATGCACTCTGATGGAGGTTGAGACCGAGACTCACTTCATATTTCGTTGTCCTCGTTACTATGAGATCAGAGGGAGATTCTATTGCCTTTTCAGATAATGTTCTCCTCTCTCGATGTTCTTCAGTTATATTGATTATCAGTGTTTAGCACTTTATCTTCAGGAGGCCACCCATCTTCGAGAGAATACCCTGTAGTCCTTTCATCAGAAACGGACTTCTGATCAGCTCATTACCACCTTTTTTCTCTCCCTTGTCTCCTTCGTGGGGTTTGAAAAGGCCTTCCACTACTTCACATTCCAGATCTGTCAGACATTGTACCAGTCTCTACATGCAGCATCAGTCCTATAGGGGTTCTTCACGACATCCGAAGACTAAGGATTGTCCACGGATGTACCTCTCTATTACAGATTTCTTTGTGACATTGAAGGACCCTTAGTCCTTACCTTGTCTTTCTTTCTTCTTGTTGTTTTGTTTCATTTTTTGTCACCGTTTGGTGCCTTTGCTTGGCTGCCTTTGCTCAGTCCCATAAATCGTTTTGGTTTTTCGTGGACATTAATAATTTTATCTTATCTTATATATATTTCTTTTGAGTTTGATAATTATTGAAGGATGGTTAATCATCCATGATCAATGTTCCTTCAGTCGTTATGACTTAGTGGGTTGCTAACTAAGATATTACTGTGCTAGGATAAATTATAGTTATTATTATTATTATTAATGGTGGAATATGGCTGCATTGATATCAATTATGTGTTTTTTGTATGGTTCTCCTTAATGCATAAACCTCAATGTTAATATTATTGCATAAGTGATTATTTGCAATATCCTCCATATAGTATTGATCTGACCCTTACATTTAATATTGTAAAATTTGCATACAATTGTTTTTAAATTTAAATTTGATTATTATTTATTATTAAATACAATAGTTAGGGTTACAAATGGGGAATATGACAATGGCATAATACCAAATCGTTTTGCTGAATAGTGTACATAATCTCCAACGATTACTTGAAGACTTTGACTGACTTTCCACCAAATCTTAAGAGTTGTTTTTGAAACCCTGTGATATGTCAAGATGCTCCACCGTGAATTAACCTAGTCCCATTGTCTATGGAAACATTACTTGACACAGCCGATATGAATAAGAATCCATTGGAGTTATTTGATACATCCTTCTGAGTTGTCACTTCATTAAGATTTGCAACTTGCCACTTACGCCTTGAATAACAATCACTTGTATATTGACCAAACTTGTCACGGCTAACACTGAACATGGGAGAGATCCTTTTTCTTTTTCCTGTGGTGGAGAGTTGATTTCCAAATTCAATAATGCTCATGAATACGAGATGATGGATTATCCTTTTGTCATCTTAATTTGGCGAAGTTCCCATTTTAATGCAAGGGCTTGACTCGTGTTGTTGATCCCATACATCATCTCTTGAACATGTTATATGCTGGTGTTAGCTTAGAGATTATTGGCACAATGTGATCTTTCAAAGTCAACCAGCATTTTCTTTGCAATGTTAAAATTTCTCTTCCATTGAGGCTTCTTCATCTGGTCTCATAACCTATTTCTCCACAAATCCATTTAATCTGTTTTCCTCCCAGGCAAGTATGACTGAACTTCCAGGAGGTGAAGATTGATGCAGCCTCAAGCCTATCGTCAGCTTTGAGTCCATTCACTATCTTCGCATTGTTATATATGATCAGATTTGAAGGCGATTGAGAGGACAACCCTGCTACTTAGAATTTGATCTGATCTTTCTTTAAGCCTGCTCTGATACAATGTTGATTTTATGATCAAATTGTAAGGGAATACAGATTATAAAATAGTTCACACAAAATACAGGGTAGGTACCCTGGTAAACCTTCAACCTTGAACGTGAAAAACCTAACGAAGGATCTCTTAATATTATTATTAAAATCTTCAAGGGTCTAATCACAATTTGTTAGGACCAATATATCAATTATCCTCTGCGATATGGCAATTTCAATCTGTATATATATATTATCCTATGTGATAAGATGTATATGCTGCAATCTTAATTAATGTCTGGTAATCTATATACTCAGTACTGTGACTTCAATGTCTATGATAAAAATATATATATACTCAGCCAATGATCTGAAAGTCTTTGTATCTACTTCAGTATGCTCTCTGCAGTATTTATTATACCCTCCACAATAATTTGATAATAATAAATATTGATGTGTATATTCTTCAGTGTGTTTTGGCGTTGATATTATGTATTCTGTAGTATATCTTTGGTGATATATATGTTATGGTCACTGAGTATAATTGTCTTCCATATTTATCAATCTCTTCAATAGTTTGGTAAGACAAAATGAGTGACTTCTCACACCAATGCGAGGAGTTGCTTGAAAGGATCACATCCATTCAATGCTGAGTAACACACCTTCAATAATCACAAATCTGATTTTAATACAAACCACAACCTCACCATCTTCAATTATTACCATTTACTTAGTCAATATTTATGTAACCTACTTCTTTAACTGATAAGTATTAACTTAAGGGGCTTTCTAATGAATGGTTCATAAAACTTGGTGAAGGTTTTGCAAATGGGGTTACAAGCTTTGGGTTTAACCATGAAGGAAACTCTGTAGTTAAGCACACTCAGGCTGGAGTAGTACTGGGATGGGTGACCTCCCGGGAAGTCCTGGTTCTTCACCACTGTGAGCATCACCTAGATCCAATGAGTGCTAAGTGCTCCATTTATTCTCATGAGAGATGGATTCATGTTGAATCACTACTCATGAAACATGGGTCAATGAGTTTGACTCGATCACACAGTTAAATCCTGAGAGCAATATCACTACTTCTTTAACTACTCGCTTGCGGCAATTGTAGTGTTAATGTTAAACTATTACAACCTTAACGCAGCTATTGTTGTATAAAGTTAAAAATGATTACACCCGACACAATTAAACATGATCAATAATGGTAATCTTTGGAGACTGTGGCACTAACATTGAGGAAAAAATGTAGCTAATTACAACAATGTATCTTTAAAAGCAATGTTTAAAGTACTGCACGCAGGTGTGACTTTGACTTCTGCGTTCCATGGTGATGCCAACTTGTAGCAATTCCCAGGGTGATTGCTTTGTGGCCCAATAAGAACTTACAGTCCATTCTTTACTCGTACCTCCTAATGCCTGACATATTTGGGGTACCTCGAAATCCTTATTGCATGAAGATTTCTTATATTTTATTGAATGTAATATAAGATCCACTGGGCAAAATAAATTATTCTCTATAATCTTCAAGAATAGTCTTCCACAACTTCAAATTCAGTATACCCTCATTGAGTGTTTTATATTGTTAGGTGAGAAGTGATTTTATTTTCATGGCTGTTTCATTCATGGTCCCTGTTGCTACTACTACAACTGTGGACATGAGTTTGACATTTATAATATTCAAAAGCACATGTAAAGAACTTCCTCAACATAGAATTCAGACCCATAAACTGTCAAGTGATCGTTATAGAAAATAGCAGGGACTATTATGTTATTAAGCTACATGGCTTCAACTAAGGAACTAAATTGAACTGGCATAGCATTAAAATATGTTAATTTTTATTCACAATATTTTTTCAAATATCAAAATGATGTATCCTTCCATCTATTATGACCAGATCGTTTCCCTTTCACAATTACAGAAGGTGCATTTGTCAATTTCAAGAAATTGGGATATGCATCTTCCAGTGAAGTCAATAAATCAAGTCTCTGTAATGAATATGGAACAGAAATCAAAGAAAATTATAACATCAAAACCCAGAGTGTAGTATTTTTCTTTCCTTTGGCTTCTAGTGGTACTTCTGACTCGTGTACAAATTATTGGGATCTGATTTTCTTATGGAATTCAAGGTTAATTAGTGTAAGAATAATTCAGGGAGAAGTCTCTCCAGAAAAATAAAGATTTAATACTTGTTTTGTTATATTTTCCAAAATGATTTACTATTTAATGAGGAAATTTCCCATATTTATATCTTCATAACCAACATCCACTAGGCACAATCCCACAGGAGGAGCAGGAGGAGCAGAGGCCCTTCTACATGTTGCTTCCATGAGTTTCAAAAGAATATCAGGGGCTGCGCCAGCAGCTGCCTCTCTCACAGCAGTTGCAACAAGAACACGAACCATCTGCAAAACCACATTCATTCAATGACATTTCACGCTCTTGAACCATGAGATCATGATACACAATTAAATGAAAAATCTATTAGCAGCTACAGTATACTGTATTTTGACATTTGGGTTACCTTACGCAAAAATCTATTGGCAACCAGTTCTACACACATGACATTCCTTCCTCTCCATGATTTATCCTAGAAACACAAACGGAATCCATCAATCATGGCTGTCGGCATTATTTTTCAACACGTGAGATTACTTGATTTAATATTCACTTCTTATATTCATCAGAAGATAAACCTTAAGGCACTAATAGCACATTTGTGAAATGGAAAACCAATTTTAAGATTGTTCCACAATCAAACCTGTTCCAATTGAGGCAAAGTAGCTGTTGCAGCCCGAGCATGATACATAAAGCACTCTGTTGCCGGACCTCTAGAAGCATAAAACTTAACATTCAGAATAAAAACTTAAAATATCCTTTATATGACTCAAGTCTTGAAATCAAAAGAAGTAGGTTACCTGCTTCTTGATGCTTTAGTGTCACGTGCAAATATAGCATAAGATAAGGATTTTCCTTCTAGCTGTTGCAAAAGCTGATTGACAGTATCAACATTGAAGTTTCGGGGCTTGATAAAAGCCTGAGGTTCTCTATCACTGATATTTGGCAACCCCATATTTATACCTTCTGTGTCCACACTCTGATTGTCATTTCTATAAGCCAAGAAGTTGTCCATGCTATGATCCCCAAGATTAACATCATTCTGAAGCGTTTTATCTCCTTCCCCATCATTAAGAGGCAACACATACAGATAACGCCTCCATTTGGCTGAGAAATTAGGGTGGAATTCACGTGAGACCTACAGTATTCTGGCTAAATTAGGTGTTATTTTTAGTGACCATGATCAGATAGAGGCAATCAATCTTGTAAAACATACCAAAAATACAAAAGAAGTTTATTCTGAATTTGAGTTGGAAGCCCATATCAGGAGCCAATATAGTCAATCAACAGGCTGTAAGCACTAATTCAAAACATTATCATATGATCAGCAGGATTTGCCCTTGTGAACCATATGCAAAAACATATGAAAACTTGCCAAGGAACTAGCAACTAACAAAGCAGATATTCTCACCTCAGAGACGCTCACAACTCTAAGTTGTCCAGGTGCTGCAGCAAGTATCTTTCTTTCCACTTCTTCTGGACTGATATCTGTCCTCCAAGTATCTTAGATACAAAATTCCAGAAAAAATAGTGTCAAATATACAAGAAGGTGCCAAGAAATAACCAGTCCCAGTCTGATGTGTAGCTGAAACATTTATGAAAAGAAAGTCATTTGACAGGTGTACTTCTTTAAAATCTTATAAGAAAATGGAAAATGATAATTGTTCTATAAGAAGGTACTCAAAGAAATATTGATGAGAACTCCAAGAAGTCTACTGAGCATGTTTGGGTCATCTCAAAGGTCAAATACCCAACCATAATCCTCGCTTACAGTTTAGGAAAAGTTTTCAAAACAAAGATGAGAAATATTTAGCCTAGTATATGAAAGAAAGGTGAAAAGAAAAAAAAGAAAGGATGCATTTCCATAGAAATCTCTTAATAGCTCAAGCCAACCTAAAGTGGTGTTTTCTATGAAGCAACCTTTCTAAAGGGGCAAATGATAAACAAGGACTCTAAAGACTCAAAGAGCATATGAAATATATGGAGTCAAACATGGTTGCATAATTATGATAAGTTACAAAGAAGGCTATTATATTAATGTAAAAAGTTACATTTATCCATATTTACAATAATGTATTTATTAAATGTTGGTAAGACTGAAGAAACATTAAAAAAAAATTACATCACCCATAAAGAACCACAGAAAACGATGAAAATGATCATTTCACAAAAGTAAATACTGCTGAAAAAGTTCCAAGAGTAACTCCTCAAAATTAATACTAAATGGAATATATGATCTTCAAAAAAGTAACACCCATGGGAGCAAGTCAAGTTGTGATATTGCTATCAGGAGTCAAGTGTGTAGTTTTTTTTGAGTAATTGACCCATGTTTGACAAGTGGTTCACAAGAACCCATCTCTCATGAGAATGAAAGGAACACTTACCACTCATTGCATCTAGGCGATGCTCACAGAAGTGAAGCACTAGGACTTACCAGGAGGTCACCATCCTAGTACCATGCAAGAAAATGGGGTAGCAAGCAAAGTGGGCTTAACCATGGAGGAAACTCCATAGTTAAGCGCACTTGAGCTGGAGTACTACTGGGATGGGTGACCTCCTGCGAACAACTGGTGCTTCACCCTTGTAAGCATCACAAAGATGGGTTCTTGTGAACCAAAACATGGATCAATGAGTTTGACTCAAAAAATATACACAGTTGAGTCCAGATAGCAATATCACAATCCATGGGAGTGCAAATAAGATTCTAAATATGCCTTCAGACCATATGTTCAACAATTTCAGTGTGACTTGCAGCAGAAAATGAAGATCATCCTTTAGGGTACTCAATAAATCAATAGAAGGATGCATTTATTAACTTATCAATTAATAGTAGAAACAAGTTACAGAAAGTGAAAAATGAAATAAACCAGGGGAGAGAACCCAATAGTTGTGCCTACTAGCTTCGAACCGCCAGCTCCTAGACAGTAAGTTGGGTTTCTCTGAGAATTCCAGTTAACCTATATAAGTGGGTTAAAAGCTAATAGCTATTGTTCAGGGTTCTAAGTTTCAATGAGGTAGCCACATCAGCTACATCCTCACTGAATTGTCCACCAACCCCCCACAAAAATTTGACTGAAACAGAGGCATCAAAGCATGTATTACAAATTGCCCTTATATGTCACCATATGATTGATTGTTTCTTTGATGTGGATTGTGACTACATACTTTTTGCCCAATTTTTAGGTACAAGCATAACTGCTACTGGTGCTTAACTTTACAAGTAATGGATAAAAGTCAAACAAAAGATGTTTCTGCAAGGTAACGAGAATTGAAATCGTCAAGGCCAAATCGAATTGTGAATCGGCGATGAATCACCCATGAATCGGTGATGAATCGGCAAATTTGAAAAAACCCTTTAAATTTAGAGATTTTAACAATTTAAAACTTATTTCATGCACCCTTTATTGAATATAACTTAAACACACTATAACATCATCAAATAGAAGTTAAAACTTAACATACATAGACATGGAAGTTTGTGTTTACCGCATGGGGTAAAGAGTTTTTATAAGACAGCTTCCTTAGTTATTATAAGATAGCTTCACGTCCAACACCTACTTCAAGTGCTTCAAAGCGTATCACCCCCTCTCGAAAGATTTGCTCTGTTGTTCTCTCCACCACAGACACTCCATCCCTGCAGCAACTTCAAGTCTCATCAACTGGTCAGACTAATAACCGCAGCAACTGGGGGTCTAGGGGGTAATGCCCCTAGTGGGGTCGAGGGGCAGCCTGCAGGGTCCCCGCCAAGACCAAATTAGTACTTTGAAACCCACACAGAACTGCATGGAACATAGTATTTTTGTGATTTTTTTCTAATCCCACACTCTTTCTGGCAACCACTGATGTTTTACTACCTGATTATGTCTTTCCCTTCCCTTGGGCATCATCTGTTATGCATTCTGAACATTTTTTATTTGTCATTGTTTTTTTTTTTTTTTTTTTTACTCGTACTTTCTCAATATCTTTCTGCTATACAGATACAACATTTCCTTGCTAAATTACTATGCCGTCAAGATGATGCAAGTCAACTTCAAGTCAAAATTCCTAGCTGCTGCGGCTGATTCACAGCAAAGATTCTGGCGATTAATAATTTTCAAGTCAACTTCCTAGCTGCCGCATCCAATTCACAATAAAGATTCTGGCAATTTTTGCCATGAATTGCCCGAATCGCCAATTCACCCAAAAAATCAGCTCCAGCGATTCACGATTTAGAAAAAATCGCCAGGCATGAATCTTATTGCGATTTGGGCGATTTTTAGGCGATTCTGGGAACTATGTGTTTCTGTGTACAGCAGTAGTGGCTATTGGAGCCTGCTCATCTACTGGGCCTTCTCCTTCCCACGTTTTGTCAAAACTAATGGCCATTTACTAGAGTGTTTTTGAGAGAGACAATAAAGCGAACAAAAATGATAGATGCTCCAATTATGCTAAAAGGTTTCTATTTATCATTAAGAC
The DNA here is from genome assembly GCA_028749045.1 of Cupressus sempervirens. Classification (NCBI taxonomy): domain Eukaryota; kingdom Viridiplantae; phylum Streptophyta; class Pinopsida; order Cupressales; family Cupressaceae; genus Cupressus; species Cupressus sempervirens. The sequence continues at coordinate 264,789,954 of CM053784.1, forward strand.
AGTATTTTTTATAAAATTAAATTGATTAGGGCTTAAGCAACTAATTTTGTAGGCCCATTCTGACTGAATCGAAAAGGAACTGCAATTATCCTTGAATGGCAGGGCATTCTTGCCGGCAGTCTCCCATCAACAGCACAAAATTCATAATCATTGATCATTAATTATTAGCTCTCATTATCATAAAAGGAAATGATAGTGGATGTGGGGTGTAGCAATTGACAGACTATTGTCATTCATCCCAAGGCATTTCATGCCTGTCTATCTCTAACGCTCCTCCATAAATAATAAAAGAACATTCAAAATCTCTGTATTTCATTTTCAACTGTATTGATGTTGTCTGCATTTTCATTTTATAAGCTTCAATAGCCTTGTTGGAGAAAACATTGACAGACTCTCCAGTTGCAGGCACTGTCAAAACTAGAAAACTAAGGAGATGTAATGTGCCATTTTCAAACAGAATATCATTCAATATTAATATACCCAGCAATTCCCATCCACGTCATAATCAATGCATTCAAGGAGCAGCATTGCAATATTTGTGGTAGCTTTTGGATGATTTGAACTTCGAATGACTCAGCAAGAATAAATCCATCCTCTAATGTTTGAAAGCAGCAGCTTTATAGCTGAGGATTACAATATGAATCACACTTCACAAATGACAAAGACTGCTGGTATTAAAGATCGCTCCCCAAGCATTACAATAATCGACCTAAATTAACAAATAAGGACGTCGCTTGAAGTGGTGCCAATATCATATAAGAAAATAATACTTAGGAAAAAGTGATACAGGTCATATATTAATGATTGGAAATAAAGAAGAGTTAAAATAAATACAACCTAAGTTACCAAAGGCCAGCATAAGTGAGAAAAAGAATTTGAGACTTTCAAAAATAAGAAATATATGAGAGATCATTCCATGAGAAAAAGACATTAATCAATTGAAAGAAATTACTATGTGAATTTGCAGGAAAATGTTACAAACAAAGAGGATGCAAACCCTCCAATGAAAAGTTAAAAAGGTTTAAGGAAGAAAACCATCAACTTCTCCAATCACGTTATTGGACGAAAACCCATAACTTGTATGGATATCAAGGACGAACATTTAAAGGAAAAATAGCTGCAAAGTGGAAGAAGAAACATAGCAGAAATCAAGATAAGATTATTTTCAGAATAATCTCAAAGTAAAAAACTCAGAATATTATAATAAATTCATAATTTTGATTTAAGTTATATTTGTAAATGTAAATGCAATTATCATTTTAGAATTAGAAATGTTTTCAGCCAGATAAAAAAATGTTCTAGAAAGGGACAATGTAAATGTATCAGATATTGATCCTACCAGCCTGTAGGATGATGCTAACATTTTAGATGCCTTACAGTCAAAGAGATTTTGAAAAATCGTTTCAAGGTAATTTTTTATATATTAAGATAGTTTGAAAACAAGGGAGGATTTAAAAAGAACCAGGAGTCAGCAAAGTATTACAATCTGGCTGACTATGAGATATTCAATACATACATTATGTCATTTCAAGGTATTGATATAAAGACATGTAGGAATATACGTTATTGCAGATTATACTGAAAATTCCAAAATAATAATAAGGCTTGCCAAAAAAAATTCAAGCGATTCTTATAGAAGCGCTCCCATTCGTTCCAAGATTAATTTGAAACAAGAACCGCAGAGTACTGTCAGCAGAAGTTAGGGCCCGTTTGGTCGCGGGCATAGGAATGGAGAATAGGCATGTAATATTAGGAATAGGAATGGCTATTCCAATAACAGGTATTTTTTGGAATGGGTATAAGCTCATTTTAGAGGCAAAATGGGAATACGTATTCCTATTCCCTATTCCAAATGACGAACCAAACAGGAAATGGAAAACGTATTCCAACTTTTCTATTCCTATTCCAGCAACCAAATGGGCCCTTATTGAAAAAAGATAAATATTTGAATAAGCAAACCCGTATGTTTATCTGCTTATAAAGAGTATGCTAAGAAATATGGTGGTGTTACACAGCCCAGTGGGCTATTATTTGATGAGTGTTTGCTGGATATTTATCACCTACAGCTGAAAACCTCTCTAACCCCTGCAATCACTGCATGCAAGTGCTGCTACCCCAAATCTGTGCTGTGCTTTCTTTCCAAACACTAAGTCATTGAATCACGTGACTGTCTTAGCATCCATGGCTTGTATTCCTCCATGGATGAAGTTTGAGTGGATGTCCAAATTCACTAATTACCAAGGATTTTGTCCTGGTTATACTGTAACCTTATTGCAGAATAAGAAAATATGAAAAACATAGATGATAGAATGCTAATTCCCTTTCATCGATGCATTAAGAAATCCTCTCAATCCAAAAAGGATCAGACAACCACAAAGGCCAAGATTTTAGGCTGTAAGGCTTGGATGAGCTCACAACTTTCCATAAATGAATATGTTTGCACTTATCTTATTAGGTCGCCCTGAATAAAGAGAAAATCGACGGCCCCCTCTCATGAGTGTAAAATAGGGGAAATCACTTGAGTGAAACCAATGTATTTATTTAAATATAACCTAAGTCTGAGGGCAACTATCAAAAAGACTTGGCAATTCATTTAATATAAAAGAGAGTGTATACTGAGTACTCAAAGAGGGGACATTACAAATTTGAAGGTTTATGAAAGGAAGGGGACATGGATCCTATTCAAAGAGTTATTGTACAAATTTAAGGTCTCCAAAATTATTGCCAAGTACCACAGGTTGTCACAGGATTGGCAGCTCACATTCCCTTTGATGAGTATTTGGAGGTACTCAGCAACCATTATCACAACAAAAGAGATCTATATGAATACATAAGAAAAATGGCTAAATAAGAGATCAAGAAGCAAGATCCAAGGAAATAATCACAGCACAAAATAAGTTAGAATTAGAATCATAAGAAGTTTCTAAACCCAAAGAAGAAAAGCCAATTTTGTGTGTTGAAAATGTGTCAATAATTGCAAATGATGTCCAACAAACATCCATCCAGTTTTCAGGTATGGAAGTAATTAATCCGTGTAAAAATGAATTGCAAGTTGTGGAAATGATTGGACCATGTGATTATGATGTGCAAGATATTAGTTACATTGTTGTCGATCGGGTGTTACCTTGCTCACACAGATTGATAAATCGGGAGTCTTCTTCGTATGACTTACACACCACTTGGTTATTAAAACTTGTCATCACCGATTAGTATCAAGTGAGATTAATTATGAACAGGTACTATTATATATATGTTGAGGCATGACCAGGTAGGGTCATGCCCCTACTTGGTTATGTTTCAACATATATATATACTTGCTCCATTTTTTATCTGCAGATCATATCAATCACATGGGCATATTGATCTCGGACTATATCAGAATACTACTTCAACAAACATATCTGATTAAGAAGTCAAGCAATCACATAAGAAACTAAAAGATCTCCTGAATTAATAAGATCAAGACTGAAAATATAATTGCTTAGTCTCCACCAATAAAGATCTATTAAACTCTACATGCTTTATCCTGGTTTTCATATGATCATTTATAATGTTCCTTATATTTTATTTCACTATATTTTATATAGTCTTCCCTTTTGTTGTCCCCCAAAGTGGCTTGAACAATCACAATCCAGGAAATGCATCCCCCTATCCTGGAAACTCAGGGTAAGTCGGAATTTTTTGGATCATTTGTTTAGGACACAAGCAAAGTCTAGATTTGTCTTATAACATTGTGAACCCACAGAATGCACTTCTCCTTAAAATTGTCACAAGAGAACATAACAAAAAAATCTATAATGCATAAGAACATGAATAGATAATAATTTCTTGGCTGGCTCAAGTGATATGGAAGGATTAAAATAAGAAGCATGCCACCAAAAAGGAATCAGTTACAAGAAAATCCATTCACTAACCCTTGGTACTCATCTCCCATATTCAAAATGCATCCCCATCTAGGAGACTTGACTTCTCCATGTATTAGGATACTTTAGATAATGTTTATTGGCATCGCTATACGTCTCCTAAAGCATTTGTTTAAAATTGGAAAACTTCCCAAAAAAATTCTTAGATATATCATATAATTATATTAGGCTTTCCGAGAGAGTGCTGACAATCTGTAGTTTTCTAACATCTTTCATAACAATTTATTGAGTTTTTCAAATTAAAATATTGAAACAGATTTTTTTAATCAAACCCCAGAGAAGTGATTGTACAAAGGGAAACAATGATAATGTTTAAGATGTGTCCATACATTGAATTTTAAGCAATTTCATGAAAATATGGTCAATCTCAGACAACCACCTGCCATCAATATTTTTATAAAGGCATTCCCTCCTCGTCTGTGTCTACCATCTCCAAGTGATTGTGTTTTAAAGCATTTTTTATATCATGATGATGATCACTGGTTATTAAATAATAAATATCAATACAAATAGTATTTGTTAAGGCTTTTTACATTCTTTAATGTTGCATATCTATTGTATGATTGAGTCCCTGTCCGTTAGTAACTATGTCAAACTATTTATTAATCAACCAATTATGTTATATATGGTAGCCATTTTTCCTTTTACAATTTTTCAGTTGGTTACCAAAGAGCATGGACTACAAACTTAAAGAATATAATATAGTTGTTTGAAGATAAAGATAAAAACACGTACAGAATGAACAAACTTGTTCGAAGGCACTCACTCCCTTATCTGTACGGCCAGCAACAGCCACAGTAGCTTCAACTAAGGCATTTTTTGCTTCCATTTCTCGGGCCTTTCTTTCGTCAACAAATTCTCCAAGAGTTTTCTCAACCAATCTAAATGAACAAACAGACATCAGAGATCTGTTAGCTGTTGAATTAGTGTGACATATGTGTTTGATTTACTTACGTACAAATGGTATGCATCATGTTCTTAGTTTTTTTTTTTAAAAACTATCTAAATCATATAGCTTGAAATGAAATTATTAAGTTTAATCTGATCAGTAGCATCAGGTATAAGAAATAGTTTGATTTGCTCAGTCACCCTTGTACTGTGTTCAAGCCTGGTTGCTTTTGCCAGCCATCAAATGAACTTCCATCATAAGACAAATGTATCTTGAAAGTTCTCCTTGCCCACTTTCCTATTTTAGCTTCCTCTTTCTTGTTTTGTGAATGAACATGCAATTGTGATGAATCAAGATTCATCTGTCTTAAGGATTCAACAGAAAGTTCCTAGAAACAAGAACACCATTCCAAGTTAAATTAGGAATAGCAAAATGGAAAAGAGGGACCCACTCTTCATGAATAATAAAAAGTTAAAATAAACTTCAAGATCTTCTATTCTGCATAAGCAAACACTGAATTTATTTCTACCCCCCACCATCTCCCAAAGCTTCAAGGGAAATAAATTCACAAGGTCAATTTATATTTTGTGGGAAGCTAATGTCAAATACACTTTGGATATCTTGCAATGTCTCATTAACAATTTCTTCTTGATCACAATTGTTGCTTTAGTCTGATAAACTAATACTATAAACTTATAAAGCTAGTGCTAAAGAGATCATTTACAAGACAAAAATTTAAGCGTACACTTCTATAAAATGAGATTCAAACAAATCTTAAAGAGTTTCTGACAGGTCTTTCATAAGTGTTGACACATCCAACTACTTACTACAATTCCACACCCAGTAATGGTAGACAGTGAAGCATATGTGCTTTCTACACCTATTTATCTTTGAGCAGGAATCAACACCATCCAGTTTGTCTAATTATTTTGTTTATGTGCCTGAGTCCTTCCAAAGATTAAATAATTGAAAATAAGTAATTTAAATAAAAAAAAAAAAATTAAAAAAATTAAATATTCCTGAACACACTCTTCCCTGCCAAAATAGAAATCTGGCCCAATCAACTTACTTGTGAGACAGATATTAAATTAATATTACTAAATTTGAATAATAGACTTAAATTACTATTCCTAAATTTTATCTCATATTTTATCTAATTGTTTAAAATGAAATATCATTAAGTGCCCATGGGTTAGGCGAGTTGGTTTGAGGTTGTTGGTAGATCCCCATGGTTTCAGGTTCGACTCCTTGCCTGTCATTACCCCACCACAGACACTTGGGGGACGTGCTGGTTATCCATGGCTGAAAGGATTAGTCTCACCCAAAGCTCGCCCCGTAAAGGGAACCCGGTGGGCTTGGGTCACGGCGATACCCTCCGAGAACAAAAAAAAAAATTAAATATCATTATATAAATATCAAAGTTAATATTATTTATTTTAAGGCAAAATAATTTACTACACAGTGGTAAATTATGAGCCTCTTATCCGGGAGGTCTTGGGTTCAAGTCTGCTCAAACTTAATAAATACTGATAATAAATCACAACAACTAATAAAAATTTATCTTGACTTCAGCCTACTATCCATCAAAAAGAAAAAATACTTTATTTCTAGAATTTTTATCACTAATTAATAAATTGAAATATCATATTAAAGTAATCAATTTAGATTTAAGCTAATATTCAACAAATGTAAAAACAAATAAATAAATTTAACAAATATGGTAAACATTAAGATGTAACTTAAATTTAACAAATAGAAGATTTAATTACTCAATATTTTATTGTAAAATTAATACGCTTAAATATTAAACATATATTTTATACTTTATTGAGTTATTTTGTTTTGTGGAGTTTAAAATAAAAAATATATATCTTTGAAATTTCTTTTAAATAAATTCAGTTAATGTTTTACTTTAAATTTCAAATCTTGATTTCTTTTGAACTATACAAATTGGAATGGCTCCCAACAAATTAACTTCAAAGGTATGGAAATATGTGACTCTAATGGTATTGAACTTCGTTGTAGCAAGAGGCCAAAAGTTTTTAATGGAAGTGTAACAAGGGCAATGGACTACTTACTTGGTATTATGGGGGAGGTAAAGGTGGAGGTGTTACTGCATGCACTGGCGTAACCCAGAGATTAGAGTTATTTTAGAGAAAAGCATTCCTCCTCAATTCTAGTTAAAATGAAGAAGGCACAAAAGAAACATAGAATTGAAGAGGATATGTCTATAATCTCAGCTATTATTTCTTCCACTCCCAATCTACACAAGGCCACAAGAACATTGAAAGAGAGTGGAACATTCAGCAGTTTTTGGAAACCAACTGATAAACAATAGATAGATGATGCACTAGCTGATTTGTTTTATAAAAGTGCTATTCCATTAATGTAGCTCGAAATTCACATTTTCATAATGCAATTCAAAGAGTTAAGGTGTTTGGCAAAGGGCGCATACCTCCCTCTTCTAAGGCTTTCGGGACAACTGTTTTGCAGAGGTCAAAAGACAAAGTCACTAGAAATTTGTTGTGAGGTTTTCACATCATCGCCCTATTGCAAATGGGAATTGGCAAAGGGCGCATACCTCCCTCTTCAAAAGCTTTTGGGACAACTGTTTTGCAGAGGTCAAAAGACAAAGTCACTAGAAATTTGTTGTGAGGTTTTCACATCATCGCCCTATTGCAAATGGGAACCCCCTCTCTTTGCTCTAGTTGTAGGAGCAGTTGTCTTAGGTGTTCTTAGTTGATGGCACTTGCAAGTCTCCAAACCTTACAAGGGACATAAGAGAGCCAGTGAAGGATCAAAATCAATCAAGTCCCTGAGTTTGAGTTTGAGCAAATGTATGATTAGGATGGATGGATGAGGACGTTATGAATCAATTGACCAAATTCAACCAATAGGTAAATACCCTTACAAATTTACCTTAGGAGAATTGGGAGAAACAGTGAAATTGGCTAAGAGTACATAACACGTTGCATAGAGGAAATTCCAATGCCAGAGGAATTTAACTTATGCCACCCTCCTATGCCTTAAAAGCTTGCAAGGCCCCTCCAATCCGCCTGTGGGTAGGTTACTGAGAATATTAGATGAGCAAGTGTCATGGTTTTGAGGTCAAAACATCAATGAAAAGTGAAAATCAGAGTAAGAAAGAGGTGGACAAGCATGAGATCAGACTTAATTGAGCCAGAATCATAATGAAGTGATCACCAATCTCACCTTAGAGATGTAATTGAGGGCTTGATTCAATTGATGGAGGTATGGAATGACAAGTGAACAAATTTGGAGTTGGAGAAAATGCATGTCAAAGAGGAAATTCATTTGGGCATGGCGGATCACCAACCCCAAAGGAATCTATTTTCCTCTCTACCCCAAGTTTCCACCCTCAAGTCTAGGTAAAAGTGGGGCTTTGCAAGGTTGGGCAAGCTCATTGCTCCCCCAAACTGACATGTATGCTGCAAGTTTGAAGCTAAAAACAAGACAATGAGGGCCAAATTGAAATGTTTGAAGTGGGAAGAAGAGAAATTCCTCTCCTACCCCTGATTTCTACCACCATAATGAAGACAATTAAAGGCAAAGATGTTGACACAGTGAAGGTCAAATGAGCTAATGGGAAGAGAGGACATGAATTTGTAGGAGTTGGGAAAGATTGAAAAATGTAAGATGGTTTCTAAAAATGAAAGAAGGAGATGATCAAATTGCTCAAGAGGAAAATCCTCAAGGCATGGCAGAATCCACCAGCCTTGGAGGATTCAAAATTCCTCTCCACCATCAAATTTTTGCCTGCCGTAGGAGGAACATAAGAACATAGAAAAGCCCCCTAGGCTAGAGCAAAACAAGATAGATGGCAACTTGAGACCAATACAGTCGAATTGAAAGGTGGAGATTGAGTTTGAGATGAAGGATAAAAATCCTCTTGACCCCTTGATTGCTACCTTGCGTCTACAACTTGAAAACATGATTTAAGTCCTCTCAAATTAGTGTGATGATCAACATATATGAAAAACTAAGTGATTAGCCGAGTTAAATGAAGGATGATGAGTTGGACAAAAAATGTAAGACAAGAAGAAAATTCCTCTTGAGTGATGGATTCTGCCACCCTAAGAGAAATCTTAAATCCTCTCCAAGCCTTAAACTCCACCCTTATATCAGGAAGATGGAAATGAAGACTAACTTGCACAAAACAATAACATCATGACAACAAGTTCGAAGGTGGAGAACTGAAGTCAATCAAGCTAGATTTAATGGGAGAGTCATCGGTGTTAAGAAGCTGAAAAGAGAAAGAGGAAAATTCCTAAGGCATGGCGGAATTCACCAGCCTTTGAGGAATCCAGATTCCTCTCAACCCCCCAATTTCTGCCTTGTCATTAGAGAATGAAATACTTGGTATACTAGAAAATCTGAAAAATAAGTAAGTTCTTTAATGAATATCACACCCAGATTTCACCATTTTACCACCATTTAATCTTTTAGATTTTTGGAAGAAATCTGCTTTTAGTTGTCCAAAATCGCTGCTTCTTCAAGCAAATTGGGTGGATAACTTGGACCTCAAATCTGTTCTGGTAATAGGAAATCTTTTTGTATTTTGGTATAAATTGTATCTATTCTCTAAACAGATGTATTAAGTCATCGTATTTTGTTCTCCTTATCAGGAGATTCTTTTTGGGATGTTAAAAACTCACGTTTGACAAAACATACATGATGAAAATGTTGTTTGGACTCTACTCAATAGAAAAGAAGTTTCAAACTTATCTGCCATATGTAATCTGGGATACAGATATGATCTATTTTAAACTATGCTAGATAGTATATGAGGATAGTACCTTCTGGCAAACATGAAATCTTCCTACAAGAGAGAAATAGTTTGAGTTCCATTTGTTCATCTTCTTATCAATTTTGTCTCTAATCCAGTTCCACATTTGTTTCAGGTTAAGGTTGACTGAGAATGGGATACCAAGTATTTCACTTGCTGATTTGGACCTCCCCAAGAGAGGGCAAATCTCTCACACCAGCTAGGAGAATGGTCAATCCATCCTATCATCACATACATTGTCCTCTTCTAGTTCAATAGTGATTGCAAAATCACCCACAAACTTTATGTTAGATAGTTCTTCGCCATTGGGGAAAATTATACCTTTGACATTGGGGAAAAGCAAGTTGTCTATAAGAATGTAGTACAAGGCATTAGCATCAATGACAAACAAGGCAGGGGCCAAAGGGCAACCTTGCCTAAAGGATCTGGACAGATCAAAGGAGGAAGACCTCAATCAATTAATTTCCCTCAGGCTCTGGCTCCATTCATGAGATTTTGGATCATTTAGCAGAAAAAGTTAGGAAATCCCAAGCTGTTTAGCATCATATATATAAACTTCCATTCAAGTATGTCATAAGCTTTCTCATAGTCTAGGAGTAACATGCAAACCTGTTGATCAGAATCTCTAGCCCAGTCCATAACCTCCCAGCAAGTGATCAAATTCTCCAAGATATACCTTCCTTTCACGAAGTCAATTTGAGTAAGATTGATGACATGAGGTTGAATGTTTTCCAACCCTAAGGCAAGATTTTTGGCCAAGATTTTGTACGATATATTTAACAGTGTTACAGATCTCCGGTTTTTTATTAAGATTTTGCCTCCCTCCTTTGGAATTAGCTTGATCAGACCTGTGTTAATATTAAAACCAAAATATTTCTTACGAATAGCCTCAGTATAAACTTGGACAAGTCTACTACCAATCTAGCTCCTATTGTCTTTATAGATTCCACAGGGCTCCCATCCAGCCAAGGGCCTTCTTATTACTCAAAGCTTGAATAGCATTATTAATTTCTTCCACAGATAAGGGTTTATCTGGTATTATAGCTTCCTCAGGGGAAACCCTTCTTGGAATAATGGTCTCATCTTAGATTTAGCATTCTCCCTTTCAATGCCATCATTTTCAGGGGTGAATAATTTGTTGTAATAGGCAGCAAAGGCCTGTAGGATATCATCTTGGGTGTTAAGTTCTATCCCCTCCTTCCAAATACTATCAATCTTATCTCTTGCTTCTTTGGATTTGAGGATCTGGAAAACACATCTGAAGCCTTTATCTCCATAGTGTTTCCAGTTAATCCTTGCTCTTGTTTTAGCCCCCTATATCTTGATATTATGCAATTTCGTGATAGAGTCTTTGGTTCGGGGCACAGATCCCTTGGCTTCAAGAATTGTTAGGTTATCTTGTAGCTATTCTTCAGCCTTACAAAGGTTACTGTGAAGTTCAGACTCCATCCTCCTACAGTCTTTAGCTTTCTTCTTTCCAACAACCTGGAAGAGGGGTTTCCAGTTGTTGAATTTGAGACCATCTTTCAATTGAACTTTTACGTTTCACAACCACAGTATTATACCATCTGATTACATTAACAATTGTTAAACACATCCCCATCTCTTAGAAGGCTAGCATTCAAGGCAAAACCGGAATTTGAAAGATAACACCAAGAATAGGATGGTGGTCAGATAGGTTGTATGGAATTTCTTTGATACTAACTCCAATTCTGTCCTTTTTGAAATAAGAGTCAAGACATCCCTATTGACATAAAACCTATCTAGCCTGCAGAAAATCCTATTAGCAACTTGCTTAGAGTTGGACCAGGTATGCAAAATGCCCTTGTGACCGGCCTTATTAGGTGGATTTGGTGGACCAGTTAGAAATTAGGTAGCCTCTGATCACAATCAAGAGATCCTACTAACTAGGTGGGAAACTGAAAGACAAAACTGAGTGGCTGCAGTCATTTGCATCTTACCAATCCCAAATCATATGATATTTTAACCACTGCTACCATTTTTATAGAATTATGCACAGGAACTATCATTTGATTCTTTGAGAAATTGAGAATGAAATCTCCAGAAAACATCATCCAGTGAAAGACTTCCATTTGAAAGAGAAAGCATAGCTAACATTTTTCTGGGGATGCTGCAAATTAACAAGCCCCTCAGCCATAGACTTCCTACAGTTTACTGTAAAGAAATTCATTGCTATGATTTTTCAGGTGAAGATTCCATTTTCTAGATTTTCTATTTCTTAAGTTACATAAACCTTCCTGCCCAGTAAAAATAGCAGCAGCTCCCTCCATGAGACTTCCTTTCCAGTAAAAAATAATAGTAGCCCCCACCATGAAACTGCATCCATGGTCAATTTCCCGTAGGGCTAATAGATCATAAAGTTACAGGTGACCATGATTACAGATCTTATAGAAAAATCATTCACCAAATCCAAGTAACAAGTATCAGTGCATACATTTTTCTTTCTCTTGCAAGTGCAAGATGTGTGGAGACTAGGGAGTCAAGTGCTGATCCACCCGTACTCATAAGCTCAAGAAGCTTATTTAGGGAAAGATATTGCAGTGAACCTAGTTCCTCTCTTATAAATTTTTGTGGAATTATATTCTGCTTTGGATATCAATTGTAATTTTTTACTTTTGTATTTCTGAATGTCTAAATTCTTACACAATATAGTATCAACTAGTTCAGTAGACAGCAGATTTTTCAACATTAAGATATGCGCCAGGTATAAAGGCCTATAGGTAGAGGCATGGCGATCCTAGTGGGGATTGCACATACTGCTTGAGATTTTTCTGTGTTGGGTGAAATCCAATTCCTCTTTGTCCCTTGGGTCTTGCATCTCACCTTGTCAATTGAGGTGCACCTTTTAGCATGCCCTGCAATCAGCAACTTGGATGTAGTAACCAATATAATTCTTATACTTACAGTTTCTGGTAAGAATTTAAACCTGGGTCTCGGTTTTGAAAGCCCTACTGTATAGACCACTTGAGCTCATTTCATTATATTAGTGAGTGTGTGTTTTGAACGATAGCTTTCATTTAACACTGCACACCCACGAGTTTCTTTTGAAATTGTGCACAAGCTTATGTCAACTTATCATTTTTTAAACCCTCAAAAGAAATGATAGATAACAATAGCAAATTTTACCTTTTTATCCTCATTGAAGACTATACTGGATAGAGATAAACGCCCAGCAGACAAAGAAGAGTAAAACTTCAGCACTTCCTCCCAAGGCCGGTCATACAAATATTCATAGGACTCCCTATCATAGCCAATGTTCATAAAAAACTAGCCTACTCAGAACATCTCCTTCAATGCTTTTAAAAAGTAATGGAAAAGGTTTTGTGAAAAATGTAGAAATATCAATCAACATACCTGGCAGTCCATCTGAATAATCTGCATTCGTCCTGGTGATCGTAATGAGCGTAAACTTTCTCTGGGTGATCTTTCATATCTATGGCTCCTGTATTGGCCTTCGCGTTTCTAAGAGCTTTAAAGCATTGATTTAGCCGCTTCATGAAATAATGTTAAAATGGGAGACGTCCGGGAATTTTGAGCTTCCTTTTTTTCTCGTCGAATAACTTTCTTTTCAGAAAACCAAAAAAATGCATGTACAATATTACATGACGATTGAAAGCCAAAAATTCATTAATCTTATAGGTTGAATATAAATAATTATGTGTTTCTAAGGATGGCTAGTAAATTGATTTTATCCACAACAATTTTAAGCTAGGACTCTCATTTTTCAACTCAAACCTCTATGTTTAATTGATTCAAATTGATTCATGTGTTACTATTACGATGATTGTTTTATTTCGTTAATAAAAATAATATTTTATAACATCTATAATTTTATTAATCTATTTTAGAATTTAATTAATTTATGTATCATTATTAGGATGATTATTTTATTGAAGTGAAAAAAATAACATTTTTTAATTTTTAAAATGTTTTAAAAATGTTAGAATGGAAAAAGTAGTTAAGGGAGATAGAGAAGTGGGCAAATGGTACTTTTAATTCTATTAGTCAAAATTTCCTAACACATTAAAACTTGTCAACAAGGCAAATGTAGTCGTGTTTGGATATGGTCGATCACAAGAGGACAAAAACACAATAGATAGCGAAAATGGTAGAATGATAGAAGTAAGGGAATGAGGAGGGTCTTGGAAGAATTAGAGATCAAGCATGAGAAGAATGTAAATAGATTCAACTCAAGAAATGAAGGCACTTTGGCAACAAGAAGAAAGGTAGGATTCTTTAAGCTAGACCAGAATGAAGGATAGACAAGATGGAGAAATTTGATTCAAGAGGGGGAAATCATATTAGAGATAGAGAAAATTACAAAAATGAAGCATCATAAATCAAATCATCATTTGGAAAATGAATCTTGGAAAAAATAGATAAAGAAAAGGATTGGCTCTTCCCCCATTCAACAAAAAATATAGAGAAATTGTAGTGCCTCTCATGTTTGCATTTTGCATCATTGTCTATTTTGTCCTGTGACACTTTATGATATTTATGTTTATGTGCATTTGAGATACTTTGATGATTTGGCATGATTTTGATTGCCAGTATCATGTTCGGTTTGATTATATTTGCATGATGATGCTAGTGATGTGACCTGACGCTTTATGATGATATCTGGTTGTTTTGTATTCGAATATAAACTTTGTTTATAGTTATATAATGGACTTTATCAGATTATTGTTGATGTGTTTGTGCTACAAATATTTATATCATTCTTGTAGTAAACATTTATTATGGTGCAAAGGAATGATATAAATATATTATTTTAATGAAATTAATTAAATTATTATTTACACGATTTCGCACATTGTTGCTTCGGCTATATTATTATTGTGCATCTACGCTTGATTGTGTTGTTTATTGTGCAGAACTTATATCCCTTGTAGTGGCACATGAGTTAGTGGTTTGGTCATTCATACCTAGCCAATGTCATCACTATATGGGTGATGTATCATGTTTAATTAAATAATTAAACCATTTGATAATTTGGTAAATCTGGATTCATTATGCATTTGTGACTAGACCAGTGAAGTGTATGTGCATTTAGGAGTCCACAGTTATTACATTTTCATGCTCAAGGGAATTTTATATTTGATTTAAATTTATTTTTATTTTACCAGCAAATTCGTCATAGTTAAATTCCATTTAATTGGAATTAATTGATTTATCTAGGGTAAAAAGGGATTTAGTTTATTAATGTTATTCATTTTTACTTTGTATATGTGACTTTGTTTAAAAGTGCATATAAGGCCCAAAAGTGAAATAATTCTCACTGCTCACTTTTGGAATTAAGAATTTTGAAGCAAATTCTCTTGTGAGCATTTTAGAGATTTGTTCATTGTGAGAGCTATGCTTGTGGGATGGACGTGAAAGTAGGCTCAGTTGGATTCGAACTAGAAAACTCTTCCTTCACTGAGCATTTCAGCATTATTAGCATCTCTATTTTTTGTGGTGCTTGTTCTCGTTTTAGCCCATTTGGTTGTGAGGTGGGGCCTTCCCATTTTAATAGTTTTGGCTCATTTTTGTTTCTATTTTTTATTGTTTTATAGTTGGAGGATGAGAAATAGTGTCCCCCTCTATTTTCATAAGTTAATTTGGCCCATATGGGCAAGAATAAGTAATTAGGGCTTTTGTGTATTTTAAATTACAAGTTCATATTGTTATGCTAGTCAATTTTGCCTACAAACTCAAAATTTAGTTTTTAATGGAATTCTGGAGGTTTTACCTCCATTTGGGAAAAGGGTTTTAATTTCATAGATTTTCAACAACCTTCATTTTTGAGCAATTTTACACTCTCATTTTGTGTGCCACCCAACTTTCTTGAGTATTTCTTGGCATTAATTTTGGTCATGGATTCAAAATAAATGTTAGGTTTCCAATTTGACCATGGTTTTACTTTGTTTGCATTGGGATTCGTATGGAATATGTTCTCTTGACAATATGCTCGGTGGAGTGAGTTTTACACTTGGTGTTTCTTGTTTTCTCATACAACCCTTATTTAGCATTTATTAGTGTGGATGGTTATTCCAACACATGAGCACATGTGCATGTGTATGACAGGATCTTATGAGACCTAAACTCCTAGATTTAAGTTGATAAAGAGATTTTTTATTTAGGGTTGGGTTGGGAAGATGCATTGCCTACATGCAATCATCATGTGATGAGCATGGGTATGTAGGGTAGATGTGTGGAGTGACTTCTCTCATGAACCCTGACCCAAAAGTTGTCAAGAATGTTGTTAACATGAATGTTGATGATATTCCTTTAGGGGAGTATCCTAAGCATTAGAGAGTTGGTTAGCATGATTGACATGTTGCATTCATGACTATGTTTGTCATTGATGTCAACATAGTATTGTTTATGTGAAGACTGGCAAAGTAGCAAACAAAGAATGAGTTGAGGAAGAGATTAAGTGCAGTCTAGGATATGTTCTACATTGTGTCCTAATGAAGTGGTCAAGTGCGTGTATAGAGAGTTGACGACATGTAAGAGTTATTCAAGAATTACAAAGGATAGTGTGCAGACAGAGTACCAATTCTTGGTTTCTGATGTTTGGATTGCATCTCTTAATATGGATAGAATCGTGATGAGTGAGGTTAGATGGTGATAGTAAACATCTTGATGATGTTGTCAACAAGTGCACAAGGATAGAGGTCACATGTGTGAGTAGTTGTAAAGACTATGAGCCAACAGTGTTATGTAATTGCAAAATGATTGTAATATCTTAATGAGGTCCTATTATAATTAATTGGGAAAGCCTCAAGGCTAACTCAAGGAGTTATTTTAATGATATGGTATAAAGGAAGGGTATTTTTCTTCTGATAAGGTGTGTATTTTCAAGTAGTAATTGTGTGATATGCAAAGTACTTGGTAAATGTAAGTAAACGATCCAAGGGATTATTGGATGCAAAGTTGGTAATCTGGTATTGAGATCTAAAAGAGGCTTGGTCTGATCAAGAGGAAAGAGGAGTTTGAGATCATTCATTTATATTATTTTTCAAGGAATAATACAGAAATTAGTTGAACAATGAGTTCAGTGGTCTTGCCCTTGAAGTTGTTTGTTTGGACAGTGGGTCCATATGCCTTCTACAAATCCTAATAGAGTTAGCACAACTCCTAACAGGGATTCAAAGTCTCCTAATAGGGACTAATATGTGTTGAATGTATTTCATTGGCTCCTAACATATTTCATCCTCTTCCAAGGAACATTTATATTAGTACGTCATTTTATGGGTAGCATCCCCACTGGGGCTTTCCCTCTGATCAAGGGTTTCCCTAGTTAACATATCTGGTGTTATTGTGTATGTGTATCTTCTTATGGTTTTTGGTTATATTGTTCACATGGCTAAGGATTAATAAGGTTGATAAATGTTTTAATGATTGGAAAAATTGATTTACGCCCCACCCTGCCCCTCTCAGTTATCTTGGTGGACTTTACTTTCTAACAAAGGTAACATGAATAGGTTGTAAACAAGTGATAACCAAATTAATAACTAGGTAATATAACTTAATGATAAGATAAGAGAATACTTATATTGTATGTGGCCTCTCAAGGGAGTTGATTTACCATACAATATGAGGGCATGCTATGTGACCTCCTATGGGAGTTGATTTACTACATTGGGTATGTGGCCTCCGAGGGAGTTGATTTACCATACCAGTGTAGCTTGGGATTTATAATGCTAAGCAACTTACACTCCACTAGAGTCCCTACATAGTTCCCATAGAGTGTTTGACCAGGACCTTTAGTTCTACATTATCTCACAATCGTGGTTTCAATTGTTTGTTCTACTTAGTGTGAGTGTTAGCCTTGGATGATTGTTTGTTGTGTTTATGGTTGGATCACTATCTCCATCAGTATGAAGGGGGTGGGTCTATCGGTACCATGTGGTTGGGAGGCTTAGTTATGTATAACATTGTAGGGGATTGGTGTACAAAGATGGTGTACTCCTAGTTTGAGGCCGATGTTGGATGTTTACTTGGTACTTTGATGTATCTGGAGCATGTTCCCTTATGATTTATGCTTTACATTTGATGCATTTGATATCATGTTTAGGTGATTTTTAGTATGTTATTTGATGCATTCCTTTATCATGATGTTGTATATTATTTCTTACTAGTTTCTTACCACTGCTTTGGATTAGTGATGCTATTGTTTCTTTTTTCATGCGATGTTATTTGATGATTTATTGGTAAGAAAGATCTCATTAGGCAAATCCAACGATCTTGTTGGTGAAATGAGAGTTCATACTCAAGGGTATGGTTAGAACCCTTAAGGTCTCACGATGTCATTAAGGTTGGGAGGAAATGAGCACAGGTGTTTTAGTTTGGTTGCTTCTTTTCTTGTGCTTTCTCTTCATTACAATGTTGCTTATGTATATGTTATATTATGAGGATGTTGCTTTAGATGGCTAGATGTTGGTTGTGATCTATAAATTGGTATATTAGGGATGTTATATTTCTTCTATGCTCTTGAGTGTTTGTTCCTCAATTTATGTGGATCCATACTCCCTGGTGTGGAGGTTTTTCTTTGTTGCATGCTTTTGTTTTGACTTTGGATGTTGCTAGCATCTTAAGGTCATATGAGACTGCAAAGTCTTGTACAAGGAAAGCAATCCCTCATACGAGGATGCAAACACTTGTACAAACCTTTATTGAGACTCTAAGACTTGAAAAATATGATAAGGAGGAAACATGAATCTAATTGGGGATACGAGGAGAATAAATGAGGTTAATGCATTAGAAATATGCATTGAAAAGTTGGCAATGCCACCTAGAATATGAAATCTAAAATTGATAATCAATTGAAACAAGAAACTCCAAAAGTTGTAGGAATACATCAAAGGGGAGAAGGAGACAACTTGAAACTTGAGGCAATAAAATAATTCTTGGGAAATTCTCAAACTCCATAAATAGAAATTGAAGGAATGCTCAGGGAGAATCATATGTTAATTAGGAATTTTTTGGATTTGGATGAAATAGAGGAAACTAATCAAGAAGTCATGTTTGGAGATGAGGAAATTCAAGTAGAGGATGGGGAGAAGGAAGAGAAAGTGAGAAGGGAATTTTGAAAATATGGAAAATAATGCTAATTCAAATTATGAGAAATTTCCAACAAAAATAAAAGGTAGAAAATATGTTTCTAAACTAAGATTAAAAGCTAGTGAAGGAGGAGACCAAGTCAAAATTACAAAACTACTAAAAAGGGAAGAGAAATACCCTTTCCAAGCAGTCACAATGCTCCTAACATAGAATTTTAGGAGCTTAAATACCAGAAGAAAATAACACTTGTTTAAGCATTAGATCTTAGCATCAAAAGTGTGATTTATATTGCTTCAACAAATAAAATTAACCAATGAAGGAATATATTTATTACATAAAAAAATAGGTGGTTTCAAAATATAATGGACATAATATGGATATAATTGAAGGGGCTTTAGGTGGGATTTCAATCCTCTAAAAACCAAGAAAAGTATCTTTTAAAAATTTGGCAAGTGAAAATAATGAGATTGCAGTAAACATTAAAAAAAAATGGGCCAATTCCAAACATTAGAATGAAGAAACTTTAGGAAGAGTTGGGCTTATTTCTTATTCCCTTCCCATCTTCACGTATAATATTTGGTGGATATTTTAATGTAGCTTTATGCCTATAAAATAAAAGATAAGGGATTCAAAGAGGTAGTCAATCATAACAAGATTTAATGGAATGTATTAAAGAAGCAACTTGCTTTAAATCAAAATAGGGAAAAGGGTGAATACATGTAATAACAAGAGGCTCTAGGATTTGGTCACATTGCAAAGAAATTGGATAGGTTTTTGATCCATTAGAGCCTCTAAACCTTTCCCTTTGGTCTCAAAGCTTTCGTCACTCCTAGCTTTGGTTTACAATATTTTTTTAGTGCAATTATTAATTATGTGAGACAAAAAATTGGTTGGGCATTAACGATGGGAAAAAATTCAATATTATAGAATGGTGGTGGAGGAAAGAGCAATTTTTGGCTCTAAACTATTTTTTTTCACGAAAAAAAAATCCATCAATAAAAACTCTTAAAGTGGAATACAAATAACTTTAAGGATGTCTTTGTTGAAAGCATGATTGAAAGTGAAATAGAAGTCCTAAACTTATAGGTGATGGAGGAAGGGATGGATCAGGAAATCTTTTATAAGGAGACAAAACATGTAGACACTCTAGCTAAAGAGGAGATATTTTTTAGACAGAAAGACTACGGAAACATGGGCATAAAAAGGAGAGAGAAGAAATCAAAATTCTTACATAATGTATCTAAGTAAAGAAGAGATATAAATATAATTAGTTGGATTTAAAAATGATGATGGATCATTAAAGAGAATCCAAAGGAAATTGCCAAATATATGATCTCATACTTCCAATCCATTATGAACAATTGGGATGGCTCAAATTGGAGAAATCATTTGGACTTTATTAATTTCATACCAAGAATAGTGACAGATGATCAAAAGAGAATGATTACTTGAAAATTTACTAGATAAGATATAAGAGTTTCTCTAACTCAGTAATACCCAAATAATGCACCAGGCTCGAACGATTTTCCTATTCTTTTGTTTCCAAAAATGTTGGCATATTTTGGGAGAAGACTTAGCAAAGGCTTTAGAGGTAGTAAGGAATTCAAGAAGGTTTCTAAGTGAGATCAAGAATACTTTTATATCCTTATTCCCAAGAAATAAAACATTTAAAGTGGTGGGTAATTTATACTTGTATCACTACAATATGATTTATAGAATAATGGTTGAAGCAATGAGTAACTTACTAGAACATATTCTTCATTATATCATCTAGGAAGAATAGACTAGATTTGTGCCAAGATGGTCATTTTTATATGGAGTTGTGATTTCTCAAGAAGCAACCCCTCAGTCCAATCCATTGAATCCATAATACTACTCATTAAGTTTGATATGAAAAATGACATATGATAAGGTAGACTTGATATTTCTATATAAGTGTTTAGAGGTCTATAGTATCTACAAACAATGGATAAATTGAGTCTTTTATTACATTTCTTGTCCAAAATTTTCTATTGTTGTCAATTGTTGTTAAGAATGATACTTTGAGATTTCATGAGATTTGAGGCAAGGGACCCCTTGTCCTCCTTCCTATTTATCATTATGGAAGAGGCCTTACGAAAGAAGTTTAGAGAGGTTCAAATGAAAGGGTTAATTGAAGGCATATCTTGAATTACAAGCAAATTTCCTAATATTACTCATCAATAATTTTTGAATGATACAATGTTGTTTGGATTTAGGAAGAAAAGAGGAGCATAAAATTTCAAGAAAAAATATCCACCAATATGCAACAACATTTAGGTGAATGTGTTAGAAATAGATAATATTGAGGTGGGAGGGTGAATCAGTATTCTACAAACTTTTGCCCACAACTAGATATCATTAATTACTTTATAACATGCATATGAAAGTAAACCAATGATGTTGAACAATAAATAAAATTGTACATAGAGAGACCTCATAACACCATTATTTGTTAATAGGGAAACCCTGGCCAAGGGAAAACCCCGGTGGGGATGGTACCTATAGAATGATCCACTAAACAAAAGAATCATGTTAAGGATAGTGACCCTGTTAGGAGTTTATGAATTACATATAGTGTCTCAGTCCTTGTTAGAGGACTAGGCCCTATTAAAAGTTACAACCCTGTTAGGAGTTGGTAATTCAATTATAGCTATATGCAAGAAGATCTCACTGCCCTAACATGCAATTTCATATGTATTTAAGAAGAGCCCACTGCCCTAACATGCAATTATATGATATAATGCCTTTATACAAAATGAGATAGAAATAAAAACCTCTTTATTGTTAACTGCCTTACTTCATATAGCCTGATCTAACATCAAAATTTGCATCTCAGATCTCTCATATAACTCCACATGTCATATACATAGTTTTCATATACATCATATACTTCACATTCTCAAATATATCATATATCACACATCATAATACTTCACATAAAACAACTCTTTACTTATACTATGTCTTTTCACAAAACTCTTGTGCAGTTGGCTTGATGCAAACACACATTACACTATTACACTAACTTAGGGTAAACATATAGGATGTCATCTCTATAAATATAAGTAATTATTTCATGACCAAAAGAATTCCTTAACACTTTATACCTATTTCATGTTGTACTCTATTCTGCTATGTACATTGTCTTTACTGGTATTTAGCTTGTAACTTTGTTTGTATTGTTCGTACTGATGCAAACTTAGGTATGCCATCATGACACTCTGATATACCTTCCCTTAACTTCACATGTACCAAATATTGTTGTAGCCTTCACCATAAAAGAAACAATCTCTATGTTGCCAATGAAACTAACACTTAAACAATTTACTATCTCTGACTGTAGAAACTTTAGAAGTATATTTTTCATTACAACCTGAAATATATGTTTCCATAAATGACAACTCTAACTCATTTTACCTAGCCATATTTCCAATAATCTCCCCCTTTGGCATTGATGGAAACATGTGGGAAAACTGGCTAATTCCCAAAAAATGCTTATACAAAACAACAATAAACACAAAAAGAAACTACTCAAAATTGGCTTTCACAACTTCAAAATTTTATTCATGTCTTGATGGATCGTTATATACCATATTGCCATCGTTCCTTATCTCTCCTTTTACAATGATTTCCTATATATATAGCTAAGCTCCCCCTTACATATGTATACAATTTTCTTACATTCTTCTCCCCCTTGGACATCAATGAAAAAGGTATTGAAAAACTATTTACATGTCAAAAATGTGTTTCATTACCTCTTCTTAGGTTAATAAGTGAGATATATAGTCACCAAAAATGACTGCAAGACTATTCATATTCTTTTCCCACGAGTCCTTGACTCCTAAAATGTTGAGCAGAGCACACAAACCATAAGATTCTATCTCTACTACATTCCGATTTGAGTATACAAAATTGTCAAAAGATGTCTTAACTGATAGACATTCCTCCAACTAATGCTCTAATATGCTCATTTTTATTGATAAGTATTCTCTTAGAAGTGAAAACCTCTTGGTTATCCTTGATCTCTTGTCTTTAGTGAGACTTATCTCATTATGGGCCTTGCTAACCTGTGCTTCAACTGCTTCGATCTACACACTAGGTTGATTAAGGTGGCTTGCCAATGCTTCCACCTTTGCACATTTGGCTTTAAGCTCATTGTTAATGTCTTTTATGAACCTAAAAGACATTGCACACTTCAGATACATAGCTTTTCCTTCAATCTCGCACTTCCTTAATGACTTGATACAAGTATCAAGAGTTAGTAATTCAATCCTTATGTTTTGACAAACAATATCAAATATATACACATCATGCTTGGTTTGAGCTTGTACGGCTGCAACCTCTGTCAAACTAGTGAAATTAACATCAAATGCTTGAATCATGACCATTTCTCTATCCTTAGGGTTGGGATTAAGTGATTTTAATGTTATAACTCCCTACAACTTGTTAGTAACTTCCATGAGAGTTTTCTACAAACTCTTTACCTATTTGTTCTTACTGATTATCTTGTTCAGGGATGATATCAATTCTGAGTGATCATCATCATTTGAACTTGTAAGAGTAGCTAGGGTGAGAGATGTGTTGGTTGCACTTGACTTCTCATCTTTTTTTGCCTTTGTCTTCCTTTGTTCCTCATCCTCTTTCTTCTTTTCATCTTCTTTTCTTCTAATCTCTTCATCCTTTTTCTTCTTTTCCTCTTCTTCTTCCTTCTTCTTCTTCTCTTTTGCTTCCTTCTTCTCCTTCTCCAATTCTTCCTCTTTTCTATTCTTATCTTCTTCTACCTTCTTCTCCTTCTTCTTCACATCTTCTTCTTTCGTCTTTTCTTTTTCTTCTTCTTTTTGTATTCTTCTTCTTCTTTCCTTATCTTCTCTTCTTCTTATTTTCTCTTCTTCTCCTCTTCTTGCTTCTTTTTCTCTTCTTTATCTTGCTTCTTTTTCTCCTCTTCTTCGTTCTATTTATTTTCATCTTTCTACTTTTCATCTCTTCTTTCTTTCTTCTTCTTTCTTTTCATTTGTTTTCCTCTTCTTCTCTTTGGCCTCAATCTTCCTCTTCTCTTCCTCCTCATCAGAACTAGAGTAATTTGTGACATTTCCAACAATGTTTGGCCCAAGATCCTTGAAAGGATCTTCTGCAAAGTTTACAGTTACACTTGCAGTGCCAATCTGCATCACATATTTTCCAATGGAGATATGTGAAGATGTATCTACCATTTGAGTATCTTTGACTTCCACTGTTGATGATGGTAGAGTATTATGTTCAACAAATACAGGGCTTACTCCCCCTGACTTTATACTCACTCCCTTTGGTACATAAGTCATATATTTGACTATGACTCCTTTTGTCTCTCTATTTACTTCTTCTTAATTTCCTCCCATCAAAAGAATGTTTCTTCTTTTATTCCTTAGCAAGGGCTCAATTCCCTTCAATATATCTTGTAAGTCTTCATCATTATTGACTTCACAAAGTTTCTTGATCATGTTTTCTCTGATTTTCTTATCTTCTCCAAGCACTCTTCTTCTCCTATTTATCAATCTATTATCCTTAGGAATGTGTCTTTGAACATCTTCAAATCTCATATTCCTTAATATCATATTTATTACTATTGCATTATCTAATTGGATTCTATCCATATTACTATACATGCTATAAAAATTCAACTGAATGAAATTATTATCATTAATAATTTGCATGTTTAGGTTCTCTACCTTAGGCTTCCAAGGCTTCTTTCTTATGGTAGTCCTTGCTTCACCAACTACCTATTTAGTAGATTTGTCTTCTTCATCAGATTCAATCATTTGTAGTGTCTTTCTTCTCTTCCTAGGGCTACTTGATAGTTGCTTGGTCCTTTTCTTGTTGGGTGATTCAACCTCTTGTTTCACCTTGGTTAGTCTCTTTGAATTTATCTTAGCTATAGGAGTAGATAATTTATCTTCAACAATCTATACTTCCTCTTCATTGGTTTTCTTTAAGGGTTGTACAACAATAAGTTGTAATTGAGCAACTGTGGCATAGTGAGTAGTAGGTATTTGTGAAGTAGATCCTGTACTATCACTCCATCTAAAGGTGTTGTAATGGAAATATGAATAGTTGTTAATACCTCAGATTATCTTCTAGCCTTCATCTCCAAGGCTATACCCTTAATCTCATTGAATTCATGCCTTGTCATTCCTAATTCCTTGAGAATTGATTCTATCTTCTTCTCAACTTTCTTCTTGATCTCTTCATTGTAGAGATTGCTCTCTACTTCTCTAATCTTTTCAACAAAAGTACCCCATCTAGGAGTATCCTTGTCTACTTCTGATTCGAGTATGATCTTTGCATACCCTTCAATGATTTCTTCACTCAATTCATAACCCATGGGGTCTATGAACTTGACTTTGGCTATAACTTCCTTCATACAAGTCACATCTATTTCAACCATGAAACATATGTCCTCCTTGCAGTTTTCTACTAGTGAGGGTGGAATTTTATACCTCTGCTTCATCACATACTAAACTTCTCGCATCATCCTGGTAATATCTTCCACAATCTTTTCTTTTGATTTTCTTTTGTAATGGTGTGTCACCAAGCCCATGGTGCACTGATTCATGTTATCCCATCCCCTATTTGTCATATAAGGGAATTGACTCATCATTAGTAAGAATAGATGAATCAATAATAATTTAAACCTAAATATTGCACTTCTTATTTTCTTAAGCTTCTCAATGTTATCCAGCAACTGGTGTCTCAATGTTGACTTTCTCCTTCTCAACTATCATCATATATGCTGCATGTAGGAAACCAACATGTACAAAGTTCAATCTTGAATTGTGATTAATCTTTTAGCCTATAATCTTGCTGATCACTCTCACATATGTCTACTTAATTAGGTCATTCCTCATGTTTCTACCATTTGATTTGGTTCTCAGATTTGTCTCTACCATCATCTTTACGCTCTTTTCATTAACTAGGTTTCTGCCCTCATTGCACAAACTAATTAACCTATGAAT
Source organism: Cupressus sempervirens (assembly GCA_028749045.1). NCBI lineage: Eukaryota > Viridiplantae > Streptophyta > Pinopsida > Cupressales > Cupressaceae > Cupressus > Cupressus sempervirens. Next base: position 264,815,652 of record CM053784.1, read on the forward strand.
CATATCATTGTCAATCACGATAGGCAACTCTCTAATTTAAATCATTCCTTTGTGAATACAACTCAGAATAATTCTACTCCATTCATGGTTGTCGAAGTTTGTAAAGAACATGTGAGTTACAATATTCAGTTCCTTTAAGTGTGAAAACTCTTGTTTCAATGATAAATAACTTTGACACACTAGGTCAATGTCCTTATGTATATCATTATCTCTAATTCTCTCAAATTTACAATGGATATATGACCTAACATCCTCCACGTAAAGAACATTTTCCAAAACTTGCAAAAATGCTCCTAAGGGATCATCTACTTGGGAAATGAATGGATGCTTCTTGAATACATATCTAGGCCTTTCACTAATATCACTGACTGTGGGATTCATCATTTTAAGTGGTTCAGTTACTTCAGAAACTTCACAAAATACTTGAATTTCGTGAAACTTGGGCACTTTCAACTTCATAATTTGAATGCTTCAAATTTGCCTTCAATTCGCTCAAAAATGCTCCTTAACTATTTGCACAATTGAATGATACTCAAAATCCTATTTTCATCATTTAAATCTTTCAAATCAAACTTTGCATTGATTGCACATCTACTAAAATTCATGAAATTTCTACTCTGTTAACTAGTAAACTTGTTTGACTTTGTTCTCCTTCATTTGATTTCCAAATGGCTTGCGCTCTCAACCAGAGCTTCCTTAAGGTCTTTACTACCTTCTATAAATTTTACAACTCTTAATTCAATTTCTAACTTAGATTCCATCTTTCTGATGCTTCATCTTTTGATAAAACATGCTTAATTCAAATGTGACGAGTTACATACAATTTCTAACCTCAATTTGTCATCAAGTGTATCAAAGTATTGACCTTCTAAAGTTATATATGAACTTTCTGGATCATTTTCTTTCACAAGTACTTCCTTAAATTCCTCAACATGCTCCTTGAGTGCTTCCTTCTAACTATTAGTGCTATCATTATCATTTCTTTTGTCATTTATGTTATTGTTCCTTCTATAGTTAAGATTCCTATTGAAATTTATTCTATCCATTATGCAAAATCTCACTTTGTGTCTAAACTTATTGCATAACTGACATATAGGTGTATTCCTTCTTTGGTTGGTTCTATTTTGATTATCTTATGCTCTACAATTCCTTGCAATGTGTCCAAGATTGTTACATTTGTAACATTCAATCTAGTTCCTTACTCCATTAGGTCTTTCTCCATCATTGGATATGCTTTGTGATATCCTTCTTTCATTACTTGTAGGGTTAGTATCCCTAAACATTCTACTATTTCCATTACTACTATCAAACTTAGGTTTCTTACAATCTACTACTTTATGTCCAAAACCCTAAAAATTATAACAATAGAAATTAGTGATAGATCTAAAGGACTTACTTATGCAATATATCTTGATATGATCAACTTCATTGCATATAAAAAAAATCTAGCTTTGAATTCATGTCTAGCCTCTTTAGGTGAATCAACTCGGTCTATTTCCTTAGGTTCATCATGTTTCTTAGATAGACCAACATGCTCAACTTCTTTAGATACTTTTGTAGTTATACATGGTTCAATCGTATTTTGATCAATTTCTTTAGTCTTAGGGGCTTCAACAACTGGATTTGGTTCCTTCCTAACTTTAGTTTTCTTGGCTAATTTCTCTCCAAAAAGATATCCAAGACCTATCTTATCATAAGAAGATCTCTGAAAAAATAATTGTTTATCAATTTTCTCACTATTGGAATAAAGCTTCTCTAACTATTATCTAGCTTGTGTTAATTATCCTTGCATAATGGTATTGTACTTTTCTACATGCTTTATTTTTATTGAATCTAATTAAAATGTTACTTGAGTCAAATGGGATCTTAGGTTTGCATTCTCAGATTTCAAATCTAGTTCAATCTTACTATCATCCTTTCTAAGACTCAACTTAAGTTCAACAATTTTCAACTCATGTTTCAAGATCTCATTTTCTTTCTTGAGGGTTCCTACTTCATTACTATCACTAATGTACTCTTTTGATTCCTTCCTAGATTTAAGGTAATCAATTTTATCTTTTAGTTTACCAATGTAATATTTTGCATCTTCATACCTATCTTTCAGGTTGTCTCTTTCTTCTGTAAGAAGATCAATTTTCTCTAGAGCTTTTTCAAGATTTCTCTTTAACTGTTTCATGTCCATAAGGATCTTACTCAAATTTTAAGCCTCTTTTGAGTAACTAAGCTTTGATACCAATTGTTAGAAATAGATAATACTGAGAGGGAAGGGTTGCGGGGGGGGGGGGCGCGAGAGGGTGGGGGGGTGAATCGATATTCCTCAATATTTTGCCCACAATTGGATATTATTAATTACTTTATAACATGCATATGAAAGTAAACCAATGATGTTGAACAATAAATAAAACCATACACAGAGATAACTCATAACACCATTATTTATTAACTAGGGAAACCTTGGCCAAGGGAAAACCCCAGTGGGAATGGTACCCATAGAATGATCCACTGAACAAAAGAAACATGTTAAGGATATTGACCCTACTAGGAGTTTGTGAATTGCATATAGTACTTTCTTGGTCCTTGTTAGAGGACTAGACCTTGTTAAAAGCATCAACCCTATTAGGAATTGCTTGAACCCTACTAGGAGTTGGTAATGCATTTACAAATATATGCAAGAGCCCACTTCCCTAACATACAATTTCATATGTATGCAAGAAGAGCCCACCACCCTAACATGCAATTATATGATTAGTGCCTTTATACAAAATGAGATAGAAACAAAAACCTCTTTATCACTGACTGCCTTACTTCACATAGCCTTATCTGACATCATAATTTGCATCTCAGATCTCTCATATAAATTTGCATGTCATATACATCATATAATTCACATTCTCAGATATAAAATATATCACACATCACAATACTTCGCATAAAGTAACTCTCTACTTATACCATTTGTTTTCACAAAACTCTTATGTAGTTGGCTTGATGCAAAAACACATTACACTGACTTAAGGTAAACATCTAGGATGTCATCCCTACAAATATAAGTAATTATTTCATGACAAAAATAATTCCTTAACACTTAATACCTCTTTTCCTGTTGTACTTTGTTCTGTTGTGCACACTGCCTTGACTGGTATTTAGCCTGCAACTTTGTTCATACTGTATGTATTGACCTATGAACTTAGGTACATTATCATGACATTCTGATATACCTTCCCTTAAATTTTTATGTACCAAATATTTTTTTAGCCTTCTCTATACCGAAAAAAATCTCTGTGCTACCGGTGAAACTGTCTAACACTTAAACAATTTACTATCTCTGACTATAGAAACTTCAACAGTATATTTTGTCATTACAACCTGAAATATATGTTGCCATAAATGACAACTCTAACTCATCTTACCTAGCCATATTTCCAATAGAAAGATTAATAACATATCTAAGGTCTTCCTTTTTAATATATACCCTAGAAAAAAGGTAGAAAAACTAAGTGTCTTGGCTTATAAAGAAAACAAACTACCTTGCATATTCTTGGAACTAACACTAAATAAATGATTAATCCAAAAAAAGTTATGAGACCTAAATGAAAAAATAGAAATATAATTAAGATTAGTCATGTTGAAATTAGTAATATCTACTTTGTTTGTGTATTTTTGGTCTTGCTTCACATCAGGACTATGCTTAATTCAAAACAAGTGCAATGGATGAGCACATTCTTTCAATTTAAGGGATGGAGGAAAAGAAGAAGAAGATGGTATACTTTGAGATTTGAGGCAAGGTGACCCCTTATCCCCCTTCCTATTTATCATTATGGTGTAAAGGCCTTAGGGAGAAAATTTAAAGAGGCTCAAATGGAAGGGTATTATCTCGAACTACTAGCAAAGTGCCTATAATCACTGACCAATTATTTGTTTATAAGTCTATGTTTTTGGGAATCGGGAAGAAAGGGGAGCATGAAAATTCAAGAAGATTATCCATAAATATGCAACAATATTTGGGCAAGAGATTAATAATAAATCTAATGCCTTCCTTTTTCATATGGACCCTACAAAAGAGGTAGATTAACTAAATGTCTTGAGTTATAAAGCAAGAAAACTACCTTTCATATTCTTGGAACTACCACTAAATAAAATGTTTTCTAACAATACCATTTTACTAGTTAAATCTACTAAAGACAAAGCTTTAAATCACAAAGAAATCCTTCAACAATATATGAAAGCATTAGGCCAATGGGTCAACAGAGATTTTAAACACTGACCCATCAGTAGAAATTGAGATTTGTAACATTCTAGGATACAAGAAAGGAGCCTTTCCCTGTGAATATATAGGAATCACAATTGATAAGGATAATAGAACCTCTAAAGCCTAGGATCCTAGTCTTAATAAATTTGACAAAAAGATGGATAATTGGAAAAGAAATGGCTTATGAATGATGACTAGTTGACATTGGTAAAATCGGTCCTCTCTACACTACCTTCATATCAAATTGCATGTTTACCTTTATCTATAAAGGGGAAAACTAGCATTGAAAATAAAATTGAAAACTTCTTTTGTCAAGGCATGTCCAACAAAAAAAATGGCCTTAATTAGTTGGGATAAAAAAATTAAACTTAGTGAAAATGATGGATTGGGAGTTAAAAGAATAAAATGGAAAAATTAGGCTATGGGAGCCAAATTAATATGGAGTATGCATCAAAAATTAAAAGATAAGTGGGATAAGATTATTTACAACAAATACCTTGATCCCAATGATAGCGCAAATATCTTTAGAACCCATAATCCACCAAGAGGCTCTAAAGTGTGGAACTTTATGTTGGAATGTAGGAATATTATAACAAAAAAAATCTCTTGGGACATCAGCTTGGGTAATAAAGCCCTTTTCTAGGAGGATTCTTGGAGTGGTTAGTCCCTTTTTTTTGAAGTTATATCCCCAACTATGAAGACCACTCTTGCCAACCACTACTACATTTGGACCTAAATTGCGACAACAGACTGTCACAATTGTGATGTCTACCCGTCGCCTAAGTGACAGAACCATGAATTGGCTCCCATCGGATGGCCATTAGAATTTTGTTGTCCCAAATTATGACAATGAGGGTATTCATTGTAATGGTGATGGATGACATTGTCGTAACTTGGAAGAAATAAGGGACAAGAGTTCATGTTCAAAATATCACAATTGTTATAATACACCATCGTAATGATGACATCTTAAGTTTCTAGTACATTGTCGCAATTTTGATATCTATGCAACATTATGATATTGCGATCAGGATTTAACTGTGTGATTTTGAGTCAAACTCATTGACCCATGTTTCATGAGTAGTGATTCAACATGAAAATCCATCTCTCATGAGAATAAATGGAACACATAGTACTCATCGGATCTAGGTGATGCTCCCAGGGGTGAAGCACTGAGACTTCCCAAGAGGTCACCCATCCTAGTACTACTCTAGCCTGACCGCACACAACTACGGAGTTTCCTCCATGGTTAAACCCAAAGCTTGCAACCCGGTTTGCAAAACCTTCACCAAGTGTTGTGCCTTATGAACCATTCATTAGAAAGCCCCTTAAGCTCATCAATTGATAAGTAGGAGATAATTTCCACAGCAATTAAAGTTGTGATATTGCTATTAGGACTTAACTGTAAGATTTTGAGTCAAACTCATTGACCCATGTTTCATGAGTAGTGATTCAACATGAATCCATCTCTCATGTTCCATTTATGCTCATGAGAGATAGATTCATGTTGAATCACTACTCATGAAACATGGTTCAATGAGTTTGACTCAAAATCACATAGTTAAATCCTGATAGCAATATCACAATTTGACTTGCTGTGAAAATTATCTCCTACTTATCAATCTATACAACAATTGTATTGTGAAAGTGGCATTCATCTGTTGGGACTGGCCATTGTAATTGAGATGTTGTTGTGATAGGTGTGTTATGCACATGACGGCTAGCCATCAGAAAAGGCCATTGCAATTGCGATGACTAGGTGAATTATTAAAGAAAATGTTATTTTTAATGCCTAGGTTGTTTCTATTGTTAGTGAGGCTTCAAGATCTGGCCATGATATGCAAATATAAGTAAAGCAAGTGAAGAGACCTAAGAATGACATGGACCTATGTCTTAGAGTTCTCTTTCTAGAAGGGGCTAGGTGGCATGGAGAAATGTAACAATGAAATGCCACCTTTAATGAAAAAAATGTTGTTAGAGAAGTGGGTCAGCATGGTTTAAGTAAATCAGTTGAGGTTAATAAGTATCCTTCCAATCAATTTGGACTACAGTCTAGTTTGGGAGTAGATTTTTTGTGTGAAGTTGTAAATGATAGACTTGCAAAAGGTTTGGGAGACATTCTAGGGATGCAAGGCATGATAGAGCCTTACCATAGGTTTTCCTCAACAAGAAATGTGGTTGATTCAACTAGTCATGAAATTATAATTTTTTGATTTGATTGTGTAATTTTTTTTATCATCAACATTTCAGATCATACTATATGATCCATCATCAAATAGTCATGAAAATCCTTTTCCAAACACAATATTAGGGTCCCTACATGAAATAGAAATATCACAGGGATTCAAATTGGGGAAGACTTACACAATACCAAGAAAGCCTATAGAGTGCTGAGAAATGGATAACCTTGTGAATAGGGATAAGGAAGCTACAAATTTTCATAATGCTCTTCACTCATTCACTTCAGTAAATCAAATGTTGAAGTGTATAAATTACACACCATTAGATGCGTGATGAGCTTATCTTTCCGCAGATTCTAGTGATCACTTAGAAAGCTCCATCAAATGTTGGGGGAAGGGGTATCCATTAGAGATTGATTATTCAAATTCATTGACCTTCGTAGGAGGAATATTATTTTATAGAACTATCACAAAATCCCTAGACACAGACTCCAACTTGTTTGAAAAGAAAGTTCAAGAGCATACTTGATGTTTTCCTATTGAGAAGGAAAGCTTGATTGAGGAGGAGAATATTTATTATCATATTGCAATGAATACAACTCGAAAAGGATTCAACTTATTGAATAAGAAAAACATTCTCAGTACTAAGAATATTCTAACAAACTCAACAACACATAATTCACCCATAGGTACTCCTCCAACTAGAGATTTCTTTAAAAGGATCATCACCAACTCCATAAAAAAAATACCAGATCTATTAAAAAAAAAAATCTTTAGTGAGCCCCAAATTCAATTCTACAAATCTTGGAGGGCAAGCTTTTGTAAAGAAAAACCTAAGTGAGTTACAAAATAGATATGGTTCATTAGTAAAAAAGAATGTATAAAAAATACCCAATGTAAGAACTGGTAACAACTTTGCAAGCCAGATTTCACCAAGGATAAGTTAGAAACCAAGAAACATATTATGCAATGTGAAATCATCTATACCATTAGTTCAACATAAATAGGTAGTGATATCAATTATGATAGGTAAATTCTTATCAGATTATGAGAAAATAGGTTGTGTTTTATCATATGCACTCACTATTTTTAATGTATTGAACAAAACATATTTTCTATTATTTTTTGACTTCTCATAGTGTAATAGGGATTCCTTTAAATCACTTACATGCCCCTATTTGAAATCATTTTCTCATTTAGCTTTGAACTTCTATGATATTGTTATCTTGCAATAGTGATTTATCACCATTTTTAGTTTTGTTTACACTGTCACTTCATTTTGTAACTAGGAAGATCACTAATTTTTCTCATTATTTGGTTGTCCTTCCTATCGACACCAACCCTCTATTTTGTCTTAGCTCTCATAATTTGAATGTGTCTTTACGATATTCCTATGCTTGTAGTTTTAGTTTAACAATTGGTTAAATGGTCTTCAATCCAGGTTTTAGTTTACAGACAGAATGTAGATTAAGAGTTTAGTATTTCACATGTTCAATGCAATGTACTAATGTTTCCCTCCAATATTTATCATTGATATGCTTCTATAGGTTACACATAGTCATTTTAATTTGTAGACAACAACTATAAGGAAGATGTCAACTATGAGGAAGTCACTCCAAGGGATAAACACAATCTAACTTTGATTCACAGTATTGCAAAAAGCATTCAACACTTAATTATTTTGGATTTATACAGTAGCAACCAATAGACCAACTTACACAATACCATTATATAAAAAAAAAATCATCCTCTTATTTTTCTTAATAGTAAAGGTAAAGTAAATGGATTGAAAGGAACCTGATAAGATATCATTGCTATCCAACTCTTCTTTAGTTTGATTTCCTAGAATTATTTCTTCCTCTAACTGCCAACACTAGTGATCTCCTTCCAGGAATTAGGTTTTGTATGTAATTCCTCCCCCAATCTTTCAGGGTACGTAATTGACCCAACTCTGGAGTTCTCAATGAAACTTCAATGCATATAGTATATAAATTTAAGTGCTTCACTTTACAATCAAAATTTGACATCTTTATGTTCAAACATTTTCATCACAATTTATTATTCAGGGAGTAGGGTAGAAATAAAATGCCAATTCTAAGTTAAGATCTAACTGGTGTGTGGGTTGCTTAAATATCCAACATTTCCTTGCATGGAGCTAACCTCCCTTATCTCAACCACACCCCTGCCTTTTCAAACTTGCAACCACTTAGACACTCACAAAAATGAAAATGATTCAGTAATAACATGAGTATGACATAAGTGGAAATATAAACAACTCATCTACTAGTCATGTAAACAAATCTTTAAAATGTACTTACAAGAAAAATGAAAAGTCATACATTAAGATCAAATGTTTAAAAGGAATAAGAAACCTTCTTTATAAAAAAAATGTTAGTACCTGATCTAGAATGGGAATACCAACAAGAGTCTTACCAATATTCCATAGCTTTTTCCAATAAAGGAAACATGTATGTACTTGATACATACAATATTTTATGTGGAAATTAGTGGCTTCTGAGGTGAAGCTAATTAATTATTTTATAAAATTCTAGTGAACTACTAGTTGAGGACTTTGACATAGTTGTAAAAGAAAACCTATATCAAATGACTCATTTGGAAAAAATATTATGTCAAATGAAACATTCTCATCATACAATCCTTGTTGCTACTCTAGACTTCAATGTAGATTCAAAAATTCAAGTTGAACATTTCAGAGAATAACTTAAAAACTTCTTCCATGAAAAAATAAGTTTTTACATAATTGTTTCCATCATATTTAGAACACCCATATGTGTTATTGATATATAGAATAATCTCTCTTAATACTTGTAGCCCAACACAAAAACAACTCTCTATACATATCAAAAAATCATTAGGTGTCACATAATATCGTTCTAATGGAGGCATTTAATGGGAATCCTTTTACCGACCTCACACTAAGTTAAGCTTTCTGTAATAGAGCACCTTTAAAGATAGTTTATTTGGTTAATGATCATTCTAACTTCTCACAACAAATGGATCAAACGAGTCCCCATCTAAAGAATTTTCTAAAATGTCTAGAAATCCATCCAATAAAAATAAAAAATTGATACTATGATGTCTAAATTTGACAATAATAGACAGTTCCAAGAACACCATTGAGTAAAAAGGCATATGAAACTAGCATTACAATATAATGAACATACATAAGAGTGTCATGCAACAAACTACCACATTAGTGTGACTACTTCTAAAAAATGTTTTGCAAAGATTGAGATGGAAAAATTAATGAATATATTACAATATAATATAAGATTATATCCACAGTCAACTCAGTATCCTTTAATTAGACCAAAAAATGATCACATATAAAGTGGGAGAATGCCTTACTTGAAGCAACTATTACTTCATGCTTTCATGAAAGCACATTAGCTTGTAGAAAATAACATGAAGATAGATGACTTGAGGATAAAATATAAAAGAATTAAAAACCAATGGATCTACATAAATCCATTATTTTATAAATGCACATCTACTTTCAAACAAAACTACCAAAACTTAGGTGATAATGCACACAAGAAAAGGCTAGACTCATGACTAAATTTAGATAAGATTGGAACAGATGGGTTACATATCTATTTCTATGCTACATAAAAAATGCTCTAGGAAGGGCTCACATAAAGCACATGGACCAATCCAATTATTTTACCATCTCTTCCAGGTCATTTTTCCTTACCTGCAATCATTTAGATATATAAAAGGTTATCCAGTAAAATAGGGTGGTCTATAGATGTAATGCATTATTTTTTATTAAATATGTTTACTCACATAGAAGCAACCATCTACTTCATATTCTATTTCAACTTCTTCTCCAACTATTAAGTTTAGCTATAAGAGCAACAACAACCAACAAAGAGTTAAAACAACACTTGATCACATGCATCCATTTCAAAATAGAAACCCATAACACTATCAAATCTTTAAAGACAAACAAAGATATTCACACAGGAGTCTAACTAGTGATCTTGGGATGATGAAATTGTTGAAAGGTTACTTAGTCTTCTTTGTCCATGTATAGACTTTTCCTCCTAGTCAATTGAAAAAATACACCTATTTCAACCTAGAATATGAAGAAAACAATGTTCTTAAATGATATGTATGATCAAAATTTAATATTCATGTGGATACATGTGACAAAATATAACAAAAAAGGTTCTAGACCTACCAATGTTTAGAGCTCTCCACCCTCATTCGGAGCTCTTCACCCTCTTTCATGCACAACTCTCCACAATTGATCAAAACAAATGAGAATGATTAATGTCATGTTTTCTTTTTGTTTAGTTTATAATTCATAATCCACAATCCACAAGATCTCTCTATATATACATACATACATGTACATAGACACACACATATGTGTGTATGTATGTATATATACACATATAAACATATACATATGTATATATAAGTATACATACATACATATATACATACATACATATACACATATACATATATATACATACATACATGCATACATAACATATGTACATGCATACATACATACATAAATGAATGCATGCATACATACATGCATACATACATACATACATGCATACGTACATACATATATACATACATACATTTATATCTTCATTTTGATTTTGTTCAAGGGAAGCCCATTAATGCCACAGACTCTCTCTGGTACCTTAAATTTTGATCAAACTTATGAATATCTACCTCTACCATATCTATAATTAACTTCACATTGTGTTGTAACTTTGGCACAGATGTTTGATCCTCGATAGCTATCATTTCAGCATTCAAGTTTTCAAGATTGATCAACACCCTCACTTGCAGATCTCTCATGTCAAGCACTTTCTGTACTGTTTCAACACGACATTCTTGCTTATGAGCTAATAGTTCTTCAGGTGCAATTTCTTGTAAAACATTAATTTTTTCGAACAATTGTAAACTCTTAGAAAGTGCATTGTTGTTTTCTATTAGCATTGATGAGCTTCCCTTGAACAAAATCAAAATGAAGATATAAATGTATGTATGCATGTATATACATACATACATACATGCATACATACATACATACACATACATACATATGCATACATACATACATACACACACACACACACACACATACATACATACATAGTGGCAGAGAACTAATTGTCTTAGTTGTTGATGAGAACCAATAGACATTGTAGTCTAGCTTAGGGATATAAAGAGAAGATATGGCTACAATGGAGGAAATGTCATAATTTGTGTTTCATTTATGCCTATTCATTTTGATTTTGTTCAAGGGAAGCTCATTAATGCTAATAGAAAACAACAATACACTTTCTAAGAGTTTACAATTGTTCAAAAAAATTAATGTTTTACAAGAAAATTCACCAAAAGAACTATTAGCTTAGAAGCAAGAACATGGTGTTGAAACAATATAGAAAGTGCTTGACATGAGAGATCCGCAAGTGAGGGTGTTGACCAATCTTGAAAAATTGAATGCTAAAATGAAAGATATTGAGGATCAAAAACCTATGCTAGAGTTACAACATAATGTGAAATTGATTTTAGATATGGTAGAGACAGATATTCAAAAGTTCGATCAAAATTGAAGGCACCAAAGAGAGTTTGTAGCAATATACTAGAAGGAGAAGGAGTGGCTTTAGAAAGAGGCTAAATGACTTAAACAACAACTAGACAACATAGAGGATATTATGGGAGCACTAGATAGAATCCAGGAAAGTGTTGTGGTCTTGCAAGTGTCTTTGACAATTTACAGTCCAAATATCAAGAGGACTACAAGTTGTGCAATTTGTCATGTATTGCATCTACATTTTCTTTGCCATTGCTTATAAGAGTGTTTTAAGGTTGGGAACCACTTAAACATCCTTTGCATGGTTTAGAGGTAATGCCATTGTGGCAGACGCTTCTGCAAGGAAATGAGCCTCATGACTATGGTATTTACACAGAAGTAGAACTTGCTTCTTCAACTCCTTACACTCAACTCTTCATTGAAGTTATTCTTCCAATAGTGAGAATAGTTGCTATAAATTCCTAGGAGCCAAGGGACCCTAAACCTATGCTACATTTTCTAGAGACATGGGAGAGGTAACTACCAATTTCAGTACTTAATAACATTCTGGATTATACAATGATGCTCAAATTAGCAACGATAGTAGATACTTGGGATCCTCATAGGGAGACAATGCCAATAAATGCATGGTTACATCCTTAGCTTCCATTTTTGGGCCAGTGTATGAAACCTTTGTATCCAACGATTAGTTATAAGTTGGGAAATGTGCTTCATGCCTGACATGCAAGTGATGTATCTGCATATGCAATTTATCACCTTGGAAAATTGTATATGATCCTACTAGTTGGGAACAAATGATTGTTCATTTTATTGTACCTAATCTAATAATAGTTCTACATGAATTTGTAATCAAATTAGATAATTAGAACTAGATCAATTTAACTAGGTTATGGCTTGTTTCTTTCTAAAAAAATTTCTACAATATTTTTTTTGTAAAATTTCTTGTGAACTCTGCCCATTTTTCCTAGTCTGCATTATTTTTGTGTACAATCTTGAGGTAAGTCACTTAGCACAAGTTGAGTGAGTTTGATTATTTTATTATTTGGATTCTGGAATATATATGTAGTTGGATCAATTTTTCTATTGTGCTAAGGTGTAATAAGCACCTTAAAAAATATCTCTTTGTATACATACATACATACATACATACACACACATATGTATGTGTATGTGTGTATATATACACATACATATACATAAAGAGAAGCTTCTCTGATCATCTACTAGGGGAAATATAAAGAGATACATGTTTAGAAGGGAAATAAAAGAACATTTACATAGGTACCTCTTCTCCCCTTGAAGAAAATCACAGAGCAAGGGCACAAAGATCACAAGGGCACGACACAACAACGAAATCACAAAGCAAGGGCATGACAATGAAATGCAAAGATCACAGGGACATGACAATGAAATGCAATGATCACAAGGGCACAAAAACAAAATCCTAGATCTCTACTGATCTCCACCAATGTTCAGAGCTCTTTACCCTCATTTAGAGCTCTCCACTCTCTTTCACATGTAGCTCTCCACCCTTGTTTAGAGCTCTCCACCCTCTTTCACATACAACTCTCCACAATCGATCAAAACAAATGGTGAATGATTAATGTTGTGTTCTTTTGTTTTTGTTTATAATCACATCAAAAATGCAATTACGAAACTAGCATTAGTATAACAATGACATTGGGAACACTTGCAAAAAAACCATAAAAATCACAAATAAATCACACCATTGTCGCAAATTGACCCCAAATATTATAGTGAACTTATGAGGGGGGAGGACTTTAAGAAACTATATGAAATTCCCCTAAGATGATCAAAGTATTGAATGGAAATAAAAATCTTTAGAAAATATCCCCCTCACTATTGGTGAGAAAAATGAATAATCCACCCTTCTGGCCTCTATAAATATTAACCCCAAAAACTTAGATTCTTCTCTTGTATGGTTGGGTTCTAAAACTAGTGATTACAAGGTTTAAGATGGATACCATTGCTAGTTAAAAAACAAAATTGGAAACAAACTGAACTTCCACTCCAATTATGTTGGGATAAGTTGTATCTACGTAAAGAAGGTATATCTACTTGGGCCACACTTTAAAAATGTATCCTAACAATATAAAAATTTAAGAAAATAGTATTTGAAGGTCCTAGATATGTATTATGTGTGAATCACATGAAGAAACTATAGATCATATCCTATTGAATTGCTCATTCACTCAAACTTGTTGGTTATAGTTACTTAAAAAACTACGATTTTACATTCCCCTTCCTAAAAATCTTTTTGATTTCTTTAAAAGCTATCCTTCTCCCTTAAAAAATTATACCTTCTACCCCTTAACCAAAATTTCCCCATCTATTTTAATCTAGGAATTATGGAAGGAATGTAACTGTATGATATTTTTTGATAAAATGACAGAAACACACAATCTATTTAATAAGATAGAAGCTAACATTGTAGAAGTAACAAATAATAGACTTAGATAGATAAGATCTTCAAATAATATCTTTTCACAAGGGGATCATGAGATTAGGAATAATTAACTTATAATCTCAATATCCCCCCTCATAATGGTAGAGGCATAAAAGATTCATCATTGGCTAGACAAAACTGGATATAGTTCCCACCACAAAAAAATTGGTATAAATTCAATTTTGATGGGGCTTCCCATGGAAATCCTAGTTCAGTTGCGATTGGCTGCATCATTCACAATTAGGATAAATTCATTTGTGGTAGAATTGTAAAGGATATAGGGAAGGTCACAAATAACATTGTTGAACTTGAAGCCCTATCAAAAATACCAATCATGTGTAGATCTCTCAGAACAAAAAACCTTGAAATTGATGAAGGTTCTTGGATTGTAATTAATGTCATCAGAATATGTTCAACCCATATCTAGAATGAAAATTCTAAATTACAAAGCATTATGGGTCAATTAAAATACTTTAACAATATTAGCTACAAACATACTTTTCGAGAATGTAATACTAAAGTTGATAAACTTGCAAACTTAGGAATAGAAGGAGAAAATATTTTTGAATAATATAAATAATATCATCTAGTTATATGAAATCTAATAATTATCATCCTATTAGTTAAGATTCTCAATATTCAAAAGTGTGATAGGAATAATATTCTCCATTTGTGAAAATTTAAACTTTGTAACTACTATAATTAACCCTTTTAAAATTCATTGCTAAACCTTTGTATCTCCTGATAAATTTTGGATAGTCTTTCCAATAGTTCAACTGAAACAAAGTAAAAATCACGAAATACTAAGTTTTGAAAATTCTATACTAGGCATTATTATTCTTACTATTTTAATATAATCAAAAGATCTAACACTTCGTCTAGATCTATACTAAGAATATGTGCAGATATATTACTTAGAGCTTATGAAAAGAAGGATTTCTATTGATCTACTCTTCACCAGACACATTAGACTGGAAAAATATCTTTATGGATTTAAATTCATGTAAAGGAGAATGTCCCATTTTCATATGAAATTCTCTATAAAGTGTATGTTGTAATCTCAAATATAAAATGAGTAATGCCTTATATATATATCTCAAAGACAAAAGTCTCAGGCAATATCAAAGTTTTTCTTGGTTCCATTCTTTTCTTCCAGTGCCTATACTTGAATAAAGGATATTGTGAAAATTATTGAGAACTATTAATAAAAAGGTTTTTTTTTTCAAATTTCTAAAAAAAATGATTTCTCCCAACAAAGTTATGAAACATAAATAAAAAATAGAAGGATAATTAAACTCGTGGAAATGAGAATGATTATAATTGATTGAGAGATTAGTCATGTTGACATCAATAAAATCTACTTTGCTTATGTATTTTTGGTCTTGCTTCACACTACCACCATGGTTAATTCAAAACTAATGTAGTTGATGAGAAAATTCTTTCAAAAAGGCATGGAGGAAAAGAAGAAGATAACAAGCTTGGGAAATAAATGTAGACCAAAAGAGTTAGTGGGTGTTTGATTGAGAAATAAATTATAGGAGAACAACGATTTACATGTTAAACTTGTGTGGGGGATGTATGAGGATCCAAATTTAAAATGGGTATATGATATTACAACATAAAAACTTGAATAATATAGAAGTGTGTGGGATTTTTTAGAGCTTTAAACCCTCCAAAAGGGTCTAAGGTATGGAAATTTTCTTCAGTTATAGATCACCCCTAGGGGAACACCTCTCTTAGAATATAAAGGATGGTAGACTAACCATATTTGGGAAGATTCCTAGTGGGTTCATAATTATATAGATACAAGAAGGACCAAGAATCACTACAAACATATGTAGGGAGAAAAAGTAAGGGATTACATAGAAATTAATGAGAATATCCTATTAATTAGTTATAAATTGAAAAAATTGGATGGTTTTCCACTCAAGAGGTGTTTTAGCTAAAATAAATTTTGTGGGAGAGTTTGATCATCTTTAGGTGGGGACGCGACAAATTCATATGAACATAATTTATAAATAGGGGAATACAAAATAAAAGAAAGATGCATAGTCATCACAGAGAGGAGACAAATATAAAGGATAGAAATACCAATGAAATTATGTTCGAGCCAACACTTTCTATATAATTGTGTGTCTTCACTTGGGTTGATTAGAAGGGACAATAATACCAATTGAGTATTTCAAAAGATTAGGTTTTGAAGGAACATAAAGGTGTGCAAAATGTTAAAGACATAATGGATTGCCTATTTATCAATTGTCGCTACTCCCAAACTTGTTGGAGATAGCTTTGTGAAAGACTATGGTGGATAACTTCCCTTCTAAATGACACTATGAGTTTATAAAATATTGATGAAAAGAAAGAAAAATTGAACATTTTGGTATTCTATATATTTTTATCCCATCACAACCAATCATTTCTCCCTTTATTCTCAATCCTAAGAGACTGAAGGTTTATCGTGCCATGATCCATACCATGTAAGACATCATATAGAAGCATTTGAGTTATATATATCATTGAATTATTAATTAACATGGTTAGGAATATTGGTGGGTGACTCAAATCATACCTTTTTATGGAGGCTCCATGCAAGTATTAGTACATCCACATTGTAGACTCACCAAAAATCTTGCACAAGAAGAAGATACTAACTTGAATTGCATCTATGAATTTAGACTAGGGGATCATCATTGAAATCTTCTTCACATATCTCTAGGGATTCTTTATCCAATGAGTGCCTAACCACTTTTGAGAATCATCTTCATATTCCTCGAGTTTCTTCTTTATCTTGAGTTAACTCATCATTCAAGCTTAGTTTCTCCAATTCAAGATTTGGTGGATGGTTCAAACCAATTGAACATCAACATAGAAAAGAGGTTAACCTATTGGTAGTGCTATTGTCTACTTTATGGGGTTGTAGTGGTTCACAAGTAGAGTCATCATATCTGGGCATTTGAAAGAGTTGGGAAAATAGGTAGAAAAGATGAGTTTAAACATGGAGAAGTATGTAGAAATGGCCTCCCTTAGTTCCCCATGGGCCTTGATATGGTCATTTATTTCCTAGAGTTCATTCCATTTTCCAACATTCATATCAGTAAACATTTTTAGCTCATTCTCTATCTTTAATCCCTAGAGAACTCCAACCTTTTGGTACTTCATGGTCGATGGGGGTTTCTCTAGCTCCCTCTCTACTTTAGTCTTGCTCCTAGTAGGTGCAAAGGTTCCAATGTTTAGATTAGTTATAAGAGATAATGATGGAGAATTAATTGTATGTTTTCTTTCTGCTCGTACAACTAGAAAATAATCAGTCATGATACTCAAAATATAAGTAAAGTAATATTTTAAAATATTTATAGAATCTTAGGATCTAGGTTCTAGGATTAGTGATGTGTTCATTTGGATTATTATTAAATGCATAGGATAATTATATCCAAAGTATCAAACATTGCATTATAATTTACACTTAATAATAAAACTACATTGGGAAAATTTTACCTTTTGTGAGAGAACTGCAATCTTCAAAGAAACAAAAGAGTAAGGGGTTTAGAGACCTAGGGAATTATTGGGAGACCTAAATAATTCCAAGGTTAACTTGATACTTTGACACTTTTAGCATCCTTATGTTCATTTCAATGGCTATACTTTGGAAGTATTTTAATTGATCACCTAGAAGTGATAGGTATACTAAGAATCAAAATTCCAACAACAACAACTACCAACAACTAGTTGGGTGTAGTGTCATTAATGATAATAACTCTATGAGGTTATGAGGTTGTGACACATATATTATTTATTATGAATTTATTGTTCACACTCATAGATTATACAACCTCTATAGATATTTTTTGGTGTGCAAAAAATTGTAGGTATTAAACACAAAATGCACTGACCACCATTAATTATGATATTGAGCTTAACAAATGACAAAAAATGGAGTCAAAGCTTTAGTGACCAACATGTCACTTAAGAACAATCCAACCATACCCACCATTATAAGACCTTCAAATAGGAAAAAACTATATAATTAGGCCTCATGGAGATAAACTTGCAAAAGCTTCACTAAACATTCAAAGCCAAACATGCAACACTTGCAACTAGGCCAAGGCCATGACCTAAGACAAACTAGAGCCTCAAATTAAGCTCAAGGGTCTTTGAAATTCATATAATTATTCTTATTACTATAAAATAAACTAACCTAAGATGGTAATATAACAAAACAATGAAAAGAAAACCAAATGCATGAAGAACTAGAAAAATAACAGGGCAAAAGAAAAGAAAAGAACGAACCAAACAAAAACCTTGCAACTAACTACCATGAAGGAAAAAAAAACCACCATGGATATGAAGATGCACTCAATAAAAAATAATTTTGAGCTAAAAGCACAAAATTAAGCCCAAATTCATAAGTAACTAGGGAATTTACATGCTCACAATTACAAAAACAATCAGCCCATAAGAAGGCTTTAAGTTCTCATAGAAAGGTAATAATCACTTGATAAGTGTAAAAATGAACCAATAAACTATTTTTATAGATCACCATAAAAGGTGAATTAATTAATAGCATGTATTTGATGACATTAAATATATGGGCTCTAGACCTTGTAGATTTAACACCTTCCATACCCAAAGATACATAATTCACCAACCCTAGGAAGTCCACTAACCAAAGAATTATGGTAGTAAGAAGGAGACTACACGATTTGAGTCCTAGAGTAAGGATAGGACAAAAAAATAGTCCCAACAAAGGGACAAAAGGATTCACAATCTAAGACCATAGAGAAGGAAAATGATAAGTGAAATTTACCCCAACAAGGGACAAGGACGAAAAAGGGGGACTCAACATTTTGTTGGGAAAAATGCAAGGATGGTTATGCAGGGCATTACTAAATCTAGTTCCTTGGGGCAAAGCCAATTTTGGCCTAGTCTTAAAGAGGTTAATTTCAAAGTGGTTTTGAGGTTATGTGGTAGAAAGGGTGTTAGAGGTCACATCCTCCTAGGAGGTTAGGGTGGATCCCAAGATTCAATAAATGTATATGTAAAGGGCCTAGATAAAAGATGAATTATGTGAATGACTAAAAAATGAGAAACCATGCATAGAAATTAGACCTACTCTCAAGTTTAAAAAAAATACTATTAGACTAAATATATGTGAAACCAATGTGGGAGCCCATAACTTATAAATTAGGGATAAAAATGAACAGCTAACAAGGGTGCTTAACTTTTAGTATGATATAATTTCATCACCACAATTTTCATTTGAAGATCATATTTTTATTCTTCTATTTGCCTATCCTCCTTTAAGAAGCCAAGAGTTAGAGAGATTTAAGATTTTAAAGAAGATGACAATGATGCAAAGGAAGTGTCAAATCTAAAAAGAATGATGATAGTGGTAATATTTATTGTCAACTAGGGTGGAAAGAGAATTAGAGCTCCTAGCAGCTCTCCACTAACATTAGAGAGAATAATGAAAAAAAAAATTATATCATGCAATACCACATGTTTCTTAGAAATGGAAGTTGAAATAAATACTTCAATGTCATGATTTTAGGCACCCCCTCATCAATGCTCAAGAAAGTCCATACATATGTTGTTTGCAACCAAGGGGAGACCAATACAAGTCTAAGTTAGAATGGACAAAATTTGAAAAAGTATTATTGGTGGAGGATGGAACAGTTAAAATTAATTATTAATATAACATCAGCACTTGCCTTTGAATAAATTTATTGCAGTTTTACTTTTTTATTTACAATGAATAATTTTGTTTGATTTGTATGTTTCTTTAATACGTGAAGTTTGGTTTGATATATTTGATTATTAATACTAACATTATACTCTTCTATTATAAATTTGATGACCTATATGCTTTATTATGAATGTGTGGATGTTTTCTTCACATTTATGTACAACATTGCATACTATTAAATTATCAACTTCAACTATGGTGCAAATACTCTATTTACTTGGGGCATGTTTAAGATTATCATTCACTTGAATAATACCTTACTTGAATAGTTTACAACTTTTTAATTTAAAAAATCACCCTATCTAAGTTCACTCATTTTATTTTGTTTTTATTTATGTTTTTTCTCAATCCATAATTGATGAATCTCGCATATCATTAATCACATTAGTTTTTCATATCTTCAAAAAGCCCTCATATTCAATACAAGAAATATTTGTTTGACATGATTGTACATTTTTATGCATTACCAATTATTGTCTTTTCCACAAATTCTCAACTATGCCTCATTATTAATGACACATGGGGGACATGATGAAATTGGGAAGCATGTTATTAGTGAAGGATGTAACAATAGATTTATCATTATAATTTAATATAAAGTTAACATCAGTACTTGTCCTCAAATAAAATTCATTGTTTTAATTTGGAGCAAAGAATTTAGTTTCATTTGTGTGTTTCTATAATACTTGATGTCCACTTTGATATGTCTAATGATTAAAGCTAATATCATAAAACTTTATCAAAAACTTAGAAAGTAGCATACTTTATGATTTATATTGAATGTTTGCCTTATTTTTCACAAACCTACAACATCAGTTACTATTAAATTATCAACTTCAATTATAGTGTCAATACTTTGATTACTTGGGAAATTTCAAAAATTATCATTCACTTGACTATCGCTTTGCTTGAATAGTTTACAAATTTTTAATTTAAAAATTACATGACTAGAAATTTCTCATCTGATTTAATTTTTAATTTATGTTTTATCTCAATCTATAATTAATGAGTCTCAATGATCATACTCACATTAATTCCATATATCTTAAGGGTCTAGATTCAACATAAGTGATATTTGATTAACATGATTGTAAATTTTCACATATTACCAAACATGGTCTTTTCCAAAAATTATCAAGTGTGCCTCATTAATAATGGTATATGGAGAAAATAGCATACAAATGTACTTAGATACATTTTCTACAAAAAATAAAAAATATTTATTTTCATCAAAAATCAATTTCTTTTGTGATTTTGACCTATGTGAATCTTGCCCAACCTCATTTATCACTACTGATATTGATTGCATATGCTAACCATTTTAAAAAAATTGTCTCCACCCAAATAATTTTTTAGAGAGAGAGAGAGTGGTAAAAAATTATTATTTATTTTATATTAATAAACTAGTCCAAAAGAGTTCCTAAGAGAAAGAATAAAAAAGAAAATTCTCATTCGTTACTCATACAATGTAAAAGATAAGTTCTCACATCTCTAAACTAATGCAACATTACAAAAGTGACCCAAAATTGACCATATCTAGTTATCCAAAAAGCTTCAAAAGTAACAAACTAAACTCCTAAAAAGAGAATTTAATCTAATAAACATATGGGCACTTAAAGATGGCTTTATTAAACAACCTTACAAAAAAGTATCCTCAAAATTATGCACATTAAGTTTCCCTTAAACCTTCTACTTATTACATGAATGTATTGATATAATTGATACCCCAAACTTTATACAATATGCACATATATTATATTTTGTACATTTACAAAAAAAAAAAAACTTAGAGAATCCATCATCTTTCATAGATGAACTCTGTCTTGCATCAAACCACAAACACCAACTGAGACCAAGAACCATAAACACTTACCGATCACCACAATATGTCACTCTAGAGCCTTGGGATGACCAAACCTAGGAGTGATCCCACCAATAATGTTGTCGAGAATCACTGTATAATTTTTTACTCCTTGGGAAATTAATTGACTGAACAATAAAAATGACACCTATACCACCAATTTAATAAAATAATGACAATATCCAAGTCCTTCTAATAACTTTTTTCCTTATAACCCTATTGATAATAGCCAAGATATCAACCAAAAAAAACTTTTTACAATAAAAACTTATTTGATTTCCAACAATTCTCATAAAAAACCCATATCTTGAACTCTTTATTCTTCCATAAAGCAAGATTCCCCTTCTTATAGAACCTTTGAGCCTGCTGAAACATAAAAAATGTGAGGATTTTGAAATGCAAAATCAAGATTGTCAACTTTGTCATACTCAATGCCACTTCTCTTTAAGACATTCCTATGATGGACCACCAATATCTATCGTCGAGCCGTGGTAATAGAGTAAACCAAGGACAAGAAGAAGTACATGTAGATTCTGTCACACCTATATATATACCATTAGATCCAGAATAGTAGGGTATGTCGCTCGTGGATGATCATGTTTGAGAAAACGCTAAGGAAGAAAATAAGCTTGGAAAAATAAGTCAACTTTGACTATTTAAAATTTTTAGCCTAGGAATCAAGCCTTAGTGTGTGATGTTTAAGCTGTTTAGTCTGAGAATGGCCAAAATTGTATGTAGCTTCTAGTATATTTTTCTTTCCTGGCTGTGAGTGAAATAACCCCCAACTACCATAGCCTCACCTTGGAAAGGCTTGATATGTCATAGCATGATGAACCTTTTCATCCTATCTAAAACCATTTTGAACTCCCATTTATCTAGCAATAATTCTCTTGGAAAAATACCAGCATCAAACACATTCCCTTTCCATAGGTCGTAATTTTTCACAATGTCTATAATGTTGTAATTTTTTACAATGTCTATAATGTTGTAATTTTTCACAATGTCTAAAATGTTGATATTTTAAAGAAATTTATGTTTAATTATTATTTGCAGAATATCACTAAGTGGTGGCCATGATTGAACAATGTCCAAGATGTTTGAAATAAAAATAGATATCAACTAAGATGGAAAAAGGAATCTTTTCTTAGCTAGGAAAATGACTCTTGCACTGATGAACTCTTGATACTATGACTATAATGTTTTCATTCCATGTCAAAGGAAATACCTAGTTGGATATATGAGATGTGTTCTTCAAATGGGTAATCCCAGTTAGAAATCGGTAATTGAACTCTGAAATTTCTTAGGCAATAATCTATGGTAGTACCAGAAGCTTTAACTCTAGAACCTAATACCTCACTAATCATTTAGAAAATGACTGTCATATTGCCCTTATATAATAATGACATTCCCTATAATTATGTTTCATTATAACTTGCCGATGATATGACTTGCCATCAATTCAATGCTTGGATGCTATGAAAGGAGTACACTCTAGACATAAAATTGAATTTCTAAATTCTTGTGGGAAGTATTCTCTTTGTCCATAATCACTTGGTAATCACACAACTCATGTGATTAATTTTTTTTTTTGTCTATACACATCATTTTTGATGTCAAAAAACTAGGAAAGGCCAATTTAGTCACATGTAAACTATTGATTCTAATCTTCATTAAAAAAATCCATATTTTTCATTACAAAGAGATGGGTTTACTTTTAAGGCCCATTTGGTTGCAAGCATAGGAATTGATAGTAGGAATGCATATTGAGAATAGGAATGACTATTCCAATAACAATATTTTTTGGAATGGGAATAAGCTCATTTTAGAAGCAAAATGGGAATATGTATTCCTATTCCCTATTCCAAATGGTGCACCAAAAAAAAAAAAAAAAACATATTCCTAATTTCCTATTCCTATTCCAATAACCAAACATGCCCTTAATGAATAAGCGTTCTAAGTCAAAGCTTGGTATTAAACATATCCTCTTTCAATTGCTTGTTTGGTACTTTGAGATATGTTAACATACCTAATTTTTTTTTTTTAATATCAATAACTACATTTCTAATCACTACTTTTATTTAATCACCACTTGAACTCTCCTATAAATAATAATAAAAGATGTAGATAATTAATTATTTAGTGCAATATTTCTAGTTCTCTTCCTTGCTTTTCTACAAGTGCAATAGCTTAAAAATGATGATGTCATGTACTATTTGGTTATCTAATCACAAACATGACAAAAAAATAATGACACTACAAAATAAGACAAACATAAATAGAAAGAATGGTAGGAATGCAAATCTTAAGGGGCCATATTTCTAAAGAGCACATTATTGACATCACGTTGTAGAATTGACCACCACAAAAATTATCTATGATCATTATGGGAAACCAAAAGAGATTTAAATTATGGTTATAGCATGGTATTTTGCTTCTTTAGCCCATTTCAAGTTGACTTGAAGTTGGAATTGAAATAGTTAGCACAATTTTGATTATGTATTCTTCTTCTTCTTTATTAACATTAGGAGGATGATACCATTGTATTATGCACATTATTTTGGTACATTATGTAAGCATTCTATTATGTTCATCTTAGATACGATACCATTTTACTCTTTACCTTAATTTCAATAATAAAAAATAAGTAGGTAGTCTTGATAAATCAATTTGGATTGAAGAAGGATTCTATCTAGCTAACTAACAACTTGTTGCACATAATTTAGAATATCCAATATATTAAACTACTATTGGTTATGATTTTGTATTCAATTATTCTATAAGTGTCCCTCACCATGTCATATTTATCATTGAATATCACATTGCAAGGCTTGCACAAATAGTAAGCCATAAAAATGGAATTTAAAATTATACGAGAATTATTCAGATAGTCCTTTTGAAATTGAAAACAATCTACTACTACTTCATTGTGATTTCAATATTTTATTGTAATTTTTTGTGCCTCTTTCTAGCATTGATGAATATAAACATAGAATAGTTATTCTACTATGCCCATGTGATATTTTTTGTTATTTTTACTATAATGATAATGTGTTGTCTTAAAATGGAAGCACTTAATTTTGATCCCTTTTAACCCTCCTTAGTATGGTTTTTATCTCTCTCCTCTTCCAATCTTGATCAGTTTTCAAGGTCATATCTTGTTTCTATGCATGGCCCTTAGTTTTGAGACCTTTTAACCCTCCTTAGTATGGTTTTTATCTCTCTCCTCTTCCAATCTTGATCAATTTTCTAGGTCATATCTCATTTCTATGCATGGCCCTTTAGGTGCTATTATACCACCTTTTTGGTCATATCTTCCAACATTTTTAGTATTTCTCAGATCTTTCTACAATTTCCTTGAGAACTCAAGGTCACTTTTCCTTTGGTTCCCCTTAGCTATGGGTCGATTGGGTCAACCTATACCTTTGAGGATTTTGATACAAGGGCCCAAAAAATATTGGGCATTTAAATTGTTTAATTCTATTGTACAGTCAACCTACTTTATTTTCAATCCCAGTAACTAGTATATAAGGAGGCTTAGGCATTTCATTTTCATCCATCCACATACATGACCACACATACACATATACATGAGACTTAAAGGAAAGAAGTTTCAAGTATCTACATCAAGCATACTTTAAGCATTATTCAATATCTACAATCTCCCTCATGAATCAAACTTCTTCCTCAAAGGTGGTACTAGAGTTTGGCTTCTAAGGAGGAGATCTTCCATTCATTTATTCAATATTCTTCTAGATCCTTCATCAAGGTATGCCAGAAGCAATCCCATTCATAAGGTTTTGACTTTTTATGGTTTCCTTTTGGTTTATTTGAGTGAAGGCTACTACATTATCATACTTGATCACATACTAAATCCAATTGCATCTACAAAGGTAATTGTCTTCCTCATTGTTAGATTCAATTTTACAACTTATTAGAATTTTTTTTATAATTATCTACATTTCAATTTCAACATTGATTCCTCAATCTAGGTCTTGACCAAGACAAACCCTCATCCAATAAAATAAAACTCATTTAAATTTTTGTTTGCAAGAATAGGTTATCATAATTACGACCTTGGATTTGGAAACTACTATTTAGGGGGGAAATAAAAGCATTAAATAATATGTGTATCAAATGAGACTTCCATTTCTTAAACATTCAAATATAAGAGAAAGAGGGACTTCCAAACATAACTCTCAATATGACCCAAGTTAGATTAGAAAATCCCAAAATAGGATAAAGGTATACCAATACTAAACCCAAATTATATCAAGGAAGTATGAAAGTCCTTTTTCATGCAATGTTAATCAATTTTAGATGTGAAATATGAATGTAAAATTGAATCAATTGATTTAATGACAAGAGCAAGATAGATCTAGGCACTAAAGGTGTTCAAAATCAACCCAGTTAAATAATGAAAATAGGTCTATTCTAAAATGTGAAATAAATGAACAACTTTTTTAAATCATAAAATCACTTATTTAAAACTATGGCTGTAATTCTGATTGTGGATATGTGATCATGATAGAAACCTTACAATTTTATTTTTTCTCAAATCTCCAAGAACAAGTTGACATGGTGGTAAAGTGTCCAAACACTTTACAAGGCAATGGACATGTTCTTAGGCCACTATAAAAAAAATGACCTAGGTTCTCTAGAAAGGTCTCAATGAGTAGTTTTTAGATCTATAATCACAATATGGATAACCCACTCCTATGCATAAGAAAAAATAGCTTTTCTTGTTGGGGAAGGGCTTGCCTTGGTCAAACCATATAGTGAGGAATCAATCATTAAATGAAATGTAATGTGAAGCTTGAAAGGAACCAAGAAAAAGTAAATATTTACCTTACTTTATTAAACCTTTGTCAGTAATGATTTTGTAATGCTTGTGTATTATAAATGTTGAATATGCAATTGAGGATGAGGTAAATCTTCACAAATGAAATGGATCTACCAAAACCACATTATAGAGATGTGGATGTAAATATGAACAAAGTAATAATACGATGAATTGCACAATGTAGATCTCCTCCCTTGATGGCCAACAAAATGCTATATCTTGAAGAGGAAATGCTCACAAAGGATCCTTGAATCTTGAATGATTAAAATGCCTTAAAATATATGCTAGCTTGAGTACTTGAGGTAATGAATTTGTGCATGTGGGTGTCTTGAATTATGAGTTGTCCCATTTTAAGATGGTACATTTAATCCACACTTTAATGGGAGTATGAGCTACCTCATACTCGTGGTAAAGTAGATAAAAAAAGAGTTTATCTTATCATGAATAAGGAGACAAAGAAACTACCAAGCCACCAACATACTTGAGAATTTGTGAATTCAAAAATAATAATGTGTGTGTGTGGTGTGTGTGTGTGTGTGTGTGTGTGTGTGTGTGAGAGAGAGAGAGAGAGAGAGAGAGAGAGAGAGAGAGAGAGAGAGAGAGAGAGAGAGAGAGAGAGAGAGAGAGAGAGAGAGATGTCAAATCACTCAAGAAGGTATGTGTTCCTTTTTATAAACCACACCAAATGGATAGGATTAAATAATGTCATGATTTTGTGTGCTTGATAGTCAATCCCACAAAACAAAAGGGGCATGATCAAATCATCTAATGAGTTTGTGTCCTTGATAGTCAATCCTACAAAATTTGCACCTTGAGGTGACTTTACACCCCCAAGATATAAGTTCTAGTGCTACCTTGATTCTAATATACCATATACAAAATCAATCTTCTTCACATGATTACACAAAGAGATGGATTTACTTTTAATGACAAAAGAGTTCCTTAGTGACCAAGTCCAAGCTTGGAATTAGACATATCCTCTTTTGATTGCTCACTTGGTACTTTGGTACTTGGAATTAGACATATGCTCAATTGTACATTTTAAAATATTGATAACTATATTATTTTCAATCATTGATTCTATTTAATCACCACTTGAACTCTCCTATAAGCAATAATAAGAGATGTAGATAATTAATTCTTTAATGTAATATTTCTAGTTTTCTTCCGTACTTTGCAAGTGCAATAGCTTAAACACGATGATGTCATGTACTATTCACTTATCTAATTATAAAAATGATGACAAAATAATGACACTAGAAAATAGGATGGAAATAAATAGAAAGAATGGTAGGAACACAAATCTTAAGGGGCAAGACACCTAAAGAGCACACTATTGACATCATAGTATAGAATTAACCACCACAAAAATTATCTACGATCATTATGGGAAACCAAAAGACTTTTGATTATCTATTCTTCTTCTTCTTCTTCTCTATTAACATAGGAGGATTATACCATTGTATTATTGGAATTATTTTGGTACATAATATAAACATTTTATTATGATCATCCTAGAAATGATATAATTTTACTCTTTACCTTAGTTCTAATAATCAAAGAGAAGTAGGTACTCTTGATAAGTCAATTTGGATTGAAGAACTATTGTATCCAACTAGTAGCAACTTATTGCACATAATTTTGGATATTCAATATATTATACTACAATTGGTTGTGATTTTAGATTAATTTATTCTACGAGTTTCCCTCACTATGTCATATTTATCATTGACCTATCATATTGAAAGTCTTGCATATATAGTAAGCCATAAAAAAGGAATTAAAAATAATATGAGAATTATTTAAATAGTGCTTTTGAAATTGAACATAGTCCACTACTAGTTTATTATGATTTCAGTATTTTATTGTATTTTTGTGTGCCCAATTACAACATTCATGAATATAAGCATGTAATAATTGAACTATTTTATGTCCATGTGATATTTTTTGTTGTTTTCATTACAATGATAATGTATCATCTTAAAATAGAAACACTTAATTTTGAGACCTTTTAGCCTTCCTTAGTACTCTCTCTCTCTCTCTCTCTCTCTCTCTCTCTCTCTCTCTCTCTCTCTCTCTCTCTCTCCTTCCCTCCTCTTTCAATCTTGATCAAATTTCTTGGTCATCCCTCATTTGTATGTTTGGCCCTTTAGGTGCTATTATATCACCTTTTTGGTCATATCTTCCAATTTTTTCATTATTTCTTGAATCTATCCCCACTTTACTTGAGACCTTAGGGTTACTTTTCCTCAAGTTTCTATTAGCTATAGGTCAACCAAGTCGACCTATACCTTTTAGGATTTTGATATGAGGTCCCAATGTACCTTGGGTATTTAAATTATTTAATTCTATTACACAATCAACCTACTTTATTTTTAATCCTGAGAACTAGTATATAAGGAGGCTTGGGCATTTCATTTGCATCCATCCACATACATGACCAAGAATACATACATACATGAGACTTAAAAGAAATTATTTTCAAACATGTTCATTAAGCATCCATTTAAGCATTCTTCAAGATCTAATATCTCCCTCTCGCATCAAACTTCTTCCTTTGAGGTAGTAGTGGAGTTTGGCTTCTAAGGAGGAGATCTTCCATTCATTCATTCAATATTTTTTTATTCTTCATCAAGGCATGTCAAAAGAATTCCTATTCATAAGGTTTTGACTTTTATTGTTTTCTCTTGGTTTCTTTCAGTCAAGGCCATTTCATTATCATAATTGATCACATACTATATCCAATTGCATCTACACAAGTAAATATCTTCCTAATTATTAGATTTAGCTGTACTACTTGTTAGTATTTTATTTATAATTATCTACATTTTAATTGCAATGTTGATTCCTCAATCTAGGTCTTGACCAATAAATACCCTCATCCAGCAAAATAAAACCCATTTTTCTTGCATGCAAGCATAGGTTATCAGAAAATTGTGATAAGATACTATGCAAGAAATAAAAAAGGAAATCCTTGTAAAGTATAGCACACTATTGTGAGGCTCCAAGGAAATTAATTTTTCTTACATGGAGACCCAATTGAAAATGATAAGATTGGATATCACATGATAAAAAAATAACATGAAACCAAGGAAATAGTGGATCCTCGAGAGAATGAGAAATATGGATATGATTCCCTTACCCCCCAAGTGTAGGAAAAATAGAAAGGAGGACGTCTTATGCTACTCACAAAATGAATAATGCATAAAAATGAGCCCCTAAGGAATAAGCTAAAGATACTGCTT
Organism: Cupressus sempervirens; assembly: GCA_028749045.1. Taxonomy (NCBI): domain Eukaryota; kingdom Viridiplantae; phylum Streptophyta; class Pinopsida; order Cupressales; family Cupressaceae; genus Cupressus; species Cupressus sempervirens. The sequence goes on from CM053784.1 coordinate 264,845,827, forward strand.
GGAATGAAAAAAAAACATAATAGGGACTTAGATGTTAAGAAATTAGGAATGAAATAGAGCTCATTGTGAGGAGATATGTGAATAACCTTAGCTTGAGAATCATTAGTAGAATGATCATAATTATTTTAATCATTGTAAAATGGAAGATTCATAAGTTGTTGATTATGTTTATTTTAATTTTTAGATATAGTAATCACATTAGCCTGAAGAAGTTTAAACAAACTATTTATTGATTAAGGTTCGATGATGAAGGAGAGGATGTAGAAAAAGAATGAGATTCAACAATTTGTTCCACACATCCTAAATTATGATTAATGAAGGTGTTGATAGATTTTTGCTTAAATAAATGATCATGTCCCCATTTCCTAAGGGCACTTGAATTGGATGTTCTTATTTACCACATCCATTCATGTTGAATCTATGATTTTCTACTAAATGATAACCAAGATGTTAAAAACAAGCCATATCATAAGGATATAGTGAATCTTCCTTAGTTACTATGTTATGACAAGTAAGTTTTATAGATTCCTCATGAGTGAAGCAACAACAATTATTAGAAAGAGGAATGGTTTTATATTCTATAAATGAAAGATTAGAAATTTTGTACTATCCAATAATGGTTGGTGCGTTATCTAAGGATCCCTGGTCATCTTCTAAAATGATACTCGAAGAAGGAGGATCATCATTAGATTCTTAGGATTATTTTTCCTTAAAATTTAGACAACTATTTGGTCTACTATCCACATGAAGACTGTACATCACATTATTATTTATAAACTTTACTTTTTCCTGAAGAGTTGAAAGAAGAACATGCATAGTATATATCCAAGTTATACCACAAGGAAGGTTGTAATCAAGAGGTCTCAAAATAGCATCAATAAGAGTATTTACAATAATCAGACCTACTTTAATAGGTAAACTGATGATGCCTAAAGTTTTCTTAGAAACATTATCAAAGCCCCATATAGGAATATTATTAGGTTAAATATTTGAAAGATCGGATTTAATTACTTTGAACATGTCCATACTACAAACATTAAGCCCAAACCCATTATCAATTAATGTTATATGAATGAGGTTACCATTGATAAGTATAACTACCATAATAGCATCATAGTGATCTTGATTCTCTTTAGGAGGTAAATCATCTTCAGTAAACACAACCCAAGGTGGGACCGAGGTAGCATTCATACATTACAAAAAGACATTGATATTATATTGTTTAAGAGGTGTAGTTGGAAGAGTGTTTAAAGCTCCTTGCAAGGATTCATGACACATAGAAGATGTTTGAATAAGTTCCCAAAGATAAATCTTGGTGGGGGTATTACATAATTGCACTACCAAATCATATTCCATTCTAATATTTTAAGGAATATGAGGTGGAGGAGGAAGAATGGGTCAAGAAGATGGGTGTTATGTAGTAGGTTGAATATTATTTCTTGTATGATAGGTATGAGACACCACATGATAATCCAAATAATTTATAGGTTCCACTTTAAGATTTATCGAAGAACAACCCTTAAGGGTGATGCTAGGATTACTTGATGGAGTGATGTATCAACTTCTGGGAGTGATAACTTTTGACTTAGATATGGGTTTTGGCTGAAATTTTATAGGTAGTCACATGAGGAGGAGTTATTTCGATTGCTGATTGTGCTTAGCTCAATAGGTGGCCATTTTGACATTTTTTTGGGAGCTTGAAATTTCATCTTAGCCTCCAAAATTGAGTTTTTGTGTTTTTTTCCAATTTTTTAGAAAGTTGTTTTTTTAATAAGTCTAAAATCATACTCTTTATTTTGTAGATTAGTTGGCAATTCATCTTGCCTTAGTTGGGGGCTTTTCTTGGGAAAAATTGGGATTTGTAGGATGGATTTAAGAAATTACCAAAAATGAAAAATTCTATTTTTTCTAAAAATTTGCCAAATATGGTAATTTTCAGAATTGTAATAAGTAGGCATTTTCTTTCATTGTAAGGTAGACTAGAGTTGGAAGAGTTGAAGGAAGAAACTGGTGTTTTGAAAATCTGTGTTGTGTTTTTCTGAGTATTATTTTGAATGGGTTTTGGGCTACATCATGGAGGAAAAACTTTGAAAGTGAGAATAGGTGTAGCAACATTAAATTGATTAGAATCTTTTCCTTTTATAGACTCATGGCTAGAAGGGATAGCATTATAGGGTTTATGTGATTCACTTTTCCCAAGGAATCATTAGAATAGGGATTATGACCTTCCAGAAATGCTTCATCTCTACTAGGAGTATTAAATGAAGGCAAGGTTATATTTATAACATGTTCCTCTTTCTCTAAAATATCCCTAATAGGAGGGTATATTTTAGGAGAAGGAGAAATATTGAGCATCTCATGTTGTAATGATATGGAGGAGACATCAATTGTGATATAATCCTTTTGACATAAGGTTTTTCATGAAGAAGAGAGTTATCTATGTCATCATCCAAGGGTTAATCTTAAATAGGAGAATCATCAAAGGTAAGAATATTTCTATCAAGAAAGTACACCATAGAAGGAAAATGAGAGAAATTGAAAGAAGTTATGATATCATCCTTAGGAAAAGCATCTCCATAGATAAGGCTTATATTAGGAGAAGAGTTAATATCAATCCTCAACTCTCCTCCACAGAGAGGAAGATCATTGAGAGAAAGTTTACAATCATCTTCTTTCTCTAATGGTTCCTTATAAGGTGGCATAAGAGAGCAAAAAGAAATAATATATAAATTAAATTGATTCTTTTTAGGGGAAACACATTTCAAAGGAGGATGTTGTTTCATTGCAAAGGAGATAGAGTTGTAGTGGGAAAATACTTTAAACAACTTTTGTAATATCAAATATGTTAGAGTAATAAAGTATTGTCTTATCATCTCTAATTTGCTTAAGTGAAAGTTTAGGCATATAATAATTAATTAATTTATTAATTATTATCATGCAACCTAGGTTAGTTTCCTATTAGGGTTTTGATCTCCTTTATAAGGATAGAAATCTCATTATAACAATAATTTTTTATTGAATATATATTTTTTTAACCCATCAAGAATGTCTCCTCTCTTATGGATATGTGAATTCCAACCTCTATAACTTTTCTCCTCTCTTTCTATGACATGTGTTTGCATGCAATGATTCTTGGGAGATATGGGGTTGAACATTCCTCAACTTTAACATGGTATCAAAGCTCCAAAACTGCATGCCCTTATTCTCTTAATGATATATTTGCCAAGTAGTTTTTAAATTTTTACTTTTTAGAGGATTTTGTATTGGATCTGGGGGGGGGGGGCAACCTTCATTTTGGGTTATTATGTAATGCCCTGCCAAGGGATCCAAAAGAATTAACCTAAAGTTCCACTAAGTTTGGTAGCATTTTATTTTTTTTGAAACATGAAAGTTAAACTATTCATATCAAACACATAGTAGCGGAAGCAATAACATCTATTCAACTAAAAGTATACATAAACATACATAACAAGTTACATTCCTTAAGGGTCCCTTAATGTTGAATCACATTTAAATTAACTAATATTAATTCCATCTAATACCACATCACATGAAATAATAATGAAAAGTCCTATGTCCTTAAACAATATACATTTGTTCCAAATGTCTCTTGGCAAATTAATTTTTAGAATGCTCAATCATCCACTGTACATGTGATAGGGTATGAAAGGCTTAAAAGAATATACATATGTGGAAATAAAGTACATCATCCTATTCTAATCCATGATGCAAGTGCAATAAAGTAAATGAAACCATTTACCATACACGAAACATCCATCATCATAAAATATATATCATCCATCATAAAAGATAACCATATATTATAAAACACAATTATCTAAGTGCATGGTGTTGGTGCTCAAAATTGCATTTCCATTTTGAGTACCTAGTTCTAAGTTTTGAGCCCCTATGAACGCTTTTCATGCATGCATACCTGGCTATTGTTCTAATGCCTAAGTGGTGTTTTATGTTTCTAACACCCTTCATTCAACCTATCCATATGTTCCATAATGATAAATTGACATTTTGAATCATTCTGTGAAGTCCCATTTTGAGTTGTTTTCAGTTTTGCATTTTCTACCTAAGTGTCAAACAGTGACAGAAGGGCATGTTTGCATTTGAATGTCTTTTACAGAGTTAAGATTCATGGCTTGCCACATTGAGATCATTTAATATGCATAAAAAAGAACCTATTTTCCAAGTTTCAAGTCATTTTGAATATGTTTGACTAGGTTTCTAACCCCTCAAAGTTGGTCAGTTACCTCTGTTGTAAATCTACATATTGTTCATATTTCCAGGTAGCCCTACTTGACAGACTATAACTTTTAACCAGTTGACCCAAATAAGAAAATTATTTTTGCATCATGTTTTAGGGGTCAAATAATTTCTATGCTCTAGATTTGAGCTTATGAAAAATCCGTTTGATCAGTTTTCAAACGCGATTTCACTTGCAATTTTTAAAAGTTTCATTGGTAACCAGAAGTGCAGATTGATCAAGAGCCCCGTTCGAGATGTCATATCTTTGAGCCTGTGATTGGTGGGACCAAATGGTTTATTCCTTTGTGTTCTATACTAAAAATACTATAAGTGTGCCAATTTACAAGTCTTGACAAATCCGTCTGAAGAGTTTTCCAAGGTCATTTCATTTGCAAAAAATACTATTTTACTGATGTTTCCTATCTTGCAAATCTAGGTAGTCAACTTTAGGTGCTTGCAAAATGTGTCCCATGATTCATCATGAGCCCAAATCATAGGATCGCATTCTTCTCATGACAATGTACTATTGTCCTAGTTTTTGAAATCTTAAATGCCCATTTGCCCAGTTTTCGAAGCCATTTCCAAAAGCAATTTCTAGTTCTTTGACATGTTCATTTGCAGGTAATTTTAATTAGGCATGTTCGAAGGTCAATATCTTTTGACCCTGATGTCATCATGCAACGAGTCTTTGTAGGCCTGTTGAACGTGTTAGAGAGATAACATATCCAGAGTTTCAAAGCCTGACTAGGTGTTTATGACAATTTTTAAAGCTAGGCAACAGACCTCCTAACATAATTTTTATAGTGGTGCAGAAATGATTGAATTAAGGGAATGAGGGTGTGTTATAAGTTTTCTATAGGGCATCCCTTTTAAAGGGAAATACTCATATTCCTTACTTATATTAGTATTTGGCTTGAGCAACAGGTGGCATTGGCTCCATCAATTATCAATGAATTTTATATTTAACTTCTCTGATGTCCAAGGCAGCTATTTAATCATGGGAGAACACCCACATGAATGACCAGATCTATAGAACAACTAGGATTGGAACTGGAGCAGCCCACCTAAGAAAAAGGGGTTGGGGAAGACATTTTTTTTTTAATCAAAAAGACATCCATGATTGAGCTACACTCCACGCCAAGAGGCAGATGAAGCTATTGCAAAAAAATGGCAAAAACATAGAGCTTCCATGGCAAGAGGCCAACCTGTGGATAGGGCACATGAATGGAGGGAGAGGGAGGCCCTGCCAAGCAAAGGAAGTTTTCCCCTGGACAAAGATACCAATTTTCCATAGTCCATGGCTTGGGCAAGCGTGGAATTTTTTGAATAAGGAACACACAACTATAGGTTATACATTGGGGAGAATGTGCAGATTTGTAGGCAGAAATCATCTATGCACAAGAAGAGTATAGGCCACTACATGCAGAGGAAGCTACAAGAATGAGTTGCCCTTTAATCTGCTATTCATGTAAGGATTTGGGGCGGCTAAAAAAAGACAGGGGCACCACTGTGAGAAAATATGAATCCAGGTGTAGAATGAAGGAGGCCTCTCCCTTGGGGTAGCTACTAGAGCTTTAATCCCATATGCATGGGATTTTATGTTTTCATCTATTTTAAAATAGGTGAGGCTTGAGGGTGTAGTGTCTTGAAAGACACAAATGTTGTGTAACGCCAAGTTGGTGCATGGAGGGACCCGTGTAGGAGGGAAGATTCAAGTAAGTTTTGAAAGTGCCACGTGGTGCAATATCACTTCCCATTGCATGATCGAAAAATGAGGCTTGTGCTCACATGATATTATGATGATGTCGTGTGTTTGGGGGCTAGTGTTGAAAGGGTCATGATCTTACGATTCTATCATGAGATCATGACCAAAGATATATGGTGTTGCGATCTTAAGCCCTGGTCGAGAGATCGTAAATTTTTTTTTTAAGGGTGAGATATCATGAGGAATTCGTAGTATTGGAAGGATCAAACTTTCTTGTGGAGATGCTATGAATAAAAAATTAATTAAATGCTTGTTCTAATATTGTGATGGTTAAATAAAAATAAAAATAAATTGCTCATCATATGATTGAGGGAGGAGAATTATAGGGATGCAATGTCATGATAGGAGAATTAATATGATTATCATAATGTAGTTTGTCATATGATCTGAGGAGTGATTTTCAAATGCTACGATGTTACGATTTCATCGTAATATCGTAGGTGCATAAAATTCATAAATTTCAACTATTTCATTTCAAATGGAGAGACAAAATGGGGCTCGCTCAACAAATCTGGGATTGACACATGGCAAAAGGGGAAAAATGGAAAATGATTTAAAAATCAAAATTGCAAGTGATTTCAACACTCAATTTTTAAAATTGAAAGATTTGAAATATTTTTAATGTTTTATATAGTTCAACTATATGAACTTTTTAAAATTTTCATGTTTAATTGCTTTGTTTAGTCCGGGAGGCAGATTTTCAAAATGGTCTCAGGGGGGTGATTTTTGTCTAAAATGTATAGTGTAATGTACCATCGAAACTAGAAAAGAGCAAATTTTCCATTTTTGCAGTTAGATTTTGAGCAGGTGTCAGCTAGTAGTAGCTACAAGAGGTTTTTTAATTTCAGGGGCTTCTTAGTGAAAAGTGGAAATTTAATGTTGCAGATGAAATTGCAATCAAATATAGAGATATTTTCATCTTATTTGACTTCTCCAGCAATTTGAAAGATGACCTGATGGCTTTTTAGTGCAGATGGGAGCAGTTATGTTTTTGGCAACAACAGAAGTGAATTTCATGGCAACAAAAAAAGTGACATGTTGAGATCATATTTTTGGAGCCTCAGTACAGATTGAGATGATTTCTTGATATTTCTTCATCAGATATTTGTATATTTGTAGGTGAGATATATCAAATATCTTGGGATCATTTATGGTTTTCAATTGTAGGCAGATGAGGAAGTTCAGTTTTAGCAACTTTAGATTGAAGACTCTTTCAGTAGGACACATGTCAAATTTAGATTATATTTCCTGAAGGATCTTCTCTTCTATATATCTTGCTCTTTTTCTTATTGTAAGGGTTCCAATTATTTGAATATTTTAGGAGGATTGTGAGACTAGTCTAGTTCCAATTTCCTGAGTTTTCTCACAGTTGTGATACCAATTTTCTTATTGTTCTCCTATTATGAATAACATATTGTATTCCTTTTGAGGCATTTCATATTACACAATCATTCATTGTGTATTTGCTGAGTTTTGATATGTAGATGATGTATTGTTTTCAAGGAAATTAATACAAGAGTTTCACCTTTCTTAGTTTCATTCTAATTCTCATCTCCTTCTTCTGTTACTTTTAATTTTTTGTGCTTAAGAACTAAGGTCTTGAACTCAGTTGCAACCCCTTAAGGTTGTATATCAGGATGAATTTGCTATTGGAACAAAGAAGCCAAGTAAATGCTTGTTTATATTGATAGGGTTGCAGGTTACACTAGAACGATTTTACAATAAGTACGAGAGTTGTTATGAAGATTGATGTCTGTTTGCAAGTCAAGTAGATAGATCATATGCCTGAATATATGAGTATACTTTAGGTATCCATCTGCATGTTAAGGTTTAGGTGATGCCCAATGGATAAGGGACTAGTCAACTTGAAAGATACATGTTCTCTATTGTTGCATAGTTGGGTTATGTTGAGATACAAATCTTAATCGAATATCTTTCCTTTGTGTTTAAGAATTAAAAGAGTTTTCCCTCACTTAGCTTATCAGGTTCATGTGCTTTGTTATCAACTATTTCACCCATGAATGCTTGCATAAACATAGAAGATTAAGGGATTTTATCTGTTTTCTAGATTCAATTGTATGCCTTTACACTGATACCATATAAAGATTCTAAGGCGCACCCACCTAGGTCTAACAGAGCCTGAAGAAGAAGAAGGATTTATCCTTATAGTTGGCCCAAGACTACAGTCAAGTGCATCCATTATAGGAATTTTCTAACCTTAGATGTATTGGTCTGGTTTCTTGTTTATTTCCAAAACTGTTAAATCAGGAGCCAACAAAATGCCAACTCTGCTGGGGAATCTATGAAGTAATTCACTATTAAAAGGACAAGAATCTCTGGTGTAAACTTATATATTTCAGTCCTATATTTTGACATGGTTTTGCCCATCCGAGTCACCAACAAAATGGTGACTCTGCTAGGGAATCTGTGAAGTAATTCGCTGTTAAAAGGACAAGAATCTCTGGTGTAAACTTATATATTTCAGTGCTATATTTTGACATGGTTTTTCCCATCTGAGTCACCAACAAAATGGTGACTCTGCTGGGGATTATTGCAATCTAAAGGTGATTCAATACAGTTACAAGAAAGACATGTGTAAATTTTGTTACTAGCAACAAGGCCGTGCTGAAGTTTCATGCCTCCCAGTGATGTTTTATTCTTGACAATAGTAGCTTTGAAGATTAGTAAAAGACAAGTGAGCATAAAGTGTTGTTGTGCTTTCATTAGTCAAGATTGTGTTTTCTTTCACTTTGTTAAGGGTGTGATTTTCCAAGGCTATGTGTGAATTTTCAAAGTACCTGTTATAAATTTTGAACCAGCTTGTTGTTTTGTGCAAGCCAAAAAAATCTTTCTCACTTAGTGAGTGGTGACTCAAAGTTATATCTCTGCACCAGTGCAATTGTGAAGGGTATTGTGAAGGTTGCAATAGTTGGAATGCAGATTTGAAGAAGTCATCTCAGGCCCTTGGCAATAGTTGTAAAGAAAGTGGGTGATGCTTTTCAAGAGTTACTAAATCAAGATGAGATTTGAATCTGCTATTATTTATAGCATTGAAGAGGTTTGCAAACATCACATATAAGGTATTTTCCTCTTTCTTGAGATTTCTTTTCAGGAAAGTAAGTTATACGAAAGTCTTTCTCCATCAAGTGATTTTTCAACACTAAGTAGGAGAAGTGTTTAATGCATCTTAAGCATATTCTATGAAAGGTAGTTTTAGAAAATGTATTGACATCTTGGAATATGTTAGAGATTAAGTTGGTAGATGAGTTTTCAGATCTACTACAAGTTATAAGTTCTAAAAGTTATTTTGGTGAGTTGTAAGCTTGTTCGAGATGGTAGATTTATTTTCACCTAGTATGCAGTCCATTGACCAAAATCATAGATTCTTTTCTACCAAGAGATACATGCCATTATTTTTCAATGGTATCTATGGATTCCCAAATGTCATTCTTGATGATATTAGAAAACATTTGCCTAAATTTAGTGGAAACCATACTATTTTAGCTAGTTAGCATGTTCAAAATTTTAGTGATTTGATGGGTGACTATGACATTGCTCATGAGAATGTGCACACAAAATTATTTGTGCAAAATTTAGAAGGTGATGCTAGAGATTGGTTTTCATTTTTACTAGCGTGTTCTATTTCATCTTGGAGTGAGTTGCTTGTAGCCTTCATGGAGCAATTTGGAGAAAGGGTGAGCATATCTGATTCATTTAGTAAATTTTTAAGGATTCATATTGAGGATGGTGAACTTATTCCTCAATTTAATATCAGATTTGTAAGAACATTGAATGAGATCCCTGAGAAATGTAGACCAGAGGATTAGGTGAGTCTAATAGTTTATCTTGGTGTGTTTGACAAAAAAATGAGTTATCAGTTAAGGGATAAAGAACCTCAAACTTTATATCAAGCTTTTATGACTGCTATGGATATTGAAAATAATTCGAAGTATGGACTTACTAGGAGTCATTTCTCTAAGGTTGCTTGCTTGCATAATAAAGAAAAAAATAAAGGGTAGTATCATGTTGAGTGTTCAAATATAGATCAGAATGTCAACACCCCTATTGTAATGTATAATCAGATTGAATTTTCAAATCAAAAAGTGTGTGTAGAAAAGAATGAGCCTGTTGCAAATCAAGATGCATATGTTTGTGGTACTTTAGTAGAGGATATTGAGGTTGATTCAATCGATAAGTTATATGTAGAAGATTTAAGTTTAGTTGTTGCTTCTCTAATTGATGATTTGCTTTGAGTTGAGAATGTAACTAATCATGATGTTGCAAGGCATGCTTCTCAGTTTTATGTGGGTGAAGAAGTTGAAAGTTGTGTTTCAAGTGATGTGAACATTGTTGCTGATCTAGTATGTGATGAAGAGGTGTCATATGAAGAAGATGATGAGATGTCTTCATATGAGTCAGATGCAATAGGAGAAAAAGAAAGCAATAATGGAATTGAACATTCATAAGAAAGTGAAGATATGATTTATTTTTCTAAATCTAAAAGTGAAAATGCTTCTTAGTTTTTGCATTATACAAATCAGTTAGTTGATGAAGAATTTGAGAGTGATTTATCCTCTAGCTATAAAGATAAAGAAATGGTGAGTCAAATTGATGATAGTGAATTTGAGTATGAAGACTTCAAGGAAGGGTTGTCAAATGTTTTTACAGTAGACAATAAAGTTTTAGCATATAGTGAAGGGTTTAGAAATGAATCATGGCCTAGTCATAATGATTATCCTAAACATGATAATGAAGAAAACGTATTTATGGATACTATATGCATGGTAGAAGAAATGGAAAGTGATTCTTCACCTAATTCTAATTTTTCTTCATATGTTAAGAGTCTCCATGAAGATGAAATGGGTAATGAATTTAAGGTTTATACTAATGTTTTATATGATGAAGTCTTGGATAATGATCATCCCATCTTTTGTCAGAATGTTCAAAAAGGATCCATGCATGGAGTGATCAATCCATTGTTTGAAGAAGACATGGAGGTTTCATATTTAGTAGAAGATGATTTTAATGGTGACACACTACCATACTACTGTAACAAATCAGATTGTTCTTCTTCCATTTGTGACAGTGAAAATTCTAATGATGCTACATTTTGTGAGCTCAAGGATGAGGTACTTGATGGGGTTGTCTTTGAAAATAAGGCAGCACTTCATAGTAAGTTTCATGATGATTCATATGAGGTAAGAGCTAATCAGCTTTTCAATTGTGATGATGATGATGAGGTGTTAGATGAAATGGTTATTGAAAATCTACCTGCACCTTTCATGGAGTTTCATGATGAATTCTTTAATGCAATTGATCCGTTTGCTAATTGTAAAGAATCAGTGGAGAGCCCTGGATTATTTTTAGTCATTGATAAGGATAAAGGCATTGGTGAGTATAAATGTGGATACTCATTTGAATGTCAACTGGCTGTACATGGAGATACACATTTTCAAGGTGTGTCTAGTCTTTTTCCCAAATTTGATAGCATGCATATTTCATTTGTTGAAGATAGTTATCAGTTTGATCCTTGTATTTTTGAGCATGGTGATCCCTGTTTTCATAGTGAGCATTATGTTAAAGATGTCCTGAGTATGCACTATGAAAGTCAGGAAAGTTATTTTGTTTTGCCAGCTGAGCTAGTTAAAGATTTTATTATGATTGGTAAAATTGATGGAAAAGTTTTTTCCAGCTTACCTCAAGGAAAAGTTAATGAGAATCAAGTGTTTGACAGAGGTAAAAGGTTTGAAGAAGTTTCAGTGGCCTGGGGTCACCATCTTGTACAGTTAGAATAGGTTTCCTTGCTTTCAATTTTGTTCAAGAAAGATTTTGAGTGGTCTTCTCATCCGGAGATATATTTTCTTGCCATGCCCACAAGGGGCATGCATCCCTAGACAGAGCCTCTGTTGCTACTAAAAATTGCATTTCCATTTTGAGTACCTAGTTCTAAGTTTTGAGCCCCTATGAACGCTTTTCATGCATGCGTACTTGGCTATTTTTCTAATGCCTAAGTGGTGTTGTATGTTTTTAACACCCTTCATTAAGCCTATCCATATGTTCCATAATGATAAATTGGCATTTTGAACCATTCTGCGAAGTCCCATTTTGAGTTGTTTTTAGTTTTGCATTTTCTGCCTAAGTGTCAAACAATGATAGGAGGGCATGTTTGCATTTCAATATCTTTTACCCAGTTAAGATTCATAGCTTTCCACTTGAGAAAATTTAATATGCATAATAGAGAACCTATTTTTTAAGTTTCAAGTCATTTTGAAACCATTTGACTAGGTTTCAAACCCCTCAAAGTTGGTCAGTTACCTATGTTGTAAATCTGCATATTGTTCATATTTTCGGGCATCCCTATTTGATAGACTATAACTTTTGACCAGTTGACCCAAATAAGAAAATTCCTTTTGCATCATGTTCTAGGGGTCAGATATTTTCTATGCTCTAGATTTGAGCTTATGACAAATTTGTTTGATAAGTTTTCAAACGTGATTTCACTTGCAATTTTTAAAAGTTTCACTGGTAACCAGAAGTGTAGATTGATCAAGAGCCCTATTCAAGATGTCATATCTTTGAGTCTATGATTGGTGGGACCAAATGGTTTATTCCTCTATGTTGTATATGGAAAATACTATAAGCATGCCAATTTTCAAGTCTAAATCTGTTTGCACAGTTTTCCAGGGTCATTTCATTTGCAAAAAATACTATTTTACTAATGTTTCCTGTCCTGCAAATCCAGGTAGCCAACTTCAGACGCTTGCCAAATGTGTCCCATGATTCCTAATGAGCCCAAATTGTAGGATCACATTCTTCTCATGACAATGTATTGTTGTCCTAGTTTTCAGAACCGCACATGCCCATTTGCCCAATTTTCGAAGCCATTTCCAAATGCAATTTCCAGTTCTCTGACATGTTCATTTGTAGGTAATTTTAATTGGGCATGTTCGGAGCTCAATTTATTTTGACCCTAATGTCATCATGCAAAGAGTCTTTATAGGCCTATTGAACGTGTTGAAGAGATAACATATCCAGAGTTTCGAAGCCTGGCTAGGTGTTTATGTCAGTTTTTAAAGCTAGGCAACAAGCCTCTTGACACAATTTTCATAGTGCTGTGGAAATGATTGAATTAAGGGAATGAGGGTGTGTTATAAGTTTTATTTAGGGAATCCCTTTTAAAGGGGAATAATAATATTCCTTACTTATTTTAGTAATTAGCTTGAGCAATAGGTGGCATTGGCTCCATCAATTATCAATGAATTTTATATTTAACTTCTCTGATGTCCAAGGCAGCTATTTAATCATGGGAGAACACCCACATGATGAATAGATCTATAGAACAACTAGGATTGGAACTGGAGCAGGCCACCTAAAAAAAGGCGGTTGGGGAAGACATTTTTTATTATCAAAAAGACATCCATGATTGAGCTACACTCCACACCAAGAGGAAAATGAAGCCACTGCACAAAAAGGGTAAACACACAGAGCTCCCATGGCAAGAGGGCAACCTGTGGATAGAGCACGTGACTGGAGGGAGAGGCAGGCCCTATCAAGCAAGGAAGTTTTCCCTTGGCCAAAGATACCAATTTTCCACAGCCCACGGCTTAGGCAAGCATGGAATTTTTTGAATAAAGAACATGCAGCTACAGGTTATACGTTGGGGAGAATGTGCAGATTTGTAGGCAAAAATTGTTTATGCACAAGAAGAGTACATGCCACTACATGCAGAGGAAGATGCAAGAATGAGTTGCCCTTTAATCTGCTAATCACGTAAGGAGCTAGGGTGGCTAAAAAAAGACAAGGGCACCCCTGCAAGAAAATATGAATCCACATGTAGAACAAAGGAGGCCTCTCACCTGGGGCAGCTACTAGAGCTTTAATCCCATATGCACGGGATTTTATGTTTTCATCTATTTTAAAATAAGTGAGGCTCGAGGGTATAGTGTCTTGAAAGACACAAATGTTGTGTAACACCAAGTTGGTGCATGGAGGCACCCACACAGGAGACAAGATTCAACTAAGTTTTGAAAGCGCCATGTGGCCCAATATCACTGCCCATAATGTGATTGGAAAATGAGGCTTGTTCTTGTGCAATATTATGATGATGTCATGTGTTCGGGGGCCAGTGTTGAAAGGGTCATGATGTTATGATTCTACCATGAGATCATGACCAAAGATATATGGTGTTGCGATCTTACACCCTCGTTGAGAGATTGTAAAAACAATTTTTTAAGGGTGAGATATCACGAGGAATTCGTAGTATCGAGAGGGTCAAACTTTCTTGTGGAGATGCTACGAATTAAAAATTAATTAAATGCTTGTTGTAATATTGTGATGGTTGAATAAAAATAAAAATAAATTGCCCATCATATGATCGGGGGAGTAGAATTATAGGGGTGCGATATCACGACAGGAGAATTAATATGATTATCATAATGTAGTTTTTCATATGATCTGAGGAGTGATTTTCAAATGCTATGATGTTACAATTTCATCATAATATCGTAGGTGCATAAAATTCATAAATTTCAACTATTTCATTTAAAACGGAAAGACAAAGTGGGGCCTGCTCAGTGAATCTGGGATCGACACATGGCAAAAGGGGAAAAATGGAAAATGATTTAAAATCCAAAATTGCAAGTGATTTCAATGCTCAGTTTTTAAAATTGAAAGATTTGAAATATTTTTAATGTTTTATATAGTTCAACTATATGAACTTTAAAAATTTTTCAAGTTTAATTTCTTTGTTCAGTCTAGGAGGCAGATATTCAGAATGGTCTCAAGGGGGCAATTTTTGTCTAAAATGTATAGTGTAATATACCGCTGGAACTAGAAAAGAGAAAATTTTCCATTTTGGCAGTCAGATTTTGAGCAGGTGTCAGCTGGTAGCAGCTACAATAAGTTTTTTGATTTTGGGGGCTTCTGAGTGAAAAGTGGAAATTTAATGTTGGAGATGAAATTGCAATCAGATATAGAGATATTTTCATCTGATTTGACTTCTCCAGAAATTTGAAAGATGATCTAATGGTTTTTTAATGTAGATGGGAGAAGTTATGTTTTTGGCAACAACACTAGTGAATTTCACAGCAACAACAAAAGTGACATGTTGAGATCAGGTTTTTGGAGCCTCAGTACAGATTGAGATGATTTCTTGATACTTCTTCATGAGCTATTTGTATATTTGTAGGTGAGATATATCAGATATTTTGGGATCATTTATGGTTTTCAATTGTAGGTAGATGAGGAAGTTCAGTTTCAGCAACTTCAGATTGAAGACTCTTTCAGTAGGACACATGTCAAATGTAGATTACATTTCCTGAAGGATCTTCTCTCCTATATATCTTCTTGTTCTGCTTATTGTAAGGGTTCCAATTGTTTGAATATTTTAGGAGGATTGTGAGACCAGTCTGGTTCCAATTTCTTGAGTTTTCTCATAGTTGTGATACCAATTTTCTTAGTGTTCTCCTGTTATGAACAACATATTGTATTCCTTTTGAGGCATTTCATATTACACAATCATTTGTTGTGTATTTTCTGAGTTTTGATGTGCAAATGATGTATTATTTTCAAGGAAATTAATACAAGAGTTTCACCTTTCTTAGTTTCATTCTGATTCTCATCTCCTTCTATTACTTGCAATGTTCTATGCTTAAGAACTAAGGTCTCGAACTCAGTTGCAACCCCTTAAGGTTGTATATTAGGAAAAATTTTCTATTGGAACAAAGAAGCCAAGTAAATGCTTGTTTATACTGATAGGGTTGCAGGTTACACCAGAAGGATTTTATAATAAGTACGAGAGTTGTTATGAAGATTGATGTCTGTTTGCAAGTCAAATAGATAGATCATATGCTTGAATATATGAGTATACTTTAGGTATCCATCTACATGTTAAGGTTCAGTTGATGCCCAATGGATAAGGGATTGGTCAACTTCAAGGATACATGTTCTCTATTGTTGCATACTTGGGTCATGTTGAGATACAAATCTTAATCGAATATCTTTCCTTTTTGTTTAAGAATTAAAAAAGTTTTCCCTCACTTAGTTTATCAGGTTCATGTGCTTTTTTATCAGCTATTTCACCCATGAATGCTTGCATAAACATAGAAGATTAAGCAATTTAATCTATTTTCTAGATTCAGTTGTATGCCTTTACACTGATACCATATAAAGAGTCTAAGGTCCACCCGCCTAGGTCTAATAGAGCCTGAAGAAGAAGAAGGATTTATCCTTATAGTTTATCCAAGACTACAGTCAAGTGCATCCATTATAAGAATTTTCTAACCTTAGATGTATTGGTCTATTTTCTTGGTTATTTCCAAAACTGTTAAATCAAGAGCTAACACATCGTTCCTCCCAATTGTCAATAGCATCATTAGACCATCCTAGGCCCTAGCCATCCCTTTGTGCATAACATCCCAAGTCACCAAAGAGATCATCAGTATTATCATTGTAGGAATGTCACTCCTAAAACATACTACATCATATGCAGAAAGAAATCTAACATGCTACAACATATGCATAAAGAAATCTAATCATGCAAAATAAAGCATAAGATGACTCTACAAGTAGATGACATCATCTATCATATGCTAATCATCAATATAAGGATAAATTTCCATAATAATGATCCAAGAACAGAATGAAGATAAATATCAACCAAAAATGCTCCAGCCACAGTGTCTCAAATGGATCGCAAATGGTAAGAGTGAAGAAGCACTACCACTTGACTATTTGGGACCTAAATGGCCCACTCCCACCATGCTGAGGAGATAATATCAAATATCAAATAGGTTATCAAATCACATAGCCCAAGCACTCTCTAAGTCCAGGAATCCTAAAAGTATACTAACTCAAAGGTTTCAACATAGACCGACATCTATACCTAGAGGCACACAAGACGCGTAAGAAACCTACTATGTAAGCGGAAAACTGTCATCACATGAATCATGCTAGAGTAACCCTAGAATAGACCTCGGCCCCCTAGTGATCCATATGTAGCCACTAGTATCCTCTTGTACTAACAAGGCATACTATGAAATGCAAGGTTGCAACCAAGCATTCTCTCTACTCCCATCCTAGTCTGTACTAGCACTCGAGGCATGGGTGAGAACATACAATTATCTTATTAGGCTCATTTAAGTCAGTATTTAGTGTAATGTTTTCACTTATTAAATAACCTACAATGAGTTACCCTAGCAACCACTTAGGGCCCCGACCCCCATTGCAAGCCACTTCCTGACACTAATGTAGATAACCTACCCTAAGCTTATGAAATCACAAAATCATAGAATTACCTTAGTCCTATACAAGTGACTGGAAACAATCATAAAGATAATCATAAGATCATATCAATTCTCTGCAAGCAACCAAAAAGCATCATATGACAATTCATAGTATCCATAAGTTCTCAACGAGCAATTGGGAAATATCTCAAAATAATACTGATCAAAGACTTCCAAAATGGTCAAATCATACATATCACAACATAACATCCTCAAGATGAAACAAGCGCTTCAGTCCCATCAAGGCGATTGGAAAGTAATCCAAATATATAAAACCACACACATCATAGAGCATGCCATCGCATTACCATGGTTGGGTTTAAAAAGATTGAGATCAAAGACATCATCATGACATCACATATCATAACCCCCAAGCCTCTAGTAGACATCATATAACTAGTTAACCATCTAGTCAACCCAAAAACCCAAAACAGATATCACAGAGAAACACAAAATGTAAGCACATGTTTTGGTTTCATTAAAATCACATAGTTGAATAAAGTGTGGGGTTTCAGTTTTCATTTTAGATTTAGATATCAAGGGAAGGAAAATTGTATGTTTTTTTTTTCCTAGCCCATGTATTTGTTTTGATAGATCAAAGTTTTCCCCCATAACTCTTCAAGTCAATTTTTTAAAATATTCTAAGGGTATTTTTCATACTCGCTATATTGAAAATGACCCCTCCTTCTATATTTTAAAATCAAATTCTCTAAATTACTCTAGGAAGGATTATTCTTTCAAATCATCTATCACTTTCAAATAACTCGATCTACAATATCAATAATTTATAAAACATCCCCATAACCTGTAATTAATCTAATTTATATTAATTTTTAAATATAAACTATATCATTAATTGATATCTATTAACTTAATGACTAAATAAAATATCATTAACAAATTATATAATAATTAATAATTATAAATTATTAATATATAATAATTAACATTAAACAACAAATTTTGTAAAACACTTAATAAATGAATTGAAAATAATATATATTTACTCTTACTTGCACGGTACGCAGTACCTACTGTCGTAGGTCTGCACTGACAACAGGTATAGAGTACCCCTGTTGTCGCAGTACTTGCGACGGTAGGTACTCTGCCACCCACAAAGGTAAAGGGGTACGGGTTCATCCCTCCCAAATACCTTTTAATATATATATTTTTTATTTTTATTTTTTTTAATAAAACATTTTTCCCGAATGCGTTTCAAATTAATTTTTTTAATAAATAATTTCATTTACAGAGACCCCGACCAAGTTCAAAATAGTTTTCCACTATATCATTTTTTTAATATAAATTTTTTTATTTATAGTTTAAATTACGAAATATGCACAACCATATATTTTAAATGAATATATATATATATATATCAAGATCAAATCCAAAGTATGAATGCAATGTATCCCCTTTTGAATTTATCTATTTATTCCTTCTAAGAAGATTCATCTATAACATTTAAACCCTAGCCCAATAAATTCCTCAAATCTACATATGTTGTGGTTTTCTCATACAAAAATTTAAATATCCATGATAAGAATGCACATAACTAAAACATTCAACACATCAAATCCTCAGAAAGCATTCAGAAGACACGAAGAAGACAGGAAGTGGAAGAAACAAAATAACATATGCAAAATCATGAGTGTCTACCTAGACACTGATGCTAATTCACTTCTCCTCAGAATCTGTAGAGTAAAGCCCCTTCCTTCTCCAACATTCGCAGATCCACCCAGAAATGCACACCGAGCTATTGGAGTGCCGAAATATAAGGACCTCTCGGGAATCACCTAGAATGTCTCTAGAAACAACCAGAAGATAAGATAAGCGTTGGCAACTAAGCACAAGCCTTTTCCAACCTTCTAGATGAGTCACAAAGTTGTAGACACCATGTGCTTAATTTGTGTGCTAACTCTTGTGTTGTAGACACGCGTGCATAAAAAAGGTGCGCATACTCCTAGGTAGACTTATCACTTTTATTTTAATTCTTTTATTATTATTATTTTAAATTATTTTTTATTTATTATTAAATTCTTTTAATTAATTAATTTCCCATTTAATTAATTAAAATTAAAATATCAAAATATCATAATATCTTTTTTTTTTTTTTTTTAACTTTTTAATTTTCCCAAATAATTAGATCACCAATTAAATCTTTTAATTTATACTTAATTAATAGAAAATTCACCAGACCTCCAAAATAAAATATGAAAACCCATCATAGAACAATCCATGCAAAATCAGTCTAAGGGGTTAAAATCACAAATTACATCATCTGATGCATTCAGAGGGTGAAACATCTTAGATACTTGTCCTACCTTTCTAGGACAAATGGTTTAAGGGTTTAGGATTTGGACTTGAGAATTTATCTCCCTTCTCTTACCATTGAGATAGTGTGATAGGGTACGCTCATCCTGGCAATTTAGGGAAGTCGATACCCAGTACCTGCAACCTACATAATTTCCATGCATGTACATACACAATATATATATGCTAAGCTAAACAGGTAATGGCAAGAAGTGGTGCATCATTTAGATCTTAACTAGCAGGTGACTACGACTCCCTTCCTTAACCACATAAGAAATGCCATACATAAAGAAAACAAACACGCACACCATACACATGCAGTATGGGGTAAGTATCCATAAGACAATGCATATAATAATCCATCTAGCTAAACATCATTAGTAACTGAGAATAATGTGATAATCATCATGCATAGAAAATTCACCAGACCTCCAAAATTAGATGTAGAGTCCAAGTAATCTCATCATATATCACTGAATCTGAAACACAATATCTGATAATCTCAAAACAATGCTACTAACTATAAAACATAAAACTAGCCTAACAAAGTTCGGTAATGATAGCAACAATGTAAACTAGGAAATGCAAACTAGGGTTAGGCACTACATCCACCCCCCTTAGGATTAGGCTTACTCCTAGAAGCCTACAAACAAATAGGGATATAAATCCTGTAATCTAGTTGCATCCTCCCATGTAGCTAAAGAGTCATCAGTAGGGTCCCATTGGACCCTTACCTGCTCTATGGTTCGACCCTTGAGGGTCAAATCTCGCTGCTCTAGAATACGAACTGGCTCCAAAGCCAGCTGCCCGTCCTCTACCTGCAACACATTCCAATTAAGAACATGTACTACATCAGGGATATACTTTCTAAGTACTAAAACATGGAACACATCATGAATGTGAGTTAGGCTAGGCAATAAAGCAAGGTGATAGGCAACTAGGCCAATCCTCTCAAGAATCTCGAATGGTCCCACAAAGCGAGGTGCTAGCTTCAAACCCTTTCAATAATAGATCAGACTCCTCCACATATGTACTCTCAAGAATACTTTGTCTCCCACAACAAACTGCTTATTTTTCCTATGTGCATCAGCATACTTTTTCTGCTTATCCTGTGCCGTAGTCAAGTGCTCACAGATATGCACTACCTATTGCTCCATATCACAAAGCATCTCAAGTCCCAAAAGGATGTGATCCTCAAGACTATCCCAACTCAAAGGTGTATGACAAGGTCATCCATATAAAGCCTGGAATGGTGCCATGCCAATAGAAATGTGATACCTGTTGTTATAAGCAAACTCCACTAGGTAGAGATAGTCTTCCCAATGTGTCTACCTATCCATCACATAAATCCTTAACATGTCTTCTAGAACCTGATTCACTCTCTCTATCTAACCATCTATCTCTAGGTGATGTGCCAAACTGAAATTCAATTGTGCTCCAGGCTCATGCTATAGTGATGTCCAAAATGCAGATGTGAATACAAGATCCTTATCCAAAATCATCTTTTAGGGAATACCATGTAGTCTAACGATGTCACGCATGAAAACATTAGCTATAGATGCTATAGTATAGGAAAACCTAATCAGTGAAAAATGTGCCACCTTAGTCAACTGATCAACGGTGACGATGATAGCATCATGAACATGAGCAGTCATAGGTAATCCTACTATGAAGTCCATAGAGATGATGTCCCATTTCCATGAAGGAATGAGATTTGGTTGCAAGAGTCCTGCCGGATGCTGGTGTTTTACCTTGACTCTCTGACACTCAAGACGCCTAGCCACATAATCAGCAATGTCATGCTTCATCCCATACCAATAGAATAAATTTCACAAATCAGTATGCATCTTCTTGACACTTGGATGTACTGAGTAAGGTGCACGATGGGCCTCTGCTAGAATCAAGGTGTGAAGATCATCCAGTAGTGGCACATAAATCCTTCCTGAATGTCTCAAAAGGCCATCTGACTCTAGGAAATAGCCTAAAACTTACCCTCCAAAGGTCTCCTTGAAACTATCTCTCTGCACACCTCTTGACACCAAGAATTGGTAGGAAGTGCCTAAAGAATTTGACTCCTCAAATCAACACTAAGAGTCATAGACGATATCACACGTCTTCTGTGACTCAAAGCATCTACCACCACATTCTCCTTCCCTTGAATGTACTTTACCTTGAAGTCATACTCACATAGAAATTCCATCCATCACCTCTGGCGAACATTCAGATTAGGCTGAGTGAAAATGTACTGAAGATTGCGATGATCACTATGTAATTCAAATCTATGCCCCAACAAGAAGTGTCTCCACCTTGTCAAAGCATGAACTACTGCTAATAACTCAAGATCATGTGTAGGATAATTCAACTCATGATCCTTGAGCTTATGCAATTCATATGCAATTGCCCACCCATTCTGCATCAAAACTACTCCAATCCCCTCAAGGGAAGCATCTGTACACACCATGAAATCACCTTCCAGATTAGGCACTACTAAGCTCAGTGCACTAGTCAAAAGGTCCTTGAGCTTTTGAAATTCTTCCTTGCATTTATCCATCTAAATAAACTTCTTTCCCTTCCTCTGAAGGGAAGTGATAGGATGCGTTATTATGGAGAAGTTTTGGACAAATCTACGATAATAACTAGCTAGACCCATGAAACTACAAATCTTTGACATAGTAGTGGGTGTAGGCCAATCTACTATTGCTTGGATCTTCACAAGGTCTACAAAAATACCCTCACCTGATATGATGTGCCCTAAATACTGTATCTCTGATTGGAAGAATTCACACTTAGCCACATTGGGATAAAGCTGATTATCTCTCAAGCACTGCAAAACCAATCGTAGATGTTCCTCATGCTCCTTCTGAGACTTAGAATATATCAATATATCATCAAGGAATACAAGTATAAATCTATCAAGATAAGATCGAAACACCCCATTCATCAAGCTCATGAAAACTGATGGAACATTTGTCAGCCCAAAAGGTACCACTGTGAACTCATAGTGCCCATAGTGAGTTCAAAAAGTGGTCTTGTGAATGTCAACTTCCTTTATGAGAAGATGATGGTATCCAGACTTGAGGTCGATCTTGGAGAACACTATAGCTCCCTTGATTTGATCAAATAAATCATTAATCCTTGGTAAAGGATGTTAGAGTAAATAATTAATTATTAATTATTTATTCTATTTACTTAAGCTTACTTAGGTAAATGCATTTCATTTATTAGTTGTAGCCTAGGAGTTTGTTATAAGTTGTTGACAATATGAGAGTTTGTTCTCTCCTAAGTCATACTTATCCTCTCACCTTGTTTGAGGACTTTCCACCTCATGTAGATGTATGCTTAGTTGTCACCCTTATCTCCTAGCATCTTCTAGCTTGTTCTAGGAGATTCCTTGAGCTCTTTATATTCAAGCTCCCTCATTGTATTTCACATATCACATTTTGCATATTGTAAATACGTATTTTCTTGTGTTGCAATATTTTCTCTCTCATGTCCGTTTCAAGATTTTTCCCTTGCTCCATGCTCTTCCTTCCTTGGCTTCCCTTTGATAGGTTATTGCATGCAGGTGATCTTGGGCATCTTCGAAGTTGGATTTCATCAATTCCAACATGGTATCAGAGCCTCCCTGCTGCTGCTTCGTTGAAGGATTTTTGAAGCCATGATTTGGAGTCACAAACCCTAGTTTGTTTGTGAATTTTTCTTCAAATCGGGGGAACACCGAATTTTTAGAGCACATTGGACCCAAATGGATGCTACCATTAGATCCAGAAGGCTATTTGCAGTTAGGATTCATATAAAACTTGTTGATTTTGGAGACAAGGCTCTAGGAGGAAATTTTTTTTAGCTCGGAGGACCTTCCATATGGTCGTACAAGTGCGCAGGCTTTTAAAATAAAAAATTACACAGAGCGGCCACAACGGGGCCCCTCACGCTCCGCCTATGCCCCGCTGTGATAGATTGCGCCATCGCAGGACCTCCATAACCCCGCTGCCACCGGCAGGCCTCCCCTGCACTACTCTCCTACAACCTCCACCAGGTGTTTCCACTCCTGCATTCTGCCAGTGAGTTCCTCCACCAGTGATTAGTGGTCTGCCTCTACTCGAGCACAATCAACAGTGTCAACTAGTGCGTGGGTGATATATGGCCTAGGTGCCACATGGCACCTTGTCATGTGAACCCACCACGTCACCCATGCCACATCAAATTTTTCCACGTGGCTTCTTTTTTGCTATGACGGCTAGTGGGCCATCAATTATAAGCCACTAATTTAATGACATTAGCATGACATCATCATTGCATTAGCCCATTAACTTGGATTGGCTCTGATACCAATTGTTGAAATATTCAAATATGGAAAGAGTACTTATGAGAGGGGGGGTGAATCATAAGTATCATACTTTAGAAAATTTTTTTTAACTTAAAGTAAATTGCATGCATGTAAATACATCAAATAAACATGTAACAAAACTCATGCATCAATAACTCATAACACTAGAATTTGGTAACCCAGAAACCCTCCAGGAATAAGAAGGTAAAACTAGGGTGGGGATGATACCCACAAAAATTACTGCAGCAATATTGTTCAACCACTTCTAATGGTTTGCCCTATTAAAGGCTTTACATTGTGTCAATAGTGACCTGGTTAGAGGATTTCAAAACACTTAACATGAAGTGTTACCCTGTTAAAGGATTTCATCACCTAGTTAAAGGATTTATCGAAATAGCTATTAAGCTAACCTATCACCATAGGATTTTTCATTCTAATACAATTGCTAGAGAGTATTAGGTACAATAAACCTGACTGATTACAATCCTTGATTGATGATTGCAGGGACTTGTTCTGCTTTCTCTGATCTGGATCCTTTTTTGATCTGATAATCCTCACTTCTGAAAATAGAATTCCTTGTGAACCCTTGTATATCTTCTCATACCTCTTGTCTCTTACATTTTACAATGAAGTTTCATCTTCCTTATAAAGAAATTTTAAGATTTAGGGTTAGGTATGGATCTACGATCCATATTCAATCTTCATTTTCCGCTCAATACTTATCTTTTGCTGATTGGTTGCATGCCTTTAGCATTTTTCTTATTGGCTGCATGCAAATTGCATAGGAAGAATAAAAGATTCGATCTCATCATTAAATCCTTCGAGATTTACCTTATGTCAGCTGTAAAAACTATTTGCATCATAGTTTGTGCAATTACAAGCTCTTATGCTGATATACTGAGTTACTCGACTCCTGAAGTATTGCTGATGCTCGACACATGCTGTTTCTTGGATAGCTCAACACTTAAAAAACAAAATTGTATTACTCGACACCTTATGTTACTCGACACTTGTTAACAGTTGGCACCTATTAACACTCGACACTTGTTAACACTCGGCACCTATTAACACTCGACACTTATTAAAACTCAGCACCTAAACTTCACTCGATATCTGATTTTCACTCGGTAGCTGATCTTCACTCGGCATCTGAAAACTACTCGACACATGAAGATCACTTGGCATGCATGATGTACTCGACATCCAATGTGGAATATGTTTAAGTGTGTTGGCACTCAAGTGTCAAAAAAACATTATGATGTTAACAATCTTCCCCTTTGACATGAGTGACAAAAACACTTAACTGACCTTATAAGTACATTTACTAATCTGACTGGTATGTACATATTGAAAACTTTGATCAAAATTTGTGACTTACAATATATACCTGAAAATTTTTGTAACTCCCCCTGAGTTGATTGTGCCTTATCTGTATATTGATGCTCCTCCCGTGTATCTGTATATCAATGCTCCTCCTGTGTATCTGTTCTCCCCTTATTAATCTATATCTCCCCCTTTACAATCTATATCTCCCCCTTTTTGACACTTATGTCAAAGAATGTTTAAGGGTTAAGACCATATTTAGCCAAAAATGTGCTATTTACCTCCATAATAATTCTGAGAGCTGCAACCCAATTATTCAAAGCAATTTCTAGTGACTTATGCTGGATAGCAATCTTGATAGCAAGTTGAATAAGTCCATCTAATGTAGAAAGATTTGGATCTTTCTTGAGTACATTTTCAGCATATACTTGCTCTTTATGGAGTATCTCTAAATGTGGGGTAATGGAGGATTGGAGCTGTATTACTCTGGCCTTAATATTAGCCTCATCTACTATTAAGACAACTATTTCTTTGTGAGTGTGAAGCAATTGAGCAAAATGCTTATCACTTTGAGCTGGATCACTTGGTAGTTGCATGCTTGAAATGATTAGATTTCTTTCCAAGCTCAGTATCTTTTGGCTTGTTTCTTGTGTGAAGTATGAAAAATCACACAACTTTTTGTACAGTGAGAATATATTCTCAAGTACCTTCTTTACCTTATCAATACGCTTTGTCAATTCTACTTGTGACAGTGCAATTTTTCTTGATATTTTCTCATTTACTTTCCCTTGAAATTTTCTTTCTAACCATTTCATAAGTTTTGCATTGGTTTCTAGGTCTTCATTTGTCACCTGGTCAACAATATTTGTTAGTCGCTCTATGATATGCTTTGACTCATTTGGTGATTGCAAACTGAAGGCATCCATAAAGATGTCCTTGATCTCATAAAGTGTTTGCTTATTTTTATACTCTTTCCTGAGTATTTCCTATCTTTTCCTTCTATTTAGTGCATCCTACACCTCATTGATTTGATCAATGGTTATTGATTTTGAGTCATAGCTCTGTATGACTACCTCTTCATCTAATTCAGGGTCTCCATAGTGAAGTACCCTTGCAACTCTGGTAGTACTGGATGATGGTACTGAAATCTGCAATGGCTGGTGTGAAGGAGTTCTCGAGGTAGGAAAATTTATTAATGTTTGAATTGCCTCTTATTCTTTAGGGGTTTTTACTATTTCCTCTTCCTTCTGTCTACCATGATCAATTATTGTTATCTATGGAAGTGCACTTTGTATTTGTGCTGTAGGATCAGATGTAATAGTTTGTCCTATTTGTTCTTTTCCTTTTTCTACAGCTGCACTTTGCTTTTGTCTTGTAACATCAATTATACTTGTTGGTATTTCAAATTGACTACTAGTAGTTGTGATAGAAGGTGGTTCTTGTATATTCACCTTATCTTTAACTGTACTTTCTACTAGTTTTTGTAACTCATCTATACTGACCAATACTGGATCTGCACATAATATTGCTTGTTGTGTTGATTGGTCAAGAATTCTTTTCAGATCTTCTACAGTTAGTGGATTGATATTCTGACTAGAAGTATCAGGAACATTAGTTATTGTTATTGTATCTGAAGATGGGATGGATGCTTGTGGAGGGCTAGGGGTGGCAATTGTGTGTCTTGCACACTCTGATCTGGTTGCTCTTTTGGCTCAGCTATTGCCATTGTATCCTGTTTTTGTGTCTCTTCCTCCTCTCCATATTTCTTTTCTTCTTCTTCTTTCCTCTCTTGTTCTCTCCTCTTTTCTTCTTCTTCTTTCATTTTTCTCCTCTCCTCTATTGTTATAGCTGCTTCTTCCTTGTATTCTTCTTCAAGAAAATCTTCAATATTTTTATACAAATTCTTCCACGATTTCATTGTTCTTTGAACAATTTCTTCTATTCTGTTTTGAAGTATAAAGAATGCCTTATATTTGAGTGTAAACCTGTTCTTATGCCTTTTGACTACTTTACTAACTTTTTCTCTGGTTAAATCTGGCAATACACTAGCTAGGGTTGATTCCCTCATCTCCTTCTCCATTTTAAAGCAAAAATGCCATATGTCTTCTACAATTTTTAACAGCTCCTTTGGCAATTGACCATCTAGTTCAAGTGGAGTGTCCTTGAACTGTGCCATCATTCCATACACTGTTTCTTCTATTTTATTTTGTTCTTCTTTATTAAATTTACTAAAATCTACTTTATTTAAATTATTCAAGTCACCATTTGCAATCTTTTTACATAAGGTATCAACTGATGAATTGCTTACCTTTTCTGTTTGTTCTTCATCATCAGTGTCATGTTGAGCCACATATCTTCTTTTCCTTGGCTCTTCCTGTGATTCCTTGACTTTTTTCTTCTTGGTAACTTCCTCTTTAGCCTTTTGAGTAGAGGCTCTTGTTGATGCTTGTGTTGTTGACTTTTGAGGTGATGGAGTGGCAACTTTCTTCGATCTGGGCTTGGCTGAAGGTTGTTCTGTTGCCTTTCTCTTCTTTGACTTGGCTTCAATTGGTGCTTCCTTGGCTTCTTCTTCCTCTACAACTTCCTCCTTGTCTTCTCCAAGACCTTGAGTTAGTTCCATTTTCCCTTGTTCCTGCTCATCTTCATCCTCACTTTCATCTTCTTCTTCTTCTTCCTTAGTCTCAATTTCTTTGCCAAACTTCTTCTTGATCTTCTTGATTAATTTATCTTTCTTTTTCAATGTAGAAGCATTTTTTAATTCCATGTTTATTTTTGATCTTACCACATCATAAGTGCCAAAATGTGGTGCATTTTTATCTGCTTCTTCTGCCAATAATGCAGTTATTACTGCTGATGCCTCATCAATATTGATTTCGTATCCAAATGGCCTTAGCCATCTTACCCTTGGTATTACTGCTTGAATGTAAGTAAAATCAATGTCAACTAAGAAACATATATCATTAGTATGCTTTTCCACTAATGAAGTTGGTATCCTTGACCTTTGCTTCATGGCTTTCTTGAAATCTTCAAAATAGCTTGTCATCAAAGTATCAAAATTTTCTCCCATTTGCTCTATATATTCATTTATTTGTGCAATGATGGTTCTGTCATTCCTCCATGCTATTTTACCAAAAGAGGGAAATTCATTCTATACATAAAAGAATATGCAAACTAAGATTGCTCCAAATTTTCATTGTGTGCCCTTTGTTCTTCTTATGGCAGCTAGATTTTCATTTATCTATTGCAGTTGCAATTCTGCAAGATCATAGGTATGATCCTTTTTCACCAATTTGTAACCTACATCTACTGCAATGCATGGTACACTGTTAAGTCTACTGGATTGATAGAATTTGTGAGCAATAACTCTAACAGCAAACTCAACTAGAGGATCCTTTATAGTATGAATTGTCATTCCTCTTTTGTTCCATTGTGCACTAGTATTCCTTTCAATGACCTCCTTTGATTCACTTCTTAGGGTCTTGTACTGATCTAGGGTTGGGTACCCTGTTACTCTATGTATAATTTCCTTTGTCAATTTGATGGGCATATCTTCTAACCACAAGTTTCCACCATGGATTCTCCTCAGTACAAGTCTAATCCATTCAGTCTTGAATACGGTGGGAAAACTTAAAACTCGGGTCAAACCCTTCCTTTCAACGATTTTAAATTCTTCTTTCAGTACTCCATCTACACATAATTTATCGTAAGCTTGTCTAATTTCCATGTCTCCTAGAGCTCCTATCTTACAATTGTAACATTTTCTCACATCTTGAACCATTACAACTTTTGGGGGAATGTGGGAGAGAGCCCCGACTGGGTCATTTTTGTAAGCAACTTTGGGAATAGGGTGGAAATCAGGTTGCTTCACTTCATTTAAAACTAACTGGACTTTAAAAGACTCTTTCTCCTCGAATTTCTTTGAACTTGACGCCATTTTGTGAACTAGGGTTTATACAACAAATGGGTATAAAACTACGTAGCTTGGCACAAATGAAAATACCTTTAGATCTATGAAAAATGTGTTGAATGAGGTTGCAATCTGCTTGAAATACTAGATTCTTGCTATGAAGTCGCTCAACTCTCTTTCTTTTCCTTTGCTTCTTGATCGTGATGCAAAAAATTGATTGAAATCGTGATAATATACCCTAATTTCATCGCATTGAATGCTCAACTACCAACTCGACTTCTAAAGAAATTTTGACCTAACTCAGCTTCCATTGGAGTTATCCAACTCGGCATTAGTTATTAGCTCCGTCGCTATTGGGAGCTCAACATCTATTTTAACTTGGTATCCAAAAACAGTTCAGCATCAACATTTAGTTTTTATCTTGACATCTTGTTTCATGTGGATTTATACTTTGCTTAGCTTCTTTGTCTTGGGACTGATGTATGATATAGCCTTGTATATCAGTCCTGTGTACCCCTCTTTTTTGTGCTTAGTTTGATGAAGTATGATCACTTGACCCATTGGGTGAAGTGATCCCTCCACTTGATGTGTTGCACTCTTCCTTCTTTTTCAAAGTCTTATTCATTTGCCCTCTTATCTTTTCAATGTCAATCTTTTGTTTTCATTTGTTATCTTCAATCTTGGGTGCCTTTGATCTTGTAGGATAGTTTCTACTGATATGACCAGTCTTCAAACAACTGAAACATGTAGTTTGATTCAACCATCTTTTGTAGTTTCCTTTGAAATGTGTTCTTATACAGTTCTATGGTATATGTCCATATTCTTGACAATAGTGACAACTGTACCTAGTGTTGTAGTCTCAATGATAATGACTTCTATTTCCTTCTATTTTTGCTAGTTGATTTGATGTCCACATAGGTTTTAATCTGCATTCAAATGCCCTATGTCCATACTTTTTGCAATTATAACAATGTCCATCAAATCTTTGAGTCCTTGTGACATTAGATCTGCAATTTTGTGTCATATGTCCTTGCATGTTGCACTTGTGACAGAAACTTTTGGGTATGTTTGATTGATTGAATCTTCTACTCCTGCACACATTAGTTGTATGTCCCTTCTTATTATAGTAATGACAAGTGGGTTTTGAATTCTTACCTTTATCACTTCTTTGTTCAACACTCTTTGATGATTCTCCAACTTCAGTGCTATTGTATCCTAGTCCTGATGTATCATAGGCAGATTTTGGTGATTTCAGCAACTGTTCAAAATACTTGATGGCTTCACTTGATTTATTGAGATTCTCTGCTACCTCTTTTTCTCTATTCAATTCATTCTGCATTTGTTCATTCTGCATCTTCAAGGTAGAGATCTCAATATCCTTTACATTGAGTTCATGATGAAGGTTCATCATTTGAGCAAGTGTATCCATCTGCATGTTTGAGATCCTTATCAATTCAGTACATTTTTCTTCAAGTCTGTTTGCAAGATTTCTTTTATCATTTTCCAAAATCACTTTGTCTTCAACTGCTCTTTTCTTGTGTTCAGTAATTTCACATATCATTATGGCCTTTGATTCATGTTCCATCTTGAGAGATCTTATCTCATCTACTTGAATTTTATTTTTCTCCATCAGTTCTGCTATTGCTGCACCAAACTCTTTTGTGTCTCCACTGGAAAATATGTTGGTGGTATCAATCTCCTTGTAGTGTATATCATTTTCAGCTATGGCTAGATCCTTCCTCTTTTTTAATGAGTTTCTCAACTTGATTCTAAATTCTTCCAAGCTATGCAAAGCAAGTTGCACATCTATCACCTGATTTTCAATGATCTTTCCAAGTTTGAAAGCTTCCATCTTTAGATCTTTTCCTCCAAGCTGTTAGGCTTTTCCTTGTGAGAACCTGGATTGGCTCTGATACCAATTGTTGAAATATTCAAATATGGAAAGAGTACTTATGAGAGGGGGGGTGAGTCATAAGTATCATACTTTAGACAAAAACTTTTAACTTAAAGTAAATTGCATGCATGTAAATACATCAAATAAACGTGTAACAAAACTCATGCATCAATAACTCATAACACTGGAATTTGGTAACCCAGAAACCCTCCA
This sequence comes from Cupressus sempervirens, assembly GCA_028749045.1. NCBI lineage: Eukaryota > Viridiplantae > Streptophyta > Pinopsida > Cupressales > Cupressaceae > Cupressus > Cupressus sempervirens. The sequence continues at coordinate 264,877,108 of CM053784.1, forward strand.
GGAATAAGAAGGTAAAACTGGGGTAGGGATGATACCCACAAAAATTACTGCAGCAATATTGTTCAACCACTTCTAATGGTTTGTCCTATTAAAGGCCTGCCTTGTTAAAGGCTTTATACTGTGTCAATAGTGACCTGGTTAGAGGATTTCAAAACACTTAACATGAAGTGTTACCCTGTTAAAGGATTTCATCACCTAGTTAAAGGATTTATCGAAATAGCTGTTAAGCTAACCTATCACCATAGGATTTTTTATTCTAATGCAATTTCTAGAGAGTATTAGGTACAATAAACTTGACTGATTACAATCCTTGATTGTTGATTGCAGGCACTTGTTCTGCTTTCTCTGATCTGGATCCTTTTTTGATCTGATAATCCTCACTTCTGAAAATAGAATTCCTTGCGAACCCTTGTATATCTTCTCATACCTCTTGTCTCTTACATTTTACAATAAAGTTTCGTCTTCCTTATAAAGACATTTGAAGATTTAGGGTTAGGTATGGATCTACGATCCATATTCAATCTTCATTTTCTGCTCAATACTTATCTTTTGCTGATTGGTTGCATGCCTTTAGCATTTTTCTTATTGGCTGCATGCAAATTGCATAGGAAGAATAAAAGATTCGATCTCATCATTAAATCCTTCGAGATTTACCTTATGTCAGCTGTAAAAATTGTTTGCATCATAGTTTGTGCAATTACAAACTCTTATGCTGATATACTGAGTTACTTGACTCCTAAAGTATTGCTGATGCTCGACACATGCTGTTTCCTGGATAGCTTGGCACTAAAACAAAATTGTATTACTCGGCACCTTATGTTACTCGGCACTTGTTAACACTCGACACCTATTAACACTCGGCACTTGTTAACACTCGACACCTATTAACACTCGACACTTATTAACACTCGGCACCTGAACTTCACTCGGTATCTGATTTTCACTCAGTAGCTGATCTTCACTCGGCATCTAAAAACTACTCGGCACATGAAGATCACTTGGCATGCATGATGTACTCGGCATCCAATGTGGAATATGTTTAAGTGTGTTAGCACTCAAGTGTCAAAAAAAAATTATGATGTTAACAGTACTATCTATTATATCAACCCTATATTTCTTCTAATCTTTGTAGATGTCTGTTGTGTACATTTTTGCAAATGCACTGAGATAAAGTGCCATATTCCTTTTGCATTTTTATTTAAGTAGTTTTGCCTAGTTTTTCCTTTTGACTTGAGCAATTTCATCTAAGGGAACTCATACAAATTATTGTGTTCTTGGGAATCACCATATATTGTGCCTTATTATACATGCGCTACTCTAATTAAAGTGCCATGGGGGGTTGATATTTTTTCTTTGTTTTCCATCTACCTTTGTCTAGTTTTACTTGCTTCCATGGAATTACCCTCATAACATGTTTGAGATTGATCACCTTGGTACACACATATGTATTATTTAGTGCATATTGATTGTGGTTCCTTGACATATAGTTCATTTGGATCACTTTTCCAGTTGCCTATCACCACACCCTTGTTTGCATTAGGGGGGTTTCTTCTGTTGGTTCTTATGCTTCCTAGGTTTGATGGACTGAGCTATGTATTTTGTATTTGTTCATATGTACTAGATAGATGTAGTGGATGGGTACCTATGCATTCTAGTGAGGTGAATCATTTAGCATATATATACTCTTCTTTTCATTCCTAATTTGGATGTAGCCTTACATGTTCAATTGATCAACTCTTCATGATTTTGTTGTTTATACCATCTTATCTTTGAGTTTATTTGTTTGCTTGTGTGTGCCTCCTAATTTGAGTAGTGTCTCCTGATGAAACTCATGTAGATTATAGTCTTCTCTACCTAGTTAGGTTCTATTTTAGTAGAGGTTCTTTAGATTAGAAATTACATTTTGATAGATCCTTGCATCTTCTTTATGCTTTAGTGGTGTTCTTTATGATCATCATTTTGTTCCTTTCTTCTGGGGCATTCTCTAGTTTGGAGGCTTATGTAGCCTTTCACTAGTTCTTTCAGTATTCTTTACATCTCTTCTTGGAGGAGGGTTTTTCCCATGTGGTTTTCTCTATTTCTCCTCTTTACAAAGATTTGGTTGTGCTTGGGTACCTCATTAGGCCTTGTTACCTGAACCCAAATTTACTTTCAGTAGTAGTTTATAGGTTGTTAGCTACTCCCTAAGTTTATCTTAAATGAGGGTGTAAGAGTAATAAGGTATTACCTTATTATCTCTAGTTTTCTTAAGCTAAACTTTAGGCATATAATAATTAATTCTTTTATTAATTATTATCATGCAACCTAGGTTAGTTTCCTATTATGGTTTTGATTGCTTTTACAAGGATGAATCTCTCTTTATAATAAGACCTTTTTATTGAATAGTAATTTTTCTTTTGGCTCCTCAAGAATGTCTCATCTCTTATGGATCTATGAATTCTAGTTTTCATAGCTTTGCTCCTCTCTTTCTATGATAAGTGTTTGTATGCAGTGATTCTTGGGAGCTATGGGGTTGATATTTCCTCAACTTCAATGAAACGTAAATGTATATTAACTAGATCTAGCCATGAAATTAAAAAATAATATTTAGTATATGCATGAAGAAGGAATCTAACTCCAAAATAAAAAAAAGGTGGGAAAGTTTCACATTCACCAAAATATTTAGGTGAATTCAATAAAAAATAAGGGACATTAAGGGATCTAACTACAAAATCAAAAAGTGAAGATGCGTTAGGTTCACCAATATGTTTAGTGGTGAATATGGATAGATGTGTGTGGCATGCTAATAAACCAATGTAAGACATGTAAAAAGGGAGAGTAAATGACCCTATCAAGTTGTGTTATTAGTGTACTCTTTATGTTTTTCTTGAAATGAACACAAACATGTAAAAATAAGGGGGCCATATATGCCCCCTACCCCAACTAAGATTAAAAAATAAGTTCTTATTTTTGAATCTTAAGGAAGTCATGAAGAAGGATAAAGCAATTTCAAGATTAAGATAATATACACAAACAACACCCAATTCATGCCAAAGAGGTCATAACTACTATGATGCCATATAAGATAATAATATAATAAGATACTATGTAAGAAATTAAAAAAGAAAACCTTGTAAATTGTACCACACTATTGTGACCCAATTTATTTATCTTTCATGGAGACCCAATTCAAAATGATGTAAGATTGGTCATCACATGATAAAAAAACAACACACAACCTAGGGAATAGTGGATCCTTGGGAGAATGAGAAATATAATATGATTCCCTTACCCCCAAGTGTAGGAAAAAGAGAAAGGAGGACTTATTATGCTACTCACAAAATGGACCATTCATGACAATGAACCCCCAATGGATATGTTAAAAATGTCACATGGCATGTAAAAACATAATAGGGGATTAGATATTAAATAAATAAATATTGAAATAGATCTCACTATGAGGAGATATGTGAATAACCTCATTATCAATGGTTGTTGAATATTGTTATATAAATCTTGAAAATCATTTGTAGAGTGATCATAATAATGGTGATACATGCAAAACAAAAGATTCATAAGTTATTGATTATGTTTCTTTTCACGTGGAAAAATAATGAGATTCAACAATTTGTTGCACACATCTTGAATTATGATTGACAATGGTGTTGATAGATTGTGGCTTGTATGAATGCTCATGCCCCCTATTTACTAAGGGTGCTTGAGCTGGTTGTTTTTGTTTACCAAATCCATTATTATTAAATCCATGCTTTGTTAATAAATGATAACTAGGATGATAAAAATAAGTCATATCAAAGGGAGATAGTGAAGCTTCCTTAGTCAATATGTTACTCAATAGGAGAAAATGGAATCAATCCACCCTAAAACCTAATAAAGGAAGAAAACCAAGATCCACATCTTAAGTTTAGTTTACAAAAAATAAAGTGCTAATGTGTGACCTAAAGTAAAAGGATGAATTACTTGAATTTATTTCCCTCTCACCTCCACCCTAAGAGAGTTTGAGAAAGTAGATATGCAATTTAAGATTGAAATATATAGAAAAGAAGATGATAAAGTGAATATATTATACCTTGAAAGATACAAACTAAAAATGGGCTACCCAATGACGTCCAAATGGGTTGAATCCTAAAATCTAGAGCTAAAAATATCAAGGCAAACAAAACCCAAAAATTATTTGGCAATTTGGCAAGGATGACTTTCTCCTAAAGTAGGAAAACAATGTATTGTTAATCAACTATGTTTGACTTGATTCTAATTATGTAGTTTTGACAAATGATGAAAATGGTATCTAACTCAACAACCTATTCATCTCTCCATGATCTAAAACCTTAAAATTAAAATGTTTATGTTTTTTTGTTGAAGGTTGGGAGGATGACTTGGTCAAACCCAATTTAGGAATTAATAGAATGCTAGCAAGTAGTAGAAATAGATCTAACATGAAGCAATGCAAATTTATGAATTACACTCTTAAATTTAGAATGTAATCAAGTATGTAGATGAAATAGTTGTGACTCAATTTCAAAAAATCTAGGAAAGAAAAATAAATCTTCATGAATGAATGTGCTTGAAATCTGCCTTAGGAATGCACGTAGGATAAATCTAGATCTTGAGAGGATGAATGTAGAAGATGCAAAAAAGGATCTTAAATGAATGAAGGGGAATATTGAATGTTGAAAATTCTATGAAAGGTCTAGCATAAAATCTATCAATGGAGTGCATTAATGGAATCGTTGATCTTCAATGGAGAGATTGCTTGAACACCTTGAATTCTTGGAGAATGCTTGAGAACTTAAGAGATTGAATTATAGAGTGCATTAATTCTTGATCATGAATGTGGTGGGTGGATGAGATATGGAGAAAATTCATGGGTTTATAAAGGGCTCATAATTCACTTTCTTGTGCAAGTTTACCCACCTAAAAGTTAACACCCTAGAGAAACCTAGACATAGGACCTAGGAAGTGGACCAAAATAGGGCCAAGGCATGGATGCACTATGTCCTTGACTAGCTTAGTAGGGATATTGCCTCCGTGATTGGGTAGGGATTTACTACATCCCTACCAACTAGGGACCAAAACTCTCAGGATTCCTTTGAGCTCCAAAAATAGGTTTTAAATCTTAGAATTTAGGTGCAAAAATCAAGGTATATCCATTAAGTGTGGAAAATAGATTCCAAGTGGTTCAATAAAGGAAAGGGAGGAACTAGGTGGTTAGATCCTTCCTTGAGCTTTATGCCATGAAAATATGAGCTTTAAAAAGGACCTGTTAGGTCATTCCCTAATTTTTCCTAGGAGAAAGGAGAAGAAAAGGGAAGAATGAAAATAAATGATGCAATCACATTAAATGGGTTCTAAGCCATCATTAAATTGAGGTTATTCTTACATAGTGAAAAAATGGAAGCACTTAATAGGATGCATGCCTCTTCTTTTCACCACTTAAGTAGTAAACATGTATGTAGGGAAAATAAGATTTCTAAGCACAATTCCCTTTGAATTGAATTAGATTAACAAGGCCCAAATCGAAGAAGAGATGTCAATGATTAATTTGGATTACTACAAGGAATATGATGGAAAGGAATGCTTCTTTATCCTATGTCTGTGATGTGTAAATGTAAATGCAAGATTGACTAATTGATTTAATAAGACATGAAATATAAATCTAGATGCTAAATATATGAAAACAACCCAATTAAGATATGAAATTGTGCTAAAATTGAAAAATGGAAATAATAGATAGAGTACTCACCTTTTAATGTGTAGAGGAAGATAATTTTTTTCTATAAAAAGTGAGGATCTATTCTAAATTTTGAAATTTTGTTTGCAATTGCTTCAATAGAATGAAAAACCCCAAAAACCCAAGAAATGAATTTTTCTCTCAAGGTGAAAGGATCAGGTTGATCTAGTTGTAGCTATTTCAAAAAAATTCCCATGAGGTCGCCATGTTCATAGGGAGCTATGATGAATTCAAACCAGGTTCTCTAGAAAGCTCTCAAAAAACTATTTTTGGATTTGTAATCACAATATTTGTATCCTAATCTCACACACAGTAAAATTGGTTTTTTTTTTTTTTGGGTGTGGGCAGGCTTGTCTTGGTCAAGCTTAGATTGAAGAATCGATCTTCACATTGAATTATAAATTTATGTAGAGGAAACAAGATAAATGTAAGTATTCACCTTTCTCATAAAAGCCCTTATCAATTAGATTTTATCGTATCATATGTTGTAGATGTTGAATTCAATATGAATAATGTAGAATATCTCCACAATTACAATAGATATACCAAAACCACATCATGAAGTCATGGATGTAAATGTATATCAATAAATAAGATAATTAATTCCACAATGTAGATCACCTCCCTTGATGGCCAACAAAATGCTAGATCTTGAAGAGGAAATTCTTAGAGATGATCCTTGATTGCTTTGAAGAAACTTGCTTGCTTGAATGCCTTGTCTTTCTTTCTTGATGTCTTATAGGTTTCTTGTGAATGCTTGATTTGAAAAAGAAGCCACCAAGCCTCCTTCTATAATATTTTTTGGGTGGGAAAACAATACAGGCAAAGTGAAGAGTAATAAAGTTATTAAAAAAATTGAGACACTTTAGGCCCTACACTTCAAGATCAACGAGGAATAGGTTGACTTGGGAGGGAACATGTTGACTTGGGTTGACCTAGTCTAGAATAGGTTAACCAAGTCAAGACAAGAGAGAAAGAAGGGCTCCTTGAGGTTTCAAATACTAAATTGGTGAAAGTGAAAGATATAGGGTAGAATTGGAGAAAAAACACATTGAGGACAGATCCATCCAGGGTCTAAGAAGTTTCTATGAAACAAGTGCTAAAAAGTCTAAAAATAAAGGTTAATACATTTTAAGAAGGTGCACTTCTACCCCCCACTATAGCTAGAGTGTAGATCAATCCACACTCAAGGTAAAGTAGAGAGGAAAGAGAAGAGAAGAGTCCAATAATTTGTAAGAAGATTGAACATCAATTAGTCAAAGGAAATAAACCCCCAATGCTAAGGGTCCTAACTCTACACCCATGTAAAAGGATGCAAAAACAAAGAAAAAGATATAAAGTCAAAAAGACAAAGAAAACTATTATAATGATTTAGGATAACTAAGAGGGGGGGGGGGGGGGGGTGGGTTGTGAATCAATTATCCTTAGGTCCATATGTACCAATTCAACTTTTACTAACTTTAAACAATTTAATCAGTCTATGATACCCACTTGGTCTATATAGCCTATCATTAGCAAAAAAAAATTTCATATAATATCTTAACTCTCTATCTCCATATGTGCCAACCATTAGTAAATAAACTACTATAAAATATAGAATGCATAACAATAACATCCACACATGAAACTAACACTTTGACACTAGGATTTAATGTGGAAACCCAATTTGGGAAAAATCACCAAGTATTCTGCTACTAATTTTTCACTCTTATGAAGTGAGCTCTATTAAGAGCCAGCCCTTGTTAAAGGTTATACAACACACTGTTAAATGTGACCCTGTTAAAGCATTTAATCACCCTGTTAGGAGTGACCTTGTTAAAGGACTTTGAAACATTCCATTAGAATACCACCTTGATTAAAGGACTTACAAAATGACTATTAGGTCAAACTTGATTAAAGTATTTTGACTGATACAATGGTTAGAATGTAATCATAGGTTTGATCTATAAAGTACTACTCACTTTGAAAATTTAGAACTCCATTCACTCACACGCTAGTTCATTGACTAGCCTCCATCAACATCTCCAACATTTATTTACTTGGTATCTCCTTGTATGATTTCATAATAGATGAAGATAATCACACCATTGTCTCTCTCAAGGATACTATATATATTATGAAGAATACCTATTCCATCATAAAATACACTTGAATTGTCAACCCCAGGACATAGGACTTGAAATGGGTCAGCACAATATGTGCACTAAGTTCCTTTAAGAGTCTTAATACCTATGCTACATGAAAGTAAAATGCATGAAAATAATCTATACTACTATTAAAAAATAGTAAACTCACTTGGGCTAACAACATAAAATTGTAGAAAGCTTTGAAAAATGAACCTAAACTAGTTAAAAACTCCAAACATCCATCATGATCATTTTCTACACGTACTGTAGGAACTTTCAAAGTAATAGTGCTACAGGACTAATACAGTAAATCTATCTCTAAAATAGGAAATTGCAAAGAATGAATCTATTCTACCTAAATCTATTCCACCTCCCAAGTGGCCCCCCTTGGTTGGTTTCAAATAACTATGAACACAACAAGTATTCCAAAATACTCTTTCATTAAAATCCTTCTTTGATTACATCAACTAAATAATTCATGAAGAATAGAAAGAGAGTAACTTCTGTATTTTAAACCAACATTGTCTATTTTCTCATTAGCTTACTAAGATGATCCAAATCCATTGTATAGAGGATTGGATACTTATTAAAAACATGACATAAAATTCTTGGACAAACATTGCTAGAAAAGAAGGTGAAGATCAACCATGACATAGTACATTTATTACTAAGCAATCGAATAATAACTTGTAGGAAATATAGCAAGTTATGTCTCCTAGATTTTCTAGACTAGTACCTCCTCTATAGGCATGACTTATCCATAGGAACTAAACTACGCTTTCCTTTCCATGATTGGTCTCCATCATCCTCTTCCTTTAATGCAATAATTGCCACCCTTTGCGTCACTCTTCATTTTCCTAAAATTTAGAAACATTCGAAACATATAGGCAAGATAAAATTCCTACTCTTATTTAGATATTAGAACATATCTTAAATTATTTATATGAAATATTGCATTCTATGTATAATATTAAGAAAAGTATGTCATACACATTACCCATAGGTTTAGTAAGTTCTAGTTTTCTCTGGCATAAGTTCACAAGATATTTACACAAATGTTTTGGAAATGTTTTTGACAAAGCACAAAGAGTAAGTCCAAACTATGAAAACTATATTAAAATTAAGACATTAATATGCCTCATCATCTGCCCCCAACTATTCAAATACTTGTCTTCAAGCATTATACTTCCTTGGCATAGCTCTAAAGTCTCTAGCTATAGTTTTCCCTTTCTTCCCACTTCTGAAAGTGTAGAAGAATCTTTTGGTGCACTTGCAATGTTCACCCATGTTTTCCTCAACCAATGGATCTAGTCTGGTAGCATCATTACCATAAAGAGGCCAAAGAAGGGTAGGAGGCTGAAAAGTTAATGGCATCCATAGTTCCTTTCTTATTTGTCTTTCTAGATGTATATACTTGGCCACCCTATTAACAACTACTTCATAAATAATAGGGCTATGTGGTTATGCCTTTTTGAAAGCTTCTAGCAGTCAGTTCCATTGGTTCCTAAGCCTTGCAATAGCTCTTTGCTATGTAAAGTTTGGAAGTGTCAGGTAATCTCTATAAACCTTTTCTCTTTCTATAAAGACTTTCTCCCTAATCTCTAGTTTTAGTTTCCCATAGGTTAGTCTAAACCAGTCTCTTAGAAGGTCATCAGGCTTGCGTGATTCAGCTTGTAGTGGTAATGGTTTAGATTTCTCAAGATCTCTATAGGCATTTAACTACTTATTGTAGTTTGTATTGTTGTGCATCTAGGACATTAAAGGCCTAAGGTGAACATCCCCTATGTAAAGCAAAGGGTTCCAATCTGTCATACGTGGAATTATGAAATTATGTAAATAAAGTTCACACAAAAAATTCTTCTGCCATGAAGGCAAAGTATGATACACATTGTAGAAATCTTGAGCACTTTTAAATTCACAATCAACATCCCTTATTGTCATCATCAGTTGAAATAGAAAAAATTGCTCCTTTAGACAAATGGAATACACCCTTGGTGGTGGCCTACAAGCCATTATTCAGTTAGCTAACTTTAAAGCCTTATTCATTTGTTGCTTCTATTTCTCAAGTTGCTCTTTTAGTGACTTAATTTCCTCATTTTTGTCAAATAGTACTTTCTAAATTTGGTCTCTTTCTTGCCTCCACAAGGGCTTTTGAAAAATGAAGTGATTGTATAGACCACATAATATAGATTGAATTATAGATGAAGGGAATTCTTGAGCCATAGATTTATTCTTTTGTTACTTAGCAACTTGCTAGAAGTAATGGATATACTAGGAGGATCTATAAGGCATGATAGAAAAATTAGAATATACAAGGACTGGTGGTGAAGTAGGTTGATCATTTTCAAGGGCTTTTTCTAAGACAACAATAGGGTTTGACTCACACATTTCTTGATTTCCCTATGTCATTTCATTAACAAGCTCATTTTCATTTGTTTCCACATTTTGGGGTTCCAACCATATGGGAGAGTCATCTAGAATATTCTCAACCACTAATTCTATATGAGATTTTGAGATTGAAGCATTTATGTTTTCAATGGGAACTGGGGATACTTGATCTCACATACGAGGGCTTCGACACATAGGAACCTCTTTAACTTCTACTATTTTATAGACCCACTTTAGTTTAGGTGCTACTGGGGTAGATGCTGCAAGAGTGGTTGCTATAGGATCATACCTTTTTCTCTTTGTCACTTTAATAGAAGGGTTTTGGGCTTCCTTTTCAAGATTAGGGCTCTCTTTACCAACCTTATTCTTGCCTTAAACTCTAGAAGAGCTAGGTATATCACCCTCTGAAATAGGCTCAATAGGTTTATCAGGAGAGGGTAATGCTGGTTCTCTTTCTATTTCAACTAGATTCTAAGCTATGTAATTTCTTCCTCATTCCCTAAATTTTGTGGAATAGGGTTCACTTGAGGCTGCAAAGTTTTAAATTCAAAAAATTCTACCAACAATATAAGAGAGGAATCCCTAAGAGACCTTTCAACTAAAAGTTTGATGAGGACATGATGAGAAATAGAATTTGGATTTCCTTTATGAGTTTCTTCTATGCTAATACACAACATATTATAAAGGAAATTGGGGACATTAACTTGAATGTTATGTCTTACACAACTGAGCAACTTAAATGGTGAGCATGCAAGTTTGAAAACCTGCCTTCATAGGTCAAAAACCTAATGATATAGGTTGCCAATTCTAGATATAGAGTTCGGAGAGAGAGTCTTTTACACCCTTGCTTTGAAATTTCTAGTAGAGGGTACCCGATTGAGAGAACTATGCCCGTGATGACCTGACATCATTTTCATTAAGATAATGCTCCCCATTGGCTGGTAGTCCTATGACTTCTGTTATCCACTTCTTAGTAGAAATCATTGTTACTCCCCATACTATGGCTTCTCCTTCATCAAATTTCCTCATAAGCTCCATTGCTACTTCTTTATTGAGCTTAGTTAATTGCAAGAAGTATCCAAGCTATCCATAGGCATTAAATCATCGAACTGCTTCCACACCCACAAGTAGAATACTATGAACAACTAGCTCATGCCTCAACAACTACAATGAAGAAGTAGCCAAGCTATCCACAGGCATTAAATCATTGAACTACTTCCACACCCACAAGTAGAATACTATGAACAATTAGCTCATGCCTCAAAAACTGTCCTCCCATCTTCAAAATGCCTAGCCTCAAATTTCTCATTTCTCACCACCCTGATAAGTTTTACCCCTTGAACACTTTTGCAAATACCCTCTTCTCAGAAGTGTTCTCATAATAAATCATGAAGGACATCAAGGTTTAACTAGAAGTGTTCTCATAATAAATCATAGTCCTTTTTAGTCATGTCAAACACAGGAGATCTTTCCCAAAATCACAATGAAAAGAGACAACAAATACAACAAGATTTTAAAATCAGATTGCTGCCAAAGTACAACCTATAACATGGACATAACCAAGGTAACATGGAGATGACATTTGGAAATTAATATAGTTTCTCAGCCCCCTACTAAATTTTGACAAGTGTCCACACTTAATTTTTTTTCTATAGGAATGAGAAACTGGCTTAAGGCTTATACGATACATTTAATGAAGTATTATATATAAATATTGAAACCTATGCACTAAAAATGAATAGAGTAAAAATATTGTACCTAAAAATTTTAGAGTGTACTTTTGCATGCAAATTGATGAGGTGGAAAATTTTGGTGACCATAGAAAAGGTGTTGACAGTATGCTTTATTGAAAGCAGTAAAAATAGAATTTGTGGGTGATGTGGAGTGTGAGTGGATGATAGATAAAGAAATGAGATGAATTGATATGAAGAAAAAGAAAAATGAATGAAAGAATGGACCTCAAATTAAATGAGGTTTTATTATGGGTGCTCGTTGAAGGTTTGTCATGGTACAACTACAAGAAGAAGGTTTGTGCCCTCCACTATAGGAATTGTGTCCATAGGAGATGGTAAACTATTTGGTTGGAATTGCTATAAGAAATCATCTTTAGTCTATGGTTTAACATAGAGGTGCAACCTATGGCCATTTAAAAGAAATTTGAACTAGATAAGATCAATGGTTGTTAGCTGGACTACTCCATTGTCGAATACATACTAAATTTCATAAGGCCCTAGCCACCAAGTTTGCAACTTCACTGGATTCTCTTTGAAATGAGAATCATATAGGAGATCCCAATCTCCCACTTGGAATTGTTTATTACTGATATGTGCATCATGCCACTCCTTTCACTACTGCTGAATGATCTTTGTTCTTTCCAAAGTTGTCTTTCTCATTTCATCCAGTGAGTTCAAGTGGAGAAGTCTCTCTTCTTGTGTTGCAGGTAGACTGATGTTCAATTCCAAAGTAGTGTAGAGTGTTTTATGTTCAAGTTCAATAGGCAACATTGCTGCTTTTCCATACTCAAGTTCAAATGGAGTGAATCTAGTTGTTGTCTTCCATGTAGTTTGGTATGCCTAGACAGCTTTAGTTAACTTGCTACTCCAATCCTTCCTATGTATTTGCATTGTCTTGGTTAGAATGGCCTCAATTTCTCTATTGGTGACCTCTGCTTGCCCATTTTACTGAGGGTGATAAGGATTGGATTTTTAGTACCTTATGTTGTATTCTTTCATAAGTTTAGTGATCAAGTTTGATGTGAACTAGGTTCCTTGATCTATGACAAGTTCTCTAGGAACTCCATAACATGTGAATATTTCCTCATATAATAATTTAGCTACTTTCTCATCTCTTGCATTTTTCATTTCCTTGACGTCCACCCATTTAGTTAAATAATCTGTGCATACTAAGATGTAGGATTTTCCATTTGATGGTGGGTCTATTGGATCGATGAAGTCCATACCCCACTTGTCAAAGGGTGTTATAATAATTTGTGGACTGAGTGGCATCTCATCTGACTTGGTTGGCCGACCCATCCTCTAGCATTTGTCACACTTGGTTGTATAACTTTTTGAATCCTTATGTAATGTTGGATAATAATATCTAGTTGTAAGTACCTTCAATGCTATTCTTCTTCCGACAAAATGGCCTCTTCATGGTTTTCCATGACAGGCATGTAGTATGTCATATATTTGATCCTCCTTGACACATCTCCTCATGATCTAATCTAGTCTAGTATAAAAGAGATTGTTATCTATCCATGAATAATAAAAACTTTTCTCTACTAGCTTCCTCTTGTCTTTGTCAGAGAAGTGTGGGGGCATTCTATTTGCATCAAGATAGTTTCCTATGTCTGTATACCATGGTTTATGAGTTGCTATGAGGAACAAATGCTCATTTGGAAATGTATATTCAATTGGAGTTAGATCTTCATCAACAATGTGCAGTCTAGACGAATAATCAACAACTATGTTGGACTTGCCTAGCTTATCAAAAATGGTAATATCAAACTCCTACAACAATAAGAGCCATCTTGCCAATCTACTAGTTACAATAGGTTTGTTCATTAATTATTTTATAGCTGAGTGGTTAGTACGAAAAAAAAAAGGATATCCAGTTATATAATATTTGAATTTGTTCAATGCATAAACTATAGCTAAAATTTCTTTCTCGATTAGTGTGTAGTCGAGTTCAGGACCATGGAGGCTTTTACTATTATAGTAGATTGTATTTTCAAGGTTAGCAAACTTTTTTCCTAATACAACACCTACAACATAGTTCGATGCATCAATATGGATATGAAATAGAATTGACCAATCAGGTCCCTTCAGAACTGGTGCTATGGCAAGGAGTTTCTTAAGCTGCAGGAAGGCTTCATTACATGCGGGTATCCAAATGAATTCAACTTCTTTAGTCAACAATGTATACAAAGGACTAGCTATTTTTGAAATCTTTTATGAAATTCCTATAATAGCCAACATGATTTTAAAAAGATCTTACATCCTTTGGTTTTATAGATATGGGTAATGTTAGAATTACCTCTATCTTAGCCAGGACCACTTGTATCCCTGTAGTTGATATAAAATGACCAAGCACCACTCCTTTCTGCACGAGCATGCAACATTTCTCACTATTGAGTGATATATTATGTTCTTTGCATGGGATAAGAACCTTTTCAAGATTCATCAAGGCTTCCTCAAAGGTGACTCCAAATGGGGTGAAATCATCCATGTATATTTCCATGCAGTCATGCGATATATCAACAAGAATGCTAATTACAACTCTTTGAAATCTCGCAAGAGCATTAAAAAGGTCAAATGGAAAAATAGAATATGAAAAAGTACCCCATGGGAATGTAAATGTGGTTTTATCTTGATCTTCTAGAGCTATACTTATATGATTATAACCACTATACCCATCAAGAAAAGATAAATATTTCTTACTAGCCAAAATGTCCAAAACTTGATGAATAAAGGGTAGAGGAAAGTGATCCTTCTTGGTTGCCTCATTCAATTATCTATAATCTACACAAATCTTCCATTTCTCTCCCTTTTTAAGTACTATAACCAGAGGTAAGACCCATCTACTATTAGATATAGGGTATATAAAACAAGTATCAAGCAACTTTTGCAGTTCAGTTTGAACTATTTCTCTGAGTGTTGGATTAATCCTCCTCTGGGGTTGATGGAGTGGCAAGAACCCTTCATTGATATATATTCTACGAGTGCATAATGTAGGACTTAACCCTTTCATATCCCAATAGTCCCATGCAAAAGCTTTTTCATGTTTTTGAAGAAGCTCTATTAATTGTTTCATCTGTTTGGGAGGTAGTTTATTATTGACATGGAGATTATGATCTTATAACAACTCAATAGTAGTTGTGATATCAATCATAGCAGCTTTAGAGATTGGACTTGTATCTAGTTCACATGGTAAAAGATGATGGATAATGTCTAGCTCCTTGGGCAGAAAAAAATTCTCATTAGATTCCTCATATGTAGTTAGTTCTTACACACAACTGTCAAATACATCCTTTTCTACCACACAAGTATTATTAAGAATACTCTAAATTACTAAATCCTCCTCCTGTAGCTTTAGAAAGGACTATCTATATAACATCATAAGTTGAGCTACAAAATTTAGTTCTTCCCCTTCATCTCCTAAATCTAGCCAAATAGGTTCTCCCAAGTCTAATTTGGGTTGGGCAAGTGGATATAGCTCTAGCTTCCTTATGATTTGACCATTTGAAATTGTCATACTACCTAATCTGCAACTAATTTTAGCATTAGTGGTGGCTAACTAGGGTCTCCCTAATATGACAAGATAGCCAACAAGTTTGACTTTGGGTGATAAGATAAGAATATCAACAGGGTATTCCCATGAATGTAAAGTCACTATCCTATCTTCTATGAGACCATCTAGAGTGATAGTTGAACTATCTACAAATTGTAACACCACGGGTGTTGTTCTTAAGCCTTCCATACATAACCTATGCATTGTATCTTTAATCATCACATTTATTTCTACTCCTAGATCAACTAAAGCATTTTCACAACCTATCCATGTATGACTAGGTTAACTACTGGACTACCGGGATCTGAATACTTTGGTATCACTACCTTCCCTAACATGATATCTACTAATTTCCTAACAATGTGGACTATTTGAGGATATTTCTTCTTCCACCCTAGCTTTTTAAGGAATGCTTCCTTAATAGCCTTTCTGTAAAGAGGGACATCATTGATAGCTTGAAACAGAAGAATTTGGATTTGCATGTTTCTTAGCTACTCAATAATGTCAAATGCCTCTTCCTCTTGGGATATAGATTTCTCTTTATTTAGCCTATGTGTAAAGGGAGGATTCATGGTCATATGTTCAGTAGTCTTGCTAGGTACATTAGTTGGTGGATTGGTATTTGGTAATGTAACTTCTAGAAGGGGTGCTGCAAGAGTGTCTGCAACTTCCATGATAACAAGGTATTCTGGTGTAGGAAAAGTTGTACCTAATCTTAAATGGATATCAAATATCTCTAGTGAATATGTAGGGCACTGCTGAGTATCAGTAGTTTATATTTTCTATTGTTGTTGATTTTTGTTCAAATTTGGCTAAGGCTGAGCAGGCAATTGGGTCAGCTTAGGATTAGCATTATTTGTTGCAGGAGGTGGCATTATTGTAGGTTTTTAGACTAGCGGTGGTAGTTTTGGGTTACCAAGATTTTGGTTAGGCCATTACAAAGGTCCCCTCCATTGGTTATTAGGCTTTGAATATCCTTATGGTGGTTGCCATTGATTATGTTGAATCTTCCATTGGTTATTTTGCTAGTTTTTCCATTAGTTGTTTTGCTAGTTAGGCCACTGGTTGTTTTGCTAGTTTTTCCAAGAAGGTCGGGAGTACTGAGAAGGATTTTGAGAGTGTTGTTGTTGCCATTGATTATTGTAAGGATTTGAAAATTGTACAAGATCTTGAGGCATACCTTGTCTCAAAGCCCATGGTCAATGTTGAGCAATGAAGAACACTTGATCATTATCCCTGTTTATCTTCATGTACTCTGTTGGTAATTATTGATTCTCTAGGTTGGCTACTAGTTTACATGTGTAGTCTTGCTTTTGTCTGTGGCAGGGAGGACAATACTCTTTCAATCATGATTCAAATTATGCATGCTTTATCTTTGCAGTCATTGTATCAAGATATGTAGCAACATCATTTATGATGTCCTACTTGAAATTTGAGAGTAGATTAGATATCTCGAGCTTTGAAATACCTTGACTGATCCCATTAGTGGCTATGGACTAGTATCCTTTGCCTTTCTTCATAGTTGACCTTGAGTAGTTAAGATAGATTTTCTTGAGGTCATCCCAAGAGGATTGATATACATCATTACCAGCCATCAGGTCTAGTGCTTCCAGACAATTATCATTTACCCCTCTCCAGAAGACTAGTTTTTGTGAATCCCACTAGTACATGCTGGGGGTTCTTCTGCAATGTATACAAGAAATGTAAAACATAGCCTTCCAATGTTTCATCTTCCTTTTGTGATATTCTAAAGATATCATCTCCTCTTATATCATTCCCCTTGCAATACTCTTTGTATTTCTCCAGAAATAGAGTTTGCATTTCATCCTAGGTACCTACTATATTGTCTCCTAAGCCCATGAACCAAAGTAAGGTTGATTCTTTCAATACTGCTTGAAACAACTTGAGCTTAAGGGCATCAATGTTATAGTCAAAGCTACAATAGATTATGTCAAACTCAAACAAGAAAGTATCAAGATCCTCAGTTACAAGGCCATAAAACTTTGGAAGAGTAGCTGTGGGTATATTTTTGAGATTAACATTAGTTATGAGGCTCAGAAGAGGAAATGGAAAAGTAGGTTGTGCCATTACTAGAGGTATTTTTTAAAGGGGTTGTTGCTGAAAAGGACTGTTGGCTACGAGATTGTTAACAATAGGTGGATTTGGACTAGAACTATCACGAAAGCTAGCCAAAATTTCAGCAAAAGGCTGAAGACCACTTGTGTCCAATATTTTTGCTCTAGAGGAAGATCCTATAGGAAAATTAGGGCTTGCATCCTCAAAAGTCAACTCAACTTCTTCTTCAATTTCTTTTTTCAAATTAATAGACTCCTATAGAAGAAATCTGCCATATTCATCTTGTTGTCTTCCTCTTCGATGCATTTAATTGAATTCTTCACATTTGTGAAGAAATTTTTAGGATTGAAAATTTCTATAAAAAAATGACCCAAAAAGATGTTTCTAGCTTGGCACCATCCTCAACAACGACACAAAAAATGTATAGTTTCATAATAGATGAAGATAATCACACCATTTTCTCTCTCAAGGATACTATATCTATTTTAAAGACTACCTATTCCATCATGAAATGCACTTGAATTGTCAACCCAGGGATGTAGGACTTGAAATGGGTCAGCACAATATGTGCACTAAGTTCCTTTAAGAGTCTTAACACATATGTTGTAGGAAAGAAAAATGCATGAAAAATAATCTATAATGTTACAAAATAGTAAACACACTTGGGCTAACAATAGATAACTATAGAAAGCTTTGGAAAATGAACCTAAACTAGTTAACAACTCAAAATATCCACCATGATCATTTTCTACAAGTGCTGGAGGAACTTTCATAGTAACAATGTTTGAGGACTAATACAATAAATCTATCTTGAAAATAGGAAATTGCAAAGAATGAATCTACTCTACCTAAATCTATTCCACCTCCCAAGTGGCCCCCCTTGGTTGGTTTCAAATAACTATGAACACAACAAGTATTCCAAAATTACCCTTTCATTAAAATCCTTCTTTGATTACATCAACTGAATAATTCATGAAGAAAAGAAAAAGAGTAACTTCTAAATCTTAAACCAACATTTTCTATTTCCTCGTTAGCTTACTAAGATGATCCAAATCCATTATATAGAGGATTGGATACTTATTAAAAAAATGACATAAAATTCTTGAACAAACATCAACAGAAAAGAAGGTGGAAGATCAACCATGAAATAGTACATTTATTACTAAGAAACAGAATAACAACTTGCAGGAAATATAGCAAGTTGTGTCTCCTAGATTTTTTGGAACAATAACTCCTCTGCAGGCATGACTTGCCCATAGGAACTGAATTGCACTTTCCTTGCCACGATCGGTCTCCATCATCCTCTTCCTTTATTGCATTAATCACCACCCTTTGCATCGCTCTTCATTTTCGTGAAAGTTAGAAACATTTAGAACATATATGCATGATAGCATTCCTACTCTTATTCAAATATTAGAACATAGCTTAAGATATATATATGAAATACTGCATTCTATATATAATATTAAGAAAAGTATGTCATACACGCTACCCATAGGTTTAGTAAGTTCTAGCTGTCTCTAGCATAAGTTCACAAGATATTTACACAATTTTTTTGGAAATATTTTTGACAAAGCACAAAGAGTAAGTCCAAACTATGAAAACTATATCAAAATTAAGACATTAATATGACTCATCACTCCTCAAGAAATCACTCTAAAACAAACTCTTCACACTTCACCTCTGTCATTCTCCTCTTCATAGCTTCTCCTTAATATTGCCAATCAATAATGAACCAATCTCATAAAACATATCTTATACATCCTTAAATATGTAATTTTTATCTTTTGTCACTTAAACATCACTATTGATCTTATGGTTAGGTTAGATTCATCAAATCCTTTCCTTTGATCACTTAACAAACTTTTCTTGTGCATTAAATATGCAAGCTCATCAATCCTTATCTTCCACTTGCTTTGACTAATTTAAAATTAAAACTATGTCACTCAAAATAAAATCTTTCTTGAACTATAACTTTTGTTGTCACTCACAAATCATAGTGTTCTTCTATCCTCATAAAACATATCTTATACATCCTTAAATAGGTAAATTTTGATCTTTTGTCACTTAAACATCACTATTGATCTTATGGTTAGGTTAGATTCATCGAATCCTTTCATATTTTTGTTCTCCTTCTTCTAGAAACTTCTGATCAAATCCTTTCCTTTGATCACTTAACAAACTTTTCTTGTGCATTAAATATGCAAGCTCATCAATCCTTAGCTTCCATTTGTTTTGACTAATTTAAAATTCCAACTATGTCATCCTCAAAATAAAATCTTTCTTGAACTGTAACTTTTGTTGTTGCTAAAAAATCACAGTGTTCTTCTACTTAGTCATCACTATGTATCTCAACATACACTATATTGTCTCACTCAACATCAACAAGCTCGCTCAATCATTATTATGCTCGATCACTACTAACACTTCTTCATACATTTTATTGGCCAAAATTAAAACTTAGCTTGAACTATTTTGTTCATCTTCTACTAAAGTTCCTTAATCTTCTACTTGAACTCCTTCATTGTCTGACCAAAATTGATACTTAGTCAAGCTCATCATTTTAACTCCAAGCTTCATCTAACTATCTTCATCTCTTCATGTATTGATTGAACAACACATTATCTTGTTAAATATTAACTTATCAAGTGCCCATTGTATTTCCATGATACATATCACATATCAACTCAACTTTTCACTAGGTCAACTCATGATCTCTTCTTCTTGAATCCTCTTCATCAATCAAATGATATGACACTCTACAATGTTAGTAAATGTCTCTCCAATATGTTTGACTCTCTATCTTATCAATAAATTTGACATTAATGATAACATAACAATTGCTCCAATTCTAGTTTCCAACAATCTCACTCTTTATTATTGATGGCAACACCTTACATACTTTATTAGTTACCATGCAATCCAAAATATTTAATACTTGTAATATCAAGTCCCTCTATGTTTGTGTTCTCTCTTTCTTAGTTTCATTCTGATTATCATCCATGTAGTCTTAGTATGCTCCATCAATTAGTTTAGTACATACTTTTCTCTATAGCAACACCTCAACTCATGCTAACATATGTCTTCCTCTTGACAAGACTTATCTCCCTTAGTATATGAATGGTAACTTAATAACCTTCTCCCTCTTTATATGATAAATTGTATGGTAACTTAGGCATTCTCATCTCCCTCTTTGAAAACAATGCCAAAGACATCAACCATACACTTTCATCTTCATGTCACTACTCTGACGGATATAGAAATATCATCTCAACATTAACTCTTTCCAGCTTCATCTACTCATAGTTCAATGTCTTTCTTTTCACACCTTTAGGCAACTCCTAAAGTGTGAACTCATGCATCAACATTTATTATATTACAATTAAAACATTTGATGCAATGCAAAAACCCTACTTTGCTTTAGGTAGGGGAATGACACCTAACTTACCTCTTAGATACTCATAAGAATCCTTAGGTGGTTCCTTTGTGAATATGTTAGCTAACTGCTCCTTTGTGTTCACAAATTCTAGTCTCACTTCTTTGTCTCATACCATCTCTCTCAAGTAATGATACTTGATCTTAATATGCTTAGGCTTTGTATGCATTATAGGGTTCTTTGATATGTTTATAGAACTTGTGTTATCACAATTTATCAAAAAAGGTTCAATGATCTCTTCCTTCACTCCTTTCAACAATTCATTACTATAACAACATATTTAGCCTCTGTTATAGATTGTGAAATATGGTTCTACTTCTTGCTTGTCCAATAAATCAATCTTCTTCCTAAAAATAAATCTGCTCAACTTGTGCTCTTTGTGTCATCAACATTTCCCGCCCAATCAACATCTATATAAATCTTCAATTCAATTTTTTCACTTCTCTTGTACCATAGTCCATAGTCTTCTATTCCTTTCAAGTATCTCAATGTCCTTTTTACTAGAATCATATGGTTTTCTCTAGGATTAGTAGAGAATCTAGCAAAAATACCAATAACTAATGCAATGTTTGGTCTTCTATGTACAACATATTGTAATTTTACAATCATCGACCAATATAATGTTTGATTCACTTCAGTAGAATCATCATTCTTTGACAATTTGTGTCCAATCACCATAGGTGTTCTGACTAGTCTTGAATCTTCTATTCTAAAAGTCTTCAAAATTCTTGGATATACTTAGATTGAGTAATGAAAATACCCTTATAATTCATTCATCTGATACACTTGCAATCCAAAAAAGAATTTAATCTCTCCAAACATTGACATTTGAAACTCCTTTTTCATTTGATCAACAAATGACTTTCTCAATGAGTCCTTCCTCCAAATATGATATCATAAACACAAATCTTAGCCAACAATATATTGTTTTTATATTCACTTTTTAGATACAAATTACTATTGTCATTAGTTCTTGCAAAACCAAATTTCACCATCTAATTTTTTAACCTTTTATACCATGCTTTAGGGGCTTGCTTCAAACCATATAAATTTATGTGTAACTTACATACCATATTCCTTTGTTTGGATCAACAAATCATTCAAGTTGTTCAATGTAGACTTTTTCCTCTAGAATTCTATTAAAAAATGTAGATTTTACATTCATTTGGTACACTTTGAATCCTTTGTAAGCAACATATGCAAGAAAAGCTCTCACTCCTTCCAATCTTGCAACTAGGGAAAAAGTTTCACCATAGTCAACTCCTTCCTCTTGTGCATATCCCTTACAAACCAATCTTGCCTTGTTCCTTGTGAATTCACCTTTCTCATTTAGCTTTTTCTATGAAAACCCATGATGAAGGGTGCTCCTTGTAATACCACAAACACAAAATAGAAATAAAGAAATAACAATAATTTGTGAGAAAAAAATATAGACTTCTTATTATTGCCGCAAATGTAGAATTATAGAATTCTGAAATGTAATATTCAAACCCAAATGGGTGCCTTCCTTATAATAATTTGCAACACAAAGCTATGAACAATTACCTAGAGCTATCCTAGATATTGTACTAGAATTCCTTGTATAAGAGTTTTTACACCACACGAGAAGTTTCGATACATCAAACCCTAACCTTGAGACTTACTAACTCTAAAATTACATATAGAGTTGGCCTGACACACCGTTGACACTTATTTTGGAAATTTTTTTCAGCCCAATTTTAGAAGGCCATAACTTTCAAGCTGTTGCTCTGATTGGCTATTATAACCACTTTTCAAAATCCTTGACTTTTGATCTATAGGGATTGACTAGCACAAGGTCTAGTCGACCTCATTTCAAAGTCCATCTAGGGCCTCTAAGGCCTTCAACATTGAGCCTAAAGTTTTAATACCAAAATTGCACAACAAAATGGGCAATAACTGCAAGAATACCCATGATATGGAACTAAGCCTCAATTGGCAGGTTGATATATCCAAGATGAACATCTACCTCTAAAATTAGGACATTCTGAGCTCATATGACAAACTTATTAAGTAGTAGGCATCAAGAAACAATAAATCTACACTAAGACAACCCTTATTCAAGAAATAAAAAGGAAATAATTTTGGGCGATGCAAGATTTCTCTTACACTCAAGATGCTCTTGCATTAGACACCCAGGATAATTTGAGAAGTGACCCTATCATGTTTAAGGTATTCAGAGGAAAACCAAGATGTTTAACACCCTTCCTTGTTAGCCATGATGAATATTCTATTAGTTTCCCTTTCTATTTGACCAAATACTCTTCATATGTTCTATTCCTTGTGCTCTTGCCAAAATGACTGCCAATATATTCTCAATCTCCTTTCTAGCTGAACTAGCCACTGGGATACTCCATTGTGCTTCTACAACTTCACCTCCATCACCTCCTTCATAATACTCTATCAAATCTGAAATGTTTTTACTAGTGAAATATTCATTTCAGCACTAAACTCAAATTTATAGTCATTTCCATAATCATGCCTTTTCACTATCTTGCATGGTCCAAAACTTCTTCATTTTCAGCTTATTATATGTACCCACTAGAAAATGCTCTTTTTTCAAATGAACCATGAATTCATCTTCTATCTAAAGTTGCTTATAATTCCTTTTCACATATGCCTTAGCCTTGTA
The DNA here is from genome assembly GCA_028749045.1 of Cupressus sempervirens. Classification (NCBI taxonomy): domain Eukaryota; kingdom Viridiplantae; phylum Streptophyta; class Pinopsida; order Cupressales; family Cupressaceae; genus Cupressus; species Cupressus sempervirens. Next base: position 264,900,801 of record CM053784.1, read on the forward strand.
CTACATATTCATCTTTGTAATGTTCTTCTTCACCTCCTCATGGATTTTCTTCAAATGTTCAACAAAATCTTCCACTTCAGCACTACTTATTTCTCCTTTATCCAAGTGCCTCAATTTAGAAGTATTTCTTGGACTACTCCCATATACAATATGGAATGGTGATTTACCAGTACTTCTATTGACACAATTATTGTATGCAAATTCTACATGTGGTAAAATTAGACCCCAGCCTTTTGTCTTATCTCCAACCATACATCTCAGTGAATTCCCCAAACTCCACTTCACAACTTTGGTTTATCCATTAGATTGTGGATGATGTGATGACTAAACTTCAAATCTATCTTTAATTTTTTCTACAACATACACTAAAAATACCCAAAAAAATTGGATTAAGAAATCAAACCACTTTGCCATGTCAAGTGTAATAGGTTCTATACAAGCCTTCCAAGCTTCACCAAAATCAAGATCCTCTAGGTACAAATTCTTGAGTTCCTTGGACCCAACCACCTCAACCTACATTTCCATAGGAAAAACTTGTCATCTATTAAGAGCATTTGCAACACTATTATACTTCCCACTCTTGTGTTTCAAAACAAATGTATAACTCTACAAAAACTAAGTCCATTTAGAATGCCTTTGGTTTAATTTCCCTTGACTATTCAAATATTTTTAAGCTTGATGATCAGTATAAAAAACAAACTCCTTAGGAAGAAGATAGTGTCTCCGCTTCTTCAACGCTTAAACTATAGCATAAAATCCCTGATCATAAACATAATAATTTCTTTTGGCATAATTCATCTTTTCACTAAAATAAGAAACATGTCTATCTTCTTGGCTAAAAAAAACTCCTATTGTAGTACCACTAGCATCATAGTCTACTTGAAACACCTTGTTAAAAAATGGAAGTGATAAAATAGGTTGATTTGTAACTTTTTGTTTCAACATATTAAAACTCTTATATGATCCTATAGTCCACTTACATTCTTTCCTATCCCCTCTCATTGTTTTAGTCAAAGGTCCACAAATGCTACTGAAATCTCTAATAAAATTTCTATATAAACTAGCCAATCCATGAGAAGATCTTACCTCTATTACAATCCTTGGAGTAGGCTATCCAAGGATAGATTTTACACTAGTACATTTTACCACTATTTTTGACCAACATTTTTCACCAAAGGCCATTTTGGCTTATCATTACTTTTTTGTTTTTGTTAATGATCTTGGTGTTTTTGTTAATGATCTTGGAAAGGTTGAAATTTTGACATTCCTTAAGGTTAGTGTCAAAATTTTGACGTTCCTTAAGTTAAGTGTCAAATTTTTGACGTTCTTTGAGTTAAGTTTTGAAAGTTTGACAAATGCAAATTATAAAGAAAAAATGTGAAAAGTGAAACTAATTTTTCACTTTGTGAGTACTGATCAAGCACATGAGAAGTGTTAGCAACGATCACCTCTAGATCAAGTACAAGAGAGAAATGACCAGGAGAGGTTGGAGAAGACATTTGCGATGTCACTCCTATATTGCCATGGCCCTTTTCATAGGGATGCAAAAATGATAGTGTGGGAAGAAACTCTTTTAGGTTAGAGTTGTGTACAAAGCCATTTGAATTTGCAGGAGGACCAAGAGCTTCCTTGAAACAAAATTGAATAGATATATAACTGTTTTGCTCAAAATTGTCTAGTTGATTACATTGTGGAGTTCTTCTTGTAGAGGAGAATGTTTCCCCATCCTCACCCACAATAATCGTTCCCCCTAACCCGGTGGAAAGAAAGAATGCTCAAATAGGGAACAATATAAAATAAAGGATAGGAAACCAAAAATCCTCCTCCTACTAAACATATTGTTGGCTTGAGCTTGAATTTGGGGTTGCAGAAACCAAAACTAAGAATTTTAATCTAATTTAATTAACTTTAGTAATTTGTATTTACATTCAATGTGATTTGTCATGAAAATTTGGGATTTTTAAATATCAAATTATAGATAACAAGGGTTTCGTGTGGAATTTGAATTATTTAAAAATTTAAAGGTTCTTGTTAAGATAAATTCATGCTATCAAGCATACAAATAGTATTTTCATTATGTAAATGTAATTAGTCTTTATTTTTAGTAATATTTCGAATTGAATGGTTAGAATATTATGTATTGGTCAAATTATCTTGAATTATTGAGGTCCAACTAACCATGCAAATCATGCACCCTTAAGGGAATTCATTTTTCCTTCTCTTGTACACCAATATGACTCAATGGTCCCAATCATCACATTGTATTGTACCATCTCGTCTTGCAAATCTATCCCTACCTTTTGCTTATCACCAAATCAGTTACAATATTGCATATTGAACTTGTTCATTCCTTTCAATCCATTAAACACCACCTTGTGTTCCGTTCCCATTAGAAACCTACCAAATCAAGAATTATTTTCTATCAAAATATATAATCCTTAGCTCAAAAGTCTGATTAATTTTCAAATGGATTTATGTGAAAAAATTGTCATCTTTATTAACCATGTAAGTATTATTGTACCCATCATGTAAGGTCCTCTTTACAAAATACCAAGGTCTTCCCAATAAAAATATAAAAAAGTCATTGAAACTACATCAAAAGACACTCTATCATAATAGTCTCCTATAGAAAACTCAACATAACATTTCTCATGGCCAATTAGATTTTGATCATTAGTCACCCAAGTGACCTTGTATGGTTTACTATTTAGGATCTTCCTTAGGTTTAATTTACTTACCATATCCTAAAAAACTAATTTATCAAAATAGCTTGAAATAAATATCACCTTGCATTTTCTACCTTGAATCAAAGATTGAGTCCTAGAGATGGAGAATTTTTTCTAAACTTGTTGTTTTCATGGACCTCTTCTAAACATTAGAAAATCTCCTTCTAGTATTGGATGAACATTTCTAATCTCCACTTCTTCTTCTTCTTGTACCAATAGTAGAATCTTATCTTCCCTCTTATTATTTTTCTCATTTATAGGACACTTGATTAATGACACACATCAAACCTCATTAAGTGAAGCATCTCCCTATGAAGATTCATTTGACTTTACCTAAACCAAACCTTCTACCATCTCTATAACCTCCTCTTTGATAAAAAAAAATTACTCCTTTCATTTTCCAATTTTGTCTTTTCCTTGAATCTTATTGTTAGGCCTATTGTCTCTTCCTCTACTATTTTTTTGTTGCCCCCTTATCTTTCTTCTTTTATTTTCACTCACTCTTCAACCCTGATGTCCAACTAAAAAAACTCTCATAAAGTCCTTGGTACACTCAAACCAATTTTATCTTAAAGATTATACCTTGGCCTACTAGGGCATCTTGCCACTTTCTCATCTTTATCTTCCAAACCACTCCTAATATTAAGTTTCTTCTTTTACCATGTCCTTCATTCCACCCTAAGTAGTGAGATTATCCATTCCTTCAACAATTATTTCAGCCTAAAAATGAGTCAACCATGTCAATATTGTACCTCTTAGTTTTTTTTTTGGAAAAATACAATTTCTTTTCTTCATCCATGTCTTAAAACTTGATGTCTTAAGATAAGTGATTATTATCAGTTTTATGAATGTTACGTGTTAAGCATTGGATAAAATCAGCAACCAATATAGTTTATAGTAATACAAGTAACAAATTTTCTCTCCTTAAATTAAATTCCTTAGGGTAAATTCCTATTTATTTTATAGGATCATAAGTCTAGGAATTCTTACCCTTGGTAATTATGCTTATGCTACTCATAATGACCATAGTTTTTTTCTGATATTCTTTGGCAAATGATAACTTTTCTTTTTTATAGATCATTATCCATTCATTTCATTTGAATCATATGTAGTAAGTAATGTTGAAAATAGATTGATACAAGAATTAAAATGTGTTTTAATCATTATTTTGTCGCTGATGTCAAACTTGCTACTTGCTAGTAAGACAATTGCTTAGATGATTTGAGTGCTATCATTTGTTTGATTGATGAAGATGATTTGATCAAATGAGGTAATAATAACACCTAGAGGAAAGGTTGAGTTATGATATGGAAAATGAGTATAAAGATTAGTTAAGAAAATGATATTATAGTGTATTGATAATCTACTTAAGGTTTCAAAGGATGGATACACATATTAAGTTCAAAAGAACAAGTTAAACGAAGTATGTCTACCAAGTTTAACAATCTACACAGTAGGTGCCAAGAAATATTAGTTGGAATCAAGTAGAAAATTAGTTGGAGCTAAGAAAAATCAAAATTTAGTGTATGCTGAGTGATATAGTGTAAGCCAAGTAATGTTTAGTTGATGTTGAGCACTAGTAAACTTTAGTTTGTGGTGAGTGTTTAGATAGTGGATGTGAACAATGCAGTATGTGTCAACCATTAGAAACAAGTTAATGCTGAGTGTTTGCATTATGAGAAAGATCTTGAATTTAATGAATCTAAGCCAAAAATTTTGATTTCTTGGATTGTGTGAACTGTGTGAAAGATAAGCTTGATGAGCTAGTGGCACAGAATTCAAGATGAAGTGTTTTGAGGAAAATTCAAAGAGGAATGAAAGAGACATTTTTGGAAGCGAATAAAATGAAATGATGGGTAGATTCATTGAATCCTACCTAATCCAACCTAACCCTAAAATGGATGATAGATTATGAACAAAAAAAGATCTTAATTTTATAGTTATAGAAATGACTGAATAAAAGCAAGGGTTGTCATGTGCGAGAACCTAAGGAAGGCATGGAGTCTAGGGTATTGCTTCATTCAGTGACCTATGAGAAGAGACTACTATTGGAAAGCAATGCAAGAAGGCTTAACGGTATGGATGCTTGAAGGGTGAACAAGCTATCAAAGCTGAAGTATGTGAAATCCAAGTAGAATGGAGGACTAAAGCAAAGATCTGTAATCTACAAGATGGAGTTGTCAGTTGTTATCAGATAAAGCCTTACTGTTACTTTCTAATCATTGTATCACTTTAGGGTAAATCCTTTGGATTAAGGTTGACATAAAAATCATTTGTAAATCCTTTAATCAGGTGATATTCCAAGAGAATGATATAATTTCCTCTAACAAGGCTCACTCCTAATAGGGTGATTAAATCCTCTAACCAGGTCACATTTAACAGTGTGAATTGTAACCTTTAATAGGGTTGGCCTTTCAAAGGGCATCACTTTAGAAGAGTGAGAATGAGTAGCATGTTACTGATGTTTTCTCCCAAATTAGATTTTTGCATTAAATCATTGTGTCAGATGTGTTATTGAATCTATTATGTTTCATGCTTACATTTTTGCAAAGTTGATTTGATAATAACCTACAAGTTTAAGTGAGTGTATGATCTAATGAATGCATGCATGATAAAAATGATTTATGGATATGGGTTCACTAAGTTGTGAAAAGTTTTATTTGTACATCTAGACCTTGGATAACTAATTCACCTCCCCCTCTCAGTTATTCTAAAGAATTCCAACACTTGGTATCAAAGCCATCTAGTTAAGAGGACTAGTTTAAAGGTACTAAAAGCAAAAAGATCAAGATGTCAAAAAGAGAAGTACCCAAGCTTGATAGAGATAAATTTCTAGCATGGAAAAGTTTGATGAAGATACACTTGGGAGGTCTTGGAGATCATGCACAATCTACCATCACCACAGAGGATGTTGATCCTTTTGGAGCCCTAAGTACCAAAGATCTAAAAAAGAAGAAAGAACACAACTAGGCAATGTTGGAGATTGCCTCTACCCTAAGTTATGCTAAGTTTGATGATACCAAGGGCTGTAATAGTACAAAGAAAATTTGGGATTATCTACACACCATCTATGGAGGTGATGAAAATATTCTAAGAGCCAAATCTGAAAGTCTTAGAGGTAAATTCGATGATATGAGAATGCAAGAAGGTGAGAATATTGCTCAATATTTCTCTAGGATAAAGGATGTTGTAAATTTAATAAGGGGATCTATTGGTACAATAAATGATGAGATTGTACTAATAATTTTTTTTAGAACATTACTGCCTATTTATGCTATTAGAGTTTCTACAATACAAGAACTGAGATGAGTACCAGGTTCTAATCTAACTCTTGAAGGTCTGGTATGTAGGATCACTTCTTTTGAGCTATCTAATTTTGATAATTTCAAACTTGACAATGTTAAATCTGCTTTCAATACCAAGCTACCATTGAAGGAACCTAATGAGACAAAGAAGAAAAACACAAAACATGTTTTCAGTGACAGTGATATAGATGAGGAAGGATGTAGAACAACTTGAAGCACTACTAGCAAGGAGATTTCATAGAGGTAAAGGAAAATTCAAAGTTAGTTACCTATCATATGTTTCAATTGCAATGAGGTTGTTTATATTACTATTATATGTCCAAAGGAGAAGAATTACAAAGGTGGAGACAAGTACAAAAGTATAAGAGATGAAAACAACAAAGATTACAAAGACAAAGGCAACAAGTCTTGCTACATTGTGAGGCCTCGCCCCGACCCATCATAGCATAGTGATACATTACCCTTATTTTGTTATTCACGACTCGAGATGTCGAGACATTACCTGATGCTTAGAACATTTTATTATTATTCCAGGTTGTGTGATGTTATTTTCAAATATATTTGATGATTGTCATTTAACGTTTCATGTATATGTATGTGGATGAAATTAGTAAATGTAGGATTGAGATTTTGATGTAAGATATTTTAAACGGTTAAGAATTTCGTAGGATGAAGAAACCCTTATCGATGTATGTTTTAATTTATGTGAATTCTGAATATGTATACATTTATGAACATGTGATTTTACAGGACTACTAATGTGTGTAATGAGTGTGCAGATATTTAGCCGAAAAACCCTACGGAGGAACAAAAATGATCTCCATGTGCTAAACTTTGGAAACCTTATTGTTCGTAATTCACGTACTTGTATTTTGAGATGTATGTATGCATCTTCCTTGTTCAGTGCATGTTAATGTTTTTAATTATGTTCTTTCAGTGTCGCTTGACACTCGTAAAAATGTTTATGTGCTTCGGTGTGTTGTGTAGGGTTAAGTGTTTAACCTTTGGACCAAGTTGGTTTAAGTTAGTGTCAATTTTCTATTAGGTTCTTAATCAAGGTTAGTCATCCCTTATTTCAGATTAGTGCTTAAATTGCAAGATAGAGTAGTTAGATGGACCTATTTTATTCCTAGATCTTATTTGTCTCTAAACCTCTTTCCTAAGGCTTTAAAACATGTTATTATTCTAACTAAAGGGTATGGGTATGGGTTAGGGGTCTTTTCCAACCCCTAAGCCCCTTTTTTTGACTTTTGAGGTCACTCAAAAAGTCCCTTTTTGCCTTTGTGCGAAAATTGACCATGGTTATCTTGAGTTATCTCACCTCATCACCACTTGGGGTTTAACCATGGTATAGGTTGAGTTAGGAGTTTCTAGAGTGACTAGTGGGTGGAAATAGTTATTGCTCCTTTTGGGTGGTTGGAATTGGGGGCTTATTTAGAGGCCTTCCTTGGACTAGTTGTTTGGTTACCCAATCTCTACATTTAGAGGAGATTTTCTTGAATCTTGAAGGAAGGAGGGATACTCTACTCAACTGGTTCATTTCCATTACCTCTTTGTGAAGGTAGGAAACTCCCATCTCCCTTATTCAGTTTTTATGTTTTGTTTCATGTTCTTGTTACTTTGTTGTTGTTTCACTGTTGTATGGTTGTGGGTATGTTGGGAAGATTTGTAAACCATGTCATTTTGGTTGTTTTCCTTTCTTGTTTATGTTTGAAATTTTGAATTTTCCTTGCATGGGTGTTTTGGTATTACTCACCCTAGGAGAGGGCAGAAGTGACCAATTTTGGGAGAGGTCTGTTTAGTTGGACTCCAACCTGTGTAGAGTCTCTTCTCAGGATGAGAAGAGGGATAAAGGGTAGGGTGTTATGGGCCCCTACCCGTCAGCACAAACCTGGTATGAGTATGGCAAGTTTAAATGGAAGAACGAAAGTTCTTGGTTATTGGCCCCGATTGAGCATCTGAATTGGTGTTGTGCTTGACTTCTCCAGTTGGAAGAATCCACCTTTCCCTAGTCTTGATTCATTGTGAATCCTATTGTGTAAACCATGTATGATTATGCATGCTTGATGTTCTTTTGGTTCTGCTTGGTTGACACCCAATCAGTTATTGGTTTCCTCCATGGTTCTTGAAATGAGATTCAGAAAATATTACAAACTCCTTGATTTGATCATGAATTTTTTTTGATAAAATCGTTGAAATTTTGGATTGAGATCCTATTGTAAATTTTTAAACCTCATTTTATATGGCAACGAAGCCGGGTTTTCTTCCTGATTCTTTCCCGGATGAGCCTTGAATCAGGTTTGCCAATAAAATTGGTGTTTTGAGCATAATTGTTGGGCATGTGATTAAATTTTGTAACACATTATTTTGGATGGATGCACATCAAAAATTAGGATGAAATGATGATAGTTTAGTAAGCAAAATTTTCTACTTCTTTTTATGTTCAAAATGAAAATTATGATTGAGGAAAGAAAACAATGGCTATGGTTGATTTATTGCAATTCAAGTTATTTAGGAGATCAAATTTACCATGCATTATTGTGACCACCACCTTTGTGTAGTATAAGAACATCAAGGAAGAGAAGTCCATTGCCAAAATTTGGTTGTCTCATTGTCTTGGATAGAAACATCTCTCAAGAATTTAGAATACTTGATGTTTGAGTGATAAACAAAAGTATTTTTCCAAACTAAATTTGATATCATAGCAGAGATAGTATTCATAGAATGATTATCCTTGTTGATTATTATTATCATTTTGGTTCTAGTGTATAGTAGCTGTGAATGTACATTCAAATTTAAATTTGCATGAGAATATAATGTCAATCTTTGAGAAAGTGGTTTTTAAACTTCATAATGCATAGATAGGAACAATTCAGATAGTTTCATATCAAGCCTTGTCATGGAAGGTATATCCATTGTATTAAGTTTAATGTTTGAATGTCAAGGGAATCACTATTTTAAAGACTATACTTAATTTATAAATATCTCCAAATTATCCTTGCACTAACTTATCTTGAGTATCCTAGATAACAAAAGAAGAAAATCAAGTGAATAACATAAAATGAATAAGGGCAAAGAATAACTTGCTGTAGGTGTTCATTTATCTCTCTGGAAAATGTATGAGGGAACCAAAATATGAGAATGTCTATTACAGTTCAATAATAAATATCTTATTATCACCTATAAAAATTTATCTCTTAAATTCTCTAACCACCTTCCTTGGGCGTCAGATTTGGAAGGTCTATTAAAAAAAAAAAAATAGTTTGTAACAAAATTATGGCGTTTCAAAGAAGACTAGATGGGAGGGTGACGTCACCTATCTCCACCTCCCATCCCCAAATCCCTTTTTCCTTGTTTTGCACATCATTTGGTTTGAGCTTTGTTAGGCTTATGCATTTTAAAAAAAAAAACTTTCCTCCTGCCAGCGCACGTCCCATCCTCCCTCCTTGTGCTGAGCGCTCAAACCAACTTGGGGAGGCTCATTCATGCGTGGGCTTGGGTCTTGTCACTATCCCTATGCTGGACGCCACCTCACGTGTCCTTTCTGGATTGTGCAGCCACCACCCACGCGAGAGAAAGGAAGGCCCGGCCTGCCAGGTTGTCATGTCCCCAATTTTTGGTAACAGTTCAATTTAATTAATTTAATTAATCTGGTTGTCCAAAGTAATGTATGTTTTATAAGGATGACTAATTAATTATTTTAATTAAATAAATAAGTGATATTAAGTTAATTATTTATAAAGTTATCAAATAAATGAATATTAAAAGATAACTTTATATTTAATTAATTTAATGAAGTGACTTGGATTATAAAAAATATTTAATAAAGTCACTTAAGAGATAAGATCAAAAATGTTCTAGAAGTCTCTGGAGAAGATGGAGAGAAAAGAATAAATAGGCACCCCAGGGCTCCATTCGAATCAAGCAGTTGATTATCTCTCTTTGATTTTTCAGATTGTGATTCAATCACAGGTGCATTGTGGAACCTAGGGGTTTCGCAATTGTCACAGTTGGCCATTGAGAACGATAACTCTCAATAGGTACGCAATTTTGAGGGTGTGAAATATCATCTGAATTATTGCAGATTGGAGGTGACATTCAGTCATTTCATCAGAGCGATCATTTGTGGCTTTAGGCCAGCTTTTTGGTTCTTGCATCACTATCTTCTGAAGGATTCGATTCAGATTATCAGGTCAAGAGTAGAATCGAGGAGTTTGGTATCAGGAAAGAGTTTAAGAAGGAGTTCGACTGCTAAGGAACATTTTTTTCAGCATTCTCTATAGAAGTTGCTTTGTGAACAGATCAGAGGTTAGAGATCAAATTTCCAAAATATCTTATCAGCCAGTATTCCGTAAATTATTAAGGTCAAAGTCTGGAGCCGAAGGCTATCACAAATATTCGCAATCTCACAAGCCCACTTGTTAATTCGGAAATATTGGAGATCCTTTTTGAAGACGAGCGAAGACAAATTGCAAAGATCATTTTATAGTGAAGACGGAAGCGGAATTGAATCAAGTTAATTCAAATGTCGTTTTATATATATTGAAGCTGTTAATAAACGGTGATTCTAATCAAGCAACCGTGGCCATTACTGTTGTTTGCAAGAGTCTGGAAATCACCGGAGGAAATTGCAGGGGGAAATAGGCGGCAGATTCATTAATTAAGACGAGGTTTCAGAGATTTTACTTCAGAATGGTGCTAGGGTAGAAGCAACAAATTGCAATGGCTATTAGACAACACATGTAGCAGCTCAGTACGGCAGACATATCTTCTGAACCATATTATCACTAAAGGGAATGCCAATTTTGATGTAATGATGGGAGGAGTCCATTACATTGGTCCTCTTACCAAGGCTTCACAGACTGGATCAGATTGCTTTTATTTTTGGATGCATTTCAGGGACGACAGGATAATGAAGGTTGCACTCCTTTGCATTGGGCTGCAATAAGGGGTAATTTAGAAGCCTGCACTATGATTGTACTCTCAGGCACAAAAGAGGACCTGATGATAAAGGATAATAAAGGATGCACTCCTGCACAGATTGCACTTGACAGAGGTCATCAGCATGTGGCTTCATTTATTTAAAATGCACAGAAGAGATTTATTCGTCAGTGGGATGAGAACAGTTATATTGGAAAGCTTGCAAAGCTAGGACTTGCACCAGTATTTTTTGTGATGGTTGGACTTATAATCACTTTTTCCCACTCACTCCTGACTCATCACTTCTGGCATTCTTTTCTCAGATGCATATAATAAATTTGGTGTCGAATTGGCTCACGGGACTTGCTTCCATTTTTGGTCCATCTACTGAAGATCTGATTGTTCATAGGCAGCAGCAATACCAAGTTCTGAACATTCGAGTAGACGTCTGGCGACCCAGGTTCCAAACATTCTCTCATATAATTTGCTATTGTCTCATATTTTATAAATGATGAAGATTTTATAGACTGCCTATTCTATGTGTTTGCCATGATCATTTTCCCTTTCGGGGTCAGAATAGCATAGACTAAAAAGAGCTTAAATTCTCCAATATCATATCAGTAACAATATTGATTTAATAAGCAAGGGTTATCTCACAAGATTAGTACAGTAGTCTGGACCTTGATTGCTAATTGTTTGACGAAATGTCAAACCTTTGAAGTTTTAGTATTTTTGGTGCTTAAAGAGTCGATAATCCGTTGGGGTTATTTCAGAGCGTGTTTGCAAATTATTTGACGAATTGCCACAGTACAATATCGGGATTTAGTGCCCTTTATAGTCGGGGTCATTTCAGTGGTATCAGAGCTGAAGTATAAAGAGTTTTTTTTTGGTGCTGGAGTAAGCAATAACCTGTCAGGGTTATTTCAGTGGTATCAGAGCTGAAGTATAAAGAGTTTTTTTTGGTGCTGGAGTAAGCAATAACCTGTCAGGGTTATTTCAGTGGTATTAGAGTGGTTTTCTTTCCATCCTGTGGGGTGAGAACCAACTTACATGAGTGATCAGCACTCTACTTCAACCAAGATGTACAGGTACAACACAAAGTCTCCAAGGACACAATCTCGGACAAGTAATAGACACAGTATTCAGAGTTGAAATTGTGGAAAGGAGGACTATTCAGGCATTCAGGATGAGCTCAGAAAAATCAGACATAACATGTCTGAACTGTTGGTTAAGCACCATCGTATGATTGACAGGCTATCCGAACCAGCTAAGGTGAATAAGTCAACTGGATTTCGATTCGAAAAATCTTCTCGCAAAGCACTAGCTGATACAGTGGGCAATGTTACTAGGAACCTTAATGAGGAGTTCGAGAAACAAGTGTGCAACCGGTCAGAGGTTTCAGTTCGGTCATAGGAAGAAGTGGTGAAGGATATTACGCTGATGGATAGTAACTATCAACTTGATACTTCAATTGAGACAGTTGTATACAGGTTTCCCAAGGGTGATGTCTCAGATACTCAAGGTGGTTTGGTTCCGACAGTCAATGATTACAGTGAAGTGAGTTCAGATGATGATAAGGATGTTGATGATGAGATACCAGGTAGAGATGAGCAAACACTGAGTATTCATGATTTTGCTGAGAGAGAGTACCAGGCTCAGTTAGATGCTTTGTCACATGAGGATGAGAATGGCAGTACTTCACATGATTTGTCCAGTCAGCTGAAGGTAAGCAAAGATAGTATTGTGGCTTCTTTATCTCATCATGACAGGATGCGGGAGATGTTAGAAGAGCACATCCAAATGATTCAGTTACAAGGAAGACATAAGGGAGTTCAGACAAAATCTTCTTGTTGTGACTTACATGCAATTGGTGAAGGAATAGGAATGACGAAGTTGAGCTATTTACATCTTCTATCAGATCGTGACCATCTTCTAAGCCTTGCCAAAGACTATTCAGATGCCTTGAGGAGGAAGGAGGAGGAAGTTGTCAAGCTTTCTTGCGAGCTTGAGGACACTCGAGCAACTCTAGCATTACTGGACTGGGAGAAACATGGGAATGAGCATGGCATGGAGCTAAGCTTAATTTCATCTGGCACGTCTGACACTCAGTTTTCTGCAGTAGGTTGTTCATATGTGGTTGCTGTTAATGAGAAGACGATATCAGATAGGTATATGAAGTTAGCTGGTATTGGTCACATTACTCAGGTAAGTAGTTTGCTTGAGTTACCAGCTGTTTCTTGTATATGGATTCGGGAATGTTTCAGCAGCATTTGGGATTCAGTTAACTGGAGGTCTTTAACACTTAATGGTAGCAATGATTGTCTGAGTGTTATCATGGATTTGATTAGCAGAATACACGATGTTGTCTTTCCTAGTGCCAGCAGCTTGTCCGATGTTGGTATTGGTTTTTATACACCGGTATTGGGTCTGGTTTATATATGTAGACAACCATTCTTGCTAAAGGGTGTTGAAGATTTTTCACATTTGGCAATGTGTACGGATGAGTCCCAAGATCATTTTGGCCTTGATGACATCCAAGAGGATGAAATGGATAGTTTTGAAGACATAGCTTCTTTGACAGTTTCTTTGGGTACAGAAGAGCTTGACAGCAGTACTACAGCTTTTGACAATTTGGATATTGATATGGACCTTGGAGATGATTCGCGAGATATGGATGTTAATATTAAGGATACTCCTTTAAGAGCTCCAGAAGAAGCTTGTAGGAGACAGTTCAGCCAGAGCCATCGTGTGACTAGCCAGTTGAAAGTTAGTGAGCGAGACATTGCTATCGCCTGTGAGCACTTTGATACTGCTCGTCATTTGTTGGCCGTTACTGGTTGGGGTACTACTATGAAAAATGAGTCCAGCGGTGGTTACTTTTCTTTGGCAGAGATTCATGCCTTGCGTGAAGCTGTCCGGATTTTGAAACAGGATTACTTACGATTGGTAGCCGGCCGTGATCACTTGGTTGAGTGGGGAAGTACAGCATATGAGGCACTCATGGATCGTGAAGAGGAGGTGAGTGAGCTTTCCCAGGAGCTCATAGCGACTACTGAGGCATTAGAGGACACACAGCGAGATCTACAAAAGTCACAGATTCAGTTAAAAGAGGTGACCATGGAGTTGGAGCATTTGCGATCAAAACCAGCCCCAGACCCAGTTCATTTGTCTATCGAGGTGGTTGGCGGTGAGTATACTCCTGCAGTTTTTACTGAGGAGCATGTTGTTGAGGCTGACACACATATTCAAGATTTGGTAGTAGCTGGGCCTAATGAGTTCGGGATACCGGTGGAGTCGAGTTTCCAGATTTGTTCTTCGCAGCCGGATGACAGTGTGGTACGGTTGGTCGTGCCACCCTTACAGGAAGATCAGTTGTGGTGTGTAGGGGAGTATTTTGATGCTTCCTCGTATAATTTTTATTGTACTGAACCATTCATGGAGTATTTGCTGAATAGTTCATGTATTCATCTGGACTCACATAAGGTGACAGAAGGTGTTCTCATCCGAGATACTAGTGTTATTCGCGGATTGGTTGAGAAGATTATAGGGGTCCTTTCTACTATGCTACCTCACAGGGATCTCGAGGAGGGGTTTGTTGAGTAGAGTGCACAGGATGCTAATCAGCCTACAACTACTTGGAGCCTAAAATTGGAGCCATCTGTTGATTCCCAATTCAGTGATGATGAGCCAGCAGTAGAGTTTGGAGGTTCTTATCGGCATTATGCGGTAGGGTACGCTCATCATTTTTCTTTTCACACAGAGATAGAAGATTTTATTTCACATAGATGTAGATTGGCTCCAGTTTCTTACGATCCATTAGGGGATAGATTGGCACCATCTTTTGAAAATAAAATTGGTAGTAGCAAGTTACTTAGCCTCCAGTTTCGACACACCCGGAGTAGTTTTTCAGAGATTGGATTTGATGGCAGTAATTCAGGTACCTATGGCTGTTGTCATATCTACAGTGCAGTTGGGTGTAGGTGTCAATTAGACAGGGACTTGAGTTTTGATAGAGTTGATGTTTCAGTTGGCTTAAGTTTCGCAGAACGGTTTCTTCTATCGACATCTAGAGTTGGTTTTCAGATGATTCCATCAGAGTTGTCAGTTGTTTGGATATTGAGTATAGTTTCTCAGCTACAGGTATTGATAATTTCTCCACGAGAGTATGGTGCAGATTGGGATGATACACAGATTTACATTTGGGATCCAGGCAGACTGATTAGTTCATGGTTCAGCCATTGCTTGGGGACAAGCAATTTCAGGAAGGGCGGACTGTCATGTCCCCAATTTTTGGTAACAGTTCAATTTAATTAATTTAATTAATCTGGTTGTCCAAAATAATGTATGTTTTATAAGGATGACTAATTAATTATTTTAATTAAATAAATAAGTGATATTAAGTTAATTATTTATAAAGTTATCAAATAAATGAATATTAAAAGATAACTTTATATTTAATTAATTTAATGAAGTGACTTGGATTATAAAAAATATTTAATAAAGTCACTTAAGAGATAAGATCAAAAATGTTCTAGAAGTCTCTGGAGAAGATGGAGAGAAAAGAATAAATAGGCACCCCAGGGCTCCATTCGAATCAAGCAGTTGATTATCTCTCTTTGATTTTTCAGATTGTGATTCAATCACAGGTGCATTGTGGAACCTAGGGGTTTTGCAATTGTCACAGTTGGCCATTGAGAACGATAACTCTCAATAGGTATGCAATTTTGAGGGTGTGAAATATCATCTGAATTATTGCAGATTGGAGGTGACATTCAGTCATTTCATCGGAGCGATCATTTGTGGCTTTAGGCCAGCTTTTTGGTTCTTGCATCACTATCCTCTGAAGGATTCGATTCAGATTATCAGGTCAAGAGTAGAATCGAGGAGTTTGGTATCAGGAAAGAGTTTAAGAAGGAGTTCGACTGCTAAGGAACATTTTTTTCAGCGTTCTCTATAGAAGTTGTTGCGTGAACAGATCAGAGGTTAGAGATCGAATTTCCAAAATATCTTATCAGCCAGTATTCCGTAAATTATTAAAGTCAAAGTCTGGAGCTGAAGGCTATCACAAATATTCGCAATCTCACAAGCCCACTTGTTAATTCAAAAATATTGGAGATCCTTTTTGAAGACGAGAAAAGACAAATTGCAAAGATCATTTTATAGTGAAGACGGAAGCGGAATTGAATCAAGTTAATTCAAATGTCGTTTTATATATATTGAAGCTGTTAATAAACGATGATTCTAATCAAGCAACCGCGGCCATTACTATTGTTTGCAAGAGTCTGGAAATCACCAGAGGAAATTGCAGGGGGAAATAGGTGGCAGATTCATTAATTAAGACGAGGTTGCAGAGATTTTACTTCAGAATGGTGCTAGGGTAGAAGCAACAGATTGCAATGGCTATCGGACAACACATGTAGCAGCTCAGTACGACAGACATATCTTCTGAACCATATTATCACTAAAGGGAATGCCGATTTTGATGTAATGATGGGAGGAGTCCATTACATTGGTCCTCTTACCAAGGCTTCACAGACTGGATCAGATTGCTTTTATTTTTGGATGCATTTCAGGGACGACAAGATAATGAAGGTTGCACTCCTTTGCATTGGGCTGCAATAAGGGGTAATTTAGAAGCCTGCACTGTGCTTGTACTCTCAGGCACAAAAGAGGACCTGATGATAAAGGATAATAAAGGATGCACTCCTGCACAGATTGCACTTGACAGAGGTCATCAGCATGTGGCTTCATTTATTTAAAATGCACATAAGAGATTTATTCGTCAGTGGGATGAGAACAGTTATATTGGAAAGCTTGCAAAGCTAGGACTTGCACCAGTATTTTTTGTGATGGTTGGACTTATAATCACTTTTTCCCACTCACTCCTGACTCATCACTTCCGGCATTCTTTTCTCAGACGCATATAAGAAATTTGGTGTCGAATTGGCTCACGGGACTTGCTTCCATTTTTGGTCCATCTACTGAAGATCTGATTGTTCATAGGCAGCAGCAATACCAAGTTCTGAACATTCGAGCAGACGTCTGGCGACCCAGGTTCCAAACATTCTCTCATATAATTTGCTATTGTCTCATATTTTATAAATGATGAAGATTTTATAGACTGCCTATTCTATGTGTTTGCCATGATCATTTTCCCTTTCAGGGTCAGAATAGCATAGACTAAAAAGAGCTTAAATTCTCCAGTATCATATCAGTAACAATATTGATTTAATAAGCAAGGGTTATCTCACAAGATTAGTACAGTAGTCCGGACCTTGATTGCTAATTTTTTGACGAAATGTCAAACCTTTGAAGTTTTAGTATTTTTGGTGCTTAAAGAGTCGATAATCCGTTGGGGTTATTTCAGAGCGTGTTTGCAAATTATTTGACGAATTGCCACAGTACAATATCGGGATTTAGTGCCCTTTATAGTCAAGGTCATTTCAGTGGTATCAGAGCTGAAGTATAAAGAGTTTTTTTTTGGTGCTAGAGTAAGCAATAACCTGTCAGGGTTATTTCACAGGTGCAGACCTCGGGCAGCGCGTGCGCAGGGGGGGGGGGGGGGGGGGAACTAGGCCTAGGCAGTAGGAGGTGTAGGGTTGTAGGGGGGGATGTAGGGAGTTTAGGATAGGGTAGATTAAATTGATGTTAGTTTTTAGTGTTTAATTAGATTTAAATTGTTTTAGAAATTAGATTAGTGTTATGTTGAGTTAGTTTAGTTTTAGAATTGTTAAGTGGCTTTATTATTTGATTTTAGTTTCTTTATTAATATTATATATATATATATATATATAGTTAGTTAGTTTAAAAAGAAACTTTAAATTGATTAAAGTATAGTTAGTTGATTTAATAAAGTTTAAGGTTATTTTATGTTTTGATTAAGGACATTTGTTGTAATCGTTAATAATTTTTAGTTATTTAGTTATGCTTAATTTTGTAAATACTAATTTAGTTAGTTTTGATTCAAATGTACTCTAATTGTTTTAACCATTAAGTAGATTAAATTTATCGATTAATTGGCTATTAAAATAAGTTTTAATGTAGGTTTGATTCATTTGATATTGCAAGTAATTTGAGATCCGAATTCATGCACATTGTTATCTATGTAAGTTTATTCTATATCATTATAAGTTAATATAATATCATAATTTTATCGAGATTAATCTTATAATGAAAGTTTTAAAATTTTAATGATGTTATCATCCTCATGTCTAAAACCTTAGGATTGTAATGTAAAGAACCTGTACTAAAGCTTCTATCTCAATCATATCAAACTTAGAGCATGTTGAATTTTAAATCAATTTTTTAAAATTTTTTTTTTTGTGTTCTTGCCCTCATAGTTTGGGCATGACATACATTATTGAAGAGGAAACAAATGATGGATCTAACGATCATGATGATGAAGTGGTGTATGTTGCAATTAAGGATGATTCTATTGAGGATGAGGCAACTGCACTAGTGTCTTGTGTGAACAAGAATGACATGTGAGTCATTAACAGTGGGTGTTCACATCACATGACTAGAAATAAAAGTAGGTTCATTATCTAATTATTATGATGGAAATAGTGTAAGATTTGGTAATGATGCACCCTATCTGATAAAAGGAAAAGTTTCTATCAAACTTATAGAAAAGATTTTATGTGACAATGATTATTATGTTGAAGGACTTAACTATAATTTTTTGAGTGTGTCACAACTAAATAATTTAGGTTGTAAGGTTGAGTTTGAAAACAATATTGCTAAGATATATGGTATTGATGGAAAACTAATTGGAAAAGGTGATCAAACTAGAGGTAATCTATTCTACCTTGATATAGAGGATGCTACTTGTTTAGTTGTAGAATTTGATGATGTGTGGTTATGGCACAAGATGTTATGTCTTATTAATTTTGATAACTTGGTTAGTATCAATAACATGAGAAGAGTCAGAGGTTTTCCTAAGTTGAAGAAACCTAACAATATAATTTGAAAACAATGTCAGTTAGGCAAAATGACAAAGTCAAGTTTTAAGAGTAAGACTCATACCTCCAAAGGAATATTAGAGATTATTCATATTGACTTGTGTGGACCAATTGAAGTGCAAAGCTACAAAAAAGATAAGTACATTATCCTATTTGTTGATGATTATTCAAGAATGATGATAGTTATGTTTCTGAAATAAAAATTTGATGCTTTCCAAATGTTTAAGTGGTACTTAGAAAGAGTTGAGAAGGAAACAAGTAAAATTATGAATTGTTTGAGATTTGACAGAGAAGGAGAATTTACATCAAATGAGTTTGAGATGTTTTGTAATGATAGAGGAATCAAAAGATAGACATCTACCCCTAAGATCCCTCCACAAAATGGAATTACTGAAAGGAGGAACAAATATGTAATGGATTGTGATAGGACACTCATGATGGAGAAAAATGTTTATTTGAAATAATGGAGAGAAGTTGTAAGTAAAATCATCTATATGTTGAATTGTTAACAAGTCAAGAAAGGTACTCATCCAACACCTTTTGAACCATGGTACAGACACTCAGCCAATGTAAAATATTTTAAAGTATTTGGAAGCAAGTTTTATATTTTCAAGGATTTTAGAAATGGTAAATTAGATGCAAGAAGTGAAGGTATATTCCTTGGTTATTCCATAAGAGGTAAAGCATATAAGTTTTTAAATACTAACACTAACAAAGTTGTGGAAAGTACAAATGTTAAATTTGATGAATATACAGAAGTACATGAGGCTAAACCTATGAAGGAACCAAAGGAATACAAATCATTTGTATACTTTTATGAAGGTATTCCTGCTGATGAAAATGTTGCAAATCAAGTTGCAAATCAATAAGTTTTAGTGACTATTGAGTCACATACTATGAATGTCGAGTTTCATTTAGGAACCAAGCTACATTCAAGTGTCAACTTATAGAATGAAGATGAGGCACACTTTGATTCTGAGATTAGTGTACATGAAAGAGATCTTGAACTACCTGATAGAGATGTACATAGTGATTCATAAGTTGAGAGACCAATTGAGGAAAATAGAGTAGAACCAAGATTGTCAAACTATGTCAAAATACATCACCTTGCTACACAAATCGTTGGAGATAAGGATGCAAGATCAATGAAAAGAAACAAGTTGAGAAACGATACATGTTTTCTTAGTATGCAAGAACCTAAAATAGTTAAAGATGCCTTAGAAGATGTGGACTAGAGTAAAGTCATGAAATAAGAGATTGAATAAATTGAGAAAAGTAAGATATGGACTCTAGTTTCTAGACCAGAAGATAAAAATGTGATTGGTACCGAATGGGTGTACAGAAACAAGTTAGATGAACATGGTGAAGTCACAAGAAATAAGGAAAGATTAGTTTGTAAAGGATATGCATAAGAAGAAGGGATAGACTATGGAGAACTTTTCACTCTTGTTGCAAGATTAGAAGGAGTAAGAACTCTGCTTGCTTACTCTGCATACAAAGGTTTCAAAGTTTATCAAATGGATGTTAATTCTGCATTTCTAAATGGTATATTGGAGGAAGAGGTTTATATAGAATAACCAGAAGGATTTGTTGATGCTAAAAACAAAAACATGGTATGTAGACTACACAAAGCTTTATATGGTTTGAAGCAAGCACCAAGAGCATTGTATGAAAGAATTCATAATTATCTTGTGAAGATTGGATTTGAGAGGACTGATGATAATGACAATCTATACTTGAAGATAGAGAAAGAAAAAGGTATTTTACTATCTAATTTTTTTTGATGATATCATATTTGGAGGCCGAGATACATTATGTAAGGCTTCTGCAAATGAAATGAAGAAAGAATTTGAGATGTTTATGTTTGGAGAGATAAAGTTCTTTGTGGGTTTGCAAGTACATCAGATGAAATATGGTATCTACATCACTTTGGTAAATTTTGCAAAGGAGATACTAATTTTTTTTGGATTGGGAGATTCCAAGCCAATAAGCACACCTATGGTGATAGGACATAAATTGTCAGAGAATGATGATTCAGCTAAGGTGAATCAAACATTGTACATGTCTATGATTGAAAAATTACAATATGTAGTACATAGAAGATATGATATTGCATTATTTGTTGGGATAGTTGCAGAACTCTCTACTAATCCCAGGGAGAATCATTTGATGGCTATCAAGAGAATAATAAGATATCTAAAAGGAACATAAGACTATGGTCTATACTATGAGGTAAATGAGAAATTTGAATTGAGAGCCTACACTAATGCTGACTGGGCTGAAAATATTAATGATAGAAAGAGCACTAGCCAAGGAGCATTTTTCTTAGGAAAAGGCTGGTGACATGGACTGTCAAGAAACAAAACATCATATCTCAATCTACTCCCGAAGGTAAATATGTTTATGCTATAGTAAATTGTACAAACATTGTATGGATCAAACAACTACTCAAAGGTATGTAGGAGGAAATCACTAAACTTGTGATACTTTATTATGATAATCCAAGTACTATAAATATATCAAAGAATTCTATGATTCATATAAAGACTAAGAAAATTGCAATCAAGTATCATTACTTGAGAGAGTTAGTTCAAGATAAAGAGGTGAAAATGGAATATGTTAACACAAAATAAC
This sequence comes from Cupressus sempervirens, assembly GCA_028749045.1. Lineage (NCBI taxonomy): Eukaryota > Viridiplantae > Streptophyta > Pinopsida > Cupressales > Cupressaceae > Cupressus > Cupressus sempervirens. The sequence goes on from CM053784.1 coordinate 264,922,347, forward strand.
AAATAGCTGATATCTTCACAAAAGCATTACCTAAGGATGCTCATAAATATCTAAGAGATAAACTAGGGGTGATACCCCTATCGAAAGCTATTTAAGAAGCATGAGAAGTGCCCTACATCAAACAAGATGATTGACATATGTTACACATTGATGTAGTGGATCTTATTTTAAGAGTTGTCTAAAGTAATCAAAGAGCTGGAACTACAAATCAGTCACAAGCTAGGTGACCGAGGGAGAAATGGAAAATGTTCATATTTGCATATTAATATGACAAGTCTTTGGCATTGTTGTCAAATAAAGGTTAAATCCTAAGGAAGGAAAGATAAATAAAGGGAGAAAGAAGATATAAAAGAAACAATGAATACCTAGTTAGAGGGAGATAATGTGTAGTGCCTCTCCCATTTGACTTTTGTAAGTCATCCTAATGGATGCAACCTTGCTAATCTTTTGTTGTGATGGGATCATGATTGTGACCCTAAGTGGTCTACACCATCGAGGTGGTTGGATTTATATTTTTGTATCAATTGCTTTGTTTATGCTTTTGACTGATCTATGGGATTAAGTTGTGATTTTTGGTTGACTAAGGTTTGTGCCAGTGGTTACCAAGATCGATGTGGTATCATGAGGTTGTTCTGTGATTACCCTAAGATGTGTGCAGAGATTGCACTATGTTCTATTACCATGCTACACTGGACTAGGTTCCTGTAGCAGTGGTTAGTCATGTTTATGACTGTGTTTGCTTATGTGTTTTAAGTTTCTTTTTGTTGATTCTATAATCAATCATTATTAAATACTTAAATAATTAGAAATTGATTGTTCATGTGAGATTATTTGGTTATGTGCTACGGAAATTTACCTTGTTATATTTTGGTCTGAGAGATATTTGTTCTTATGTGATGCTTTATATTTGAGAGGACCTGAGGGTTAGATGTTACACCTTGATTCTAGTATCATAGATTTTAGACTACTATGCTATTCAATTAATCATATTGCATGACGATGTCATTTTGAGAAGACAGTGTCTTTTATGATGATATCAAGTTATCTGGTTTTTGGACATACCTCTGATTATGTCATTTGATGGATTTAATGCTATGGTTATTTACTTCATTCCTGCATTGTTATGCTTTATGCAAACGTGAGTGATGTAAATAGATTATTTTAATATAATTAATTAAATGGTTAAATTAGGTGATTTAATGTATTTATTGCTTCAGCTATGTTATTAAATGCAATTGCACTTGATCATGTTGTTTAGTGTGTAGGATTTATATCCCTAGCAGTGGCACATGGAGTTAGTGATTCAACCATTCATATTTTACCAATGTCATCCTTATATGGTCGACGTATCTTTTATTAAAATGTTTAAATTAAACCTTTTGGTGATTATTAAATCCGAAGTCATTTGCATTATGTGATTAGACCAGTAAGTGTGTCTGTGCATTTAGAAGTTTGCATTGTCACGAAAGTTATTAAAGAGATTTATGTGTTTTTGGATTTTTGGGCTTTTTAATTGATTTATTTTAATTTCTGGCAGCTTTTCCATAGATGAATTCCTATTTATAAGAATAGCCTATTTTTCATTTGGGTCGATTCGGGGTTTAACTAGATTGGCTGGTTAAATGCCCTAATCGATTATTCACCCAAAAAGTGAATAAGTATCCAAAAAGGAATTTAATTCCTCACTTCTCACTTTTGAATTGGAAAGCTGGAGAGTAAAACCCAAAATCCTCTTCATGAGGATTTACTGTTTTGTTCGTTGTGGGAGCTATGGGCATGGGATCATCGCGAGGTTGAGCTCGTTGGATCCAGCTCAGGGAAACCTTGTATTGCCATGATTTTAAGCTACTTCTACAGGATATTTATTTTATGGTTCAGATTCCCATTTTTCCCTTTTGGCTGTGAGGTAGGGCTTTCCCGTTTTATTGTTTCTACTCCATTTTTGCTTTTGTTTTTGGTAGCTGTTTGTTTGGAGGTTGAGAACTAGTGTTCCCCTCTATTTTTGTACGTTAGTTCTACCTAGTTAGGTGAGTATGAACATTTCCCTATTTTTCGAGATGACGGTTTGGGTTTTTGGGCCATTATGCTGGCCATTTTTGCTTACGATGTCTGATTCCTTTTATTTTTGGATTTTTGGGGTTTTTGAACCCAAAGGCCAAATGGGTTTTAATTTGGGGTTTTTACCTCATTTTGCGTGCAGCCCTATTTTCTCAAGTTTTCTTGGCACAATATGGGTCATGGACTTAGATGATCCGTTTGGATATTAGTCATACCACTTCTGCACTTTTATGTTGCATTGGGATGCATGTTGCATCCATACTCTCGATGTTGTGTTCGGTTGAGTGATTTTATACCTGTTGTTATGGTTTCTTTTGGACCTTTGCTTTGTTTCATGGACACTAAGATTTGTGTAGAATCCATAATCTCGGATTGAGGCCGGTTGAGTAAGTTCATGACTTTTGGTCTTGTTACATCATTGGGATTTGTGTAGAATCCATACTCTTGAATTGAGGCCAGTTGAGTGATTTTATAATGTATGGTTTTATTGGCTTTGAGATTCATGTAGAATCTATCCTCTTGAGTTTCTTTCGCTTGGGTGTTTTGTTTTGCATTGTGTTCTCATTCCTATCTTTTTGTTATGATCTTTGTGATGGTGGTGCGCCACACACGAGTATGTGCACATAAATTTGTTGGGTGACTTGCAAGGCCCGATCTTCCATGGATTTGTCAGAAGTTATGATCATTGGGGTTGGGATGGGAGTATGCATGCCCATGGGCACTTTTCGTAGGATGAGCATGGCTAGGGTAGATTAGCATATGGAGGGGGCTTCTATCTCACAGCTTGGTGACCTCAATCCCATAGGGTTGGTAGAGGAAGTTTTAAATAAGTGATAATTAAAGAAAATGTGTGAATGGTAATAAAACTTAAGATAATAAAATGTGTGAGCACCCGATTAAGTTCGAGGACACAATGTGTGAGCACTCGTTTAAGTTTGAAGACACATGATATGAGCTTGGGTTTTTCAATGCCAAGCGACTCTCCATGATGTTAGCCCCTACTTAGTAGCCTTTTGAGTGTCTGACCAGGACCTATACTCCTTGCTTTGTCTTAGGTTCTTGGTTGTAGCCATTATACTATCTAGCGTGAGTGTTAGCCTTGGATGTTGTGCTTTATGTGTGTTTGTGGTTGGATCTTTATCTCCATCAGCACGGTGGGTGTGGACCTACGAGTCTCACATGGTTGGGAGGCATAGCTACCTTCACCACTGCTAGGGATCGATGTACAGAGATGATCTTCTATCCTAGTGTGACTATTGTTGGATGTCTTCACTTGATACTTCGGGTTCTAGAGTATGTTGTCTTGTGATTTGTGCTTTCATTGGTATGCTTGTATATCATGTTTAGATGATGTTATTTTATTTTATGCATTCCCTTATCATGATGTTTAGCATATGATTAGATGATGTTATTTGATTTAGTAGTATATCTGTTGCTTACTGTTGTTTAGCATGTGATAGGTGATGTTATCTACTGTAGGATTATCTTATGCATTATCACTAGCATGTTAGATTTACTTATGATGATATTGTGCATGTTTTTAGTAGTGACATCCCTATTATGATAGTACCGACGATTTGGTCGGTGGCTTGGGATGTTATGCGCAGGGGATGGCTAGGACCCACAATGGTCTTATGATGCTATTGATGGATGGGAGGATCCATGTACTTAGTTTGGTTGTTTTGTTCCTGAGATGTATTTCTGTACATTGTGATGTCACTTTTGTTCTCTTCAATGTTTATTTCAGTATGTTCTTTGCTATTGTAGTTTAGATGGATAGATGTTCATCATTTTGTGTTGTTCTTGCACTCGAGTGTTTATTCCTCAAGCCTTTGTGGATCTGGTACTCCCTGCTGTGGAGGTTCTTTGCTCTATTTTGGTTAGTTGTTGGTCTTTTGTGTTTTTTGAAGTGTTTTCGTGTTCTTTGGGCAACATTTGTTTAGCATCGTGCGACATTAAAAATGTATTGTACGCCCATGCAAACAGTGTCGTACGATACTATAAAGTATCACACGCCTTCTTGAGAAGTGTCGTACGACATTGGAAGAGTGTCACACACCTTCTTGAGAAATTTTGTACGACACTAGAAGAGTGTTGCATGCCTTCTTGAGAAATATCGTACGACACTGATAAAGTGTTGCACGCTTTAAGAAGAAGTATTACCCTCCCTTAGGAAGAAGTGTTGCACAATTTTTTGTAAAAACCTACACGAGAAGATAGAGGGCACTTTTCGTCATGTTCCAAACTTTTTGAGGGTTGATTTGGCTACCCTTTTGGGTGTTCTTTGACCCTATGTTGTTGCATTTTGAATTATGTCGATTTCTCTTGAAATTTAGTTTTCGTGTTTCTATTTTAGTCCTTCGAGGTTTAAAATATATCGTTTAAGTATAAGTTGCTTATACTTAAGATATATTTTAATATATGCAAAAAATCTTCTGAGATAGGTTTCAAACCTCTCGGAGATAAGTTAAGGATTCTAGGAAATTTTAGGGCTTCAAAAATCCAGACTTAGCCAATTTTCAGGGCTTCAGGATTTCAGGCTTAGCCAAATTTCAGGATTCTGCATTTTACCCCAACTCGGTGTTTTGTTGATGAGTGTTCATTTCTTGAGCCCTCATCTTGTTTGTGGTGGTTTTTTTTGGCTTTCATTCACGTGTGTTAGTTTGGTAGTAGCATTTAGAGATCTATTGGTTGCCAGGATTGTGGTGAAGTCTTCCGTTGCGATCTTTGTGATCCCTGTATGATGTTGTCATGTGCATTCATACTTGTAAAAAAAAAATATCTTGGCTTGATTTGAATCCTTTTTTCCAAGGATCTTCAGGTGGCGCATTACATAATGTGAGAGGAAGATATAAGAAGTGATCTAGAGGGATTCATAAGGATGAATTGATTGATTGTCTATTGATTAGAACAAAATTTTGTAACCTATTCAGAAGATGAAAGGTTACTGATAGAGGGAGAGATTTTAATACAAGGAATTATTTTCTTTTTGGTATTTTGTTGGTTGTACTAACTAAATTTGGTCATTTTGGTTTTCCATCAATGCCAAAGAGGGAGATTGTTGAAAATAGATTGATACAAGAATGAAAATGTGTTTCAATCATTGTTTTGTTACTGATGTCAAACGTGCTACTTGCTAGTAAGACAATTGCTTACATGATTTGAGTACTATCATTTGTTTGATTAATGAAGAGGATTTGATCAAATGAGATAACAATAGCACCTAGAGGAAAGGCTGCATTATGATATGGAAAAGGAGTACAAGGATCAATTAAGACAATGATATTATAATGCATTGATAATATAATTAAGGTTGCAAAGGATGGATACATTGATTAAGTTCAGAAGAACAAGTTAAATAAAGTATGTTTTCCAAGCTTAACAATTTGCATAGTAGGTGTCAAGAAATGTTAGTTGGAGTCAAGCAAAAAATTAGTTGGAGTGAGCAAAGTCAAATTCTAGTGTATGCCAAGTGATACAATGTAAGCTGAGTGAAATTTAGTTGATGCTGAGCACTAGTAAACTTTAGTTCATGTCAAGTGTTTTGATAGTGGATGCTGAGAAATGCAGTATGTGTCAAGCATCAGAAGCAAGTTAATGCCGAGCATTAGCATTATGAGAAAGATCATGAATTCAATGAATCTGAGCTGAAAAGTTTGATTTCTTGGATTGTGTGAACTATGTGGAAGATAAGCTTGATGAACTGGTGTCACAGAATTCAAGTTGAAATGCTTTGAGGTGAATTCAAAGAGAAATGAAGGAGATGTTTCTAGAAGGGAATAAAATGAAATGATGAGTAGATTCATTGAATCCTACCTAATCCAACCTAACCCTAAAATGGACAATAGAGGATGAATGACAAAAGATCTTAATTTTTAATTTATAGAAATGACTAGTTAGAAGCAAGGGTTTTCATGTGCGAGAACCTAAGGAAGACAAGGATTCTAGGGTATTGCTTCATTCAGTCTCCTAAGAGAAGAGACTTCTATTGGCAAGAAAAGCAAGAAGGCTTAAGGGTATGGATGCTTGAAGGGTGTACAAGCTATCAGAGATGAAGTGTGTGAAAGCCAAGCAGAATGAAGGACTGAAATAGGGTGATTGAAATCCTCTAACTAGGTTACATTTAACAATGTTAATTATAACCTTTAATAGCTTTCATAGGGCATCACTTTAGAATAGCAAGAATGAGTAGCATGTTAGTGGTGGTTTTTCTCAAATTGGGTTTCCACATTAAATCATTGTTTCAAATGCGTTATTGAATCTATTATGTTTCATGCTTACATTTCTACAAAGTTGATTTGATAGTAACCTACAATTTTAAGTGATTGTATGATATAATGGATGCATGCATGATAAAAATGATTTATGCATATGGGTTCACTAAGTTGTGAAAAGTTTTATTGGTACATCTAGACCTTGGATAACAGATTCACCCCTGCTCTCAATTATTATAAAGAATTCCAACAAGTAAATAAGTGAAAATTGAAAGAGAACATGGGACACCAATATTTTGGATTAGAACCATGATGAGAATTACACTTGCTATATGTTGAAAAATTATTACAAAGGTTCCATTTAGACATATTATCAAGGACACATTAATTGAGAAATTAAAGAACACTTAATGAAATATTGTACTTTCTTTAGAGCATGATTGCATTACAATTGATATCAAGGATCAAGATTTGGGTCATTTATTAAGATAAACTTATTATTCAATTTGGAAAAAATAATAATTTAAACCACCAAAATATAATGTAAATAACATGCTATCACTTAATCAACATACACATATTATCAAGTCATAACATTAAAACACCTAATGGTTACATATTCTTGTACATTTTTACTCTATTTTCTTGACAACCACAAGGAATTTTATACATACATACATACATACATACATACATACATACATACATACATACATATATATATATATATATATATATATGTATGTATATGTATATATATATATATGTATGTATATGTATATATATATATATTTATATGTATATGTATATATATATATATGTATATGTATATATATATATATACATATACATACATATATATATATGTATGTATATGTATCTATACATATTTATATGTATATGTATATATATATATATGTATATGTATATATATATATATACATATACATACATATATATATATATATATATACATATACATACATATATATATATATATACATATACATACATATATATATATATATATATACATATACATACATATATATATAGATATATATATATATATATATATATATATATATATATATATATATATATATATATATATATATATATATATATATATATATATATATATATATATATATATATATATATATATATATATATATATATATAGCGTAAAACCAAACTGCCAAATCTGAGATACAAGTTCTTCTACCAACTATCTTCATCATTCTTCAATAGCAACCCAAAATATGCCAATGGGCCAAGATATGGAGTAAAACACCAAAACATGATTTATTAAATTATTCATTGAAATTATAATGCTATTGCATTCACAAGTTTTTCCAATAATAATAAAATGCATTTGAATATATAAATGCATATTCTTGATATTAAAATGCTCTGAGGAACCTGCAGAAAAAAAACTTCCATACACTATACATCTTCAAAAAGCAGTATGGACAAATAAAACACATACCCCATTGTTATAACACATAAGATAAAACCTTAAAGTGGATCATTATATCCTTATACATATTTGGACCTTCTTCTCAATGCATTAAGCAACTTTCAAAATTGGACCTTCTTCTCAATGCTTTTATTACTAATGAAGATCTCATAATACATGATCTCATGAGAAAGGTTTTGCATAACATTTTTATAGGATGGGCCATTTCTAAAGTGCCATTTTGATTTGATGTGGTCTTCTAACCATAGGACCTTCACTCTCTCCTCTTTATATACACATAAATCAATGATAAAGATAAACTAGGGGGCTACACAATGGCAACTTTTGTTGAGTTGGGGGAATGGAAGGGAAACTAAAAGTTATTAAATTGATTAAGTTATAAACTATGCCACCACCTATAATTTCTAGTCATTAATTCATTTAGGACTCAAAAATGAATATATATTTTGTCTCTTGTTGTGCCCTTGTGATTTATGTCTCAGGAAATAGAAACTGTGACCAGCGCAACTTGACTTAAGTAAGAGTTTCAATGCAGACTCTTATGGTCATTATTGGAGAATGGAAGGGAAAATAAAAGTCATTAAATTTTGATTGATTGTGTTCTAACTTCTTCCCCCACTAATATTTTCCATCCATTCATTTATTTAGGATTCAATAGTAGTTTTAGTATTCAAGGGCACAATAGAGACATAGATTACAAGGGCACAATAGAGACATAGATCACAAAGGAGTAGTAGAGAAATCGATCATAAGAGCACATTAGAGACATATATCACAAGTAGGGCAAAAAAGAGACATAGATCACAACTAGGCACAATAGAGAAATATTTCTCAAAGACACAACAAGATCAATATGTATGATGAAAGGTCATGTTGTTTTCTTGGTTTGGCGGAATAAGTGGGATTGCTTTGTTGGGGGGTAAGGTTACATCACTGCCCATCAATTTCCTCTTCCCACACTATCATTGATGATAAATATTATTCAATAAAGTCCACCTTCATAGTTTGGAATAAATCCCTCATATTGAATGGCAGAGGCTTCACCATCTTTGACTTAGTTGGGAATCTAGTTTTGAGAGGCCAAAAATGAAATTGTGGTTATGGATGATATAGGGAATGTTCTAATTATGCCAATTCACAAGGTATTTATTTCATTATTTTGGTTAACATGTTGGCTATTTATATAGAAATTTAATTAACAAATTGTATAGCTTCTATGGGAGATCTTACTACTAATATTGAAGATTTTCAATAGACTACTTATTGTACTCAGTTCATTGGCTGATTATGCTAGCAAATTTTGTCATATGATATGGTGTAAATTCTAACATATAGTCTATTTATCGTAGTGCATATCACATATCAATATATAATTTGTAGTTTTAAATTAAGATAATGAGAATATGGTGTTGAAACTAAAGACAAAAATCACATTGCAACTTCAACATTAAACACACCACTGATCTAGTATAGACAAATGCATGCACTGTTATAATTTAATAAAATATAAAAAATATTCATCAAAGTTTTACACACAAGATAACTTTTATTACCATCTACATTCTATACTAACCAAGTATTGTGTTTTCCCTTAGAAAAAAGTATAAAGGTATAATCTAAAATCCTTCGCATATAGTTTATAGTTACATATAATCAACCAACACATTAAGCTAAAATGATAAAAAAAGTTAAATGTGTGAAATTTTTATCATTTACATACTAGTCTGTTAACTCCAATGAATAAATGATTTACAAAAGTAAAGGGTCTCACAAGCTAGTGTGAGTCAATGCATGAAATATTTATAATAAGAAAGGATTGATGTGCTAATGTGTTGAAAGTAGATAAACATTAATAACTAGATGTTACAGAATTTGAAGTTTTGACTTTAAAATATGAAAATTATTTTTGGTTTATGCTCTACATTATCATCTTAAATTGATAAGAATAGTTTTTTTAGACAAGAAATCGAGACTTCAATTATGTAACATTGAACCATCAATATCGTGGTGCACCATCAAATTGTGGAATACATGATGTTTTTCAACAATAAAAAATCTTTCAAGAAGGCTCTCAATAAATAGGTTAAGAACAAGATTTCTAACCTTCCTAAAAGTAACCTTAGGGTGTGATTCCTCCATCTCAATAGGGGAACACTACCAATAGTGTCCTTCAATCTTTGGTATCATCTCTCGATATTCCCAATTTGGTTAATTCTAAGGTGATTTGCACCTCATTAGATGATCTATAAATTTCCTTTAACAAGAATCCATAGCTCCTAACCCCTTCAAATTATGATTTATCCCATCTTTATTCCCTCTTTAGGTCCACTAAATTTAATCTTGGCCTTCAATCCTAGGTCCCCAAATCTAATCTTAAGACACAAAATGCCTAATAGATTGTTCTTGAAAAGATTAAGAAAAATTCTTACCAAAAGTTTAGGAAATGTTCTTTGGCTCCCCCTGTGTTCCCCCTTTAGATTCTATCACCTCACCACCTCCCCATTATTCCTTCTTGGAGAAGGAGAACCAAAAAAATATCTACTCCATTATCAAAAAATCCTTGGATATCCCCATAGTTGTTGACTCAATTAAAGAGTCTACGGATGATGCCTTGATCATTGGTGGGCTAGAAGCCATCAAGATTTCCTATGAACTTGAAGAAAACTTGTGTAACAATGAGCTTACAATCACCCTAAATCCTCCTCTCCTTCCTCCTCCTCCTTTCAACATGCATCCTTTACCCCTTCAAGCATATATCAAATCTTGAAACCCTCTTGGTAAGTGAAGGAGATATTCTCAAGGGAAATAATGGTCATTTGTAATGAGGAAGATATTTGTCAAGCCTTCTCCAACTTCTACGTAGAGTTATTCACTTTGTAAGATGATGGAGTTTCAATGAAATTGATCAAGGGAAAGATCAAAGGTTTTCCATTATATTAATGATCTAAGACTAGGTTATAGTTCAACCCATACAAACCTTTCATATTAACTTGTTCAATTGATACAAACCAAGTTATAGTTCAACTCATATAAACCATGAAATAACATAATAATTAAATTGCTAAACATTTGATGAAAGAAATGAATACTTATATATGATATATTAACATGTCCTTAAATTTGAATCTACTATAATATATGATTAAATTAAAAGAAGACATGTGTTAGTGTCATCTAAGTAATACCTTAATCATAAATAATTAATATTTTACACATAATATTCAAGATCAATGGGCCAAGATATGGAGTAAAACACCAAAACATGGTTTGTTAAATTGTTCATTGGAATAATCATGTTTATACCATTCACAAGTTTATCTAATAATCAATAGATGCCTTTGAATATATAAATGTATATTCCTGATATTACAATGCTCCCAAGTGTAGACACCTAAAAATCTTTTAGAAAATAAAGTATTTTTATTTTCTGAAAAATCCCTGATGACATCATCATTTATTAATTAATTCTTTAATTAATAAATTAATTAATTTTTATGCCATTAAATCCTTTTATCTTAATTAAAAATATTTAATTAAAGAATCCCTCCCAAAAATGTTTAAATCTTATTTAAACATTATTTCCTTATTTATTAATTATTTAATTAATAAATTGACCAAAAATCCTAAAATAAATAAAAAATTTATTTTTTGCCCAAAACTTGGCCAATTTCCTTATGACCAATAACCTCTTCCAAAATCTTCTAATCCTTCTTTAATTTCAATTAAAGGCTAATCCATCATTTCCTACCCCTAATCCCAACTCAAAATATTTAATTAACATTAAATATTAATCCTCATGTTTATTAAAAAAGTTTTAATAAATATCTCCTCAACTCAAACCCTTGAAATAAATAAAACTTTATTTATTTCCTAAAAATCTAATTTATCCTCATCCTAAGAAGTTCTAGACTCTTCTAGAAAGTCTTCATCCTCATCCTAGGAAATTCTAGACTATTCTAGAAAGTCTTTATCCTCATCCAAAGTCTAGCCTCTTCTAGAAGATGTCTTTAAACCTAATCCTAATCCCCTCCTAACCTTGTCACATTCTCTAAACATGGGTTAAAACTTACTAACCCAAGCCAAAGTTAACAAATATCTCCTCCTTCACCCACCCTCATTAAATGCCATCCACTTGCCTATCCCTAAGCTAATCCTAAACCATCCTAATCCATCCTCTAATCATTTGCACAAGCCTAAACAAGCTTAAAACCTTCTTAATCAAGTCCAAGTTGAAATTTCTCTCATCACCCTCAAAATATCTCAACCATAAAACTTTATGAAGTCCACTAGGCCATAAATGACTCTTCCAAGCCCTTTTATTGCTCTTACAAGCCATTATGAGGGTCTTTATGAAGATTTTATCCCTTGAGCCTCCTTTGTTGACTCATCTTTCCCCTTTCCTCCATCCTCTCACCATGTGACATGTGTCACTCCTTGATTGGCTATAAGAAAGCACAATCCATGTGCTCTCATCTCATGCAATCTGAGCCCTCCATGAGCTTTTTCCCATCCTTGCATCTTAGCCCTCAATCCCTCAAGCCTCTTGCCTATAAATTGGATCCTTCCCCTTTGCAAAAGAACACAATCCATGAAGTAAAGTTATAATGCTATTTTGAGAGCCAAATCCATACTAAAGCCATCTATCCACACCAAAAATCCACAATCATCCATTGAAGCCTTTGGAAGCATATTGAGCATACATCCTATCCATTTAGATAAAGCCACTCAACAAGAGAGCTTCTCATTGAGAGAGCCCATTAATGGATCATATTTTCAATTGAGAGCTCATCTTAGTCTATCTTGAAGTTTATGAATTTTGTTTAGTTTGTAGAAGCTTTATTTAAATTTGGTTTCTATTAGCATACTAACATTGCTCATATACACCAAGAACCTGCAAAACAAAACTTCCATACACTATAAATCTTCAAATAGAAGTATGACCAAACAAAATACATACCCCATTATTATAACACTTTACCAAAAACCTTAAATTGGATCATGATATCCTTATACATATTTGGAACTTCTTCTCAATGTGTTAAGAAATTTTCAAAATTGGACCTTCTTCTCAATGCTTTTCTTATTGATGAAGATCTCAAAATACATTATCTCATGACAAAGGTTTTACAGAACATTTTTATAAAAAGGGCTATTGCTGAAGTGCCATTCTTATTTTATGTGGTGTTCTAACCATAGGATCTTCACTCTCTCCTCTTTACATACACATAAATCGATGATAAAGACAAACTATGGGCTTACACAATGGAAGCTTATGTTGAGTTGGGGAATGGAAGGGAAACTAGATTTTTGAAAATAGATTGATACAAGTATGAAAATGTGTTTCAATCATTGTTTTTTCATTGATGTCAAACTTACTACTTTCTGGTAAGATAATTTCTTAGATGATTTGACTACTATCATTTGTTTTATTGATGAAGAGGATTTGATCAAATGAGGTAACAATAGAACTTAGAGAAAAGGTTGAATTATGATATGAAAAAGGAGTACAAGCATCAATTAAGACAATAATATTATAGTGCATTGATAATCTACTCAAGGTTGTAAAGGAAGGATACATTGATTAATTTTAGAAGAATAAGTTAAATGAAGTACGTATGCCAAGCTTAACAATCTGCACAATAGGTACTGAGCAATGTTAGTGTAAGCTGAGCAGAAACTTTGTTGGAGCTGAGAAAATTCAAAATTTAGTGCATGCTAAGTGATAAAATGTAAGCCGAGTAAAATTTAGTTGATGCCAAGTACTTGTGAACTTTAGTTCATGCCGAGTGTTTAGATAGTGGATGCTGAGCAATGCAGTATGTACCAAGAATCATAAGCAAATTAATGTCGAGTGTTAGCATTAGGAGAAAGATCTTAAATTCAATGAATCTAAGCTAAAAAGTTTTATTTCTTAGATTGTGTGAACCATGTGGAAGATAAGCTTGATGAGGTGGTGGCAGAGAATTCAAGATGAACCATTTTGAGGTGAATTCAAAGAGGATTGAAGGATAAGCTTCTAGAAGTGAATAAAATGAAATAATGGGTAGATTCATTGAATCCTACCTAATCCAACCTAACCCTAAAATGGATGATAGAGGATGAATGAAAAAAGATCTTAATTTTCTATTTATAGAAATTATTGGTTAGAAGCAAGGGTTGTCATGTGCGAGAACCTAAGGAAGACAAGGAGTCTAGGGTATTGCTTCATTCAATGACCTAAGAGAAGAGACTACTATTGGAAAGCATAGCAAGAAGGCTTAAGGGTATGGATGCTTGAAGGGTGAACAGGCTATTAGAGTTGAAGTGTGTGAAATCCAAGTAGAATGAAGGACTAAAATAGAGATCTATAATCTACAAGATGGAGTTGTAAGTTGTTCTCAAAGAAAGCCTTACTGTTACTTTCTAATCATTCTATTAGTTTAGGGTAAATCCTTTGGATTAAGGTTGACCTAACAACCATTTGTAAATCCTTTAACTAGGTGACATTCCAAGTGAATGACCTAAAGTCCTCTAACAAGGATCACTCCTAACAAGGTGATTGAAATCCTCTAACCAGGTCACATTTAACAGTGTGCATTATAACCTTTAACACGGTTGGCTTTTTACAGGACATAACTTTAGAAGAGTGAGAATGAGTAGCATGTTACTGGTGGTTTCTCCCAAATTGGGTTTCCGCATCAAATCATTGTGTCAAATGTGTTATTGAATCTATTATGTTTCATGCTTACATTTATGTAAAGTTGATTTGATAGTAACCTACAAGTTTAAGTGATTGTATGATCTAATGGATGCAAGCATGATGAAAATGTTTTATGGATATGGGTTCACTAAATTGTGAAAAGTTTTATTTGTATATCTAGACCTTGGATAATTTATTCAACCCCCCTCAATTATTCTAAAGAATTCCAAAAACTAAATGTTATTAAATTGACTAAGTTATAAACTATGCCCCCACCCCAATTTTCAAACCATTCATTCATTTAGGATTAAAAAATGAATATATATTTTGTCTCTTGTTGTGCCCTTGTGATCTATGTCTACAATGACATTTTTTAATGAAATCTTTTCTTGTTATTATATATATCTAAATTGTATAACTCATTTGATTTGTTTAGATGCCACCCTTATTGAAGAGGTAGTAATATTTAATTATTTAATTATTTTTGATTAGATATAAGATACTATTAATGCTTGTATGTTTATATTTGTTATAATTGTATAGCCTAAATATTTTCCTATGAAAAAAATCCATGCCTACCAATATGAACCCATAACAAAATAAGGCAACAATTGCTAGATTGTGGTCTTAGTTCAAAAAAAAAGCCGATGGAAAATATTATTGTCATTGCAAAAAATGTAAAGGCTTAAAGAATAAAAAAATTATAATAACAATGTCTCAAAGACATTGTAGGCAACATGATTGTTGGAATTACAATAGGAAAGGTAAACTTCTGGGGGGGAGGGGTGGTGGGCGAATCAATAGTTCAAGCTTGGACCCACAAAACTTTCACCACACATCCAACTCATGCATTCAATGTACAAACTGAAATAACATGTAAAGTATGTACATATAGAGCATGTAAGAAAGTAGATATTTACACTCACATAACACCATATATGATTACCTAGAAACTCTCCAAGTGAGAAGGTAATACTGGGGTGGGAATGACACCCACAAATCTTCACTACTAAAAAAATAAAGTGTATCTAATTAAGGTTATAATGTTTTGACCATGAAACATGATCTACCCTATGAAAGGTTTTCCCTATAAAAGCTTACAAAGATTGTTAGGTCTCACCTTTTAGAGGATTTCAACACCTTGTTAGAAGTGTGCCTTGCCAAAGGACTTTAACTCACAAATAAGTAAGCACCCTATTAAGGGATTTTAGTATAGCTTTTTAGGACTACTCTATTAAGAGATTTTGATAGAAATCACCTGTTAGAATGTCTCAACATTGATCCTATGGTTAGCACTTATTTTTCTTGATAATAGATAGCCTCTAAACAATTATCTTCTTGATCCTTCTTGATCAAATGTCTCTTTTCTATATACACTTCTCTTTCCTTTGTTATGCTCTAATTGATTATGCAATGGAGTCTCACTTCATAAATCCTTAGCCGCCATGAATGCTCTATTTGTACATGCAAAATTCTCTATACTCTACTTCAACACCTTACACATTCACTCATAGAGAGTTTAGGGTTTGTCCCCCTTAAGAAGACTTTAGTGACATATGGTCAGGTGTGAATCTACAACTGAGATTCATTCATTTTTCTACTTAATCCTTCCCATTTTATAATTATCTTCTTGTAATTGCATTGGTAATCCAACTTGAGATTCATCCTTATCTCCAAAATATCATAATTCATTCTTAAGTTGGCTCAAAAATGGTTTACATAGTTGTTTATGCCATTATAAACAAATATGTCAAAACTGTCTTACTTAGCACCTGAAGTCTCTGATGCTTGGCATATACTGTCTACTTGAAACTTGAGTGACTCGACACTCACTGTGGACTCAAAATGCTCTATAATATACATTTTGTGCTCAACATGTACTACTTGTTTGACATGAACTAAGTAAATAACTTAAGTGTGTTGAGACCCCCTTGTCAAAACCAATCTGAGATCAACAATCTCCCCCTTTGACATGAGTATCAAAACCACTTGAGTATGAAATAATATCCTTAATCTCATGAGCATAAAATATCTATAACTCATCTTATATAAAAAAATTCAAAACTTCAAAATTTTTCAATAACTTGGATACCTCTAAATTTGATAACTCCCCTTGAGTTGATATGTTTGTTTTGTATCCAAAATTTGTGTACACTTGCTGAGTAAATATGTCTCATATGATACTCTTTTACTTCATGCTCTATTTTGTGCTTGCTCCCCCTTATCTTGGTCTAACTTTTCTACATCTATTTTCTTACTCTCCATCTTTATTTCTCACTCTCCTTATATCGCCCCAAAATTCTTATTCTCCCCCTTTGTCTTATTCTCCCCTTTTTTAACACTTATGTCAATGGACTATACACTTATAGTGTGTTTGTACAAAAAATAATTATAGAAATCTAATATTATCTTGAGAATTGCATCTAGATAGTTCTCACATGCTACATCTAGTGACTTGATTTGGATTGCTAGCTCTGTAGTAAGGTGGAATAGACCATCTAGTGTAGAAATATTGTGGTCTTTCTTCATTAGGGTTTCAACATAGCCTAGTTCCTTATGAAAAATTTCCATATGGGGGGTTAGAGTAGCCTAGATGCTAGCTAGTTTGGCCCTTATGTTGGCCTCATCTACTAATAATGCAACTGACTGACTCTGGGTTTGAAGCAATGTCCTAAAATGCTTCTCACTCTGACTTGGTGTCAATGGCAGTTTTGCACTTAATGTACTAATATGCCTTTCCAAGATCAAGATGTGACTTTTGGTCTCTTGGGTGAAGAGTGAGGGATTGCACAATTTAGTTTATAATGAGAATATGTTGTCAAGTACCTTCTTCACATCCTTAACCTTAGTTGCCAATGCAACTTGTGTCAGTGCTATATCACCTAATATCTTTTCATTCACTTTGCTTTAAAACTTCTTTTTTGACTATTCTAATAACTTAGCATTTGTATCTAGGTCTTCATTACTAACCTTCTCCACTATCTCTATCATCTATTCCATTAGTGGCTTGGTCTCATCAAGAGTTGGCAGAATGAATGCATTTAAAAAGATGTCTTTAATATCTCATAGTGCTTGCTTCTACCTGTGCTCCCTTCTAAGCATTTCCTGATGCTTCTTCCTTGCTAGGGAATTTTGGAGTATGCTCATCTATTCTATGATCATTTTATCATAGTCATACTTGGGTAAAATGATCTCTTCATCAAGGTTCACATCTCCATACTGTATGACTTCCTCTACCATTGATGAACTCATTCTCAGCACTAAGATCTACAATGGAGTTTCATCTATGCTCGCCTTTTAAAGAGTCTTAGTAGAAGGAGTGTCAGATTCTAGTAAGGTTACTAGGGCTTGGATAGCTATTTTCTCCTTTAGTTGTGGTGTCATCTCGTTCTCTTTAGGCTTTCCCTGTTCTACCACAATGACATGACTTGTACCTTGATCTTGTATTGTAGGCATAGATAAGTCTATCTACCCTATTTCTTGTTGTTCTATAATAATAACTTGTGTTGCTCTTCTCTATTGTATCAAGCTTAGCAATTGTATCAACCTTGTCAAATGTATCTTATAGTATTTGGACCAAAGGTTGTACATTAATGATTGGAGGGATGATAGAAGGGAATTCTTATGGATTCAACTTTTCCCTTATAGTATCAATCACTATCTTCTGTAGTTCATCCACACTGACTAGTAGAAGATTATCACAAAGTTTTGCCTATAATGTGCACTGACCTAATATCTTCTTGAGATATTCCTTAGTAATGGGATTGATGTTCTATGTCATGACATTTGAAACATCCTTAACAATTACTATTTTACTGTTCTCACTTATGACATGTGGAGGATTGACACTCAACAATTGTGTGTCTTGCACACTTTGTTCTTCATGTTGCTCTTCCTCAATTGTTGCCTTGTCATCTATTTACATTTTTGTTCCTCCCTCAACTATATTTTCTTGATTATCTTCTTCATCATCCTTCACTTCAATGGGTTCTTCCTCACCTTCCTTTATTATAGTTAACCCATATGTAAGTTTCCACATCTAAGTGGTCTTCTTAACTACATCCTCAATGTTATTTTGCAAAATGCTAAAGGCTCTATAGTTAGGTACAAACCTAATTGCATACTTCTTTATAGCCTTAGCAATCTATTCCTTAGTTAGTTCAGGCATCACTTTTGCTAGAGATGTTTCTCTAATTTGTCTCTCTAGTTTTAGACAATAGTGCCATTTTTTCTCAACAGTATCATATAAACTCTTTGGGATTGAGTTGGCAATCTCTAGTGGGGTAGTTTTGAATTTTTCCATCATAGCATATATGACTTCTTCCACTTGATTTTTCTCCACTTTACCCAAATTATCAAAATTAACTAGTGTAAATCCTAATAAGTTTGTACTATTTTTAACATTTTCACATAAATTTTCTAAGTCTGAAAGGGGATTGTGACTCACCACATTAAATTGGCTATTTTCATCTAACTCTGTCTTCTCCTCATTAGATTCTTCTTGTGCCACATATTTCCTTCTTAGCTTTTTCTACACTTGACCTCCTTGCTATGCTAGTTTGGTCTTTTTTTTAGCCTTTTGAGTTGTTGCACATGTACTAGCCCTTGTAGTAGGTGTAGTTGGATTGGGATGAATTGGCTTAGCTACCTTTTTAGCTTTTGTCAGTGGTTGGGCTTTAGCCTTCCTCTTCTTTGGCTCATCAGGAGTAGGTGCTTCCTCAGCTTCTTCTCCCATGACACCTTCAGTCTCCTCCTCCTCTTGGTCTTCTCCCATACCTGAGTTAGTGCAAGGGGTGCTTGTGTTTGAGAATTTGGCCTTTAGTTTCTTTACCAGCCTACCCTTCTTCTTGATAACTTAAGTTGTCTTCAATTCCATGGTAATTTTGGACTTTTTCAACTCGTAGTTCCAAGAGGCCTTTGTAGTTTTATCTACCTCTTCTACAAGTAATTTTTTTATAGCTATAGAGGCTTCATCCACATTTATTTCATAACCAAGTGGCCTCAACCATCTCACCCTTGGTGTAGTAGCTTGTACAAAAGTGTAGCCAACATCCACTAGGAAACAAATGTCATCATAGTGTTTCTCTACTAGTTACACTGGTATTCTCAACCTCTTCTTCATTGACTACTTGAAGTCTTCAAAATAACTTGTCATTAAAGATTCAAAACTCTCACCTAATTGCTCGATATATTCACCAATCTGTACTATCATTGATCTATTTTTTTTCCATCCTATAGTACCAAATGAAGAGAATGCATTTTGAACATAAAAGAATATGCATATCAATATAGAACCAAATTTATAGTGTGCACTCTTTGTCATTTTGATTGCTCCAAGGTTCTCCATCAATTGTTGCAATTGTAGCTCTACTAGATCATATGTATGATCTTTCTTGACAATCTTGTATCCAACATCCATTGCTATACAAGGCACACTATTTAATCTACTAGATTGGTAAAACTCTTGTGATATAACCCTCATGACAAACTCTATCAAAGGATCAGTGATTGTGTCAATTTTCATACATCTCTTGTTCCATATAGTTCTAGTGTTTTTCTCAATCACCTCCTTCAAATCACTTCTTAGTGTCTTAGGCTGATCTAGGGTTGGGTATCAAGTGACCCTATGGATTATTCTCTTAGTAATTTTGATAGGTTCATTATCCACCCATAATGAACCATCATGAATTTAGCTAAACACTATCCTAATCCATTCCATCTTGAACACATTTGGGAAATCTAGGGCACGATTTAACCCTTTCCTCTCAATAATTTTGAATTCTTCTTTCAATACACCATTATCACAAAGTCTATTATATGCTTTTATGATCTCTATGTCACCAATGCTACCAATTTTATAGTTATAGCATTTTCTTACATCTTGTACCATTAAGACATTTGGTGGTATCATGGATAACACATTGGAAGGGTCTTGCTTGTAAGCAATATCAGGAATAGCTTTGAAAATGGGTTGCTTGACCTCATTACTCACAAATTGAATGTTCAAAACTTCCTTTCTCTCTACATTCTTTGAACTTGATGCCATAATGTGAAACTAGGGTTTTCAAAAATATAAATTGCATAGCTCAGCTCTTGATAAATATCTTATGAGATTAGACAAAATGATGTAGAATTGCCGCTAAAATCTTCTGCAACTACTTTGAGTGGATTTCTAGATTTCCTTCTACTATCCTCACTCTTTCTTAAATTTGAAATGATGTGAAATGAGCTTAAAATTGATAAAATAGCCTTTAAAACTCTACAATTAATGCTGAGTGCTTACACAACTGTAAGCTTAGAATTAACCAATTTCAGGCTCACCCGACATCCATTACCATTCCACTTACTTGGCAACCACTACAAACTCAACATCAACTAACCAGTCTGTTAGCTTCACATCTTCTAGCATTTACTCAACAGACATAGGAAATATTTCATGCTCAGTAGTAACATGAAAAAACTTAAAGATTTTTCTTGGATTTCTAATAACATCTTGCATCTTCATTCATGCTAATGTAATCTTTCTAGTACTAATTCCTTTGGAACTAATGAATGATATAACCTTTAATTATTAGTCCCACATACCTCTTGATTACCTAGTTTGATGAGGTGTGATCACCTAACCCATTGAGTGAACTGATCCCTTCTCCAGTTGATGTGCTGCAATCATCTTTCTTCTTCCATGTCTTATTCATCTCATCTCTGATGTGTTCAACATCTGCTTTGTTTTTGCCTTTATCAAATTCAAAACTTGGTGCTTTTGACCATGTTGGGCAATACCTGCTGATGTGACCAGTCTTCAAACAACTAAAACATGTGGTTTGACTTAACCACCTCTTGTAGTCACCTCTGAAGTGTGTCCTAATACAATTCTTAGGAACATGTCCATATTCTTGACAATAATGACAGCTATACCTTGTATTATAATCCCAATTATAAGAGTTGTCATTGTTCCTTACCTTTGTTTTCTTTTTTGATGACCACATGGGTTTGGATCTACGCTCAAAAGCTTTATATTGATACCTTTGATAGTTGTAGCAATATCCTTCAAATCTTTGTGTGTGAATGATCTTGCTTCTACATTCATGTACCCAATGACCTTGTTTATTGCACTTTGGGAGTGAATCATGCTCTTATGCTTGACACTATGATTTTTAATTTCTTCCTGCACACATTAGAAGAATGTCCTTTCTTACCACAATTATGATAAGAAGGTTTGGAATTATTACCTTTTTTGTTCCTTTCTTCAACACTTTTAGATGACTCTCCTTCTTTAGTTCTTGAATATCCTAGTCCAGATGTATCATTGTTGGATCTAGGGGATCTCAATAGTTGCTCAAAGTATTTGATGGCTTCATTTGGCTTATTGATACTTACAAAGAATTCATTGTCCCTCTTTAGGTTATTTTGTAGTTGTTCATTCTGCAACTTCAATGTAGTTATCTCAATGTCCTTAACATTTAGTTCATAGTTGGCATTCATCATTTGACTTAGAGTAGCATGTTGAAAATTTTGGTTAGTTCTATTGACTTCTCTTCTAGTCTATTGGCCAAAATTCTTTTGTCTTCTTCAATCATTGCTTTGTCTTCCATGGCTTTCTTCTTCTGTTCAGTCATCTCACATAGTAGTATGACTTGTGATTCTTTCTCTAACTTGAGATTTCTAATTTCCTTAGCTTGGACTCTATTCTTTTCCATTAGATCTACAACTACTACATCAAATTCATTGGAGTCTCCATCTAAAAATACCTTAGTAGTGTCTATCTCTTTATATTGTGTGTCATTCTCCACAATAGCAATTTCCTTCCTTCTCTTCAAGGATTTCTTTAGTTCTTCTCTTACTTCATTCTGTTGATTTAGAATAAGATGTATTTCAATCTCCTGATTCTCAATAGTCTTTCCCAACTTGTAAACTTCCATTTCAAGATCTTTCCTCAAAGCTATAAAGCTTCTCTTTTAGAGAACAATAATCTGATACCAATTGCTGGAATCACAATAAAAAACTTCTAGGGTGGGGGGGGGGGG
The DNA here is from genome assembly GCA_028749045.1 of Cupressus sempervirens. Classification (NCBI taxonomy): domain Eukaryota; kingdom Viridiplantae; phylum Streptophyta; class Pinopsida; order Cupressales; family Cupressaceae; genus Cupressus; species Cupressus sempervirens. Next base: position 264,944,805 of record CM053784.1, read on the forward strand.
GGGGGGGGGGGGGGGGGGGTGAATCAAAAATTTAAGCTTGGACCCATAAAACTTTCACCACACACCAATCTCATGCATTCAATGTACAAACTAAAATAACATGTAAAGCATGGAAGCAAGTACACTCAGATAACACTAGATATGATTACCCAAAAACCCTCCAAGTGAGAAGGTAAAACTAGGGTGGGGATGACACCCACAAATCTTCATTACTGCACTAATAAAGTGTATCTAATTAAGGTTACAGTGTTTTGACCATGAAATGTGATCTACCCTATTAAAGGCTTTATTAGGTCTCACCTTGCTAGAGGATTTTAACACCCTGTTAGAAGTGTGCCTTGCTAAAGGACTTTAACTCACAACTAAGTAAGCATCTTGTTAAAGGATTTTGATATAGCTTGTTAGGACTACTCTATTAAGAGATTTTGACTGAAATCACCTGTTAGAATGTCTCTTGTTTTCTTGATAACAAATCACCTCTAAAAAATTGTCTTCTTGATCCTTCTTGATTAAATATCTCTTTGCTATATACACTTCTCTTTCCTCTATTTCGCTCTAACTAATTCTACAATGTATTCTCACTTCATAACTCCTTAGCCACTATGAATGCTCTATTTTTGAATGCAAGCTTCTTTATACTTTGGTTCAACACCTTACACATTTTCTCATAGAGAGTTTAGGGTTTGTCCTCCTTAAGAAGACTCTAGTGACTTAGGGTTAGGTATGAATCTATGGCTAAGTTTTATCCTTTTTGCTACTTAATCCTTCCCATTTTCTAATTTTATTCATGTAATTGCATTGGGAATCCAACTTGAGATTTTTCTTTATCTCCAAAATATCATAATTCATCCTTAAGTCAGCTCAAAAATAGTTTACATAGTTGTTTGTGCCATTACAATAAAAAATGTCAAAACTGTCTTACTCAGAACCTAAAGTCTCTGATGCTTGACATACACTGTCTGCTTGGCACTCACTATGGACTTGACATGCTCCATAATATACATGTTGTGCTTGACATGTACTACCTGTTCAACATGAACTAAGTAAATAACTTAAGTGTGTTGACACTCACTTGTCAAAACCAATCTAAGATCAACAATGATCACATTAAAGGGGGAAAGGATTTTTATCCTTTGGTGAATGTGGATTTCTAACTAGTGGAACATGGAGGTGTGAATATCAAATTAGAAGGTAATGCTTTGATTGAAGAAGATGATCATGACGTAGAGAATGCAATAAAAAATATTGGTATTAGCACAACTAATAATGTGCCAAAGAACAAGATTGAAGAAAAAGTTATTGGCACAACTAATGAAGATGATGAAGATGATGATATTAGGGCATCTAATGATGATGATGAAGAGAACCTTGATATACTAATAATTGAAAAGGCATACAAGGGTAATGTCCTTAGCATGTAAGAAAATGAATAATTTTTATTTTCTCCCTTATTAAGGATATTGTCTCAGCCATAACAACCAGAGTTCTAACATTCATGATGGTCTATAAATTGAAAAATATTATAGACCTATTAAAATAAAGTAAACATGGTGCATTTTTTCAGCTCCACCCACCATCCATGCATATGGAACACAACTGCATATGCATTCTCGATTCAAAGTGGTTGAATCTTATTTTAGATGGGAGGGAGAGAAGCCAAAGACATATGGGTTCTTTAGTTGCTACAAACAATGATTCTTCACCATTTACATTATAGTTCTATTGTTGAGTTCTTTATTTTAACTATTGGTACATTCTACATTTTGATGTTATTAAAGGTAATATTTTGTTTCCTTTGTTGAAATGTGTCATGCCTTCATTCACTAAAATTTATCTCTTCTAATTGCAACCATATTGGTAATATGTTAAAGTTATTGTTATAACACTCTAGATCCTAATATTCATATAGCACACTCACCAATGCAACAAAATTGGAACATGTCTTGAAACTTTTAGCATCTTTTTCTATGCTAATTGATCATGATTTCATTGTATTTGGTTACAAGGTACCGAGTAGTAGAACTGAATGGGAAATTAAGCCTGTAGGGTAAAGAAAGCATCTCTCCATCATTTGAGGGTAATTCTAGGTAAGGACTGAATCTATTTATGGTTTGAATCTAGAAGCAAAGTATCAAAGACAATATTTTGTAAGGTTCCTACATAATGTTGTTTTGTTACATGTTTGGTGCTAAATGAGGGACGTTATGTACCTATACATCTCTTTATCATGAACTTCTATTTTTGTAAATTTCTCTATTTCTAAACCATATCCCAACCATTCCCTTTTTAGAACCTGTACCTCTCTAGTGGTTAGCATTTAGAGGTAACTGGTATCTTGCATTTAGAACCTTTATTTTCTTTTCACAGTCATCATTTTAGCCTAGAAAAATATAAAAACATAACTTTCATATCTTAGCGAGTTATTTTTTGAATTAGAAGGAACATTTTTCATAGGTCATTCCTTTAGTGATAATACATTTTGTCTTGAATTCTCAAACATTATTTATATTCACTCACCTTGGATTAGAAACCTTACATTTGTCTTTGACTAACATTCTTATCACCTATTTGTCCTATCTTTTTGGAATTAACAAAATCCACAATCTTATAAAACTAGTCAATCTTCTATCAAATGCACATAGACAGACCTAATACTTAGGATTATGGTTTATTTTCAATATTTTGAGGAATTGTGATGAACCCCAACATGATGCTTATGATGCTATTAAGCTCTAAAAAACATTTTATGCTTGGTCACAATAGAGACCAGATGTTCCATATTGTCAGTTTGGCCTTAACACAAGTGAAATTTGTTTTTAAAATTTTCCATCCAATAAGAAATCATAACAATAATATTCAATGTGTGTCTTGGTAGTGTTTTGAAATTTCCAATTGGTCTAATGTGTAAGCTAAGTGTATGGGGAAAGTTGACTTGAGATCATACCTTTATAAATGCTCTCCTATAAAATTGTTCATGAAGAGTCCTCTATGGTATTACAATCTCAGTCATTATAGGTTGAATTAAAGTTTTGTGGATGCATGAGATATAATGCTTACTATGTAATTTATTGGAAGAATTTTTATTTTAAGTAATCAAAACTAGATTTGACAACCTTTTTTTACATACATTATCCATTGCCACTACAATCCTAAATATAATTTCTTTGAACTCTCTATGGATTTATGATGTATTATATAAAATGAGATTGTACAAATATATAGCCTTTTCTATTTCATTTTTAGATTTTCCTTCAGCCGAGCTTGTCGATCATAAGCAAGCTTTGTTTGTATCTAATAAAATGTACTTTTCCTAATGTGATCATGACACAATGCACTTCACAACTTTTTGCTACTATATAAATTCAAATGTAAATATTTTCTTTAGAAATAATTTATTAGTTTTAGTTTTCTTTCCTTTTTCTTCTTTTTTTATAAATATTTAATATTTTTAGAAAAAAATTGTAAACTTAAAATCAGCCTTTAAAAGGTATAATTGGTAATTGCATCTTTGTATACAATGGGTATGCCAAAAAGATGTAAAAAGTTAATTAAGAAATTTTTGGTTGATTATCTACATACATTTTTTAAGTGTATTTTTTTTATGTATCTAAAGTTTGATGAAGAAATGATAGTTTCAAAACAACTATACATTTAGAAAAAAAGAAAAAGAGAGGAAAAATAAAACTATTCTAAAAAAGTGGGAAAGAGAAAGAGATAGAGATATAGTAATGACAACAAAACTATTATAAAGAGAAACGTGGAATAAGAGGGAGATTTAGATAGATATTGGGGGAGAGAGGGAGTGATATTTATAATGTTCATATGAAAATGAGAACATTTGAAATATGCATGGACAAGCCAACCAAAAAAGCCTAAAAACACCATGCAAACTATATGCCTAATCACATCATTAAGGTCATTAATACAAAGTGCATAAAACATGGAAAATAAACTAAACAAGGTACTCCCTCAATGAAGCTTTCAATGCTTTTTCTTTCTTCTCCAAATTTTGATAAATTGCTCCTATGTTGACAAAGTGCACCTAGAATGAAAACAATTATGATAAGATGATAATGAGAATACTCAAAATTGTGGTTTTCAAGAATAAGGGTTTTTAGTCCAATTTAGAGAGTTTTGGGACTTGAATTAATGGGTGAGTTTAAAGATCAATCAATGGTCACCATCACATTTAGGAATTTGAAATTGGAAATGGACATGATTACAACAAATTGAAGTTATGTATTTAGAAAGTGACAAGTTATGAAAAAAAAAATGGACAATTAGAAATGCATAAATAAAGAGGAATTATTGAATCTAAATTATTTATGATTCTTATATTTTTTAAATTTTTTTTTACAAAATAGGGATATCATCAAAATTTTGATGACTTTTTCTTGATCTATCAACGATAGTTGTCATTGATGACGTAGAAACATTGTCAAAATCTCATAGGATTTTAATGAAGTTTGGTCTATGTTTCGACAAGGCTAGCCGTCAATGGCATGGCAAGCTCGTCAAAAACCTCCCCCAAGTGTTGAATTTTTGACATTTGTTGGTTATGTTTTAATGCTACCTACCTAGCAGAGATTGGGATCATTTTTGATGAGGTTGTTCATCGATAAATAGATAGCCCTATCATTCGTCAAAATTTTGATGAAATTATAATGATGAAATGTTTTGACCATTAGCTATTGAAGAATGAACCAACCTTCATCAAAATTAAGGTCCAAATTTACTAGTGTCACTTTCTCAAGGTCTATTTTCAGACCTTCTTCTGATACTAAATCCCAAGTAGACCAACTCCTTCTTTACAAAATTTTAATTCTTCAAATTTATCAACAAATTTTCCTCCCTCAACTTATCAAGCACCTTGTGAATGTGCATAAAATGCTCCTCCAATGTATTGCTTAACATCAATATATTATCTAGGTAAACTATGGGAAACTTACCTAGAAAATCCTCTATTACCTCATTCATGAGCCTCATGAAAGTGCTCAGTGCATTGGTTAGCCCAAAAGGAAATACTAACCACTCATACAATCCTTCCCTTGTCTTGAAGGTATTCTTCCACTCATCTTCTTCTCTAGTGTGAATATGATGGTACCCACTCTTTAAATCTATCTTTGTGAAACACATGCCTCCACTCAAACAATCAATAATATCATCCATTTGTGGCAATGGAAATCAATATTTAACTGTGATTTTATTGATATCTTAAGAATTTGTACGCATAATGCATTCTCGATTCTTCTTTGGTGCTAATAATATTGGTACATCACAAGGACTTAGACTCTCTTGAATCAACCACTTCTGCAACAACTCATGCACTTATTTATTTAACTCTTCATTTTTTGTTGGTGTCATTCTATGCATTTCCTTTTTTGACAAACTAGATCCTAGGATCAAGTCCATTTGATGATCGATCTTCCTCACTGGGAGTATTTTTTCAGGTATATTATCTAACACAATATCAAGAAACTCTCTCAACAAATCTAAAACTTCTATAGGTACCTACTCTACTTCTTTACCATCTTTTGGGATTACAACAAAATACATATGCTAACACTTCATACCTTTGAGAAACTCCTTTCTATCAACAAAACATATTCTTGAAGCACTACATACCTTTTATTCTTTTTTCTTCAATGGCTTCAACTTATGTTTCACTCCATCTTTTGTTAGAACATACATATTTGTCTCCCATCATGTACAACATGCTTGTCAAACTACCACGGGCTACCTAGCAACATATAACATATGTCCATAGGTATGATATCAAAAAGTACCTTATCCTAATAGCTTCCAATCTTAAACTTTAGTAGGCAATGCTCATTGACCACGACCTTATGGTCATCCTAAACCCATGAAATACAACATGGATGCAAGTGTTTCTGCCTCTTGAGATTTAACTTCATGACCATATTTTATGAACATGTCTTTTTTCTTGCTTCAACCCTTGCATTTTCTTTAGAAGATCAAGCTCATAATCTACAGGAATGAACTAACACTTCAATTTAGCTATCATTTGATCCCATATGGAAATTTTATCCTTTCCCTTTTGTATTTTACTCTGATTGAATCTCATAACACTACATCTTCATGTGACCCTTTAGTTTGGCCTTTGTAAATTTGACCTTATTAGGATCCTCAATATCTTCATACTCAAAGTATTCCTCTAATTCATTGATCCAATCAATCAACACCTCTGTGTTAAGATTTCTTGAAAAATATGGGAACCTCAAACTTACGTCTTTTTCCAATCTTGGAGATGGCATTAAAAAAATCTTTCTTCTTCTAGGTTCAAAATCTTTGCTACTTTAGAATTTTATTCTTCATCCTCATCCTCACTTTCATCTCTTACGATAAGATTTATTTCTCTACGCATTTTTTCTTCCAATGCTTGCATCTATCTTTGGAGGGATCTAAAACCCTCAGATGTAACACCTATAGTTCTTCAACCATTCTCTCTTTATGGAGGCATTTTGGTGCTTCTACTAAAATCCTAGTGCAAACTGCCTCACAATCTATGATCTATCTACATGCTCAACCCAAACGACCCATCTTGGTGTAGTTTCCTCACAATCAACAATTTGTTTACACACTCAAGAAATCCTTCTCGAATTACACTTGATGAAGGTTGCTCCCCTTAATACCACAAACACATAATAGAAACAAAAAAATAACATCAATTTCTGAGAACAAAATATGAGCTTCTTATTATCGCGACAAATGTGGAATTACAAAATTTTGAAATAGAATATGCAAATCCACATGGGAACTTTCCTTATAATAATTTACAACATAGAGATGCACACTATCACTTAGAGCTATCCTAGAAAATGTACTAGCATTCCTTGTATAGGCATTTTTACACTGTTTGAGAAGTTTCTAGACATCAAACCCTAACCCTTTAGATATACTAACTCTAAAATTACATATAAAGTTGGCCCGATACACCATTGACACTTATTTTTTAAGTTTTGGTCAGCCCAACTTTGGAAGGCCATAACTCTTGAACCATTTCTCTGATTGGCTATTATAACCACTTTTTTGAGTCCTCAACTTTTGATATACAGGGCCTAACTTGCGCAAGCTCTAATTGACCTCATTTTGGAGCTCATTCGGGGCCTCTAAGTCCTTCAATGCTAATCCTAGAGTTTTTATACTAAAATTGCACATAAAAAATAGGCAATAACTCTATGAATACTCATGATATGACATCAAACCTCAATTGGTAGGCTGATATATCAAAGCTAAACATCCACCTCTAAAATTAGGACATTCTAAGCTTGTATGAATTACTAAGTAGAAAGCATTTGGAAATAACCATTTTGTATTGAGATTGTATCACCTAATTTAGTAGTGTAATAAAAGGAATGCTAACTAATAAAACATTCAAAAAACTAAATAAGTTAACACTTGTGATAGGACAGGGTTATCACCAAAAGGAAGGAAAATTGAGAATGGTAAGCTCCTCGGGTGTAACCTACGATGATGTAGAAATGTCACTGATGGATTGTAATGTCCCCTCTTTTTTGGGACATTATAATTCTGTGTACTGGCTTACTTCACCCAGGTTTCAGGGGTAGAAAGGCTCTTTACAGGGTTTAGTTCGAGGTTTGGCCTAGGCATTTCTAGTTTCAGACCCATCAGAGCAATTGACAAGTTGTCCGCATACTTACCATTTTTAGTAAGTAAATAGAGCATAATATTTTTAGTACCTCAATGTTAGTTTGGAACAATCTCATCGAGAGCTTTCCAATGAGCTATTGCATCTGATTATCTAAGTTCATTTGGTTAACTATTTTAATGCCTGATGATTATATGGTTTCTTGACTAAGTGACTATTAAAGTCATTTAACTTGTCACTTTATTTTAAAAAGTTACTATGTTCACTTAAGTGACTAAAGAACCAAAAAGGTGCTTTATCCCACATTACTTAAAAAGAGCATGCATCACATTGGGAAAAGTAATAAAAGTACAACAGACTCCACTTGGGATATATGAAGATATAATATTGAAGACAAATATTAATCTGGGAGTTGGAAATAGTTGTTGGTTATTTCTTCTAGGATGCAAACCCTTGAAGAAGCATTTGAAGGTTGGATGAAAACCTAGCCTTCTTACAGGTTTATTATGCATTTCCAATTTGACTATCATTTCTATTTATAAGATTGGATTATTGAGATTGTTGCATGTTATTGTATTGCTATTGTATAATATAGTAATGTTACTGGACAATTATTTGTAGAAATCTATTGGTTATGTATAAACTTTTGAATATTGGGGAATTAAAATAATCTTTTCTAAGTTTCTTGTATGCAAATGTGCTAGTTAGAAATTGATTAAAGTTTTGGAATTTATATTGAATATTGGTTTTTTTTTTTCAGATTTAAATCTACAGTTTTTATCATGGGTTTTTGGTAAAATATCTAGAAAGGGATATTGCAGTGGTATCAGAGCCAAGAATCCTACCATCCTATGGAATCACACAACACAAGGATTTTCTAAATTCAAAATACTCTTTGGTTCTAGTTGTAAGTAAAGGAAATTCTATTATTTTTAGAAAGGAAGTAAGTTACAAGCATTGTGTTTTTATGAGTTATATATTTCCAGTCTTTTTGTGATTTCTTCTTCAGTTGGAATTTAGGTTGGCACTTTCGAAGTACCATGAGGACATAGTTTTTAGGTTAAAATATTTTGAAGAAGTTTAGATTGAAAGTAAGTTATAGATTATGTATGACTCTCAATCCTTAGGGAATCAAACCTTGGAATTCCCAGACACAGGTTGTCCATTAGTGTTGCATGTGACGGATCATAATGCTGTATTGCCAACATCAAACATAGAGGACTATAAGGTTGAGTTTGAAAGGCTCTCTCCAAACTAGACTGTAGACAAATAGATTCCTACAAGGAGTTAAGAAGGGAGAAATACATGTGCAACTGACTAGGAGAGTGCCAAAAAAATTGAAGAAGTCTGGATCATCATCAGGTAGTTCTGGCATTATGGTAGTGCATAAGATATCCGAAAAGGTCCCTGTGATTCTTAAGAAAGCTCAAGCAATGGAGAAGATGGTCCAGAGGTAGGAAAAGAAAGGAGGATGTTTGTGCAATAACTTTTAGTCTTAGTTCACTCTCCATATGTGCAGAGATAGAGCAGATACCACTGAATATTGGAGAGCAGATGCATGAACCTAGCGTCAAAGAACAACATCAAATGAAGCTTGAATATATTGTTAGAGAAGCCCTGGTCACATATACCAGTAGAGCCTCTGACATCAATGTCTATTGCACACATTGCTTACTTGGATGACATTAAAACTTGTAGGGGTGATTATCTTCATAGGTTGAGCACATTGGACAATGATTCTTGCCACAGAAGGTGTTAACTTAGCTCGTAATTAACAAGCCATCATTTGGTATGTAGCAAGCATTGGAAGTGCAGTTTCCTCCCCCTATAGTAGTAAGGTTATATTGAAACATGGGTTGAAGGTCCCAGCGAAATATGAGCTCTTGTTACAGTGGTAATACACTACTTGCAACCTGAGAATATCATTAGTTGAATAGTGATTTGATAGATGTCTTAGCTGTAGGTCAGGTGCTCGACTCATGTAGATGCTAGTAGTTTCATCAGTGAACCAAAAGTCCTTCATGACATCAACTCCTTCAATAAGTTAGGACTATTTCATGGGAGTAGTAGTGGCAGTGGTTTGGTCTTTCATACCCCACGGGTTGAGCCGGTAACTTGTTCATGGTATGAGAGATTAGAAGAAGACATGTCATTGGGTTGAATGCATTTGAACTCCCAAGATTAATCCAACATATGCTGAACCAAGTTATGCACACAACTCCACGTGCATTGATTGCCTTAAAGGATCATGTGTAATGCCCTGCTCGGAGATCCTTGGAAACAAGGATAAAATACAAGCCAATTTTTTTTTTTTTTACAAGTATGAATGCACATGACAACATTATAGAGGGATCACAATGATCACAACAAAAGACTTCACCACAATCCCAGCAACCAATGAATCTTCAAATGCCACTACCAAACTGACACACACAAACAAGCCAACAATGGCAATGCACAAGATGAGGGCTCAAGAAATGACCACTCATCAACAAAACACCAAGCTGGGGTAGAATGTAGAAACCTGAAATTTGACTAAGCCTAAAATCCTGAAGCCCTAAAAATTGGCTAAGTCTGGATTTCTGAAGCCCTGAAATTTCCTAGAATCTTTAACTTATCTCTGAGAGGTCTAAAACCTATCTCAAAAGATTCGTCCCATATATTAAAATATATCTTAAGTATAAGAAATTAAATATACTTAAATGATATATTTTACTAAAATCCTGAAGCCCTAAAAATTGGCTAAGTCTAGATTTCTGAAGCCCTGAAATTCCCTAAAATCTTTAACTTATCTCTGAGAGGCCTGAAACCTATCTGAAAAGATTCATCGCATATATTAAAATATATCTTAAGTATAAGAAGAAATTAAATATACACCAAATTATACTTAAATGATATATTTTAAACCCCAAGAGACCGACTACAGAAACACACACAACAGAAAACAAAAAGCAACACCAAGGGATAGAAGAACACTTAAGAGGGTACCCTGAACCATCCCTAAAAATTTTGGGACCAAAAAGTGCCTGCTACCCACCCGCACAGGTTTCATAAAAAATTGTGCAACACTTTATCAATATTGTACAATACTTTACTAGTGTCGTGTGACATTTCACCAGAAGGAGGGTGACACAATCAGGGGTTGGGTGATACTTCTCCAAAGGGCATGCGATACTGGAAGTGTATCGTACGAAATTTCTTCTAAGGGAGTGCGATACTGTGAAGTATCGCACAACAAAACTCCAAGAGGAAAGCCACACATTTAGGGTGTGCACGACAAATTTCAAATGGGCATGCGACACTTTATTGTATCGCAGCATGCTGATACATTGTTGCCTAGGAAAAGACAAGAAGACTACAAAGGAAGAATGTGAAGCCAAACAGAGTTAGAACCTCCACACTGGAGAGTGCCAAATCCACGTAGATCGAGGAGTGAACGCTCGAGTGCATAATCAACAATAGAAGAGGAACATCCATCCATCTAAACCAGAATAGTAATGAACATACTGAAAGCAACATTGCAGTAAATAGAAATAATATCACAATTATTGTTGGAAATAGAGATGGAGTACCTGAGAGGGGAGGGGTGAATCAGTTACCACAAAAATAAATCCACAAATCCTTAGATGTCTTAAAATATAGTTGCTGCTGATACTCGGTAACCATACAAATAAATGTTGAAACTTTATAGATGTTCTATTAACTTATTAAGCATTTAAAGTGATTAACATGCATGCATAAAGGAAATAACATGAACACAAGAGACACCAAATTTAACGTGGAAACCCAATTTAGGAAAAACCACCAAGTAACTAGTTACCAATTTTCACTCTTCTAAAGTGAGCCCTGTTAGGAGCCAACCCTGTTAAAGGTTACAAAACACACTGTTAGGTGTGACCCTGTTAGAGGATTTAATCACCCTGTAAGGAGTGGCCTTGTTGGAGGTCTTAAGAACAATTCAACTGAATTGTCTCCTTGTTAGAGGATTTACAAAATGGCTATTAAACCAACTCTGTTAAGAGATTTGAATCACAGCTACAATGATTAGAAAGCAACAATGAAGTGATCTGAAATATATGCAACTTATCTTTGCTGAATACAGATCTCTGTTCTGCTTCACTAGATCCTCACTGATTGAATACAACTTTGCAGCTCTTTAAGGATATCTAATCCTTTCACAACATTTTCTCATATCTTCAATATTCACTTATTCCATTTACATTCATACATTTTCACTCTTATGCATCCACACTCTTCCATTTTTTTGAATTCACAACTTGACCTTTCATATATACCTTGCAGATTGTCAAGTCAGCTCAATTACAAGTTATAACAACTAAAAATATTAAATCAGTCAGCTGCAAACATTGCACAAAACAATTAAACTTAATTCTTTAGAATAATAAAATTCTTCACTGCCCGACCTAGCTCGGTGACCGCTGATCTAGAATGGTTTCTCGAGTGTTAACTAAGTGAAGCTCGATAAACACTACAAACCTTGCAACTTCCTTCGGAGACCAAGTTAACTCGGTAAACACTGACCTTCCTTCACTTACCGAGTGAGCTCGGTAAAAGCTAACTTTCTCTTCGATGATCAAGTGAACTTGATAGATATTGAATTTCCCTTTGTTAACCTTGGGAGCTCGGTTAACATTAACTTTCTGCTACAAAATCCTTTGATGCCCGAGTGAGCTCGGTAAGAGCTAACATACTGTGTAATGTTCAAGAATTCTTGGTAGTCACTATAAATTGCTTTGCTAACCATCTGAGCTTGGTAGACTCTGTCTAATGGCTAATATGACATTTGTGTAACATCAAAGACAATACACAATTAATAATTGTATCCAACAATCTCCCTCTTTGGCATTGATGGCAACACAACATGTCATATCAGAATGAAATTTGAAAACAAGTCTTTCTCTTATATGGCAACACAATATGTCAACATAACAATTCTCCCTCTAAGATAGAAAACTCTCCCTCTTACAGTAATCTCCCTTTGTGAAGGAATTACATAGCAAACTTTTTATCTTAAACAAATTTTAGAGAGATATGAAAGTAAAACTCTCCCTCTTTGAAAACACATGCCAAAGACAACTCAACTCAAATGAATTTTAGTGTACCTTTAGTACTGATTCATATGCAATATTTCTTGATTATGCTGCATCAACTGATAGATCTTCAACCTGGTATGAGTTGATGCATCACTAAAACTTCATTTTAGTGAACTTCAGATAGGGTAGTGACCCCTAACTTACCTCTTAGATACAAGAATGCATCCTTAGGTAATAGTTTTGTGAATATGTCAGCAATTTGTTCCTTTGTATGAACATATTCCAATCTGATCTCCTTATCTTGCACCAATTCTCTGACAAAATGATATTTTATTGCAATGTGCTTGGTTTTGGAATGCATCACTAGATTCTTAGATATGTTGACTGCACTTGTATTATCACAGAATATAACAACTGGTTCTTTGATTTCCACCTTCATGCCTTCCAACAGCTATTTAAACCAAACAATATTAGAACAATTTACTGCTGCAGCAACATACTCTGCCTCTGCTGTAGATTGGGATGTACAATTCTTCTTTTTGCTTGTCCAAGAAACCAACCTCTTTCCAAGAAAGAATGAACCTCCACTTGTACTTTTTTTGTCATCAAGGTTTCCTACCCAATCAGCATCAGTAAACACTTTCAAATCCAGATTACCTCCAAATTTGTACCATAAACCATACTTTTCAGTTCCTTTCAAATATCTCATTATTCTTTTGATTGCCATAATGTGATTTTCTCTTGGTTTTGCTGAAAATCTTGCTACAATACCAACTGCAAGGGCAATATCTGGCCTAGTATGAACTACATACTGTAACTTTTCAATCATGAATCTATACAATATTTGATCTACTTCTTTTGATTCATCTTCCTTGGTAAGTTTTAATCTGGTACACATATATAGGAGTCCCAACTTGTTTACAATCTTCCATTCCAAACTTTTTCAATATCTCCTTGATGTATTTTGATTGAGTGATGTAGATACCATTTTTATTCTATTGAATTTGAAGACCAACAAAGAATTTGATCTCTCCAAACATAGACATTTCAAATTCCTTGTTCATTTGTTCTGAGAATTCTTTGCAAAGATCATCATTCCCTGTGAAAATAGTATCATCTACAAATATTTCTACCAAGACAATTTTATTATTTGGTCCTTCCTTTATATATAAGCTAATGTTATCATTAGTTCTTTGAAAACCAATCTGAATAAGATAGTTATGCAATCTTTCATACCATGCTCTAGGGGCTTGTTTCAAACTGTACAATGCCTTGTGTAATTTGTAGACCATGTTCTTCTTATTTGGATCAACAAAACCTTCAGGTTGTTCAATGTAAACTTCTTCATCCAGTATACCATTGAGGAATGCTGACTTGACATCCATCTGATAAACTTTGTATCCTTTAAATGCAACATATGCAAGTAAGGTTCTGACTCCTTCCAATCTTGCAATAGGAGCAAAAGTTTCTCCATAGTCTATCCCTTCTTCTTGAGCATATCCTTTACATACTAGTCTAGCTTTGTTTCTTGATACCTTACCATCTTCATCCAACTTGTTTCTAAATACCCACTTAGTTCCAATCACATTTTTGTCTTTAGGTCTAGGTACAAGAGTCCATGTCTTGTTTTTTTCTATCTGCACTATCTCTTCATTCATAGCCTCAATCCAACTATCATTTCCCAATGCATCTTTGATATTTCTAGGTTAAAAATCAACAAGTAAAAAAGTAGCTTTCAACTTATTCCTTGTCATGGTTCCTTTAGATTTATCTCCAATGATCTAATCTGTTGAATGATGTCTCCTGACATACTTAGCTAATATAGGTTCCTTGCCTTTTGAATGAATTTCATTATTATCCTCTTACATTTCAACTTCAGGTTCTGTCTGTTTTGGCTCGGTAGATATTTGCTCGGTAGATGTTGGCTCGGGTCCTTCAGACTCGGTAGACACTTGCTCGATAGACACTAAATTTAACTCAGTTTGCTATGGCTCGGTTTGAACTTCCTGTAACTCAGTTACAGATGACTCGGGAGTAGAAGATTCTTGATTCTCTGATGTAACTGGTACTATATTAGGTTCAATGAAGACAAACCTTTTATAATCTTCTGGTTCCCTTTTGCTTTCTTCTTCAGTCCTTTCTACAAACTCATCAACTTTTACATGTGCACTTTCTATGATTTTGTGAGTAGACAAGTTCAAACATCTATATGCCTTACTTTTGCATGAGTATCCAAAGAATATACCTTCATCACCTTTCACATCAAATTTTCCTTTTCTAGATTCTTTCAAAATGTAACATTTACTTCCAAATACTTTAAGGTAACTTACATTAGGTTTATAGCCATAGCATAACTCATAAGGATTTTTGAATGAGTCTTTCTTCAGCTGTACTTGGTTCAGGGTATGAACTGTAGTGCTGATAGCTTCCTTCCAGTATTTGATAGCAATGCTCTTTTTAATCATTAAAGTTTTTGCACAATCCATGATGGATTTGTTCCTTCTTTTAGCTATTCCGTTTTGCTGGGGCGTTCCAAGGGCTAATACCTGTCTTTTGATTCCTCTTTCAATGCAAAAGTTATTAAACTCATGTGAAATGAATTCTCCACCTTTGTCTGACCTCAAGCATTTTAATCTTTTCCCTGTTTCCTTTTCTACTCTTGCCAAATACCATTTGAAATTTTCAAATGCTTCTGATTTGTTTCTTAGATACATGACTGTCATCATTCTTGAGTAATCATCAACAAAAAGAATGAAGAACTTTTCTCTAGTATAGCTTTCAATTCCAATGGGTCCACATAAATCAGTATGCACAATTTCTAATATATCTTCAGACTGATAGTTTTTACTTTTAAAACTAGTTTTTTCCATTTTATCAATCTGACAATTTTTGCATAGACCGAACTCAGATTTCTTTATGTTAGGAATGCCTCTTACTTTCTTGAATTTTCTTATCTTTACCAAATTATCAAAATTTACATGACACAACCTTTTATGCCATAACCAACTTTCTTTAACTTGAGCAATGAAATATGAACATTCATCTAGTTCAAGATAGAACAAGTTACCTGTAGTTTGAGTACCCGATCCAATCAACTTTCCTTTGCCATCCAACAGTCTTGCTTTACCATGCATGAATTCTACTTGGAATCCATTATTGAGTAGCTGTGCCACAATGCTTTAGTCCTTCTACCCAATAGGCATTATCACATATAAGTTCTTTGGTTAGAGAGATTCTCCCTCTTCCTTTCATTGTTACCAAATGTTACACTGCCACCATTATAGTCTTCAAAGTATTCAAACTTAGTTTTGTCACCAGTCATGTGATGAGAACAACCACTATCTATGATCCATATATCATTTTTCTCATATGAGAAATGAGTGTCATTTCCTCATCATTATCAGATTCATCTTTCACAACAATGTAGATAGTTTCATCTTCTTCTTTATCACTAGAATCATTAGAATCTTTAGCCATAAAACATGTTTTCTTACCTTTATCCTTGAATGATCTGAAGCCTTTCTTGCCATTGAACTTTTATCCTTTCTTCTCATCTTTATTCTACTTGTTTGGACACCTAGCAGCAATATGACCAACTTCTTCACATGAAAAAATAATTAGAGGTACTTTACCTTTGTATTTTCCTCTGCCTGTAGAGTATTTCCTTGCTAGAAGGGCTTCTATTACTTCAAGATCACTGTTTGAACTTTGGTCTGATTCATCTTCACTATCTGACTGAGATTCCTTTTTCCTTTTCCCTTTCTCCTTGAGTGAGAGCTTGGCTTCAAATGCTAATTCAATGTTCTTGGAAGCTGGAACATAGTTATCAAAGTTGTCTAGCTCAAATGTAGTCAATCTTCCAACTATAGCCTCTAGATTTATCTTATGATTTGCTTCACATCTTCTTTCTTGAATTGCAGAAACTTTGATTGCATAAATGAGAAGTAGAGTTTTGAGAACTTTAGTTATAACTGTCTCTTCCTTGATATCTCCTCTAGATGCTTTGATTGCACTCACACATGCTTTGACTCTTTCAACATATTTTGCAATGTTTTCATCCTCTCTCATCCTCATTTGATCAAATTGTCCTCTCAGACTTTTTTCTTTGGCTCTTCTAACATTATCATCTCCTCCATAGATCTTTTTCAGCTTTTCTCACATTTCAAAAGAAGATTTGCAGTCCTTGATATCATCAAATTCTTCATAACTCAAAGTAGATGCTATATCTATCATCATAATGTTGTGGGTCTTCTTTTCAGCAATATCATTGACAGATAGTGTACCAGCTGGTTCTGCATATTTTTCATCACGGTATTTTAGTCCTGTATCTCGAATGGAAGCTAGATGAAGTCTCATCAACCCTTGCCATGCTGAGAAGTTTTCTCTATTAAGTCTTGGAATTTACCTCTTATATGACATCCTGATCTTTAGCTTAGATCCTTGAAATCTTATCCTGCAAGCACCAAAAGCTCTGATACCAATTGTTGGAAATAGGGATGGAGTAACTGAGAGGGGAGGGGTGAATCAATTACCACAAAAATAATTCCACAGATCCTTAGATGTCTTAAAATATAGTTGCTTCCAATACTCAGTAACCATACAAATAAATGTTGAAACTTGATAGATGTTCTATTAACTTATTAAGAATTTAAAGTGATTAACATGCATACATAAAGGGAATAACATGAACACAAGAGACACCAGATTTAATGTGGAAATCCAATTTGGAAAAAACCACCAAGTAACTAGTTACCAATTTTCACTCTTCTGAAGTGAGCCCTGTTAGGAGCCAACCCTATTAAAGGTTACAAAACACACTATTAGGTGTGACCCTGTTAGAGGATTTAATCACCCTGTAAGGAGTAGCCTTGTTGGAGGTCTTAAGAACAATTCAACTGAATTGTCACCTTGTTAGAGGATTTACAAAATGGCTGTTAAACCAACTCTGTTAAGAGATTTGAATCACTATTACAATGATTAGAAAGCAACAATGAAGTGATCTAAAATATATGCAACTTATCTTTGCTGAATATAGATCTCTATTCTGCTTCACTAGATCCTCACTGATTGAATACAACTTTGCAGCTCTTTAAGGATATCTAATCCTTTCACAACATTTGCTCATATCTTCAATATTTTCTTATTCCATTTACATTCATACATTTGCACTCTTATGCATCCACACTCTTCCATTTTTTTGAATTCACAACTTGACCTTTCATATATACCTTGCAGATTGTCAAGTCGACTCAATTACAAGTTATAACAACTAAAAATATTAAATCAGTCGGCTGCAAACATTGCACAAAACAATTAAACTTAATTCTTTAGAATAATAAAATTCTTCACTGCCCGACCCAGCTCAGTGACCGCTGCTCTAGAATGGTTTCCCCAATGTTAACCAAGTGAAGCTCGGTAAACACTGCAAACCTTGCAACTTCCTTCGGAGACCGAGTTAACTCGGTAAACACTGACCTTCCCTTGCTTACCAAGTGAGCTCGATAAAATTTAACTTTCTCTTGGATGACCGAGTGAACTCAATAGATATTGACTTCCCTTTGTTAACCTTGGGAGCTCGGTTAACATTAACTTTCTACTACAAAATCCTTTGATGCCCGAGTGAGCTCAGTAAGAGCTAACTTATTATGTAATGTTCAGGAATGCTCAATAGTCACTATAAATTGCTTTGCTAACCATCTGAGCTTGGTAGACTTTGTCTAATGGCTAATATGACATTTGTGTAATATCAAAGACAATACACAATTAATAATTGTATCCAACAATTATAAAACAACCAAATTAAGTGCACAATTCCTCCCAACCGTCAATAGCATCATAAGACCATCATGGATCCTAGCCATCCCCCATGCATAACATGCCAAGCCACTGACCAAATTTTTAGTACTTTCATAATAGGGACATCACTACTAAACATGGAACAATATAAGCATAAGGAGATCTAACATGCTAGTAGAAAAGCATAAGATAATTCTACAATAGATAACATCACCTATCACATGCTAAACATCAATAAGCAATAGATATGCTACTAAAACAATTCACATCATCTAATCATATGCTAAACATCATAATATGGCAATGTGTCAAATAAAATAACATCATCTAAACATGATATCCAAGCATTCCAATGAAAGCATAAATCACAAGAAAGCATACTCCGGAACCAAAAGCATCAAGTAAAAACATGCAACAACGATCACACTAGGACAAGACCATCTCTGTACACTAGTCCCTAGCAGTGGTGAAAGTAGCTATACCTCCCAACCACATGGAACCCATAGGTCCACACCTGCCATGCCGATGGAGATAAAGATCCAACCACAAACACACATAAATCACAACATCCGAGGCTAACACTCACGCTAGACAGTATGATGGCTATAATCAAGAACCTAAGATAATGCAAGGAGTACGGTCCTAGTTAGACACTCAATAGGCTACTAAGAAGGGACTAACATCATGGAGAGTCACTTGGCATCGAAAATCCCAAGCTCAAACTTGCACAGATTCAACATCGGTCAACGGAGAGGCTCTAGCACCCCACATTTTTATTATCTTAAGTTTTTATTACCAATCACACATTTTCTTTAGTTATCATTTAATCAAAGCTCCTCTTAGCCATACCTATGGCGTCATGATTGCCAAGATGCAAGATAGAAGCCCCTTCCATATGCTACCCTACCCTACCCATGCTCATCCTACGACAAGTGCCCATGGGCATGCATACTCCCATCCCAATGATCATAACTTTTAGAAGTACCACAGAAGATTGAGCCTCACAAGTCACTCGAAAAATGTACGTGCATGGACTTGTGTGTGGCGCACCACCATCACAAAGATCACAACACAAGGACATGATGAGAACACAATGCAAAACAAAACACCCAACCAAAAGCAACTCAAGAGGACAGATTCTACATGAATCCCAATGATGTAATAAGACCAAACATCATGAACTCACTCAACTAAACACAACGTCGGGAGTATGGATGCAACATGCATCTCAATGCAACATAAAAGTGCAATAGTGGTGTGACTGATATCCAAATGGATCATCAAGGTCCACGACCCACATTGTGCCAAGAAAACCTGAGAAAATAGGGTGGCACACAAAATGAAGTAAAAATTCTAAAATTTGGAAAACTTGAAATTAAAACCCATTTGACCTTTGGGTTCAAAAACCCCAAAAATCCAAAAATAAAAGGAATTGAACACCGTATGAAAAAATGGCCAGCATAACAACCCAAAAACCCAAACCCTCATCCCAAAAAATAGGGAATTGTTCATACCTGCCCAACTAGGTAGAACTAACATACAGAAATGGAGGGGAACACTAGTTCTCAGCCTCCAAATAAATGGCTACCAAAAATAGAAGTAGAAATGGAGCCAAAATAATAAAAAAGGAAAGCTCTACCTCACAACCAAAAGGGTAAAACAAAAATTTGAACCAGAAAATAAAATACCCACAAAAGTGGCCAAAAATTGCAACAATCCAAGGTTTGCCCGAGCTGGATCCAACGAGCTCAACCTTGCGATGATCCCATGTCATTAGCTCCCATAATGAACAAAATAGTAAATCCTCATGAAGAGGATTTTGGGTTTTACTCCCCAACTTTCTAATTCAAAAGTGAGAAGTAAGGAATTAAATTCCTTTTTGGATACTTATTCACTTTTCAAGTGAATAATCGATTAGGGAAAATAACCAGCCAACCTAGTTAAAACTTGAATCAACCCAAATGAAAATGGGCTATTCCTATAAATAGGAATTCATCTATGGAAAAGCTACTAGAAATTAAAATAAATCAATTAAAAAGCCCAAAAACCCAAAAACACAGAAATCTCCTAACTTTCGCAACAATGCGAAACTCTAAATGCACAGACACACTCACTAGTCTAATCACATAATGCAAATGAGTCCGGATTTAATAATCATCGAAAGGTTTAAATTAAAAATTTAATTAGGGATACGTTGACCATATAAGGATGACATTGGTAAAATATGAAAGGCTGAATCACTAACTCCATGTGCCACTACTAGGGATATAAATCCTACACACTAAACAACACGATCAAGTGCAATTGCATATAATAATAGAGCCAAAGCAATAAAAGCATTAAATCACCTAATTTAACCATTTATATAATTATATTAAAATAATCTATTTACATCACTCACGTTCACTTAAAGCATAACAACGCAAGAATGAAGTAAATAACCATAGCATTAAATCCATCACCTAACATAATCAGAGGTATGTGCAAATACTAGATAACCAAATATCATCATAAAAACACACTGCCATCTCAAAATGGCATCATCATTTAATATGATTAATTGAACATCATAGTAGTCTAATATCTATGATACTGAAATCAAGGTATAACATCTGACCCTCGGGTTGTCTCAAATGTAAAGCATCACATGAGTAACAAATATCTCTCTAATCAAAAAATATAACAAGGTAAATGTCTGCAACACATAACCAAATAACCTAACATGAACAATCCATTCTGATTACTTAAGCATTTAATAATGATTGTTTAAACAACATTAAAAAGGCACTTAAAACACATAAGCAACCACAATCATAAACATGACTAATCACTGCTACAAGAACCTAGTCCAGTGTAGCATGGTAAAAAGTACACAATGCAATCTCTGCACACATCTCAAGGTAATCACGGAACAACCTCATGATTCCACATCGATCTTGGTAACCACTGGCACAAACCTTAGTGAACCAAAAATTACATCATAATCTCATAGATCAGTTAAAAGCATAATCAAAGAAATTGATACAGAAACATAAATCCAAACACCTCGATGGTGTAGACCACTCAAGGTCACAATCATGATCCCATCACAATAAAAGATCAGCAAGGTTGCATCCATTAGGATGATTTACAGAAGCCAAATGGGAGAGGCACTACATCATGCCAAAAATATATGAGAGGAGCGACTATGGATTGCTACCCTACAAGTCTATGATTAAGCTTTTCCAATGTCCTCTTGAAAAATTAAATATAGCATACTAATTGCAATTTATAATGGCTTTATAGGTCTATGTTTAAGCTTTTCCTATGTCCTCTTGAATGATTAAATCTATCATACTAAGTGCAGTTTATAGTGGCTTTAAACAAACTTGTGAAGTTTGGTTTCAGTATTGCTCAAGAACTATTTGATCAATTTTCCCTCAACAGTTTGATCAGAAAATTAAGTGTATTTTATTACAATGGTAAGGAGACCTTGGGTGGTTTGTCTAAATTGAAGAAATAGGTATTTTGGAAGTTTTCTCTTCACCTGGGTATTCACACATCCTTAAAGAAAAAAACTTTTATTGGGAATTAAATGATTTCCTATCATCAACTATGAATTAGCAACCAATGTTAAGTGTAGGCTGATTTCTTTTTGGGTGAATATTCAATATAATATCATTGGTTAGCTATATCTATTCCTAGTATTAAAGTCGAAACTATGGCTCAATTATTTTCAAACATTCTTACATTGAAATGGTTAAGTTTTCATGGTAAGTGTTCAATAAAATGTCTCAATCTTAGAACTACAGTTTGTGATTAGTTTATCTAAGTTTGTTACAATAGTAACAGAGCATATCCAGGTTATCTTGTCTGAAAACTATTCAATAGAATTCCTCTTACCTTTACATTCAGCATTTTGATCCTAAAATTCAAGGTTAGATTATTACAGAGGTCAAGCCATTTGGAGCAGACAGTCAAATTTTTTTTTGGAACTATATTACGTTTTCTCAAAGAAATACTGGTTATAGTACAAGTGTTTGACGAGATTCCCAACAATATAGTACTCCATTATTGCTTCATTCCAACAGAGAATATTATTGTTAGCTCTTATGAGATGACCACAACCTACTTGTTGATTGGTGATTTTTCTTGTTATATTTGCACTATCAATGATTTTCCTATGTATGTTGGTAATATATTTGTTGATTCTATTTGGCCTTCCATGGTCAATGAGTTATTTATAGGTGAGTGGGGAGATCACACATTACCCTACGTTCCATTGAGGTGTCTACATTTTTATTTCAGCAGGGTATTGAAGATAGTGTTAGCACTCGTGATGTTGGTGACTCACCCACCACTCTTTCATTTACCCAAGATCATGTTGCTTGGGTAGTCAGGAATCCAAGTGTTATTAGTATCATACATCTAGCAGATTATGCCGTGTTGCTACACCATCACATGATTACAATCTATTTGTTTTAGCTTTCTGACATATCAAAGTTCTAGAGATTAGGGTTACTCCTTTTTCACCAGATTTATATGGTGGTGGAGTCAGATTGGCTGGATCTATCTTTGACATCAGAACAAATATTATAGGAGTGGTACAATAATACAGTGGTACATGTATTTTAGGAACTGGTCAGTGGTATTTCAAATAGTGCACAAGTTCTCACTTGGGATCTAGGTGGAGTATCCCTAGGTATTGCTTTTCATCAGGGAGCTAGGAGGAGAGTTTGGTTATTATCATCTTGGGGTGGATATTGGTATATTGTTGAGATCCCATCTTCACTTGATAGTCAAGATTCATAGAATCACTCATAGAGTGGGACCTTCATGTTGATCGAGGGTTTTGGCATACATGGTAGAAACACATGGTAGTTAGTGTCCCTTTATGGTGAGACTTGGGATCCTGGCATTCAGTTATTTGGCACATTGATTCCTATTGTACTATTTTTCCATTCAGGGTTTGAGATGATGCATGTCGGGTTACATCAATTGAGGAATAGAATCTCCTTCTCAAGGTGAGTATGGGATCCTAGCATTTGGTTTCTACAGGTATGAGTGAATTTCTTGAGGGAAAGAAATCTTTGAGAAGGGGGGCTTTGTAATATCCCATTTTTTATGGAACATTATAATTCTATGTACTGGCTCACTTTGCCTATGTTTCAGGGGTGGAAAGGCTCTTTATAGGGTTTAGTTTGAGGTTTGGACTAGGTATTTCCAATTTTAGACCCATCAGAGTAGTTGGTAGGTTGTCTAGATTCTTACTATTTTTAGTAAGTAAATAGAGCACAATATTTTTTGGTACCTTAGTGTTGGTTTGGAACTAAGAGCTTTCCAACAAGCTATTGCATGTGATTATCTGTGTTCATTTGGTCAACTATTTTAATGCTTGTTGATTATATGGTTTCCTGACTAAGTTACTATTAAAGTAATTTAACTTGTCACTTTATTTTAAAAAGTTACTATGTTCACTTAAGTGACTAAAGGAAAAAAAAGGTTCTTTATCCCACATTGCTTAAAAGAGCATGCATCACATTTGGAAAAGTAATAAAGGTACAATAGACTCCACTTGGGATATATGAAGATATAATATTGAAGAAAAATATTAATCTGGGAGCTGGAAATAGTTGTTGGTTATTTATTTTGGGATGCAAACCCTTGAAGAAGCATTTTGAAGGTTGGACGCAAATCTAGCCTTCTTACAGGTTTAATATACATTGCCAATCTAACTGTCATTTCTGTTTATAAGATTGGATTATTGGGATTGTTACATGTTATTGTATTGCTATTGTATAATACAAAAATGTTACTAGACAATTATTTGTAGTAATCTGTTGGTTATGTATAAACTTCTGAATATTGGGGAAATAAAATAATCTTTTCTAAGTTTCTTGTATGCAAATGTGCTAGTTAGAAATCGATTAAAGTTCTAGAATTTATATTGAATATTGGTTTTTTGTTCAAATTTAAATATGCACTTTTTATCGTGGGTTTTTGGTAAAATATCCAAAAAGGGATATTACATGGATAGAGGATGTATGCTCACAATTTTCTCAAGCTCCAACAGATGGGTGCTTATCAAGCATGTAGATGGGTGAGGGTTTTAACAATGGAGGTGTAGATGGATTTTAGCATGGTTATGGTGTAAAATGACTATGATATAGTGGTCAGTAGGGAATTATAAGTTTTCATAAAAATTGGATTATTTATTTGAGAGAGGGAAGGGTTTCATTTATAGGCCAAGGGGTAGAGAGATGGAGGGTTAGGATACAAGGATGGAAGAATGGCAAGCGAGGGCTAGGATGCTTTGAAAGGGGAGCACATGGATTGTGCTTGTTTAGGGCTCTAGCCTTGTGACAAGTGTCACAATGAGATTGGGTGGTCAAAATTGTTGGCCAAGGGGAGTAATGAGGGAAGATGAGTGTGTAAGAGGGATGTGAGAGGCATTAAGAGGGATGTAAGAGGTACTAATGGTATGTAAGAGCCATAAAAGCTCTTGGATAGGGATGAAAGAGGATAAGGGAGACTTTTTGACTTTGGCTTGGGTTAGCAAGTCTTAACCCTTGCTTAAAGTTGTGCACAAGTTTAGAAGGGGGATTAGACTTAGTTTTAGAAAGGTGGCTAGGGTGCAAGTGGCTTACTCTTCTACTTCAACTTCTTCATCGATCGAATTACACTAATACTCAGTCAAGCTTATCATTTTAACTTGTTTTAACTTTGTGCTTCATCTAATTGTCTTCTTCACTTCATGTATTGATTGAACACATTATCTTGTGAAGGACTAACTTATCAAGTGCCCATTGTATTACCATGATACTTATCACATCTCAACTCAACCTTTTAGAAGGTCATCTAATGATCTCTTCTTTTCAAATCCTCTTCATCAATCAAACGAAATGACACTCTATACTATTAGTAAATGTCTCTCTAGTAGGTTTGACAATCTATCTTACCAATATGTTTGACATCAATGATAACATAACAATTTCTCCAATTATAGTTTCCAAAAACAACAAGGGGTTAGCAATAAAACTAACCCAAATAAACCAATGAGTGCGAGCTTAGATGAAGAAATATCTCATCTACTAATACAATATTTAGAAATATATAACAAGAACATAAATGATGACATAAGAAATGCAACAAAAACATTATTAGTAACATAGATTTGAGATGTCTCTACTAGCATGAAAGAAAAAGAGAGAAGGAAGAGAAGAGTGATTACCTTGTCAAGTAGAGTGGCCACCCTACTGTGAATCATACAAAGATCTACTTTTAAAAGATGACATTGAATAGTCTAACAATGTAATAACTTGATAGTCAATCCAACAAAGTTCCACCCATAGATCAATGTCATTTGTATCACCATAGAATAGTCTTGTAAAAATGTGTTACATGTGAATGAGACTTAGCATGTTGCATTGGAATATGTTACCTATATATAAGATTTAGCAAGCTTGTATGTGTTACCCATAAATAAGATTTGGCATACATCTCTTGGTGTAGACAAATATCTCTAGTTAATTCCATGCTCAATACAATAGTTAGTGAGTTCCTCAGACATAAAATCATCACCTC
This sequence comes from Cupressus sempervirens, assembly GCA_028749045.1. Taxonomy (NCBI): domain Eukaryota; kingdom Viridiplantae; phylum Streptophyta; class Pinopsida; order Cupressales; family Cupressaceae; genus Cupressus; species Cupressus sempervirens. The sequence continues at coordinate 264,970,848 of CM053784.1, forward strand.
ATTAGGTATTAAACATTTAAGCTCTTTACCAATTTCTTACTATAGCTTTATGCCACTTGAACATTTGAAAAGCATCAAGTTTCAATTTTAAAAACATAACTGCCATCATTCTAGAATAATCATCAAAAAATAGTATGAAATATCTATCTCCATAGTAGCTCTCAACTTTTATAAGACAACACAAATAAATATGTGAAAATTCTAGCATATCCTTAGATGAATGCAGTTTACTTGAAGAATTAGACTTAGTCATCTTACCAGTTGACATTACTTACACCTAGCATTGTCATGTTTATGCAGGTTTGGTAAGCTTATCACTTTCTTATTTCTACTTTATTTGACCATATTCTCAAAATTTACATGACTTAGTCTCTTATGTCATAACAATATATCTTTAATTCTAGAAAATAGGAATGACTAATAATAGGATCCAGGTAAAATAAATGACCTCTTGTTTTGTCTGTAGTACTAATCAAGTTCTCATTATCATCATACATATTCACCTTTCTATTATGAAATTATAACAATCTATGACCCATATTATTTAGTTGTTCAACACTCAACAAATTGTACTTAGTCCTTGAACCCAATAAGCATCATAACATCTAATTTTATCAATTAGCATCAATGAACCTGTACCTTTCATAGGACATGGAACATCATTTCAAAGTTTAACAGTTCCTCCATCATATTCCTCTAGCTTATCAAACTTATTAAAATCACTAGTGATGTGATGTGCACATCCACTATAAATAATTCATGTATCATTTTTACTAACATATTTAATTGTTGGTCTCAAATTGGCTTTGAAAATTGAGTGTCAACAAACTTAAGAAATTTCTAAGTTGATGCTAAGTATAATATAGATGCCAAGCTACAATATCTACCGACCTAGAAATTCAATAGGTGCTGAGTCATTCAGATGCCGAGTGACTAACAAATGCTGAGCTAGTATATGTGCTGAGTAAACTATAGATGTTGAGCAAAGCATAACTACTACATGTGCCAAGCAAGAAAAAATTTCTATAGATGTTGAGAAAGACATAATTCCTATAGATGTCAAGCAAGAAAGAATTCATATATGTGCCGAGCATCAACAATCAGTAAGTGTTGAGTAACATAGAACCAACATAAGAATTTGTGCTCTGACAAAATCATATGTAAACCATTTTTGAGCTCACTCAAGATGAATCTTGAAGGATCTAAAGATAAGATCGAATCTTTTTAATTCCCTATGAAATCAACATGTAACCAATTAGAAAAATGGAAGGAATTGAGCAAGAAAGATGGATGAGTCTCAATCATAGATTCATACCTAACCCTAAGTCATGAAACATTTTTAAGGAGATCAAAACCCCAAAATTTAGTATGTATGGATGGTATGGGAATGCAAGGAGAGAATGCTAGCAAAGTCTAAAGGGTGTGAAGACTTAGAAGAAGAACAACATTGCGGAATCAAGTTGATCAGAACAAAGTATCAACATTTTGAATAGAGTCTTATCAGATCAAGGAGGATCATATTAGAATGGATAGAACAAGGATCCAAAATCAAAAATTGAAGATTGTAAGTTATCACATCAACACATTCTACTATACTTTCTAGCCATTGTATTAGGAGAATCAAAATCCTAGGCTAATAGGTTGGTTTAACAACCATATTGTAAATCCTTTAACAGGGTGATATTCCAAGTGAGTGTTTATAAATCCTTTAGATAGGTCACCATTAATAGGGTGTTAGAGCCTTTAATAGGGTAGGCCTCTCACAGAGCAGACTATTGATGATGGTCAAGCTTTGTAACCTTGACAAGTTACATATTGCTGCAGTGATAAGTTGTGGGTGTCATACCCACCCCATTTTTACCTTCTCATTTTGGAGGGTTTTTGGGTGATCAAATCTTGTGTTATCTATTTTTTGCATGCCTTTACTTTCATGTTAATTAGATATGTTACATGCATATGATGATTTTAGTTAAAAGTTTTAGAGGTTAAATATTGGTACTTCTAATTCACACCACCCCTCTCAGAAGTATTCTTCCCACTTGTGAATTTCAACAATTGGTATCAGAGCTGAGTTCTTATGAGGAGAAGCCTTACAACTTGAAGAAAATATCTAGAAATAGAAGTCTACAAACTTGGGAAGATAATAGAGAATCAGGAGATTGAGATACATCTCATTCTACATTCTCTGGAAGAAGCTAGGGAAGAATTGAGGAAATCCCTCAAGAGAAGAAAAGAAATTTCCATAGTTGAGAATGATACACAGTACAAGGAGATTGACACCTCAAAAGTGTTTGCTAATGGAGAATCCAAGGAGTTTGATGCAGCAATTGCAAACCTAATGGAGAAGAATAGAGCTCAAGCATAAGAGATCAGAACTCTCAAGATGGAACAAGAATCACAAGCCATAATGCTTTGTGAAGTGACTAAACAAAAGAAAAGAGCCATTCAAGATAAAGATATGATGAAAGAAGACAAGAGAAACCTTGCTAGTAGATTGGAGGAAAAGTTAGTTGAGCTTGCATGAATTTCCAACATGCAGCTAGACACCCTAAGTCAGATGATGAATGCACATCATGAGCTAAATGTTCAGGACATTGAGATCTCCACACTAAAGATGCAAAATGAACAACTACAAAATGACTTGAGAAGAGAGAAGGAAATTGCAAAAAGCTTCAACAAACCTAATGAAGTTATTGATTACTTTGAACAATTACTAAAATTACCAAGATCTTGTAATGGCACTTTAGGACTAGGATACACCAATACTGCAGAAGGAGAGTCGTCAAAGATAGTAAAAGAAAGAAATAACAATAGTAAGAACACAAAACCCACTTGTCATTTTTGTGGTAAAAAGGGACATACCTCTAATGTGTGTAGAAGCAAGAATGCCAATCAACATGACAAACCTAAAAATATGGGTAACTGTCACAAGTGCAATAAGTAAGGTCATCAGGCACATGACTGCAGGACTAGAACCATCAAGACACCAAGATTTGAAGGTCACACTAGTACATTTGAGGTCATTTTTTTACCATTATTGGTCGAAATTTTGACTCAATTTTTGACCAAATCTCGACCAAGTTTGACCATTGAAATTTTTTTGGTCAAAACCTTTCAAAAATGTTGGCACAAGGTTTGCGAAGCATTGGTCAAAATTTTGACCAATGCTTGGTCAAAAATTGCCAAGTATTGGTCGAAAGTTCGACCAATGATTGGTCAAAAATAGCCATGCATTGGTCAAAATTTTGACCAATGCTTGGTAGAAAAATGGTAGGCATTGGTCAAAATTTTGACCAATGCTTAGTCAAATTTTTTTTGAGGCTCACACTTGCTGAGGTCCACTTCAGCAATGGCCCTTCCTATGAAATTGTTTTGTAAAACCTTTCTAATGAGATAATGTGTTATGAGCTCTTCATTAGTGGGATGGAACCTGAATCTAGGAGGCAGTTGTGCATCACCCATATCATGACTGTAACTAAAGTTAAGAGCCTCTATTATTGAATTCTCTTAACTTTAGTTATAGTCATGATATGAGTGATGCACAACTGCCTCCTGGATTCACGTTCCATCCCACTGATGAAGAGCTCATAACACATTACCTCATTAGAAAGGTTTTACACAACAATTTCACAGGAAGGGCCATTGCTGAAGCAGACCTCAACAAGTGTGAGCCTCAGGGAGGGTTCAATTCCCTCCTTTATTATTCACTATGCGTGTAATCCCACACACCCATTTGATCTCGAATGATGATATGTACTGAATGCTAAGTGTCTATGCTGAGTGCTCCAAAATGATCCATTTCATGCCTTCATCTGTACACAATGTCTTTCTAGTTTCTTTCTACTCACACACCCATTTCATTTCATATGATCATCTAAAAATTGTGTCACTTTAAGCTCTCAATTGTTTCCTCTTGATTTATCATCTCATAACTGTTGAATGAGAGCTTTGGGATAAGCTATAGGCATCCATCAAAGCATAAAGGATTTTCTTAGATGATGTAAATGAAGTAGTAGCATTTTCCTTGGGAGACATGCTTGAAAAATGGAAGCATAGATAAGTCATGTGAACTATTTGACAGGATGCCTGAACGTAATGTGGTTATCAAAAGCCATGGTTGTTGGATATGCACAAAATAGATATATTGAGAGAATATATTTGTTTAAGTTGCAACTGCCCTGGTAGACATGCATGCAAAATGTGGAATCATAGGTAAGGCATTTAAACTATTTTATTGACTGCCTCCATGAAATGTTGTCTAAGGCAAGCTCTCCATGTTCTTTACACCCCACAAGTAAATCTACTCTAATAAAAGAGGTAATAAAAAACTAGTTCACTTTGCATTTGTAACCTTGGGCAGGCTCTTAGCAACATGTTCGCATTGAACCTTTGATGTAAAGGAGAAATAAACAAGCTAACAACCCTCAGGAAGGCTTTCTTGGATAAGAAGTTTCTGAGCAAACACAAATCCTCACTAATAATGTTGTTGCAATTTTCTTGTTTAAATCCTGAAAAAGTTGTATTATCTTGGGCAGAGGAGACTACTGTTGTTTTTGTATAAGGATCCTTAGGTCAGTAGAATCACATGCAAACTGGATATGACATTGCCGTAAACAAACTGTAATAAGAGCTAGAAGCTTTCCTAGTGATTAGGGCTTGAGACTGGACACTGCATGAAGCATTTGTAGGCATTTGAGTCTAAAGCATCACCAACACAAAATCAAACTGAAAAGGAAACTTGGCAAAGAAAAATAATCCTCTTGAGTAAATATCAACATTATATGAACAATACCATTATAGTGCACTATACTCGGTACAAATATATTATCGGTTGAGTCCCATGACATAATGCCAATTCCTAGGTACATCAATATGCCTACTTATCTAGGTATATCATTTTCTTACAGATAAAGGACAATCTATTGAAAAAAGAAAAGACCACTTTTTACAAATTCACACAGGTATAAACCCATTCATCTCTGAAGGTAATGCTCTTACTATTGTTTCACCCCTAGTAAATTTGTTGTAAGTTCCCAAGTGATGATAGTTGTAACATTAGCAGGGAAAGCTCTCACCAATGTAGGCCCCAAGCTAGCATATAATCCTCTAAAACCAAGTTCTCTATAAATCTATCAAACTTAGAATTGGGAAATGGTTTCATGTTCATTAATATGAGCACTTCTTTCTTTTAAATTCATCTATTGGTTATCTAAGACTACTTAGTACAATAGATCCTAGACGAAAAGGCAGAAGCTAAGTCCCATGGTATTTGAATATTTAAATTTTAATCTTTTAACCCAATTCAATAAACCAACTGTCAATCCTAATAGATATCCTAATTGTTGTCATAAGAATCCAACAACCTTGTAAAAGCCTAATCAAAATCTTTATTAAAAATTAATTTAAAACCATTTTTTCTAGAGTGGAGTCCTTGTAAAAATGAAATTTTATGTCCTACCATCCTGATTGTGTGTATAGGATTTCTGCTAGCATTAATATTTGGAGCTATTTGAATATGGGTTTTTGCAACATCGAGATGAAAAATAGCTGAGAAAAGGGAATTGTTACATTAAGCACCATAGTAGATTCAAAAAGAAAAACAACATCAAACATACTTTTCTTCTTGTGGCATTCCAAAATGAATGCAGATTGATGGAAGGTTGCACTGCACAGGAAGCTTGTTCAGCTCTGCAACTCTGTTAATACTCTTGACAAATATCACAACTTGATTGAAGTCTAGTGCATCAAGTAGATCATTCAGCTTCTAGTTCTTCTCCAGCTCGCTCAATTTGATGTAGTGTTGGAAGAATCTCAAGACATAAATACCAAACATAACAAAAGAGAGAATTGTTACTATTTTATCAGACATTATTAAACTCAAATAAATTAAACATATATCTCCATAGGCTATAAATAGAAACAAATGTGTGTAACATTAGGTGGTGTGATTGCCATCAAGAGCCAATAGTGCTACAATAATCCACCTCATATTTGTACCACGAAAAAGAACTAAACATAGCTAGTGCAATTATCATCAAAAATTCCAGAGGTTAAGACATGATTTGTGCCCTTGAAGAATGGTTTATCTAGTGAACCTATCAAGATGATTATAGAGAAACTAAAGAGGGCACTTATATCTAAAAAAAATGAGGTTGCCATATGACACTTTATTCACAAAGCTAAAGAAAATCTAGTTAGAAGATGCAAATATGAGTTAAGCTGTGACTATCCATTTGAGTTAGGTGACAATGAGATGCTGCAAAACATACCAAATTAGAGTTACCAATAAATAATGTTTGCAATTCACACAAGCATATTTATTATTTACAATTTATAGACTTATTGTGCCAAAAGTATTAAATAAGAGAAACCAGTGAACAATATTGTGTTGTCTCTTGCACATAATATTAAGTTCTGGCTAAATTGATAATCTTTTTTTGTTTAAATTTATTTACTACTAATCCAAGCATTCCATTTATCTATCCCAATTCCCAACCTCAAAGTAGATGGTCATTTAGCTCTTCCCACTCATATTTATTATGCCCAGGTGGCTGTGTACCTAATTACTATTAATTCTTTAGAAATAGACTTTCCCAATTCTTGCAATGCAGTCACCCATGCAAGGGAAACTCTAGACTTCTAATCCTGCATCATATCTTAAGGATGGATCTCATACACAGTGTTGTCCAAGAACATTCTTTCACTATGTTATGAACCATGGAAACTAAATATCTTTAAAAGTAGGCATTGTATGACTAGAAAACAACATAGCCAAAAGGATATTGAGAATAAAATTTGGCATGAAGTGCAAGCTTTTTTATTCTTCGTTGTTCTTCTGCAAACTTCAAATTTTTACTATCCTCCAGGCTATCATTAGCTTCATCTCCATATTTCTCTCCAATCTCTAGATCTTCAAAATCTCCATAGGCAAAGTCATCATCTTCATCACTCTCATCCATTGCTTCACCTCGGTGAGTAACCTTTGACCAATCACTAGTAACAAAGTGGTCGCAAATGCTTTCAATTATGTCTTGATTTAACCAATCACTTAATTATGAATCATCTACTTGTGGCTTAGTGTAGTCATCAGCATTAGGATCTTCAACATTGAGATGCACATCATTTTTTTCTATCAAAGCACAAGCAGAAAAATATTAAGTCTGTGATGTAAATAATTTCTTATAGAATAGAAAAGATGCAAAAAAAATAGCAAATGGTTTTCCATCACACAATTTGCTTGCTCCATAGTAATTGTGACCCGATTGGAGGAAAAGAATGAATGTGGACAAGTTTCAATAAACAATGAAGCATTACAATACATATAAATATCATATCAGTCAACACAGTGTCTGAGGTGGGAATACAGATAAATCATCAAACACTTCCAAGTTGAACCTAGCTTATATCTGCACACCAAAACTTTGAATCTAGTAGGCATGAGAACAATTTTGGGAGGGTAGAGAAAACTAGGACAAGCTACAACTTCCAAAAAATTATAGGAACAAAAGTTTTAAGCAAGTGCATTTCCTTTTTTATTTATCTGCATCAAACCTTTTCTCTGCTACAATGCTTGTTTTTATATCTTGAATATTCACCAAAATGCTCTACATATAAATTAGGGAAGCAATAACATGATATTAGTATCAATATTGTTAAGGAACAAGATAGCTAAATATCACCACTTAAAAGGTTAGGTATTTAAATATCATCACCTAAAACTTATGCAAATTTGATGGTTATTAATTAGGTTTTCCACTTGTTAGTTGTGCTTGTTATATATTATGTACTTTAAGCTCTTCTCATGGCCTCTTGACTTGTTATGCTTTGGTTTCTTATTTTAGATTTGATAAGAGATCCCATGTAAGATGGAAGCATCCATATGGGAAAATTTTTCTTTGCAAAATCCAAAATCTAAAGATATTAATATTTTTCAACCTTAAGCTTTGCAACTTGATGTTTTATTGTTTCAAATTGCATTTATGTGCTACCCTGCATCCTTAGTAATGGGGGTTTCATTTTAATTTATGAATAAGATTAGGATGAGACTCATTAAGATCTTTGAGTAATTTCATAGTAGATATCAATATAACTGAAGATGAATTCTATTCTTGATTAGTGTAAGAAATTGTTTTAGATTGTTCATTGTAGTTTGTGTTTTCTATTGCTACGGTTACTCATTGATGTGTGAATGTTCATATTCTTTTTGTCATGGTCTATATAAATTTCTCAAAGAATGAGCATTGTGAATTGTCCAACACTAATTTAGTGTTAATTCATAATAGAGTGCTCCATGTGCAGGGAATTCTAGTTTTTGCTGCAGTTATGGTTACATTGGGACTGCAGATACTTGTTTATTCTAATCATTATTTTGGAGCTGTAAAATATTGAGCTTAAATGTGATATGGAGTATGCTTTTGTTCTACACCAAATATTTTGCTTTTGTTCTTCTCTTTTCCATCTATTCCATCATTAGTGTATTGTCTTTTAAATGAGCTACTTTTTCATATTACATATAAGTAATACTCTTACACCAACTTCATTCCTAAATTATGCAAAACCAAGGTGTATTGTTTGAAGGAGACAGGTGGTTCTGGGTTGTTGGAATTATGGTTTTAGTTACTATTGTGAACTTGGTCCTTGTAATCTATTGCTGGACTTTTACAAATGAGATAGTAAAGGCATATGCCCAAGATCATTTCTTTGATGTCATCACCAATTCAATTGGTCTCACCGCTGCAGTTCTTGGAAGTAAATTTTACTAGTGGATTGATCCAGCTAGAGCAATAGTGGTAAGCACTTCTCTAACCTTTTACTTTACACTGTAACATAGGATACTTCACATTTTGATTTTCTACAATAATGCCTACATAATTAATAAAGCCAAATAATGTCTATATATGTGCTCCTAGCTAACTTGTATAACCCACATCAAACATAGAATATGTTTCCACTTTCCACTAATTAGTAGTTGTTTTAAAGAGTCCAAGTAGATGTGACCATTTGCAGTACTTGATTATGGAGATCTTATTCATTTAGAATAGTATTGGGGTTTTATTTCCTCAGAGATGATAGTAACAACTACTACAAGGCATATGTATATATACAATGTATTTAGAACACATGACTGCAGATAATACCAGTTGGCTCCTTCAGGATTACCATATCTAACCTCTCTTTGTATGTACATATAGGGATATAGACTTTCATCTTTATAGATGGTAACACTGATAACAATCATTTAGAATGCTAGTGATTAATAATAGCTATAGGCATGCACAATAACGAAGAGGATGTATTCTTTTTTATTTAAACTTGATCATTAGTGTCTACCAAGTTATTTGTGTGGTGGTGGTAGCAAGAAGGATGTATAATCTTGTGATCACTAAAGCCAAAATACAGATTACCAGGCTTCCTCCGAGCAAATGCCAAGTATGCTTCAAGTTTATATTAATGTGTATAATTTGAAATACTAAAGCTGATAGTGGGTCTTTTGTGCAGTTAGCAATTTGTACAATCAAGACATGGTCAAGCAGAATTTCGGAGAATGTGAATTCTTCGGTGGGGAAAATAGCGTTGCCTAATTATTTGTAGAAATTGACATATCTCTGTTGGAATCATTACAAAGACATATGCCATATTGATACCATCAGAGCTTACATATTTTTGTCTCATTTCTTTGTTGAAGTTGAGATTGTGCTACCTAGTGATATGCCCTTGCAGGATACTCATGATATTGGAGAAGCACTTCAAGAAAAATTGGAATCTCTTTCTAACATAGAACGGGCTTTTGTGCATCTAGACTATGAATATTCTCACAGACCTGAGCATGGGAATGGAAATTCCTAGATGTCTATGATAGGTTGTATACTTTAACTAACTTTCCCAACATCTTCTGCCCTTTTTATAAACCTATTATATCTTAGAAGCATTTAGAATACTAGTGAGTAATAATAGCTATAGGCATGCACAATAACGAAGAGGATGTATTCTTTTTTATTTAAACTTGATCATTAGTGTCTATCAAGTTATTTGTGTGGTGGTGGTAGCAAGAAGGATGTATAATCTTGTGATCACTAAAGCCAAAATATAGATTACTAGGCTTCCTCCGAGCAGATGCCAAGTATACTTCAAGTTCATATTAATGTGTATAATTTGAAATACTAAAGTTGATAGTGGATCTTTTGTGCAGTTAGCACTCTATACAATTAGGACATGGTCAAGCATAGTTTTGGAGAATGCGAATTCTTCAGTGGGGAAAATAGCGTCACCTGATTATTTGCAAAAATTGACATATCTCTATTGGAATCATCACAAAGACATACGCCATATTGATACCATCAGAGCTTACATATTTTTGTCTCATTTCTTTGTTGAAGTTGACATTGTGCTACCTAGTGATATGCCCTTGCAAGATGCTCATGACATTGGAGAAGAACTTCAAGAAAAATTAGAATCTCCTCCTGACATAGAACAGGCTTTTGTGCATCTAGACTATGAATATTCTCACAGACCTGAGCATGGGAACACAAATTCCTAGATGTCTATGATAGGTTGTATACTTTAACTAACTTTCCTAGCATATTCTACCCTTTTTATAAACCTATTATATCTTAGAAGCGTTTAGAATGCTAGTAAGTAATAACAGTTGCAGGCATGCACAATAATGAAGAGGGTGTATTCTTTTTTATTTAAACTTGATCATTATTGTCTATCAAGTTTTTGTGTGGTGGTGGTAGCAAGAAGGATGTATAATCTTGTGAACACTAAAGCCAAAATATAGATTACCAGGCTTCCTCTGAGCAGATGCCAAGTATGCTTCAAGTTTATATTAATGTGTATAATTTGAAATACTAAAGATGATAGTGGGTCTTTTGTGCAGTTAGCACTCTGTACAATCAGGACATGGTCAAGCACAGTTTTGGAGAATGTGAATTCTTCGGTGGGGAAAATAGCGTCGCCTGATTATTTGCAAAAATTGACATATCTCTGTTGGAATCATCACAAAGACATATGCCATATTGATACCATCAGAGCTTACATATTTGTGTCTCATTTCTTTGTTGAAGTTGACATTGTGCTACCCAGTGATATGCCCTTGCATGATGCTCATGACATTGGAGAAACACTTCAAGAAAAATTGGAATCTCTTCGTGACATAGAATGAGCTTTTGTACATCTAGACTATGAATATTCTCACAGACCTGGGCATGGGAACGAAAATTCCTAGATGTCTATGATAGGTTGTATACTTTAACTAACTTTCCTAGCATCTTCTGCCCTTTTTATAAACCTATTATGGTCAACCAGTACATTTCTTACAACATTATATGTAACCACTATCAATGCTATGTATGAAGCACATGCCATCAAAAAGATCTAAATGATTGTTGACCAGGGCATAGACTTATTTAAGGCAATTCTCAAAACTTTGCCCTATATGGGGAAAAGTAGTAAAATATTAACACCTAAGGCTTTCTTACTATGAAATTATATTGAATGAATACAAAATTATTATTTTCCTACCTACCATAACAAAGGTATTCCCAACCTTAACATAATAGAGTTGATTCTTCAGACAAATGGGAAAAACTTATTTAGTCTAAAAGGAAGAGCATAAAATCCTATTGCAGTTTTCTCATATCCTTACCATTTTGGCCATTATGTTAAGGAACTTTAATCATAGGAAGGAGGATAAGGGTGGTTACGGAAGAGGGGAATGGCTATGGATTCCTCACTAGGTACACCCACTCAAATGGATGGCAAAGGGCCACATGAGGCCACAAGGGATGGTATCCACTCTTGGGCCTTAGGTAGAGGAATGATTGGATATGGATTTTTCACTAGGTACACCCACTTGTATGGATGGAAATGGCCATAGGAAACCAAGAGTGATGGCATTTTCTCTTGGACCTAGGGTAGAAGATTTATTAAGGCACCCTAATATGCCCCTTATCCTACCTCTCCTATAGTTGAACTCCATTAACAAATTCAGTATTCCATATGATTAAATTAAACCGTCCTAATCCTATTTGGAATGATATATGCTTTAATATCGCAAATAAGGAAGATCTTTTTGTGGATTATGTGTCAAAGATTTCCTAAAATGTTGCAAGACCAAGTACACAATGTTACAAATTCTATTCTACTTCTTTTTCTATTTGGAATCTTTGATTCAGAGCAAATACTCAAGCATTTACAGAAAGGGAACATTACATACAACAACCATATAAATCAAAGTCTTCCTAAGAAAGTAGCACTATGAAAAGTATATGAAAGCTTTATGTATAACATCAGCTACATGTGTAGTATAACATATTTTAATTAGTCATTACAATAAATGAAAACAAGAAAAGATCAATTTTCATAAGGATTTGATACCTCTTAGAACATATCAGATCCAGAAGATGGATATGTGCAAGTTACTTGTTCTGTGACTAGCAGTCATACAGAATTTGAAAGCCTAACAAACAACCCAATCATAATATATCTACACACCACTACAAAAAGAACATTTATAACAAAGTAAATGCAGCATATCTAATTCAAAAAAATGTACCACACCTATTCCTTAAAGTAGGCAACAACACATTCTGTGCACATTTCAAGGCTTTCACCATTTGGGGGAGGAATGTCATAACTGCGACACCATTCATGAACTTTCTCATTTCCATATCTATCAATCATTTCCTGTTTGTTGAGGCCTTACAATTATCCATACCTGCATTGTAGTAAACATTTATGGAGTAATCATTATAAACTTATATTATACATAGTTTGAAACTATTAATATCCAAGAATTGTTAACATTAAGATTTTACATGCACTTATTGAGTTGCCAAGCTGTTATGATTGGAATAGAGTGTTTTTGAGTATCTTCACTGAATATATTACTCCATGCCTCGGCCTACTCACTCTCATTATGTATTATTATTGGTACCTGCATCACACAAAATTCAACTTCAAGCTTTAGTCCTATTTAACAAGTCATTACATAAATGTTGACATCCAAACCTAATCACTCATATTATAGATGTGCTACTGAAACCACAACAATAAATTTGAATTTAAGAACTAGAATGACATCCTAAACCCTCAACCTACCTAGGATAGTCATTTCACAACTGCCTCCAAAGAAATAAATCTAATATTTTATTCTTGTTTTCATTAAAAGGACCTTTAAATTTATACAAATTTTATAATCATTATCTTTTAAAACAATAAACACACGGCTTTGAGATGATACTCAAGTTCAAGTCTATCATGACAATTGACCAGCAAATTATGAACATAGGGTGATTATAGAAGGATGTAATTATATTAACCCAATGCATATTCCAAATAAAATGTGAAAATCTTGACATTATTCAAGAAATTTTAAGATGCACAAATCACATTGAACCAGGTGTTCAGTGAATCCCATGTAAGCACACAGTTTTCTAGCTTTAACCAAAGGTAAGAAGTTTGATACCAGCCTCTATAGCTCTAAACATTCAAAAAATTGCTCAAAATGTTAGAAACTCAGAAGTCAACTATTGAGTAGTGGCTTAGAAATTGGTTGAGTAGGAATGGCCACAATAACCTTTTAGGAATATGAAGGCCTTAGAAAAAGGATAATTGGAAATTCAGAAGGCTCCTACCAAATGCAATTTATCTAATAAAATCACCCCCTCATTTTTCTCAATGAATAAAACTCCATCTATGCATTTGTCAACTCTTGCTAGATACAAAATTTAAATTTCCTGAGAATTGATACTGAACTCAAGTAATAACCATTTAAACACTTGCATATATAGAGAAGCAAAGTAGTTAATGCTGGCATAAACATAAAGTAAAGATTTGACTAAAAAACCTTTTTCATGTGGTGCTGATTCATCGCAAGCATAGCAGTCATTTGAGCCCAAACCAATGCAAAAGTAAATATCAGATCAACTAGAATGTTGCTAATCCTTTTTCTAGCATCAACAACCTCTTCTACTCCATTTTGAGTTAGGGGTACATCCGCACACCTAGTGAATTTTTTTTTCTCATTCCATAATGACTCCCTGTGATGGATAAAAATCAAGGCTGCTTCAACTGCAACATAAAAGATGACAAAAAATTGCATTATAGAAAATAATGTATTTTCCTTATAGGTCAATTCCTAATCTTTTTAAACCATCATGCATTCACCTCAGTGTGTTGTTTTCTAATCCGAACCTTAAAATAAGGATCCAAACACATTTATTGAAGCTACAACTATGAATTTTTTAATTACCAATAGAAATCAATTGAAATAGCCTAATAAAATTTCCTAGACTTAGATGTTATGAGCTTGTCTTCCACAAAAATATGTCCAACTATTTTATTTTACCACTAAACTGAACTTTATCATGAAAAGTTCAAAAGCCAAAGGAGGAAGCTCTAACCTTTCTAAAGAGATTTAAATTGCAAAAAAATAAATATCAAGTTAGAGAGCTATTTACCTTTGGTGAAACAAACTTCATTTCATTTGTGCTTGTTTTTAGGCATTGGAATTCACAAGCAAGCATACTTTCTTAGGTTCAAAAAATAAATATAATCAACCAACAAGGTTTGTTCTTAATTTTTTACAAAATTTAATTAAATCTAGGGTTACCAAGAAGCTTCCATAAGAGCATATATAGATCAGTGCCTTGATAAAATGGATAAAATTAACAGAACTAAATAGACATGAATAAGTAGAGGTACTAATAGACATGAATAAGTATGCTAAATGAGATTGAGTAAGCCCTACACAAGGCTAAATCAATCACCAATACAGAAGGAATAAATGCTATGTGAAGATTATTAAAGCCTAATTTGTGCATAAATTTGAATGGGAAATATCACTTCAATGGGAAATATTATAATTCTTATTTGCGCATAAATTTGAAAATGAGAGGAAAAATATGCAAAGATTGTTGCACAACTCACCAAGACAACAACAAATGGTCCCAATGAGAAACTACTACCAAACTTAGATACAATCTCCACATCAAAGTGACTCCGATTAAGGAAACATTGCACTATTACAAAGAGTCCAATGTTATTCAACTCAAAGTAACGAGACTCAGACTCAACTCTAACTCAACAAGGGCAATTCAACTTGTGACCCAACTTGGACTTGGTCATGACTCGGCAATGACTCGACGAGTCAAGGTATACTAATTGAATGTAAAAGAAATTTTATTTGTTTCTACTTTTGTATTTAGGAGGGACATATCCATGAAAATTGAGTTGTCCAAGGTTAGACCAAAGGAAACAAGTCCACCAGTTAAAATTAGTGGATGCAAAATTGCATATATTGGTAACCTTCCTCGAGTTGTTAAGGAAGATGATATCAGACAATTCTTCAAGGAATCTAAAATAGAGTCAGTAAGTTTAGCATCATATAAAATAGGGCTCTGCCACCAAGGAACCAAAAGATGACTATATGTTCAAGGAAACAAACAAGACCACGTTGACTATATGTTCAAGGAACCAAAAGATGACTGCAATGAGACTATTACAAGAAAAAAAACTTTAGTCTCATTAAAGAGAATTGGGATGTGTGTTTGAAGACTTAACAAATTTTTCCAAATTTCTTTGAAATTGAAACCTCTTGCAGTGCTCTTAATCATAAATGTCATACCACTTTAACTCGCTGTCAATTTCATAGTCACTATCACTGAGACCCTCATTTTATATTGATACATCATGTGACCATCATATTTATATTGATATAGCACTCCAAGAACATATTCACCCTTGGTACCTTAATTTTCTTAGCACATTTTTTACCATCTCAATTCCTTTTTTAGTAATGAAATTCCCATAGATAAAAAGCTAACTGAAATCAGGCTTGTCTGCAACAGCCTCTGCAGCAACCTTAGCCCCAATTCTAGAGATAGCAGTAGTACTCAAATCAAGCACTCTAAGATACTCATGACCTTTCAAAATTTATTTTCATATCATGATTTTTCCATCATCCTTGAGTTTGTTTTGTGCCGCAACAAAATTTATTAGCAAGCTTTTCTTAGCAAGGCATGCTGCCAAAGCTGGAGCTACTTTTGGAGTGATACCATTTCCAGAAATCATAAGGACTCTTAGAGATGGAGTAGAGATGTTACCATTTCCAAAAAAATTTATTGCTCTTCATTGTACCCATCCCACATAGATGTTAACATTGACTAGAAACTAGAGGAATGTTGTTGCAGTCTGAATTTACCTCCAGTTTTTAAAAAAAAGACTTGAGCAACCTCTTCCTTAATTGCTGTTTCTTTCCTAACCTCGACATCGATCCATTATCTCATTAAACCTACCCTTTTCTACCTTCAAATTCCAAATCTTTTTCTTTCTTCTTCATGCTAGCAAGGAGGGAAGTAAATTCCCACATCCTAGCAGAAGTCAAGGTACAATCTGGGTATGTCAATGCAAGACATAGATTTTATATATATATATATATATATATATATATATGAAGCCTAAAACTTCTATATCCATAAAAAGCTAGAACCATATTAATCTTTTTAAACTATATTAATAAAATAATGTGTCATTATTCATATTAAAATGGTAATGTAACCTTAAAACAAAATTTAGTGCCATGAATCCTAAGGTTGAATGCAAATGGTAGAATGAAGAGTTTAGCTTGAAGCTTTGAGCTGGATATATTGATCAAATATATGGCATATATATAATATACACCCAGGGTCTTTAGTCTTGTCATATTAGGGCCTACACTTGACATACTGGGGACAGGGTCTTTGGTATTAATGAAGCCCTCTAATTTAGCAGATTTGCAAAATATTCACAGAAAATTCACAATTTGATCTACTTTGTATTATGCTATAACTTATTGACCTAAACATTACCATAAATTCTTAAAATTTGATAAAGCTATTATCATATTCTAAATAAATACTATTATTGATGTCAAGGGCAGTTCAAATACAAGAAGTTCATGATCAACACATTTAACAAATGAGTTAAAAGAAACTCTCTACATTGCATCCACAATAGTTTAATATTTTCAACTAGTTATCCAAAATATAACCAAGGGAAACAATCTCACAAGTAGGACAATTCTAATCAAAGATTTTAAATAGACCTGGCCTATAAACACAACTCACCTCAACAACTCAACTAACATCAAGAGGAAAAACAAGAGACATATAGCTATAGAACCTAGCTCACTCACAAGCAAGCATGTGCCCTCGTCAACAATCTTGGCAGCATTCTTTCCCAAAGATGGAGATGAATCTTTGATCAACCATTTCTATTAGAATGATATTGTAGTATTTACCCATAATGGTCATTTAGGTCACCTAATGCATAGTTTAGAATATCATTATTGAAAACTATTGCTGAGGGCAAAAAAAAAAGGGTAAATATATAAAGGGAACAAAATGATCAAATATCAAACATTTTAGGTAGCAACACATAAATCCCATATCACATTTTCATTGTATGTTATGGGCAGCAGTAGTTGTAGATCATTTTAGACCTATGACATGCAAAATGTCCATTTTATGTTAGTTTGAGCTTCACTTGGTTTCAAGAATACTATAATATTCTATACTTAACAAGGCCAACCACATGAAGGTGGAAGCTCATCTGGCCTCACCCCCCTCCCCCTAACATCAATCTGAAGTACCCATTATCATCTAATTACATACTTCATTCATTCATTCATCCATTTATGAACTATAACATTCAATCAATACAATCACATAACATTCATTAATATGATATAAAATTCATTAATACACAATACTAATCAAAACATTAACACATAACAATATTCATTAACATAAAATAAAAATTTGTATTAATACGCATCATTCATACATAATTACTTAAAACAAAGTTCTTTCATTATCCAACAAGGTTTATCAAAGAAGATTTTTAAAACATCATTTTTTTGTTTTTTTTGTTTTTCTAAGCTCTCTTAAGAAAAGTGCTCATAGGAGCATCCATATCTGCATCATTCTCCTCCTCTTCTAGCACGTGTAATGTCAAATTACGATGGCTCCTTCTCTTTGGAGGAGAGGGAGGTTGCTATATTAAAGGGGGCTCTGTTGCAAGAACAAGTGAATGGGATAAATCGGCATACTCTTTTTCTTTTTCTAACTGTTACAAGTTTGTAATTAAGTATGAGTACAACATAAAATGCATTTTTCTTACCTGACAATGCCACATCATGTACATTAACATTTTGATCTGCCACCACATCAACATGTTTAACACTTGGAACATGGTCCACTCCTTTAGCATGATGTTCAACATGCTCTGAAATATTCAAAAAAAGGATACACGTCAAATTCCAAGTGAAGATGTTAAATTGTATTCATAATTGCATAATTAATTTCCAATAGCAAATTAATACCTCCACCACTATAATGCACATCATGGCCTTCGTCACGAGCAGGTTCTGTGGTAGGATATGAAGGCTACAGTAAAATATTATGCACATTGTTATGTAGTCAACTTATATTTAAAACTAATACCAAACAAGAATCTTCTCAACTATTTAATTTCATTTGCTTTTCATCTGACCAATTTACCTGTGAGATATCATTTGGTGCACTAGATTCTTGGGCAAGGCTTATAGATTCTTCACATAGGCATGCAACCACAACTTTATAGCCTTCCTTCAAGAAAATTTTTCTATCTTCATCTATGACCTCCACATTGAAATCTGTGCCCTATGTTTTTTGCTTGATAACATTAGTTTTCCATGTATGGTTTCATTAAAATAAAACTATTTGCAACATTATATTAAAAAAAATAAAAAAATTCATTGCTCTACTAACAAGTCGAGACTGGAGATTCATATAGCCACCAGAGCCAAGTTTGTGTTGGCCAACCTTTTCTACTCTCGCTTTCGTAGCCACAGATGTGTCCTGCAATCTATGAACAATTTCAAACATCTTAGATTATATATTTACAAATATAAATAATTAGTGCATGATTACAATGTACTTAATACTATAATGACATACCTCTTTTTTCCCTGTGCTGCTTCATTATCTCTATCTTCACATAGCCTTTTCTCCTTTGCATCTTCTATTATTTCATTCCACTCCATCGGTAGAATCATAGGAGGATGATCATACTTTGGGTTATCCTTAAGAGCCCTTCTATATTGATCCCTCACAATCTTTATATGCTTTGCTGCTCTTTTCAGAAGTAGGCCAATGTCAAAAATGTTTTTCCCAAATTTCTCCTCAATAGATGCAATCAGCTAATTTTTTAATTCCACAGCTTATAAATTCCACCTTTTTAAAAACAAATAGATTGTTAGATCAATAACTTTAATATATTACAATAAATAGAAGAAAAAAAAAATTATGTAGCAATGATATGAAACTATGTACCTTTTATGTATGGTGGGTCCAAATAGTCTCAATGTCATATGAAAAAGATGTTCAAAGAAAGCATTATTACCTACAAAAACATAAAGGATTTATCGGTCCAAAATGAGTAATGTAAAAGTAAACTAAATTTACACTTTAAATAATATCAATTTTAAAACACCTGGAAGCTTTCGTTCTTTTAATGGAAACATAGTTTTCTTATTCAGCAACAATGTCCCTTCATACGAACTAGTACTAATCACACAAATTGCTCTAGAGAATGGATCAGCTTCAGTAGTATTGCTCTTTGTTGGTCTATCAACTGAAACATCATAACAATTAAATGACAATTTTAGTGCTGCTCTTTGGTTGTCTACCTCCCTACCTATTTCCATGTCTCTCTATATCTGGGTATATATATATGTATGTGTGTATGTATGCGTGGTGTGTGTATGCATGTGTTTGTGTGTATGTAGGCTTCTGTAGACATCATTTAAGCACTGATATGCTACTTCATTGTTCATCAACTTGTAGAAAGACATTACAAAATATAGCACATTACAAAATATAGCAAAACAAGGTTTTACTAGTTCTAGTGGGCATAGACAATGATGTTTGCATGGTCCTTGTTGCCGATAATGCAACAGACAATAGTGGACCGCCAACCAAAGGAGGAGTCTGCACTTCATCATGAGTTGAAGAATAGAATATTATTAGCAAAGACATTTGTAATGGATAAAGATCAAATGGGATACTAGCGAGAAACATCCACAAAAAAAAAGGTAATTGTTATAATGTTGATCAAAACAAACAAAGTGTTACTTACACGAAGGTACTGCACAACAACCCTGACCATGTTCACCATGTGATGTGGCAACTGGCACATATGTCTATACAGGAACACATAAAATTAGAGATCATGATCCATAAGATACTATAAAATATTAATATCTATTGAACTTCTATTACTGCTTTAGTTGAATTACAGTGTACCTTCAAAGATTGGATTCTACGGTCCAATTATATTCTCAGTGCCTCTTTCTCCTCACTTTTGTCACCCTTGGTGATAATGTAAACAAGTTTCATTAGTGTATCTTTGTGTAATTTGTTAGGTGATGAATACAGGGTCAATACTAAGGCCAATGTCATGTAGATATGATGCCCATATTTTAGATTGCATTTGATCAGCGATCATTGTAGCTTTTTCCTATCATTTGTGACATCAAATATTTGTATACTTTCATCAAAATAACTCAAAATCCATAAAGAAAAGAACATAATAATATGACATTTGTTTCTATATTAACATTAATAATTACAATAATTATTGTTTACCTCTATTGAAGGTGTCTGAGATGGTGCATCTATATCGCCCTGTGAAAAAAATTAGTAAGTCTTAGAAATCAGCAGTGAAATTAAAGTAATAGACTTACCAAAAAAAATATTAATCATAAAGTAGATTTTATTCATTTGTCTTAAGTTAAAAATTTAGCGTAACTAATGTTTATATCTAAAAAAATATTTGACATGTTCTACTTAATGTTTATATGTGCACATATGGTTTGGAAAGAAATATTTGGTCATACAAGACCCCATCATAGTTGACATTGATCTTACCTGGACATTTCATTGATCATCATGATCTTCATCCATGTTGTCATCATCATCATCATCATCATACTTGTCACTTTGATCATCGTTGTCACCACCACCATCTTCATCATCATCATCATCCTCTTGATCACTATCATCATCATGACCATCATCACCATGATCATCACCATCTTCATCACCATGATCATGATCGTCATTAGCATCATCATCATCATTATCACCATTATTGTTAGCATGACCAAAATCATCACCATCTTCTTCTTCTTCATCACTAGGTAACTGTCATTCCTGATAATCATTTACTTCCTCTTGTGCTTCTTAAATATCTTCTTCTTCGATCACATTATACTTTACCAGCCTTCCTCTTGGGTCATGTCTAACAACAAATGACCAACCTAGTTTGTGTGGAACACCAAAGTAAAACACTTGCATACATTGGCTTGGAAGAACATAGGGCTCATCTTCGACTGGCTTAAATGACCTTGTATTAATCATAGTAAATTCACTATTGTGTTCAATAATAATCCTATCAGAATCATTTTGATTCATTTGTAACCTAAACCATTTGATGATACATAGAACTATTTTGAATGAATTAAATTCACACTCAAGTATATTATCCAAAATGCCATAGTATCAATTTTTAGATTGTTGAGGATGTACGTTAGTTCTAGATGAAATATTGGTGACCGTGAAGACAACACTTATCCCAAAATCACATGTTTTCTTCATTTCATCTAACTTTTTTGTGCAAAATTTATAGCCATGGTAGTACATAGCTTTGTGGTGTTTGACCTTCAATTATTAAAACATGTCAAGAATCTTCTCATTGATCTGTGAGTTGATATTAAACTTATGTCTCATGATTAGTAATCTTATGCATACCTTTGTATCTCTTAAGCCATATATTAGATCAAGTACCATTGGCATAATGTTGAGATCTCCATTACAACGAGCTTCTTTAACCAACGATGCAACACCGTCCCATGTTAATGAGTGACTATTTTCTTGAGACTATTTAATCCATACTGTCATCCAATCAAGATTGTTTGCAATATACAAGTGTAGTGCATCCCACTCACAACCAACTATAAATAAGACAATTACACCAGTTAGAAACAACTTATATATATATTGATGATGGATAATAATTGTTAAATTACAACAAAAAAATTATAATTACCTCTCAACCTCCTTAATCTACCTTTCCCCGTCAGGTACTCCCCTTTGAATTTGTCATTAGAGTTGGGATCCCAAATGCGATCTACATGGATACCTGCTGCAAACTTTGGAAGAGATTCATTGATATACACCATAGTCTAGTATATCATATATCTTTCTATCATAGAACCCTCAGGACATGCTTTTTGTGGAACCAAGCCCTTCATAAATTTCAAATTTCTCTCAACCATCCACATTGATCTAGCTTGTACAGGTCCACACAATTCAATCTCCTCAACTTGATGTATGAGGTAGTGTTCTTGAGCATTGAAAAATGTTGGAGATAAACACTTTTGAACTTCACACATAAGCTGTGGAATTTTTCTCTTCCAATATTTTATATCTTTTTTTATCAATTTCTTTAGATGATAACCACCTAAAAGATATTCAACACAAAAAAACACATAAAGGAGATTTATAATAAAATTATATAATTGATTTTAGATAAAAAGCTACAAATCCAAGAAAAACCACTTCTAACCTCATGTATTTTCCAAGATCATATATAACTTGTTTAATACTATTGTCAAACTATTGTGGAAGGGATAGAGGTAGGATGAACTAAAATCATTAAAAAATGATCATTTCAATATATTATTAAATAATGCAATTGGTACTACATTCAATCTTACAAATATATTGTAAATAGAAAACATGATTTACCTTGAGGAAGGTATGCCAATCATGTGTTTTCAACCATGGCCCAAAATCACCTTTCTTTGATAGAAGAGTGCTTATATTTGTAGCAAATCCTGTTGGAAATTTTGTTTTTTTATGACTTCTTTTAATGCATCACTTTGTTGCTCCATTAATAACCAAGGAAGGGCACATGTATTTATGCAATCTCCATTGCTATTTGATTCAATGAAAACTTTTAGTTCATGATTGGATTCATGAATCTCAGTACAAATTTTAGCAATTTGTTCTCTATCATGCCTTCCATCCAACATTTTCCATAATGTCTCTGTTACATTCTTTCCAATATGCATAGCATCAAACAAATGCATGATTGGGAGATCCTTGTAGTATGGCAACCTACTAAATTGAGTAGGATAACTTTTCATTCCTCTAGGAAGTCAATCATTGATGCCTTGATGACCTTCATGAGCATCAATTACAACATTAATAAATATAAGACAATATCAAAATACAAATTGTAAACTTTGGATGAAAAATTGGACATTACCTCGATGATTTAGTCGATCGTATTCCAACTTCCATAAATGAGGTGTCATTCTTCGTGGCCTTGATGATGTCTCTTCTTTCCCATTGAAAAGATGTTTTTTGACAATTTGATACCTATGATTATTGTGGAGAAAGTGTCTAAACTAATCAAACACCTGCTTTCCTAAACTTTTCGAATGACGACATTTCATCTTCAAACCACAAACTGAACATGCAAATTTTCCCTTTGTCTGAAGACCTAAAAGATCATGTATAATTGGATCATGTACAAAAATCATGAACAACTTAAGCATTCAATAGTAATGTGTAAGCACTATAACAGACCAAAAATATGTGATCTTAACAATATAACATATCACAAAAATGAGTTAGCCTAGGGCCATCATGTATTGTCCATACAAGAATTGCATAGAATTGAAATTTTCAATGTCCTATCAATCTAGAGATGTCATACATAGTGATGTCATTCCATAACTTCAACAACTCACCAATTAGGGGCTCAATATATGTATGTTCATATCTTTAACTTGGTATTTACCTAGCAATTGAATGAATATAAAAATTATGTAATTATTATAACCATTTTCATGCACTATTTATAAATTAATTTAGATAAATATAAAATAAAAAAAATACCTGGCACAATCATTGACAACATTATGTGCTCCCTCTTTATGGACATCCAAGGAGGAATGTTATTGTTAATAACAAAAATAGGCCATACTGAGTAAACAAATCTCATATCTCTATATGGATTGACATCGTCTGCTGCCAATGAAAGTTTTAGATTACAAGGTTCTTCTTTAAAGTGTGACCATGTTTTTTTCTATCTCTTTTAATGCAAAACTATTAGTGGGAATTCGCATAATGTCATCCTGACTTCTATTGTGTGCATGGTAATCCATAAATTGTGCCAAGCTAGCGCACCTGAATAACTGTTCAAGATGTGGAATAATGGGAATGTACTGAAGAACCTTGTGAGGCACTTTTTTTGTTATTTGATCTGACCGATATCTAGTAACATGAAAATTAGGGCATTTTGTTGCAAATTCATATTGTTTGTGATATAGAATGTGATCATTGAGACATGCATGTATTGTTTGATACTTCATTCTAATATATTCCATATGTTAGATAATTCTCAGTATGAATGAGGAAAAATGTTTGATGGTGGTAACAAAAACTCACTAATCAACCTACAACAACAAATATGCATTATTAATATAATGAATAGTAATTGTATGCTAACATTGAAGATGAAAAAAATGACATACCTTAGCATATGTGACATTGCTACATTGGATATACTATTCATAACCTTTAAGTTCACCAGTAACACTATAGCCGATAGTAGAGTTGTTTGGGAGCCTTCGTATAAGGGCTCGTGTGCCTTCTCAAGTAAAGGTATATCAAGACCATCTTCATCATTATTATCAAATTCACTAGTACCATCATTGTGAGCCTCTTCATCACCTACCCCAATACCATCTTCTTCAATCATGTCCTCTGGCACATTATCATCTTCTTCCATGGGAGTGTTATCCTTAGCTTGGATATTCACACCTTCATGTTCCTCCAGTAAGAAATCCACATTTAGCAATGGACAAAAATTGTGACCCCCTTCAACATGAGCATATTCCCTACAATGACTCTGGGCTATTGTGATTAGAATTCTTCGATTCTTTAAGCCCTTACACTTTTTGCAAGGACAATAACATTTATCAGGTTTTCTTCGAAACTGAGCCCACAATGCAGCCATTGTCTCATTATTTTTTTCTGGGTTCATATTGTCAAGTGTGGTCTTTCTTCATAGGAAAATATACCTACAAATAAATTGGACATGTCGTAGTTAATGTTTATATCTGCACATATGGAAATTGTTGATTAATGTTTTCAAATGTAACTAAAATTATCCTATAATTTCTAGAAGGCCTAGATGTTTGCAAAATGTGGATTTATAGAGAATGTATCTTAGTTATTTTCAAAATGCCTCAAAGAGATGTCACAAGCTAAAAGTTACTTAGGTGCTAATAGCAGCATGCCATGACTAATCTTGATAGCAATGACTAATCTGATTAATGCATCAACTAATGAAGATTACTAAAAGATTGAAACATATTAATGCAATCTTCAATCAAGAACATGTGAGCTCAAAAATGGGTAAATCTCAAAAACTTGTGAGCCTAAGATCATTACAATTTTAGCCATGAAATAATTGCAATTGAAATTTGTTGAAACATAGGCCTAAGTGGGTTGGCCTAAGGGTCAAATGAAGAATTCAGATTTCACTTAATTACAAATCAATTAGCTTATGCAAGTTTGGCCTCATGGTGGTTGTACAATTTAAAAAAACTTAATCCTTAGACCATTTGGGCTAACATCAAGGGACATGAATTTAGGACTCAAACATCTATAAAGGTTGGATATTGAAATTCTTTTGAACATCAACCCTTCCAAGCACTTCTTGATCCTTACAATGGATCCAACACCTTCTCTTGTTCCAATCTTGACCTTCTATGCAAGAAAATATACCCCTAATGTGGATGGAATCTCCCAATTCATAACTGTCCCATTCACCTAGTGACCCTCAAACAACACTCTGTCACATTCAAAGATCTTTGTCTCTAATCTCCCTACATATCTCTACACAAAATCATATCAAATAGGTGCATAATACATTAGCAACCCCTCTTCCATGAGTTACATATACAATACAGTAGTGGGAGGGGTCAAATTCATTGAGTTTGCCTCAGACAGTCAAGTGTTGTCATGTGACAATGACAATCTCTTATTACCTATGCAAAATCCTTTACAAATGACTTTTCACAAATAAATTCAACTTACAAAATAACCTTCTCAATAATTTTCATATTCAAATAAAAGCTTTGAAGTGAAATAAAGCTTGCACCAATTAAAAACAACCAAATTGCATAGTCACTATTTTGTGACAATTTTAATAGTGAAATACAATGTTTTTTTATTGATTTTCCAGGGCTATCACATTGAAATCTCCTCAACACCTTTACACATTCATCTATCATGTTCACATAAGCTTCTTTTTTTCCTTTTTCAAATTTCTTAACTCCCTAAAACCGAAAAAATTCCCTTTAACTATCTTGGGATAGTTTAGAACAATTTTTAATATCTTTAATAATAGTCCTTTATGTTAACCTCGGGCTTTAGGATTCAATTCTTGTGACATTTTTGAGACTAATTGACCTTTCTAATGCTTAAAAGACTCATAAACCTTTACTTAATCCCATGACTCTACCATAGTGCCATATGTGGCTTGTTTGGCAACATTTTGACAGATTTTCAAACTACATTGCATTTATTTGCATTTGATATGCATTTTATGGCTCTTTGACCACATTTATCAACCTAGTACATTCTAGGACTCCCTTTGCCCATGAAATTTTACTACATTACATAAATGACCCTTGTCCTTTCATCTTGATGCCAAGAATGGCTTACAACTTGAACTTTAATGATTACAAACATATCAAAAAGGACCTTCATAAGGTCTTATTACATCAAATCCCATAGAATAACCTTACAATTCTGCAATAAGGCACATAACTTGTTGAAGGTTTTGATTTTTGGTTTCAACTAGGTTTCACTTAATATAAATGGGTATAACACCCTCACTAAACATTTTACAAATAGGCAGCAAGCTAAGGGGGCTTGACTACAAGGAAAATTCAATGGTTTAATATGCTTTAGCCAAAGTAGTAACATGCCAAGAAGTTACAAGGAATGGTTCACAAGACGCCACTTGCTGAACCTTCTACAAACAAGGTAGCAAACCAAGTAGTTTTGATTGAGAGGAATGTTGAGATAATGGGTGTTGCACACATTGCATAATATTGTTATTTTATTATTTTATTTTATTATGTAATGTTATGCCTAGATGGATGTGCAACATGTAAAGATTCCCATGGAATATTCTTGATGAGTTGTATTGTAACATTGTGATAATATTTTATGTAATTATTTAATATTGGGGAAAAGAATTAAATGACCAATATTAAATGTGAGGTCAATGAGTTAGGTAGCACATGGTTTATGTAATACCACTTGGTGGTTTTGTGGGACTTGCTACTATATAAGCAGCCACAAGGGTAGTTGTTGTAGAGATAGAGAAAGAGAGTGACAAGGAGAAGACAAAAGGCAAGAGTCAAGCAGGACAAGGCTTGACAAGTTAGCCAAGGGAGCATTTGTGAAGGTTGAAAGCATGGCATGGGATGTGTGGATTCATGCTTGTTCACATAGTTTGCTCGGTTGTGGCTATGGCCATGAAAGCTTCCATGGTTGTATGGCAATGGTATTTTTGCTGAATAATACATGGTGATGGATGCTTTTGGAGGCTAGGTTTTTCCCTCAATGAGGGTTTCCCAAGGTATATCTTGTGTCACAATTTTGTGGGTATGTTGTCTAATTCTCTTGCATGTGGATTTTAATTTTGTGTTTATTTTGGATCTATTATGGGTTATGTGCAAATGGTTATATTCTTTATTGCCAAGTTTCCTTACAAGTGGTATTAGAGCTATGGTTTTATTATTGTAACCCTAGATTGAATCCATGGGAATGCATGAGAGGATAAAAGAAAAGGGCAAGACATATGAATGATTTATTGCAGATCTGAGGGTTTTGGGTTTGCTGTTATGATGGAATGTTAAAAGATTTGGGCATGTGAAATTGTTGGACAAAAATATTTTTTCAAATGTATCATTTAAATGAGGGTTTTGGGGGGTAGCATGCATAAATGACCTCCTAGGTAAAAATAGACCTCACCATTAGATTCGGGTCGACATTTCTATAAAATTTGATATATAATATGCCCTAGTTTGGCCATGTTCAGAGAAAATGAAAGAGTTTTTAAGTTTCAGCCCATGATGGCCGTCAAATTTAATCCCGTCGGAATTTTCGTCACAGAAAAAATAAAAAATGAAAAATCGCAGTGAAAATGGTAAAAAGACTGTCTTAGTAAAACGGCTATAACTTTCTCTCAGAATATCAGATTTTAGAGTTCTTACAGGCGTTGGAAAGCTAATTCAGAACACTACAAGATGGTGTAGGTTTGGTTCTATGATTTTGATATTTTGTCAGGTTTTAAAAGCCCTAAAGTCAGATGTTGTTTATTTTGAGCACAAATTAGGGCATAACTTGGGCATACGAAGTCGGATTTTGGACTTCGAGTAATCAACATAAAGCTCTTGGAGAGCTCTACACATTGGTTCAGATTTGGTGTAGGTTTGGCATGATTTATTTGGTGATATATTGATCTAAATAGTTTATAGATATATTTTGACTATGGTAACATTATGAGTTTATGGCATTGGAGATTTAAGATTTGATGTCATTGTATACTCAGTTCATATTTCAGATTGGTCTCATGATGATATGGTTATCAGTGTTTGGTTTGGATATGTATGATGACTTGTTGGGTCTACAAGTTGTGCAGTGTTGTAAGCAGTTTATACTTACAGTTTGCATTTATAGCTTGGTTATGGGTTATCTTTTCTCATTGATCTTTTATTATTGATGCATATTCAGATTGGTGGCTTGGATTTGGGTTGTCTATGCCCTAAGTCACATGATTTACTATTTTCTTCATGTAGAAGGGATGAGATGTTGTTACCAGGGACAGTCATGGTGGAGGATTGTGGTTGACTATTTTATGCTAACAGGTTGGACACTTTGAGAGATAGATACTCGGTTCATGGATGTGATCATGGTGTCATAGATTTTGGCATGACATGATTGGATATACAGGTACATCCTTGATGTTCATTAGCTTGGATTTCTAATTTAGTTATGGTGGTATATCTTCTTGGTTGAGGATCATGGTTATTTGGTTTCTTTTGAGGAGCTCATGATGTGCACTTTGAGTTCATTGATGGTTTGATGCCTTGGTTGATTCTCATGGTTAGAAGATGGTTTTTAATCATTATGTCATGGATAGCTTGGATACATGGTTTAGTGGGAGCTTGTGACAGTGATGGGGTGACAGTGCAGGATTAGTTCCTGGTTTGATTTGGATCTTCAAGTAGGAGATGGATTTTATGATGTCATAGGTGACTTGGTACCACGGTTGAGTGGGAGTTTTTGGTATTGATATATTTATTGAGTGTTTGCAGATGTTGGAGGTTTGTCTTAGATCTTGTTGCTGCAGAAGCATCTTTGACATTTGCATGGTGCACTTGTTATCTTTATGGTGTTTGAATATGGTTAGATCTTGAGGACTCATGGAGTTCATGGTTATCTTCATGGTATGTGGAGATGGTTCTTCTTGGTATGTGGAGATGGTTTTCTTCATGGTGTGTGGAGATGGTTGCATCTTGAGGACTCACAGGGTTCTTGGCAAAGGTGTAGTTTATGCTTTTATTTGGCATGTTATCCTTAGTATGAGGATGGTTTCATTATTATGTCATGGTATACTCTTGATACGAATTTAGAGTTGTGACATTATGGTGTGTTCATATGGAGCATGTTATCTCTTTAGTTGAGATGGTAAGATCATGTTGTCATGTTTATGTTCTTGAGGCCATGGTTGGAACTTTGACATTGATCTTGGTTTAGTTTCTTGGTATTGAGTACACTGATCATAAGCTGGATACTTCATGATATTGCTATGTTGCATTTGGAGTTGGCATCGATTGATTGGTTATAGGTTCTCATGGATACTTAGAGACGGTGGTGATGCTGATTTCTCTTAGATTAGAGAAGTATTTGTTGGGACGGTTGATGGTTTCAGCAGGAAGTCCGAGGGGCAATCACCTGATATGGACTTGAGAGGAGATTGTTCTTAGATGAGTCTTGGTTGGAGACTTGGGTATCTTGATGAGAATTCTCATTCCCCACTCTTGGTCTACTCGGCGGTTTGCTACTTGAGAGGTATAGCCCATTGTTTTCTCTCAGTTGCATTATATTTATGCTTGTCTTTCATGGATATGGATCTTGAGCTACAGTACATGAGTTAGTTCTGAAGGGTTCGTTTGAGAGATGGTTTAGCATTGGTTATCTCCATGTGCATATGTTGTTATGCTGGTTGAGTTTGGGAGATGGTTTTATATTGGGCATTTTCCTTGGATTAGGAATGGTTATTCCTTGGTTTAGGAATGGTTTTATTGAGTTTGATCTTCTTGTGAGAGGCTTACATCCATGATTAGTTATATGGTATGGTTTGGGTGTTGTTGAGGCTTCTTGTTGGGGTTTTATGGAGGAGATCATACTTGCATAGTTTACATCTAGAGGTTTGTGTAGAAGGACATGATACAGGTTATGATTTGCATAGTTTCTTTGGCCTTGGTTATCTTCCTGGATGTTCAATTTTTCCTACATTAGATTTGAGATTGGTTGGAGATTGTGATCACTGGTTTGTGCTCATGTATGTCATGTGAGATATGACATGGTTATTTCTTTATCTCTTTCCTTTGTTGGTTGTGGAGAATTTGAGACACTATTGGAGACTTGTTATGAGAGTTATTCTTGCAGGATATTGGATTATGTATTATGGATGTCCTTGATACTAGATGGATTCACTTCTTTGAGATGTGTTGAGTGGATTGGTTATAGATTTGGCATTATTTTTTGCAGTGGGAGCTTCTTGGTATATATGTGGCAGGTATTCCTCTTGAGGCTTGTGATTGCAGGTTACAGATTGGATATGTCGGTAATATAAGATTCACTTGTTATACCTTTGAGGTATGGATAGTTGGATGGGTTTGGCACTTTTCTGTGGGTGCTATGTCAGCTATGGATATTTTGACAACTATGGATACATGTGATTACCTTTGGATCAGGTTTTTTGTGCTTAGAATTTCAGTTGGTACAGGATTTTATGATCTTCTAATGCGACAGGTTGGGTGGTTTTCTCTTTGGATGGCTTCTATGTATGTCCAGTGGGAGTGGCATAATAGGAGGTGAGATCATTCATGTTTGAGATGCTGAATACTTTGATTTTTTTGTGGGTACCAGGATGAAGCACTTGGTGTATTTTGATCCATGATGGTGGATGTGCTGGGAGGGATTGTTCCCTTGTTCATTTATGTGGCTACGGATTGACCCTATGCAATGTATACAACAAGTGGGAGATTGTTGAGATAATGGGTGTTGCACACATTGCATAATATTGTTATTTTATTATTTTATTTTATTATGTAATGTTGTGCCTAGATGGACGTGCAACATGTAAAGATTCCCATAGAATATTCTTGATGAGTTGTATTGTAACATTGTGATAATATTTTATGTAATTATTTAATATTGGGGAAAAGAATTAAATGCCTAATATTAAATGTGAGGTCAGTGAGTTACGTAGCACATGGTTTATGTAATACCACTTGGTGGTTTTGTGGGACTTGCTACTATATAAGCAGCCACAAGGGTAGTTGTTGTAGAGAGAGAGAAAGAGAGTGACAAGGAGAAGACAAAAGGCAAGAGTCGAGCAGGACAAGGCTTGACAAGTTAGTCAAGGGAGCATTTTTGAAGGTTGAAAGCATGGCATGGGATGTGTGGATTCATGCTTGTTCACATAGTTTGCTCAGTTGTGGCTATGGCCATGAAGGCTTCCATGGTTGTATGGCAATGGTATTTTTGCTGAATAATACATGGTGATGGATGCTTTTGGAGGCTGGGTTTTTCCCTCAATGAGGGTTTCCCAAGGTATATCTTGTGTCACAATTTTGTGGGTATGTTTTCTAATTCTCTTGCATGTGGATTTTAATTTTGTGTTTATTTTGGATCTATTATGGGTTATGTGGAAATGGTTATATTCTTTATTGCCAAGTTTCCTTACAAGGAAAACTCAATGGATATGCACATTCGAGAAACAACAGAGCTAGCATAAGTGACCTCCAAAGAAGCGTTTGTGCTTCACCCCTACTACTCATGAGATTTGTCTCAATAAATACAATTCAATACTTCACAACAATATCACTTATATGAAAATCCACACCATTTTTTCCCTTTTTCTGAATTTACTTTAAAAAATATTTCTTTTAAGATGCAGTGAGGGGACACTTTCATTTGTAGTCTTTTTCAAAGCAAGGCTACCATGCTGTGCACAATTTGTTCATTGCAATATTTAAAAGAAAATAAAAGGAGATCAAAGTCACTCAAAGATGGTTCTAGGATTCTTGGAAAAATATTACACTCTAGAAATTGATATTTTCTTAATGTTAATATCAAATAAAGGCTCTTCTTAGAAATCATATTCCTCTCCTTTGCCTACCTACCATATATTAATAAGAAAAATAATACTCTCGTATAGAGTGTATACAAAAATTGATTTTCTCACTTTAATCATTTTCATACTTCAAGAGGTTTCTTGACATGGGCCATAAACCATTACATTGCAACCTAGAGCATAATAATGTCATCAGCATTCTAAAGCAAGATTATTGCAAGACCAAACTTGCTCGTGCTTTATTCGACTTGTAGCTATCTTTCCTATATATTACTTATAAATTGAATATTTTTTACATTTCCAAAGTTTCTCCATACTTCAAGAGATTTCTTGACATCAGCCATAAAGCATTTAAGATACACATCAAAGCCTAGTCATATCATCAACATCAAAAAGGGGGAACCGCTGCAAGAATAAAGTTACTCATACTTTTTATGACCTGGGAGCTACCCTACATATAGTTTATGAAATTGATTTTTTTCATATACGAGTCCCTCTAAATTATCCTATACTGTAACAAATCAGTGCTAATGGTGAGACTTATATGCTCTTTAAAATTAAGCTCTCGGGTATTGCTCAACTTCTTAGAATTCTTGAAGCTAGTACTTTCATCCTATGGTTAGAGGCCACTTAGATAAAAATAGTAGCAACTTCAGGACTATCAAATACAAAAATTTAATATTTTTTAAGCTTATCCTTTGATATGAACAAGATCTGAACAATGATAAATACATTTTGAATAGAGAAACCAGCCAGAACTTAGAGTAAACTGGATATAAGTAGTAAATAATTCAATTTATCATAAAAAAGATCATGTAATCTCTATTTCATTCTTTGTCCTACTGAAAAACCTATCAGTTGTCATGAGAAAGTACCCATAAACATATATGGTCAAGCTTGTGTACAAAATGAAATTGGGGTTATATAGAAAAATCTACCAGTTTAAGCTCTGAAGCCATGGGAGTTGGTGCAAAACCCACAATTCTTGATTCCCACACTTGTGCTTGTGTATTCAACTAGCATGAAGCTCCCGCATGCGGTCAAATTGGCCACATGGTTAGACAATTATAAGGGCTATACAATAGGGCAGTCAAGTGTGAATATTATCTCATATCCAAATTAGGGCCTCTAGATCCATGTAGACCAAAGTTTAACACTTTGTGGGTATGCAAAAAATTACTTCAATTTATACCGGTATGCAAGCCAAGATAACAACTATAAAAGAATGAAACTAGCAAAGATATCAATCGCCAGTGTTAGAATCAACAATCGATCAATCAAAAGAGTTTGAGACTTACTTAATATAAGATTTTCCATTCTTGACGGATCTAGATTTCTTATTATTAGAACCAACTAAGGAAGCGTGGATGCCCTCACTTCCTCTATAGAAGAGATGTGCATTTCCATTTTCCCTAAAAGTGGCATGTTTGTATTCATGCACTAAACCTTAGACTAACAATGAAATAGGGAAAAATTGACCTTTTTAGCCCGTGTTGGGTAAAATTTGAAAGCCTCTGTTGTTAGTTCAGCTGCTACGTATTCAAATCAAATGCCTCCAATGTCTATCCACCAACCCCCTATTCCCTTAGTTGGAGCACTTGCAACAAGTGCTTCACCTGGATTACATGGGAAAACAATAGCAAGTGTTGTGCACCCATAATGTAACATCCATATCACAATTTTGAATTAGTGAGAACTCGTAGCATCAAATTATGTTCTTGGTAGCAACAGCTGAAGATTTTGTGCATGGCCATGCATCTATTGAAGTGCCATGACTCTACAATATTTTTATTCTACATCAAAAAAGTGTAAAATGGACTTAAAATTACAACACTTTCCCTGCACCTTCCATGGACTCTAGAAAGGTGTTCTGCCAAATGGTTGAAATCTATTCACTCATATGCAAGACCCTTTGCTTCTCTCATTTTTGTAATATAGCATCCGCTTCAAGTGTACCAATCCAGCCCTTTATTGAATTCAACAAATCCATAAATACATTTTCAACATTTCTAATGTACCGATTCCTTTTATCCTTATGATGGGAATATATGTTGCATAGATAACAAATGGTTATTAAAATTTTAGGGCCACTGACTCAGCGAAGGCTAGGGTTTCCATTAGAACTTGGATTTCTAAAATTTGGTGTTGCTTTTGTATATTTACTCTTATAGGGATCCTTAGTAGCACATTTTAAAAAAAAAAATTTCTTGAAATCTATTTGGTGTGGTTTTGATCAATGCTATGTGTCTAGTTGCAGTTGGATTTCCTAATATATTACAATTGTCGGTGTAATGCGTGAAAATGTGGCCTCTGCTAACACACACACTTCAACACAGTCATTATATGCAGATTCATCCCGGAATGAACATTGGATTGTTCATCCAAAAATTAGCCTGCAAAGCAACACGTTGCCTTCTATCTAAAGGGAATTGCTTGTCAGATATCCTCAGATTTGAGGTGTTTAAGCAACCAGACCCTGTAAGAAAGAAGGATTTAAGAAATAAAATTAATCTATATGAATGTGCAAGTAATATAGATGAAGTACAAGCAATTAATCTAAGAAATAAAAGACATTAAGCTAAAAATGTATGCATTATTAAGCTAGATGAATTTAATCTAAGAATGCAAGATGTATGTAAAAATATGAGCAAACGTGAGTATGAATTCCAGTAGCAATTCGATGCAAATTCTCCAAATTCACCCTCTAAAATGAAGGGATGAGGGTCTCCTAAATAGACTTTTCTGAAATCCATCAACGGTTGAGATCAATTCGGATCAACGGTTAGGATTGAAGATGAGGTTCAGTCATAAAGGCAGATTCCCAAATTAAAGGGAGTTAACAGATTTAATTTGAGTAAAATAAGGAGTTAACTGATTTAATTTGAGTAGAAAAAGGAGTTAACTGATTTAACTCATTTTTTATCAATAGTGAACTGGAAATTCCCCTTTTTGAACTGAAGAGAGATTTTGTTGAGATATTTAATTTAATAAAATGAGATATGCTCTCATAATTAGTTGTTTTATTTAATTAAATAATCTTTAATTAATTAGAAACACTTTTCTTATTTAATTAAATAACTTCATTTAATTAATTAGGAATGGCTTCCTGTTTAACTAAATAACTTTGTTTAATTAATTAGAAGTAAGTATTCCATTTAATTAAATAATTTCATTTAATTAATTAGAAATACCTTTCCCATTTAATTAAATAATTACATTTAATTAATCAAGATAGGCGTATTTATTAAATTAAATAAATTTAATTCTATAGTACATTAGCCTTTAGGATATAATTTAATTTAATTAAAGTATAAATACTTAATAATTAAATTATAATTAAATCAAGTAGGTTTAATGTGACTAATATGAGTACGTACTATAGGAATTAAATAAGAAATATGATGAATGCAGATTAGGGTTTTCTGCATCTGACATTTAAGTAGCGAGTAGTAGAATGAGAATTGCCTATTAGAATAGGTCTTAGGATTGATCAAAAATAGTCCAGAATTGGTATCATGGCAATGAGCCAATTTTGGGGTATTACATTTTGCCCCTCTTTGAATGAATGTGTGAGTAGCACGTTCAATTCAAAGAAAATCAGAAAGCATGATGCAAAGATGAGATTGATTCCAAAGTTGATGACATGGAGACCAATTGATAAGCTTTTAAGGACTATTTCTAGAACAGAGCTTAATCCTAAGGAATCCAAGTAGAGCACTTAGATACCTAAGATTGATAGCATTTAAAAGACTATCTCCAGAACGAAGCGTAATCTTTAAGGATCCAGACAGAACATCTAGATACCTGAAATTGATAGCATTTAGAAGATTATCTCCAGAACGGAGCTTAACCTTCAAGGATCCAAATAGAACACCTAGATACCCGAGAATAATAGCATTTAGAAGACTATCTCTAGAACGGAGCTTAACCTTCAAGGATCTAGATAGAACACCTAGATACCTAAGATTGAAAAAAAGATAACAAGGTCCAATCATGAGTCATAGAATCATCCCCAGAATGAGGCTTGATCCTCAGGAGTCAGGGTTTAGACTGTCCCAATACCTGTCTATCGAACTCTGAGAAGAGTTGTTATAAGGTTGATCAATTGATGAAAAGATAAGATAGATCGCAAAGATGCCAGATAGAAGGGAACAAAATGCCCCGAGTGATGTGATGCCCCAAGTGATAAGATGGGAACCAGATGCCCCAAGCAATAGGTATTTAATGATGTAATCATCCTGCCCCCTCAGGAGTGAAATCAAAAGATGACACACCAGAAATATGATTTGAAGCAGTATATCATGAGATATAGAAGAAATTTGAGATTCAGTAGAAGCTAGAAGAGATTAGATCGATCTAAAGAAGATTCAAGGTTGATTTGAAATGATTACGAAGTCGCAAAGATCAAGTTTGACCAAAAGTTGATCAGATTTAGCCACAGTTGACTTAAGTTGACTATTTTCAAAATGAATTTTGAAAATATGGAGAATGTAAAGTTGAAAGGATTCCAAGAATCACAAAGTATCAGAAAGATTTGGGCTGCACAAGCGTTCGATCGCATCAGTCCCTAAAATTTTAAAACACATTTTTGAGGCTCTTAGGTGTGTCAAATTTTGAATTTGATCCTAAAAATGGATCCAGAACAGTCCAATTAGCTAGGGGTGTGATTTTTGCGCAAATCTGAGTACTTTGAAAAATTTGGTCATCACCTATATAAGGGCTCGAAGGGTCATTTTCAATTCATTTGTGCTTTTGTCTTATAGTGATTTTGAGCTCTAATAGAGACATGGTAGTGAATGTGAGATATCATCGTTTTGAGCACTCCAGATGACACAGCCAACCAGCAGACTACAGACCACTGGTGAGTCATCAATTTCCCATCTTCGTACTTTTGTTTTCACGCATTTTGAGGTCATTTATGCATGTTTTTAGCATGTTTTAGGATTGTCAATTCTTTCTTTGTGCGAGACTGATCTCTTCTCGTGCGAAGATCTTCTTTCTTCGCACGAAGAAACAGGGATCGCTATTTCTTCGTGTGCGGCCAGAGAACCTTCGTGCGGGACAATTTTGGTTTCACGTGAGGATGGGGATTCTTTGCGCGAGGCAATTCATGTTTTATGCGAGAACCTCTTTTCTCATGCGAGAAACTCTATCTTCGCACAAGAAGATCTTTTTTCACACGAAGAAAGAATTATTTCACAGGAAACTGGATGTCTTCGCGTGAGATTTCATGAATCTCGCGCGAAATCTCGTGATAGTTTTGTGATTTTGCACTTAGAAATTGCACTTTATTTCATTTTGATGCTTCGTTTTGACTTGATACTGATCATTTGTTTATCATTTTTTGTTGTGCGTGCAAGAGGTCTTCGGAGACGTTTCATTTAGATCTCATTATCTACCATATGGAGAGTTATTGTGGAGTTTGGATGATGCAAATCGGGCACACGTTGCCCGATTGGGTTTGTCTTCACTATGCTGGATTCCAGCCGTGATGGTGAATCACGGCTTACTGACTGCTTTGGTAGAGTGTTTCCATTCGGAGATGAACACATTTCATTTGCCGATGGGTGAGATGACGATTACCCCGGAGGATATATGGAGGATACTAAGGATCCCATTTCACGGCGCCCGAGTTGTCTATGATACAGTGCCTCGATTAGGGATAGAGGCACTTTCTATTGTATTCGAGAGAGAGCTACTGAGAGTTAGGGCCATGAGCTAGGATGAGCTAATGCATACTTATGGACCCACACATAGGTTGGCATCCATGTTGGGTATATTCTTGAGCTACTTTTTATGTCCTAACAGGGGACAACATGGGTTGGAGTGTGGATGGGGTATCATGCTTCGTAGGATGCTAGAGGCACCAGAGATCTTGAGGTGGGGTTAGTGCATGCTTGCTCACCTTTTCCATGAGATGCACGAGGTCATCTTCCATGAGAAGAAGACCATGGTAGCAGGAGTTTATGTTCTATAGATCTAGGCCTGGGAGCATCTCCCTATATGTAGGCCAATTTTTGAGGATGCCCGAGAGCCGATGGAACCCTACATATGCAGATATCGAGGGCATATTACCTAGGCCCACCTGGGTAAGACTGAGCACTGGCAGCCACATCTTGATACCTGGTGTCCGTTATATGGCGACCCTGGAGAGAGACAAAGGACTGGGATGATGCCCCCAGAGAGCTGCCATGGATGTTTAGTTCTCGACCGCTGGCAGGAAAGACGACATCAGTGATCAAGAGATTTGTCATCTCACAAGTGTGGCAGCAGTACGGTTGACCACAGGATATTTCACCTGAGTACTGTGCCTATGCCAGGGTGAAGAAGGATATTGAGCGAGGATGGCCTCCATAGATGGATTTGGGGTGCTCCATGATAGATATTCATAGTTTAGCTGCTATTCAATGGGACTACCTGCCAGAGGTAGTAGATGTAGGGATGACACTTGCATATCAGGTATTTTTGATGAGCCATCCATTCCCACGCTTCATAGATCCACTAGGGATGGCAAGGAAGGTACAAGGACAAGGACAGGTGCCCCAGCAGCAGCAGGCATAGCCACAAATGCCACCATAGGTCCAACATCAGGTACAGAAGATGCCTATTCCCCCATGTCAGATGGGATCAGACCCAGGTGCTGGGGCAGTGGGGCAGGACATAGTCGGCGGAGGAGGCAGAGGATAGAGGAGCAAGCCCCTCAATAGGAGGTCTCATAGCAGTAGGTGCCTCCACAGCCACAGGTACCTCCACCCTAGAAGGCACCTCCATAGCAGCAAGCACCGAAGATGGTTGATGAGAATATGCCAGATCAGCCAGTAGGTGGGGTACATGATGCGGTACAATGATACTGAGAGCGGGTTCATGCGACCTCCCAACAGTTGGGAGAGTTGTAGATTGCATTGGCAGTCAGGGATGCGCGGCTAGTAGAGCGACAACAAGATACAGATTTTCAAAGAGAGTGTGCGGAGACTGCAGAGCGGAGATTGGAGTTGGCATAGGATGAGATCTACTTCCAGTCAGCTTGGGCAGCATATTATTATGCGGTATATACTAGTGCAGTACCTGATGAGACATTGCAGGTTCAGCGATTCTCTTAGTATGCACGAGAGTCCAGAGGTGCACGACCTCCTGTCAGGCCGGATATGCCACCACCGCCTCCGCCACCTGCTGCCCCTGCTCCTCGTGCTCCTCCTGGAGGCAAGAATTCACAATAGAGTTAGATGCTCTATGCTTGATTTTTGATTTTGATCCCTAGCTATGTATCGATTGGTGTGCCAGCACCACATGTATCATTTTTGATCGATTGCGCTCGAGTAGTGCTCATTTTTGTACTAACCCATTCTTTGATACATATATATACGAGATTTTGAGTCGAGTATTCTTGTGTACATGTCATTGTCTATTTTGTTTTGCTTTGATGTACATGAGATGTATGTTGTACTTGGATAGAACACATATGTATGAACTGACATCTTACGTAGTGTTGCGTGTTTTTTGTTTGACAGTCACAGGTATTCCATTGAGGAGCATGAATCGATGAACCAAATGCTTGTGCAGCTGTAGAGGAATCTGATGTATGTGAAGTATGAACAGAATTACCATCGAATTGCGTGCTAATGCAAATGAAGTATGTAATGCAAGACTATGTTAGATGCAACCCTAGGTCTAGTTACCAAGCCTCGATGATTTATCATCATTGGATATAAAATAAAGCTTGTATGTTATACAACTCCCACTGACATTGCAATCATGAAAATATGAATATAACATACGTTATTGGGATGTCGGGATTAAATGTAAGCATTCGAGGCACAAGAAGCCAAAATGACCAGAACATTTTTTGCTTTTAATGTAGCAAGTTGACATAAGCATCAGAGCATAAACACTAGGATGACCTGAATGTTGCTTGCATAATAGGCACACCAAACACAAGGGAGATTCCTCTTATGCTAAGTATTCAGTATTCATTCTGTTTGCAATGACCCTTGCGTTCATAACCTAAGACAGAAGTATGCTAGATATACTCGCAGTGACTCATACATTCACTTAATAGGGCGAGTATCAGTATGTACTATAGCATGAAGAGTTCACTCCAACAAACAAGGAGAAGGACCAATGTCATTGACATATCTGTATAAAAGGAGTCGAGGTACTCACGGCCATCCAATACG
Source organism: Cupressus sempervirens (assembly GCA_028749045.1). Classification (NCBI taxonomy): domain Eukaryota; kingdom Viridiplantae; phylum Streptophyta; class Pinopsida; order Cupressales; family Cupressaceae; genus Cupressus; species Cupressus sempervirens. The sequence continues at coordinate 265,011,566 of CM053784.1, forward strand.
AGATGGAGGCTCTTATAGTCGACACCCCTCTTATAGGAATAGCTCAACTTATTAGAACTAAACTGCAAACAGAAAGCAAAGAAAAAGATCATGCCCCCAGTCATTACTTCTCTAGTCGAAGATGACATCATCGAGTTGCTTGAGGAGATATGATAAAGCAAAACAAAGCAAACAAAGAAAATGCTCAGCATATTCAAACAAGTATATCATTTTTTTTTTGAGTTCAATGTTTTTGAGATTGATGTCAAGTGTCAATGTCCAGAATATGTAAGAAAGAAATCTCTTCAGTAGGGTGACAATAGTAGGTAGACGTAGTCAGAATGATTGGTGACTGAGGTCAAAGAGGAATCTTCACGATGAAGAATGTAAGAAGGACTAAGCGACAGTAGACAGACATAGCCAAGACAACTAGTGACTAACGAAAAAGAGATCTTCCATAAAGGAATCTTGAGACATGACCCGAGCAACGGTAGGCAAACACAGCTGAAACAACTGGTGACCGTTGCGAAAGAGATTCTATGAGGAGAATCTCGAAAAGAGTGACACTAGCAATAGTAGGCAGACACAGTCAAAATGACTGGTGACTGTCACATAGGAGATTCTATGAGAAGAATCTCAAAAAGAGAGTGACACTAGTGACAGTAGGCAGACGCAGTCAGAACGATTGGTGACTGTTGCTTAGGAGATTCTATGAGGAGAATCTCGAAAAGAGTGACATTGGCGATAGTAGGCAGATGTAGTCAGAATGAATGGTGACTGTCACATAAGAGATTCTATGAGGAGAATCTCGAAAAGAGTGACACTGGCAACAGCAAGCAGACGCAGTCAGAACGACTGGTGACTGTCGCGTAGGAGATTCTATGAGGAGAATCTTGAAAAGAGTGACATTGGTGACAGTAGGCAGATGCAGTCAGAACGACTGGTGACTGTCACATAGGAGATTCTATGAGGAGAATCTTGAAAAGAGTGACACTGGCAACAATAGGCAGACATAGTCAAAACGACTAGTGACTGTCGCATAGGAGATTCTATGAGGAGAATCTTGAAAAGAGTGACACTGGCGATAGTAGGCAGACACAGTCAGAATGACTAGTGACTGTCACGTAGGATATTCTATGAGGAGAATCTCGAAAAGAGTGACACTGGAAACAATAGGGAGACATAGTCAGAATGACTGGTGACTGTCGCGTAGGAGATTCTATGAGGAGAATCTTGAAAAGAGTGACATTGGCGATAGTAGGCAGACATAGTCAGAATGACTGGTGACTGTCACGTAGGAGATTCTATGAGGAGAATCTCAAAAATAGTGACACTAAGGGGGAATGCCCCCGAGCTGTGACAAGACTCAATCCATGGATACATAAGCAGGAAGCAGAAAAGAAAAAGCATGAAAGTGACTGTACAGAATAACCAGAAGATGTGCTGCAAGATGGAGCATTGGGAACAAGAGGTGCCTATTTACCAAGTTTTCACCTTCTTGGCAAGTTTTCTCTTTTTTTGCTACCATGATGCCTATTTCTAGGTTTTCACCAATGAAACTATTTTTGTTTTTCAATTTTTTTTTGTATTTTTGATTTTTTACTTTTTTTTGGTGTTACCAAGGTGCCTATTACTAGGTTTTCACCAGGGTAACAATTTTTTTTCAGGACTTTTTTTGATTTTAAGATTTTTTTCAAGACATTTAGATATGTACAAAGAGCTTGCTGAGATTGAATCAATTGTAAAACCGCTTCAGGTGGAGAGTGTTCATAGGCTCTTTAAGCACTTCTCCCTTGGTTGTGGAAAGATGATAGGTGCCAAATCTATATACTGCTATAATGATGTAAGGACCTAGCCAGTTTGGTTCAAACTTTCCCTTTTGCATTCATTGTTGTTGATTCTTAGGATTCTCTCTCAGGACGAGATCACCCAACTAGAAGTCACATGGCCTAATTCTCCTATTGTAGCTTCGTGTCATTCTTTGTTGATATGCTCATAGATGATCACAAGCCACTTGTCGTCGTTCATCCAGCAACATGAGCTCTTGAAGCCGAGCTATCCTATAGTTATCATCAGTGATAAGGCCTTTCATGGAGATTCTCAAAGTAAGAATCTCAACCTCTATTGGAAGTACAACATCCGCCCCATATACCAACGTAAAAGGAGTCATGCTCGTTGGAGTTCTAATGCTTGTTCTATATGCCCACAGGGCTAGATTGATCTGGAGATGCCAGTCTCTCCCTGACTTACTGACTGTGCGATGAAGAATTTTGAGGATTGCCTTATTGGATGCCTTAGCTTGGCCATTACCCTGGGGGTAATAAATGGAAGACCAATGTTGTGTAATCTTGAATTTCTTGCACAGTTCCTTGAGGTCTTTATTTTTGAACTGTCCTCCATTGTCAGTAATGATTGAGGACGGTATACCATTACTACAGATGATGTAATTTGTGATAAAAAGTGCTACATTTTTGCCATCAACAATTGTGAGAGGGACTGCCTCTACCCATTTCGTGAAATAATCTGTAGCGGCGATAATGAACTTATGTCCATTGGAAGAGGTTGGGTGAATCTGCCCCACCAAGGCAAAGGCCCATTGTTGAAATGGCCATGTTGTAGTAGAGGGAATTAGCTCTCTGGCTGGAGCATGAATGAGATTCTCGTGTAGCTGACATTGCTTGCAGGACCTAGCATATTTAATAACTTCTTGCTCCATTTTAGGCCAGTCGTAACCAGCACGAAGGAGTTTGCAAGCTAGTGTTAGGCCATTGGAATGAGATCCGCAAATGCCTTCATGAACATCAATTAGTGTGTGTTTGGACTCATCAGGTTCTAAACACCTAAGGAGTGTTTCATCGAGACCTCTCCTATACAGATCATCAGCAATAATAACATAATGTGAAGTGTAACAGATTAGGTAACGTTTCTCATTCCAGGTCAAACCTTATAAAATGGTTTGATTATGAAGGTAAGAATAGATGTGATGGTAGCGGGATGATTCTTGTCCTATAATAGAATAGTTCATCCTGGAGTTAGGTGTGTCATAGGCTGGGTAGTGTAACGCTTCCACCAAGAACTCATGTCAGAGATCATTTTTTGGCATTTGTAGAAGGGAGGCCAGAGTGGCCATGGCATCAGCCACTTTATTATTTGCATGTGGAACCTTTTGGAAGGTGATGTGTGCAAAATATTTTGTCAAGTCATCAACCATGCATTTGTAAGGAATCAGTTTTTCATCCTTTGTTTGATACACATCAGTTACTTGGTTGATGACAAGCTGAGAGTCACTGAAGATATCCAACTGATCTACTCTCCATTTAGCTATAATTTTCATACCATTGATCAAAGCTTCATATTCAACAATGTTATTTGTACAAGGAAATAGAATCTTGTACGCTTTGGGCAATGAGTATCTCTGTGGTGTGATGAAAAGTAATCCAGCACCTGATCCTTGTTGTGTGAAGGACCCATCGAAGAACATAACCCATGTATGGTGAGTGAGTGTTAGAATTGACTCATCTAGAAAATCAATGTTTATTGGCAAAAGACTCTACATGGGTGCCTCGGCTAGCTGGTCTACAATTGCCTGTCCCTTTATAGCTTTGCATTAAACATATTGGATGTCAAACTCACTTAGTATCATGACCCATTTAGCCAATCTTCCTGTGAGAGCTGCCTTACTAAGCAAGTGCTTTAATGGATCTATTTTAGCCACAAGCCATGTAGTGTGGGCAAGCATGTAGTGTCTCAACTTTTGGGAAGCAAAGACAACTGCCAAGCAAGCTTTCTCAATAATGCTGTAGTTTTTCTCATAAGAGACCAATGTTTGGCTCAAGTAATAAATAGCTCTTTCTTTGTTGTCATTGTCTTCCTGAGCCAACAGGATTCCCAAAGATGTTTTAGTGGCTGAAATGTATAAAAGAAAAGGCTTCCCATGCATAGGAGGCATCAGGATTGGTGGATTGACAAGATATTATTTAATCTGTGCTAAGCTTTGCTCACAATCCTAGCTCCAATTGAATTTCACACCCTTATGTAAGGTCTTTGTGAAGGGTTGTGATTTATCCGCCAATTGTGAAATAAACCTACGAATAGATTGAAGCCTTCCCTGTAGTCCTCTCATCTGACTGATGTTTTAAGGTGGTGGCATGTCCATTATTGCTTGTGCTTTTTCTAGATCTACTTCAATTACCTTTGTAGAAACAATATATCCTAATAGTTTTCCTGATGTGACACCAAATGCGCATTTCTTAGGATTGAGCCGAAGACTAAACTTTTCCATACAATCTAGGATTGGTCCCAAATCGTGCAAATGAGTATTGTGTTTAGTGCTTTTGACCAAGGTATCATCAACATAGTCCTCCATGGTTCTATGCATCATCTCATGGAAAATTGTAGTAACAGCCCGCTGATATGTAGCTCTAGCATTCTTTAAACCAAATGGCATCACATTCCAACAAAAGGTTCCCCATTCACATGTGAAAGTTGTTTTCTCTTGATCTTCTGGCACAATTTTTATTTGATTGTATCCAAAAAAACCATCCATAAGTGAGTACATCTCATAGCCAGCCATCATGTCCACGATCATATCAATATTAGGGAGCAGAAAGTTGTCTTTAGGACATGCCAAGTTAAGATCATGGAAGTATATACAAAATCTAATAGACTTATCATGCTTGGACATAGGGACAATATTGGATATCCATTCAACATAATCAATTGCATGAATGAAACCAGCCTTCAGAAGTTTCTCCAATTTGGCTTTGACTAGCAATGCAACATGAGGATGCATTTTCTGAAGCTTTTGTTTAACTGGTTTTATGCCTGGCGCTATGGACAAGTGATGCATGATAAGATCAGGATCCAATCCTGGCATGTCAGAATATGTTTAGGCAAAATTTATTTTCTTTCCTTTGAAAAAGGCAATGAATTGTTCCTTCTCTTCAGGCGACAATGACTGCGCCAGATGCATAACATGAGGATGTTCTTCTGTGCCCAAGTTTATTGGTTGTGTTGGCTCTATTAACACTGATGATCTCTCCTAAAAGTGACTAGCAAGGACATCAACTATCTCATCCGCGGGTGCATCAGAGAGGTTTTCACCCTTGGATATGTCTTTTGTTTTTACTTTTTTGGGATCTGACACTGCCACAATGTGGTTTTCACCATCAGACCTCTTGCATTTTTTCTTTTTAATTATGTGACTGAGATATTTGATGTCGGCCTCAGTCATGTTGATACTCTGCTCATTGGTGGAAGATGTTACAAGTTCGATAGCATTTAGGTAACAGGTTAGAGCATAGTCATTCTGGAATGTGGGGACTTCATTAGATGCATTGGGGTTCCAGTCTATAAGCTCGAGATGTGCGAGTGAGACAGTAGTGGCTGGTTCAATTGCGTTCATAGTATAGTCATTAAATGCATGGACTAGCAATTTGAGACCTACGATGACCTCATCCACAGGTGTATTCAAACGCCTCAGAGTACGAACATTAGTAATTGACGACTCTAGGACACTAATTGGATCAGACCCCCGTGACCTATCCCTAGATGTTTCACTCACTTTGATTTGATTTTCGTAGACATGCACTTGGTCAATGTCTTTATCATTAGTCGCTTCTGAAAGACTGTCAAATTCATATTCATGAGAATCAGTGCTACATGGTGAGAGACTATAGAACTCCCCAACAGTGATAGGGACATACTCTCCTTCAGCCTCTGGATTCTTACACAAATACTCAATATGGCATGACTAACTAGATTCTCCCTCTTCTAGATGATATTTGAGTTGCTTAGCATTTTCCTCAGAAGAATCACTAGTATCATCCATAGTGCTAACATGAGGCACAAAGTCATCTGGCTCAGCAAAGAATTTAGCAAGATCATAAGGAATAGGATGAGGGTAAGAATCCTCATCATCAGATTCTTCCTCTTGAGTACCTGACTTAGATTGTGACTCATTTTTAGATGAACTCTCAAGTACGGGTATGAATTTATTGGATCCCAAATGGAAAGGGACCTTCTTAAACCCTAGGCCAGTTGTACCATTGTTGCTTCGAGCTATTGCTTTGATAGGATCTATTAAACCATTGGTATTTCACCCAATAGGGCCAGTTCCCTTCTAACCAAAATGCTTCATAAGCTTAAGACTAGGCCCATACTTCTTAGGAGTGATTTCTTGAGCTTGTTCACTTAGGTCTACTAGAGCCTCTTCTTTGTAAATCCATGCAGCAATGGCTCTATTTTCGCTCTCATCTTCTAAGGGAACTATAGCTTTGACAAAAGAGCCATTAAACTTGGTCTGAGGTGTCAACATGAATGGCTTTTTTGCTTCTGAGGGTCTCCTAAAATGTCGAGGGGACTCCAGAATAGATGTTAATGATAGCACTGGTTCCATGTGGTACTCTCCCATACTAGTTTCTTTCAATTTAAATGACTGCTCAATTTGTTTCAGCTTATTGTTGTGACAATCAGTAGACTCACGGTTAGCAGGGACGAAAGAATCAGCAGCTTTAAGCATATTGCAAGTGTAGCTAGTAGTGGTAGGAATAGTAACTTCGGAGCCATGAAATAAGAATTTAATGCATTGGTGGTATGTTGATGGCACAGCACGCATCTCATGTATCCATGGCTGTCCCAACAGAATGTTTTAGGCTAAGGGAATGTCAAGCACTTGACAAGTGACATCCCTTTCGACAGGACCGACGTGAATTGGTAAAGTCACAAGACTAGTGACTTTCGTTCTACTTCATCGTATGCTTTAATAGTGATCTTTCGTCGAGGATCAATAGAGTCCTCAGAATAATCCAATTGTCTAAGCAAAGCAGCATAAACAATGTTTAGGCCAGCGCCATTGTCAATGAGTACCCGACGAACACGTGTTTGGTGGATCATAACCTCAATGTGTAGAGGCTGATTGTGTAGGTAATTCAGTGAGTTTTCATCCTCCTCGGAGAAGGTCATAAGATGAGGTGAGGTCAGGTGACCTACCATGGATTGAAATCACTCAAGATCAAGATCTTGAGGAATGTTTGCCTCAGTGAGGGCTTTGTCCATAATTTGCCTATGAGCAGGTGAGATTTTAAGCAACTCAAATATGGAAACATGAGCATTGGTTCATTTCAACTGATCTAGAACACTATAATTGGTTGCAGTCAAGTTTGTTGTGTGTTTTTCACCTTTACCGGATGGACCAGCAAGGGTTTTTTCCTTTTGTTGTTCAAGATTTGAAGTAGGAGGTGTAGGGTCTTTGAGCACCAACTTTGCATGAGAGTGAGTAACAGAATTAGCACAGTGTTACGAAGATGCATTATCCATGTTATTGGAAGTAGGGCCTCTCAAGACAAATGGTGTCTTGGATTTGTCATTATCTTGCTTCCCCTTTATAGTAATAACGTTGTAGTATTCATAATCTACAGGTTCAACCATGTGAATGACATTGTCATCATTGGAATACGTATAGTTGACCTTATTGTAGGATTCTGGTTTCAAAGTCTCTCCTTTTTCATAAGCTAGGAAAGGCTCTTTGAATGCCTTGTGGTCCAACTTTTTTTTATGTCCATCTATCACAAGTTCACCAGCATCAATCATGTCCTAGACTTTATGACACAAGTTTATACAGTTGCTGGTTTTGTGTCCCTTGTTTTGGTGATACTCACAAAATGAGGTCTCATTCCACCATGGTGGACATGGTTGTGGATCATAGGGATGAGGGTTATCCATTGGTGAGATAAGCTTGTGTTGTAGTAATGTTTTGTAAACCACATCCAAAGGTTCTCCTAAAGGCATATACTCTCACTTGGGTCGTGTTGTCCATGAGTTTCTTGGTTTTTTTCTAGATGTCTTATTGTCAGGAGGAGGCTTCTCAACACTTTTGGCCGCTTTGAGGCAATCTATGAGATTAAATGTTGCTTTAGCAGGTTTGGGTGTGACATTATCAACAAACTCATCATGTACAATTTCTCGATTCTTATTGACATGTTTGGTTTTATCCCTGTTGGAAGTGGAACCTTGTTTTGTGTCTCTCTGAAGAGTGAGCTCACCTTTCTTGACCATAAATTCTTTGATATGGATAGCCTATGTAATCATGTCTTCAAAGGTACGTGGACCTTGGAATTGGACTCTATACCCAAAATTAGTTAAGAGGTTATCAGTAAAAATGTCGAGCTTCTCCGTTTTTGGGATTTTATGGGAATACTTAGTGTAAAATTGTCTCCACCATTGGAGTAAAGTGAGAAAAGGCTCACCAACCTTCTTTTTAAGGGTGCAAAGATCTCGAATATTTATAGGATGTTGAATGTTATGAGAATATTGCTGAAGAAATGAATTAGCAATTTCATCAAACATCTTGATACCAGGAGGTAAATGTGAGAACCACTCCAAAGCCTGACCACCTAGGCTTCTAGGGAATAAACGCATAAGGTACATTTGATTGTGTAAACTCCATAGACAAAGCACCAAATTCTTGCAAGTGATCTTGGGGATCAGTAGTACCAAAGTACTTGTCATATCTGGGTAGTTCTATGCCTCATGGGAAAGGCGGCATGTTTATACTTTTGTCAAATGGGAATGAACAAAGAGCGTCCAATGTGTATGTCTTTGTGGGTTTCTCTTTCTCATGCATCATCTGAGCCAACTGGTCTTGCATAATTTTTAGTTGTTTTTGGACTTTAACAGTCTCAATTTTTTCTTCACGTGTGATAATGGTCTCCACATTGAAATGTGTGGGCAGTTTAGCTCCCTCTTGGATGAGTTTGAGAAAGTACTTTTCTTTCTCTTCATTGAGTAGGATTCCCATGACCTTCTGAAATTTTTTGTCTCTTCAACATTTTGCTATATGTTCAGGAAGGATTTCCACCTCTTCCTATTCTTCATCAGTGTCGTATTCTTTCTCTTTCTCCTTGTCATCCCTAGGTTGTTCTTGATATCGACTATGACTACCCTGTTTAGGTTCACGATTAGTCATTATAGGAATGTGTTCAATTTTTGTACGTTGTGTTTCAAAAGGGTCTATGGAGAAAGGATCATACATTGTATTTGGGAATGTAGGACCTCTACCTATTTCAGTATCCTCTCGGTAAAAAGGATTCCTAATTTGTTGCAAATTGGAAAATGTTCGTTGAACTTGAGATGACCTAGCAGGTGAGGAGGACTGTGAAGATGCCTCACGAGCCAAACTAGATACAAATTATGTAGCGAAAGGTAAGCTACCTCTACCACAATTACGACCCATAGCACAACCACATCTAATGTTATCAGGATAAAACGTGTTGCCGCTTCTAGTTGTGACAGTCATACGCAAGGACAAGAAGCTAGAACCTGGACAAGGACTACACTAAGACTGAGTCTCAAAAAGGACAAGATAATAGCAAGAATGTTGTTGAGTAAGGCACAAATGGTCTGATTTAAAGGCTAGAACAGCCAGAGATTATGATCACTGCAACACAAAGTATGACAAGCATTAAGACGAGGACCAAAATTACTTATGAGATGAGACTAGTCAAGGTATAAGACACAAGTATTCGGCTAAGTGAAGTGTCGCTATTTTAGGACTGTTTGCAAATCTAGAGCGATAAAAGAATGTAGAAAAGGATAGTGTGTAGGCTGCAGATAGCTAGAACAGACCCAAATTGTTAATGCTGATACAATGTCTCGTGCGAAAAAACTTTACGGGTCACACGAAGAAGTTTTATAAGCCACGCAAAGATGTTTTTGTCTCTTGCAAAGGTCAATAATAGTTTTTAATTTCACGCAAGAATGTTTACAGATCGCGTGAAGATGCACAATAGAAGTTTAATTTCGCGTGAGGAAAAAATGGCTTTGCACGAGAGCTAGATGATTTCACGCGAGACCCAAATGATTTCACGCGAAAGGACAGAACAGTTTCACAACAGCGGATGATTTTGACAAAAATTTTGATCATTTCAATAACCAAGTAGATAAATAGGCACGTAGAATAGCAAGCAAGTGATTTCAAGCACGTCTGAAAATAATGAACAAGGGCAAAAGCAACCTTGCGCATGAACAATCAAGTGACTTAGTTTGTACTAATCCCTAAGAGAGCTATTTGTGTATGTTTTCAAAGAGTTTTGCAATCATGCATACATCTCTAGAAAATAAAAGTTGGCTTCTCTAAGGTATTTAGTAATGGTTTGACTCTGCAACTTTTATGACTCACAGAGGTGACCTCCAATCCCGGCGCACTGAGGTTTTGACACAGTCCGAGAACTTAATCTTCAAGAGTTGCTAGGGAGATCTGACAACCCAGAATGAACCACACCCATAGATATTTCTTCCACAAGGACATTTATATAGCGGTTGTCACTACCATGGCAAAAATGGCTATTACCGCTTGAGGTTTTGTCAATGCAGTTTTCCCTGTAGAGGGATTGTCTGCTACGGTTAACCCTCTCTAAAGGTGACTGACTCACAACAATATACCACAAGGGGACTTAGCTTTCAGATTCAAGGTTTTTACAACTTTTCACCTTTAGCCCAATCAAAACAGAAAGATTAATCCGACACGCTAAACTAAGATTATCTCTTAAAGATCTATGATATCATCTCCTTGTGATCTATCAACCTCTCCGAAGAAAGGATGCCTTAATCAATAAGTCAAAGATTCATCTATCTACGAGATGCTCAAAGTATCCTCTCCACCTACAAGGAATCCGTCTTAGAGAGGAGTTTCACTAGGAACCCACTCCCTCAAGATCCACAAATAGTGTTCATGTGGGCTTAATTACTATGTGTGTACAGATGTCAATTCTTGAAAGAAAATCTATCCAAAAGCAATCAAAAAGCACAAGGTGGTACACTTAACGCTTTAACTAATGTGAGGTGAGTCCAAATATGTGGAACATTTAACCCCTCACACAAGCTAACACGAGTCCACAACTCAGAAACCTGTGAGTTCTAGAAAGCACAAAAGGGTTGCCTTGTGGAGCATTTAACGCTTATGTCCTGTAGACCCCTCCCCTTTAACGTGGTTCTGATCTTGCAACCATAGGGTGGAATGAGGGGCCGACAGATTAGCGAGTCCAATAACACAAAATAGCTATCTAAATCTAACCAAGTTCCTAAGCCTGCTAAATGAATACTAACAGAGATCACACCCTAGTATTAATTTATGCATGTGTTGTAAAATGAAAATACGAAAAGAAACACACACAAGCCTGACACGAGAGATGTTTGTTTTAGATCCAAATGAAGTGTTATCAGCTGAGGAAGGTTACTTGATGATCCTCGCACCGTGCTTAGTAGATTTTACCTATTTTTAGTGACTTTATCACACTTTTCCCATTGTCTCGCAAACTGTTGTTATGCTATTCCAAAAAAATTAGAAAACACAGAAACACTAGAAACCACGAACAGTCAGCAGAAAAACCAGAAAACACAAAAATCAATGCAAAAATTTGCCTCTGTCAGCAGAGTTTCGCGTGAAATTCTTGACAGTCTGTGCGAAGAAGTTTTACGGCCCGTGCGAAATCAAATTCGGCTCACGCGAAATTATATTTAGCTTGTGTAAAATTACAGGTTTTGTGCGAAGTTTCGCATGCCAAAAAAAATTTCTCACACGATGCGGAAAGAATCTTTGCTCGAAGATTCTGGATCCTCGCGCGAAAATGAACAATCTCGTGCGAAGATTCTCGAATCTGTACAGAACAGTACGGATAGAGAATAAAAAAATAATTTTAAAAATACTGAAAGAGGCCAGAAAAACTGATTTTTGGGCCCCACGGTGGGTGCCAAAAATGTAATGCATGAAAATGCGGCCTCTGCTAACACACACACTTCAACACGGTCATTGTATGCGGATTCATCCCGGAATGAACATTGGATTGTTCATCCGAAAATTAGCCTGCAAAGCGACCTGTTGCCTTCTATCCAAAGGGAATTACTTGTCAGATATCCTCAGATTTGAGGTGTTTAAGCAACCAGACCCTGTAAGAACGAAGGATTTAAGAAATGAAATTAATCTATATGAATGTGCAAGTAATCTAGATGAAGTACAAGCAATTAATCTAAGAAATAAAAGACATTAAGCTAAAAATGTATGCATTATTAAGCTAGATGAATTTTATCTAAGAATGCAAGATGTATGTAAAAATATGAGCAAACGTGAGTATGAATTCCAGTAGCAATTTGATGCAAATTCTCCAAATTCATCCTCTAAAATGAAGAGATGAGGGTCTCTTAAATAGACTTTCCTGAAATCCATCAACGGTTGAGATCAATTCGGATCAATGGTCAGGATTGAAGATGAGGTTCAGTCATAAAGGGAGATTCCCAAATTAAAGGGAGTTAACAGATTTAATTTGAGTAAAATAAGGAGTTAACTTATTTAATTTGAGTAGGAAAAGGAGTTAACTGATTTAACTCATTTTTTATCAATAGTGAACTGGAAATTCCCCTTTTTGAACTGAAGAGACATTTTGTTGAGATATTTAATTTAATAAAATGAGATATGCTCTCATAATTAGTTTTTCTATTTAATTAAATAATCTTTAATTAATTAGAGACACTTTTCTTATTTAATTAAATAACTTCATTTAATTAATTAGGAATGGCTTCCTATTTAATTAAATAACTTTGTTTAATTAATTAGAAGTAAGTATTCCATTTAATTAAATAATTTCGTTTAATTAATTAGAAATATCTTTCCCATTTAATTAAATAATTACATTTAATTAATCAAGATAGGCATATTTATTAAATTAAATAAATTTAATTTTGTAGTACATTAGCCTTTAGGATATAATTTAATTTAATTAAAGCATAAATAATTAATAATTAAATTATAATTAAATCAAGTAGGTTTAATGTGACTAATATGAGTACGTACTATAGGAATTAAATAAAAATATATGATGAATGCAGATTAGGGTTTTCTACATCTGACATTTAAGTCAAGTAGCAAGTAGCAAAATGAGAATTGCCTATTAGAATAGTTCTTAGAATTGATCAGAAATAGACTAGAATTGGTATCATGGCAATGAGCCAATTTTTGGGTATTACAGTCGGCACTGTGATAATTTATTAAAATTTCAAAAGCATACCTTATTTAAGAAGTTTTCTGAATCATTACTATGAGTTTGTTGCATTACATCCTTGCCCAACTGCACTTCTACTATGTAAAAAGATAACATATGGGTAGATTTTCCTTCTACAACAAACTCATTATCTTCAAGATCAATGTGTCTTTAATTAAAATATTCAATAGGATTTAAGACATACTGGGTAATCAAACATTTTTTGCTTTCTATTGCTGGGAAATAGCATATTGTCACTCAAGATATGGTTAAAATTGGCTTCGACTGACAATAGTAACAAAGTTATTTTTGGCCAAGTTGGAAATGCTTTAGTGTCTTTTGGTGTGCAGTGTTAACTATTGGCTCCATTGGGGGGGTTAGCTAATCTAGAAGAAATATAGGATCAATGATGGTGATTCCCTATATTAAGCTGCACACAGGATCCTCCAAGTTGGAAATGCTTCAGTGTCTTTTGGTGTGCAATGTTAACTAGTGGTTCCATTAAGGGGGTTAGCTAATCTTGAAGAAATATAGGATCAATGATGCTTATTCCCTATATTAAGTTGCATGCAGGATCCTCCAATTTTCAATTGATTGATTGCAACAAATAAAATATTTCTCTTTCTATGTATTCAAATAAGGAATTTAGTTGAACCAACCAAGAGATGTATTCAAGAAACACTTGTGTCCTACTTCAAATTCCAAGAGAACTCAACCAATGCTATTCCCACTTTAGTAGATAGCCCCTTTCACATCCTCCCTTGCCTCTCTAATTAAGTGAATACTCACAGAAGTTGCCTATCATGAGAAATGGAGCCATGGGGATTACATTACTACCTTAAAGTTCAATAATAAACTAGGTGTTCCAACAATTCATATATCTTCTATTAATAGAAATTTGGAAATGGTCCTTACTATCAAGATAATTCAAATGGAGATTGGATGTGAACATTGATTATGAAGAAAATGCCTACCCGAATCAACTTAGAGCAACAACCTGATAAGGCACAATAAGCTTGTCTCCCAAAGAGGAATAATAGTTAAGGAAATGCAAGGCTTAACTAATTTGATAGCATTGTGGAAGCATTCGGGTCTATTCAAGCTTCTTATAAGGAATCGACTTAGAGCTATTCAAGAAGACAATATTGTGGAAGATATCAAACTTAAACACCTAAAGGAGTCAACCAAAGCCATTCAGAACTAATTTGATACCAAAGAAAAGAGAATCAAAGAATTACCTTGCATGAAACTCCAACTAAATGCTTTTTGTACTAAACACCAATATTGCAGAACTATAAAATAAATAACTAGATGAAGAATTTTCAAGCGAAAAGACAAAGCTAAGCCCAAACTTAAGCCTTAATCATCCTTTAAAATGCACGCATGTGTTGACATGGATTCAAAAGAATTATTTTTTAGTTCTTTGTGACAGTGCATGATGGTAGCTCTAGAATATTAATTATGTTAGGCTAAGACTAGCACACATGCCATTACAATATTTTGAGTCTAACATATTTAAATGACCAATGATGCCTATGATTATGGTAGAATTGTCAGTGGATATGTTTTACATCTCCAAAGTAGGGTTTTTTTAATGTGTATAACCCCTTACTTTATCTTTGGGCATGACTATTTTTGATGTTTAGATCTTGATATTGTTGTAACCCTATTCTAATAACATACAAAATGTTGAAGCTTGAAAGGAATTTGGAAGTTTTTGGAATCCAAAGTTGGTGCTCTATTAGTTGTATCTGAATTTGTCAAGAAGTCAAGCCCTTTGACAAAGCTGTAAATCATTTAGAGTATCTCAATAATCATTAAACCTTGTCCAAAAACTATTTTTCCCAAAGTTTTAGCAAATTAAATCAAAAGCCTTTTGTAGTCCCAAAATGGGCTCCAAAATGTTCAATTTTTTTTAGCAGAATACAAAAAGAAATCAATTGTGAGGACTTGTAGGACAAATGTAGAGACAAACTTACAGATTATAATGATGGACCGAATCAGAGAAATGATAGGAATGTCAACCAAAGAAGAACAAAACTATAGGTATTCCAGTCTACCTTCAATCCATGGCATGATTTGAAAACCCTAAGCAAAACAGATAGAACAACAATGTCTAGTATAGCCACAAAAATCGACGCTGAAACAACTAGAAGAGATCCCAGCATTAGCAAAGCAAACCATCATCTCTACCCTTACCATATTTTGGCTCATCCACAATGACCATACATAGCAGATTCCCAAGTCTTGAGCGTCCCTCTCACATTTTTGTACAAGTTTCTCATAACAATGAAGTAGGGCACGAAATTGACCTTTTTACATTTTAACATATGAAGCCCGTGTTGGTCAAAATTTCAACCAACACAGGCATGGATTTTTTAAAAAAAGCTATTTCTCCTTGCAAATTCTGACCAATCTAAAATATTTTAATAGATGATCGATAATTTGGTCTAAAAATGGGATCAAATGCACTAGTGTCACTGCTACAATTGCAAGAAGTATGGAAATAGAGATTTTGAGTGCAGATCAAAGCCTATGTGGACACCTAACCAACCAACAAGGTTAAATAATCATGGACATCATTACAATTGGGATTACAACACTAGGCATAGTTGTCACTATTGTCAAGAGTATGGACACATCCTTGAAAATTGCATAAGAACACATTTTAGAGAAAGCTACAACAGATTGTTGAGTTAAACTACATGCTTTAGTTGCTTGAAGACTAGTCACATCAGCAAGAACTACACAACAAGGTCAAAAGCACCCAAATTTGAATTCACCAAAGGAAAATGAAAAGTAGATGTTGAACACATTAGAGGAGAAATGAATAAAATATGGAAGAAGAAAGATGGAAGTAGCACATCCAATGGAGGGATCACTTCACCCAAAAGGTCAAGTGGTCACACTTCATCCAACTAAGCAAAAGAAGGTATGTGGAACTGATATACAAAGCTTTATCATACATTAGCTCCAAGAAAAGTAAATATTGAAAAGGATAGATCAGCATGAATAGAGATGCAAAGTTAAAATTTCAAGTTTTCACAAAGTGTTGCCGAGTAAGAAAAATTGTCCTGACATGTTGAGGTTTCTGCCAAAGTTAATAGTAGATGCTGAGTAAAGGGAAATTTGTATTAAACTTGAGTAAGGGAAACTCCAGTGTATGTTGAGTGATTGAAAAATCAATGGAAGCTAAGTGAAACAAAATTGCTTAAAGAGCAGAGTGGACAGATGTACAAGCACTAAGTATTAAATGCTATGAAATAAAGGGTATATGGTTGCATTTTCGATCATTTTTCATCATTGTGAACATAGAGCAAGAGAAAAAAGAGTAGAGAAAGGTTTTTGAAGTAGAGAATCAAGCATTTGAGTAGATTCCAACATAGATTCAGCACAACTCCTTCAAATTCAAGGTATTTATACTTGTGCCAAGCTACACAATTTCAAAATTTATTTGTGTTGAAAGCCTAGATTGCACAAATGGCCTCTAGCTCTAGAAAACCCCATGAAAAAGAGCCATTTGAAGTCTAGTTAGTATCAAATGAAGTCAAACAACCCAATTTTTGACCTATTCCCAAAGTTGTGTACAAAAATGACCCTACTGGAGCCCTATCTGTTATACCTCCTACAGTAATAATGGAGCAAGATGTTAGGAGATGTTACAACTACAAAATTGGTGCTATTGGAGACATGGAAATCAAGGAAGCATACAATAAATTGTGTGAAAATTGGGTCTTGAAAGAAGAGTTCCAAATTATTGAGAAGAAGGGTTTAACTCGTGCCCTAGATTTTCCCACAATGTTTAAGATTGAATGGATCAGAATTGTGTTAAGTACGATATGTGATGGTAGCTTGTGGTTAGAAGATGGCCTAGTTAAAATATCAAAAAGGATTATTCATAGGGTAATAGGGTATCCAACCCTAGAACAACCAAAAATACTGAGGAGTGATTCAAAATAAGTAATCAAGAAGAATACTAGAGCTAAGTGGAACAATAGAGGCATGACCATTGATACCATTAAGGATCCTCTTGTTGATTTTGTAGTTAGATCATATCCAACAAATTTTACCAATTGAGCCAGCTCAATAGTGTTCCTTGTATTACAATAGACGTTGGTTACAAAATTGTCAAAAAGCATCATACTTATGATCTAGCCAAACTACAACTGTAACTGCAACAAATTATGGAAAATTTGGGAGCTATAAGAAGGTCCAAGGGAGCTTAATGTAAATTTGGAGAAATTTTGATATGTTTATTCTTCTATGTACATAATGAATTTCCTTCTTTTGGAAAGGTAAGCTGGAAGACAAATAGGTCTATAGTAGACCAGGTGAATGAATACATAGAACAAATTGGAGCCAATTTTTAGACTATTATGACTAGCTACTTTGAAGATTTTAAGAAATCAATGAAATAGAGACTAAGGATACCTATTTCTCTTATTGAGCAGCACTTAAATGATATATGTTTTCTTGTTGATATTGATTATACATACATTCAAGCTACAGTACCAAGGGTGAGATGGCTAAGGCCACTTGGTTATGAGATCAATATTGATAAGGCATCAATAACAATAACAACATTTCTAGTAGACGAAGTAGATAAAAGTGCCAAACCCTTTGGCACTTATGATTTTATAAGATCCAAAGTGGATATGGAATTGAAAATTGCTTCAACACTGAAGAAAAAGGACAAATTAGTGAAGAAGCTTAAGGCCAAATTTGGAGAAGGGACTACAGAACTAGAGGAAGAAGAAGAAGAAGATGATGATGATGATGATGATGATGATGATGATGATGATAATGGAGATGAAGAATAATAGGACCAGCATTAACCCAAGGCATGGGTGAAGATGCTAAAGAAGCATAAGGTGATGAGGAGGAGCAAACCAAGGAGGCACCTAAGCAGAGGCAAGGAAGAGAAAGGCACAAAAACAACCTGCAACTTAGCCTAGAGGAAAGAAAATGGCCAAACCTAGCCCAACAAAACCCACCACAAAGGAAAATACAAGGGCTACAACAAAGGAGGCCAAGGAAAAGAAAAGAAGAAAGCCACAGAGTAGGGAGGACTAGCACAAAAAAAGCAAAGAAGAAAGTATGTGGAACCTCCTAAATTAGATGAGGAGAGGACAGAGTCTGATGACAATGGACAATTCAAAGTGGTAAGTCACACCACTAAGTTTGATCTAGAGAATGTATGTGACAATATAAGAGATAATGCAAACTTGTCTGGGTTGAAAAGTATTGATTTTAACAAGTTGACTAGAGAAGAACATAACATAGTGGAATAATTGTTAGGATTAAACCACAAACATAAATAAAAATTACATGCAAATATAACCAATAACAAAAAATAATAGATCACACAAAAAAGAACACAAGGCACCAAGATTTAACATGGTTCACGCAATCCCTGGGCTACATCCACCAAACAGCAACTCCAATATTTTTATGATCTAGTGATTACAACCTGATTACAATCTGTAATCCCTTACAACTCAATACCACTGCAAGAACCAATTTTGCATCACACCTTATGAAACAATCCCTAACCCTAAGCCCAATCAGTCACCACAATCTAACAATCTCCCACTTAGGGACTGATTAGGCTCCACACTAAACAACAATCTCCCACTTGGAGATTGATCATGTAGCAATACTACTACCACATGGGGCTCCCACTAGATCAAAGAACCTTGGACTCTACTATTCTTTTATTCATATTCAATCTAGAAGACAAATTGAAGCTAAAGAGGAGTTTAGCTTCTCCCTTGTTACTACCTTTGTTAACATATCTGCTAGATTATCATTGTTATGTATCTTCTCCATCTTTAACTATCCATCCTCCAAAATTGACTGAATGAAATGGTACCACAATTGTATGTGTTTGGTCTTTGAATGCAGAGCTGAATTCTTTGCAAGATGAATGGTACTCTAATTATCTGTGAACAACTAATTATCCTTCTGAGGATGTCCCAATTCTTGCAAGAAGAACTAAAGCCATATCATCTCCTTGGTTACCTCTATAGTAGCTACATACTCTGCATCTATAGTGGATAAAGCATTAACCTTTTGTAACCTAGAAACCTAGCTCACAATTACCTCACCAACAGTAAAGACATAACCTATAGTACTCCACCTAGTATCAATATCCCCTACCAAATCTAAGTCAACATAGCCCTATAAATCAGTAGTAGAGCCACCAAAGTGTAAACACTTATTGGATGTTCCTCTTAAATATCTGAGAATCCATTTGACTGCATTCCAATACTCAATTCCTAGATGACTCATATACCTACTAACAACTCCCACTGCATGTGCAATATCTAGCCTAGTACATACCATAGCATACATCAAGCTTCCTATAGCTAAAGCATAGGGTACCTTGGACATTTTATCCTCCTCCTCTTTTGTCTTGGGACACATCTCCTTAGTCAATTTCAAATGACCAGGTAAATGTGTGCTCACAGCTTTAGCATTCTCCATAGTGAAATGTTGCAACACCTTCTCAACATAATCAGCCTCAGATAGCATCAATGTTTCATTTTTCCTATCTCTACAAATCTTCATACCAAGGATTTGTTTTGTTGCCCCCAAATCCTTCATAGAAAATGTATGTTCTAATTGGTGTTTCAGCCCCTTAATGTGATCCATGTTAGACCCCGCTACAAGCATATCATCAACATATAAACATAAAATAATGTAGCTATCATCATCCAACCTCTTAAAGTAGACACAATGATCTGAATGACACCTACTGTAACCATGCTCATGCATAAAACTGTCAAATTTTAGATACCATTGCCGAGGTGCTTGCTTCAAGCCATATAAACTTTTCTTCAATTTGCACACTAAGTTCTCCTTAACTTTGACCACAAATCCCTGTGGCTGAGCCATATATATCTCTTCATCTAAATCACTATGAAGGAAGGTTGTTTTAACATCTAGCTACTCTAAATGAAAAATTTTAGTAGCCACTAGACTTAGAATAGTATGGATAGAAGTCATTTTAACAATAGGAGAAAATATCATATCAAAATCAATTCCCTTTTTCTATGCAAATCCTTTTACAACTAACCTGGCTTTAAATCTTTTCTTACCTCCATCCTCTTCTTTTAACCTATAAATCCACTTATTCTGTAAAGCCTTTTTACCTATAGGCAACTTGCAAAAATCCCATGTCTTATTCTTCAGCAAAGAGTCCATTTCATCTTTCATTGCAAACTCCCACTGAATCTTAGTATCCACCTACATAGCTTCATCATAACTTTCAGGTTCACTAGCATCAATAAGTAAAATAGAATACAAAGAGGGAGAGAATATTTTTAGAGGTCTAATTTGCCTTATTGACCATCTAACATTCACCGATGTATGTGGTATTTTTTGTTGCGGTTGTTGCACATCATGAGGAATGGTTGGAACATCAGCTTTTGGAGTATCATCCAACACTACATAATCATCTTCTTTCTTCTCATGTTGCTGCAACAGATCTTTGTACAACACTTTCTCATTGAATATGACATCCTTGGTTCTTACAATTTTATGATTTTCAAAATCCCAAAGCATATAATCAAACTCATTAATGCCATATTGAACAAATACACATTTCTTTGACTTAGCTTCTAGCTTGGTTCTATTTTCAGAATCTATGTGAGAAAATGCTTCACAACCAAAGGTTTTGAGAAAAGAATAGCTCACCTTCTTACTAGTCCATACCTCCTCTAGAATACCATAGCCCAAAGGAGTAGAGGGACCTCTATTAATCAAATATACAATAGTATTTATAGCCTCTTCGCACATGTGTAAGGGCAACCCAACATGCAACCTCATGCTCCTTGCACGTTCCATTATAGTCATGTTCATGTGTTCAACCACTCTATTTTCCTATGGAGTTCTTGGAATAGCTTTCTATCTATGAATACCATTAGTGGAGCAATAATCTTCAAATTCATGACTGCAATACTCACCACCATTATCAGATCTGAAACATTTCAATTTTTTACCAGTCTCATTTTCAACCAAGCATTTCCATTTCTTAAAAGTTTAAAATACATCAGATTTCTGTTAAAAGAAATAAACCCATACTTTTCTAGTTGTTTCATCAATAAATGTAACATAGTAATGAGATCCACCAAGGGAAGATACCTAAGTTGGTCCCCATACATCAGTATGCACAAGCTCTAATTTCTCCCTTTTATTTTCCTTCCCAGTCTTTGCAAAACTCACTCTCTTTTATTTTCCATACACACAACTTTCATAGAAATCCATAATAACACATTTTAGACCTAGTAAAACTTTCTTTGAATGAATTACTTTCATACCTTTCTCACTCATGTGCCCAAGTCTATTGTGCCACAACGCTATATCAGAATCTACAACAACTATTTGTTCTCCCTGCTCAATTGCAGCAATTGTTCCTAAACATTCATTTTTCTTTGAAATAATTAAAGTAGAAGGAACAATATGACCTATAAAAAGATATAAGGTTCCTAATTTCACACCTTTTGCTACTACAAGGGAACCTTTTGAAACCTTCCAATTTTTATCATTAAAATTAACTACACAACCCTCATCACCGAGTTGCCCTACTAAAATTAAATTCCTACTCAGCCTTGGAACATGTCTTACCTCATGTAGTAGCCAATGATTCCCATTCTGAAACTTAATCTTAATCCTTTCCTTTCCAACAATCTGATAGGGTTCATTATCCCCCAAATAAACAAGCCCAAAATCCCCTTGGACATAATCAATGAAATAACCTCTATGAGATGTAGCATGAAATGAAGCACCAGATCTAAAACCCATGAATCATCAACACTTTCTAAAGATAGAAGCAAAGCATCCTCTTTGGATTTGTTACTTACCACATTTTCCACCTTGTCTCCATTTGATTTATCTCCTTCATTTTTTTTTCAATTCCAGAAATCTTTCTTTTTGTGCCCTAGTTTCCCATAGTACCAGCAGTCGTTTGGTCCTCTCGATTGAGACCTCCTCCCCTTTCACTTTCGTCTTGATTTCCCATGATTTCCAAAATTACTTCCTCTCTCATTCATTTTTCCCCTTCTTTGTGCATTCAAAGCACTTTCTAATGTAGATGCACTTGAGGTTTTCCTATGAGTTTCCTCACTCAAAATAACACCGATCACATCATCATATTTTAGGGTACTAGATCCAAGAACAGAATTACTCATAGCCATTACCAAGCCATTCTAACTTTCAAGCAAAGAACACAAAATCAAGAGAGCCCTAATTTCTTCTTCAAAATTGATACCCATAGAAGATAACTAACTAGCAATAGTATTAAACTCATTTAAATGATCTATAACAGATCCACCTTCTACCATTTTCATATTAAATAAATGCTTTATGAGAAATACCTTGTTAGAATCGGAGGGCTTTTCATACAATGTCGCAAGGGCTTTCATCAATTCTTCTATCATCATTTCTTTTGTAATATTAAATGCCACTAATGGTGCTAGGCATAATCGAATGCTTCCAAGTGCCTTTCTATCCAAAATATCCTATTCATCATTTGACATAGATCCCTGATTCTTGGTTTTGCCTTCCAATGGCTTCCATAAATCCTTCTGATATAGATAGTCTTCCATTTGCATCTTCCATAACTGGAAGTTCTTCCCATTAAACCTATCAACCCTCATCTATCATTGCTCCCACTCAACCATGAGACTCCCACTCAATTGTGAAACTTTCCTGCAAAGGATAACTAAAAAAAAAAAAAGGCTCTGATACCTCTTGTTAGGATTAAACCACAAACAAAAATAACAATTACATGCAAATATAACCAATAATAGAGAATAATAGATCACACATTAAAGAAAACAAGGCACCAAGATTCAACATGGTTCACCCAATCCCTAGGCTATGTCCACCAAATAGAAAGTCCAATATTTTTATGATCCAGTGATTACAACCTAATTACAATCTGTAATCCCTTACATCTCAATACCACCACAAGAACCAATTTTGCATCACGCCTTATGAAACAATCCCTAACCCTAAGCCCTTTTATACAAGTATTTTAACCACTTTAGGGTTATAATTAATAATTACATGTTGACCCAAAATCTCGATAAAATAGAGCCCAATTTTTATTGTTTCGGGGTGATGCCCCAAACCCCAAAGAATTTATGAATTATGTATAGTCCTTTCTTGATTAGTCACCACAATCTAACAATCTCCCACTTGGGGACTAATCGGGCTCCACACTAAACAATAAGAATTAGTGTATACTATGATGGCCAAGTTTAAGAATACTCCACTTTAACTAGATAATACAATGCCTAAGGAGTTATACTCAATAATAGAGAATAAATGGCATTATTGCTTGAATATGGAGAAGGAAATAAGAGAGTCAACATTGGCTCATGTTATTCTTGAACTCAGAAAAGGGAAAATAAGTAAGGAAAATAAGAAGCATGGGAGAAAATTTGCACCAAAATATAAACCTTTCAGCATATTGCAAAATAAATTTGAGGATGTTGTGAAGAAGTCTACTCTAATGTCGAAAGTAATGTATGGCCTCACAACTATAAAGGAAGGATAAGAAGATCCCTTTGATGGAAGAAACAATGATGAAGAAGAGGAGGAAAATGATAAGGAGAAGAAGGAGAAAAAGAAAAGGAAAATGTTATAGTGGAGAAGGAAGCACAAAAGGTTGATGTGGCAACTACTGAGGAGCATCAACAATAATAGAGTGTGCAAGACACACAACTACCACCACCAAGCCCTCCACATGTGACTCCCACACCTACATATTTAGTGATAGTACAAGATGTTCTTGATACCTCTGGTCAGAACATAAACCCACTAATTACAGAGGACCTTAAAAGGATCCTTCACCAGACAACACTACAATCACAACTATGTACTAACTCAGTCTTGGTGAGTGTGGAAGAACTACAAAAGGCAGTAGCTAATATCACAAAAGAGAAGGTGAATCCACAAGAACCACCTTTACATATCCAAATAGCTACAAGTGGACAACCCCAAGAACAAGCAACACATGACACACCAGCTAGGGTTGATTCCATAGTTACAATCACAAAAATTGCTAAGGAGCAAGTAAAAGATCAAATAGGATAGAAGGACACCTTTGTTCCTACTGCATAAGGACAAGGTGCATCACCTCAAATCACAATAATTGATCAAGTAAAAATAGAAGAGGAGGAGACCCCTAAGGAGAAAGAACAAGAGGCAATACAAACACTGATAAACTTGCCTACAACAAAGACTCCTACAATGCCTCAGAAGTTGAGCACTGAAGTAATACCACTTCAAGTTTTAACACCAAGCTCAAGCTCTACAAGAGTTGTAAGGGTACTTCACTATGGAGATCCTGCACTAGATGATGACATAGACATTCCAAAATATGACTATGATAATATGAACATAGATAAGATAAATGAAGTGCAAGATGCACTTGAGAGGAAGAAAAAGAAAGAGATACTCAGAAATGAGTATAAACAAAGGCAAGATTTGATTGAAATTAAAGACATCTTTTTAGATGCATTTAGCTTGCAAGTTCCTGATGAAACCAAGCCCATAATGGAGCAACAAGCCAATATAATGGACCAAGTACAAAATGAGGACCTAGACACAAATGCAAAATTGCTAGAATGGTTTGAAAAGAAGTTACAAATGAAAGTAAATGAATGAATAAAAAGTGAGATAACACTTTCACAGGTGGAGCTGGCAAAGAAGATAGCAAAGGTGAAGAAAGTACTTGATAACATATTCTCATTGTACTCCAAATTGTGTGATCCATCAATTTTCACACAAGAGACTAGCCAAAGGATAATGAGCTTGGAAAGGAACCTTAAGATATCAAGCATGCGGCTACCCAAGGATCTAACTTAGAGTAAGAAACATTTTGCTACTACACTTCACACACATAAGGAACTAGTTGTACTTATGACAGATGAGGAAAACATCAAGGCCAAACTATTACATATTCAATCTACCATCACCCCTCACATGGAATTTTTGTAGAAGGAACTAACCTATGCAGAGAATGTCTTGAAGAAAGATCCCAATATTTCTACATTGGAAGGCCTAGTACACCTTTTAGCAGAGACAACTATCTAGCTTAAAGCATTGGAAATTGCACTCGATAATTGGGATGCTGCTTTGAAGATTATTATGGAGGTAAATAAAACCTTCTTGGCTAAGTAGTCAGTTAATGCATAGAACCCTTTGACATAAGTGTCAAAAAGGGGGAGATAATAAAATTAGGAGACCCAAAGGGGAAGATAATAAATGAGAAGATAAAACTAAGGGAGAGATAAGGAGATAAAGCCAAAAGGTTACAAAAATTGCAAGGGAAGATGTGAAAAAAGGTGAACAAAAATAGCATAGATAGAATAGGGAAAACAAGGGAAGGAATGATTAAGTACAGATAAAGAGTATCAGAATAATAACATGAGACAAATCTAGCATAAGGAGTTTTGGTTACAAAAATGGCACATCAGCTCAGGGGGAGTTACAAGTTTTGAGGTATATAGTCTTCTACAAAATTTTGAACAAGTTTTTGAAATTTTGTACATATGCTAAACAATATGTATATTATACTTATAGAGGTCAGATTCATAATGTTTAGTTAAGTGTTTTTGACATTCATGTCAAAGGGGGAGATTGTTGGTCTCAGATTGGTTTTGAAAATTGAGTGTCAACACACTTAAGAAATTTCTAAGTTGATGTCAAGTATAATATAGATGCTAAGCTACAATATGTGCTGAGCCAGAAATTCAATAGGTGATGAGTCATTCAGATGTCGAGTGACTAACAGATGCCGAGCCAGTATATGTGATGAGTAAACTATAGATGCTGAGTAGAATAGAACTACTACATGTGCCAAGCAAGATAATTTCTATAGGTGTCAAGCAAGATAGAATTCCTATAGATGTCAAGCAAGAAAGAATTCCTATATGTGTTGAGCATCAACAATCAGTAAGTGCTGAGTAACATAGAACCAACATAAGAGTTTGTGCTCTCACAAACTCATATGTAAATAATTTTTGAGCTAACTCAAGATGAATCTTGAAGGATCTAAAGATAAAATCAAATCATTTTAATTCTCTATGAAATCAACATGCAACCAATCAGAAAAATGGAAGGAATTGAGTGGGAAAGATGGATGGATCTCAATCGTAGATTCATACCTAACCCTAAGTCATGAAACCTTTTTAAGGAGGTCAAAATCCCACAATTTTATATGTATGGATGGTACGGGAATGCAAGGAGAGAATTTTAAAAAATTCTAAAGGGGTGTGAAGACTTAGAGGAATAACAACATTGCAGAATCAAGTTGATCATAACACAGTATCAACATTTAGAATAGACCCATATTAGATCAAGGGGGATAAGACCATAATGGATAGAACAAGGATCTAAAATCAGCAATTGAAGATTGTAAGTTGTCAGGTCAACACATTCTACTATACTTTCTAGCCATTGTATTAGGAGAATGAAAATCCTATGATGATATGTTGGTTTAATAGCCATATTGTAAATCCTTTAACGGGGTGACATTCCAAGTGCATGTTTTTAAATCCTTTAGATAGGTCACCATTAATAGGATGTTAGAGCCTTTAACAGGGAATGCCTCTCATAGGGTAGACCATTGATGATGGTCAAACTTTGTAACCTTGATAAGTTACATATTGCTGCAGTGATAAGTTGTGGGTGTCATCCCCACCCCAGTTTTACCTTCTCATTTTGGAGGGTTTCTAGGTGATCAAATCTTGTGTTATCTATTTTCATGCATACCTTTACTTTCATGTTAATTAGATATGTTACATGCATATGATGATTTCAATTAAAAGTTTTAGAGGTTGAATATTGGTACTTTTGATTCAAGCGCCACCCCCCCCTCTTAGAAGTATTCTTACCACTTGTGAATTTCAACATTAATAAGATATTTTCCTTCTTCATACATTTTATCATCTAGGTCTTCCTTAACAACAACATACACCACTTCCTCACCTTCATTATAATCATTAGAATCTAACTCGATGTGCTCCTCCTTAATAATATAACATGACTTCTTTCCTTTGACCTTGTAATCTTTTTTGTTTTGGTATTTTCTCCCCTTCTTATTATTATTGTCACTCCCATTCTTGTTAGGACATCTAGTAGAAATATGACTAACTTTATTGAATTTAAAACATATCAGAGGTAGCTAACATTTGAATCTTCCTTACCTCTTGGTAGCCTCATTTCTAGAAGTGCTTCAACCTCATCCATTTCTTTATCTTCTCAACCCGAATCACTCTCATCCTTGTTACTCTTCTCTTTCCTTGTCTTCTAATTGCTAGTGATGTCATAAAATAATTCTTAATCTTAGGTACACTATTATCAAAGATACGTAATTTAAATGAAGTCAATCTATCAACTAAGGCATCAAGAGTAAAATCATTACTAGGCATAGCTCTTAATTCTTGAATGGAAAATACTCTTATAGAATATACATAATAAGGTTCTCAGTACTTTACTTACAACTTCTTCATTATTGATGACTTGTCTAGTAGCTTTAATGACACTCACAACTTCTTTGATTTAGTTACCATATTGAACAATGTTTAGTACTTTACTTACAGCTTCTTCATTGCTGATGACTTGTCTAGTAGCTTTGATGACACTCACAACTTCTTTGATTCAATTACTATATTGAACAATTTTTTCTCCTTATTTCATCCTCATGGCATCATACTTACCTCTTATACTTTCTACTTTGGCTCTTAATAGATTCTTATCTCCACCATGCACAAGTATCAGCTTCTCCTATATCTCTTTAGGAGTAGCACAGCTCTTGACATCATTTAGTATAGAATAAATCTCAGTTGTTAGGTTGTTGTGTTCTTTCTTTTGGTTCATCTCCTCAACTGTCATAGAAGAGTTTTCAAGGGTGTATTGGTTGTCTACATAATATTTT
Organism: Cupressus sempervirens; assembly: GCA_028749045.1. Classification (NCBI taxonomy): domain Eukaryota; kingdom Viridiplantae; phylum Streptophyta; class Pinopsida; order Cupressales; family Cupressaceae; genus Cupressus; species Cupressus sempervirens. The sequence goes on from CM053784.1 coordinate 265,039,526, forward strand.
GCATTGTCTCTAATTCCTGATAGATGCAACCTCATTCTTCTTTTCCATGAAGATAAATTATCATTTCTTAGCTTTGATATCCCTCTCTTCTACATCTCTGGATCTTTAGCTTAAGTCCCTTAAAAGTATTTCCTTCAAGCATTGAGCTCTGATACTAGCTTTTAGATAATGGAGGGGGTGCAGTGGGAGGAAGGTGAATTGGTTATAACCAATTATCCTATAGGCCTTAAAACACTTTTTACCAACTCAAACTCTTTAATATTTTGAATCACTATCTTGGTAACCAGATCTAACATCATAACATAAAATGATATAAACATTGCATTAAACTATCAACTTAATATACAAAGTATTAGAGTAAACTTCCAGCTTATACCAAGTTACAATAATAAACAATAAAAATGAAATAACCCTTCAACACAATTTTGACTCAAGCATTTAATGTGGAAACCTTGGTAAGGAAAAAACCACCTGGGAAATGATAACCCAAAAATTTCAATCTTCTGAAGTGAGCTCTATTAGGAGCCAACCTTGTTAAATGTTACATAGACATTGTTAATGTGACCTTGTTAATGAATTTTCACTAAAGATCATCTAGACCTTATTATTTCTTGAAACATCAAAAGAGTGGCCTTCTCTAAAGGACTTACAAAATATTCAACAAACTGTCACCATATATATTTTCAAAAAGACTGATAGGTCTACTCAGTTAAGAGATTTTCAACTACAATTGTTAGAAACTAAAAATGAAATGATCTGTTAAGTTTTAGTAGTACCTTTCTTGTTCAAATCTCTATGTTGCTCAATCTCTTTCCTCTTTCAACCCTCTTTCTTTCTTTTGATCCCTTTTGGCCAATTCACTTACTTCACACATCAACTTAGCACTTCTCTTTCTTTAACTTCACAATCTAGTTATGCTTGGTTATTCTTCTAGATATCACTTGCTTCTTCAACTTTATCAATATCAACAATAATGAACAATGAGTTCCTCCCTTAAATAGAAAAGTTTTTTTGCTCCTCTAGAATCTTCCAATTTTGTTTCTTAATCACAATTGTTAGATATTCATCAAGTTCATATTCATTAAAAATAAATGCTTGGGAAATATACTTCCAACTTTAAATTTGTTCTCCAATTAAAATTTTTAAATCTTCTTTGAATTTCTCAAACTGTTCATATCATAACTAACTTCATCCTTATCTTTAAAACTTCTTGAACACTCTTTATTTTGGTCACATGTTAGCCTTAGATTAAATATATTCTAAAATTTTCTTCCTTTTCATGCTTGGTTAACATTACATCTTTCCTTGGTCAACAATAGACTCAATTAACATTGTAATTATCCAATTGACACTACACATTCTTCATTTCTTCATCAGGTGATCGATTACAATTATGGTAGCTTGGTTAATACCATAGTTCTTCATTTATTGACAAAACTATATTTCTTATACATGATCTCAATACATAATCAAATCATGTCAAAAATTCAAACAAATATTATACTGTCAAAGTATAACTCATTCAAGTGCCCATTGAATACCTTACACTTATCAATTCTTACATCATCCTCACACTTTCTTCAAATCCTCTTCATTAATAAAATGATATGGAACTCTACTAAATTAGCATAATGTATAACCAATTAAGGCTTGAAATCAATGATAATATAACAACTAATATGACTATTTCACATGCTTTAATAACATTATCAGTTGGGGTTAACACAAGGGTTTCCCTAGTTAACAAATATCTTGTCACTTTGAATGTTTCTGATGTAGTACAATTCTTGATGTACCCCAAAATGAGGTGATCCAAAAACTAGCAAACCAACACACAACAAAAAATGAACAAGAGGAGTGAGATTTAGATCTAGAGAGAGAATATTTCTTATATTCAAATCAATTAGTTTACATCAAACATGCTCGACTGTATGACCTTCTATGTTATAGCCATTACAAAGAAGAATACATCATTGAAAGAAGAAAAGATCTCTAGACTCGTATATGAACTTCTACCTCCAAGCTGCTCCACCTAAAACTCCTCTACTCAAAAAATTATCTCCTCTCCCAAAAATCTGCCTATGACTCTACCGAAGATCCCCTTAAATACTTGCCAAAATGACCTACAGAAGATTCTATAACAAGAAAAGCCACAAGTTGGTTCCTCAAAAAATAATAAATACCCATCCCAAAATTAAATGCAAGAAAAGTCGGCCCAAACTAGAACCAGATATAGAAAACTAATATTGGCACTCGACATAGGCTAGAAAATTTGGCACCAATAGGAACACTTGGCACATGAAGAGTCACTTGGCATCCACTAAGTAACTCGACACATGACTCGGCAACCAAAGAAAACTTATCAACAACTTTGAACTTGACACCCACAAGGGACTCGACATCAACGAGGAACTTGGCAGCTACTACAACTCAGTTAGAACTATCAATTTAGTAAACTAGTGAACTCGGTCAAGTCTTCCACTCAGCCATCACATCGACTTAGTAGCTACTGCAACTCAGTAAGTACTATTACTTGGAATCCTTTGACTAAAAAGAGAAGGAAAGATAAGAAACCAAGGATGCCCCTGCATCATTCTACCAAAGTAAATAGAAAACAATTTAGATGCTCCTACATTAGCTCCCTAGGTAAATAGGAAAATGTGTCCCAAATTTTGATCCCAAAAGAAAATTATATTCTTAGCTTCATCTTTACAAAAGGCTTCCAATCCATCAAAGAAAAGAGGGCAAATCTAAAAATCAACCACCTATGTTTCATATTCAAAAATCAAAATCTCATCTAACCAATCATCATACGAACTCAATTGAAAATGACTATGGTTCATCTACAACTTATCATCAACATCATCCATAACATCATCTTCATACATGGAAACCAAATCAACAAAAATATCCAAATCACAAATCCAGTCATCAACGATATATAAATTTAGATCCATCATAGCAAAAGCATATAAGTCCATAATATAGGAATCCTCCACCAAATCAATAACAAATGAATCCATATAAAAAACATGCAACAATAACCCTATGTCATCCATGCTCATAAAAATATATTTATTCATTCTTCCAACAACATGTAAATCAATAGCATCATCAAAATCCACATTAGTAGTAACTTCCATATCCTTCAGCATATTAGTAGCAACATATAAGCTTAGATCCATATCAGCAACAAAAACATCATGTAAATCCATATCAATAACACCTCTGAAACCCTCGACCATATTACCAGCAAGTAAATTTATCTTCTTACCACAAGCAACATCCAAACCAACATCATTCATAACATAATGAATAGATAACTCTAGATCAGCATCGATAGCAACATATAAGTCCTTAATCACATCCATTCCAACATAACATCATTCTGTATAACAACATCTAGTTCCTTACCAACATAAGTGAAAATCTTGTCTTCAACAAGCTCATTGTGCACAATAAGATGCTCTGCAATTTCCATGTTAGATCTATCCATCTACTCATGAAAATCAAGAGATACTTCCTCCATTCCAACAAAGTCATCATGTACTTCCATGATCTATCTTCTTCTCTGCATAATCTCTTTAACCAACCAACAAACCTTTTTTCTAATCCTTAGATGCCAACTCAAATCAGGCTATTCTAGATCATCAATTCTTTCATGTAAATCATCCCAAAAAGAATCATATTCATCACTCTCAACCTCATGAAGATGTCTTCCACAATTTTTCACTAACTCAATAGCTTCTACTCCAAGTGCAAGTTTCCTCACCATGTCCAATAACGCTGGATCAACATTTATCCTTCCTCAAACTTTCTTTACAAACAACAATCAAATGGTGAGTCCTCTGCAAGTGTAGGCCAAATCCACAAACCTACAACCCTACACCAAATCACAAACTAGATAGGACTTCCAAAATCAAAACCCTTCTCTAATAAACTTTGCCCAACCAAGATCCTAGTACAAATTGCCTTACATTGGGTGATCTCCTTGCACACTTAGGCACAACTAGGTCCTAATACCATCTGATGTAGTATGATTTTAGATGTACCCCAAAATGAGGTGATCCAGAAACTAGCAAACCAACACACAGAAAAAAATGAACAAGAGGAGCGAGATTCAGATCCAAAGAGAGAATATTTCTTATATTTAAATCAATAAGTTTACATCCAACATGCCTGGCTATATGGCCTTCCAAGTTATGGCCATTAAAAAGAAGAATACATCTTTCAAAGAAGAATAGATCTCTAGACTCATATACAAACTTCTACCTGAAAGTTGCTCCACCTAAGACTCCTCTACCCAAAAAATTATCTCCTCTCCCAAAAATCTGCCTAAGACTCTACCCAAGACCCCCTTAAATACTTGCCAAAATAGCCTATGGAAGATTCTAGAACAATAAAAGCCACAAGTGGGCTCCTCAACAAATAATAAATACCAATCCCAAAATTAAATGTCAGAAAAGTCGGCCCAAATTGGAACCAGACATAGAAAACTAATATTGGTGGTCAATAGATACATGAAAATTTGGCACCAATAGGAACACTCAACACATGAAGAGTCACTCAACATCCATCGAGTAACTTGACACATGACTCAGCAACCAAAGAACACCTAGCAGCAACTTTGAACCTGGCACCCACAAGGGACTTGACATCAACGAGGAACTCAACAACTGTTGCAACTTGGTTAGAACTATCAATTTAATAAACTCATGAACTCGATCAAGTCTTCCACTCATCCACCACATCCACTTGGTAGCTACTACAACTTAGTAAGTACTGTTACTTGGAAACCTTTGACTGGAAAGAGTAGGAAAGATAAGAAACCAAGGATGCCCCTGCATCATTTTACCAAGGTAAATAGAAAAGAATTTAGATGCTCCTGCATTAGTTTCTTATCTTGTTGTTGTTTCATATATTAGTTATTGGAAATGGAATTAACAATATTAATTTCAGTTTTATTAGGCACACAACTATTCATCCTCCACCCCTCTCAGTTGTGTTGATGGACTTTCTAACATTTTCATTGTTTTCTCATTTTTCTCATTGTTTAGTTTTAGTTTCTTTCTTTTCTGCTTGGGTAGAAAGGTAGCTTGTACATTCTTTATCCTTTTGTTTAAGGATAACTTTCCTTAGTATAATGATATTTTATTTTTATTAGGTGGCATTATTTTCCTATAATGAGTTATTGTCTTGATCATGACTCTCTCTTTGACACAAGAAGTGCATGTCTTTGATCATCACTTCTTTCTTATTTGCAAAACTATGTTCATCATGAAAATAATTCTCCTTACTATATGACTTAAAAATATTTCCATCCTTCACATATGTGGCTAGATAGGTGCATTCTTATTCTCTCTTATCTTGAAGATGTTATCTTTGTTCAAATACTCCTCTTAAAGGTGTATGTCTTGTTTTACAAGATCCCTCCATTTCAAGGGTCTCTTCTCATAAGTGATATATCCTTTCATAATTATCTATTTTCTCATATTACAAGATATAACATTCTTTGCTAAGTTTTTGGATTAAATTATCACTTAAATGATATATCCTTGTTGCTAGAAGTAGTTATCCTTAATTCTCTTTTGATGTAGTTATATCTTGGGTGTAAGAGCAATCTTGCATAACCCAAACATATTTTTATTTTGTCTTTTCAATAAGGGTTGTTTCAATGTAGAGCTACTATTTTTATAAACTTATTATTTTTAGTAAGTTTGTCATATGCAATTATAATGTTTTGATTTTATATGTGAAGGTTCATCTTAGTCATATTAACTTGCCAATTGAGTTTCATTGTCATGCCATTCGTATTGGTGAAGTTATAGAGGGTTTTCGATGCAAAATATTTGAGCTCAATTTTGAAGGATTTAGAGACTCTAAAACAAGGCCAAATCTTGATTGAGGATGCTTGCACCCTTAGAACATTGTAGATAAAGAACTACTAACTCTGAAAAGTGGTTACAATAGCCAATTAAAGCTACGCTTGAAAAGTTATGACCTCCAAAAAATGATCTACCCAGAATTATTATTTTGTAATTATTTGGAGTTAAATGTATGTAATAAATTATGAAAAATAAAATAATTTTAGGGTCATTCAATCTCAAGGGTTAGGGCTGAATTTCTAGAACCTCCCTAGTTAGAGGAAAAAATTCAATATAAGGCAGGCCCACAAGGTTGTTTAGGGAAATTTTGGGTGGTTATTTGTGGCTCTCGATTATAGAATATTGTAAGGAAAAACCCATGTAGCTTCCCATGTTGTATTTATGAAAATTTATAATTCCATAATTTTGGAGATACTAAGAAATCCATTTTCAATTCTTAAAAATTGCTCTTTTTTCTTTATTTTTATGTGTGTTTATGGTATTAAGGGGAGTAACCTTTATCAAGTGGTATTAGAGTAGGTTACTTTATCAAGTGGTATCATAGAAGGCTCCTTCATTAAGCAGTATAAAAGTAGGAGTTCCTAAGTGTGTAGATAGATCATCAATTGTCAGGTAGTTTGCACCATGACTATGGTTTAGGGTTTTAGTGATAAGCATGAAAATGCCTCCATAAAGGGAATGTGGAAGAAGGTTAAGAGGTGTGATACTTGTGGTTAGAGAATGTCCTCATTAGAAGAGACCATGCGGAAGCTAACAAGGAAAAATATGCTCATTACCTTAATGGACTGAGACTAAGAATTTAGGAGGAGTTGATTCTGGTTAGAATGAATAGTATCAAATAGGCATATCAAGTTTAACTACGAGTAGAGGGAAAGATGAACAAGAAGCTAAAGAGTAGGAAAAGTGGAAGAGGTCATGGTGGAAGATCTAGTAAAGAATCTTATGGAGGCTGAAATGAATATTAAAAAAAGAAAGATGAGGTCAGTAGCAGTTAGACTCCAAGGGGGAATAATTTCAATAATTTTCATGATCAAAATAATAGTGATCAAAGAGGAAGAGGAAGAGGACAAGGACCAATAAGAGGAGGCTTCCATGGAACATATTTTCACTATAGAGGATACAGTCATAAGGATTATGAATGTCCTTAATTTTGAGGACAAATAAATAGGAAAACTAAAGGCTAGACAAGAGTTGCATATGTGGACAAAGATTCCAAATCATCACATTTCAAAGATTATGAAAGAGGAGAAGACTTGATTAATAGAAAAGTCTTTCTAAGTAGTGAGAATGAATCTGAGAAAAGGAGGATTTTATTTAGGACCATGTTTAAATGTGAAGATAAGTGTTGTGATGTGATTATCGATAGTGGAAGTACTAAAAATTTATTGTTAGAGGAAATGGTCACAAAGTTAAAACTCAAACTATAGAAACATCCATGTCCATACTAGATTTTTTGGGTGTAGAATAACCACAAGGTCTATTAAGAATGAATACTTGATGTTTCTATATGGAGGAGTTTGTTGGTATATTAGAGAGATGATTGAGTGCTTATGTGCTACATTCATAATAATATTTCTCATTGAGGTCAACATGTCAATTCTATGTATAGTTCATCTAGAGTTATAGAGGGAGATTCATTTGGTGAGGTTCATGGTTAGAGAATTATTTTCTATGTAGGAGGTATATTCAGGAACATGTTCCAATTTGATGTCTATGTTCATAGAAAGATATATGCAGATTTGCATAAGTTAAATAAGTTTTGTGTTAACTATTATCAGAGAGAGTTTCTAATAAGAAAGTACTAGTAATTGCATCATATCTTTTTTCTAAAGTTGAAGAATATTCAATGGGCTTGGAGTATGGTAAAAGACATGTTCAACATGCTATGGTTAACATGGTGATAGATGTTCATTCTATAAATACTTGTGAAGAATTTTGAATGTGTTGTTCCCAGGAAGTTGACTATTGTTAAAATGTTAATGAGAAGTCTTATTTTTGATGTAACACATAATGTAATATCTTAATGTGGTCATCTAATACTTATTCTAAATTCAAAAAACCTCAAGGTTGACTCAAAACTTGTTTTGGGACTTGGTATAAAGGAAAGTATATTTCCTTGATTGTAAGTGTGGCAATAGATCAATGAGATCACATGTTGTATCATGTAAGCTTTCAATGCAAATTATGCATGATCAGAGAAGAAATTGATGTTGAGGATTTACTATGAGCTCAATAGGAACTATATTGGAAAAGAAGTTACTGTTTAGTTATCTCAAGAACTTGGATATGTTATCTAGAAGATTCTTTAGTGAAGATAGTTTGAGGCTATTTGAACAACGGGTTGCATTGTCCTCCTTTCAATTCCTAACATGGATGGAATAGCTCCTAACAAGGTTGCAATCTTTAGACATTGATTCAAAGTCTCCTAATAGAGACTCATATATACTAATTATATTTCATTGGCTACTAAAATAGTTCATCCTTTCACAAGGAACCTTTGTATTAGTACATCATCTTGTGGGAATTGTTAGCTATTTTTGCCCTCCTTCTAAAGCTGAGAGATTTGAATTTGGACACATCTATGTTCAAATATTTGAATTATTCAAATATTAGGGCACACAAAAATACCTATTTTGAAAACCTTAGGTTATATATTTTTTCCTAAGTGATCACATATTTTAATATTCTAGTGGACCCATATCTTGGTCATCGTTAGATCTTCCATGATCTACAACTATCACTTTATCGCTTCCTAGAAGTGTGTTGACTTCATTTTATGTGACAAAGTGACAATGTGCCATGTGTACTAGGTGAGCCTCTCTATCTCTCTCTTTGTGACTAGTCAAGTTGTCTAATGGGTTACAACTGACAGTATTTCATTTGTGCATTATGAGGGTGGGCCAATTTCTTCAGTGTATTTTACATACTATCAAATCAAAGATCATCCATGGTTGTCACTTTGTCACTTTATGAAGATGCACACATTTTATTTCATGCAACAAAGTGAGAGGTTGACATGTGTACATGACAAGCCCAATTTAGAGGGAAACAACAATAGTTACCAAAGTTAGGGTTGCAATTTCATGAAGCAGTTGTGGTTAAGTTTTAAAAGGTGTTGAAGGTTAAATGACTAGGTGGTCAAACTGATGAAGAATTTGTGGGGTGGTGAAAGGAAATAATTTTATTGGTCCATGTGGTGCATTCTGGTTGCTAGACCCATTTGACTACTAATTTTGATGATCTGTCAAGCTGGGAGGGAAAGAAGTTAGTTTTCTCTCCATAATCCGATCTCCATGATCAATCTCAACCACTCCTGAATGAATGAAGGGATAGAAACAACACAAATGGCATCCCTCCACCATCTGGGTTATCCATTTTCCTGATTATGCATTAATGGTGTTGTTTCTATCACTTCATGGTTTCTTCTAGGTTAGGGTTCAATGATTTCCATGCCTTTGCAAGAGTACCAAATCAAATTTATTACTTAGATCATCCTTGATTATTCTTTGAGCACTTAATGATAGTGATTGGATCAGTAACTTTTAGTTGAATCCATCTCAGTTATGCTTGAACTATAAAATAAAATTTTGTAACCCTTCTTAGGGTCTGGTCAACTCTTCTCTATTTCTTTGGCATGCTTATTACAAATTCCCTTTGCCTTTAAACTTCATGGCGTTCTACCTTATCTCTCTCAACCATTGATGTATTGTGTAAGATTCATTTTCCCTTCGTCATTTTATTGTGGTTCTCTATAATTTGCATGACTATATCTCTTTTGGCCTATGAATGATATATAATGAAACTCTCCTTCCTTGTTTCATTTGTCTGGTTATCTAATCTACATATGATTACTAAATTAAAAAAAGTTTGAATCTATATTTTTTGGGTGTCATGATAGTTTAATTATGCATTCATGGGAAAAGATTGGGTTGAACACTTTATTTTGGTGCATCACCTCCTTAGGATAGACTAAGTAGATGTTTCATGCATGCTTTCTCCCCATTTTCCTCTCCAAGTGTAGCTTAGGTTGACGTAGTGCAAGGAAGGAGAATCCCAAAAGTAGATGTCCTAGCCCCAACTATATAACCATGCAGCGAAAACATAACAACAAGAAGTAACAATGCAAAATCTGATACCAAATCATAATAATATATTCATAAAATATAACTAATTACATGCAATGTGCCAGGCTATAAGGCCTTCTCGATTATGGCCAAATACAAAGAAAGTAATAGTTTTGCAAGATCCCTCAAGATCCAATCCAATACTAGCTAGTCCAGATCCACAATCTGGTAGAAATCCCTAAGGAAGATCTCAACTTGTGCTCGCAAGCCCACCAAGCAATCTCCTTGTTTTCCAATCCACAACTACTAGCTCTTCTCCAAATTTGATCCAAGATCCAAGTGTAAATTGCCTTACATGCAGTGCTTTGTCCACACATTCATAACCTCGTCACAATCCTACTATAAACTCCCTAATCCTGCTATAAACTGCCTCACATTTGGTGCTCTATCCGTAGACTCAGGAAAACTCACTCTCCAGCTACTTCCCACACTCACTCCTCTTTTGAGTGAATCAATAATGACTAAAGACTTCCCCCAACCCTTACTTATACTTATCTAAGCCACAAGTCAGCCAAGATCACAAATTAAATACAAATACATAAATTAAATGCCAAAGTCGGCTTCCTACAACAATTAAATTCCCAAAATTGATGTCTTACTAAAATTGCAATAACTCCTAGCTCCAAATGAATTAGAATATGTGCTTCAAACCATAGGTAGAAATCTAGGCCCTTTTCAATATCCAAAATTCTAATTCTTTAATTCATTATAGAAAATTAGTTATTCGTCCTAAAAAAAAAACCAAATTTCTAAGAAAAGTTGAGCTCCTCCCAGACCATGTCGAGCAAGCCAAGACCATGTCGAGTTACCAAAGACCATGCCGAGTAATCATAGACCATGCCAAGTAATCATAGACCATGCCAAGCTCCAAATACCATACCAAGCTCCATAGACCATGTCAAGCTCCAAGACCATGTCAAGCTCCATAGACCATGCCAAGCTCCATCAAAGCACCCTCCAAAGTAACTATCGAGCCTCCTCCCATGAACTCCAAAGTAGTCATGAAGAAAACCCAAGATTCTCTTGCATCATAGGTGAAACTTGATAGCAAAGGAAGCTAACCTTCTTCAGAGACTCAACCTCATTGTTCAAGTCCCAAAACTTGGAGGTTGTTTCCATGTTTCACAAGATTTCATTTAGGTAAAATTTTTAGGCAAGGGTGAATACTTTTTTGACAACAGTTTTTGGCATGCCCAGTGGGACAAATTCATATACATAAGTCTAGTGGTTAGCTAGTTGAAGATTCATTCATTGAGAATTTGGGTGTTATTCTTACTAAAATCAACCTTTGGAGGCATTCTATCAAAAACCATGGTGACTCTAGTGTACAGTCTACTAGTTCCAAATAGACACAGTGATGGTATGTAAAGATCATCCTTGATCTTTGTGATTTTTTAAGTTTTCTATGAGTTTATAGTTTTTATGAAGCCAGACTCATGGATCCATTCCATAGAAATAGACACTATTTCCCCCCATATCATGAAGAAGCTATTCCTCAACCCTCCCATTCCCTATGTAAGTCACAACCTGGTTATGACCACCAAGATTATCTAGATCACCAGAGGGAGAAAAAGTCAGGCTCATTTGTAGGTTCCTCCTTAGCTTCAGTCTCCCCTAAAATTCTAAATGACCAACCTGCTTAGTTTCCCACCAGGCCTTATAATATTCATAAAACTAAGATGGAAGAGCTCTACAACTGCATAAATGGTCTATCTTCCAACTATTCCAACTTGGGAAGGACTTTTGATATGGTGCATAACCCTTTTGAGCATTCATATGGTGGGAACCTTGCCTTCACCATGCTCCTCATGAAGTCTTGGGTTGATGAAATACATAGAGATAGGGAGACGTGGTTTTATGACTCTTATACCTATGAGGTGGTAAGTGAGATTGCAGTGGTTTTCAAAAGGGCTCGGGAAGCTCTCTTCCAGTTTCAATGGGAGGTGGAGTAGAGGAAGATAAGGATCAACAACAAAAGAAAAAGAAAAATAAGGAAGTTGGAGGAAGTAAATCTTAAGCTTTCCCAAGTATAAAAGGCTGATGTGCAAGAGCCTCCAAGGAGGAGGTTTGCTAGTTTCAAACAAGGTAGCACTCCCCAAACCCCTATTTCAAGCTTCCCTGAAGCTTAATCTACAATTCAAATATTGCTACATGTCAAGGAGGTAGATGCTCCCCCTTCCCCAAAATATGTCACCCAAGATTTAGGGGAAACCCTCCATTAGATGTGCCTTCTATTGTTTACTCTCTACCCCCTACAAGATAATTTTAGGTTAGTCATGAACTCCTTAGACCTTATATCACTACTCTATTCCAAGATGGATCGATTGTATGGACTCTTAATGGTCCAAATAGGGAATTTTGGAGGAGTGAGTCCAAACCCACAAAGTTACCAGAAGTAAGAGGATCCAATCATCTTATTTGAAGAGCTTCCCTCCTTTGTTGAGGAGGAAGAAGAAGAAGAAAAGGTTGTTCCTTCTTTTGAGCAACAAGTCATGGCTTTTGATCCTTTAAAAGAAGATGAGGACCTGCTACAAGCTGAGCAAGAAGATAACCATTTCTACAACAAACAATCCTCCATGATTTTGTGGATGGAAAAAAGAGCCTCAAGGATAGCTTTATCCTTGAGGAAGAACATGCTGACTTGCATGAGATTTCCCCTCAACCTATGCATGTTATTACAACTATAATGGAGGAAATTGATGATAAGGATGACCTTGTGGATGAGTTGGATGCTATTTTCTCTTCCATAGATGTTGAATAATCATCCCCTATCTATGAAGAACATGTTCTTCATCAATAGTAAGTGGAGATTCACATATCAGCAATTCATGAGGAGGCAACTCATGAGCATTATGATCAAGATATGGAGATTAGTTCTTCACAAGAGGAGGAGCCATTTCCAAACTAGTTAGAGGCTACCATTGTAGAGAATAATAAAGTGGTCAAGGATGATTCCTTTGGCCTTGCACCATCAAGAGGATGCCCCATAAGGCATCTAGCTCTGCTAAAAATCAACAAGTTTCCCCTAGTCATGCTTACTCATGAGCATGAGGATGAAGATAATAAAGAAGAGCAAGCATGTTTTGCTCAAGTTGACAATATCCCAGTACTTGAGAGGTTCATTGTTTTCAGCATTGGGAACGAGGTATTTCATGCAATAGTGTGTTTGTCATGTTTACTATGATTTTTAGCTACCCTCATGTATGAGAGAAGAAATCAATTGGTGAGGAAGGGGAACTAGTTTAACAAACTAGTCAATGGGTTTTTTTTAACTTTTCATATATGTGAAATAATGTATATAGTTAGAATAGTTTTCTTTCAATTGTTTCTAGTTTTCCATAGTGTTGTTCCTCTAGAATGATTAGTTTTGAAGAGGGTGGATCTTTATATTTTTATGATTCTATAGCCCAATGGATGCTGAAGTTCACTGGTCATATCCATAGCAAACTTGCATCCCCATTGATTCACCAGAATTATTAGCTATTTTTTCCCTACCACCAAAGCTAAGAGATTTGAATCTGGACACAAATAGTGTTCACATATTTGAATTATTCAAATATTAGGGCACACAAAAATACCTATCTTGAAAACCTTTGGTTATATCTTATTTGCTAAGTGATCGTGCATTTTATTATTGCAGTGGACCTGTATATATCTTGGTCATCATTTGATCTTCCATAATCTACGACTATTACTTTGTCACTTCCTAGAAGTGCATGAAATTTCTTTTATGTGATAAATCAACAATGTACCACATGTACCAGGTGGGCCTATCTCTCTTTGTGATTTGTAAAGTTGTTAGACAGGTTAAAGCTGGCAAGATTTCATTTGTGCCTTGTGAGAGTGGCCTAGTTTTTTGAATGTATCTTACTCACCATCAGAATGAAGATGATCCATGACCATTGCTTTGTCACTTTGTGAAGATGCATGTATTTTATTTCATGCAAAAAAGTGAGAGGTTAACATGTGTACATGGCAGGACTAGTTTAGAGGGAAACAACAATAGTTACCATAGTTAGGGTTGCAGTTTCACGAAGTAGTCATGGTTAAGTTTTAAAAGGTGGCGAAGGTTGGATGACGAGGTGGTCAAACTCATGATGATTTTTTGGGGTGGCAAAAGGAAATAATTTTATTGGTCCACATGGTGCATTTTTGTTGCTAGACCCATATGACTACTAATTTCGATGATCTATCGAGCAAGGAAGGAATGAAGTTAGTTTTCTTTGCATGATCTAATCTCCATGATCAATCAAAACCACTCCCAAATGAATATAGGGCTAAAAACAATGCAAAGGACATCTCTTCACCATCTGGGTTATCCATTTGACTGATTATGCATTAAACGATATTGTTTCTATCACATTAGGGTTTCTTCTAGGTTGAAGTTTGATATTTTCATGCTTCTGCAAGTGTACCAAATCAAATCTATTACTCAAATCACCCTTGATTGTTCTCTAAGAACTCAATGATAGTCATTGGATCAGTAACTTTTAGTTGAAACCATCTTAGTTATGGTTGAACTATAAAAGAAAATTATGTAACCCTTCTTAGGGTCTGGTTGACTCTTCTCTATTTCTTTGGCATTGCTTTGGTGTGCTTATTGTAAATTCCCTTTGCCATTGAACTTCATGATATTCTACCTTATCTCTTTCAGCCATTGATGTAATATATAAGGTTCATTTTCCCTTCGTCAATGTATTGTAGCTCTCTATAATTTGCATGACTGTATCTCTTTTGGCTTATGAATGATATCTAGTGAAACTTTTCTTCCTTGTGTCATTTATCTGGTTATCTGATCTGCATGTGATTGCTAGATTAAAACTAGTTTGAATCTGTATATTTTGGTGTCATGATAGTTTAACTATGCATTTATGGGAAAATTCTAGGTTGAACACTCTATTTTGGTGCATCACCTCCTTAGGATAGATTAAGTAGATGTTTCATGCATGATTTCTCCACCTTTTCATCTCTAAGTGTATCTTAGGTGCATCCTAATAACAAAGGAAGCTGACCTTCTTTGGAGACTCAACCTCATTGTTCAAGTCCCACAACTTGGAGGTTGTTTCCATGTTTCACAAGGTTTCCTTTAGGTAAAAACTTTAGGCAAGGGTGCAAACTTTTGTGACAACACTTTTTGGCACACTTAGTGAGACAAATTTAGATTCATAAGTCAACTGGTTAGCTAGTTCATTGATAATTTGGGTATCTTTCTCAGTGAAATCAACCTTTGGAGGCATTCTATCAAACACCATGGTTACTCTAGTGCATAGTCTACTAGTTCAAAATAGACATAGTGATGACATGTAAAGATCATCCTTGATCTTTGTGATTTTTTAAGTTTTCCATGAGTTTGCAATTTTTATGAAGCCAGAACCATGGACAATTGCATAGAAATAACCACTACCTCCCCCCATGAAGAGGCTATTCCTTAGCCCTCCCATTCTCTATGTTAGCCATAGCCTAGTTATGACCAACAAGATTATCAAGATCACCAGAGGGAGAAAAAACTAGGCTCATTTGTAGTTTCCTCCTTAGTTTCAATCTCCCCTACAATACCAAATGACCAGCTTGCTCAATTTCCCACCAGGCCTTATAATACTCCCAAAGCCAAGATGGAAGAGCTTTGTAACCCATAAATGGTCTATCTTCTGACTATTCCAACCTAGGAAGGACTTTTGAAAAGGTCCATAACTCTTATGAGCATTCATATGGTTGGAACCTTGCCTTCAACATGCTCCCCATGAAGTCTTGGGTTGATGCAATTCATAGAGATAGGGAGACATGGTTTTATGACTCTTATACCTATAAGGTGGTAAGAAAGACTACATTGGTTTTCAAAAGGGCTCAGGAAGCTCTCTCCCAATTTCAATGGGGGGAGTATTAGAGGTAGATAAGGATCAACAAAAAAAGAGAAAGACAAATGAGGGAGTTGGAGGAGGTAAATCTTAAGCTTGCCCAAGTACAAAAATTTGAAGTGCAAGAGCCTCCAAGGAGGAGGTTTTCCAATTTTAGACAAGGTAGCACTCCCCAACCCCCTATTTCAAGCTGCCTTGAACCTCAATCTATAATTTATACATCTCTATATGCCAAGGTGGCTAGTGGTCCCCCTTTCCCAAAATATGTCACCTCAATTTTTAGGGGAACCCCTCCATTGGATGAGCCTTCTGTTGTTTCCTCTCTAACTCCCTACAAGAGAAATTTGGGTTAGTCATGAGCCCCTAGACCTATCTCTACTCCTCTATTTCAAGATGGATTTTTTGTATGGACTCCTGATGGTCCAAATAGGGAATTTTGGAAGAGTGAGTCTAAGCCCACAAAGCTATAATGGGAGGAGTTGTAGCCTGCTGAGGAGGCAAAAGAGGTAGTGATTGAGGAGAAGGAAGAGGATCCAATCCTCTTATTTTAAGATCTTCCCTCCTTTGTTGAGGAGGAATAAGAAGAAGAAAAAGATGTTCCTTCTTTTGAGGAACAAGTCATGGTTTTTGAGCCTTTGAAAGAAGATGAGGATCTACTACAAGTTGAGAAAAAAGAGAACCATTTTCAATAGCAAACAATCCTCCATGATTTGGTGGATGGAAAAAAGAGTCTCAAGGATAGCTCTATCCTTGAGGAAGAACATACTGACCTGCATGAGGTTTCCCCTCAACCTATGCATGTTATTCTAACTATAATGGAGTAGATTGATGATGATGATGACCTTGTGGATGAGTTGGATGCTATTTTCTCTTTCATTAATGTTGAATCATCATCCCCTATCTATGAATAGCATGTTCTTCATCAATAGAAAGTGGAAATTCACACCATATCAATAGTTGTTGAGCAGGTGGATCATGAGCATTATGAGAAAGATGTGGAGATTAGTTCTTTAGAGGAGGAGGAGCCATTTCCAAACCAATTAGAGACTACCATTGTAGAGCACAACCAAGTGGTCAAGATGATTCCTTTGGCCCTGCAGAATCAAGAGGATACCCCATAAGGCATCTAGCTTTGCAAAAAATTAGCAAGTTTCCCCTAGTCATGCTTACTCATGAGC
This sequence comes from Cupressus sempervirens, assembly GCA_028749045.1. Classification (NCBI taxonomy): domain Eukaryota; kingdom Viridiplantae; phylum Streptophyta; class Pinopsida; order Cupressales; family Cupressaceae; genus Cupressus; species Cupressus sempervirens. Next base: position 265,056,568 of record CM053784.1, read on the forward strand.
ATGAGGATGAAGATAAAAAAGAAGAGCAAGCATGTTTTGATCAAGTTTGTAATGTCCTAGTGCTAGAGAGCTTCATTTTTTTCAGCATTGGTAAGGATGTATTTCATGCAACAATATGTTTGTTATGTTTACTGTCATTTTTAGCTACCCTCATATATGGGAGAAGAAATCAACTAGTGAGGAAAGGGAGCTACTTTAGTGAACTAGTCAATGGGTTTATTTAACTTTTCATATATGTAAAATAATGTATATAGTTATAATAGTTTGCTTTCTATTGTTTCCAATTTTCCAAGAAGTGTAGGGTGCATATGGTGTTGTTCCTTTAGAATGACCAATTTTGAAGAGGGTAGATCTTTATGTTTCTTATGACTCTATAGCCCAATGGATGATAAAGGTCATTGTTCATATGCATAGCATGCTTGCATTCCCCCTAATTCACTAGAATTGTTAGCTATTTTTGCCCTCCTGCCAAAGCTAAGAGATTTGAATTTGGACACATATAATGTTCACATATTTGAATTATTCAAATATTAGGGCACGTAAAAATACCTATCTTGAAAACCTTAAGTTTTATCTTATTTCCTAAGTGATCATACGTTGCAATATTCTAGTGGACCCATATCTTGGTCATCATCTAATCTTCCATGATCTACAACTATCACTTTGTCACTTCCTAGAAGTGCATGGACTGTAATGCCCTGCCTAGAGATCATTGGAACAAGGACTCAATACAAGCCAAGATATTTATTTTTACAAGTATGAATGCACATGAAAACATCATAAAGGAATCACAAAGATCGCAAAAAAAGACTTCACCAACAACCCTAACAACCAAAAAATCTCCAAATACCACAACTAAACTGACACAACCAAACTGAAGAATGAAAACTAAAGATGACATCAAAACAAAAAATCTCTAATCTATTGAAGCATGGAACCACTAGCATTCCTTAAGGGTAATCAAAAGTCCAAATTGTGTTCTTTGAAAAATAGTAGAGATGCCCCCTATTTTCACACAAGGAAACACAATTGATAGATTTTCATGTGAAGATGTACTCCTTTGCACAAGAATTTACAACAAGCCATGCGAGGATCTGCCCAATTGTGTGAGGACTTTATTGGACCAATAGCTAAAACACCCCAAACTAGTGTTGGGTTTTGTGTGAGGATGCACTATAAGCCATGTGAGGAAACCCAACACACCACCTGAGGTTTTGCATTCTCACGCGAGAAAGTGTAATTTTGTATGAGGATAAAAACAAAAAAAGTAGAAAACATAAAGATAAAAAAGCTTAAAAATAAATTTCCTCCACACTAGGGAGTACAAGATCCACAAATTGAGGCATAGATAGTCGAATGCCATAATTGCAAGAAGGAACTAAATCCTACCAACTGAAACATAGTAGTAAAAGAACTTACTGAAATCAAAATCATAGTATACAGAACCAACATCACAATGTACAAGAATAAAAAACTCATGTGTGGTTCCTCCCAACCATAATAGCATCATGAGACCTCAAAGGTCCTAGCCATCCTCATGCATAACATCCCAAACTATTGACTAGATCATCAAAGCTGTCTTATGAGGACATCACTACTAAAATGTACTACATCATAAGAATAAGAAAATTTAACATGCTAAAGTAAAGCATTAGATATTCCAATAAATCAAACTCATCATCTAACCATATGATAAACATCATAATATAGGAATGTCTCAAATAAACTAACATCATCTAAACATGATATCCAAGAATTCCAATGAAAGTATAAATCACAAGAAAGCATACTCTGGAACCTGAAGTACCAAGTGAAAATATCTAGCAATCGTCACACTAGAATAATAGACCATCTCCCTACACCGGTCCCTAGTAGTAGTATAAGTAGCTATGCCTCCCAAACATGTGGAACCCATAGGTAAACTCCCACCGTGTTGATGGTGATAATGATCCAACCACAAACACATATAAAGAAAATGTCCATGGCTAACACTCATGCTAAACAATAATGAAGATTGAAACCAAGATCATGAGACAATGTAAGTACTATAGGTCCTGGTCAAACACTCAATGGGTTACTATGTAGGAGCTGACATCATGGAGAGTCACTTGGCATTGAAAAGTCCAAGCTCAGATTGCATAGTTCAAATCCTCAATGGAAGGCTCTTGCATTGTGTCCTCAAACTTAATCCAATGCTCACACATAACAAATGCCCTCAAACTAAATTGGGTGCTCACTTAACATTTTATTATTTTAAGTTTTATTATCATGCATATTTTATTTAGTTATCACTTGATTAAAACTTCTGTATGCAAATGCACTAGACATGGACACCAAGCTATAGAGATAAAAGTCCCCTCCATATTCTACCCTACCCTACCCATGCTCATCCAATGATGAGTTCTTGTAGGCATGCATATTCCCAACCCAACCCTAAATAATCATAACTCCATCAAAGTACAAATGAGGGATTGGGCCTTGTAAGTCACCCAAAAATGTACATGCACATAGTCATGTGTGGCACACCACCATCAAAAAGATCATAACAAAAGGACTGGATGAGAACACAAGAAAAATATCACTCAACCAAAAACAAACTCAAGAGGATGTATTCTACACAAATCCCAAGAACAATAAAACCATACATCATGAACTCACTCAATTGGCCTCAATTCGATAGTATGGATTCTTCAAAAATCCCAATGGTGCAACAAGACCAAACATCATGAACTTACTCAACTGGCCTTAATTCAAGAGTATGGATTCTACACGAATCCTAGTGTCCACAAAATAACAACAAGAGTCCAAAATAAACAATAACACCATGTATAAAATCACTTAACTAAACACAAAGTCAAGAGTACAAATGTAACACACATCCCAATGCAACATAAAAGTGCAACAATGGTCTGAATGACATCTTACTAATAACACAAGTCAACAACCAACATCCTACCAAGAAAAGTACAAAAAATTAGGTGGCACACAAATTGAGGTGAAAATCCTTATAACTCAAAAACTTCAATATTAAAATCCATTTGGTCTTAGGGCACAAAAGCCACGAAATACAATAAAATTTGGGTTTGGAGTTTGTATGCAAAAATGGCCAACATAATGGTACAAAACTCCAAACCCTCATCCCAAAAAATAGGGAAATGCTCATACCCACCCAACCAGATAGAGCTAGCATAGAAAAATGGAGGGGCACAATAGTTCTCAGTCTCCTGAAAAACAACTACAAAAAATGGAAGTAGAAATGAAGCTAAAACAATAAAATGCGAGAGCCCTACCTTATAGCCAAAAGCGAAAAATGGGAATTTGAATCATAAAATAAAAATCATGCAGAAGTAGCTGAAAATTGCAGCAATCCAAGGTCTCCCCAAGTTGGATCCAACGAGATTGATCTTCTGATGATCTCATGCCTATAGCTCCCACAACCAATAGAACAGTAATTCCTCATGAAGAGGATTTTGGGTTTTACTCTCAAACTTTCTAATTCAAAAGTGAGAAGTGAGAAATTAAATTCCTTTTTGGATACTTATTCACTTTTGGAGTGAATAACGGATTAGGGAAAATAACCAGGAGAACTAGTTAAATCTCGAATCAACCCAAACGAAAATAGGTTATTCCAAGTAATTGGAATTCATATATGGAAAAGCTGCCAAAAATTAAAATAAAATAAAATAAAGCCTAGAAACCTCCAAAATCATAAAATTTTCTTAACAAGCTTTGCAGCAATGTGAACCTCTAAATGCATAGACACATTCACATGTCTAGTCACATAAAGAAAATGAGTCTAGATTTATCAAATCACAAGAAGGTTTAATTTAAAAATTTAAATAAGATATGCTGACCATATAGGGATGACATTCGTAAATATGAATAGCTAAATCACTAACTCCATATGCCACTACTAGGGATATAAATCCTACACATTAAAATACATGATCAAGTGCAATTGTATTTAATAACTTAGCCAAAGCAATAAATGCATTAAATCACCAAATTTAACCATTTATTAAGTTATACTAAAATAATCTATTTACATCACTCATGCTCACATAGAGCATAATGAAGCAAGAATAAAGTAAATAACCATAGCATTAAATCCATCACATAACATAATCAGAGATATGCCCAAATACCTGATAACTAGATATCATCATAAAACATACTATCATCTCAAAATGGCATCATCATGCAAATATGATCAATTGAACAACATTGTAGTCTAACATCTATGATACTAAAATCAAAGTTTAACATCTGACCCTGAGGTCATCTCAAACATAAAATATAACATGAGTAACAAGTATCTATTAGATCAAAATATAACAAGGTAAATATCCGCAAGACATAACCAATGAATCCAATATGGACAATCCATTTCTAATTATTTAAGCATTTAATAATGGTTGTATAAACAACATGAAAAGACACTTAAAACACATAAGAAAACATAGTCATAAACATGACTAACCACTACTACAGGAACCTAGTCCAGTGTAGCAGGATAATAATACATAGTGAAATCTCTACACACATCTCAGGGTAATCACAGAACAACATCATGAAACCACATCAATCCTGGTAATCACTAGGAAAAACCTTAGTGAAACCATCTCACACATCATAATCTCTTAAATCAGCCATAAGCATAATCAAAGCAACTAATACAGTAACATAAATCAAACCACCTCATGGGTGTAGACCACTCATGCTCCCAATCATGATCACTCACCAAGTAAGATCATTAAGGTTGCATCCATTAGGATGGCTTACATAAATCAAATGGGAGAGGCACTACATGGACTTTATTTTATGCAACAAAGTGACAATGTGTTACATGTACTAGATGGGCCTCTCTCTTTCTTTATGACTGGTCAAGGTGTTGGATGGGTTAAAACTACCAAGATTTCATTTGTGCCTTACGAGGGTGGGCCAATTTCTTCAGTGTATCTTACTCACTATTAGATTGAAGATCATCCATGGCTATCACTTTGTCACTTTGCAAAGATGCACAAATTTTATTTCATGTGACAAAGTGAGAGGTTGACATGTGTACACAACTGACCCAATTTAGAGGAAAACAACAATAGTTATTGTAGTTAGGGTTGTGGTTTCATGAAGCGGTCATGGTTAAGGTTTAAAAGGTGGAAAAGGTTGGATGACAAGGCTATAAAACTCATAAAGACTTTGTGGGGTGGAAAAAGGAAATAATGTTATTGGTCTACATGATGCATTCTGGTTGTTGGACCCATTTGATTGCTGATTTTGATCTTTTGTTGAGCCATGAAGGAAAGAAGTTAGTTTTCTTTGCACAATCTGATCTCCATGATTGATCTCAACCACTCTTGAATGAATGTAGGGCTAGAAAAAATGCAAATGACATCTCTCCACCATCTAGGTTATCCATTTTCATGATTATGCATTAAATGACACTATTTCTATCATTTCAAGGTTTCTTCTAGGTCAGGGTTTGATGATTTTCATGCCTCTGCAAGTGTACCAAATCAAATCCATTGATCAGATCACCCTTAATTGTTCTCTAAGGATTTAATGACAGTGGTTGGATTAGTAACTTTTAGTTGAATCCATCTCAGTTATGCTTGAACTATAAAAGAAAATTTTGTAACCCTTCTTCGGGTCTGGTTGACTCTTCTTTGTTTCTTTTGCATTGCTCTAGTGTGCTTATTGTAAATCCCCTTTGCCTTTGAACTTCATGAAATTTTTCCTTATCTCTTTTAGCCATTGATGTACTATGTAGGACTCATTTTCCCTTCATCAATGTAGTGTGGTTCTATTTAATTTGCATGATTGTATCTCTTTTGGCCTATGAATGATCTATAGTGAAACTCTCTTTCTTTGTGTCATTTATTTGGTTATCTAATTTGCATGTGATTGCTAAATTAAAACAAGTCTAAATCTGTATATTTTTGGTGTCATGATAGTTTAACTATGCATTTATGGGTAGAGACTGGGTTGAACACTCTATTTTGGTGCATCATCTCCTTGGGATAGATTAAGTAGATGTTTCATGCATGATTTATTCCCCTTTTCCTCTCCAAGTGTAGCTTAGGTGCATCCTAATAGCAAAGGAAGTTGGCCTTCTTTAGAGACTTAACCTCATTGTCAAAGTCTCATAACTTGGAGGTTGACAGGCATGGTGTACATGATGTCCATGTGCATACCTAGTCCCTAACAAAGGATGGAGTGGGATATAAGCTAAACCCATTTAAGGAAATAAAAGAGAAGTTATCTAATAATGCCATAATATTTTTCATTGATGCAAAGAAGTTCCTATAGGGTATGAGACATGAGCATTTGTGCTTTGATATAGTTCCAAAAGCTAGTTAAGAAGAAGTAGAAGATATACTCAAAGTTACAAGTTTTTTGGATGATTTTTAGGATATCATATTCAATAATATACCTAATGGATTACCACTTGGTAAGGAAGATCAATCATCAAGTGGACTTGATTCTAGGAGCCATTTTCCCAAATAAGGCAACACACAGAGTGATACCAATAGAAAGTGGAGAGTTGAACAAGTAAGTACATGAGTTATCATAGAAAGGGTTGATTTGAGAGTTTGAGTCCATGTGCTATACCAACAATATTAGCACCAAATAATAATGGATTATATAGAATTTGTATAGATTATAGGGTTAATAAGATCATAATCAAGTAAAGATTTCCATCTCTGAGAATGGATGATATTATGGATTGTTTAAATGGAGTTGTGTATTTCACAAAGATAGATCTAAATAATGGATATCACCAGATTTAGATTAGAGAAGAAGGTGAATGGAAGAAAATATTCAAGTAAAAAGAAAGATTCTATTAGTAGTTAGTCATGTCTATTGGGCTAACCAATGCACCAAGCACTTTTATGTAACTTATGAATGAGGCACTAAAATTCATGGGCAAGTTTGTCATTGTTTACCTAGATGATATTTTAATCTTTTGTAAGACATTGGAGGAAAATATCATGCATATTTGTAGGGTGTTCATCAAGTTAGGAGAAGAGTTCTTCTAATTAATTTAAAGAAGTGCAATTTCATTCAAAGAAGGATTTAGTGTATTTGGGATTTGTAGTTCCATCAGAAGGTCTAAAATAACATCTAGAGAAAGTATAGGCTATCCTTGAATAACCTACTTTGTGGAGTGCTATAAAGGTAAGATATCTTCATGGTTTGGATACCTTTTACAGAAAGTTTATCAGGAGTTTTAGCAGTGTCTATGGACCCTTGATTGAAATAATGAGAGGGGTTAGGAAGGAGTTTAAGTGAACTATAAGAGAAGATAAGAGTTTTAATTTATTAAAATAAAAAGTTACACAATATCCTATTTTAGTACTTCCATATTTTAATAAGGTGTTTCAGGTAGACTGTGATGCTAGTGGTACTACAAAAGGAGCTATTTTTAGCCAAGAAGGTAGACTTGTTTTATCATTATCATACTTGATCACATACTAAATCAATTACATATACAAAGGTAATTATCTTCTTCATTGTTAGATTGACTTCTACTGCTTGATTGAATTTCCTTTATAATTATCTACATTTCAATTTCAAGGTTGGTTCCTCAATTTAAGGTTGGACCAAGGCAAGTCCTCATCCAATAAAATAAAACCCATTTTTCTTGTGTAGGAACAAATTATTGAAATTATGACTTTAGATCTTAAAACTACTAGTTGAGGGCTTTCAAATTATCTTGGGTCAACTTTTTTATAGTGTCCAGGAAACATGTACATCAACTCACAAACCTATCATTAGATGTCATCCAAATTAACCTATGCCTAAAGATCTAAGATTTTTAGAGTTTTTTGGTCTGATCATGGATCTATAATCAAATTCTTGGTCATTGTTTTAGATCCTTGATTTTCAAAATAGAAAATCACACTCCCTTGCATATTTTAAGGGTAGATTTCTACTTTGCCTTTCATCTCTTGTCATAGACCTATTTTCATATTTTAATTGGGTTGATGACATGTACATATTTCTTCTAGATCTATTTTACCCTTGCTATTTAATTAATTGGTTCAATTTACATTCACTTTGCATGTTTAAAATTAATAAAAAATAAATAAATAAGGACTTTCTTACATTTTTATTTAGTATAATTTAGGTTTAGTATTGGTTTCCCTCCATCTTATTTGGGTTTTGCTAATTTAACTTGAGTTATATTGAGAGTTATGTTAATAAGCCCCTCTTTCTCTTTTGTCAAATGACTTAGGGTGAAATTGTTTACCTAATGAATTCATCTAATCTAGTTTACATTGTTAAATTTATTGATGCCATTTTCTCCCCAAATATTTATAGTATTATTCACTTTGATCTTCTTTTTTCCCTTTAAGTTTTTCATTCTTACACAATTTGTGGCTATTTTTTTGTATTGTAACCAAGACTTACCTAAACTTGGAAGAAATCTAACTATCCATTCCTAAATTTTGATTATTATAACTCTTATAAAATGCACTTGATATAGCAACCCAATTTCATGATTTGCACTCTATTTTTAATCTATATTCTTCTTCTTCAAAAACTATATCTTTATCTCTAAAATATGAATATTTAGTTAGGTGTGAGACAATCTCACTTAATAACTTGCAATTGGTTATTTTCCTACATTTTTTTATACCCAGGAACAATCAATTTAGAGCAATTTCTAACCCATATAAAAACAACTGATTGGGATAATGATTCCAAAACTTGCCAATGTTGAGGTGCAACAAGTATTTTTGATTTCCAAATTCTAATCAAGTCAGAACACTATTCCCAAATTGCACATTTATGTTGATAACTCTTCCAACCAAACAATTATATTATTATCATAATTATCCATAACCCTTTAAAATCATAGATCCTATTGGCTATTCATTGTCCTACAACTATGCTCAACTACTAGTCTATTGATTATTTAAGAAGAATAGATATTTTTTCCACTATCCTTTTGAATTAAACTTATATATAAGAGGTTGAACTTAATTAATTAAATCATTGAGTTCTCAAATTGGAGATAAAAGTTGTGGCTCTTGGTCTTCCATAGTTGGATTCTAATGAAGAGGTGGTTTTTAAATGAGTGGATTTTTAAATTGTAATCCTAGACCCTTGTAATGCCTATCCCAACTTGACTTTTCTGATTGTAGTGTTGGATTCTTTTAGGGTAGTTTTTTTATTATATTTTATGATTATCAATGCTTGGTTACCCGATTAGATTAGTTGTATTTCATATATAGTTTATATACATATACATATACATATACATATATATAAAGATGTTGAGTTACTTAGTGCCAATTATTTCAGTATTGAATGATGTTAGTTAGATGAATGATTTTTATGCAGTTTTTATGGATACTTACCCCATACTTGCATGTGTATGGTGTATGTGTATGTTTTCTTTATGTTTGACATTTCTGATGTGGTTAAGGAAGGGAGTCGTAGTCACCTGCTAGTTGGGATCTACACGATGAATCACTTACGTCCATTATCTATTTAGTTTAGAATATTGTGTTTGTACATGCATGGATTTTATACAGATTGTAGGTATTGGGTATCGACTTCCCTGAATTGCCAGGATGACTGTAACCTATCACAATATTTCAATGGTATAAGGTGGGAAGATAACTCTTGAGTCCAAATTCTAAACCTTGAGCCAATTATCCTAGAAAATATGACAAGTACCCGAGTTAGTTTCACCTTTCCAAATTCATCAAGTGATGTGAATTCGTGATTCTAACCCTTAAGTTTGATTCTATTCTTTGTCTTTAGTTAAGTTGTCATTTTTGGTTTTGTGGGTATGTGATGATTTTTTGTTATAATTAAATCAAATTAAAAGATAATTTAATGATTTAATTTAATGGAAATTTTATAAAGAAATTTGATATCTAATCATATTTAATTAATTGAAGAATTAATTAAATAAAAGAATTAAATTTAAAGATCTTATTAAAGTTCTATTTTGACATATTTATATTTATTAATGATAATTATTTAGGAGTTTCATTTTCATAATAAACTCTAAATAATGTTATTAATTAAGTTAATAAATATATTATTAAAAACATCCCGTGAATTTATTTAAATAAAAGAATTTAATTTAAAGATAAAGTTATAGTTCTAAATTTTTGTGTTTAATATTTATTTAATTTAATAATAATAGGAGTTTTATTTTTATTAGTAAACTCTAAATAATATTGTTAGTTGAATTAATAAATGTATTATTAAAGCGTCATGATTTAATAAGAGAGAGAAAATATAATTTAATAAAATTTATTTTAAATTAAATTGCATAAAGCGTATGCATGAAATCAAAATAATAAATTAAATTAAAGAGAGAAAGCAAATTAATTTAATAAAAATATTTTTAAATTTCTTAAAGCGTGCATGAAAATGTAAAAGATAAGTAAATAATGAGTTAAAGAGTTGTGATCAACAAGTCCTCGGGGCTCGCACAATCAATGCCCCGAATTTAGGGGAGAACTCGTTACCAACAATTTATAGTTCATTTTTTTTATTATCTAGGTTTTGGAGAAGCAATTTTAGGAAAGGAAGTTTTCTGAGGAAAGAGGTTTTCTCACGTTCTTTGTGCCATTGTGTGTTTGTGGGTTAGCATCAAATTCAAGGGTATGTGCAAGATCATGGTCAACCAAACTATGTTCTTAAGTGGCAATAAAAAATTAGAAAATCAGTGTTATGTCAACTTAATGTGCAATTTTCTACCTGATATTAACTTTATATCAAAAAGTTGAGAGAAAATAATCTCTAATAAATTGAATCTAGTTTCTAAACTACTAGGACTTATCACAAAAAAATAAAATTTGATTGGTCAAAATTTTGAATTTTTATGCAATATTACAAAAAATTTAGAGCAAAAATAAGAAGTAGACTTATGTCTGACCACCTTAATCAAAATCAAATGATAATATTTTTTAATAATATTCTATATATAAGTAGTAGACTCATGCCTGGATGTGACACATATTTTTGGGTATTTTTATTCTAGATAAATAATAATTAATTAATTTTTCACTTTAGTATTTTTGGAATAAAAAATCTCTCGTGTCTAACCACCTTAACTAATTCAAAACTCTGCAAAACTCAATTTTTCATTTTTTTCCCTTATAGTAGAAGAAACATAGAATGTGATGCATCTTTTGGATTTAAAAAATGTTCTACCATAATTTGAAAGTTATAGTTGTTTTTTAAGTAGTGTGTTAGTCAACACTTTATATGTGACTCCATTAGAAAATAAGTAATAATTACTCACTAAACTCATAATTTGACAAACCTTACATTTATGGAAAGATAAGAACATTCTTAAGAAACCTTTTTCATTTTATCAAATTTTGGTGAAAAAAAAGTCGTCAGCTACATGTTTGGAGCAAAAATCACATAAAAATAGACCAAAAGCACATTTTTAGGATGTTTTTAAAGTTGACTATATAGGTTTGGTATCAAAAGATATACTAGACCTTATAAAGATATTAATTGTTTTCATTTAGTAACAAGGTGGGTAGGAAAAAAGTTGGAATAGATTTTGAAATGGTTTGAGATATTTCAAAACTATAGATTTTTTAGATCACCACTTTTTGGCACACCATGATCTTGCACATACCTTCAAGTAGAATCTAATGTTTAAATTCACAATAGTTTCAATTTTCCAATCTTCTGTCTAATTTGTATTTGGATAGATCCTTTCTTAGATAATTATTGATTTGCTTGATTTCTTTAATGAAACCTTGTTGTAAATCTAAGTTTGATTTCGTTTCAAAGTTATTAGTGTTTGAGGAATGAATTTTTTTGAAAACCCTCGTGTTGGTAAATTTTAATCAGTTGGATTTTTGTTTAAAATTGAAATTTAGAATGTAAATTTGATTGGTTTATCTGAGTTTCCCTATCAGAGTAGATTTGCACTATATATATATATATATATATATATATATATATATATATATATAGAATTACCATGTAAATATATTATTAAATATATTAAAAATTTGATGGTGGCTATTGTTTTGTTTTTAAAAAATTTATGTAATAAAAAATAAAATAAAAATATATTGTTGGGTGGGTGGGGGCCACCAACCTACCAACCCCCTTTTCTCCTCCCCTTCTTACCTTGATTGCCAGCGGCAATAAGGCCATCGACAGTAGGCCTGCTGACGGTGGTAGCAGGGTTGCCGTGACAATATTGCCTTTAAAGCCAGCAAGCTATAAACGCTAGTTTAAATTTTTTTTTGTTTTTAGAAAAAATAAATTTTATTATTAATTTTTAATATATGTTAAGTTATATTTTATGATATTAAATTTATATTGAATATTATTAATTATGAACTATTAAATATTAATTATATTATTATCATGTTTAATAGTTATTATTTTAGTATTAGATTAATAATTATGTTATTAATAATTTAATATAAGTTATTAATAAATAAATAATTATGATCTTTGATAATTTAATAATTATTATTTATTTTAATAATTTATTTTAAATTAAAAATATAATTGTTAAAATGTATTTGGGAAGAAAATTTGATAATAGTAATTAGGGAATAAGGGTTATTTTAGTAAAACGAGTTTTTCTTGACGAAAATTTTTTATATGAAAATGAGTTTATTTCTGGGGATATTTTATTATTCGGAAACCTATAAACCTTGATACTTTGAAAAGACAAGAGCTAAAAACCTAATTGTATATTGAACCCTATGTTTGTTTGATAACAAATTAAATTATGAAACTATGTTTAAACAACTTTAGATTAAATAGTTGAATTGTCTAGAATTCTAGTGAACTCGAAAAACCTTAGTGAATCTCGGTATTAGAGAAACAAAAATTGAAACCCAGATTGAGCTCAAAAAATATTATGAACTGATATACTTGATAACGAAACTAAAAAACTTGAAAACCTATAAGTGAAAAGGGAACTGGTGAGTGTTCAAAATCTATACATTGTGAAAGTAACTTTTTTATGTACTCTTTTTATGATGTGTGATTTTATTATTGGGTGTTGGGTTGACTTAACTTTGATTAGTTAGGTTGTATTGCCAGAGGCTTGGGAGTTTTGTCTATAATGTCATGATGATGCATTATATACAATCTTTTATACTCAACCATGGTAATGTGTTTGGTATGCTCTATGATGTGTGTTGATCTATTGATTGTTATTGCTTGCCGATGTTCTTTTGTGAAACTGAGGTGAATGGTGTGACCTATCTACTATAAACTTTGAGTCTTCGATCGATGATTTTTGGATTGCTTTCTAGTTGCTTTTATAGGACTGAGGTGTTTGTATGATTTGTTCTTAGTGGTGTCATGTTATGACATGTATTGGTTTATGTATACTTGATTTTGAGATCAATTCTATTGGGATGATCGTATTGGTGGAGCCTATGGTTATGATTAGTGATTTTTGGTACTTGTCAGTTGCTTATTTAAGAATTGATGTATGGTATGTAGTCTTTTGTGATCTTTTTACTTTACTGAGCTTAGGCTAGGTTATCTATATGTCATGTTGGGAAGTGGCTTGCAATGGAGGCCGAAGCCCTAAAGAGGATGACGGGTAACCCATTGTAGGTTATTTAATAAGTGATAACATTTCATTAAACGGGTTTAAAATGAATTAACAAGATATTGGTACCACAGAAAGTCACTAAGGGGCTAAAGGATTAAAAGACTAGCCGGGTAACCTTAGAGCTGACTCATTAGTATGCCTTGTTAGTACGAAAGGATACTAGTGCCACATAGAGTCACTAGGGGGCCGAAGGATTAAAAGATTAGCTAGGTAAGCCTAGGTTGGTTCATGCGATGACACTTGCCCACATGCATAGTAGATTTCCTACATGTCTGTGTTGCCTCTGGGATTAGTTGATACTTGTGTTTTGGTACACTTTGAGATAGTTTTCATTCAGGTGATTCCTTGAACCTAGATGTTGGTTTTTTATTTTTGAGTTTGTTAACCTATTTGGGACTTGAGACTATCTCCTCAATGCGATGGAAGTGGGCCATTTAGGTTCCATGAGGTCGAGTGGTAGTGCTTTTTCTTATACCATTGAGATTTGACTGTCAGATGCCACTATTGGATGTGTTTGTGCAGATGTTATTTTCTATTTGTTCTTGTATTTCTATGATTGATGGTTGTACTATTGTATTGCATTTGATTTCATAAGATCTAAAGAGATGATGTAATTTATTTCATGACGTATATTATTTCAACCTTTCATACCCTATGACCTGTACAGTGGATGATTGTGCATTCTATTTATTGCCAAGTGGCATCATGTATAATTGTATATTATTTAAATGGATTCATACTTATATATTATTATTTGATGTGGATTTATTATATATTAGATTTATTATTAATTAAACTTAAATGTAATTCAACGTCATGGGACCTTTAAGAATTGTTATCTGTTTTATGGTATGTGTTTATGTGAATGTTAATTGCTTCCACTATGTTATAACTGTTGCTGTTAAGTTATTATATTTAACTTTTTAAAAAAAGTTCAACAAACTTAATAAAATTTTAGGTTAACTTCTTTTGGATCACATGGTGGGGTGTTACAACCCCTATAGACGATTGCTAGAGTGGTTGCTAAAAAAGAGTTGATATTAGCCTCATGATTGTGCTAACCAAAACTTGTGTTGGTCTCACATTCAAGTATTTTCTACCTAATTTTTGGATGCAAATGTAAAATAATTGCATTTTAAAAATTGAAGATTCAAATCTAAATAAAAAGAGAACTACTATTTAATCATAGATAAAAAAGCATAAATACATATCATTTTTTCCTTTTAAAATATTAAATGACAACAAAAAATCTTCAGTTTAACCATTTCTAAAAGAGGCACATCAATAAAGAAAATTGAAAAACCATTTGAACCATCCAACTAAAAAAAAAAATTATTTTTTTGGAGATTATTCATTTACAAAGCCATTTGAATGACACAACATAAAATGTGATACAATTATGTTTTGGTGAAGATTATTCACCCGCAAAGTTTTTTTCCCACTACATGATGCATAGCATAAGTATGAAGCCTGGTTAAGAGTAAAAACTGCTGGGTATCTACTATTTTGTTAAATTTGAATAAGGCGTTGTTATGAGCTCATCCTTATAATATAGTAATCTTGTACTCAATAAAACTTGATACAACAAAGATCTACGGACAACAAAGACTTAAATTTTGAACAATCAATTAAGACACCCATGTCAATCAATTCATTGTTCCAGTTGTACCAATCCTCCCACTCGAAAGCCTGAAATAATGAAGCAAAATCAATATTTTTTATTATCATCTACGAAGCCGGGAAATACAATCGTTTCTTAAAATACTGATAAAAACAAATCAGTTAAGAATGCATGGGACCCTGCTAAGGAAGACAGGGGTAGAAATCCACTCATGCAATCTGCTTCAGACAACACATAAACTATTAAAAAATGAGATCTCAAAAGTACTCAACAAGAAATAAAATATGGTAAAAGAGACTGATTCACAAGGCCATCAAAGCTAAATCTGACTTTGCTGTTTCTTCACGCAGATGAGTAACTGTTTGGGAAACTAATATTGTAAGCACTCTCTTACTTTACTTTACTTGCCTCATAATCTCCTCAATCCCAACTTTTTACTTTATCTTCACACTACATTAATAACAATACCCCATTTGCCTTCTCCCCTACATAATGTGGTGGGAAAATCATGTCCTTTCATTGAGCTTCTACATGAATATGTATTGTTATCTCCCTTCATTGGGTGTGCTCTGCAAGCCCATTATTATTATCACTACCTTTATCCTTTCTTGCACCATTTGGTTTTGTAGAGCAGATGCGGGGATATTGAGCATACCTAGGAATAATACAAGTATTTATTCTGCAGAAGAGAAAGTGTGTTTTGTGGATCATGGGGAGATGGTGGCTGTTAATGTTGATAGCTTTGGAGCAATGGGAGATGGGTCCTCTGATGATACTCAGGTTTAATCATTTTCATTTTCATTCTTCTTCTTCTTGCAGCTTCTCTTTTTTAAATGGGTGTCTTTATTCAGTCTTTGTTTTAATGGAATGAATGGGTCAGGCTTTTGTGAGTGCTTGGAAAACAGCTTGCTCTATTTCGAATTCAGTGTTTCTTGTACCTGAAGGAAAGTGTTACCTGGTTAAGCCCACTAAGTTCAGGGGCCCTTGCGAGAATGGTGGCATCATCATCCATGTAAATATTCATTCCCACTCTCTCTCTATTCTTTATAAACTTTAGAAAAGTGTGGAATCAGTATTAAAATTGAAATAGTAGATAGTAGAAGATTGGGAGTTAATAACAAGAGGTAGATTAATAATGGTTGATTTTTATGGAGAATGAATTGAAGTTGTCTTTTTAAAATAGATGGCTGCAGGGTCAAACCTCATTTATTCATCTTTACTGGTTAAAATCAAATATTTTTATTAACTGAACTTTAACAAATTCGATTTTTATCTTGATATAATGTGAGCTGATTGTAGTTTTAATATCTCGTTTTAGGAGATTGTTTTATTGCTGAAAAATTTTGTAGAGTATATTTGAAATCTAAGTTTTGCAAATTATAAGATTAATGAAAATATCAAAATCAAAATAGATGGATATAAGATATTTTATAAATAAATAAACAAACAAACATTTTATATGTTAGATTGAAATAAATATTTTTATACTTATTTTTAAAAAAGATAGTTTTAACTGAAGTGTACTTGTTGTCATCTATATTACTTATGGATATTTTATAAAATTGTGATATAAAAATAATGAAACTCATGTACATATTATATATTCAAATTTAATTGTTCATAAAATTCTTTGTAAATCTATTTTTTAAGTTAAAATTACAATTTTCAGTACAAATAAATGTCATGTGAATGATTCATTTCAATGGTCATATATGAATACTAAAACTATGGGTCAATGTGTTTGAGTGTAAAACTAGACAGTTTATTCTATGATGAAATGAAGTGAATATTGATAAATGATTCATTTTATAGTGCCTCAAACACTGCTCATAAAATATGGATCAATGAATTGGAAACTACAAAACTAAAATGTTCGAGTAGCAATGCAACTAAAGAGAAGACTTCATGAATGACAAATACAATATGTTATCACAAACATAATATTCTATATTTTAACAGAAAGTAGAATAAGTAAACTATTGATTCTACTTAGAAGTTGGCAAAAGTTGTCAAGTTCAACAAGGACATAATGGAAGAATGACCTCCTCTTTTAATACTCTGCAAGAAAAGCTGGAATACAGAAGACCAAAAAAGGAAGTGTGAAGAAACCTAGTTAATTACTACCCAACAGGCAAAAGAGAGACTTGGTATGACTAAAGAGGGATGCGGTTCAATACTCTATACATCAACCCACAAAATCTTCCTTTTTGGACAATCTTAAAGATCTCAATGAGAAATGAAAGGAAGTTGAGCTTGCTTTGATTTAGCTTTCTATTTATTGTTCGTGAACTATGGTTAGCTTAGTTGGACACCCTTAAACATCACATACTAAAGAAAAAATTAAGTTTGAAACAAAGTAAGTCAGCTTTTACTATTTAGCACTTTTAATTTGGAAATCAAATTTTAGTATGTGATATTTAAGTAGTTCCTAATTCAATACCTTAAGAACTGTTATACTATATGATGTATGTTTTTTTCATTAGATTTGTATCCTTTTCGAATCAAACTTAATGAAAACATATATCACATAATTTACTTAAAAAAATACATCGACTTTCTTGGTTGGTCTGAAAATTTGGTATGATTTGAGAAATGTACAGATAGCAGGGACATTGGTAGCTCCAGATGATCCATCAACATGGGATCCACAAAGTCCACGACAATGGCTTCTATTTTCTGATTTAAATGGAGCAACTTTTCAAGGAGGCGGCATTATTGATGGGTCTGGCCATAATTGGTGGGCACAGTCTTGTAAGGTCAATAAATCAAATGTAAGAAATAATTCTAACCAATCTTTATGTAGCTATTTTTTATTATATTTTATATTTTAAAAAAAATCTAATGATTTTTTTTTGAAATTTGCAGCATTTGATCTTCATGATCTCTTGTATATTTTGTGATCGAAAATAACAAGATTTTTGAAAAAAATTCGTGAATCTGAAAAAAATCATATTTGACTTTGTTTTTTTCTTTCTAATGCGAACGCCCCTTATATATTCGCCATGTTATTGTCCAATAATTGCATTGATGGGTGACTGAATCATGTTTCATTTTTCACTTTGTGTTACAGCCATGCCGATCTGCTCCAACGGTATAACCTCTCTCAAGACACAAGCTTGTATTTCATTCAGCAATGAAATTTATGTGATGATGGAAATCTGACTGTCCAATCGAAACAAACAGGCAATGACAATTGATTCAAGCTTGAATGTGAGGATAACGAATTTGAGGTTTCAGAACAGCCAGCAAATGCACATTGTTATCGCTCGTTCTACTGGAGTTGAAGCGTCCAATTTGCAGGTTGTTGCTCCGCAAAATAGTCCAAATACTGATGGAATTCATATCACGGGGTCCCAGAATGTGTTAGTTGAAGGATGTTCTATTGCTACGGGTAAGTAATGAGGGGGGGAAGGAAATTCATTTTATCATGGTTATGGGATATGTCATTCCTCATATTTCATATATCATATATTTTTCTAAATCTGTAAAATATATCATTAACGTTTTCAGATTTCTATCTTTATAAAAATAGAGCAGTCAAAGAACATTTTATCATTTTGTATCAATTATGTAGGCAAGTTTAAATACAGTTTCTAACTTTTAACTTCTGGCTCATATGAATCACATTGACAATTATATCTAATTATTAATATGATATCAAAGGATTAAAGGGTGTATGTTTAATCAAAGTTATCAAGGTGTATGTTTGAATCCTGATCAATAATATATTGTTCATCTTATTCCTTATATTATATATCCGGGAGTTCGAATCTTGGTGAATACCATAATCAAGAAATACACCACCATCTCTCGAATCATAAGGGCAAAGTTAAACACCATGAAGCTTTAACTTGCTTAGGTGGTTCATCCAAAATCACATTGATAGATGGACCCACTTATTAATGTGATATCAAGGTATTAAAGGGGATGAATTTCACCAAACTCATTGGTAACATAATTCTCATCTGAACTCCTATATCATACCTTTGGGACTTTGAATCTTGGCTATTAGAGTTGTGATAACAAGAAACACACCATTTCCCTCACCAATTATAAGGGTATGCTTAAATAACACACTCTAGGCTTTGACTTGCTTGGGTGGCTCATCTAGAATTACATTGATAGATGTATCCACTTATTAATGTGATGCAGAGAAATTGATTGAGACCCATTTCACCAAAGTCAATGGGAACAAGATTCTCATCTTTTATCTTCTATCATACTTTCTTGAGTTTGAGTCTTGGTAAATAACATAATTAAAAACATATCATCAACCTTACCAAGTATAAGGACATGGTTAAACAACCCACTCTAAGCTTTGACTTGGTTAGGTTACTAATCTCTAAGTCATATCGGTATATGAACCTTCTTATCAACGTGATTCAAGAAGAGACACCTCAGGAAACAAATTGCATACACCTAGTAATTTATTTAGCTTGAAGCATGCTTTTTAGATATATCAAAGATTATAGTATGTATTTTATTAAAGGAGGTAGAAAAAGGGTCTTGAACCCGAGAACAACAAGAAAACAAAATGTCTTACCTACTCTAGACCATTACAACCAAGTAGTAGAAAATACGATCTCTAACACAAATTGCTAGAGACCCACCTTAGAACAGAACTTAATAAAAAATCAATAAGGTACTACTAGTAAGAAAGTCTGACTTATCAACCAAAACTTTTCTGATAATCAGAAAAGATATTTGAGTCTTATAGTGTCGACAATTAATATAATCCAGATTAAACATAACAGAGTAAGAAAGTCTAACTTATTAGTCAAAAAATTGCTATAATCAAAAAAGATATCTAAGTCTTATAGTACTGACAATTAATATAATCTAGATTAAACATAACAATATTTAAACTATGTCCCAAAATTACAAGCAAGATCACAGTAATCCATAAAAGCAAGTAAATTAAAGTATTGATCATTAAAAAAAACAAATAAGAAAAGCCAAGGCCTAGAGAAGTTAGGCTTGATTAATGTTCTCCCAATCCTTGACCAGGTACCTAAGATCCTCTTTCCAGTTGTGAACATTGTCTGCACTCTTCCTCATCATTTATTTCTAGACCCTACATATAGTCGAAATGCCCACTCCAAATGTTGTCAAACTTATTGTTCAGAGATGGCACTTTTTTAGTGAGGACCTTGATTTGTTCTTCCAAGTCAGTTTTTACCTTTTTAACATTACTATCCTCAGTAGTAGTTCTATATTGGTCAAAGCTTTAATTTGTTCCTTAGAAGGGTTGTCAACCTTGGGAATATCAACATTAGGCCCAATCACAACTTCAATATAGGCTTCCTAGATCTCTCATTCAACCTCCTATGACTCTTCACCATCCGCTTTTGCTTCAAATTCCTCCTTAGTAGCACAATTCTTAGCTTTCTCCAGAGTTTCTTCAATATCACTTTCATAGGTATTGTCATCATGTTTATCCTGGGCATCATCCCTACTAAATTCCTTGTAATTATTACCATTTTTAAACCTCAACCTTCCTGATCTCCTTTACCCATAGCTAGACTCAATGTGATATCCCTCAGTCCTCACCTTCTTTTCTCCTTCTTCCCCATTAGACCCTTATGTGTCTTGTTTACCCACTTCAAAAATCTCCCTAAGTATTTTTCTTTTCTTTGGTTTGCTAGCTAGGATAGTTTTAGTAGACACATTTTTGTGTTTAGATAAGGCTTCTTCTAGGGTTTGGATTTCCCCCTTAGGTTTTTTTCATTTTTTCTTGGGATTCCTAGTTTCTCTAGTCATAGCAGGAGGAATGCCCAAGAGATTTTCCTGTTCAATTTCTTCAATAACAACTAAGTTCTCAGGAGGCTCTAGAGGGCTCTCTTTACCAGTAAGACACTTACCAAGACTTAGGTGATGAGAGAACACATGGTGGTACAATAAAAATATCAAGCCCTAGTGTATGGGAGAATTATCCTCATTTTTAATACTATTAACTAGAGTAGAATACAATAAAAAAGGGATATCAATCTTTTTACCATGTCTTAGCATATTAAGAAGAGGGAAGTAGTAACCACAGTAAGTGGTAAACTGTCCTTCCAAGATAAAGTAATGCATAACCCATAGGCAAATAATGGAAAAGGGGCTAGGGAGCTCGATCATACCCATTTTTGGATTTAATCTTGATAGGCTTCTCCATGTCCTTGAAAAACTTATGCTTGAATTTGTTGTAGTCAACCATCCCCTTCCTTTTGACCTTCTCCCCTTTGCATTGTAGACCCGTCACCTCGCCAATCAACTA
This sequence comes from Cupressus sempervirens, assembly GCA_028749045.1. Classification (NCBI taxonomy): domain Eukaryota; kingdom Viridiplantae; phylum Streptophyta; class Pinopsida; order Cupressales; family Cupressaceae; genus Cupressus; species Cupressus sempervirens. The sequence continues at coordinate 265,078,027 of CM053784.1, forward strand.
GGGAGTCATGAAAAACTTAATACTACCAATGGTGACCTCACCTCTATACCAGGGGTTGGAAAACTTAGCAAAGAGCATTGAATTATGGGCCTTCATTGTGTCAATGTAATTTCTCATACCCATCCTCACAAACTAATTCCATATTTCCCCATTCTGCAATAGTTTCTCACAACTTCTTGGCTCAACCCTCTTTGAAGGACCCCCCATAATGTAAGCCTTATCAAAAGCCTAATTTTCCTTAAGAATATAAGTATTAAACCTCACTATTCCCTGATTGAAAATGTCTTTTTGCATTATAAATTTCCTCATTAATCCTCATAAGGAAACTAGACAATTTAAGTGTAAGATAATAGAGATTCAATGAGTAGTTTCACAAGTGTTCGTAATGATTTTCTTTCCAAGTGCTTATAATAAAGATAGTACTTGTAACACAAGCTTCCACTTTTATCTAGAAACCCTCAACTTTAAAACTAGAAACTTTCAAGCCCTTGAGATGATAGGGGTTATTATTATAAGTTAAGCCACAATCCCCACTCTATAAATAGGGGATATACTTTTGGTGATTCATTGAGATATTCTTAGCTTTGGAAGTGATAGCAATATTATGTGTCAATATCATAACTTTATAAACCAAAAATTTCATGATTAATATGTGAAAGGTGAATTCTCTAAATTTAGTAAGCCAAACTTTATAGACATAAGTAGTTAGAGAAAAATCTTTATCACCAAATTTTCCACTCAAAACTTTATTGGAATTTCCCATGAATATCCATACACAAAAAAGATTTAGAACCAAAGTCAAGAAAGAGAACCAGTGTTCCTTTTAACTATACTATTGATGGTAGAAGACTACTCTTTTCCATCATAGCTCCTCTTGGAATTAAGCATTCTTTTCTCATTTGAGACAATTGTTTTTAACTCCTCTGGGCATTCAGAATCAGAAATGTTTCTCCAATTTTGAAAATTTAGATGCTAATTAGCCATATAGTCAGCAACTTTATTTCCTTCTTTTAATGTATGGTGGATTCTAACTTGGTGAAAATATTGGAGGCATCTTTAACAGTCACCCATGAGACTCTGAGTGTGTTAAGGGAAAATTTCCTTTAGAAGAATATCAACAATGACTTTTGAGTCCCTTTCCATTTCTATATTAAAAACTCTATAATCCTTTAATAATTTTACTCCATATCAGATAGCAACTCCCTCAACATATTTCTTAGAGTTAATTCCAAGGTTCTTAGCAAATCCCATAAAGGGTAACTTTTATATGTCTTATGATACCACCAATCCTTGATATACTTGGGTTTCCTTTAGAGCATCCAACCACATTACACTTTATCCATTCATCCTCTAGAGGTTTCCATTTACATTACTTTTTTGAACCAGATACTATTCCAATTCAAGTTTATTAAGCTTTGTGTAATATTCCATTTTTGTTTGATTCCTAGGCCCATCAATCCAAGATAGAAAAATCCCTTAGGGAAGCTCGAATTATTGATACTTTTCTTGATTATTCTCTTAGTAAGGGAAAAAATAGGAAGAATTTCCTTCCAAATAACCTAGGCCACAATAGGAAGAATAAGAAGCCAAAGGTTTTTCAGAACTAGGTGGAGCCAAGAGGCTTTAAACTCTATTGAAGAATGAGAAGTTTGATTCAACTAGGCATCACTGTGTTGACCTTGGTCTCCTGCAAAACAAGGGTGGACATAGTTCTATGGTGAATGAGTGGTGAATGAATAACTAGTTAATAGTTTCAACATCTTCTTGCATAAATCATAGCTATTAGCAAAAACAAACTCTCTTTTATTGAGATTATCTAATGTCACGATCTTTTTTATGATAAATCGCCCACCAAAAGAAATTAATCCTAGGGGGGAGGTTAGGGATCCAGACCTCTTTCTAGATTTAGGTATCTTCTTCCACTAGATCAATTGGGGCATGAGGAGACTTGACCAAGAAAAGGCCATTATTGTTATGTTTCCAAATCCAATTTCCCTCCTATATACCATTAAATAGAGAAGGGTCTGGAAGCTAACCTTTTAGAGTGATCACTTCCTCTCTTCTTATACCACCAATCCTCCTTACCCCACTTTGTCTTAACCATTCAATCTTTCCATTTCTCCAAACAATGTAGTTTTCCACTTTAATGCTGATAGTTGTCGTGAGCCAATTCTTAAGGTCTTGGTTGACAAAAAAATCTTAAAGTGAGGTGTTAGTAGCCCAAGAATCAACCTAGAAAAGAGTATTTCTTCCATTACCAATAATTTCCTTGCTTTCTTTCTTGACTATCCCTTTTGATTTTATTAAGTTCTTCCACAAAGCAATGTACCATTAACGAGCAGTCGTTAAGAGGAAGCTTGAGGGACCATTAGCTATGAATTTAGCTCTGATGATCTTCATCCATTCTTTTGAACCTTCTAAAACCGACCAACCCTACTTTGCAATTAAGGCTTTATTCATTTTTCTGAAATTTCTTACCCTCAGCCCCCCTTCCTTCTTAGGTTTACAAACTTGATTTTAGTTAATGCAAACCATTTTTCTTATATCTTCCATTCCAAACCAAAGGAAGATATTTTGGATCATTTCAAGGGCATATTCCACCTTAGTAGACATCCAAGATAATTTCATAAAGTAAATTGGGATACTTTGGAGACATGCTTTAAGTGGAAGAAGTTTCTCTCCTAGACTTAGAAGTTTACCCTTCCACCCAACTAACTTCTTTGGAATTTCTCAATGATGTTATTCTAATAAGAATGACAAGGTTTAAATGTTGAAAGAGGAAGACCAAGATAAGTATTAGGCATAGCAACAATTCTATAGGCAAATAGTCTTGAAATTCTTGACTGGACCTCTCTACTAGTGTTAAAGAAGAATAGTTTACGTTTTTGAGAATTTATATATTGTTTCAAAGTAGTAGCATAATTATTGACCAAGGTTTTCCAAGCCTTAGCTTCTAAGATCAAAGCTTCTCTAAAAAGCATCGTGTCATCCACAAAGTGTTGATGGGTGGAGTGGGGAAGTCTAGAGGCCACTTTGACGCTCAAGATATCATTAGCATGGAAAATTTTAGAAAGGTCTTTTCCAAGAACTTCATATACCTGGATAAAAAGATAAGGAGAAAGGGGGTCTCCTTGCTGCAACCCCTTCCCTCTAGAAAAGAACCCAGTGGGTTTTCCACTAACCTAGACAACATATTTAGTATAGGTCACACAACTCATGATCATTTTATGAAACTTTCCTCTAAACCCAAATTTAGTCAGAACCTTGTCTAAGAAGGACTATTTAACTCTGTCATAAACTTTAGAGATGTCTGATTTGAGTGCCATCATTGCCTTATTATTACCATTCATTGAATGTATAAGTTCATGATTAGTTATAACTGTATCCATAATGTTTTTGCCTCCAACAAACCCTTTATGGTTTTTAGATACCAATTCATCCAACACAGGTTTCGTTCTATTCACCATGACTTCAGCAATAATCTTGTAAGTAGTTTTGCACAGGCTTATAGGCTAGTGGTCATTCACTGAGGACAACTCTCTTGATTTAAGAATTAGGGAAATATAAGTCTTATTGGATAACTCTACCATAACCCCTATTCTAAAGAAATGGAAAACAGCCTTTAAAACATCTTCTCCAACAATATCACAATATTCTTGGAACAAAAAAGGAGGAAACCTATCTGGACCCAGGGACTTGAAAGCATGGAAAGAAAAAGAAGCATCTCTAACTTCTTCTTTATTAACCCAAGTAGTCAACAAACCATTATCTTTATCAGTCAGAGATAGGGGGGTACACCTAAGGAGATAGTTGTGGTCATCCATTCCTTGATCATTAGGCCCATTCTGAAAGAAGAAGTTTTATAACTTTAGTAATGATTTCCTCGTCCTTTTCCTCCTCCCTATTGGAGAAAATTAGGGATCTGAAATTATTTCTACTTCTATGTGTCAAATTAGTTTATGAAAGATTACAATATGTTGTTTAAGCCAATCATGCTTAAACAATTGAACTAGTAGAGGATCTTTGGTGGATGATGTAACAAAGCAACATATCATTAATCTCCCAATCATACTAAATCAATTACATTGCAATCTTTTGATATCTTATACTAATATAAAATTAATATGGTTTAAAGAGCGACTTAATTAAGTCAAAACTTACCTACCTATTAATGGGATTTTAAGTTCAAAGTATGTTATTTAAAACCAAAAATCTAATTATCCCAAATCGATTGACCTAATAAAGGAACTTTAGTGGACAACCCAATAAAATAACACATCATCAATCATCACTAATACTCAATCAACCACACTACAATATGCCTTTGTCTATAAAAACCCTTCAATCCTTCTATAATTTTTTCTATAGAAAAAACAATCACTAACTAAAACTAGAAGAATATCATCAACCAAATATCAACTTTAAACGATTTTATATACATTCTAATCTTTTTTTTTAATATTATTTTTATTATTAAATGTTACCACTTTGATTTATAAATAATTATAAAGTTTAAAATAGAAATTTAAAAATATGTTCAAAGTTCCAAACCATTGTCCTACCTCTTAGTGCCAAAATAAAAGTAAAAGACAATTCAACATAAATTTCTGAAGTATACCAACCAAGAAAAAAAACTTCTAAACTTTTGGAATTTACAATTATCTATTTTTCATTTCACTTGATTGCTTTGTTCAGGAGATGACTGCATTTCAATCGTCTCAGGAAGTGGCAACATCAAAATCAAAGAAGTTATGTGTGGACCAGGGCATGGCATTAGGTATTTATTTAAATTCAAAGAACCCATAATATTATCTTATCCCAAAAAAAAAAAACCGTCTTTAATAGATTTTTTTGTGAAGCAGCATAGGAAGCATTGGAAAGGATAACAGTGCAGGATATGTATCAGGAGTATTGGTGGAGGATACAACACTTACAGGCACCACCAATGGCCTCCGCATTAAAACATGGCAGGTTATAATATGTCATCTTCCATTGTTATATCTTAATGCTTCTAATCAACAAATATATATTTTTTTCTACTTATTCTCACTTCTTATATGATGTGCAATTTCTTCTCAACTTCATATGTGAATGATTTTATTGCTTTGTACAGGGCGGTTCAGGATTCGTACATGGAATTCGCTTCCGAAATATTCTGATGAACAGTGTTGCCAATCCCATTATCATCAATCAATTTTACTGCGACTCATCAACCCCATGTAAAAATCAGGTATAGAAATCACAATCTATAAAAAGTTTCTCTATTTTAAAGTATTTTTTTGATTAAATATTATATAGAAATCATATTTTATAATCTTTATATTGGTTCTTATGAAGCCAAAATGTATTAAACACCTAAAAATGATTTTTTTCAAATTGTTTTGTTATTTTCGATTACAAAATATGTAAATCATAAAGATCAAATGTTGAATTTCAGTAAAATTTATCATAGTGTTTTCAATTTTTTGAGTTTTGATGAGGGTGCATTTTGTCTTGAACTTAGCCGCATCCCCTTATGAAATATGGGTTCTTGTAAACTTTTATTTATGAAACATGAGTCTGTTTTATTCATTCTTATGAAAGATGAGTTCCCTCATGTAATATGGGTCTGCTCTATTCATTCTGATAAGAAATGGGTTCTTGTGAAGGGCTACTCACTAAACATAGGTCAACGAGTTTGACTTGTAAACTACACAGTTGAATATTGACAGTAATATCACAATTTGATTTGATCATGAAATTATTTATCTTTTTTAGCTCTTTCTGATCTTAAGTATAAATTATAGTAATTGTTCCTTCTCAACTCTTTTTCATGATAAGTAACATAATGTAATCTTGATCATTTTTTCTTTTAGCTCTTTCTTATTATGATGATGGATTATGTACGCATTATAATCATGATAATAGATTATAAAATATGATCCTAAACATTAATAAAATATTCTCCCACCTTCAATCAATAAATTTGAAATTTCTATCATCTTTTACTTTATTATATTAAATTATATCCTTTTGTCTTTTAACTCTTTCTTATCTTAAGATCACAGTCTGTAATGTTGATGATAGAATACACAGTGAGATCTTAACATTCCAGTGGAAAAAATAATTTTATAGATATCATGACAATAAATATGGGTTATAATCTTCACTATAAATCATAAAAGTGATTCTAAACGTTCTAATCTAAAGATGATAATAATGAATATTATAGGTTGTGGCAAATCTCATATTATTATTAATTGATATGGAATTGGCAGACATTTGCTGTACGAGTGAGTGAAGTGATGTACGAGAACGTGAAAGGCACGTCGACGACTCAGCATGCAATGCAATTTGCATGCAGTGATAGCATTGCATGTGATAATATCTTTCTGTCCAACGTTGACATTCGAAGAGATAGCGGAGATAGTGCAGATTTATACTGCAACAATGCCATTGGCTATGGAATTGGCTCCGTTAATCCCTCTGCAGATTGCTTGTTCTCTCAAACCCAAGATGACCAACACATCCATTCCATCTTAGATTGCTCTGCACTCTCTTGTTTCCTCTGATTCAAGAATGTATATGATAGAATAAATAATACTTGCACCAGCCCAAACTAATCCAAAGTCTGCTCTGTTGATGCATTGAAAGGAGGGGCTTTGTTTATTTGTTTTAAATTGTAACTAATGAGCCTTACAACTTGATCCAGTTGTTATGTTTGTGAGTGAAATGGTTTTGGAAAAATTGTGTATAGAAGATTTTTGAATTTATTTATTTTTTATTTGGCAATGTAAAAGGATTTGGAAGATTAGGAATTTTAAGGTTTGAAAAGAATAGGTTGAATTTAAATTGTTTATTGTTTTTTTTTTTTTTTTAAGTTTGGGGATTCAAATATTATAAATAGCTTTTTTTCTTTGTTTTTAGAAAAAAAAAAAGTGTGATTTGATGTTGGAATCAATTTTGTTTAAGTTTAAAATTTAAAGGGAGTACAATCTTTTGATGGTGATGTAAAAAGAAAAACACTTATTGTCATGATGGCCTTTTCAAATTTGTGGTACGTGGGTGACAGGGTTGAGTGGGCCTTCTATGGTGCATGGATATATAATGATGATTTTAAAATGGGTTATCTTTTCAATATGTATGTTAATCCTACTTCATTATGATAAGGGCATGTTTGAAACCCATAACAAGATATGGAGTGATTTTTTACAATCTCAAGGATGAGACATTCCAATTTTTGAAGTTCTTTTAAATATCATTTATTTCACACCTATGGAAGGGATATGAAGTGGCAAGTGGGGAATATAACTTACTCCTTTTTCACTCACGATAAAACCAAGTGTTACCACAATATTAAAGCTCTTAACATCATTGTGATTTACTCTCATTTGAGAAGTCAAAAATTTTGAAAGATTTGATGGTTGATCTTGGAGATGACAGGGCCATTAGAAAGGATAAACTGCCTAAACTTATTTGTGTGAAGGAGGTTTGATTCCTTTTATGGAATGCATAGAGGGTCATGATGAAAGGGTCTCTAGTCAATTTGTCAATTCTTGGAAGGACCGATGGGTAACTATTAATGGAATCTCGTTTGAAGTTGGTGAGGAATTCATTGTGAATGTCATTGGTATTTCCCTAGAAGGAAAGAATTAAAGGAAATAGGCAAAGGTTGTAAATGAAGCAAGTTTGAGGAATTTTTTTAATCACATGAGGTACTTAAATTCTTTCATGGTGGGTTTCTGAGTGAGCAACTTCTACAACCTTGGGACATGGCTTTGCTATTCCCTCTGCAAAGTGCTTTCTCTCTCATGAAATCCAGGATGACCAATACATCCATTTCGTCTTAGATTTCTATAAACTCTCTTGTTTCCTCAAATTTCACCATGATCAACATGGAGGAAATGCCCATGCAAACATGTATATGATAGAAAAAATAATACTTCTACCAGCCCCCAACTAATTTGGAAAGCCTTCTCTATTGATGCATTGAAAGGAGAGGCTTGGTTTATTTGTTTAAAATATAACTAATGAGAGCTACAACTTGATCCTAAGCAAAATGATTTTGGAAAAATTGGGTATAGAAGATTTTTGAAAAAAAATTTGGGTAATGGTAAAGGATTTGGGAAGATTGCAGATCTTAACATTTGGAAAGAATAGGTTGAAATTTAAATAGATTTTATTTGAAATTTGGAGATTTAGATAAAAAAATCATTATAAATAGATTTTTGTAAGATCTTAGGAGAAGAATAGTATGGTTTGATAAAGGGATCAATTTTATTTAAGTTTAGAATTTAAGTAGAAAATTGTGTGTTTTGATTTGTGAACAATTTTATTTTTATAAATTTATTTGAGTAAAATTTAGTCAATGGGCCTCTTATATGAGAGGTCTTGGGTTCAAATCTACTTAATCTTAATAAATTTACAAATAATTAATGACAAAAAATAATAATAATTAATGTTAGCTTTGGCCTATTACCCATCAAAAAAGTTAAAAATTAGTCAATGGGCCCTTGGTCTACTGTTGAAGTTGAATGGTTGAAAAAGAGCTTGCCAAGGATCAAGTTTTTCTGAGTGCAAGACTTTGACACCATAAGGAATGGGGTTGGGATCATGCCTTGGGTGATTTTGATGACATGAATGCCCCTCAGCCCTAAGCCAAAGAACTTTCAGGCACAAGTGGGCCCGTATTGAGTTCCTAAATCATTTAAGTGGTGGCACTAGTTGGTAGCTTACAGGCCTTGCGTCTTCCCTGGGCTATCTCATAGGTCTGAACCCTCCATTAAAAACAAAAGTGTAAAATTTAATGATCACTTTATAAAAAGTTTATAAGGGTTTTTTTTATTTAAATTTATCTTTTATTCAAGATGTTTTAATTTTTTTAATCTAAAATCATTTAATTTTTTGAAGAATAGTATATAGAAGTATTATGTACTAAATTATTTAGCTGCAAGATTAATGTTAATAATCATATTTTTCTCACCGTTTGATATCTATCTATCAATCAATATGTTCGTCTAACTTTGCATCGTCTATTTCAGTGTCAACTTTAGAACTATATAAAGGGAAATTAGAATATGATTAAATCTATATATAAAGTACCTCAAAATGATTGCAAATTGTTTGTAGCTTAATGCATAACCCATTTTTAGATTGAGACAAACATTTAACAATAAGTCTATTCTTGCTAGTTCAAATCTAGATGTGTTATATATTCAAACATATGTAGAGCCTCTATGCTTTTGGCATCTAATCTTGGTCTCTAACTATCAATTTTATCTATAGAATAAGATTTAATTTTATGTATATATTATTTTAAAATAGGTTACAAATTTGCAATGAAAATATTATGATAATTTTATACTGCCAAATAAGCAATAAACTAGATGGAAATGGGTTATAAAATAAACATGAAAGTTCCATCAATAAAGAATTAACTAATGAGAATCGTCTCAACAAATAATCAATGAACTAGACTTACTATCCTTCATCTTAGGCACTAGATATATAGGCATGAGAGAAAATACAAGTACACATATTTACAAAATATGAAACTTCTACTTTCAACCTATAATAATATCTACCTTTTAAAAGATCTTCTCTATCTTATAAAAGATTTCACTTAATTTTTTCCTTTAACATTTTTTTATATGTTGAAAATCAAATAATAACTTACAAATTATCATAATTATATTCAAAACTTTCAGCAACGCTAGATTGATAATTACAAATTTTCAATAAATAATTAAATATGATGAATGAAGAATCAAAATATGGACTCAACGATTATAATAAGCATGTAAAATGACTTCACAATATTTAAGATGCTACAAAATCAATAAATCTAAATTGCAAGAGATATAGTTAGTGCACAATCAACAAAGATTCAAGTGGCTTTTTTAAATGTGACATGGTAGAATTTAGAAATACAATGACTCTAGGTAGGTTAAGGATCTATTGAATAATATGATTGAAATTCAATATGAAATTGATAAACCACATAAATATTCTAAGCATAATAGAAAACAACTATGATAAATAAATTGAATGAATAATAATATTTAATCAATAAATAGAAAAATTGAGATTATATAAGAATATTTTTTATGTGTCTAATTTTTTCAAAAAGATTTGATGATTGATATTGCTCAAGTACGACTTGCTGAGATGTACATTTAATGATAATGCACAATAGATAAACATAATTGAATAATTGAAAAAAAAAGGAAAGGAAGAAGATGGATGAGAGAAATGGAATGAAAAAGGAAACTAAAAAGAAATAAATGAGATGAGTGGGGAAAATTAATGGAAGAGAAATGTGATGATAAGAAAAAAAACATGCAAATGATAAGATTTTATATGTTTTTAACTACTTGTACTATCGAATTGAGCCTATTATGGAAATGATATGAACTCATTTAGACATGGACGAGCCAAATGAATCAACATGCCAGTTGTAAAGAGCCCTAATTCACATGAAACTCAATGTCCTTGATGATATTAGACAATCATGTCCTATGATGAGTAATCATACGAATAAGAAATAATCCACAACTAGAAAAAAGTCCACATATCTCATACTTACATTTGTAATCAAAGACATTCCAGAGATAAAATCTCTTATTAGAGAGATCAAGTAAAAAGATAAAAGACATGTCACCAAAACATTTATAACTTTACAATTTTAGGAATCGTAAGTACACAATAATATGGATCATGTTCACCAAAATTATATTTAGAGTTAAAATAGTTTTCAGACAATAAGAAATAGATTATTTGACCTTCATTTCTTGCTTGTTCACCATGAAGATGTGTGACTACTTCTTTGATGAAATCAATAGTTGTATTATTTCCTATTCTTAGAACACACAAATTATGCCCATCATACATATCAACTAATTTTGAAAAGATTAATTATTTAGATAATGTTTGATCTTCATTCTAAATTGGATATATAGAATGAAGATTACTATCAATAACTACATCTACTTTAACACTTGCATCAAGTAGTGAAAAATGCATTTGATCAAGTCATTTCCTAGAAGCTATGAAGAATTAACAACTACAACTTCTTCAACAATTTCATATTATTTAGTGCAAAAAATATCTTATCTTAATTTCCTAGATGTAATGATTAAAAAATACTATTACCTAAATTATCAAAGCTTCTTCAACCCTTGTATTTTTTAGTGCATTTGGAATAAAGATCAAATGTTGTAGATACCAAGTCAATATCTCAAAAATTGGTTGAGATGTGTGATGGGCATAATCTGTGTGTTCCAAGAATGGACAATAATACAATTTTTGGCCAAATGAAAAAAGTAGTTGCAGATCTTCGTGGCCAAGATGTAAAGAATAAAGATTAAATAATCTATGTCAAGTGCCTAAGAATTATTAGTCCCTGCTTATTTATAGGCAGGGTACTAATGTTTTTTTTTTTACCCCCCCTCCCTATTCATTTTTTACAACAATTACTCTATTTCTAAAGTTATTCTTAAAGTTCAACAAACTTTCTATTTTAAAATTAATTTATGTTGATTTATTACCTTTTTCTAATTGGTCCATTACATTTTTGGTGGGGTTTATTTTATTTTTACATTTCAAAAAATACAATATTTTCTAACATGCATTAATGAATTCATTAATTGCGCTCTATCTTTTACATATTTGTGACAACTTCATTATTAATTACAACTTTATCTTTTGTATATTTGTCACAAGTTCATTAGAGTCATAAAATAATTAAAACTTTATCTTTTAAATATTTGTCACAAGTTGATTAGATTTATTAATAAAAAATCATGTTTTTATCTTTCACAACAAAAATAATGTCTTATCAATATTAATATCAAAATTTTTAGTTTTGAATATAGTATTTAAAAATGTTAATTTATTTTGTATTATTTTAAATTTTGGTTTTATATAAATCAATAATTACTAAATTTGATTTTTTATTAAAATATATTATTGCTATTAAGAATTGTATTGCTTTATATATATAAACTTTACTAAAAATCTTAAATTTCTTAGTTAAAACTCTATTCATTCAAATCTCGCAATTTTACAATACATTACATTATGTTGTATATTTGTAGACAATGTGTAGTCGCCACATTATTCTATAAAATTAAAATTTAAAATATTAACTAAAAATCTAAAGTAAATTTGCTAAAATTTATAAATTCTCTTTTCAAAACCATAATTTTAACAAATATTACGTCCAATTTGCTTCCCTAGATGCAGGGACTCCAGCTCTCAAAGAGCTCTTGTTTCATATATAAATATAATTTTGGAGGACATGATATGACCCACATTATTGTACTTACAATTCCTACTACTGTAAAATCATAAACCCACATTACCACAAAACATATTCTTGGTATCTCTAAAAAAAGCTTAAAATACTTTTGTATAGAAACATGAACATCAATTTCAGTGCAAAATAAATATTTAATGAGAATTTCAAGTCATTTACCTGTCTATGCCCCATAGTCTGATTTTTATCAACAAGAGAATAAGTAGGTCGTCAATCAACAAGATATAACGAGAAAGGCACATACTTTAACCCAAAGCCAATTTTCAAGCTTTGCACTACTCAACATTTATAGTCTTTCCATGAAAGTCTCACTCATCCTCTCTACCACTCAATTTGTTTTGTGGAGTATATGGAATTGCTTTCTCCTAGAAAATTTTCCACATGCTTATAATAGTCATCAATTACCATTGACAAACACTTACCACCATTATCCACACTTTAAAACTTTACTTTTCTATCTATTTGTTTCTCAACAAGAATTTTAGATTATTTTAAAATAGAAAAATAACATGTTTTTCTTTTGAAAATTAAATCTATAAACTTATAAATAATCATCAACAAAGAAAAAAAAGTGGGGAGATTTTCCAATAGATGGTATATCTACAGGAGCAAAGACACCAATATGAATTATCTCAAAAACTTGATTAGCTTTAGTACTTATAGATTTAAATGATATTCTATGTTGCTTAAATATCACAAAGATCAAAATAAATAGACTAACTAAACAACCACCAACCATATTTTTATTTGTCAATATTTTGAAACCCTTCCACCAATATGATTGATTGTTTTGGTGCCACAACTTACATGATGCATAGTTATTACCTACATTAATAGAGTTACAAAACCTATATAAGTATCAAGTCTAAGTAGGGTACTACACCTATCATTCCTATAGCTATAGAACCAAAATATGTCTAATTTAATTGCAACCACTCTTTTCAAAAGTAATGTATGCACCCTCAAATTTTAGATTAAAAAATAAATTTCTAACTAAACTATGGAAATGCAACACATTTTTTTAGGGTTCTAAGTCTTTCATCATCAAAAATCATTGTTATCTCTCATGGGCTTACAATTTTTTTATTATTTTTGAGGAAAAATTCACCACCATGATGAGAAAAATATACTCAAAATCAATCCTTATGAGGAGTTGTGGTAGGATGCACCTTTATTCTATTTACCAATAGTGAGATCATAAGTCGCATTCTAAAAAATAATAAAAGCATTAGTAACTTCATCACCATAGGATTTGTCCATAGAGGAAGCATAATCATTTTACACTCCCATTTAAGATGCCTCGTGCTTTTGTCTACAATTCCAATACCTTAATCTACTCTTACTAGGTGTATTAGACAATACCTTGGACTTACCACAATATAAGTAGATTTGTCCTTTTCACCCTTTCTCTACAATGTACACTAATTTAAATGATAAAAGAAATGTTATTTTTATTACTTATTAACCAACCCATTCAATAGCTTGGAATCTCTTTTTTTTTTTTAATTAGAGTACATTTTGTTAATTAAATTAGTATCAAACTTCTAAGAATTATGTTTTCTATGAAGTTAATAAAATCTAAAAAAATGCATATATATATATATATATATATATATATATATATATAATACACACACACGCACACACATTCTATTTCCCTTATCTTCTTTTCAACTCCTATCTTCCTATGGCACTTTCTATCTCTTAACAAATACTCTCTCTCTCTCTCTCTCTCTCTCTCTCTCTCTCTCTCTCTCTCTCTCTATTGTCTCTATTCACTCTATATATTTGTCTCTTCCATGTTTCTATATATCCCTTTTTTTTGCCTCTCTTTATTTGGCTCCCTCCTTTTTCACCTTCTTCCTCATCTTCCTCTTGATCACTATCCTTATCTTCATCTCAATCTTGTAGGATATATAATAGGAAGAAGAATAGAGAAAAATAAAGCACAGATACTAATATACAAAAGACAATAATTTTACACATTAACACATCTTTATTCATATTGCAGATCACAAATTAAATTTGTGCAAGCTACATGCATATTTTCTATTTTGGAACTTGCAATCTTGAAAGGAATTACAATATTTTAAATCCAATAGATTTTCTTATGATAAAACACATTTTAGAAAAGCTACATATAATGGAAATCTAGAGTTCACTTCTACTTTAAAAAGTTTGAGGAATATACTAACTGTTCTATATTGCATGCAATTACAGTGGGAATGAATAGTTTTATTTTCTAAATGGGTGGTGGAAACCAAACAACTAAACCATAGAATTTATTGATTGTAGAGGTAAATAATCAACTACATGTTGTCAAGGAGAGATTGAAGTTGGTAAAATTGAAGTTTCATGATTGATGGGAAGAATCAATCTTTGTACTCCCCCTTGATGCCAAGACTCACAATTCAGTCTAAGAAGTCTCAATCATACCCATGCACCTCATAGTGAAAATCTTATGTCACTAGTCTCATAGAAATTGTTTATTAATTTCTCTCTTTCATGAGAGATCGTGAGTGATGCAGTGAGAATCTGAGAGTACCCCTACCAGAGGTAATCTAGATCCATGGAAATAACCACACGGTGGAAACACAACAACAATGTAAGATCTGATACCAAATTCTCATGACTTTATTCATAAAATAATTGTTTACATGCAATATGCCTAACTATAAGGCCTTCCAAGTTAGGTCCAAATATAATAGCAATTACAAAATAGTTCTGCAAGATCCCTCAAGATCCAACTTAACATTAGCTAGTCCAAATCCATGCTCTAGCAAAAACCTCTAAGGAATATCTCAACTTGTGCTCGCAAGCCCGCCAAGAAATCTCCTTATTTCCTAAGCCTTAGCAACTAGCCCCTCTCAAAATTTTCTCTTCTTCCACATCCTCTTCTCCAAGCTAAATGATTCTCTTAAGACTTCACAAGACACCCCTACTTATACCCAACTAAGTGATAGGTCAGCAGCCCAATACAAATTAAACTAAACTATTACATTAAATGCCCATGTAAACCACAAGTCAGCTGTAGCACAAATTAAATACATATAACAAAAATATATTCCAAAGTTGGCTCACACTATAGAAAACTCAGGCACCACAGAGACCTAGACATGACCAGGTGTCAAAAACCTCCAACGAGTATCAACAACTCTCTCAAGCATAATTGAGCCCTTCATCAACCAAGCCAACTCAGGCAACACTACTGCCAATTTCCCAATGCAAATGAAGCCACAGTATACATTGAGCTCCACCTTTGGTGATCAAGTCCCTTCAATGACTGAGCTACTCACTACAACTAGCATCACTGAGCTCCCAGTGCATGCAAAGTGCCTTCAATAATTGAGTACCCCCTCCTTCTTTGACCGAGTCACATATCTTTCTTTGAAAAAGTTCCCCAACTCTAAAGCCAAACCACACCATCCTGTAGGATTGCCAACAAGCCTAGGATGCTCCTACATTAGACACCCCAGGTTCAAAATGATGTTCTTAATAATTGGGTGAACATCTTCTAGGATTCAATAGATAAATCCCAAATTGGTTCTTTGCATACATATCTCCAAGCCCTCAACTTGTACACTCTTTCCCTTGATCTTCTTCTACTTCTTCACATCTATCCTCAATGTTCCATAGGTATGCCTTCCAAACTGATCTCTAACCCTCTCATAATCCTTCAATTCAACTTGACTGCCAATACTCAAGTTCCTTCTACCGAGCTCTTCATTCTACAAAGGAATCAGGGAATGCTTCCTGCCACCTTTCACAATTGAAAACTCTTTCTTGACACAATCATGCATATCCCTGCCATCAAACTGCCAAGGTCTACCAAGAAAAAAATGACAACTATTCATGTCTATAGTATCACATAACACTTGATCCTTATATTGCCCAATCTAGAAATCAAAAAGGCATTGCTCCCTCACTTCCAAAGCATGCTCACCTTGCAACTAGCCAATCTGGATGTCTCGTTCTTTTCAAACCAAGTTTTTGAACCATCTCCTCAGCAAAAAGGTTGTTAGTACTACCATCATCCATAATCACCTTGCAGACTTTACCACTAGATTTACAAAAAGTCCTGAACAAACTAGTCCTCTAACAAGATTTTGTTGTCCCCTAACTAATTGGTACTTGTCAAACTAGTAAACTCTCTCCTTTCTCAAGTTCACTGGTAGAGTTTTCAGCCTCATTCACAATAGTACTTCTTCTATCACCAACCTTAGTAAATTCATAAGATTTGTGTCTTGCTTCACCAAATCTATAGCAAGTACCCTTAAACTCGCCTCTACCTATCCTTCTCTTATGATCAAAAAGTTTTGGTTCATCTTTTGCACTTGGTTTAGCCTTTGTTGAGTAGTCCTACTTCTCCTTCCCTCTAGAATTAACTTGAGTTTTCCTCTTCAACTGATCTTTTTCCTTTAGGCCACACTGATAAGCATCCTCAACCAAATCAATCTTCAACATGCCAACCACTATAGAAGAATATTGATGAAACCTATCATGGAACAATCATTATATTGTCACTGATGTTGAACCTACTACTTACTAGTGAGACAATTGCTAATTTGGTATGAATGCTATCATTTGATTGATCATTGAAGAGGATTTGAAAAGAAAGGATAACAAGAGTACCTAGAGAAAGGTTGAGCTATACAATATATAAAAGGAGTACTAAGACCATGTAAGACTTTGACGATATAGTGTATTGTATATCTACTTCAAGATATAATGAAAGGATAATCAAGCAAAGAAAAAAAAAAGACTAAGAAAAGAAATGTGTCTGCCAAGCCTAATCGAGACAATAATGGAAGCTGAGCAAGTTAGTGTAGGCTGAGCAGAAAGTTAGTTAAAGTCAAGCAAAGGAAATTCAGTATGTGCCAAGAAAAGAAAAATCTAGTAGGTGTCGAGAAAAGGAAGTTTAGTGTGTGCTAAGAACTAGTAAGACTTAGTATATGCTAAGCAACCTCGTGTTGACTAAGCATCATAAGATAGTTATTGTTGTGCAAACAACATATTATTGCCGAGTGCTAGTAAAATGATTTTGATTGAAGATTTGACAAATCTGAGCTAACAAAGTTGATTTCTTGAATTTTATGAAGAGTGTGGAAGATAAGTATGATGAGCTAGTGGCATAGAATTCAAGATAAACCATTTGAAGATGAATTTGAAGAGGATTGTAAGAGAATTTTTTAGAGGGAACAAAGTGGAAAAGAGGGTAGATTTGATGAATTTGACCTAACCCTAAGATGGAAAATTTTGGTTAAGCAAAAAAAAGATCTAAATTATCTATTTATGGAGATATCAGTCTTGAAGCAAAGTGTCATAGTGAAAATCAAAGAGAGACAAGGATTCTTGTGGTGATGCTGCATTTGGTGGCCAAAGGAATGAACTTGCAGTTGGCATAGTAAGCAAGAAGGATTAAGGAGGTGAAGGCTTGAAGGGTGAAAAAGTTGTAAGAGACAAAAGATATTGAATGCCAAGTAGAATGGAGAACTGAATAAGAGATCTGTAATCTACAAGTGAGTTGTTTTGTTATCAGATCTATTCCTATTATAACTTTCTAATAGCTATATTAGTACAGATAAATCCTTTGGATCAAGGTTGACCTAACAGTCATGAGTAAATACTTTAACAGGGTGACATTCTAATGGAATATTCTAAATTCCTCTAACAAGGCTTACTTCTAATAGGGTGATTGAAATCCTTTAATCAAGGTTGCATTTAATAGTGTGCATTGTAACCTTTAATGGGGTTGGCTCCTCACAAAGTTCACTTTAGAAGAGTGAAAATTGGTAGCATATTATTGATGGTTTTTCCCAAATTGGGTTTCCACATAAAATCCTTGTGTCAAATTGTGTGAATAATTTTGTGGTATTTCATGTTTACATTTATGTACAGTTTATTTGACCTAAGACAATAATATAATATGGTTTGAGATATTAGATGATCAATGCATGCACATGTATTTGTTATGTACTAAAAAGTTTTATCTATACATTTGGACCTTAGATAACTAATTCACCCCCTCTCAATTATTCTAAAGTACTCCAACAATTGGTATCAGAGCATTTGGTGCTTGTGAATGATTTTTTTTGAAGGTACTTAAAGCTAAAGATCAAGATGTATAGAAAGGAGGTGCCCAAGTTAAGCAAGGAAAACTTTCCTACATGGAAAACTTTGATGAAGCTGCATGTAGGAGGTCTTGGAGATTATGTGTAGGGAACTATCACCACTAAATATGTTGCAGTAGTTAGAGCCCCACATGTTGAACAACTCAAGAAAAAGAAAGAACACAATCAAGAAATGTTTGAGATTGCATCTTCCCTGAGCTATTCAAAGTTTGAAGAAATCAAAACATGTACCACTTCTAAAGGAATGTGGGATACCTTACAAAAGATCTATGGAGGAGACAAGAAGTTGAGAGCCAAACAAGAAACTCAAAGAGGAAAATTTTATGAAATGAGAATGCAAGAAGGTGATACTATAGTCTAGTATTGTGCAAGAATCAAAGATGTTGTAAATACAATCAGAGATGTTGTAAATACAATCAGAGGAGCAAATGGAGTTATTGAAGATGAGACTATGATCAACAAATTGTTAAGAACCTTGTTGCCTATCTATGCTATTAGAATTTTTTCTATACAAGAACTGAGGTGTACTCCTGGTAGTGATCTGACCCTTGAAGGATTGGTTGGTAGACTCACTACATTTGAACTTTCAAATTTTGAAAATTTCAAATATAAGAATATTGATTTTTCTTTCAAAACTAAGATAACACTGAAAGAACATAAAGGAAAGAAAAAGGTCAAGCATGTTGGTAGTGATAGTACACAAATGAGGAAGATCTCAAAGAATTGGAAGCACTCTTGGCTAGGAGAGTTCACAGAAGCAAAGGAAAATACAAAGTTAAGTTACCCATCATATGTTTTAATTATAATGAAATTGGTCATATTTCAGCAAGGTGTCCTGAGAAGAAAAACAATAGAAATGAACACAAATTCAAAGGTAGAAAATGAGGGTAACAAAGGCTATAAAGGCAAGGGAAAGAAAGCTTGTAACCTTGCTAAAGAAGAATTAGATGGCCATAATGATGAAATTGTGTATGTTTCTAGAAAGATCATTCAGATGAAGATGAGGCAACTACATTAGTATCTTATGTACCAAAGGTGAAAGATGGATCATTGACAATGGATGTTCTCATCACATGACTGGTGGCAAAAGTAAGCTCATAACCCTTGAACATTATAATAGAAATAGTTTTAGATTTGGTAATGATGCACCCTATATAGTGAAAGGTAAAGGATCAAGAAGATTGACAAACAAGATCATGTGTGACAATGCTTACTATGTAGAAGGACTTAACTATAATTTGTTGAGTGTGTCATAATTGAATAGTTCAAGATACAAAGTTGAATTTGAACATAGGAAAGATAAGATCTATGATGTTGATGGAGAACTCATTAGAGTGGATATTAGACTAGAGGTAATCTATTTTATCTTGATAGGAATGAAGCTACTTGTCTTGTTGTACAATTTGATGATGTGTGGCTATGGAACAAAATATATATCATGTAAATTTTTACAACTTGGTTAGTATCAATGAGATGAAAAGAGTTAGAGGTTTTCCAAAAATCAAGAAACCCAATAATGTGATTTCCAAACAATGTCAATTAGGCAAGATGACAAAGTCTAGTTTTGAGAGTAAGACTCATACTTTAAAATAAATTTTGGAATTAGTTCATATTGATCTATGTGGATCAATTGATGTGCAAAGATACAAAGGTGAGAGGTATTTTTGTCTATTTGTTGATGATTACTCAAGAATGATGACAATTATGTTTTTGAGAGAAAAATCTGACGCCTTTCAAATGTTTAAGTGGTATCTAGCAAAAGTTGAAAAGGAAACCGGTAAAAGCTTGAAATGCCTGAGATCTGACAGAGGTGGAGAGTTTACATCAAATTAATTCAATAACTTCTACAATGATAGAGGAACCAAGAGACAAACTTTTGCATCTAGGACCCCTCCACAAAATGGGGTAGCTAAAAGGAAGAACATATATGTGATGGATTGTGCTAGAACACTGATAATGGAGAAGAATGTTGCTTTAAAATACTGGAGAAAAGCTATCAACACAACTATCTATACCTTGAACTAAGTACAAGTCAAGAAAGGTACAAATTTCACACTTTATGAATTATAGTATGGATACTCACCCAATGTCAAATATTTTAAGGTATTTGGAAGCAAGTGTTACATTCTTAAGGACAACAAAAATGGTATACTTGATGCAAAAAGTCAAGAAGGTATATTCCTAGGTTATTCCACAAGAAATAAAGCTTATAAGTGTTTAAATCCTAACACTAACAAAGTTGTGGAAAGTGCAAATGTAAAATTTGATGAATATGCATAAATACATGAAGAAGAACAAAATAAGGAACCTGAGAATCAAAAAAAAATTGTGTACTACTATGAAGGCATGTTTGTTGATGCTGATGATATTGTAGCTACTGATCAACAAGAGTTAGTGACTATTGAGTCACATACAATGGATGTCAAGTTGCATTTAGGAGTTGAGATACAATCAAAAGTTGAGCTGCATTCTAATGCTGAGATCAGATTGCATGAGTGTATTGCCGAGTTACCTAATAGAGAAGTACATAGTGAACTTGAGATTGAACTTCATGAACGACCTATTGTTGAAAGAAGAAAAAATTCAAGATTATTAAAATATGTCAAAAGAAATCATCCTACAAAATAGGTTGGGCTAGTGACAAGGAATAGATTAAGGAATGAGAAATGTTTTTTAAGCATACATGAACCTAAATCAGTGAAGGATGCATTAGAGAATGAAGACTAGAGTCAAGTCATGAAAGAAGAAATTGATTAGATTAAGGAGAGAAAAATTTGGACACTAGTACCTAGACCAGAGAAAAAGAATGTTATTGGAACCAAGTGGGTGTATACAAATAAATTGGATGAGAATGGTGAAGTAACAAGGAATAAGGCAAAGTCTAATAAGAAGGGTTCTAAAGGAAAAGTCTGATACCTGGATTTTGGCCAATTGTCACTATACTATCTCTTGGCCTTTAGTTCTTTGTAGTGTGTCTCTTCATGGGGTTTCAGGATCCCAGTCAAAACCTATTTTGTGGTTGTAGTGTTCTATTTTATTTGTATTGCCACAAAGGTCACATTTTTTTTGGTGACTTGTTTCACCTTCAATGGTTGTTTCATATAGGGTTTTAGGTACCCTTCAAAACCTATTTGGGGTTTGAGGTGCCTGCTCAAAACCTATTTGTGTGGCTGAAGAGTATTGTGTTATCTATGATGCCACCTTGGTCATTGTGTCTTGTTCGGTAACTTGTTTCACCTTAGGTTTGATGTTTTGTTTGGTTTGGGATTTCTTGAAATTTGTTTGATTTGTAAAGGGTTTTAGGCTCCCTTCAAAACCTATTTTTCTTATCAAAAAAAACAAATAAGGCAAGATTAGTCTGCAAAGGTTATGCACAAGAAGAGGGAATTAACTATGGAGAGACATTTTCCCCAGATACATTAGAAGAAGTAAGAACTTTATTTGCTTATTATTCTTATAAAGGATTCAAATTTTATCAAATGGATGTTAAGTCAGCATTTCTGAATGGTATACTAGAAGAGGAAGTTTATTTTGAACAACTTGAAGGATTTTTTGATCCAAACAATAAGAACATGGTGTTTAAACTGCACAAAGTTTTATATGGCTCAAAGCAAGCTCCTAGAGCATGGTATGAAAGATTACATAACTATCTTGTGAAGATTGGTTTTGAGAAGATTGATGACAAAAAAAAATATGTACTTGAAGATAGAAGGAGGTAAAGGAATTTTACTAGTTGAAATATTTGTTGATGAAATCAGATTTGGAGGACAAAATGCATTTTGTAAGACATTTGCAAATGAAATGATGAAAGAATTTGAGATGTCTATGTTTGGAGAAATAAAGTTCTTTGTTGGATTACAAGTTTATCAGATGAAATATGGTATTTACATTACTTAGTCCAAGTATGTAAAGGAAATCTTGAAATTTTTTGGTATGGAGGATTCAAAACTAGTTAGTACTCCTATGATGACATGATATAAACTATCCAAAACCAATGATTCTACTTAAGTAAATCAAACATTGTACATGTTTATGATTGCAAAGTTGTAATATGTAGTTCACAAAAGACCTGGCATTGCACTACCTGTTGGGATTGTTGTAAGATTTTTTGAAAATACTAAGGAGAATCACTTAATGGTTTTTAAAAAGATTATGAGATACTTAAAAGGTACATAAGACTATGGTCTATACTACAAGAAAATGACAAATTTGAATTTAGAGCCTATACAAATGTTGATTGGGCTAGAAACATTGATGAAATAAAAAGTACAAGTGGTGGAGCATTTTTCTTAGGAAAAATATTGGTTACCTGGACTATTAAGAAACAAAATTGCATTTCATAATCTATTGTTGAAGCTGAATATGTGGTTGCTACAATGAATTGCACAAATATGGTGTGGATCAAATAGTTACTCAAAGGAATGAAGGAAGAAATCACTAAACCTATGGTAATTTACTATGACAATACAAGTTTTATAAACATAATTAAACACCATGTGGTACATACAAAGACAAAGCACATTGCAATCAAGCATTATAACTTGAGAGAGATTGTTCAAGACAAATAAGTGAGAATGGAATATGTGAATACAAAGGAACAAATAGTTGATATATTCACAAAGGCTTTACCTAAGGAAGAAGGAAGAGTATTGCCCTACATGAACTGAGTTGAACGGCCTACTTTACAACTTGATGCAGTGGATCTTACTTTAGGAACTGCCTAAAGTAAGGAAGCAACTGAAATAAAAGATTTATGGTCACATGCAAGGTAACAGAGAGATTTGCATTACCAAGTATGAGGGTGAATTAGTACCAAATTAGAGAAAGATGTGAAAGATAAAGAGGAAAAGTTACATTAAATATCTAAAGAAGAAGAGAGATTGTAGCCCATAGAGAAGAAGGAAAGATACTGACAGAGTGAGAGATTTCAATGCACGATATTGAGTTTCTTTTTGGTATTGTTGATTGTATTGGTTTGCAAGGGAGATTATTGAAGAAGATTGTTGAAGTATAGAAATAAGGAATATTGATGAAACCTATAATGGAACAACCATTATTTTGTCACTAATGTCAAACCTACTACTTGCTAATGAGGCAATTGCTAATTTGTTCTGAATAGTATCATTTGATTTATTGATGAAGAGGACTTGAAAAGAAAGGATAACAAGAGTACCTAGAGAAAGGTTGAGTTATATGGTGTATAAAAGGAGCACTAAGGCCAAGTAAGACTTTGATGATATAGTGTATTGTTCATCTAATTAAGGCTACAATGAAGTATACTTGAAAAAAGATAAGAAGAAGACTAAGAAAAGAAATGTGTCTACCAAGCTTGACCAAGAGAAAATAGTGGAAGCTAAGCAAGTTAGTACAAGCCAAGCAGAAGGTTAGTTGAAGCTGAGTGAAGGAAATTTAGTATGTGTTGAGTGAAGGAAGTTTAGTTTGTGTTGAGCACTAGTAATACTTATTGTATGTAGAGTAACCTAGGGTTGACCAAGAATCAAAAGATAATTATTGCAAAGCAAAAAACATGTTATTATCGAGTGCTAGTAAAATGAGTGTGATCGATGATTTGACGAATCTGAGCCTACAAAGTTGATTTCTTGAATTGTGTGAACTATGTGGAAGATAAGTGTGATGAGATAGTGGCACAAAATTCAAGTTAAACCATTTGAAGATGAATTTGAAGAGGATTGTAAGAGATGTTTCTAGAGGGAACAAAATGGAAAAGAGGGTAGATTTGATGAATCTGACCTAATCCTCAGATGGACAAATGTGGTTAAGAAAAAAAGATCTAAATTCTCTATTTGAGGAGATAATAGGCCAAAAGAAAAGTGTCATAGTGCAAACCAGAGAAAGAATATGAGCCTTGTGGTGGTGCTTCATTTGGTAGCCAAAGGAATGAACCTATAGTTGGCATACTAAGAAAGAAGGCTTAATGAGGTGAAGGCTTGAAGGGTGAACAAGCTATTAGAGACGAAGGAGATTGAATGAAAAGTAGAATGGAGAATTGAATAAGAGATCTATAATCTGCAATTGAATTGTTTTGTTATCAAATCAAGTCTTACTATTACTTTCTAACAACTATATTAGCCTAGATAAATCCTTTGGATTAAGGTTGACCTAACAGTCATGAGGAAATCCTTTAATAGGGTGACATTCTAATGGAATTTTCTAAATTCCTCTAACAAGGCTCACTCATAACATGTTGATTGAAATCCTTTAGTCAAGGTCACATTTAATAGTGTGCATCATAACCTTTAATAGGGTTGGCTCCTTCCAAACCTCACTTTAGAAGAGTGAAAATTAGTAGCATGTTATTGGTGGTTTTTCCCAAATTGGATTTCCACATAAAATCTTTGTGTAAAATTGTGTGAATAACTTTTTGGTATTTCATGTTTACATTTATGCAAAGTTCATTTGACTTAGGACACTAATATACTATGGTTGAGATATTGGATGATCAATGCATGCACATGTATTTGTTAAGTACTGAAAAGTTTTATCTATACATTTGGACCTTGGAAAATCGATTTGCCCCCTCTCAATTATTCTAAATCATTCCAACAACCTCATCTTTGATATTGAATCTCAAACCATTAATGTACCAAGCTACCTTCTCCTTTGACAATTCTCTATGTCCAAACCAAATAGTCATCTTGTAGAACTCCTCGGTATAATCATTCACACTTATATCTTTCTATTTCAAATTATGCAACCTCTTGAAGAACTCAAGTTCATAATCAGCGGGAATGAACTTAGCCTTCAACTTAGTTACCATAAACCTCCATCTAGTGATCTTCATTTCACCTTCCTCATCTTTGTCTCTTTGTAGATCTTCCCACCAAAGAGCACTATATCCTTTTAACTTAGTTTATGCCAACCTTACTCTGAGTGGATCCTCAATATCCTCAAGCTCAAAGTAGTCTTCTAATTCACCAATATTATCAATCAAATCTTCTTGATTCAAAGTACCTAAAGAATTAGAAACCTCCATCTTATACTTCAACTTCAACTGAGATCCAAGTCTAGAAAACTGACCAACCCTATTTCCCATAAGCATCTTCAAACGATTAGTTCTATCCTCACCACTCAATCTAGTAGCTTCAAAGTCTTCAACAACCTCCTCATAGCCATCTTCAATACCCACAAGTTGAGGTACACCACCCATAGCACTTATGATCTCAACTATCATATCACTCTTCATTAGTGTCATCTTAGATCTGAATTTTGCTTTAATCTTCTCCATGATCCTTTCTTCTACAACATCACTAAGATCATCAATCACCATAGGGTCCAATCTTGTTGGAGGCATCTTACAAGATCCTTGAAAAACCAAGCAATAAATCCTCAATTCTAGAAGATCAATCAACTCCACAAGATCAACATTCTCTTCTAGCCTTCACCCAAGTCCTAGTGCAAACTGCCTCAACTTTGATGCTTAGTCTACACACTCAAGAACAACTAAGCTTTGATACCACTTGATGTAGAAAGAATCTAAGAGTATCACTACTGGAGGTAATTTAGATCCCTACAAATAACCACACAATGAGAACTCAACAACAATGCCAGATCTTATACCAATTCTAAAGACATTATTCATAAAATAATTGTTTACATGAAATATGTCTAGCTATAAGGCCTTCTGGGTTAAGGCCAAATACAATAGCAATTATAAAATAGTTCTAAAAGATACCTCAAGATCCAACTCAACACTAACTAGTCCAAATCCACACTTTGGTAGAAACCTCCAAGGAAGATCTCAACATGTGCTTGCAAGCCCACTAAGAAATCTCCTTACTTCTCAAGCCTTGGCTACTAGCCCTTCTCAAAATTTTCTCTTCTGCCACATCCTCTTCTCCAAGATGGATGATTCTCTTTAGACTCCACAAGACACCCCTAATCATACCCAACTAAGCCACAGGTCAGCCTAGCCCAATAAAAATTAAAATAAACCTTTACACATATAATAAAATTAAATTGCAAGGTTGGCTCACACTATAGACAACTCAAGCACCACAAAAACCAAGACATGACCGAGTGTTAGAAACCACCACCGAGCATCAAAAACTCTCTCGAGAATAACCAAGCTCTTCATCAACTGAGCTAACTTGGGGAAATTTATTGTTGAGTTCTCAATGAAAACTAAACCATAGTATATGTTGAGTCCCTTCAATGTCCAAGCTACTCATTGCAACCAGCATCACTGAGCTCCTAGTGTATGTTGAGTGCCTTCAATAACCTAGTACCTCCTTCTTTGACCAAGTCACACATGTTTCTTTGACTGAGCTCCCCAACTCCAAATCCAAACCACACCATCCTACAGGATTGCCAACAAGCCTAGGATGCTCCTACATCAACGAGGCCCAATATTGTTCACCACAATCTCTTTTTCATCATTTATTTTCACTATGGCTCTTCAACACACAAATTCTAGAAGGATGAAGATCCCAACATTTATCCTCAAAATATCCTTCCCTCTAAAAATGAAAATAGTGCACTCATTCAAATGATTTCACTGAACTTTTCATACTAGCAACATCAGATTTATCACTAGAAACATTAGATCTCTTTCTTTTTCCAAATCCCAGGCCTTCAAATTTTGGCCTCTGAATAGGTTGGATGGGCTCCTTCATGCCTTTCCTATTCTTTTAAAATCCACTTCCTTTAATTCATATTTTCTTCATAATCTTCAAACCAATGTTAATTTTAAAACATTCATTGTTATCATCATAACAATTTTCATCTATACTTGCAAATGTCTACTTAACTTCATCTATACATGCCTAAACAAGAGAACAAACAAAATATTTTTTGCTACAAGAGACATCAAAAATTGATTCCTTTAATTTCAACATTTCTTTATCTTTCTCCAAAACTTTTATTTTTTGACATGAATTGCCATTCTTCTTCTTTACTTCATCAAAGAAGATTAATTTTTGTTTCAACTCATATTTTTTCTTTCTATATATCTCTAATTCTTTCCAAAGACTTTCTATTTTACACAACAATCCATCTCTCCTTTCTAAACTTTTTGAAATATTCTAATAATTTAGAGTTGCACTTCTCTAATATTTTAAATCCATCTTTGAAACAATATTTCTCACAAATCAAAAATTTTCATTATCTTTCTTTACTTTCTTTCCTATCCTCCCCATTGAAATTAATAGAAAGCTTACCCAGATAAATTACCTCTGTCGATTGTTCTTGAACTTCACATAATAGAAGTCCTTTAATCTCTATAAATCATCTACCTTCCTTTGACAAATCAATCTTTCCAATCATTAGATATGAATTCACTTTCACACCATCCTATAAACCCCTCTATGATCTAAAAAATCTAGCCCAAGCTTGGTCTTCTTAACAAATAATTTTTGGATCCTCGATAATTTCCTAATAACATTTACATAATCTTTATCTTCTTGTTCCAATGATTGCCCAAAATTCGCTTCAATTCTGATGGCTTGTTCTTCTTTCGACATCTTGTTCAACTTATTTCTACAAATACACTAATTTCAATGCCAAAGATCATGTTGACACTCTGATACCAATTGTAGGATCTAGAAAAGGAAAAAGAATAGAGAAAAATAGAACATACATAGTAATATACAAAAGACAATAATTTACACATAACACATCTTTATTCAAATTGTAGATCACAAATTACATTTGTGCATGATGCATACATATTTTCTATTATGTAGCTTTCATTCTTGAAAGGAATTACAACAATTTAAATTCAACATAATCTCCTATGATAAAGCACATTTGTGAAAATCTACAATGGAAATCTAGAGTTCACTTCTATTAACCTCAATTTGAGGAATATACTAACTATTCTTTATTGCATGCAATTATAATGGGAGTGAGTAGTTTAATTTTCTAAATGGATGGTGGAAACTAAACAACTAAACTACAAAACTAATTAATTATAGGAGATAATTAATGAATTGCATGTTCTCAAGGAGAGATTGAAGGTGATGAAATTGAAGTTTCATGATGTATCAATCGTCATACTCTCCCTTGATGCTAAGAATCAAAATTCAATATAAAAAGAGTCAATTGGATCCATGCACCTCATAGTACAACTCTTCTATCACTAATCTTCTAGACTCGCATGGTACTTCTACTAAAATTCAACAATTTATTTATTAATCTCTCTTTCATGAGAGATCAAAAGGCTTGGTCCTCCCCTCCTTTCTCTAAAATAGAGAAGATGCATGACACGTCCATATGCTAATTAGAACAACTAGTCATCAACTAATTTACTCAAAAATTAGAACCTTGATCAAGTGCTCTCGCTTCTAGAATACAAACTTTGAAGTTTATACAACCTTGCCAACATCTTTGTGACCTTTTACCAATGGGATCTAGCAATCAATCCATAATCAACCTGCATACATTTTTTCTTAGATTGTTCATCAAAATATCTATTCTAGCATCTCATTATGACTCTTCAACCCACAAAGTCTAAAAGGGTGAAGATACCAAAATTTATCCTCAAAATTCCCTTCCATGTGATAATGAAAACAATGCACTCTTTCAACTAATTTCTCTAAACTTTTCATACTAGCAACACCAGAGCTATCAGTAGCAACATTAGATCTCTCTCTCTCTCTCTCTTTTCCCAAATCCTAGGCCTTTAGATTTTCACCTCCAAATGAACTGGATGGGCTCCTTTATGCTTTTCCCATTCTTTCCAAACTCACTTCCTATAAATCAAATTTTTTGCATAATCTTTAGACCAATATTATTTATAAAACATCCACTATTATCATCATAATAATTTCCATCTATACTTGCAATGTCTTCTTACCTTTATCTTTACCTATCTGAGCAAGAGAACAAACCAAATCTTTTGTGCAACAAGAGATATCACAAACTAATTCCTATTATTTCAACACTTCTCTCTTTTTCCAAAACTTTTTTTTTTCTTCCCAAATCGGCATTCTCATTCTTGACTTCATCAAACGAGATTAAGATTTCTCTCAACTCATCATTTTCCTTTCTAAATTTTTGTAAGCTTTTCTCAAGAGTTCCTATTTTACTCAAATATCCATATCTCTCCCTTTCTAAACTTTTTTGAAATCTTCTAATAATTTGGAGTAGCACTTCTCTAATTTTTAAAATTTCTCTCAAACAATCTTTCTCACAAATCAAAATTTCATTATCTTTCTTTACTTTCTTGCCTATCTTCCCCATTGAAATACATAGAAATCTTACATAGATAAATTACCTCAATTATTTGTTCTTGAACTTCACAAAATATAATTCCTTTGATCTCTATAAATCATCAACCATCCTTGTACAAATCAATCTTTCCAATCGTTAAATATGAATTCACTTTCACACTATTGGTGTTTTGAAACACTACAATTTCAAATTATCCGAATGAGAAAAAGATACATCTAGGGGTAGTTATTTCCCATCTTCAACATACCCTTTTAGACATCAGGCCAACTATAGGGCTAGACCCTTCTTCTACTTTAGGCTCTACAAAACCTAGGTGGGTGAACCTCATATTCACTTATATGGTACTAGTGTTAAAACACACACTTGAATCTAACCAAGTAGATAAAACCCTTAATCTTCTAACACTTATGCAGAGATCTTAGACATGGAATAGCTAATAATATGGCCAAATAAATTGCTAAGCTTTAAAGTGAGGGTATCACATTTCAGTTCTCCAACATTTAAAGGAAAAATATTTGATTAATGATGTTGATTTTAGCAAAACATGACATGAACAACATAACACACTAATCCTATACTTGATCAGTGCCTTATCTATTGGAAAATCTCACAAAATACTAACAAACATCTCTAAAATTCATTGACATATCCCATACATCGGGACTCCCTGATCTATCTATTCACCTTGTAAATCAAACATCTGCATCTTTCTAAACCTCATACTCAACCTATCCCTTCATGAGATCTACAATCCTATGATGATGAATCATGCATTTACATAACTCCTTGAGACATAAGCAAAATAAATCAACATATACAACCAACAGATTGCAACTAAGTTTCATATCCTTTGTTTACAAAACACAAAAGATCACAACAACATGAATGGGAGACAAGATATCATAATGTAGATTAACTTGCTTCTACATTTTCATTCATTTCTTTGAAACAAATACAATAAGATGCATGAAAACGAAATGTAAAACTACCTAACAGATCAGAACTATTTGTATTTTTATTTCTTTCTATTCCTTACAAGAGAAATTGTCGAAGAATGTGGTATTACAGTGATGAAAACACATCAAAACTGGAACCCATGGTCTCAAAGTGAAAACTGTCAACCCTTTAAATGGATGACAAAGAGAAAGATATAGAAGAAGAATGGAATCTTGGATTTGATCTAGAAGTGACATGTGTCCACTTGAAATTCCATTCTTTGTTGTTGTAGAGCATGTCTCATCTTTCTACCCATAAAATCTAATTTGATTTTCATCATTATTTTGTAACAAACCCAAAATATCTCTTCCTCAATGATGAAAACCCTTCTAATACTAAAATATCTAAAATGCATCATAAAATTCTAATGATACCTCAATTCAACTAATTTGGATGTGACAAAACTTGCCCATAACTAAATTCTTATTACCTTTTACATTCACTCAGCTCACCATTTCACTAGAAGTCAAACATATACTGCTCCAACTAAATGAAACTAAAAATTGGGCACCTAAGACAAATCCTTGCATAACTCGAACTAGTGGCCTTTTATGCAAAAGAAACTCCAGAAATAGAAAGTTCATTCTCTCCCAATTCTGTTGATATATAGTAGTGCCATACTTTCTTACTGGAAACAGTTAGAATCTTAATTTGAAAATTGAGCTCCTATCAAGGCTTTGAAATTGCATTTTCGCATATATTTGACTTTTTATAAGTCTAAACTATAGAATATTAAAAAAATTATTTTAAACTGACCCTACACATTTAGAAAAAGGAAGACAATAAAAAATATTATTTCTTAACCCTATTTGATTTTTCCCTCCCTTTTCATTTGGGTCAAACATGTTTGACTAAGCTATGATACATGCAATGTCTCTAATTTTCCTATTTCCTACGTAGTCACTTGACACCCACCACCTAGGTGCTACGTGTCACTGCCTCATTATTCCTTTATTCTGCCATGTGGCTGCCAGATTATCCTACCATGTCATTGGTCACTATGTCGCATGACGAGTTAGCAATGTGCCACATCATCGTGACATAGCAATGTTGCTACATGTGACCCCTCAATCTACATTAGCATCTACTTAGTAGTGCCACATCACTACCCTATCATCGTGCCACATTAGCTTGCCACATCATTGGTTGCTATGTCGCATGATGAGTCAGCACTTTTCTATTTCATCGTGACATAGTGACATCATGACACGTGGCATTGTCTGCCACCTTAACACCTCAGGAAGCATGCCAAGTCTAGAAGCCTCTGCCACATATCAGTCGCCATACTGCCACTTGTCATCATTTAGGTGTCTTGTGTCATGATTCAGCTGGTTACTAGATGTCATGTCATTGCCACATCATTACACATGTTATTCAAAAATTTCTTTGTCATCTGCCAAATTGGCTAGGGTCCCACTGCACTTACACTTCAATGTCTAAAAGCACATTACTTTTGACACTACACCTTTGAGCCTCCACATATAAAATGGGTATAAAATAAAATTACCCCATCAATGGGGGATAACTGTTTTAGGTGCCATTTTACCCTTGGACCTCTTTGTCTGGCTATTCATCATAGATTGAACCAAGATGGAGGTCAAATGATGATCATTCCATATACCAATGTCACTATTGGGAGGAAATCTATAGGCCATAATCATAAGAAAGCTTGTGGAAGTTTAGGCTTATTACAAAATAAAATGTCAAACTTTTGCATATGGCTGAGGGCAGTAAGAAACTAGTTGTAAGGTGCCTCCTTGCATGTAATTATTAAATATAAATTTCTCTGTTAAATCTGTTGTAGGAGATTAGAACAGATATGAAGTAATATTTTATGTTGTGAATGTCCTAATGAAATTGAGAGTAGTTGATAAATCCATGTTTTAATACTCAGTGATTTGAGAACTACTACATTATCCTGACTATTTAAACATTAAAATTTCACTAATGATGATATGAGGCATTTTCACCTGATGATAAGGGTGTTGAT
This sequence comes from Cupressus sempervirens, assembly GCA_028749045.1. Lineage (NCBI taxonomy): Eukaryota > Viridiplantae > Streptophyta > Pinopsida > Cupressales > Cupressaceae > Cupressus > Cupressus sempervirens. Next base: position 265,110,629 of record CM053784.1, read on the forward strand.
TTTGATACCTCGATGATTAAGTTTTATGCTTTAGATAATTTAGTATTCTTTAATTGGTGATGTTATGATGTTTAGGTATATGCATGCCTAACGATGATTATACTAGTACTTAATCTAAATTAATGAATAATTTATATGTTATATTGACTATGTGATTACTAATGATTAAATGTGAGTAGAAACAAATTAAATAGTTAATTATATAAAAAATTCATATTTTGATTTATGTAACTATCCAGATAAGTTTTGAATATATATATATATATACATGCATGTGATTTTCTTGAGCTATTGATGTGTGCAATGAGTGTGCAGGATATTTTAGCCAAAAAATTTAACGGAGAAATGGAACTGAACCCTATGTACCTATTGTGGAAACCAGGGTTGAGTCTAACAAAAGATACAAACCTTGTCGTTCGTATTTTTATTTGTATTCTGAGATGTATGAATGTATCATTTTGTAATCAATAAGTGTTAATGTGTTTGTAACAATGATTTTTTAGTGTCACTTGACACTTGTAAATTGTACATGCATTCTAGCATGATAGTTAGGGTTAATCGAGTAACCTAAAGATCTAAGTTAGACTAGGTTAGTGACCTTTTTGCTAATCAATTAGTAATCAAGGTTAATTACCCTAATTAGGATTAGTGGGTAATCTACATTTTTGAAGGTTATTAAAAAGTCCTAAAATTTTCTAGCTTTTGATAGGTCCGAAATTAATCCTAAAGGCCAAAAATCATGAAATCTAAGTACCTAAGGGGTATGGGTATGGGTTGGGGGCATTTTTCACCCTCATAGCCCCTTTTGTTGACTTTTATGGTCACTCAAAAACCCCATTTTTGCTTTACTGCGAAAATTGAATGTTTACATCATGAGTTGGGTAACTTTAACTCCACCTTGAGGTTAGCCTTATGTCTAGTTGAGTTAGACGACTCTAGAACTTTTAGGCAAGTGGGGGAGTTATTTCTTTTAGACGTGGTTGAGTTTAGAATCTTATTTAGAGGCAGATTTGAGAGGGTTTGAGTGTTCACCCAACCTCTAGTTTTAGAGTGGAATTCAGGATTGAAGGAGAAGAAGAAGGAAGGGAATGCTCATCTTAGATTGTTCAATTGTCATAACCCAATTTTGAAGGTAGGAATCCCTCCGCTCATGTTGTTCATGTTTTGTTGCATGCTTAAGTTATTCTATTTACATATGTATGTTTGTGTGTGTGTTGAATATGTTGGGAGGGATTGCAATAGGTTTTCTTAAATGTTTTCCTTTGTATTTTGCTTTGAATTTCAAAGGGATTGTATGAGTTCTATTGGCATTACTCACCCTTAGATAGGGCAGAAGTGGCCATGTACAGGGGGAGGTCTTTAGTTGGACTCCGACAATGTAGAGTCTCTTCTCAAGACGAGAAGAGGGAGAGAGGGTAGGGTGTTATGGGCCCCTACATTTGAGTTTTGGAATGTAAGAATGGAAGAACAAAATTTCTTGAGTTGTTAGCCCCAAAAGCACACCTATTATAGTGTTGTGTCTGACATCTCCTATTGGAAGAATCCACCTTCTCCCTAGTCTGGTTCAATTTTGAACCTATTGTGCAAACCCATAATGGGAGTGAATGTTTGATTTTTTATTCATGCTATGATTGGTTGTCTCCCAGTCAATTTTCATTCTCTCCATGATCACCATGATGTATTGCAATATTTATAATGGATCCCTTGTTAAGGGCCAAGAAGGAAATTCAAAATGGTTAATGGATTTTAGTTATGTTGGATGATTTCTCATCGGGATTGAAATCCTATGTAAAAACATTATTATAAACTTATTGTTTCTGATTAGATAAATAGGTTTTACAAGGACCCTAAAACCCAAGAGTTAAAACATTAATAAGGCTGAAAATAAGCGTGAAAAGCCCAGCCAAAAGAGTTCAAGTTCAAAGGCTGATAATAAGCACAAGGCCTAGCTGAAAACCAAAGAACATAGAAAAGACTAGGAACAAAAACAACAAGAACCAACAAAGGCAAAAGCCCTGAAAAAAATCCAAAAAAGGCACAAATAAAAACAAAAGAATAGGCAGTGGATTAGTCCTCATTCTATCTCTCCAGCTCTTGCATGACCTGAGCAACCTCATAGGCCATTTGGTTCTCCTCAGCCTCATGTTGGTGCGCCCTTTGATCCTCCTAGTCCTGACCATTGTTGATGTTGTCCTTTGCAGGGTCGACCACCAGTCTAGCTTTTTCCTTGTCTTTTCCTTCCTCATCTTCCTTCATAACTCTGTCTTTGATCCAACCAGTTAAAGATATGATGTTGTTGTTAATGGAGCTTACTAGTGAAATCATTTGGTTTGAGAGATTATGATTGTAGATCTTGAGTTTGTCAATCCTTCTCTCTGCCAGACTAAGCCTCTCACCGTGGCCATCTCTATTATTAGAATCCGCTCCATTGCTGTATTCCTCCATATGACCCACTTGCTCTTTGACCTCCTCCAGCTCATGGAAAAGCCACTTGATTGATTTGAAGTTATCAATCATACTGTTGCGGGCATTGTTCAAGAGGTTCATCCCAATTTCCCTTGCTTTATCTAAAATAGCCACAATTGTCGAGTCTATGAGTTCTTCAAGCTGCGACCCTTCTTGGTTTTCCACAAGGACCTGTGGGTTCATGGCCTCTCTAAAAATGCCCATTTTTGAGGTCCTAACATTAAATTTTTTCCAAGCTTTCCTCCCATATTTAACCTGCACCTCCCCTCCCTCGGTCTTAGAATCCATTTTTTGCTCCTCGGGTTGGGCTTGAATATGGATAGAAGAAAGAGGCAGCAAAGACATATCTAGTTCTTACTGCATTCTCTCATCCTCCAGACCCTCCCTCTTGCATTTCTTCCCTCCCCGATCTTCCTTATTTTCCTCTTGCATCTCCTTTTCCTCCTCTTTTGTCTCCACATCCTCCTCATCATCACTATCAACCTTCTCATCCTTCACAGGTTGCTTCTGCCCATAAACCCTAGGGCTTTTCCTATAAGGGGTTATGGAAGAAGGTGAATTCTTGACTTGATGGGTGACTTTTTTACCAGTAGAAGAAATCCTGCCATCCTCAGAGCTTAAGCTTTGAATATCATCTGAGTCTAAAGAGAAGTTGGAACTTCTAGAGCTCAAATTCTCAGTCTGAGGGGGGGCATTGCTTATTGTCTGAGCCTTAAAGTGCTCATAAATAAGCAGCAAGAGCCCCTCATGCAGAGTAGGTTTATCATTGGGCTTCTTTTTGAAGCTATCCATTGCCTTGCTCATGGAAGTTAACAAGTAAAAAGGAAAAGAAATTTTATAGCTGTGCCAAAAATGATTCAAAAGAACAAAGTGGTGGGTATGAGCTCGATCAAACCTAGGGTCCAGAGTAATATACTTGATTACAGCTCTTAGAACATACCTCCATAGTTTGTTCATAGTATCAGGAACATAGTACATGTCAATCTTCTTCAAGGCTTTCAGTTCCTTCGCATCCTTCACAAAATCCCACACAACGTTACCCAAGAGCTTCTTGTCCCTAAAGAACTTAAAACCCTCAATTAAGATTTCAAAAATGGTCAATATCACCTCCTCGGCGATCATGAAAGAAACCTCGTTCACCTTTACTCTGCCATTCTTCCATGATCCAACCATACTATTGGTCACCTCTTGATAAAATCCATGCAATTTTGTAATGTATCTGGTAATCTCGCCCTGATCCAACTGCTCCCAAATTTTTTCCCTGCTCCTCCATTTCTCTATTTCACCCACTAGCTCCTTTTTGCACCTTTTACCTACCATATCTGCACTCTGCACACCCTCAATTCTCATATGCACCTTGCACTATAACTGATAGAAACCTTTGTGTATGAGCAGAATGCAGAAAGAATTAACCTTTCTATTGCTCCTATGACAAATGCAAAAAATGACCCACAAAGCATGTCGAATAGTCTGTAATAAATTACAACAATTACAATTTCCCATGCTACCTTTTTGGGAAATACCCTTTCCCCTTAATCCATTCATGCTCATAATTACACATTGATCTTCTTCGTACTTCCTTGGATCTTGTCTAGTTCAATCATGCTTTTGACATCTACCAGCAAAAAATTTCTCGGATGCCATGCCATTATTTGGTTTGTGTTGACCCCTATATTAGCAAACCTGTCGGCTATCGGGTTAGCTTCCCAAAATATATGAGTGGCGTGGACTCTACTGAATTTAGTAAGAATCTCACGAGTCTCATCAATAAGATTTGCAATCAACCATCATGGCTAAGAGTTGCCTTTAATACATTTTATAATGTTGTTTGAATCCCCTTCAAGCCAAAGGCTAGTAACTCTGATTTCAAAAGCCAGTTTGACAACATTACACATAGCATTTGCTTCCACAAAGTGGTTGGTTTGAAATCCCAGTGGGAGGGAAAAAGCTGCAATACCATCTTCATTTTCGTTCCTTATTATGCCTCCACTTCCCAAGGAGCCAAGATTTCCCTTGGAAGCTCCGTTTAAGTTGGCTTTATGCCATCCTTCCAGGGGGAGAAGCCATTTGGCTTCCTGCCTTTTCGTCTTATTGTCTATTGCCTTCTCCTTTTTTCTACCACCTAATTATATATCTCCCCCTTTCCTCACTAAATAGTTTTCCTTAATGTTAGAAAATATTTTCTTCCCTATCACTATAGTCGACTCCTCTTCATTTGTGAAAATTCTATTGTTTCTCTCCTTCCAAATGCTCCAACAGAAATAAGGCAAGATCCAGGAGCTTAATTCCTAAAGATCAGACCTATTGAACATGCATTTACATTGATAGAAGAGATCTAGAAGGTTAAAAGGCACACACCAGCTAAAGCCCAAGTCCTGGGTAAGGAAAACCCAAACCTCCTTGGAGAAGGAGCAATGAATGAATAAATGATTACCAGTCTCTATTTGATCTTTACATAACACACATCTGCTGAGCATAATATGACCTCTTTTAATGAGGTTATCCTAGGTGAGGATTTTTTCTTGTAGAGCCAGCCAATAGAACATATTAATTTTTGGAGTGACGCTAGGGAGCCAAGCCCTCGACCAAGGAGGAACCTCATTTAATCTCCAAAGGGATGAATACCCAGAGGTAGCAGTATATAGCCCATTGGCATTATCTCCCCAGACTAATTCATCCCTACTGTTATTTAGGGCCATAGAGTTTAGCATTATCATAATAGGATTAAGATCTTCAGATATGACAAAAAGGTCTATCCATCCCTAGTTGTTCCTATAGTTACTAACTTTCTGCCCAAAATGGTTGATGCAGTCATTCATCCAGACCTCATAGCTGGGGATGTTCATAAGAGGGCCCTGAATAAGCTAGCTATTAGCCCAGAACTAGATATCCTCCTCATTTCCCAATTTCCAAGAGACTCTAGAATTTGCTAGGTCCATGGCTTTTAAAAAACCATTCCAAACAGCGGATCCTCTTGGGATATCTTCACTAAAGAGGGTAAATTGTTTAGAGGGCCTCTTTATGTACTTGTTTACCAAAATATCTCTCCATTCCCCTGTGCTGCTGAAGATACGCCATATTTCTTAGCCAAAAGAGCCTTGTTGAGGTGAGTTAGCTTCATGATGCCAAGACCTCCATTTTTCTTTGGGAGGTAGACCTTTTCCCAAGCAACTAGGGGATACCTTTTATTCCTTTCAACCCCCATCCATAAGAAGTCTCTCTAAATTTTTTCCATCCTCTCAAAAAATTTCACAGGGATCACAAAAAGGCTCAAAGCATAAATAGGCAAGTTCTGAAGGGTGGATTTAACTAGTTGGCATTTTCCAGCTTGGCTTAGAGAGGCCACTTTCCAACCAACTAGCTTCTTATTGAATATGTCCATAATGTTGTTCCAGAAAGAATCAGGAGGATTCATGCCCAAAGGGAGCCCAAGATAGGCAGAGGGAAGCTTCCCCACACTACATCCTAGAATTTTGGAGATTTTCTTCTATCTATCCTTAGGAGTGTTGATAAACAAAACAGAACTCTTGTCCCAGTTGATGAGCTATCCCGACCCTCTGGAGTAGGTATCCAAGATGTCTTTCATTGCTTTTGCCTCCTTAACAGAAGCCTCCCCTCCCATTATAGTATCATCAACAAATTTCTGATGCGTAAAAGGGGCACTTTTAGAAGAAGGTTTAATACCTTTGATTAAATCCCTTCATTCTTATTCATCTCAATAAGTCTACCTATGCATTCTGCCAAGATTATGAAGAGAATAGGTAAAAGAGGATCCCCCTAATGAAGACCACGAGAAGGTTTGAAAAAATTAGAGGGGGATCCATTAACTAAAATAGCAAGTGAGGAAGTAGTTACTAGCTGGAAAATTAGCTTGCATGTTTTGTCATCAAACCCAAAAGCCTTAAGCACCATATCCAGGAAAGACCAGTCAACCCGGTCATAGGCTTTTGATAGATCTAGTTTAAGTAACATCCCTTCCCTTTTTCCAACTTCCATAGAGTGAATCACTTCATGCACCATCATTATCAAGTCTAAAATTTGTCTACTCAGGACAAAACTAGTCTGCTACTAAGATATTATCAAAGGGAGGAGCTTGAGAAACTTGGAAGTAAGTACCTTCGAAATGATCTCGTAAAAAGAATTGCATAGGCTAATTGGTCTAAACTTGTCCAAGGAATTGGCTCCAAGAACTTTAGGAATGAGAACTAAAAAAGTAGATTTAATCTCCTTTGAAATGCTTTTGGCCCCAAAGAATTCCTGAATAGCCTTCACCACATCCTTCATCAAAATTGGCCAAAACAATTGGAAAATGAAAGTAGGGAAACCATCAGGGCTAGGAGATTTATCAGCCGATAGAGAGAAGAGAGCTTCTCTAACTTCCAAATCAGAGGGAATGGCCTAAAGCAGTTTATTATGTTGAGGATGGATGATCTGAGGGGTACAAGAAACAATGTCATCCTGATCCACTTTGGAAAGCATAGGATCCCAAGACAACAAGGAGGAGAAGAAAGAAACAGTTTCAATTGAGATTTCATCATCCTTGGTCAGCATACCATGTCCTTTCTTTAAGCCTGTGATTCTATTATTAGCGTGATGTTTTAGAGTAGTAAGATAAAAAAAACTTTGTAGTCTGGTCTCCCTCTTTGAGCTAGTTAACCCTTGATCTTTGTCTCCGGAGCTTCTCCTCTTTACTGATAATAATGTGTAATTCTGAAAGGATAGATAGCTCAACCTCCCTGTTTAACTTGGCATACCCATCCTCTTGAATAGAGGCTTGGATAGAAGAAATATTGTCAGATAGGACTTCCTTCTCAAAGAATATGTGGCCAAAATCAAACTTGTTCCAAGCTTTAACCATTCTTTTAGCATTGCTAAGTTTTCTAGCTACCCTGTACATAGTTGTGCCTTCCACATCAGTACTCAACCAGAGCTTTATCTTTTCTAAAAGATCAGGGTGGGAAGTCCACATTTTTTTCAAAACAAAAAGGGGGAGGCCTTTTGGCGCCTATAGGAACAACCGAAAGGGTAATAGGGGAGTGGTCAGAACCCACTCTGGGCAAAAGAGCTAATTTGCAAGAGGAAGACTACATCCAGTTGGGAGCGATAAGAACTCTATCTAGTCTAACCTAAATACAGTCCTGACCAATGTGTTTATTTGACCAAGGCACCTCCCATGAGGTCCAAATCTAGAAAAGCTAGACCATTAATGAAGTTTGATAGGTCATGTTTACTTTCCCAATCTGGAGGTAGACCTCCCTTCTTCTCCTCATCAAACAAAGGTGTTTTAAAGTCACCCATGATAATTCCTTTCTTTAAATTGCTACTCTACACTAGACTTCAAGCTCTAGTCCAGTAATTCTTTCTTTCTCTCTTATTGTTGGGAGCATATAAATTCAGCAAGAACCAGCAATCATTAGAAGGCATATGAAAAAATTTACACAAAAGAATATTACCTTCATTGTAAGAAAATTCCATTCTAAAATTTTTGGTATTAAAAAGGGTCAGTAGACCCCTAGAGGCACCATCAGAGTTTGAAGCCTCCCTACTCATCAAGTTGCTAAACTTAATCTTCCCCAAAAAGTCCTTTTTCATCTTAGTTTCCTGGATCATCAAGATTTCTGGTCTCTAATCTCTAATCAGGTTCATGATAATTTCTTGTTTATGGGCTCCATTAAGGCCCCTAATATTCCATGATATGATCTTCACATTTAATTCTTGGAACACTCTTGAAGAGTTCTCTAGAGCCCATTCACCAAGCTTATTCTAGTCTCCTCCTCTCTAGCTTCCTTCTCTGATTTTCTACCTCTTTTGGCCATTGAGCCCACATCTGGTTTGCAGCTACTCCTAGTCTCCACCAGAGAGGCCATAGAAGGTTCTCTAACATTTTTCTTCCTGGGCTTTGGGGATAGAAGAACTTCACTCTCCATGCCAAAATTGAATGACCTAGAAGCCTTGAGAACAAACTTTGGGTTTCTTGGAAGATCCTCCCACTGGTCCAGATCCTTCACCAAAACATCCATCTTTCTTGTACGGGTCCCTCCAGCTTTAGAGGAAACAAGATTTTCCTCTAGGTCTTGATAGATTATAATATCCCTATTAACTCTATCCTTCTCCTCCTCAATGGAAGCTAGGTCAAGCCCTCCACAAAAAGTGGAGAACTTAACATCACAGCCTCTTGAATAGCCTGTTGTGGAGCATCCTTGCCTTCTACATCTCCTAAAATCACTTGAGGATCCAACCTTTCCTCAACTAGAGCACCCTCAGTCAGTTGGGGTTGGAAATTAATCATTTGCCACTCCCTAATGACTAGAGAGGAATTCGGGGTTGTCTTCAATAGCACATCCTGAGGAATAGTCTTTCCATTCGTGCCCAGAGGCAAAGTGGAATTAGAAGGTTGCATTTGATTTACCTTCTTTGAACCTTCTTCAACCTTCTCATTTGTTGAAAGAGGACCCTTCTGGCCCTGGTTGGTGGTCTTTTTTTTCCATACTTTCTTGACCCTGAAGAGAGAAGCAGCAGAAGGATTCTTCTTCTGAACTAACTTTGCTTTTGAGCATTGAAAAGCCTTATGGCCTGTCTTAAAACAATGATAACATCCAAAAGGGACACTCTCATAATCTAACTACTGAATATGAGTGCCAGGTTTTGACTAAAAGCACACCACTTCAAGCATATCAACCCCTTCCCTAACACCTATACAGATCCTTGCATAGGTCAGCCTACTCTTAGAAGTAGTAGTTGGGTCTATGGAGAGAAGCTCTCCAAAAGAACTGGCCACACCCATAAAAACATCCTCATTCCAGAATTCCAAGGGTAGCTTAGGGAGTCTAACCCATATTTGAGCTTGCTGAAAGAAAGATATGTTTAAATCCAATTTTGAAGACCATTTTTGCAACATCAAGGTAGCCCTTCCAATGATCCAAGGTCCTTTAAACAAAGATGTCAGCCATATCCTCTTTATAGGTGAATTCAAAAGAAAGAAATCCCTTTGTCATAGCAGTAACACTGACCTGCCCTTTCAAACTCCATTTCTTCTTTGTGAAGGACCGGACTACATCGATGTTTGGTCTCTGACCCATAAACTTCCCCACAAGTGTGGATACCATCATAGCAATGTTATGGTCAACAATTTCATCTGGAATGGCTATCATGCACGATCCCTTTTCCAGTCCTAACACAACCTTAACCAGAGGGAAAGAGGACTTACCAGAAGGCTTAACACCAAAGAGTGAGGCCCATTTCACTGGGAGATTCCCTGGCCTATCCACCTTGGATTGCATTTCTAGCTTATCCTAGGTTCCACCAGCTGCATGTGGGTCCCTATCCCCAGACTCTGCCTCTCCATAGCCAGCCTGGATCCCATCTTGCGTACCTAGTTTCCAAGATCCACTTCCCTGAGATTTCTCGCTTGGCACAAGGTTTAAAATTTGAACATGCGCTTCCTGATCTCTCCCCTGCCCACTCCCCTTCCCGCTGGCCATCATAAAATTAACTTAACATAACATTACTATTACAACTTAGACAATCTAGAAAAATTTTGAGGACGTGAGAACACAACTAGAGTACTACTCAATAGACTAAAATAAACCAACATTTATTAACTTATTTTTGAAATGGCAATGATGTTAGATTTTCTTCCTAGTTCTTTCCTGACAGAGCCTTTGAATTAGGTGGTCAATTAAAAAAAATGATTGAGTAATATCCTTGCTTATGATATTTCTAGTTTGTTTCATTTTTTGCATATGTACTTATAAATCAGTTGTGATGATGTTTACCTTACTGTGACATTCGTGTGTCTCATAATCATATTCGTTTGATTTGGATTAATTTGTTTAAATCATGGTATATAATTAAGCAGTTTAAATTTGAATTATATCAAGTAAATTTGAAGTTACATAAATGAAAAAATCACACCTCGCAATTTTGTATTTGATTGGTACTTCAATTTCATAAGTTATTCATAAGTTTGATGAAGTTAAATAATGCTATTCGAATTCTATGTTTTTACATTAAACCCTATGTTATAAATCTAATTAGAAAAAAAAAATACACCCCCCTTGACAAAAACCAATTTGCATAAAAAATAATAGCACTTAAAAAAATGGACTTGGCAAAAAAAATATACCCCTTAAGAGTAAAACTCTCTGTAATTTGTATGGGGAAAATTAAATCATCCCCTTTTGAAATAGAGAATCTCAAAGAATCTTTAAATATCTTTTTAGACTCATTAAATATCATATACTTAAAATAAAATAAAAATGAAGAAATATAATTTAAAACAAATATCCTAAAAAAATTCTCATATTCTACTTACTTATCTTTGTATCTTAACTTCTTACCTATATCTTCTTTTTTTTACCAAGAAATCTTTTAACATTAATGCTCACCCTTCTGCCAAGTGAATTACCCCATGTCAAGTCTGGCAATGTCTATACAGCAGAGGATTTGCACCGGACGTGACAGTTTTTGGAATTAATTAATTAATTTATAAATCACATAACAATCGTTATGTGATTTATAAATTAATTAATTAATTCCAAAAACTGTCATTTCAGGTGCAAATCCTCTGTTGTTTAACCACGGGCGTCAAGTCTGACTTGCCTTTTGAAAATGAATTAAAATATGGGTTAAACATAATAAAGTTTGACAAGTTTAAAAAGGACGCTCCTTACATCCTTTCTGGAGGCCTGCGAATGTCAGATCTCGGGCGGTGTGAGGGGGGTGGGGGGCGGCAAATTTGAAAAGGCATGTTTGTTGAGTTTTTTTTTTAATAACTTTATACAACTCCTTTCAACTTGGTGTGCTTTCCACTCATACCTTGGGCTGCATTTTTTTTAAAGTCCTTGTGCCATGTGGGGTGAGTGGATAGTTTAGTGTAGGTTTAGTAAAGTTAGTAGTTAGGTTAGTTTGTAGTTTTTAATAAAGTTTCTTTTTTAATTTAAGTTAGATTAAGATATTAAATTGTATGCAATTTAATATTAGTTAGTTTTTAAATATGTTAGTAATTTATTGTTTTATTAAGTTAGCATTATTTTGTTTTAAGTTTTTTTTTTTAAATTAGTATTATTTAATGTTAAATTTTTAGATAGTGCTAGTTAAGGAAGTTTATTTAGGAAAATTTAATTATAATTTAAGAGTGGCTTTTGTAATGTTTTTTTAAAAATTTAGTTAGTTTGCAAGTTAGTTTAAGTTTAGGTGGAAGTTTGGGGGTTAGGATTGTAAAGAGATTAAGTGTTCAAGTAAGTTAGCATGTTTAGTAATAAAGTTTGTGTTATTAGTATGTATAAAGTGTTAGTTTAAATAGTATTAACTTTAGTAGTTAATGTTAGTTTAGTTTAGTTATATTTTAATTAAAGTTTTAAAGTTTTAGATAGTTATGTTGTAAGATAATTTAATTTTTATGTTTAAAATTTTAGTTAATTAATATATTTCTAATGTTGGTAATTATAAATTAGTTTTAATTAAATTTAGTTGTAGTTTAGTGTTAGCTTTTTAATTAAGTGGTAATTAGTATAAGTTATTTTTTGGAAATTATTTTAAGTGTTATTTAGGATAGTATTTGACTTATAATTGTTTTTTTAATGATTGAATAATTTAGTGTTAGAATTGATTTAATATTGAATTGCAATTAGAAAAGTTAGTTTCTATTATTGGTATAACATGTTGTTTAAGTTAAGTTAGTTGATTTATTTAATTCGTTTAGAGAAATAATTTAGAATCATTATGTTAGTAATTAGTGTTTGTTAAGTTGAATTTTAATATTAATTAAAGTTAATTGTAGAGATTAGAAAATTAGTTTATTTTAATGTTCACAGTTATATAGTTCTTAAATTGAAAGTTAGTGTTTTTATGATTTCAATTAGTATAGGTTATAAAATTGAGTTAGGTTTTTAGATTAAACCTTAAGTGTTGAATATAAAACTAGATAGTTGTTTAGTATTATGAGTTTAAGGTAATTTGTTTTATTTATTTTATTAATAATATATTACTTTAAAAATTAAAGTAATAACAAAGCAAATGTTGAAATCAATTTAATAACGAATGTTCAATATATTGATCTTCTCCTACACATTGACTTTAAACTTAAATGGAATCTCAAGTTATCCATAGGAGAACCTATTCTGTCTTACATTATACATGTACTTAAACTTGTGAAAATGAACATATTGAACTTAGTGAATTTGAGTATTATCATTTTATTTTATTTTAATTGTGTGTTTTGCCCCTTGTATTTTGGGCATGACATTTTGGTATCAGAGAAAGGTTTTGTGACACTTGGGAAATAATGGGTCCATGTTAAGTGTGGACATTTAAATATTACCATACCAAGCCGGGATTTTCCCCTTGCAAAAATTTAATGAGCAAATGTATTCTTCTAAACTGTAACACTAATAATTAGACATAAGTAAAATTTTCAATCGGTATTAATGATTGAAAATAGTCAACCATATTTGATAAATTAGTCGTAAGGACTTGAAAACAACTGGCTCAATGCAAGAATGTTATATGTACATAAAGTATATTATGATCTCATTAAGAATTTGAAATTTTATCGAATGGGAGCACCTTGAGGGAAAACTAAATTAAGAACCTTAAAACATCTTTAAATCATGTGAGCAGAAACAATCAAATAACCTAGAGGTCAAAGAGAAAGTGTTTCTCAACATCTTTAGTAGAAGTCAGATATTGTTTGACCCGATCACTCATGGGAGAAATTAATATATATTGTTCTAGTAATCCTTGGAAAGCAAACAAGAGCTAATTTGGAATCTACAAGTAACATTTGGAAACCTTGAATGATAGGACTACTAATGCGAGAAGTTGTTCAACAAGAGAGAGTTAGTTAGAAACGTACAAAGACTATGGATATCTTAGGTTACTATAGGGAATGGAACCCTAATCAAGGAATGAATCTATCTAAAATATATGGTGCTAAGAATGAAATTAAAAGGTGATAAGTATGTAACATATAGTATTGAATCGGAAAGATAGAAAAATGCAAACTTTTGAGTTAAGGGTTATGTGAGTCTAATTATGTTAGCAAGTGTATTGTATAAGCATGAGTAACACTAAGTTTTAACTATCTTGTGAATACTTGTAGACTCTGGTATGGAAATTATTAGATCAATTATAACCCTACAATTTAGAGAAAGTAAAGTCGCGATGAGGTCATCAACCTAGTACGAACTAAAGGTTTAGGTATCAGAGTTAAGTAATAAGCAGATTATAAGCCACGAGGCATGTTAAGAACGATGATGATGACTTATATCTACAACAAGGAGATAGTTGTAAGAATGAATAAGTAAACATTGATGACATCCTAATGATGGTTTTATACCTAAGTAGTTGCAAACCTACAACCTAAGGGTGAATTCATAAGTCACTTATGACTAGGAAAATGTGAAATATGGAATTATTGATAAGAACAGAAGTATCCAGTGTATTCTCAGATGATAATTAGAACTTGCATAAACAATGAAATAAATAGAATAGTGATATATGTATATGTATACAAGATCATACCAATTTGGTGAGATTGATAACACAACTTCAGTCGATATATTATGGTGAATTTGACCTAAGAAATATTATGGGCATGTGCCCTAATATGTAATTATGGTGAATTGAGGATGAGAGATCTGGTTTTGTAATTTCTAACTTAAAGTACAACTCTACTAACACTAAACTTTCCCTCATGTTTTGATCTTTCAAAAAGAAACCAATGTAGAGACTTATATCAGTATCCTCGCATTTGCACTTTTGAGTGAGTTCTGATTAGGGAAAACCCCTTAGTACAACAAACCCTAATCGTAGGGCGATGTCGGTGAAACAAGTTAGGTAGTTAGTATGTGGGACCAATCATAGGTTGAGCAACATGGTCTTTAGACCACCATCCTATTTCAATTTAAGATCCCTACAATGTATTTGGAAGATCTAAGATTCTTCATTTTCCTCAGTGACCCTAGTATGGCCGCATTATGTCAAAAATTTAAATTTTGTGAGTAATTGGATTTATTTCCTTATTTGTCTAATTTCATATTTTGATATTTTAATGTTCGTTCCTTTTTGCCAACAATGTAATGTGGGGTTGTTTAGCCAACTATATTATTGATGATTCTATTTTGCCTCTAGGACATGTCTTTATTTCTTGATTAAAATTTTACTATTGTGGCCACTCTTTATTTTTTTTATTTCAAAACTTTTTTTTTTGGATGTTTCATCTTTGATGTTGAATTTTAATTTTTGAGGCACTTTCTTTTGAATTTTGTTGGAAAAGTGACATATGATGGGCCTACCACAGGGATTCTTAACAGTTAAGTGGATGCATAACACTAGGGTATGGGGTCATTAGTGAGAGTATTCATGCCCCACCCTCTCCCAAGACTTTGGGAATAGGACTAGTATTATTCGTTGACTGTTATGAGTAATGAAATTTTGCACCCCAACATAAATGTGGTTAAGGTTATGAGTTAACCAAATGGACTTCTAGATAAAAAGGTGCAGGTGTAGTGATGGATTGTTTAGTATCCTATCAAGAAATTAGTACGTCATGGAAACTCTAAAGTAAAAGTGTTTAACCTTAATAAAGAGCCAAGTTGTTGATTATGAAAACCTCATTTGAGGGAGTCTTGTACAAATGTTACCCAAATGAGTGGGTGCGTGGAATATGGGATATCTATGGTATTATTATTATTAGAGACTGTATAAGTATGTTATACTATATTTGGAATGTTGTTTATGTGTCACCAATATGTTTTGAGGAGTATTTGACCCTAGAATATGTAACCATGTTAGAAGTTTTGGATTGAACTTTGCTTTTAGTAAGCATAATTAGGTAAATATGTTATCTCTCCTGAGTATTGATATGAATTATTGATCATTATTTTTTTTACTAGAGTAAATTTTGGTATAAATCTAGACAAGGTCTACCATAAGATGAAACATTTTAGTTGTGCGACTTCCAGGAGGAAGTCAAAAGCTAGTGGGGGAGGATGTAAGGTCCCTCCTTGCATGTACTTATTAAATATAAATTTCTCTATTAAATTTGTTGTAGGATATTAGAATAGATATGAAGTAATGTTTTATGTTGTGAATGTCCTAATAAAATTGAGAGTAGTTGATACATCCATGTTTAAATACTCAGTGATTCGAAAACTACTAGATTATCTTGATTGTTTAAACATTAAAATTTCACTAATGATGATATGAGGCATTTTCACCTAATGATAAGGGTGTTGATTTTGGTACCTCAATGATTAATTTTTATGCTTCAAATAGTTTAGTATTCTTTAATTGGTGATGCTATGATATTTAGGTATATGCATGCCTAACATTGATTATACTAGTACTTAATCTGAATTAATGAATAAGTTATATTTTATATTGATTATATGATTACTAATGATTAAATCTGAGTAGAAATGAATTAAACAGTTAATTATATGATAGTAAACACTCCCAAAGCAGCAAGTCATGAAACATTATTGGGTGCGAGATATTCAAATGCAAACAAGGCCTCCTGTCGTTGTTTGACACTTAGGCAAAAATGCAGATTGGGACATTGCTTGAAACATAACTTCATAAAATGACTCGGAATGGAAATTTATCTTCATGGGATGAGTGGATATATTAAATGCAAGGTGTTAGAAACATTAAACACCTCTTAGGCCTCAAAATGATAGTTGGGTACACATGCATTAAAAAGTGCTTATAGGGCTTGATTTCTAGGATGGTACTCAAAATCAGGGCTTCAATTTTGAGTTCCAACATATAACATCCTATAAATCCCTCTATTATTAAAATAGTTCAACTTAGCATTCTTTAGTGGGAAACTCATGAATGCAATAGGTCTCTCATCCTCTTTGTCTTTCTTTTGAGTAAGAATCCCAGTGTATGAATGTTCAAAAGCAAATGAGTAGATTTTGAATGGTAAATCATAATCTAGACTTACAAGAATTGGGGTTGTGAAGATTTCTACTTTGATGTCTTCAAAATATTTCTTTATTTTAGAAACCAACTTTGAGGGATTCAAAACTTAGTCAAAACATATCAAAATGACTCAAAATTTGATACATAGGTTCTTTGATATGGACATTAAACACTCCCAAAGTGGTGAGTCATGAAACATTACTGGGTGCAAGATATTCAAATGCAAAAAAGGCCTCGCATTGTTGTTTGACACTTAGGCAAAAATACAGATTGGGACATTGCTCAAAATGAAACTTCATAGAATGACTTAGAATGGTAGTTTATCTTCATGGGATGAGTGGATATACTAAATGCAAGGTTTTGGAAACATTAAACACCTCTTAGGTCTCAAAAGGATAGCTGGGTACACATGCATTAAAAAGTGCTTATAGGGCTTGATTTCTAGGATGGTACTCAAAATCAGGGCTTTAATTTTGAGTCCCAACATACCCAATCATATAAATCCATCTATGATTAAAATAGTTCAACTTAGGATTCTTTAGCAGGCAACTCATGAATGCAATAGGTCTCTCATCCTCTTTATCTTTCTTTTGACTAAGAATCCCAGTGTATGAATGTTCCAAAGCAAATGAGTAGATTTTGAATGGTAATTCATAATCCAGACTTACAAGAACTGGGGCTATGGAGATTTCTACTTTGATGTCTTCAAAATATTTCTTTATTTCAAGAACTCATTCAGTCTTTGCTCCTCTCTTGAGTAGGTTATTAAAAGGATGTACTATCTCAAAAAAATCCACTAATGAACTTATGTACGAAATTGATTTTTCCAAATAAATATTTCAACTCTTTACAACTATGAGGAGGTGATAGATTAAGAATGATCTCTATCCTTTTAGGATCAATAGATATCCCAACTTTAGAAATGATATGACCAAGAAGCTTTCCTTTGGTGACCCCATATGAATAATTTTTGGGATCGAGTGATTTACCATACCTTAGACATTGGTTGAATACTTGGTTTAAGTCTTCAATATGAGTACTCCTATCTTTAGAAAAGATAATGAGGTCATCCATCTAGATAGTGATGCACTTGTTTATCAGCCCTTTGAATGCTTTGTTCATCGCTCTTTGGAATGTGGCTCCCACATTGATCAGCTCAAAAGGTATCCTTCAATATGCAAAGGTTACCCATTTTGTTGTGAATAAAGTCTTCAACCTATCTTTTTCATCTACCATTACTTGATTATATCCAAAATATCTATCTAGAAAAGACATTATTTTAGACCCATTCATAATTTTTAACGCTTCATCAAGTGAGGGAAATGGGTAATTATCCTTTTGGGAAGCCAAGTTTGAATTTTGAAAATCCACATAGAGGTGAATTTCTCTAGTCTTTTTCCTTACTAGGACCAAGTAAGCAACCCATGTAGAATGTTGGATTGGGAAGATAATTTTAGCACCAAGTAACTTTTTTACTTCTTTTATTATCAAAGGCTCAATTATGGGATTCAATGGTCTTTGTCTTTGATGAAAGAGTTTAGCATCAAGTTTCAACAGAATATTGTGAGTGATGATCTTAGGATCGTAGGCCTTGAGTTCTTCATAACTCCATTCTATGACATCTTTGTACTATGTTAGCAATTGAAGCATACTTTCTCATTCTTGAGGGTTACAAGCCTTTCTAATTCTCACCACCTTTGGATCTTATTTCATGCCTGGGTTACATGAATCACATTCTTCACCCTATTTTTCTTGAAAATCCCTTTCACTATGTGTTGATTCATCTCAACTGAAGATTTTTTCTAACTCTACCATCCCCTTAGGAATAGTATTGGTCTTCAAATTTATAATTCCATCTTCATCCTCTAGCTCATCTTCTTTAGGTTTCTTATCGAGAGTATCATCAATATCTTGTCCCTTGAAAAACTATTGCACATAAGAAACTCAAGGATATGTTGCTCATCTTGGAAGACTTGGAAGTTTGTAATATTATTTGGAATAAATGAGGCAAAAACTAATTCAACTAAAAATCTCTTGGGCTTGGTCCTTTCAGCAAGTTGCAACGCACTTGTTGAAATGGGAAAGGCATCAAATACCACGTTATTCTTCCTTAGGATGGACCTTATGTTCAAGGATTCAAAATATTCCAACAAGTCCCAAACTCTTTTATGATATGCAAGTAGTCTTCTATCATTGCAAGAGTAGATTGATTTCACCTACCTAATGACTAACTGAGAGTCTCCTTCAATTGCAAGAGCTTTGATGTCTTTCTCTAATGTGAAGAGGAGTCCACAAATCATGGCTTCATACTTTACAACATTGTTAGTACATTTAAATTGTAAGTGATGTGTTGCCTAAAAATACCTACCTTTGGGATTAATTAATTTAGTACATATTTTAGCTCCTGACTTGCATTTAGAGTCATCAAATCTAAGTGTCCAAATTAGTTGTTCTTTGGGCTTTCTAGTCTTGTGCTTGTTTGTATGTATCTTTTCCTTCACTTGATTTTTGAAAGATTGTTTCTTTGGGACCAATTGTAATATTTCACATGGTGGATTTGATG
Organism: Cupressus sempervirens; assembly: GCA_028749045.1. Classification (NCBI taxonomy): domain Eukaryota; kingdom Viridiplantae; phylum Streptophyta; class Pinopsida; order Cupressales; family Cupressaceae; genus Cupressus; species Cupressus sempervirens. The sequence goes on from CM053784.1 coordinate 265,129,587, forward strand.
AGTTTCCATAATTTATCTTTGATATAGGGGTCGTTTGTTTCTCTTGTTGAATTTGAATATCCCCAATCAATTCAGTGATCTTGTTAATTTGGGGTTTTAGATGAACAACCACTAAGGTCCAACCTTGGTCTTTTACAAAATGTCTTTTCCTCTATCTTTGATCATTCCAGGTGGAGGATTTGATAAACCCCCACCGTCTGAAGAAGTGTCACTATATGATGTATTGGAATCTTATTTTTCTTCTTAAATAAATCTCAACCAATTTAGATGTGCTTGTAGAACTTGAACTTTCCTTTTGTAGCTCATTAAGTATCTAGTCATTTTGCAATTGCATTATCTAAGTACCCTAGCGACTACTTCTTAACAATGTGAGTATTCAAATTTTGAATGGATGACTTTTTGTAACCTATAGAGTTCCCAAAGAAGCAAAATGTTTGGGTCTTCTTACTTTCCTAAGAATTGTAATTTTGCAACCATATGACTATCTATAAACTGAGCGACGAGTTCTTCTTTTGGAGTAGCGAGCATAGATTCTTTATTCAAATGGTCAGGTTTCTCAACTACATTTATGTCAACAAACATCACTTTGTAGGAGCCTAGCTCAGCTTGAAAAAATGCTACCTATTTTGGTGCATTATATTCTATGATCATTGTCTTCAATTTTAGGTTAGCATCAATCTTGATTTGATTATTTAGTCCCTTCCAAGGTAACCATAATTGAGTAAAATTAGTCGAAAACCATCCTCTCAAGAACTTTATCCATTCTCTACTTAGCAATAATCTGTAAGTTTTAGGGATTTCAACCACATATATGTCTATAATGTCTTTAATTCAAGGGTCTACAATTAATTGTATTCTAACATCTTTCAATACCCTAATAACTTTTACCTTTTTCTTGTCTAGTTGTATCACTGTCTAATTTGAGGGTTGAGGGGTGACTCCAACCTTTGAGCTATCGAAAGTGGCATGATGTTGCAAAAAGCTCCTAAATCTATAAGACAATTAGGAAGGTTCTTTCCAAAAATTCTAAGACTAATCAAGAAAGGAGGTACTTTTTCCTTGTCTTTATACATGGTAGGCATTGCCTTAGAAGTGTTGACTTGTTGTGATGCTATCTTTTGAGGGACTATGTTTGCATTTGGCATTGCCTTTTCATAATCAAGAGTCCTCAACAGTATTTCACTTTGATTAGGACAATTTTGTAGTATATCAAAAATTGACATATAGCCTTGGTTCTCTTTAGATATTCCACTCCATTGTAATTTTCAGTTACCCATATAAGATTCTTCAAGATTGTAGGAATGTTCCCTTGGTTTTTATTTTTTTGCCCAACATAGGGTGTTGTGGTAGGTACTAGGTTGTTATTAGCTCTTGGATCAAGAGGTGTTGGATGCAAGGAAGGAGGAATCCCATCAGTCATAGTTTTCATTCGATTATGCAAATTATAAGTATTTTGATTTTCATTTTGAAAAGCTAACATCTCTTCTAGTTGAGGATTTGATTCTTGAATAAATAGAAAAGTGAATTCTTCAATAGCCGGTTGCTCCATTCTAGAATTCTATGGAGCATAGGATTCTAATATCATAGAATTGTATTGCATATGACTCATCATTATTGCCTTGTGAGTTCTTATTCATCTCTTGATTTCCATTGAAACATGAGTTGCCATCATTAGGTACATTTTGGTTATTGTCATACTAATCAATGTCCACAAACTGAGCGTTCTTATTATCATCAATAGAAATTCTTCTAATGCAAGGAGGGTGAAGAAGGAATGAGGTCCAAAGGCAGACCTAGCTATCCAAACCACCATGCAAGAGTTAACACAACAAAAAATCAACACAAAGAATAACAACCAAAGGAGGAAGAAGAGAAAATACTTATTGATTCATCAAATAATCAACATACATGCCCAACTATAATACCTTCTAGGTTATGACCATGTATCAATTCAATTACAATCCTTAATTATCCCACTTCACATTCTTGCTCCTATCTCTCTTCATTCCCCGCTAAAACTCAATCCTAGACCTCCTTAATTACTTGTGTGGCCACAGGTCATGCATAGCCACAAGTTGGCTTATGTTAGATATTAACTACCAATACCAAAATTAAATATGCGTAGGGTTGGCCCAAACTAGAACCAGACACATACAACTTGGTCAAAGAAGGACCAAGACAAATACTAGCACTTGACATCAACAAGAACACTTGGCACCAATAGTAACACTCAAAACCAACAGACTCACTCGGCACATGAAGTAACACTCCAATGACTTGACACACACTAGAACTCAACAACAACTAGAAATTGGCACTCGATAATAAGTGGAACTCAGTAATAACTGGAACTCAGCAACAACTGGCACTCGGCAGTAACTAGAACTCAATAGCAACTAGAAAACTAGCACTTAGTAGTAACTAGAACTCGACAAAAATTGGTACTCGGTAGTAACTAAAAAATGGCACTCGAAAGTAATTGGAACTCATCAACAACTAGTAGAATGAACAAAAGTGTAGGATTGCAAGGAAACCTAGGATGCTCCTGCATCAGACAATGAGGATTAGAAGAAATGATTATCTTGAATCGTGCAAGTGTCACAACCAAATTTGAATCCAACTCAGATTGAGAAATCCACGTAGCATCTTCAACTAGTCTATTCTTCAACTTCACCAAATACTCATAGTAATCTTTTCCTCTTGTGCTCTTACCAATTCTTTAATCCAATAACTTTTCATCTTCTTCAGTCTACTTCTTAGGATAACCATATGATATAATACCTTCATCACTTGAGTCATGATACTTATATAAGTCAGCAACATTGAATAGGAGATATATCCATGTCATTAGGTAACTCAACTTCATAAGCATTACCACTATCAAACTTCTTCAAGATCTTACAAGGTCCAAACTTCTTCATCTTCAGCTTACTATATGTTCCAACAGGAAATCTTCCTTTCTTCAAATGAACCATCACCTCATCACCAACTTCAAAATCATAATATCTTTAGACATATCAGCATTCTCCTTATACTTATGATTACTTTGTTCCATCTTCAACTTCACTTATGCAAAGACTCCATAAAACCAACAAAATCTTTTCTAGCAGTACTTCTCCTTTCTTCACTAGCAATATCTCTCAAATTTACTACTCCTCTAGGTTGCATTTCTATAACAATCTCAAATGGTGTTTTCCTTGTACTTCTATTCACAAAATTATTATATGCAAACTCAGCTTGTGCCAATATCATCTCCCAATTACTTAGCTTATCTCCAACTAGACATCTTAGCAAATTAGCCAAGCTTCTATTCACAACCTCTATTTGTCCATCTATCTGTGGATGGAATGTAGAACTAAATTTCAACTCAATACCTATCTTCTTCCACAAAGTCTTCCAAAAATAACCAACAAACTTACTATCTTTATCAGAAATAATACTTCTTGGTAATCCATTCAATCTCACAATCTCTTTGAAGAAAAGTTCAACAATATGCTCAGCATACGATGTCTTCTTACATGGTACAAAAGAGCCATTTTAGAAAATCTATCCACAATAACAAATATAGAATCATACCCCTTCACTATTTTAGGAAATCCAAGAACAAAATCCATGCTAATGTCACTCCAAGGTTTCTCAAGAATAGTAATTGGTGTATACAAACCAGTATTCTAACTTACTCCTTTTGCAACTTGACAAACTCCACAACTCTTCACAAATTTTTGAACATGATCCTTATACATTTTTTACCAATAATACTTATCCTTTAGCAAACTCAATGTCTTGTCAATTCCAAAATGTCCAGCCAATCCACCACTATGATTTTCCTTGATCAAATTAACTCTCATAGAACTTCTAGGGATATACAACTAAATTTCTTTAAACAGCATACTTTCTTAAATGAAATATTTATCATATTTACTAAGGTGATATGTTAGATTTGGTGCTCTACATTCTCTCCATGCCTCAAAAAAATTAGGGTCAGTATCATACAACTTTTTCATTTCATGAAAACCAAGAACTTCAACCTTCATTTTACTTAATAAGGAATGTCTTCTACTCAATACATCAACAACTCTATTAGTAACTCCACTCTTATGCCTAATCACAAATGTAAAATTCTACAAATACTCAACCCACTTAATATGTCTCTAAGTCAATTTATATTGACTTACCAAGTATTGTAAAGCTTTATGATCAATATACAATACAAACTCCTTAGGAATCAAATAATGTCTCCACTTCTTCAAGCCTTGAACAATAGCATAAAACTCTTGATCATACACATAATACTTCCTTTTAGTATCATTCAACTTCTCACTAAAGAAAGAAACAATTTTACCTTCTTGACTTAGTACAACTCTTATTGCACTACTACTTACATCACATTCAACTTGAAATACCTTATTAAAATCAGACAAAGCCAATACAAGTAACCCAACAACCTTGTGTTTCAAAGTCTCAAAAATCTTATCAGATCCATGTTTCCACTTGAATTATTTTTTATCTCCTCTCATTGTCTCAGTCATATCATTACAAATAGAACTGAAATTACTTTAAAAAATTCTATAAAAACTAGCCAAACCATGAAATGATCTTACCTCACCCACATTCTCTAGTGTAGGTCATTCCAAAATTTCTTAACCTTCTCAAGATCCATCTTTAGACCATTAGCTAAGATCACAAATCTCAAATATACAATTGCTTCTTGCATAAAAGAACACTTCTTTAAATCAATCATCAACTTCTCTTCTTTCAATCTCTGCAATACTTGTCTAACATGCTCAATATGTTCTTCTTTATTGAATATCAAAATGTTATCCAAATAGACAATCACAAACTTACCCAAGAATCTTTTCAGAACTTCATTCATCAACCTCATGAAAGTACTAGGTGCATTAGTCAAACCAAGGGGCATAACTGACCATTCATACAAACCATCTTTTGTCTTGAAAGTAGTCTTCCACTCATCACCTTCTCTGATTTTGATCTAATGATAACCACTCTTCAAATCAATCTTTGTAAAATACTTTTCTCCACTCAAACAATCCATTATGTCATCCATCCTCAGCATAGGAAACCTATATTTCACAATGATCTTGCTAATATCTTTGGAATCAATACACATTCTCCATTCTCCATTCTTTTTAGGTGCTAATACAACAAGTACAACACATGGACTCAAGCTTTCTCTAATCAAACCTTTCTACAACAACTAATGCACTTGTCTATTAAGTTTGTCATTCTTTGTAGGTGTCAATCTATATGGTGTTTTTTTTGACAAACTAGCTTCAGGAATTAGATCCATACACAATGAATTATACTTCTTATTGGAGGTAAACCATTAGGTATATCCTCTACAACAATCTCTTTATGCTCATTCAACAATTCTTCAATTTCTTCTGGTACTCAATCACTACTATTAGCTATTACTCGGTCACCACTAGCTGGCACTCGGTTAACACTATTTTTTGGCACTTAGTTACTATTGACCCAACTTGGTTTTCTTGGAATTATAGGAAAAAAACTTGATTCTTTTTCATTTCCTTCTCAAATTGTTTTACATTAACCATGCAAATCCTCATAGTTGTACAATTAACCTCATCTGGACTTTAATCAAAGGCAGCAATATTTGCTTCTTCCCATTCACCCAAAGAGTATATTGATTCAATCTTCCATCATGTATAGCATATCTATCATATTGCCAAGGTCTACCCAATAGAATATGACAACAATTCATAGGCATAATATCACACAAAACTTCATCAAAATAATGTCCAATCTTGAACTTCACAAGGCATTGCTCACTTATTGATATCTTATGCTCATCTTTGATCCATGAAACATGATAGGGTTTAGGATGCTTCAGCCTCTACAATTGAAACTTTGTAACCAACTCTTCTAATTCCAAATTTGTAGAACTTCCACTGTCAATGATAACTTTGCAACATTTTCCAGCCATCTTACATATTGTCTTGAAAGGACTTCTCCTTAAAATAGGTTCCTCATCACTTACCTTATTACATAAGGTTCTTCTCACCATCAAATTTTCTCTAGCCTCAGGGCCACTTGGTGAACCCTCATCATCTCCTTAAATCACAACATTTCTATTACCTTTCCCACTTTTAGAGGATCTACATTCAAAAGATCTATTCCCTTCTTTACCACATCTGAAACAATTACCACAAAATTCACCTCTAGAATAAGAATTAACTCTTCCTTGGTAAGAACTAGTACCTTGTCAATATGAACTACCACCTTTGCACTCAGTCTGGCCTTTGTCATCATTATTCCATTCATATTTCCCTTTATTTTGCACAAAACTATTAGATCTACCACCTTCTCCATAAGATCTACTTCCGCCTCTATGGAATCTACCACCTCTACCTCTTTGTCTTTGTTCATGCTTCTTTGTCAAGGTCTCCTCAACTTTCAAGGCATATTGGTATGTTTCTACCACACTTTATAGTTTAAAAAAACTTATTTCATCTTGGATTCTAGATCTCAATCTATTTATGTACCTTAAAATTTTCTCAGCATCATCATCCACATGTCTAGATTTGATGTCCAATCTATAGAATTCCTCAATATACAATTTTACATCCTTTTCAATAAGCTAACTTGGTAATCAGCAGGAAGGAATTTTTTCTTTACCTTTTTCACCATCTTCACCTAAGTTTTGATCTTCTCCTTTCCTCTCCTTTGTCTATTAGTTTGTAAATGCTCCCACCACATTGAGGCATGTCCTTTCAACCTAGTAACTTTGATCTTCACATTCCTACTATCAGGAGTGTTTTCATACTCAAAGATCTTCTCCATTTTAGAGATTCAATCTAACACAACATTGGCATCCAATTTTTCATCATAAGGAATAACTTCTACAACAAGCTTTGAATTTGCCCCAGATAATACTCTCAACTACCTTGCTTCATCTTAATCTTCTTCAGGTTTTGGATTAGGGTTTGGTGCTACTACTTCATCATCATTTACATCATCAAGATGTATTACTCTCCTCTAGGCACTCTCTACAACATCTAATATAGTTGTGATTTGTCTTAATGTATCCAATATTGCATTATCAACATTTCATCTACCTTAAAACATCTTTACAAATTAGGTTCCTACAAGATTATAACCCTCAAAAAGTCATAGGCCAAATCCTCAAATCTGCTACCCCACAACCAAATTCATTTAGGGTTCTACACAATCTAATCTCCACAAGGGTGAACCTCAATCTCTAATACCACCTAATGCAAGGAGGGTAAAGAAGGAACTAGGGCCAAAGGAACACCCATCTATTCAAACCACCTTGCAAGAGTTAACATAGTGAAAGCACAACAAAAAGAACAACAATAAAGGAGGAAGAAGAGAAAATACTTATTGATTCATCAACTAATCAGTATACATGCCCAACTATAAGGATTATAGGTTATGATCATGTATCAATTCAATTACAATCCTTGATGATCCCACTTTGCACTCTTGCTCCTATCTCTCTTTGTTCCCCCCTAAAACTCAATCCTACACCTCCTTAAATACTTGTGTGGCCACAGGTTGGCCTATCACAAAATTAAACCTTACAAATTAAATGCATGCATAGCCACAAGTCAACTCACATTAGATATTATCTACTAATATCAAAATTAAATACATGCAAGGTCAGCCCAAACTAAAACCAAATGCAAAAAACTTGGTCAAAGAAAGACCAAGACAAATACTCACACTCAGCATGAATAGGAACACTCAACACCAATAGTAACACTTGGTAACAACAGATTCACTCAACACATGAAGTAACACTTGGATGACTTGGCACACACTAGAACTTGGGAGATATTGGAAAATAGAACTTGGTAATAACTAGAACTCAATAGCAACTGGCACTCAATAGTAACTAGAACTTGGTAGCAACCAGAAAACTAGTACTTGGCAATAACTAGAACTTGGAAACAACTGGTACTCAGCAATAACTGAAAACTAGCACTCAGTAGTAAGTGGAACTCGATAGCAACTGGTAGAATGAACAAAAGTTTAGGATTACAAGGAAACCCAAGATGCTCCTGCATCAGCTTCCATTACTCGAATGAGTATTCCATTGTCAATTCTACCTTTAGAAGCCATTGTTGCGATTAGGAAGATTCTAATTATTCCCTACATTGTTATTTTCTACATTGTTACTTCCATTGAAATTCTTGTTGTAATTTTGACTATAGTTGTTGTTGTAAGGGGTTGTATTCATTCTCTAAAAGTTGTTGTTCTACCCTTGTGACAACCTCAAGTGGGTTATTTCGCTGGTAATCTAAGACATGGTTTTCTTCATTTAACCAATCTCAAATGTGACATTAGTTTCTAGTTCAATGAAAGTTATTGCCTTTTTCTCAAAGAAAGTAGCTTTTGGAGGTTCATATCCTGGATAGGTTATGGCTAGAACTAGTACAATTGGTGCCTATTGTAGTGAGACTAGATTCATTGGAATGAATTGACTAGGCATCAGTGGTGTTCTAGCAGGATATGTTGGCATCATTATAGTTGCTTGAGCCGGAACCATCAATCCTCCTCTATTAGGATTGGCTTTCTTAGTAAAGGCAATTGCTTCATCGAAGACCTTTTCTAATGTGTCAATGTTTACAGAAGTGAGTATTCATAGAAAGATAGTCATGAGATGGTCCATAGCATTAAAATAAATCTGAATCACAATTTCAACTAGTATAGTATAGGATGTTTCCAACTTGCAAAAATCCATATGAAAGCAATGATTAAAACATGAAATGATCTCTATTGGATCCCTTTTGATTGATATGAATTGATGATGTATTATAGTCGGGTTGACGAATGTTTTGAATTGTTCGAGGAACATTTTTTTGAAGGTGGCCCAATCTTGGATACATCTTGGTGCCAAATTTGCATACCAATTAAATGCAACTTCTCCCAATGAGTATGGAAATAAATAGAGGACCACATTCTCTTCTTGAACATTCTTTTGATTGCATATTTCTTTAAAAACTTTGATATGGTCCTCAGTTGTTCGTGTTTCTCTATAAATGAACCTTGGGTAGAATTTCTTAGGATTCTTGGAAAGGTCATTAAGTGCACCTTTCAAGTTAATTGGTGAATCTATCACATTCTCAAAGAAGGCCATTAGTGGAGGATTTGGTTTTAAATGGGTGGAGGTTGGTTTGGAGGTAGAACTGAAGATGATGAAATTTGGAATGAAAGTGGTAGAATTCTAGGAAATTCTTTGTCACCACAAGGCTTACAAAAATGACTAAGTTCTAAGAACTTTGGCTCACTATCTAAAGATCTTAAAGCTCATTGAAATGGAGATGATGGATCAGGATCTTCCAGCTTGCATTAATTCTAGAAAAAGTTCACCTCTACAAAAGCACACTTTCTCAAAACAATGTACCTGTGCAACTTGCACACCTTGTGCACCTTCTGACAATTTCAAACGAATTTTTTTCTAAACTTCTAAAAACTTTAGAATTTCAAAATAGAAAGTTGTTTTAATATTCCAAATGGTATGAGGCCCTCCTTCTAGTGCCACTTTTGTTGGCTTGTCATTTTGCACAATGCTTAATGATAGGAATCCTTTTGAACTCCTCTCTTAAAAAGCTAATCTAGGATCAACTCCAAGGTTTCGGGCAATCTTACAACCTATTGGAATCTGCTCAATTGAGGATAAATGTGTATGTTCATGAGGAAGCCTTTGTTTATTCCAACCAATTTTGGATAAGATGTTTGATTTTCTATTTTGGAAAGTAACCACAAAAGAGATATATTTTTGCTATTTTCTATTTTATGATGACTACAACTTATTGATGCAACTTTATACATTCCTTTTTAAGCAATTGTTATTAAAGAAAATAATATTGATAAGGTAATGAGAGATTAAAGCAATTAACTTGAAAGAAAAATTTCTAACGAAGATAAACCATGGTAACAACATGTCTGCATGTTAAATTATTGAAAAGATTACACAAGAAACCAATGAAAATACGAGCAGTACTTCCTCAATTCCATTGATGTAATCATTGATGGGAACTCAATAATAATCAAAAGATTTTTCACTTCTCATCAAATTGCAAGGCCACAAAAGGTGTGTTCATGGGAGACAATAAGATATGTAGGAACAATAGGTGATATTTTCTCCAACTTAGTACACTAGTGGAATTCATTAACATTAGGAAAACACCAGAACAAAAAGGTTGCACAATCATAACAACACAATAAAACCATTAGCTCCATTATTATTCATGAACATGCATTCACAAAAATAACACACTCCAACAAAAATAAATACACTCAGAATGAGAGCACCAATAGCATATATTATTACATCAAAATAATGGCCTAGGGTACATATTACATCCATGTATTTATGAGAAATCATCTCCTCTTTTTGTGTTGAGAGTGAGAGCTTTTAAAATGCAAATACATGCTAAAAATTAATAAAACAAATCTAATTATATACAAATTGACTCTCTAAATGGTGCTAAGTAGGTCTCCACCCTTGTTTATATCAATCAATGGGTGCATAAGCCTTTATATGAGCTAAAAAAATAAAATAAGAAGTAGATGAGAAGATAGAAGCCATGAGGTGATCTGGGAGTCTTTGAGAGCTCTAGAAATGGAAGCTCAACCTTCTCTAGGCATTTCTAGGAGTTTAATTGTTGTCAAAATGTGTTTTCAGTGCATGGAATGCTCTAAAATAGAAATTGGTAGTTAACTATTGGCACACTATTACTTCTTCAAAATTGTTGGTAAACCTTTGTGAATAGTGCACCTACGCACCCACAAACCTTGTGCACCTTGATGATAGGTTCCAAAAATCCAAAATTTTCCCCCAAGTGTCAAAATTGAATCATCTGGGTTTTTTCCTTCCTTATCCCAAAGCGATGCCTAGATATTTGCTCTTGAATTTCTTTATAATCTCCATTACTTGGGTAGCTTTTGGAAAATCCAAACCTCCATATTTATCTCTAACTACTTATCAATAATTGCTAACCTCCATACAAGTTTCTGCAAAATCCTCAAGTTTAGTGTCCAACTCCAATAATACCTCTTCAATCTTGAATTCTTGCATAATATCTTCATTAGATGAAGCATCCTTGAAGGTTCTTCAGAATTGTTGGACTATTGATTGCACTGAATTGAGCTTGGCTTTGGACTCATCTTCAAAAATGTCAAGGCAGGCAACATTGTAATACTTCTCTACTTCCAAAATCTACTCTTGATTCTGGTCTCATAATCTCTGAATATCCTCATATAGTCCCTCCATGACTTTATTATTGGTAGCTATCTTCTCTATCCAATCCTCAAGTTTATCCATCTCTTCTATTCTATATACCTCCATGAGTGTATGATACCTTTGACCCTTTTATTTGTGGCAAAATCTATAGGTATTTTTCTCAGGTATGTACCTCATCCATCAACCCAAAATCCTGGTTCACTATGGACACTATTTTATCCGTGCTTGACTGAATGTAGTGTAATAGGTTAAAATTGCCCTGTATTTTTTGTACACCCTTTTCCTCAAAATTATCATGCCATTATTGACATGCCCCCAAAAATGAATCCATCTTTACAATCCCCTTCTCCTTTCCCTCTAGTGTCACAACAAGAGTGATCTCTGTATTATCCAGATCCATTAGACTTACTACTCCATGTAGATAGCCTCTCAAAAGCTCATTTTGTTTCCAAAGCATCAATAGTTTAGACTCATCTCTGTCCATATTCTTAAACACCTCTTTTATGCCTGTAGTAATCAGTACTTTGGCAGTATCTATTGTTGGTCTTCCTAGTAGGACCTCCTTGATTTGATAATTTTAGGAGTCAAATCCTTAGTGTTCACATGTGGACAAGGGATGGCTATGTGTGCAAGAAAGTCTTGATCTTGGTTCTTTATAATGAAGGCTAGTGGTTGTGCATCACTCGTAGGTAGCTCAAGCTTCTTGATGGCTTTTACTAGCTCATCCATTCCCTCCTTAGCAATTACATTCAAATGCCTCTTCTATCAAACCATGACCTCCCTCTTTAGCCAAGTAGGTGTAGTGCCCATTGGAGACATATATTTGACTGAAGATAGGATTTGCACTGTAGGTTTTTTTCCCTTATCAGTCCTCTCTAGAGTCTTTTCTCATTGGGAAAGATCACCAGTTTGAGTCCATGTACTTGCTTGGGCAAAAATCCTAGCCTCAATATTAGGAGGAGTTTTTTGAGGTTCCACATGTGTTTTCCCTTCCTCTGATACTTCATTGGCTTGCATTTTTTGGGGTTCTTTTTCCTCCACTTTCTATTCTTCTAAGTCTGTCATGGGAGGAAGTGGATTTGTTGAGCTTTTGTCTAAAAATGAAAAATCCTGAGATGGTAGTGGTGGTAGGCCCAAAGGTCCTTGTGGTAGAGGTGGTATTGGTTATAGTCCTCTCCTATGGATTGACTCGTAGGAGTATCCCCTATCTTCTCCCCCACCATCTTAGTGCCCACTGGCATGAAATCAAAATTTGAGAGATCAAAGACATTTGTCTCTTGACCCTCCATGTCTACAATCCACTGTTGGTTCTCATCCCCTAAAGTAGTAACTTGAATAGGTTCTTTTGGAATAGACAGAAGTGTTGTAGTGGAGCTTCTTCTTTCCTCTTCTATGGCCCTAGCCAAGCAAGTCCTCTAACTCAAGACATATTCAATTCACTCCCCTTCTTCTTGTTCTGCTTTAGCTTCTAGAATGGTTTCAAGCACTTGTGGGGAAGGAGTATTCTTTTTGTTAAATCTTCCCCTGTGTGTCCCTTCCATAGTGGATTCAACCCTAGCCTTTTTAGGAACTGAAGGGGAGGCTTCTTCATCTTGGCCTGTCAGTGGCACCCTATGTTCTTCCTCTTCTTTTTTTGGTTTTCGTTCTTTTCCTATTGGAGGCACTTGCTCAGTCTCTTGGACTTGAGCTATTGGCTCACCTTGAGGCTCTGCTTGTTCAGGATTCTATTGTAGTTGTTAAGAAATTGGGCCTGAGCTATTTTTTTCTTACTCTTAACTTCCTACTCATGTTCATGAACCATTTATGGCCTCACCAAGGATTGAGCTAGGAAATTTGGTACTATAACCTTTACACCTTTGCCTTTAATAGGTCATGTTGTGGCTTGTAGATGAACAACATGTAGAATTGGATCAAGTTTGAAGGGCTTCTTGATCCATTCCCTCATTAGTTGGACTATATGACAGGCTCTATTATTGATGTCTGCATTCTCATCCCTACCAATCTCCACATTCATGATTGGTTTGTCATAGATTTTGTCTTGATTTTACAAATGATCCAAGACATCTTTAGTGTCTTTCTTGATAGCTTTATGTGGGATCTTCATTTTCAAGACCTTTTCTACCAAATATAGAGTAATTCTACAATACTCCCTTATTTGAATATTGTAGTCATTTTTAGAATTCATCTAGTGATCCCCCAGTGCATCTTCATGTACAAACTGCTTCCTTGCCAAATGCATGAATATCCCTACATTCTCAAAATAGGGGCAAGGGGAGTTGTATTCTGCTAAGGGATACCGATCCCATTCAAAATCAAAGATCATGATGTCTTGTTTCTATTTGACCTCAAAAGAACCGATGGTGATTGGCTACACCCATGTCCTCTTGTGTTGTTTCATCACTCTACTATATGTAGAGGTGAGTTTCCTAGAAATCTCTGACAAAATGAGCCTATCTCATGGATATCTCAGGAGCTTCTTTGGGTTCACTTGTGTACCTATGGCCCTGATGTATGTGAAATGTTTGAACTGAATGTAGTAGGCATCAATCTCTATGATTTTGGTTGCTACCTCTACTGACATCCATTTTGTAAAATCACCCTCTATGAATAGGATGATTACAAATATAAAGATGGCATTCACTATCCTATACTCTTTTCTTTGACCTAAAAGCTTCTACTTCACCAATTGAGGATATACCACATAGGGTCATGCATTAGCATCTTACATGTTATCTCTTTTGTAAATTCCTCGGTAGTCAGTTGTTCTGGCCACCAATAAATACACCAAATATGATGTCATGTATAATTTGGGGTTGGTCTTAACAACTATCAGTTGCCCATCTAGGTTATCACTCAACATTATGGCCTAGTCAATTGGCATCTTGGTCATTTGGATGGTTTCTATGAAATGGACCATCTAGATATTAAGATGTCTAGATGGTGTATCCCACGTCATCCTTCATGTATCCCTAGTCATGTCTACTTTGTCAACTCTACGGCCCACTAGTGTTCTATCAATAAAAAATGATGATTGGATTGTCTCTTTAGCTTTCTTCTCATGATCCTGATACCATCTTTCTGCTCCTTCATAAGATATGTGTACATATTGATCAGCTCTAGGTAAGTGGAACATTTTCTCAGTGTTTCAAGGTCATAGGTCCAAGACTATCCAACTAGTGACACTCTTGAAAACCTTCTCTTCAGTGACAGTGTTTTTAGCAAGACCCATGATGAGTTCTAAAGATTGTATGGAAGTAGGATTTGATGCTACGTTGACTAACCCTGATCGAATAAGTGCTGACACCATTGTGGATCTTTCTCTTGGCTTATTATAGATGGTAAGGAAGGTGTTCCAATCAATATGTCCCAACCTAGTGTCTCTAATCTCGGCATGTCCATCCTGGAATCAAGATTTCCTTGGTGTACCTTGATATTTGAACATTACAGGTTTGGGAGCAATATTTTTTGCAAGGATGATGAAGATGCCATTTTATCTGCACAAAAGAAGACATTAGACTGGAGAGCTAAAAATCTAACCCAAAAAAAACCCTAACAGACAAAAAATCTAGCCCAAAACACTAAAAAAAATTAGAACAATCAATCTCCCCCAAAAAAACTCTGGAATGCACAATAGTGCACCTAGTGCACCATCACAAGTGCATTATGTGTGCTAAATGGTCATTTCAAGACCATTTTAGAGTAGTTGCACACATGTGCACCCTCGTGAGGTGCACACATGCACATGTACGCAACTATGTACATGTGCTTGTGGCAATTGCAAAAGGAGGGAAATTGACTATTTTATGTTTATTTAATGCACAAGGGTGTGTACATGCACACCTTAATGGGGTGTGCATGTGTGCACCCTTAAGATACACTAGAAAGCATGAAAAAGGTGTGCATACGCACACCTTGGGGAAGTGTTCACATGCACACCTTTTTAGGTTGCTTTTCGCTTAGCTTTTTCTTTGGGATAATTAGAAAAGGTGCACATGTGTGCACCTTTTCGAAACTTAATGTTCTTTTTTAGTTTGTTAGGTTTTCAAATGAACAAAGGTGTGCATGTGCTCACCTTTGGTGTCTAACACTTTGTGTTTTGTCTTGTGTGCACGGTCGAGCGCACCCTTAGGGGTGCGAAGGTGGGGTTCATAAGGGAGCACAAAGAAAAGTGAAGGGAAAAGGAGGGGTCCTGGGTATAGACTTAGGCTTGGGGTGTGCACCCTCTAGAGGTGCACATCTAGGCATCTCTAAAGGGAGATAAGTGTGCACTTAGCGCACTTGCACACCTAGACAAGGTGGACGCATATGCTAGTGCGCTAGTGCACATTTGTGCACTAAACACTTAGAATCTTCCAATTTTCTCCTTCTTTGACACCCCAAACTTGCCTAGTCAGAGACTAAGGCTTGACCCAAACTCATGACGAGTTCCAAAATGACCCAAGTCCCAGACTAGGGGTCTGGGAGATAAAAATTTACTAGGGGCTCCCCATTTCTAGTAGAAATGGGGCATGTGTTGTGAAACCACAACATAATGGAGCTTCATTATAAACAAGCTTTGTTCAAGTCATGATTAGATTTGTGTAAATGATTGAATACTTGATTTGAAGTGATCACTCCTCCAATTACACCTTTGTACTAGACAAATGTTTGTAAAAAAAAAATCCGTCCATATTTTTTTATAATATTCAACCTTCTATGTGTCTTCAATATAGTCATTGAAAACCAAGATGTAATGGCTAGTACACTATTTCATCTACAAAATACATCTTAAAAAGAAAGAACCAAATCACCTAATCTAAAAGCACACATAGTTTAAGTGTATAAATATATATTCACTAATAAAATAGAGTATCTTAAAAATGAACTTCCCTTATAAATGGTGGGTGAGATCATCAAAATTTAAAATAATTGACATTGTTTAATTTAGTCGATAGGTTTTGTGTGGTAGCTTTAATCTAAAAATTGCATTTTTAACAGAAAAGTTGGTGATCCTTCCCTATTTTTTAATTTTCTAGTGTGCACTTGAAACCTATTTTTAGGGTATTTAAAAAATGAAACTATGTTTCCTTTTTTGGATGATTTTAGTATTCTAAATTTGTATGAAGAGGGTTTTTTTTTTTGGTGCAATGAAATTAATAGCTTAGATTTGTGGAATTGGATTGTTGTATTAGGTTTGTAGAAATGGGTCACTATATAATTGTCTTCATTTGAGAAAATTCTATAGAGATTTGGGTATTGAACCATTAAAATGGTTGTTGGCAATATTGAAGTTTTGAATACCTAATTTGTTTTTCATTTTGTGTGATAAGATGCAATAGTGATGAACATTAAATATTTGTTTAACATGAAAATTTCGACCTTGTTGTTTAGTAACTATGTCTTGAAAGTGATTTTTTGAGAATGATGAATTCTTAGTTTGAACTATGGTTGCAACACTTGATATTGGTCTCAACTATCTATTTTGTATATCTATGAGAGATGCATTTATCTTGTTTCAACTTTTAAATAATTAACTTCTCTATTGCAATATTCTATTTCATTACCATTTAAAACATTTTGTGACTTAATGCATGTCATTTATGTATTGAAGAGAATTCATTGTATTTAAAATATTTGTGTATTGTTGCATGCCTTGAATAAAACATTATTCAATAGTCACAATATGCTCATAAATAAGGAACTAAGGGATTACAGAAATCTAATTTTTTATTTATATCATTTCAATGGTAGTGATTCAACGTATGCAAATAGCTCTGCATCATTATTATATATATAAATGTTTTTTAAACAAGCATTATACTATTGGATTTCTATAATGTCCACTTTTATTACCACATTTTGTTTCAAAATGAACAACACCATATTTAGTGCCTTCTGTAAAGATACAAACTATACCAATTTTTGCAAGTTCTCCACTATACAATATGACATCTCATTGAAATGAAAGATTGATTTTTTTTGCTTGTTTAATCATTATGCTTTTTTCTTTTTTTTTCCAAAAATTATTAAATAGGACAACCTTTTACCAAATTAATTTTTGCACTCTTCCACAAATCCTCGCATTTTTACAAGTTTGATTCATTTTAGTTAATTTTTTTTATTCCTTTCTCAAATTTAATTGGTGTAAATATATTTTTTTTGTTTTAGGATATCAATTAAATTTGTATGAAGAGGGTTTTTTTTTGTGTGCAGTGAAATTAATATCTTAGATTTGTGCAATTGGGCTATTGTATTGATGATGTTTGGTAGCTTCACTTGGATAAACTATGGCTATATATAATTATATACGAGATATAATTACATATGATATATAGCTTTATTATGTGAGAGAAATATATATATATATATATATATATATATATATATATATATATATATATATATATATATATATATATATATATATATATATATATATATATATATATATATATATAATGATAATTATCAAATTGATGAATACACATGTCCCATGAAGGGACATGTATCTTCTTATCATTTTCTCATTATAAACAAGAGGTCACTACTATCTGGAACACACCTACCAAATACATGGTAGTGCTTAGTATAATTGCAACAATCCTCAAAAAACCAACATGATATCAAAGTAGAGTACAAATGTAAAAAAATTGACTTGGATTATTTAGTTGGAAGAATGAACTATCTCTGTAAGTAGAATCATACATAGAGGAGTGAACCCCTACTGTTGGAGATGTGGGATTCACAAATGAGTAAATCAAGATGTGATCTAGAGTCACCTTGAATAAGGATGAGTGTAAGAAGTCAAATCACTTCAAGAGTGAATGAAAGCAGAGTTTGGGTGAGCATAAATTAGTCACAATACGACAGAATCAAGATCTTGACTGAAATCTACTACAAGTGAGTGTCATGGCCTTTGGAGAGAAGCTTCCAAATTTTTGAGATTGTGGTGGTTGTTAGTAAGTCGGATGGAAAGAGCTTTGTTCTAAAAGCACTTCTAGGTTCCAAGATTAATGTACAAGAGGTCAAATGAGAACTAGGAAAGCCTCTTATACTCTAAATGGTGCACTATCTTTCTACTCTTGATCCCCTCTACCGCTTTCAGGATGAAGATTATAATGGCTATGGACCACTTGTTATAATAGATTTTGTTATTAAGAGTGATGAATATATGGGAACCATATCAATGAAGAAACAAAAAATAAATTGACTCTTGGATGGACCCAAGGTGGTGAAAGGTATGGATCATCATAAAGCTTGTGAGCAAACCCCGAAGATGCAACAATCTATTTTGAAGAGATATCATATTACATGGACATCATGTGTCTGGCTTCAAATGTTTAAAAGGAAATATGACATGGAGCATAGTATAGAATATGGGTCGTCATGTATTGAAGAGGTAATCGAACAAGTTATACCTTATGACAAATAAGATCAAGGACCAAACAAATGAAGAGAGAAGGACACTAGAAAGGAAGATATGATGTGGAGGGACCTGCAAATTATACATATTATAAATTATTAAGAAATATAGATGAAAAATCTAAAACTATAGAAAGGGTGACTAATTAATGAGGACATATAACCTTAGCGTAAAATAGATGGTCCAAAAACATATCCGATTGCCCAAATTGCCAAGGGTGTGTTCGGTCCACGCAAGCATGTGAGGTACAACCCATTGTCACGACTACTCTATTTAGCTAAAATATGTTAAGGGGAATTGAGAATTAGTTAAGTTTAGATTTATTAACTAATGAAATTGTTAGTTGATAAACTTCTAGTGATTAGAAAATATGAGTAATTCAAATATGGTGTTAAATAAGTAGTTAATGGTAACATATATAATAAAAGGCATGATTTTTGAAAGGTCATCACCATAATATAAAAAGTTAAAATAAAGATATAAAAATATATGTGAATTGAAAGGAAGTGAGAAAATGAGAGTATGTGAAGTAGAGTTGTGAAGTGCAGGACCTCTCTTACACTAAAACCAATCTCAAATCCTAAGGGGATTCATCATTATGGTATCATTCTTTGTATACATGTGATAAGTAATTATTATTATTGAGTATTACATTTCACTACTCATTATTTGTGTTTCAATATATGAGTTATTTTCCTTGGTCTTCTCCAAGAATATTATTTTGGGAAAAAGAAGGAGATTGAGAGAGAGATTGACATTTCATTAGAGGCAACCTTGAAATAAAGGGAGCAGATAGAAAATATGATTCAGTGAGCCATTGGTGATAGTGATCATATTGATTCAGAGGGAGTAAAACATGTTGAGATGAATTCTTTAGTGATCAATAAATCGTAGCAATCAATAGGACTATGATCTATGAATATACCTCGTGACTATGTGATTTTAATGGGCCTACCCCCCGTGTACATCATAAGGAAGTGATGACTTTCAAATGATGTCACTTGTATCTGGAGAAGTTATTGAAAGGTAACGATCTTATGATAGCTTAATTTTCTATTATGATGGACATCTTATGATATCTATATACATCATGATAAATTATACACTTGCATGGTGGATGTTTATATGGTAAGCATTATTAGAATGCGTGTGCACATACCTTATAAATATTTTTTGAGTATATGGTGAATGTTATGCAAATTGCTATTCTAGAGGCCATTACACAAAGTATGTGGTGAATATCATATGACTTGATGTTCTAGAGGCCATTACTCAAAGAGTCTATGGTAAATATCATATGTTGATATTTTGAAGACCAATATTCAATTGTGATATCAAAATGGTGAATATCATATGTTGATATTCTGAAGGCTAATACTCATGATATCAAATGTGAAATCAAAATAGTAGAAATCTTCTGATCAAAGATTTTCTTAATGTGTCGTTCGCAAAGATTGCCAATGGTATAATATATGTCTTGTGATTATCCTCCCTAGCTAAGTGGGAGTATTGATGTTTGGTAGCTTCAGTGAGATTAAACTATGACTATATATAAGTTTATTATTTACGCGATATATATATTATCAAATTAATAATTATCCCAAATGAAGACAATTATACATGTTGGTTTTCTGAGGATCGCTACAAATGTATTGTCTTCGTTTGGGAAAATTATGCATAGATTTGGTTATTGAACCATTAAACTAGTTGTCAAGCAATATTGAAGTTTTGAACACCTAACTTGTTTTGTCATTTTGTGCAAGAGGATGAAATAGTGAATGACGATGCTTTGCACATTTGTAGCAATCCTCAAAAAACCAACATGTATAATTGTCTTCATTTGGGAAAATTATGCATAGATTTAGATTTTGAACCATTAAAATGATTGTTAAGCGATATTGAAGTTTTGAACACCTAACATTTTTTGTCATTTTGTACAAGAGAATGAAACAGTGAAACTATATTCTGAAAAGTGATTTTTTAAGAAAGATGAATTCTTAATTTGAACATTGATTTTCAGCTTTGAAACAATGCATTCATCTATTACAATATTCTATTTCATTATCATTCAAAATATTAATACAAATTTTTTTGTTACTAATTTTCTTTATAATACAAGACCTATTGACTAATCGTCACACTTAAATAAATGTGCAACAGCTACTTTTTAAACGTGGAAAATTATGAAAAAATCAAATTTAAGAGTAATATTTCATGTCCGACCTGCCAGATTTTCAAGGGATTTGATGTCCCACTATAGACCTCAACAGACCAGAAAACCCTTAGCAGGAGTATAATCGAGATCGTTGATATTAGACATGCCAAACAATAAGAAAAATTTAAATCCGAGCTGCCGGAATCGAACCAGCGACCTAAGGATTACCAAGGGATTTGATGTCCCACTACAGTCCTCCGCTCTACCAACTGAGCTAAGCTCGGATGCTGCAACAATTGATAGTACAAATTTTATTACTCTATTAATAGTTGAGGAAAATTAATCAGTCCATCATATCAATAATGGTTCTAAAGCGAGATAAAAGTCATGCCCGATACGAAGAATAGAATATAAAAAAACACGGCCGAATCAGAAGACCCGGTGTATAAATTGTCAGAAGTGGGGTTTGAACCCACGCCCTCGTTAGAGGACCAGAACTTGAGTCTGGCGCCTTAGACCACTCGGCCATCCTGACTTTGCTGTTTAATCGTTGAACAATGTAATATTACTCCCTTGCATTATATTATTCTCGCGTCCACTGGCTGAACTGTAAAAAAGCCCCACCGATATATTTGCCACTCGCAAGGGTTTGTGATTTGTATTTTCTATGAGGTAATGTTTTTTTTTCGATGGAGGGTTCAGATCTGCGAGGCAGCCCAGCGAAGCACGAACTCTGCAAGCTACCAACCAACGAAGGCCACCTAGACGTTTTAGGAACCCGATACGGGCCCACTTAATGGAGGGGCATCACAAGATTTGAGACTTTTCAGATATTTGAGATCATACATGCATTATAAGTGTTTATTTTCATAAGACGAATGTAATCGGTCGAGTAAGAGTGTTTATTATGGTTGAGATAAATGATAGTATTTTGATTTAATATATATTTGGTATTATCATGAAGTTGGTACTATTCTAGTGTCTTTTATAGTTTTGAAACTTACTCTAATCAGTATTGTAAAACCATTAGAGGAAGTAGATTAAGTTGGGAAAGGGAAGTTAAAAGTTAGTTTTAAATTTAGTTGTTGGGCTGTCTTGTTTTGAAGATCTTTATATTCAAGAACCCGAGAGTAGTAGTGGGACAGCGGAGAGTCCGAGCAGAATGGAGGGGAAAGATCAATGTAGTCAATGTGATACAAAGAATGAATAAATAACATTTTGTATCTACATTCGATTTTCTCTTTAATTGTTTGGATTTAAGAATATTATGTATTGTAATGGAAGCCTCTGTTATTTGTTATTGGTTTTGAAGATCTATATTTGTGATTGGATTCATTAACCTTCCACTGTGCTCTCTGCATCACCACTCATGCCTAAAAACTAACATTTCTTCCTTTCTTAAAAAAACATTTTTGTAAAAAGTTTTAAGTTATTTAAAATATATGAAATAGGGTTCACTTGATTATGTTTATCTTTTGAATGTAAATTTGTGCTCACATAATGAGGTGCAATGGTATAACCCATAGTAATATAGTCAATCATTTTCTATGAAATTATTCTAATTATCATAGTATGTTGTAGTTAGGAGAGATTCATGATGTTTCAAAAGCTCAAAAAAATAGATTTTTAAATATTGATTGAAAGTGGAACTTCATTCACATATATGTAGTGTAATTGATTTCACATCTTACATACATACAACATTTGCATACTCTTAAAAATTTATATTACCTCTTCATTTGACATGTTATGCGTACAGTGCACAATCATGAAGCAACACTTCTTTGAAGGAAGAGTATGTGTGATTTGTCTGTGCATCTGCACTTTATATGCATATCATCCTTTCAGATCACATTCTTTGTATTTGGGAATCTTGTTAAATAATTTATATGAAATATCTATTGTTAGCATTTCACAGTCAATATGTAAGCATTCTATTAAATGATATGCATGCTTTTTGTGCTTCACATTACACATATGTATCTACCGATATTGAACTATTTTGTCAAACAAATTACTCACTACTTATGTTTATATCTACCATTGCATATAACACTTCCTCAAGAGATTGTGTTGACCAACTATTTTTCACAATCGAGATCCCACATACAGTCTAGCTGTGATTTGGGATGACCTCTATATAAGAGGTCTTAAGTTTCACTCACATCTACTAATATATGTGGCTATCATTTAACAAGAGCTCTTTGAGAGCTGGAGTCACTGCCTCTAGGGAAACAAATTGGACATAATATTTGTTAAAATTATGGTTTTGAAAAGAGAAGTTATAAATTTTAGCAAATTTACTTTAGATTTTTAGTTAATATTTTAAATTTTAATTTTATAGAATAATGTGGCGACTACCCATTGTCTAAAAATATACAACATAATGTAATGAATTGTAAAATTGCGAGATTTGAATGAATAGAGTTTTTAACTAAGAAATTTAAGATTTTTAAAATTTTATTACATAAGTTAAATTTCGAGATTAATTGTTTTTTATTTTTTTAATTGATATGTAGTAAAGTTTATATATATAAAGCAATACAATTCTTAATAGCAATAATATATTTTAATAAAAAATCAAATTTAGTAATTATTGATTTATATAAAACCAATTTTTAAAATAATATAAAATATATTAACATTTTTAAATACTATATTCAAAACTAAAAATTGTGATATTAATATTGATAAGACATTATTTTTGTTGTGAAAGATAAAAACATGATTTTTTATTAATAAATCTAATCAACTTGTGACAAATATTTAAAAGATAAAGTTTTAATTATTTTACGACTCTAATTAACTTGTGACAAATATACAAAAGATAAAGTTGTAATTAATAATAATAAAGTTGTCACAAATATGTAAAAGATAGAGTGCAATTAATGAATTCATTAATGCATGTTAGAAAATATTGTATTTTTTGAAATGGAAAAATAAAATAAACCCCACCAAAAATGTAATGGACCAATTAGAAAAAGGTAATAAATCAACATAAATTAATTGTAAAATAGAAAGTTTCTTGAACTTTAAGAATAACTTTAGAAATAGAGTAATTGTTGTCAAAAATTAATAAAGAGGGGGGGTTTAAAAAAACATTAGTACCCTGCCTATAAATAGGCAAGGACTAACAATCTAAACTTAGTCCAATTTACATTAACTTTCTTATCTTGTAGATATAAATCTTAATCCCAATCAACTTTTACAGCTCTTTCACATTTTTTAAAACTTAAATTGTTACCTACACATCAAAATATCTATTCAACATCTATAATATTCTATTTTATGAAGGCATTAATTTTGTATAGTTTGAAAAGAATAAATGGTAATTGATTTAAGACTTGTCCAGAGAAAAAAAAATCAAAAGAAATGAGCTTGTGATTAAGTATCCTAATTTTAGTTCTTGAATGAACTAAATATAATCTATGAATGGTTTGTTTTAGATGTTCCCAGAGAATCAATGTTTCTCCAACCATCATTTTGAATTTTAATAGGACTTATTTAATTGTTGACACCTCACATCCATCTTCAATAGAGCTTACCAAAAACAAAAAGAAAATTTAGAAAAAGGGATATACAAAAGATATTGTAGACTCAATCAAAATAACATTTTTATTTAACACATCAAAAATTGTTGAAATTTGACTATTCTTAAACATCACACACATTATGAAAAAATCTAAACTTGGGAAAAGTAAGCTAATTTTGACTATTTAATATTTCTAGTCTAGGAATCAAGTGATGTTTAAATGATTTCTCATGGAAATTTTAGGTTGAGCATGTTGTGATCTTTTAGAGATGTCTAACACCATATTTCCATGTTGCTGCTTAAATGAGATCTTTGCTTATATTTAAGTAATAAAGTGTTCTCATGGAAGAAAAAATTTAGAGGAAAAGGATATTTTAGAATCTTTTCCTATTTGCATGGAGCAATATTTATTTATCAAATAAAAATAAGCTCTAGCAAAGAAGGGAGGGCTAAAAATACGCAGTCATTACTTATTGAAAACAAACAACGACATATGACTTCATTAAAATATTTCCCTTCATTATTTTATTATATAATTTTTTTGCATAAAATATTTAATCATTTTTTGTTTAGTAAGAAATTATAAAATAAATAATTAATTAATGACTACTTCAAAATAAGTACGAAAAAAATGAGGCATGAGGCCACTAACCACCTACTCCACATTTTATTCCTAAAAAAATTGAGCAACGATTGTTAAACCAAATAACACATATTCTAATATGTGATTTTAGTAATTATTTTCCAAGTGAATGTGGGGAGTTGTCTTTCTTTATTTTTCCTTTGTTTACTGATGCCTATATTGCCTTTGGATAGGTGGAATTAGAATTATTGCATCACTGGTGAAGATCGCTTCAGTCTTTCATCCCAAGTCCAATGAAGATGGTCCACTATTTCTACACCTCACCTCTATTCTTGTGATCTCACAGGTTTTCCATAAAGCACACATAAAAGAAAAAAGTATGTATCAGATCCACAATCCGTATTGAATCTAGGTGATCTCTTCAATGAATTGCATACAATGAGAAGAGATAAAAATATTGGAGTACAATAGAGCTTGTAAATGATGCCTGACACACAATCATTATATCAGTTTGTCATATAGTTGTGATGGAAGAATCTAAGTGAGCATCAAAATAATTATGGACCAGTCTGCAAACATTAGTGAGAATGTCAGCAAAGAGGAAAGGATTCTATCCTCTTGTACTCCATATATCTTTTGTTGAGAAGATGAGGGGGATTTTGTTTACAATAAGGACTCTAGTGTTTCAGTCTTTTGCAAGCTTTCCTTTACTTTCAGTTGGTACATTTGTTTGTGGTTGGTTGTCCATGGTTGGGAAATATTTTATGTGAGATTCAGTGAGAAAAAGATGGAGGGTTGTGTTAACAAATTAATTTACTACCAGGTGAATTTCAATAAGGTGCAATAGTTAAGTCCATAGGAGATATATGTAGGTAATATATAATTTGATTATATATTTTAGTCAATAAACTATCTGTGGGAACTTTGTTCCTTAAAATTGAATTTTTGATGGAAAAGTTGTCTATTGGTTGGTAAAGTTGTCAGTTTGACCAGAAAATTGTAAATCTTTCCCGTTAATTACAACCAATTTTTATCTAACTCCACTTTTAACTATTGTTTCTCTTTTTCAATTTATTTTAAATTATTATTACTTGTCATCTCCACATTAGCTCATGTTGTGATCTCTATTTATTTAACTTTTGACTTTTAAAATTGATTCAGATTTTTTTATTTTTTTTTAATTATATTAATTTATTTTTTCTTTAAATATTGTTTTTTAGTTTCTATCATTTATTTAGTCAATAGAATAACGTTGCTATTTTCTTCTTCTTTTTGGGTCTTTTGGGGTTTATCTCTTATTAATTTTTCATAATAGATTTTTTGATGGATTTTTTTTAATGATTATTTTTCATATATGATAAATTAAAATTAATAAATAATATTTATTAATCTATTTAAAATATTTTAGTAGATATTATGTTATTTAAATTGAAATTTATTAATAATATAATTTGTTGACATAAGATTATATTTTAAAAAATAATTTTATTATCCAGCACATATCGACTTATGTTGCAAGCACAAAAGCATGTAGATAGTAGTTATTTAATTGTTAAAGGTTAGAATGATTTAGTTCATTGTCATCTAAAGGACTGAACAATATGTATAAAAATACATGTATATGACTTGCTCTTGGGTTCGAGAACTATAGGCATAGTTAAAAATTTATAAGATTTCATAAAATTATACATAATTATGCAACAAAAGATGAAATGGTAATACAAATATTAATAGAATTAAATTAAATATCTCACAAAGTTAAAATTATATTAATTTCAATGCAACATTTTTTATGATTTTGTAGCCGATAGGCTATTTGTGGGAACTTTGTTCCCGAAAATTGAATTTTTGACGGAAAAGTTGTTAGTTTGGCTGGAAAATTGTAATTCCTTCCTGTCAATTATTTATTGGCCAGTTTTTTTTATCTCACTTCACTTTTAACTCTTGCTAAATTGATATTTATTAGTTCTCATCTCCACTTTTAATATTATTTTTCTTTTTCTTTTTATTAAAAAAAAAATAGTTGTGATGTCCACATTACCTCATGTTGTGATTTAGATTTTAGTTTTTAAATTATTTTAATTTATTTATTTTATATTAGTTTTTTTTTAATATTACTTTTTAGTTTCTATAAAAAAAAATTAATAAAATATTTGTTAGAGGCGTTGCTATTTTTCATATTATTATTTTTATTTCTCTTATTAATTTTTTATAATAGATATTTTGATGGGTAATTTTAAATGATTATTGTTTTCATATTTGATAAATTGAATTTAAATCAATAATATTTATTAATCTATTTAAAAGATTTTAATAAATATTATGTTATTTAAATTGAAAACTATTAATAATCTAATTTGATCACATAAGATTATATTTTAAATCTACACTTTTAAATATTATTTTTCTTTTCCTATTTTTTTTTTTTTTAAATTACTTCTCATCTCCAAATTAGCTCATGTTGCAATCTCTATTTATTTAACTTTTGATTTTAAAATTGATTTAGGTTTTAGTTTTTAAATTTTTTTAGTGTATTTTTAATATTAGTTTAGTTTTTCTTTAAATTTTGTTTTTCAGTTTCTATAATTATCTATTAGAGACGTTATTTTTTCATATTATTTTTTTGTATTTTTCTTATTATGTTTTCATAATAGATTTTTTTTATGAGGCTTTTTTATGGTTTTTTTTCATATTTGATAAATTAAATTTAAATAAATAATATTTATTAATATATCAAAAAGATTTTAGTAAATATTATGTTATTTAAATTGAAAATTATTAACAATATAATTTGCTCACATTAGATTATATTTTATAAAATAATTTTATTATTGAGCATCTATTGGCTTATCATTGCAAGCACAAAAGCGTGCAACTGCTAGTGTTTACTAGTATTCAAAAATATAATAAGTTGTCTTAAATAAACCTTGCTTAAAACTTAAATGCATAATTACTTAGTTAAAAAATATTTATTAATGTCAATAGGCATTTTACAATAGCAAAATGGGTGGAGTGCGATGGTGTGAGCGTGTTAATGTTAACTTTTATTCTTCTACATTAAATTTGACAACCATCTACATTTCAAAAGTTTAAATCTTATTATAAACAAAATATACTTTTAAAAATAATTTATAAATAATTTAATAAATACCACATAAAATATTTGTTTAAATAATAATATTTGTAGATATAAATCATCCATTTTTTTAGAAATAAAAATAAAAAGCTTAAGTTAGTAAAAAAAATTAAATAAATGGAAATAAAGGAAACATAAATAATTTTAGATGTAGTAAATTAAATTATAATTATTATGTAGTGGATATCTATCAACATTTCTTTAGATAGAGTTAAGGTTAAATTTGACAACCATCTGCACATCAAAATTTTAAATTTAATTATAAACAAAATATAATTTTAAAAATTATTCAATAAAAACCACATCAAATATTTGTTAAAATTATAATGTTTGGATCTGAGGATACATAAATCATCAATTGTTTTAGAAATTAAATAAAAAGTTTAGGTTAGTGCAAAAAAGTAAATGAAGATAAAAGGAAATATAAATAGTTTTGGGTGCTATAAAGTAAATTTTAATCATTTTGTAGTGGATATCTATTAGCATTTCTTTAGATAGATTAAGATATCTATTCTTGTTAATTTATATGTATAGTAATTTACTTTTTTATTTGTTAAATTGTATATTTTTCTCTATAATAATAAAATGAAACAAATAAATGAAATTATTTCTATTGAACTAATTTGCATACATTTTTCATAAATACTTGTAATCTTAATAAAATTATAAAATATAGTATGGAAAAATATATAATAAAAAGAATATAACTATAAAATAACTGATCAAAAGTTTTATTCCAACTAATAAGAAGTTAATAGTTTAAAATATTAATTCTTTTTCTATTAAAAATAAGAGTTTCAAAAAATACAAAGCAACCAAAGTACTACCACGAAGGTCAACAAGGAGGCCAAGCCTCACTAAGGAAGAACAGAATCAGTTGTACAACATAACAAAAAGAGAAGAAGAATGACTATCTAACTAAGAACATCATAGTAATTGACCATCCAAGCAGTTCAACCTAAGGGACCCTCCATCCAAACGATGCTTTTACAATCATGAATCTACATCAACTTGAATAAATCTTCTTTTGTAGCATTCACTTTCTTACTGATTCCTTTGTTCAACCTAATGCAAGCTTGCTCAAAAGCTTGCAGATCACCCAAGGTTCTATGCCATTGGTATCCATGCTTCAACTCATAGTGGAAAAAAGCAGCATGCCCATCATAAAGGAATCTTCTCATCTTGTCCCGCTTGATCAACATAGTAGCCTACACCTGCAAAGAAGTTTTAAAATAAGTGAGTTTTCGAAAAAACTCAGTAAGATCCCTCAGGTTACCTTGGTACCTTTCTTCATTCCTACACTTCCAGATCTACTAGAGAATGTTAGATGATAATATATTCCAAAATAAGTTGGTATAAGTAGGAAGACCATTAATATGACTAGTGATAATATCAAGAATATTAACACCAATAGGATAAACAATGCCAAACATTCTCCATATTTCTTTAGCAAAGGTACAATCTAAAAGAATATGTCTACCAGTTTCGAGAACTCTGCATAAATTATAAATATCAGAATTATAGAAATCTCTCTTAATAGGAAGCTTGTCCAACATGACTAACCATCTAAAGCATCTAATTTTAAGCTCAACATAATTCTTCCACAAGATATCAAAGTATTTTTTCCAAACATCAGCATCATCAGAAGAGTACCAAACAGCATTGACATGATCAATAATATCCATATTACAATCAAGGATTTTGTATATATTCTTGGCCTTAAGCAGATTCGTGACAACTCCACCAAGCTAGTTACAATTAAGGTGCCTTTGAGAATCAACATGGCATATAGTGGCAAGACCATAAACAGCTTGCACAATCATGTTATAAGTTCTTTTATGGGAATCAGTGATATTATATTTATTTTTAATCTCATCCCAAGGAGTGATTTGATTTTGCTCAAAGAGATCTATGAACTGTTTAATACCTTTCTTAGCCCATAGTCTGGCAGAACACCCTTGGGTAAGGGCCACAGGTTTACCATTTAGGTGAAGATTCCACCAAATGGATCTTTCATAAAATAAATTGTCAACCTTTGGCTAAATCTAACCATTTTTCATCTCACTCAACTTTTAACTCTTATTTCTTTTAATTTATTTAATTTAATTAGCTATTATTGTTTTTTTCTTATTTATTTAACTTAAAATTTATAATTCTAAATTTTTAAAATATTTCATACATTATTTAAATATTTATATGTATTTAGTTTAATTAGCTATTATTTCTATTATTAACTCTTATTTTCAAATTTATTTATTTAACTTTATAAGTTATTATTGATTGATTATTTAAAATATTATTTAATTTTAATAGAAATTATTTATAATATATATATTCACATAAGATTCTATTTAATTTATGAAGTTTAGATCTCCATTTTAAAATTTATTTATTTTTCCTATTTATTAAAAATTTAATTAGTTGTTATCTTCTAAATTTTGAGTTTTAAATTGATTTAAGTTTTAGTTTTTAAATTTTTTAAATTTATTTTTTTCACTTTAAATATTATTTTTTAGTTTAGCCAATAGGATATATGTGGGAGGAGTTAATATTTTTTTAAATATTTTTTAGATATTTCTCATATTAGTTTCTGATGATAGATTTTTTGATGGAGATATTTTTAAATAATTATGTTATTAATATATTTAAGTTAATTGACTTTAAATTAGTTTAGGAGCTTATTTTTATAATTATTATAAATAAATAAAAAATTGTATTAAGTATAAGGAGTTCACCAATGCAAAAGGAGATCGCAGAGTATCAAAAAGAAATTACAAGAGGCCAAGCCTCATCACTAGAGCAAGTACAAGAAGAACATAGTCTAATTACAAAATAACATAAAAGAGACAAGGGGCCCAATGGCCAATACAACACATCATCATAAGTGTCCATCCAAGCAGCCCATCTGATAGTGTCTTCCATCCACACAATGTTTTTCTAATCCTAAATTTACTTGAGCATGAGGATCATATTCCCCATAGTATCATGGTTGTTCCTCTTAAGCTCTTTGTTGAGTAGGTTGACAGTTTGATTGAAAGTTTGAAGATTGTCCAAATGTCGCCTCCTAAAGTAACCATCCTTTACCTCATTGGCAAAGAAAGTAGTGTATCCATACCTGAGGAGCCTTTTGAATTTAGCTTTATCCACTTTCATTGTAATGTGAACCTGTGAGAAAAATTTTAAGTGAGTGAGACTTTGAAAAGACTAGGTAAGCACCCTGGGAATATTTTGAAATCTTTCCTCATTCCTACATTTCCAAATCTACCATAAAATGTTAGATGAAAGAATGTTCCAAAATAAGTTAATATCCTTTTTAAAACATCATTAATAATCCTAGTAATAATTTCAAAAATGTTGAACTTAGTAGGGATAAAGATATCAAACATAAGCCAAACCTCTTTAGCAAAGCTACAATCAAAGAAGATATGTCTCCCTATTTCCAGGGTCCTCTAAATGCAGCAATAAGTGATATTAGAGAAATTCTTCCTAATAGGAAGTTTATTCAAAATTAAAAACCACTTAAAGCACTTAATTTTTGGATCAATAGAGCTTTTCCAGAGTTTATCAAATAATTTCTTCCAAGAGGAAACATCCAGATCGATATACCAAATCTTATTAACATGGTTGATGATGGACTCATTATGATTAATAATAGAGTAAATATTCTTGGCTTTCAGCTTGGTAATGATAGTATCATCCAACCACTTAATGTTCAAGTAAATGTTGGAGTCAATGTGGCAGTAGGTGGGAATGTCTTTACTAGCTTTGAGAATCATATTATAAGTTTTCTTTTGAGAGGTGAGAATCTTATATTTACTTTTGAGCTCATCCCATAAGATGAGCCTATCATTTTCATATATATCCATAAATTGTTTGATCCCACAGGTGGCCTAAAGCTTGGTAGAACATCCTTGGGAGAGGGTTAAGGGTTTACCACCTAGCTTTAGATTCCACCAAATGGATCTTTCACCATGGAGATGCTTATCATCATAGAAACTCTTATTCTTAATGAATTGCCTAACATGATTCTTGTTGGGTGATGCGACACGCTCCCCTGCCCACAGGTGGTTAATTATGTGGTGTTCCATGTTCACTAACAGTCATGGCTTTTGGTGCAACGGCAAATGGGCCCAACAATTGGTATCAGAGCCTAGTTTTGGCTTGGTCATGGGTTCAAATCTCCCCAGTGCCTTCCCGACCGACGTAAGCACCTGGTATGCGTGTCGAGGGGGAGATTGTTGGGTGATGCGACGCGCTCCCCTGCCCACAGGTGGTTAATTATGTGGTGTTCCATGTTCACTAACAGTCATGGCTTTTGGTGCAACGGCAAATGGGCCCTACAATTCTAGGCCTTCCAGAGGGACTTGAAGATAGCAGAACCTTGAACCATGATAGGAAAGTCACCATGAATCAAATCATTCAAAGGAAGGTTTTTCTAGAATTTGGCATTTTTGGAGTATCCCCTTTCAATATTGTTTCTAATCAAAACTTTCCATGGATCATCTCCATCAAGGGCATGAAAGATCCATTTGGAGGCCAGAGCAAGGCCACTAATTTTAAGGTCCTTTAGCCCTAAACCCCCAAGGATCTTTTCAACATGACACCGCTCCCATTTAACTGAATGGAGCTTCTTGTTTCCTTTGCCATCAGACCAGAGGTAATTCTAGATGGCATTTTGAATTTCCAAAACTTGGTAGTCATTAAACATCCAGATAGAGGCATAATAAATAATGTAGGAGGAGATAATTTTCTAGTAGACTTGGATTCTACCAACAAGAGATAAAGACCTATTATGCCATTTATTAAGTTTATTGTGGATTTTGTCTTTGACCCAAAACCACATTTCCTTAATAGAGGGCTCCATGGAGAAAAGTATACAAAGATATCTAAAAAATTTACAAGGACCTCCCCATAGGAAACCATATTTATCAAACCAATCTAGCGGCTGGTCGTTCCAACCAAGACAAATTGACTTAGCATGAGACAGATGAGCCCCAAAAATTTTATAGAAAATATTGAGCTTATTGATCATAGCTTCAAAATTTTCTTCCAAAGCTTCATGAAATATAGAAGTATCATTAGCAAAATGACATTTGATAATCTCATTACCATCAGGGAGGGTAATACCTTGGACAATAGGGGACAAGGAGTTATCTCTAAGAATGTAAAATAGAGCATCAAAAGCAATGACAAAAAGTGCAGGGGCTAGAGGGTAGCCCTGCCTAATAGATCTACCCAAGGGAAAGGTTTTTGAGAGCAAGCCATTTATGTCAACTTGGGAATAAGCATCTCTAAGTAACATTTCAACAATCTTACAAAAATAGGGTGGGAATCCAAAGGCCTCAAGCATCATAGTGATGAAGCTCCACCCAACCCTTTCATAGACCTTTTCAAAGTCTAGCAAAAACATTGAGGCATTTTGATTGGAGTGTTTAGCCCAATCCAATACCTCCCAACTAGTAATAAGGTTTTCAATAATGTATCTACCTTTTATCAAGCTAGTTTGGGTAGAGCAAACAAACTTCGGGAGGATTGTTTCAAGTCTATGGGACAAAATTTTAGCAAAATTTTATAGGAGACGTTCAAGAGAGTTATATGTCTCCAATTCTTAAGGAGGACTTTATATCCATCCTTGGGGATTAATTTAATAATGCCCATGTTAATGGAGGAGCCCAGGGAGCCAGAGTTAATAGCTTCATTGTAGATTCCAACATATCATTTACAAATCCATTTACAATTAGCTTTATAAAACTCGACCGAAAAACTGTTAGGACCAGGAGTTTTATCATTTTTAAGGGAGTTAATAGCATTCTCAATCTCTTCCAGGAAGATAGGTTTACTGGGAAGGGATTCATGACTATCCATAATCCTTTTGGGAATAATACTTTTGCATTGTTCCCTAAGGGAGTTGGCTTCTTGGGAGTCTTCAAAGGAAAACAACTTTTCATAAAAGCGAGAAAATTTCATTTTTATGCTATTAATGTTAGTAATTTCTTGATTATCAATAAGAATATTCTCAATGGTTTAATTAGCATGCTTCTACTTAATAAGGTTAAAGAAAAATT
Source organism: Cupressus sempervirens (assembly GCA_028749045.1). NCBI lineage: Eukaryota > Viridiplantae > Streptophyta > Pinopsida > Cupressales > Cupressaceae > Cupressus > Cupressus sempervirens. The sequence continues at coordinate 265,163,708 of CM053784.1, forward strand.
GACTACCTTTGTCACCGAATTGAAGACAATCAGCTCTAGAGTGAATTCTAGCACCAAGAGCTTTATGATACTGATGTTTTCTAAGGGAATCCTTAGTGCAGGCGAGCTAGTGGACTAGAGAAGGATCAACAGGGTTATCTTGAATAGCGGATTCAATTTCATATAGATTGGCAGCAAGCCTAGACTCTATACACCTAAAATCCTTGGCTTTCTTCTGACCAACAATCCTAAGCAGATTCTACCAAGCAATTACATTCAAATTCCACCTCTTAACATGAGAAATGGAAGGGTAGTGAGATTTATTAATAAGCCTAATAATGGGAATGGCGGAAAGGATATCTTCATCATGAAGGAGGATAGTATTGAGAATAAATTTGGGGCTATTATTTTTACTAATGATAGGGGAGCAACTAAACCTGACCAAAATAAAGATAGGGTGGTGATCCGACAAAGTGGAAGGGGAAACTAACACTAGGTTATTATGCTTATCAAGGTTCATAGAAAAGAAATTTCTACTGAGGTAAAAATGATCCAACCTACAATAAATTATGGAAGGTCCTTTTTGAAAGTTGTACCAAGTGTAGCAAAGCCCTGTATTGGTATTCTTGTTCCCAGTCAAAAGATTAGAGAGGAGCTTAGAGTACTTAAGTAAATTTCAATGACATTTTTCTTGCTCTTTCCAAGAGAAGGAAAGACCTCCCATTTTATCCTCTTGGGATTTGATCATATTAAAATCTCCCCCAATCAACCAGGGAATATCAAGGAGTGAGGTAAGCTAGGACCATAGATTAGATCTATCATTATAATCATTAGCAGCATAGATAGAACAAATACCATACTCTTTATTATTATAATTAAATATGATCCAAATAGCTATGTTGCAAGGCGATATACCATTACTCTTTATAAGGGGTCCCCATTTTAGGTTAATCAAGATGGTGACACCACCTCTACCATGAGTATGGTTAGTGAAAAATTTAATGGCATTGCTCCAAAGAAAAATAAGGTTGGATTCCAGAGTGAATCCAGTAGATTTTATTTCTTGCAACATCAGAACATCGATGTAATTAATACTACTGAGAAAACTCTTGTAACAAATTTTCTATCAGGACATTCAAGTCCTCTAATATTCCATGAAACACAATTCATGAGGAGACAAATTTGGGATTAGATGCCTCAAAACCCGCAATTCCCTCCATAGGAATGATTTCCAAAGAATCAAGGGTACTCTATCTTTTTTTACACAAAGTTTTTGTTTTTGGAACCAAGAGGTCTCCCTCTTCTCTTCAAGGTGAGGATATCATCAATGTCTGAGAGAGCCAAAGACATAATATCCAAATCCATATTCAGAGTGCTAGCTAAGCTAGGGGTAGCCAAAATTACTTCCAAAACAAAGATTTTATAAGTGTTATTTTTTATACGTTATATTACTATTAATTTTTCATAATAATTTTTTACAAAAATATTTCTTTTAGATGTTAACTTATTAGTAAATGACAAATTAAATAAATAAATAACATTTATTTAGTTTATTGAAAAGCTAGTTTTTATTTTATTTAAATTTTAAAACAAATATTTAATTTATACATATTAAATTATAGTTTTAAAAAATATTAGTAAACTCCTATCAACTCATCATTGTAAGTATGAAAGCTTGCAACTGTAGTATTTAAATTTTTATTTTAAAAAATCCACAATTTTTTTATGATTTTTACTTTGCTTGTTTTGTGAGGGGTGGTTGCATGTTTGTGCAATATGAGTATATTTGATGTAGTCCAAAAACATTGCTCAACCATGACACCCACTTGTACTATCTTCATTCTTAGAGGCATATTGACTTATATAGATTCTCATACATTCCTCATTTACTCAAACATCTAAACCAATGCCAAGATCAAAACTATTCACATTCTTGTGATAAATTTGGTATTCACGGGCTTTGTCATGGGTAATTGCATGCTTGCTATAATACTAGTGTGTTTGTTGTTGTATTTAATGATTTTTCTATGAATGGAAAGAAATGAATTCATTAAGACTGATAAAATAACCTTTGTTAGTCCCACCTATAAATAGGCAGAGACTATAGTTTTCAATCACTTAATTTGTATTAGTGACTACTTTGGACATTGTCAAATTGTAAAAACTACTCATTTATCCTAAGGTTTCTACAATGTATCTTATTAAAATGAATTTTTGAAATTTATTTTTTGTTTTCTCATTGGTGTTTGTCATTTTTCCTAGTAGTATTTTACATTTTCTTGTTCAAAAAATAAGCATGAAAAAAGAGTTGTAGGGAGTGGCATTCTTTTGTAACTTGTCTATTGCATAATTCTAATGGCACTGTGCATGTTGTAAATGTGTTCTTATTTTTTGATTTTTTGTGTAGTTCCACATACCTAAGGTTTGGAGATTGATTTAATGCTAGAGTTGTCCCTCTCTTGATTTCATCTCAGTCCATCATCCTTGCATTTCAATTCAATAAAAGGACTTAAACTATTTTTTGTAACAAGCATATACATATGCCCTTCACTTTCTAGAAATGTATAAAAATTATAAGAAATTTTGAATGTAGTATTCGATTCATGTTCATTCAATGAATGGAGCTTATATGGAATTTATTGTATTAAAGTGTAGATAGTCTATGTGATATAAATAAATAGCTCTACTTCTTTGAGTCCATTGTGATTGTCATTGGAACAAAAACTAGTGCCATAAAATAGTGGGTGGAACATGTTGGAAGATGACTATAGGAAAGTTTTGTACAACAATTTTTATATCCGATGTGATCCTTGCTATTTTGGAAAACACGGTGTTAGTACCCAAGGTGGTCTCAGTTTTTAAACTTTCAATTTCAGAGGTTGAACCTCTTTGAACCACTTCGAACTGAAGTTCAAAGTAGTTCAAAGTAGTTCAACGGTTCAAAGTAATTCAATGGTTTGAGTTTAGAGTTTCAAAGATTTGAAATTTAGTTCAAAGCAGTTCAAATGGGTTCAAAATATAGAAGGTTAATTCATGGAGATTCAAGTCAAGGCTCGAATTGCTAGATTCAATGGTTCAGTGCAGAAATTTAGAGATCTTAGTTTTGAGATGCTCCTCAACCAAAGAATAAAATGCCATCATAATGGATCTTTAGAATTCTTTTCATTGGTTCAAAATGGTTTGATAGCTCGAAGCAGTTCAAAATGCAGATTGGCAAGCTCAGAAAAGCTTAGAATTCTATCTGAATTCATTATTCACATTCAGAAATGCAGTTTGCAATTTCCAATTCAGGGCTATTTCGAGTTTTCAAGCTCAATCCTGATTAAATGGTTCAGATTCAAAGGTTTATTTCTGACTCACTTGAGTTCAACAATCCACAGTTCAAGTCACATTTCATTGCTTTAGAGGGACATTTCAATTTGGGTTCAGAATGACTTGATGAGTTTCTCCCAAGATCAAACCAGTTAGGGTATCTCATTAAAGTTAATCATGGTCTTCATAGATTAAGATTAGAAAATTGTGATGACGGCAGTATTAAATACATAATCAAGCCATGATAGACAAAAGTGCAAGGCATTCATTGAACCCGATGTATAAAATATGCATGAAAATGATTAGTCAAGTTGTTCGGTCGGTAAAGGGTACAAATCTGATGATGCCACAAGTCATAGAAGTCACAGATTGGTGTTTCACACATGTGTCCGGTTGGAGCACTCAAACATGCAATGTCATTGTAATAGATGTAATGGTGACAGGAAGCCAAGCTCACTTTTAATGAATATCGGGTTACTCTCATAATAGCCCACCAGCTTTTTTGCAGGTGATAACATTATGATAAGCTTGAAAGGCTACAGGTGGAAGTAGAAATAAATATAATGGCCACGCAATCATGAGGGGTGATCTTATAAATCATGGAAAATTTGAGGGAAATTGATAAGTTATGTTGCTCACTAATGGTTGAAGGAAAGAGACTTAGCTCTTTGAAGATTCCAAAGATATCAAGAGACTCAGTTTACATGGTCTTTTCTGATAATGAAAAAGGTACAAATTTTACCAAATAGATTTGGAAAATACAGCTTGGTCGTATCTGCCTATTAAGTTCAAGCTTGTTTCAAAGAACATATACAGAAAAGCTCAGTTTCTTGAGTATATTCCTGTTACTCCAAATGTATATCGGGTTGAAGAAAGATATCATAGGCTGAGCAATGTGCTTGCATTAAAATTGATAATAAAGATAGAGCATCTTCAGAAGGTAAGAGAGTTTGATCCTGTTACCCGAGCACCAAAGGCCGATAATTATCATTATTGGAACATCGTCAGATCATGAGACGTAAATTTATCGATTACAAAGGTCACGAAATTGGGAAATTGTTAATCAAGATCTGAAGAGCCATTCGACAGGTGTCGTGGATAGAAATTTAGAAAGAAGCGAACAATATTATAATGTTTTATAAACATTATATCATCATTAGTGGGGAATGATATTTAAATATCATATGATGATGGGAAAAGCCAATGACAATTAGGTAGTAAAAAGGGAGCAATTTCAAGAATTAGTTTCGAATAACTAAAGATGATTTGACCTTGCGGAGATAAAAGTTGAGAAATCATCGGAGTAGTGTTAAAAACATAAACTTTAAATAAAGTTTATCAAAGAAAATTGATGGAAGGAAAATAAATTCTTTGGGAATATGAAAAGAGGATTTTTAAAAAGAATCAGTTATGCAAAAACGGAAAGGGGAATCGACCATAGGAAAGGATAAAAGGAGCAAAGAAAGACAAGACAGGGGGTTTCGAATGCTTCCAACTTCCAAAACTGTAGACTTTGGGCTTCAGGCAAGGAAGGAGGAAATTTTGACAGAACAGTTTCATCTTCTTGAGGGACGGAGAGATACAGAGCATGAGCTTTTCTGCCTCTTTCTCAGAACTTTGTAGCTGAGAGAGGGTTACAGTCTTTTGATGTTTGATGTAATATGGTGGAAGAATTTTTGTTTGGTTTAAATGATGGTTGGATTGTAATGTGTGAAAGAAGCTTTGTGATCTTTACAGTCGGGGAAGGGAGACTGGAGGTGAAATGCATTTAACTTTGATTACAATGTGTTTTTCCTTCCACTGAATTTGAACTTTGAGTCATTTTCAGTTTTCTCTGAAAATTACAGTCTGATGTCATTGTTCTTTTATTATGTTGTCATTTCTTAATATCTTACAAGGCTCTGATTTTAATTATTTCAAGAAGATGAAAGACACAGTTCATCCTTGTTACATGATACAGTGTACAACAAATTAACTTTGTGTAATCTATTGTATTATGTTTCCTTTCTTTTCAATCCTTAAGTTTCACATCTATTCTGTATTTACAGATAGATGCTTGGTATCCTTTCGTGCTTTCTGGTAAAAGCATCCACATTTAATTCATCGTAAATCTTGCACAAGGAGCTGTACCCGATAAAAATTCAGAGGAAGGTTATCAATCCATGATAACCTATCCAACTGTTGGTGCTAGTTTGTCCTCTCACTTGGGCATTCAGGGTCGGATTTCCACATATTCTCTTGAAGGACAATCTGTTCACTAACACACGGGTAGAGAGGAAACTAGTGATGGGGTTTCTTTCTTAAGAAAAGTCTACCTTCTTTTGTTTTAATTGAACAAAGTATTGTCTTATGTGTTTTGATTGTTTGCAACTTTAGTTGATATGATGTCGCATATGACCTAACTTGTTTATTTGGAATTTAACCTACATGGAAATGTTTTTTCAATTTGATAGACTTTGGCTAATGGTAAAGATGTTTTTCGTATGATTCACAAAAGCATTTTTGTTTCATGGAATTATTTGTGCAAATTTAAAGGATGATGGATGCTACAATATATTTATTATTTTAGTGCTGAGAAATGTAAGACAATAGAAGTTAAAGTTGTATAATGTGGATTGTGCATTGTCTCGAGACATGCCCCATCCCTTGCCAACTTCAAATAAACAAAGCCATATGGACATGTTCAAGAAAACTAGCATGGAGGAATTCATATAACTAATGAAGTCTATACTTTTAACACCCAAGGTAGTAATATTATTTTATTGATAAATTTGTATGAGTCAGGTAGAAAATGCTTTATTAAGAAAGTTTAATCATTCACTTTTATTGGCACCTAGATAGAATGGCCTTTTATCACCACCTTGTCATTTAGGGTTTCTTGTTTATATAATGGATAAGAGTGCTTTTAAAGCCTCTCCAAATTAAATAGTAATAATCTGATTTCTTTTTTTTCTTTTTCTTTTTTTTTTCTCGGTAAACAGCCTAAGCCTTGATTGATTTTATTAATACAAAATAAATACAAAGAGTTCCCCCATTCTGACAGGCATGGGTAGGAAAGAACGGGGAAAGAAAACCTCCTGTCTTGCCTGGGACCTTAGTCCTATATTATACATTAATAAAAGGGGCATACCCCAGTCTTAATTTAAAATGGATAATTCGATCAATACATGATTCATCCAAATAATCTTTAGATTGGATGGGGAGATCATTATTTGTCTAAATTCACCAACAACAACAAATGTTAAAGGTTAATGAAAAAAAACTAACTATAATGTGCAGCCAAGGGAATTATTATCAACAAATACATACTATGTTAAAATAGTTTAATAAGATTAATATTTTGATTTAGTTATTTTTTTAATTGTTCTTTATTATTATTCTTTAATATGTCTTAGCTTAATTATTTTGACATATACTTGAATGGATTTTATTGATGTTTAAGTTATAATGATGGGAGTGTATTTGAAAACGTACTACATTATTCATTCAAAGAGTGGCTTCCTACATATTAAAGGAATAATATTTAAAAAATTAAAAAGTTAGCAGGATCCTAGATGAACACAAACTGAAAACCCATAGATATTGTTAGAGACGTCACTTCGGGTCTCTCATAAGGATTTCAGATGTGATTATTGGGGTGAAATCTGAATTACTTTGTGCCCTGGTTATGGGGGTATGTTAATCATAAATTTCTAAATAGTTGAAAACTGAACAACATATTACAAATAGGAAGCAGATTTATAACTAAACACGATTTCCATTATATATATTAATAATATGTATAGTAAGCATCATCTCCCATCTAATTTTAAAAAGAAACTGACAAAAGGTAGTAAACAACAGATTTTCCCAATTTAGTAGTATGGACAAATTATCTATAGAGACACTCAAGCTTAAAACAGAGTGCTACTAGTCAAAATATGGATCATGTTAATATGCCAAATGACCCATGTCATGATTTAGTCAAATTTTTTGAATACCATTATAATTTCCGAAGCTTCATGCATAGAACTCGCCTTTGATCATGGGGGAAATTCATAAGACCTTCCCCTGCTGGTTTTGTCATAATTTGGAAGACAAAACTCCACATTTTTCATTTCATTGAAATCCACTTTCGGATGGACATATGCATCATATGCCTTCAGATAATCAATTAGCCAATCCCTTCCCAAGTCTTCAATGATGCCTCTCCATCTTAACAGAAATTTGATGCTCATCTCCATTCACAGCCATTCCGTATAGAACTGGATATTATCCCTAATGGTCATGCAGGGACACTTTGATCTCCTTGCCAATTCTTGGCTATTGAATTCGAGTTCCATGTATGCCTCTAGAAGAGGGATGCAGAGCCGAGCATCAATGTTGGCAACAGCTAGTTCCAAACCCACTAACCAGTAAGGGTCGAAAATGTTATGGGTAATCCTAATGATGTCCCATTTCTCAATCCCCACTCTTACCAAATAGCCTACCCAGAGCCCAACTATGTCACTGTTAGTTCTCCATGAGTAGTCATAACTAAAAATTTCTTCCCCTAAAGCCCTACTGACAACTATTCGACTCATGTCATCTATGGGCCTTAGAATCCTATTCCATCGTTCTTGCGTAACAGGCCCATAGAACGCCATGGTATGATTTTCATAAGCATGAAACAGACTAATGTTGGAATCCAATTTTCAGCCTATACCCCTAATAGATTTGTTGCTGAAAACGAAAATTGAATATCGAAAAAAGCCCCAAACTGCCTGATAAATAGGATGATTCGAAAGATCTAAACGTCTAATAATGAAGAGGCATGCACATGATTAAAAGGCTCCTTTCCAATACATCATAAGGTGATTACAAGGTAGAGCTGAGGCATTTCCTTACCATGATTGATTTGGTACGTGTGAGATCCCACTATCGTATCAAAGAGTTTTATAAGGAAATGATTAATCCAACTTGATTTTAAGGATCTATTGATTTTTGAAAGTTAATGAATTAATACCATCGGTACCAAGATTGGCCAGTGAGTCAACCTCTTTATTTCCTTCTCTATAAATATGAGCAAATCTAATGTCTTCGAATAATAAGAGTGAATTCATAATTACTTCTAGTTTAGAGTTTAATACCCAATTTAGAGTAGCTCCTTTCCTAAGAGCATTAATAATGATTTGGGAATCCCCTTCTATTATAATTTTTTTAATATTTAATTTAATGCATGGATTAATACCTTCTTCTACAGCTTCCAATTCTGCTATATTATTAGAGGTCATATCTAATGATTTTGATCTTTTAGCAATCCACTTACCTGCTTCATCTCTAATGATACATCCTATTCCTGCTATTCCAGGATTTCCTCTTGATGCCCCGCCAAAATTTAACTTCTTCCATCTAGGAGGAGGAGGCTCCCATTTACATGTTAGTCTAGCTAGATCATTTTTCTTTTTATAAGTTAGGGGAGGATTAATTAATAGTGGCCAGATTTTTTTCATTTCTGCGTCCCAGTCAAAGAAGGATCCTTCTTCTCTAGGTCTCTTTCTGAGGTCACTATTCATCACTTCCGAGATTGCTACTTCTATTTTGGCTAATAAGGCTTTTACTGGTAGACATTGGTTTGAGAAAATTTGGTGATTGCATTCTTTCCAGATTTCCCACATGAATATTGTCGGAGATATATTCCAAAGTTTGCCATATACTTTCTTGGGGTTTTCTTTCGGCCATCCCATTAAGTGATCTTCCCATTGACCTGCTAATGGGGATGCCCAGTTGAGTTTCCTTTGTAGCCATCTCCAACATTCTTTAGAGAATTTACATGAGAATAATATATGTTCTACATTTTCTAGGGAGCATCTAGATGGTCCTTCAAATCCCATTTTTTGGATCCTATCTTCTGTTAATATTTTCTTTTGCATAGCTGTCCAAAGAAACATTCCTGCTTTCAAAAGATTCGTTGGCTCCCAACATAGATTCAGAGGAAGGGTGCTGACATTCCATTGTTGAGAATTTGTTATCATCTTGTATCCTTCTCTGACTTTATAGGTTCCATCCTTTGCTGTAGCCCAGATAAGTTTATCATATCTTTCTTTATATACAATAGTCTGAGATTTTAATAACAATTCTAGTTTGCTTCTTTCCTCTATGTCAATGTTATACTTAGAAACAAATTTCCATCTCCATTCCTTTCCCTGCTCTGATTCATATTCCTCTAGATAATCTTTAACCTTGGTGCCCCATGTGGATTTTAGTAGACTTATAGTTTCAAGAGAGAAATTTGAACTTGTCAACGACGGGTTACCATTCCAGGAATCTTCCCAAAATAGTGCTTCCTCTCCATTTCCTAAGTCCCATGTTAGGTATTTAGAGATCAAATTATCGTTTGTCAGTAGAAAGTTCCAACCAGCAGATCCTTTCGAGGGGGGAAGTGATTCTAAATAGTGAAGTTTTATCTAAAGGGTTCAGATATTTATTATATATGATTTTTGCCTATTTCCTATCTCTTTCTTGATAAAGTCTCCAAACTTGTTTCGCTCCTACAACTTTATTCTACCATTTGAGGTTCTTGATGCCTAATCCTCCATAGTCTTTGGGTTTACAATGTTAAAATTCTTTTAGAATAACTGAGAGGGGGGCTGAATCAGTTATTCAAGGTCCAAAATGCCCTATTAATACCTTTTTAACGAATCCATACCCTTTTCATCTGTTCAAATTTAAATCAGAAAATTACTGTAAATCAACATGCAAAGATAAAACATTCAAGATCAACACATGACACAATGATTTACATGGAAACCCAATTTGGGAAAAACCACCAGTAACATGCTACTTGATTCTCACTCTTTTGAAGTGATGCCCTATTAAAAGCCTGCCCTGTTAAAGGCTTACAACACACTATTAAATGTGACCTTGTTAGAAGATTTCACCAAACTGTTAGGAATGGGCCTGGTTAAAAGTCTTTAGAACATTCACTAGGAATGCCACCCTGTTAAAGGTTTTATCTAATGGTTGTTAAACCAACCTAAGTCCATAGGATTTATCTTACTGTTACAATTTCTAGAAAGTAACGATATTGGTCTTTTGATCTGTCATAACATACAACATACTTTGCAGATTTCAGATCACTCTTTCAGTTCAATCCTTATGCTTGGCTTCAATCACTTCAGCTCTGACTGCTTGTTTCTCTCTCAAGCTTTGTCTCTTTGAGTCTTATTACTCATTCTGCCAATGCAATCATTCTTGTGGTCATCTATTTAAACAGAGTTCCTGTGCTTTCTTCTCCTTAGCACATTCTACAGCACTTCATGCTTTTATGCTTGACCACGGCTCTCTCTCTCACTATCTCCCTCTTTTCCACACTTTAATTATTAACTTATGTCTTCTTATATAGAAGTTTGATTTTCCTTTTGCCGCTCAATTTTTTCTTTCCAATTTTAGGATTTCAAAATGGATTAAGTAGGATACAATGTAAATACCCTATATCTTGTTCTCTTCTAGAAACTTTGCCAGTTGAATCTTTAAAAAAAATGTTCTACATGGTGTTCTGTGCCACCAACTCATCATTCTTATCTTCCTTTTAATTCACAGATTTCTAGATAACAACTTTATCGGCTTAGATCTGACGAATCTTTGATTTCCAAAATAATGTAGCAACTCGGCATTATTGAGTTATTGGTGCTCGGCACCTCTGTGTTAATCGGCATTATTGAGTTACTGGTGCTCAGCACCTCTGTGTTACTCGACATTATTGAGTTACTGGTGCTCGGCACCTTTGTGTTACTCGGCATTTGGTTATGCTCGACACTTAGTTTTGCTCGGCACTTGGTTTTTCTCGGCACTTGGTTTTGCTCGGCACTTGATTCTGCTCGGCACTTTAACTAGGAATTTTCTCGGCTCCTTCTCTCTAATGAACTTAGTTTGAGCTTTACAAAAGACTTAGCTAAAACCTTAGATCTTTGATATGTTTCAGTGTGCTCATTCTTTGTATCTTTTAGTATGTCATCCAATACACTGTTTCATCAATGGCTTAACTGATCGTTGTACTTCATTACAACATCATAACTTCAACCTTTCTCTAGGTGTTATAGTTACATCTTATTGATTGCCTCCACCTTGACAATCAACTAATTGATAGTATTTGGATCACTAAAGCAATTGTCATCCTTGCAAGTAGCTAGTTTGACATCAATGACAAAACAATGATTGAGGACATTCTTTACCAGTTCCATAAATTATTCCAACAACTTTTCTTATGATCATTTCAATCATTTCCAACATACAAATCTTATTCCAACTAATTAATGCCATTTTTTTCTTGTCCTCCAATCCTTTCCAAAAAAAATCCTGCAATTTTCTTTCCAATTTAGAGTTGATATGTTTTGGAAGATAAGAACATGACATTTGGTATGAGGGGATAGCTGCCAATAGTGCTTTAATTTTAGTTGCTCTGTCTACCTTAGTTAACCATTTATCCTTCCAAGAGTCAGTGTGATTGTCAATTTTCTTGAGGATGTGCTCCCAACCCAAATTGGTTTGTTTGTTCTTATCGAGGTATATCCCCAAATATCTGAATGGGAATTTACCTTTATTGAATCCTAGTTTTTGACAAATTTGGTTTTCAACTTCAGTATCAGTATTCAGGAAGAAAATTTCAAATTTTTTGGCAGTAATCATCTGTCTAGATGCATTTGAATAAGTATTTAGTATGTACTGTATATGATCTGCCTCTTCCGTGGAACTTATTCCAGCTAGAATTGTGTCATCCACAAATTGCTGATGGGTAGTGTTTTCAACTCCCTCAGTGACTTTAACCCCGATGATCTTCATTTCTTGTTGTGTTGCTTTGATAGCCCTTCCAAAGGCTTCCTCCATGATAATAAATAAGAAAGGTGATAGGGGGTCTCCTTGTCTGATGCCCCTTGATATGTTAAAGAAACCTTCTGGGGTACCATTAAGAAGAATAGAAATTTTGGGGGTTGAAATGCATTGATATATAATGTTAATCCATCTTTTGGAGAAGCCAAACGCCTCTAAAGTTTTATGTATAAATCTCCAGTCTACCTTGTCGTATGCTTTTTGAATATCAAGTTTGAGTAGCATACAAGCTTCTTTATTTTTTAATGTTGAATGGATAGTTTCTTGAATAATAGATATCCCGTCTAGAATAGATCTGCTTGGGACAAAACCAATTTGTTCTGCTGAGATAAGTTTTGGCAAAAAACTTTTGATATGATTAGCTAGAATTTTTTAGAACACTTTATAGATAGTGTTACATAATGCAATAGGTCTGAAATCTCTCGGGGCTATACTTTCTTGCTTTTTAGGAATAAGGGTTAAAGTGTGATTAATTTCAATTAAGATGGATCCACCTTTACGGGTCACTTCTAGGGCTTTCCACAAATCCTCTCCTATAGTGTCCCAACATTTTTGGAAGAAGAAGGCTTGGAAGCCATCAGGTCCAGCTGATTTATCTGGATTCATACTAAAAAGTGCACTTTTCACCTCATTTATGGAGATAGATTCATTTAGAAATTTGTTGTCCTCTTCAAAGATTATCTTGGGGATATGCTTTATCATTTCCTCTTGAGCACATTTGTTAGATGAGTCAAAATTGTTAAGTGTCTTGTAGAAATGTTTAGAAAGGATTCCTACAATTTCTATTGGGTTTTTGGTTTGCTCCCCTTCTCGGTTTCTAATTTTAGCTATATTGATATAATTTCTATTATTAATGGTGCTGTTGTGAAAAAAATTTGTATTACGGTCTCCTTCTAGGAGCCATTTTTCTCTGGATTTCTGCCTCCAGAATATTTCCTTTTTTTGCTAGAATTTCTTCATGTTTGAGGATGTATTCTTTTTCTAATTGATATGATTCATTATTCCTTCCTTTCGCAATAATTTCCTTATTTAAGCTACTCATTTTTTCTTCAATGTCTAATTTTTCTTGGAATATATTTTTAAAATGTAGCTTGTTCCAACTTTTTATCCTTTGCTTTAAGTTTTTTAGTTTGGAGACCACGCAAAACATTCTTGATCCTTCAAACTGATCCTCCTTCCACCAATCTCTAATCTGGTCCATAAAGCTTCTGTCCATAAACCACATCTTGTTGCACTTGAAAGGGCTTATGTTGGGTTTACTCTATTCTTTGATTTCCAATTTCATTGGAAAGTGGTTGGACCTTGCCATAGGTAAAATTTCTGCTATAATCAAATTGTCCATGCTTAGTTCACCTTTTAGAAAGAATCTGTCTAATCTTTCAGCAATGTAACATTCTCCTTTTCTATGATTATTCCAAGTATAAATTCCATTCATGGTTTTAATGTCCAAAAAGGATTCCTTGTGAATCCAATTTTTAAATCCTTCCAAGGCTTTATTGGCGTGGTTAATTCCACCCAGTTTTTCATCCAGACTTGCAACTGCATTGAAATCTCCACCAATAATGGTTGATTTCTTGTGTTATTGAATTAAGGAAATGACTGATCTCATTCCAAACTGACAATTTATCCTCTGTGGAAGTCGGTCCATAAACATTGATAAGTATTAATTGTAGGTTTTTTTTTGTACTAGTAGCTCTCATTCCCATCCAGTTTACTTGAAAGGTGAGTAATTCCATTTTGGTAAGTTGGGGATTCCAAATTATCCCTAATCCTCCTGAAGCTCCTTGGGATTGCTAAAAAATTGATGTCCATTACCCCAATTTTTTATTCATTTTCAATCCTTCTTCTTTGTTAAGTTTTGTTTCTTGTAGTAATATGATATCTGAGTCAAATAGGGTGAGGTTACGCTTTAACAAGCATTTTTTGCTAGGGGAATTGAGACCCCTGGCATTCCAAGTTGTTATCTTCATTACTCCTTGGGAAGGCACTTCCCCTTTCCATTGTTTATTAAATCTGTGATCTTTATCTGATCCTTCACTTGCCCTGTTGCTTCTCTAAGTTCTTTAAGTGATTTCTTTCCTCGTTTTTGCTTAGTTTTTCCAAAGATTGGTGTTGTCAATCCCTCTTGGTTCATGGCAATACCTAATTTATCAAGATTCTTCTCATCAAGTATCCTCTCTACTATAGAAGAGACTTCCCCCTCCTATTGATCCTCTGCGATTATTTCTGTTATTAATAATTTACTTATCCATTGGTCTTCCTCAGTTCCTATGCATTTTACTATCTCATTTTGTTTTTTGCCTTCTGTGTTGGTGGGAGTATTCTATTTTTCATATCCCAACATCAAATTTATATCTTCTGAGCTTGGGTCTACTTTACAAACTGATCCATTATCCTCTTTATATGAAGCAAACATATCTTTCCCATTGCTAGGAGTTTTCCAAAACTTGTAACTCTTTTTCTTTCCTTTCTTTCTTATGGTTATATTGCTCCACTGAACTAAATCTTCTGGTGGAATGGCGACTTCATGCCCAATATCATTGTTTGGTTTGACCGATTCTTGCATGGTTTCTAAGATTTGTTCCTTTTTATTTTCTGACTCCTGGTTTTTTAGATTAAGTTCAATAGATCCAATGTGAAGCAATTCTCCCTCCAAATTTTTTACCTGCACCTGCTTTGCAATTGTTCTCGATTTGTCTTCTGATTCAGAAACTAGTATCTCCTTCCCTTTATATGCCTTATGTGACTGTTCTACTAATAGACTCTAATCTATTAGATCATTCTAAGTTACCAAAATTTCATGTTGCAACTAATTTAATTTAATTATATTTAGTTCCATTTCTTCAATGACCTCTTTTTCTTTCCGATAGTCCATGCAATTCTTGAATTTGTTCAGTGAGTGCTGATAGCTAATTTGCTCTTCTATTTCTGCCTCCTTATATTTATCCCCTTTTTCTTCATTTTTAATACAAAATATCCCTTCTTCATGTGATATCGGCTTGATTGCAAGATCCATTTCCTTTCCTTTTGTTGTTTTGCCTACATCCCTTTTAGTTTTAATGAGATCTTTAATATTATTGGTAATTTGTAATTTAATCAAATTAGCGTCTACTAATTTTTGTATTTCTCCTATATATTCTTCAAATTTAAGTTTATATATGGATCGATTCATTATTATCTTTCTGTTTATAACTTGATTTTGTTTAGATTTAACCAAAACCCTTATTCTACTAACTTTATCTAGGTTATCTTCAAATCTAGATACATTTCCTAATGAGTTACAAATTTTATTAATGGTTATTTCTTCCATTAATTCGGAGGGGATTTCTTTACATTCCATCCATTTAATCGTTTCCAAATTACCTATGAGATTTTTGTGGAAATTGGGTTGCCATTTAAAAAGTTTAATATGATGTCCTTTATAAAATAGTGTATCGAACTTCATAATTTCCTCCTTGTCCTGTTTAGTTCTACATAAGATAAACCAAAATTTATTTGCAAAGGAGTTTAGGGTACTTACCTTGTTGCCCCAAATCATGGAAATTTTATGTACCAACCTGGATCTCTTCCTTGGCAAACCGTTCCAATACACATAGATACCTTTATCCTCGCAATCCTTCCATCTTCTTTCATTATAGAGATTACTTATAATTATTTCTTCTCCATATGTATGTTGATCAATGACATTTTGTTTATTGTCAGCTTTATTCCTTCCTCTGTTTGTATGTTGTTCCATTTTTCGGTGTGGAGGTATGTGTATTGATTTTCTGTTTTCATTGATGGTGGGTCGCTTCTTTTCCTCCGTGGGCTACTTCATTGGAACCTTCGAATTTGTGGGGGGATTTCCTGACCATTTTCCCAGCGGGATTGCATTGACTGTTGATATCCATCAAGGCTATTTGGGGAGCTCCATCTGGAAGGAATTCTCCTTTGGTCTAGATCTAGGGTTTGGCTCTAGTTTTGCCACAGTTTTAGATTGATAATTGAAACACTGTTGCATTGAAGTTTTTCCTTTTCTTGCTTCTGATTTTTTTCATGTGTGAGTTTAGCTTTTTCGATTCCTCACTATTTTCCATCCATCTTTTTTTCTATGTGATTAATTTCTGCTAATTTCCTTGATTCGATTTGTATGCAACTGTACAAATGTTTCGAAGCTATTGTTGACAGCTTTGCCATTTTCTTCTTCCTTTGATTTGGACTGTGTGAGGATTTCAAATTTGTTTCTGGTTGCCAAGGGGGATTGTAGAGTAATCTTCCGCTGATATGCTACTAATTTCGAAAAGGGGCAACTGAGATTGGTGTATGATTTTTCTTTTTTCGTCATGATTTCAGAGCAGAGTAGCAACTATTATAACAAGCGCATCCACAATCTTATGCTTTTATGACCACAACTCACAATAATCATCTAATTTCTTAAGCCATAAGTCAAATAATCAAATAATATTAATTATTTGGCATTATTTGATATGTGGAATGTTCTAATATCTTGTTGAGTTTCCTAACTAATACTAAATTGGGAATCATTGATATTTTGATATAAGCTTCCTATATACACCATTGGACACTTGATTCCCAGGGTTAGGGATGTCTGTAGACTTCTCATGTGCTGAAGTTTACATTTTTATTCATTTATTTCCTCTTACTCAGGTATACTGAAGTGTCCAATTTACTTGGTAATAGTTTAATCTATTATCAAATGTCTAATGATTGCTTTCATTTATTCTAGCACTATAATGATTTTATCAAATGTGGCCTGAATGCATTTTTCAAATATATAAAAAGTGGTTACATCAATGCCAAAACATTGGAAGATGAAAATAATTTGTTATTTTTGTCAGCAATTTAGTTGAGCATCATTTATTAATCATTTAAAACTTTGCTCAACATTTAATTGAGTGTACTTTGTATCTGAGGAAAAGGGGTTGTAACATTTTCAAGTCCATCTTAAAATGTAACTTTTGTCACTGGCAGTTTGAGCTTGGGAAATACTATTGTTTCTTATTTGAACTATGTTAATGCTGATTTTTTTTAAAAAAATAATAATCAGTAAATAGCCAAGGCCTTAATTATTTTATTAATAAAAGATAAAAGTACATTAGTTGTCTCCGTTCAAACGAGCACTGGTAGGAAAGAATAGAGAAGAAAACCTCTAGTCTAGCCCAGGTAAAACATCCTTTATTATTATATCTTAAAAGGGGCATACCCCAGTCACCAATTATCAAAACAACATATATTCAATAGATATACAAAAAATGGGAATGAAACCCTAGATTAATTACATAATTCCAATTAATTGGACCATATGCTTTATCAAAATACACTATAATACTTCAATATAGGTACACATTCGCCTTGCTAACTTACTTCCTATTCTGATGCAGATAAATAGTCCTCTCTATAATCTACTCAATGAACATGGTTAGAGACAAATAATACTTTAAAAAATAATCAACCTTTCATCATCAACAAATTATCATAATCTGAAAACCTACCATGAGCAAACTATACCAGCTCATTATCATGTAGGAAAAGAGAGAGGAATAGATTATCTAACATCCAGAATACTTACTCTGTTGAACACATCATTTAATCCACTATAATCAAGATAAGAAAAATATAAGCTAATCAACTACCATGAAACCAAGAAATTAATTATGCAAGCCCTTGGCCAAGAAGATACCCAATAGAGTCACTAGCATTTTTAATTGAGTAGAGAAGGAATGCTACAAAGGCTTAATCAGATCAAAACTAGAGCACCAAAATTGATAATTACAATATTGTGATCAAGCTATCTTAACCTTATCATTCTCATTACAACAAAATACACCTTGTCCAAACATTCATAGAAGCCTAATCACTAGGAACACACATCATCTTAGAGTCTCTAACTATTTGAATTGATGGAAACCCATTATAGTTAGGCTAAAAAGCTAAATTAAGAGCCTAAAAAAGACAATCAAACCATAGGCTTGGCCATGGAATGTTATTCTAGCATATCCCCCAACATCGAGGATATCTCTGGCTCATTGAATTAAATACCCAAAATAGTTAATCTGACTAGCTACATTAAGAGACTCAATAGTTCATACAGTCAGAGTCTGATCTTAGAATACTAATCTAGATCAGTCCCTAACAACTAATCAATAGTTAGAATAAATGTCAACTCAATTTGAGAAATTAAATTCCAACTGAGAGGTCGATAGAAGATAACCAGTAAGGATTCCCTCAAAATAATATAGGTTCACAAGATTAAAGTATCAACATACGTCCAATCTACCATCTACAACTATTTAGCATAGTAGCATAGAGATTACGCCTCTTAAATTTGGATAAATAGGGACCCAAACCATAGAGCTTAGATTAGTAGAGTTATTACCACTCATCCATATAAATATTTCAATAAAATACTATCAGTCTAAAAAAACCATCAACAAAAGTAAAGAAACGAGATCTAGCATTAGTTAGAGTAACCACCATTGACTATCCATCTACCAAACCATCTAATCTCACCCAAGAACCCAACACAAAAAAGTTATACCCATGTCATTATATATTAACTAGGACTATCCATATAAACCATATAACAAGGCTTTCTTACATTGTCCATTAGAAATTAAAGGAGCAAGTGTCTCCATACTGAGAAAAATAGCTATATACAACCTTCTACTACAAACATAGATATAAACATATAGTACAAACCAAAATTGGGCATAAAGCTATACAAAAAATGCCAACCCTAGCACCATATTGGTCTGACCATTACAAACCTTGATATATTATCACTAAACTAGTAAACATGGCTTATTTCTTGTATACCATAATGATATCAAAGATTTCATTAGGATTTTCTACTTGAAAATTAAGGGGAAATTCAAAATCAAATTTTGCCCTACTTATCTTTTCTACATTTGGCATGTAGAAATTTAGGGCTTCAAGATCCTTAAAGGTAACCCGGGCTAAATGTAAGCATTAAATGATTTCAGGTAATTGACTAACCAGTCTTTATTCTCCTCCTCCATGATGCCCCTCCAACAAAGAAGGAATTGGATACTAGCCTCCATTTTGGGCCATTCCTTGTAAAAGACATAATTTTCTCAAATAATTAAGGATGGATGGTAGAAAAAAACCCTCAACTCTAGTGATCTCGGTGGGAGTACCATGTACTTCTCCAGTAGTGGGATCACTTTTTTTTTTGGCCTTTTCACTGGTTTGCAGAAGAAAAAAATTGTTTGGGGCCCATTGTTTGAAAGTTTTGCTACAAGATTTGATTAGGTGATCGATATTGTTGTATGAATGGGGAGCAGTAGTCATCAAAAGGCTAAACACAAAAGGAAGCTATCAAATGAAGGCATTGCAATATATATGGAAAGAGACAAGGTAAATCACCGAAGGAAGAGGCAAGGTATGTTAAATGTCAATCAAGTTAACGATGTATTGATCAAAAGTGAAATCATAGAGTCAAAAAATGAATATGTTTAGTTAAGAAATGAAAATGTACCAATTGATAATGACAATATCAGGATTGAAAATTTGGAGAATGCAAACTTACCAGTTCATAAGATAAATGCCATGATTGATCATGTTGAAAATGAAAATGCACAGGAACATCCAAATATCTCCTGATTATAACCAAAATGAAGGTCCTAGAACACCAAAATGGATAATTGAAATTGATGAAATGATTATTAGTAATTTGGAAGGGAAAAAATCACAAAGAACCATTCAATTATGGGCTTCAAGGCTTTATAAGATTTTTTCAGCAATAAGACAATGGTCGAGCAATGTCAACTTTTTATGCACTTATTAAAGATGTAAAAAATGAGATTTATGCTTTCCAAATTGAAGATTTGTATCAATAAGAAAATGGAAAGAAATGTCATTATTGTGAAGAATCTTTTTAGTGCTCTCAATAGTATTTGAAAAAATAGTAGGGAGACGGATAAGGGAGTTTCTCGAAGGGTTATTACAACCTCTTTGGTAAGTCATCATTTTAGAAAGGGTAGATATATGAGACAAACTTGTATTGACTTAAACCTAAATCATACTACTTTGAGAAGAGCACTTACTAAATGAGAGAGAATTGATGATCCTCTTCAAAATGATAAATGGGCTTTTGGTAGGAGACTTCCATGTTTTGGTAAGAAGCTAACCAATGATGTTAAGCAAGAAATTACATAGTTTTGGAAATCTAGCTCAAGAGTCTCAACCAGTGCTAAAGATGTGTTGAAGTTGAGGATTAGCATTGGAGATTGCATGCCACATCCTAAAAATTATTTGGAGGTAAGTCAAACTAAGTTGTTCAAATAATTTAGAGAGATTCAACCAAGATTGCATGTATCGCAAAGGGGTTTTGAATCCTTGAAGCCATTTTATTGTGTGCCACTTAAGATTTGAAATACATATTGCAAATATCATGTTGATTTTTCTATGCACCATGAACTATTATGCTCCATCCATTCTACTTTGCATAGTAATGAAATGTTGGAGAATTGTGGTGCTAACAGGCTTTCAAAATCATCAAGAGACTTTATAGATAAATTTTTATCTCCTAGAGTTTAGGGTTATTTCTTTTATAGAAATGCTTTCTTAGATGAGAAGTGTTCAAAATGTGATGGCTTATCCAAGTTTGACACATGTTTCCATGAGGGGTGTGAACAAGATCTTGGGAGGACAAAAGTTAAAAAAAGGTATATGAAATGGTGAAATACACATTGAGGAGTGGAGGTGAGGGCTCTAGATGTGAATTGGTTGCAAAGAAAATTAGTGTAGCTAGTTTTATTTCAAATTTTAAGACAAATATTTTCTATAAGTATGCAAGGCATAGTCACAGTTCTTAGTGGTTGGATCAGCAATTTAGAATTTGTAAGGAGACTTTTTCCATTGGCACTATTATATTAGTTGTTGACTTTGCAGAGAACTACACATGGTAGCCCCAAAATGAGACACAATCTTAGTATTAAAACTCCATTCAAATTGCTATTTTTGTTCACATAACATATAGACATGCCCCTAATAGTGTGGAAGATAATCATAACATTATTAGAGAGTACCATTTTTACATGAGTGATGATAGATCTCACTCTCACAAGTTTGTGCAACATTGTTTTGAGAATTATTTTTATTTCTGACAGGAGCATGATATTGCTATGAGTGGACATATCATTTGGTCATAATTGCATAGGTCAATTCAAGAATGCTCGCATGTTTTATTGGTTATGTTGGATGCAAGTAGAGACAAGGGCGCCTCATATTTTGAGTTTTTTGAGTCTGTCCATGGGAAAGGGGAACATGATGGAGCGGGGGCATGTGTGGAGAGAGCTCTAGTTAAGGAAAAATTGAAGATTTTAGGAGCAGAGCTTCTTGATGCTCCTAGCATTTTTTAGTGGTGTAGTTTATCATTATCATAGGGGGGACTCTTGATTCAGCAGTACACAAGTTATTTTGGTCGATTGAGGAAGGGTCCATAGGTGATAGATCATATTGGCTACTGTTAGAGATTCATCAAAAATGCATTCATTCCAGAGCTTTGATTCTAGTACATGGGTCATTTGGACACAACAGCTAGCTTTCTTTTGTCCTATTTGTTTTTAATGTGATTAGAATCACTATGAGTCAAGTGAGTAGGTGGACACATGGGCTCCACATTATTTTAATCCATTTTCTATGATGCCCTCTATTAGAAATGATGGCATGGAAATTTTAGTTGAGCATAACCATGTATCAGATCTTCTTCATCCAGGAAATGTCTTTGCATTGGTTGCACCACAAAGAAATGATGAGAAATTAGATTATTGGTTAGCATGTTAAGAGGTAAACAAAAGCTTGCACAACTGATTATAGATGATAATGGATTCATATATCCTATTGGTTATGTTGTTGTCAGAACATGGTTGTGGACATACATGCTTAGAAGGAATGGAATTCCCACATTCAAAGACTATTAGAAGCACAAAACAATTCTTATATATTCACATCTTATTATAACAGAAAATGTGAATTTGTTGAAGCATCAAGGAAGACCAAAAGTAAAAGAACTTTTTACTATTACTAATGTTGATGATGAAGCCCTATTGAAGACCCTATAAGAACACTCGACTAGGTATATTTACATCTTATATTCTTTTGTTCATAATGATTCAGTGAACCAATGATTATCTTATTTAATACAATTATTTACTAACATTTTCTATGATTGGAACGTAGGTACATCATGAAGAGTAGTCGTGCATGAAGATAAAACATAAGGAGCAGAATGAAGAAAAATACATTCTATTTTTGATACTACACGTTTTGACACTATGATTTTTGTTAGTTGTATATTGATGTAATAATGATGAAATACTTGAGATATTGTAAATATAAACTTCTTTATTTAATGCAAGCAACAAGGATATTTTTAATTAATGTAATTAATGTGGAGGGGCCAAAAAAATGATGGTTTTACTTAATACTAACACCAAACTTGCATTGTGCCCAATGCCAAAAACTTGAGGGAGATAATAAAAAAAAATGTTTTTACATAATACTAACCCTAGTGACACCCTTATTTCAACCACAGAGAGCCTCCAACATTCACGGCCACCCCGTATCAAAGAGTCTCTAAGATGCTCTAAGTGCATCTGGAGATCAATCTTCTAAGGGTTGTAACTTGGATCTCGTGGGGGCTATTGGTGAAATGTCAAATACTACAAGACATTGATGTCAAGGTCTACAATAACCTATCTCATTTAGGAGAGATCACTTTTCCTTTTGGATTCATCATAGCGATCTTGATCGATGCCAAAACTTGTAGTGTGCCTCAGTTCATTGGTGCATCACTGTGCAACTTTGAAACCATTGATCTTGGCATCAAATTGATAGTGCCATTAGCTTCAGATGGTGAGTGAAACATAGTGACATCCTTTTTTTGGCCACAAAGAGCCTACAGCAATCACAGCTACCTCATACTGAGGAGTCTCCAAGATGCTTTAAGTGCATTTGGAGATCAATCTTCTGAGGGTTGTAACTTGGAGCTTGTGGGGGCTATCAATGAAATGTCGAATTCTACAGTATAAGTGATGTCAAAGTCTATAGTAACCCATCTCATTTTGGAGAGATTACATTATGTTTGGATTCATCACAACGATCTCCCTCAATGCCAAAATTTGCACTGTGCCTCACTTCATTGGTCCAAACTGTGTAATTTTCAAACTGCTAATCTTGGTGTTGAATCATCAGCACCATTAGCTTTGAAGGGGTGTGTGAACCCTAGTGACACCATTTTTCTAGCTATGGAGGGCATACGTTGTTTGTGGCCACCTTGTACCAAAAAGTCTCCAAGATGCTTTCAGTGCATTTGGAGATCGATCATCCAAGCATCATAACTCGGATCTCATAGGGGCTATCAGTGAAATAATGAGTGCTATAGGACGGTATTGTTGAGTTCTATAGTAACCTATCTCATTTTGGAGAGATCACATTTTGTTTAGATTTGACATAATGATCTCGCTCGATGCCAAAACTTGCAGTGTGCCTTAGTTCATTGGTGCATCACTATGTGGCTTTAAATCATTGATCTTGGAATCAAATTCACAGCACCATTAGTTCCATATGATGGGTGAACCCTAGTGATGCCCTTTTTCTAGCTGCAAAAAGCCTATAATGTTCGTGGCCACCCTATACCGAAGAGTCTCCAAGATGCTCTAAGTGCATTTGGAGATCGATCTTCTGAGGGTCAAAACTCAAAGTTCATGGGGGATATTAGTGAAACATCAAATGCTACAGGATGATGATGTTGAGGTCTACACTAAGCTATCTCATTTTGGAGAGATCACATTCTATTTGGATTTAGCACAATGATCTTGCTTGATGCCAAAACTTGCAGTGTGCCTCAGTTTATTGGTGCATCACTATGTAAATTTGAAACTATTGATCTTGGCATTGAATAGTCAGTTCCATTAGCTTTGGATGGATGGTAGAACCCCAATGACACCATTTTTCTAGCCATGGAGAGATTACAACGTTCACAACCACTCCATACCAAAGAGTCTCCAAGATGCTCTAAGTGTGTTTGGAGATCGATCTTCTAAGGGTTGTAACTCGAAGATTGTGGGGGATATTGTTGAAATTTTGAATGCTACAGGTCTATAATAACCTATCTCATTTCAGAGAGATCACATTCCATTTGGATTCAACACAATGATCTTGCTTGATGCCAAAACTTGCAGTGTACCTTGCAAGTTTTTTGCAAATTATGATGAAATGATATAGATATATTACCTTCAACCTTGCTAGAAATGTTCCTTAGATATCCTAGACATAATATTTATTGTTCTTGGAGAATGGTGTATAATTTTGGATATTGTTTTAATCCTGATATAAAATTGCTCAAGGTAGTAATGTTAGAAGCGAGGACTTGGGTGTAAAATGTGTCTCTTCCATCCACATCCTTGCCTCTCCTTTATAGTGAACCCAAGAGACATGTCCTTATGAAGGACATAACCCTTTCCAAATTGACCCTCCATAAAACACATTTAATTTACTCCTCCATAAATCGGTGCCCTTATGCATTGACTAATAGTTAATTATTCATTAACTACAATAGTCAATACAAGGCATATAAATATGCTTAGGAAACCATCGATCTGCTCTAGGGAGATGTATTTATTATGAGGCCATATATAAAGGAAATTTCATGCATTTTAGATCTATCTAATCTAAAAAATTAGAAAATTAATATGATCAATTTATTAGGATTTGACACTCCCTCTTAACTTGATAATATAAATGAGAGAAACATATCTAGCAACATTGTCAAGCATAGATTTGTACTCTATATCTATCTGATTCTTCCACATATATTTGGCATATTACTAAACCTATAAAATGGATTATCACTAATACTTATGATAACAGTATTACATGTAATGCAATACATAGGATAAAATCTGGAGAATGATAAAATTCATCCTTTATCCAAATTGTGATTCATAAGCACTGACAATCCTATATCACAATATTATCCTGAATTAAGATATGCTAGTACACAGGATAAAATCTAGAGAATGATTAAATTTTTCTTTTATCCAAATTGTGACTCATAGGCGTAGAAATGTCTATAACACAATATGACCTTTAATTTATCCAAATTTACCAATAGTTTCCTATTGTTATAGAACATTATCTCAAAGATCATCATCTCATACAATGTCCATTTATTATCACAAAGATTGTCACCACTTTAGGTAATAAACACAAATGGTGAAGCCCATAACAGTCAATAGCCTAACAATAATAATTTAACACAAATTTATTTTATTAATAATCAAATAATACAAATGAGTTATAATTCAACCATACCAAGTCCTTTTCTGAAGTGATCTATCTTCACGAGAGAGAGAGAGAGAGAGAGAGAGAGAGAGAGAGAGAGAGAGAGAGAGAGAGGTTTGGTAAGAATATATGTTGTCTGATCTACAATACAGATGTATCTTAACTTGATAGTATTCTTGTCTACCATGTGTCTTACATAATGGTAAGGAATTTCAATATTCTTGGATCTGTCATGGAAAATTGGATTCACAGAAAGCTTGATACAACTCTAATTATCATAATGAATGATAGTGGGACTCATGGTTTGACCAAAGAATTCCACAAGTAACTTTCTAAGCCAAACTGCTTCCCGAGAAGCCATTATAGTTGCAATGTATTTAAATTCTGTGGAACTCTATACTATTGATGCTTGATTTTTGCATATCCATGATATCATTATTAAGCCTAAACTAAAACATAATCCTAAGGTTTTTTTTTTATTAGTAACACTTCTAGCCCAATCTGAGTGTGTGAATCCATGTAAGTCCAAGTCAACTTTCTCGTACTTGAGCCCAAGGTTAAGAGTTCCTTGTAAGTGTCTCATAATGTGTTTTATTGTAACCAAGTGAGTCTCCTTTGGCTTACATATAAAATGACTTAAGGCATTAAGAGCATAGCAAATATCAAGTCTTGTATTTACCAAGATAAGAGACCCAATCATCTATCAGTAAAGAGTAGAATCTATGGAGGGTGATTCTAATGTTGCTTCCTTAAGTTTGTCTAAATTAGTCTCCATTCGAGAAGACATGGGTCTATAGTTCCACATTCCAAATCTCTTCAAGATGTCTATTGTATACTTTCCTTGATTAAGTATGATATTGTCAGATTTCTGCCATACTTCTAGTTCTTGGAAGTAATGAAGGAGTCCTAAATCTTTCATCTCAAATTCTATGATTAGATCTTTCTTGCATTGATCTATAAGATTATCATCACCTCATCACTTGTTATTAGTAAATAATCAACATAGAGCATCAAAATTATCATATCATCTTTATCCTTTTTATAATAGAGATTTGGATCAACTTCATTCTTGGAGAATCCTAAATTGGTGAGATACTTATCAATTATTTCATACCATGCCCTTGGAGCTTGTTTAAGCCCAAAGAGAGCTTTCTTGAGCCTACAAACAAAGACTTTAGGGTTATGAGTTTCAAATCCTTCAAGTTGTTCTAAATATACCTCTTTGATAATCTTTCCATTCAGAAATGATGTTTTTGCATCCATCCGATGTACTTCCCATCCCTTCAATGATGCAATAGCTAAGACTTCTCTTATAGAGGTGTATCTGGCAACTAGAGCAAAGGTTTCTTCATAATAAATTCCCTCCTTCTAAGAGAATCCTTGGGCTACAAATCTGGCCTTATATTTTTCAATGCTACTATTAGCAGCATGCTTGATTTTAAATATCCATTTAGAAGAAACAACAGATTTTCCCTCATGCCTTGGAACAATTTCCTAAACATCATTCTTAATAATGGATTGGTATTCTTTTGTCATAGCATCCTTCCAAGCTATATGTTTAATAGCATCTGAAACATTGGTTGGTTCTAATTTAGATAAATCACTCATGTTTGCAGCATAGCTAGAGAATCTTTTGGGTCTTTTGTTTTCTCTAAAGGTTCCAGATGGTGTAGTGAAATTTGTGCTTCCTCTACAGTCTTAATAGCACAAAGTGATCTTTTCATAGGATTTTTAGTTTCCTCAAGATTAAGATTTTGAATTTCACCTTCAATTTCTTCAATGTTCTTCCTCTGAAACTCAAGTTCATGATTTTCTTCAAAACTAGGTACATATGAAGGATCTTTAGAACTTAGGGCTCTTTTCAATACTAAATCTTCTTCAAATATTACATCCCTACTAAGTTCAATTTTTTTTCTGACCAAGTATGTAAATTCTATAAGCGTTGGATGTTTCACTATATCCAACAAAAATACCTCTTCTGCCTAAAGGTTCAAGTTTAGTTCTTTTCTCTTTAGGAATATGAATGTAAACAAGACACTCAAATATTCTAAGATGACTGATATTTGGTTTAAAATTAGAGAAGACTTCCTCAGAAGTTTTATCTTTGCTGTGGGAATGAGGGTATCTGTATTGAATATAGACAGTAGTAGATGTGGCTTCTACCCAAAGATAGGATCCTAAATTTTGGTCAAGTAGCATAGCTCTTGTAGCTTCCACAATTGTCCTATTCTTTCTTTCTAGTACCCCATTTTGTTGAGGGTTATAAGGAACAATACACTCCCTCTTACTCCCTACTTCTTTACAAAAATCCTTAAAAGAAATCTAAAGTGTATTCCCCTCCATTATCAGTCCTAAGAGTTTGAATTTTGTGTCTTGATAAATTTTTAGTTAAGGATTTGAATTCTTTAAATCTTTTAAGGATATATGTTAATTCTTTATGTTTCAAAAAGTAAATCCATGTCTTCCTAGAGAAGTCATCCATATAGAGTACATGGTACAAAAATCCTTTGAGAGAAGGAATAGGCATAGGTCCACATAAATCTGTGTGGACTAATTCTAAAATATTGTTAGTTTTTCTAGTGTTATTTTGAAATGGACTCTTGGTGTTCTTACCTAGTGTACATCCTTTGCATATGCTTGAATGATCTTTATTTAATTTAGGTAAACCAATAACCATCTGTTCCATAGTTGATAAGGCTTTGAAGTTTAGGTGCCCTAACCTTCTACGCTATACTTCATTTATATCAGCAGCTTCATGGATTAAGGCTTGAATAGGTTCAATATTTAATTCATACAAGTATCCCTTTCTTTGACCAATCAACTTTGATTTCTTAAATTAAGAGTTCTTAGATCAACTCATTACTTTACCATCCATGAATGCAACTTTATGTACATCATCTTCAAGTTTTGTAACAAAGATTGGGTTCCTCTTGATTCCTAGTACATAGAGTACTCTTTTGAGATGAAAATAAATACTCGACTTTAGTTTCAAGGTGTAGTTCCCAATTCCTTTGATAGAATGAGTGGAATTATCACCTATGGTAACTTTTTTGTTAACTTCTTCTGATATTGAGTCTAGTACTTCTTTGTATCATGTAATGTGTCGACATGATCCACTATCAATTACCCATGCTTTGCTTGATACTTCATTAGATAGTGCTAAATACAATACATAGTTTTTAGGATCATAGTCTTCTTAGTTACCTCTATGAAATTTACTTGTTGTTTTGTATTCTCCAAGTAGTCTCACTTCTAATGTCCAAGTTTCTCACATTTGTCGCATTTGACTATAGATACATCCCTCTTGGATTTGTTATTTCCTTGAGGTGCATTCTTCTTCTTAAAGTGTCTCTTCTTTCCTTTGTAGGAATTTGTATTGAGAACATGAAGTTCTTCATCTCTACTTTTTGATTTCAGTCCTTTCTTAAGTTGCATGGATTCTTCTTGAAGGCGGTCTCCTTTAAGTCTATTGAAGTTTGGGAGCTTGTCTCTAGCACTTACTCCTTGTGAGAATATTTCTCATGAATTTGGTAACCCATCTATAGCCATAAGTGACAGCTCTTTATCTTCAATTATGGTCCCTATACTTGCAAGTTCATCTCTTGGACTAGCCACCGGTAGGAATTATGAATTCGTAGATTCTCCCTTCCTTATTTTTATATGATTTAGTTGCCTTTTTAGTGCAAGGGTTCTAGTTGCATTGTTAACCTCATATGCATTTAATAATGCACTCATCATATTAAATGTTGTCTGATGTTTCATTAGCATAGGTACTATTTCATTTTTAACTCCATCTAATATGATTTTCATGGCTTTCTTATTTCCTTTAGTCCATATAGTTTTATGAGGATCAACATCAGGTTTCTTGGATTCCTTATCAACAAACTGTATTACATCATTGTCTTCAAGAGTCATCATAATTTTTAATTTCCATGCAACAAAGTATTCTTTTCCATCAAACCTTTCTTCAGGTCTGATTGCATTGGTCATTGAAGGTAGAATGATGTTTGCTTAAATATGTTTTAAATCTAATTATCAATTTGCAGAACCAAGGTTCAACTACCAAAGCTCTTATACCATGTAAGTTTTCTACAAATTCTAATGAAATAATATTGATATATTACCTTGAACCTTGTTGGATATGGTCCTTTGATATTTTGGACAGAATATTAAACCTTTCTTGGAGAATGGTGTATAATTA
The DNA here is from genome assembly GCA_028749045.1 of Cupressus sempervirens. NCBI lineage: Eukaryota > Viridiplantae > Streptophyta > Pinopsida > Cupressales > Cupressaceae > Cupressus > Cupressus sempervirens. The sequence goes on from CM053784.1 coordinate 265,193,355, forward strand.
TGGAAATCATTTTAATCTTGATATAAAATCGTTGAAGGTAGTAATGCCAGAAGAGAAGACTTGGGTGTAAAATGTGTGTCTTCTATCCACATCCTTGCCTCTCCTTTCTAGTGAACCCCAGGGACATGTCCTTAAAAGGACATGACCCTTTCTAGGTCAACCTTCCATAAAACACATTTAATTTACTCCTCCATAAATTGACTCTCTTATGCATTAACTAATAGTTAATTATTCATTAACTACAATAGTCAAATACAAGACATGTAAATATGTCTAGAAAATTGCCAATCTACTCTAGGGAGATGTATTTATTATGAGGCCATACATAAAGGAAATTTCATGCATTTTAGATCTACCTAATCTGAAAAATTAGAACATTAATATGATCAAGTTATTAGGATTCAACATGGCTTAGTTTATTGGTGCATCAGTACATAAATTTAAAGTCCTTAATCTTGGCATCAAATCGTTAGTGCCATTAGCTCCAAATGGGTGGGTGAACTCTAGTGACACCCTCATTCTACCCACAGAGAACCTACAACATTCATGACCACCCTATACTGAAGAGTCTCTAAGATGCTCTAAGTGCATTTGGAGATCGATCTTCTAAGGGTCGTGACTCGAAGCTCATGGGGGCTATTAGTGAAACATCAAATGCTACAAGATGGTGATGTTAAGGTCTACAATAACCTATTTCATTTTGGAGAGATCACATTCTATTTGGATTCGACACGGTGTTCTTGCTCGATGCCAAAATTTGTAGTGTGCTACAGTTCATTGATGCATCATTGCGTAACTTTGAAACCACTCATATTGGCATTGAATCGTTAGTTCCATTATCTTCAAATGGGTAGGTGAACTCTAGTGACACACTTGTTTTGGCCATAGAGAGCCTATAATATTCATGGCCACCACATACCAAAGAGTCTCTAAGATGCTCTAAGTTTGTTTGGAGATCGATCTTCTAAGGGTCATAACTCGGAGCTCATGGGGGTTATCGGTGAAATTTGGAATGCTATAATATGGTAATTTTGAGGTATACAATAACCTAGTAACACCCCTATTTTGATCACAAAGCCCCTATAACGTTTGTGACCAGTACATACTGAAACATCACTAAGACCAAAGATGGGCTACTAAGACCAAACTAGCCATGGATTTGGCTAATCGTAGTCATCTTAAGGGATTGAAGAGATCATTTCAAATTAAACATATATAATATAATTTCAAGTTAAGCACTACATCAAAATTTTATAATAAAGGTTGTTAAAATGTTCTTCACAAATTATTGCATTTCAATAGAATATAACAAACATGATCAAAATGAGTGATATTCCATAAACATGAACAATACACATGATCCACAATAAATTGAACAATACTATAATACATTAATATGTATATCCTTGTGCACAATGATAAAAATTTATATTAAAATACATGTATCTATAGACAAATTACACAAATATATATCAAAGTTCATGTATCGATAGAAAAATTATGCAAATATATATATCAAAATACATAGATCTGTATACAAAATGTGACTGATCATGCCATCAAAATGTGTATACTATCAATGCTTTTGTATATAATGTGTCATATTCCCTCTCAAAATGTCTCATGACACATACTATGACAACTATACTATCCTATGTTGTTGGTGGGTCATCAAAATGCAACCTCTTCACTGAACTAGGTGGATCAAATGTCTCCTACATAAACAAAAAAGGAAAACCCAAAGTTAGACTTCTAAATTTATATGATTCTATGTATCTAAAATTGAATTATTCAAATTCAAAATGATCCTTTTTTTAGTGAAGATTTATAGTTTTAAACTTTCATCATTAATACCTCTCTTATCGACCTCCTATAGCAATTACGAGTCCTCTCATATGTCAAGATTTTTGGAACATGGTTGGTTGTGGCCCATATATGTTCAAATATGTTTGTCAGATGGATCAAAAAATTAAATTATAATATTATATTTCATAGAATACTAAATTTATACTATATAATCAAGAATTCAAATTAAAATTTACCTTTGTCGAATCCTCCTTTGGATATAATGGTTGCATCAGCAAAGATACAAAACTCTAACGTTCACCCTCCTATGCACTAGGCATTTCCTATGGGATACAAAAGCCTAATTGTTAATATCATGGAAATAAGTTTTGAATTTGTTTATGAAAATAAGGAAAATAACAAATTAATGATACTTATACATACAATGGGGTTCTCACTACAAATGGAAATGCTAGAGGGTTTGTGATGTCAAATCTACTTGGACTCATCACTAGTAGACATGCTCTGTGCAATAAAGAGTTTAATTAAATTTCATTAGCAAAAACATTTTACAAGAATGCATCGATATTTAATCACTTTAAAATCACCTAATTGCCTTTCCCTTGTCAATGGGTTGTGCCTCACCCCCTGCACTCTGCCCCCCACTGATAGGTGATACCTACAAGAGAAAAGAAAGATTAGAAACCATATATGTTCCAATATCAAATAGAAAAATAATGAGAACACAACATAATGTACCCTAGATGTCTCAAGACCAAATGAAATAGCTGAGAGTGTGACATCATCAACCTGTCTAAGCTCCCCCTCAATCATCAACTAAACATGAATGAAGATCACATACATGTATAAGTCAGTATGGGTTAAAATTACTCTATTATAAAGATTAAACTTAAGTCACATATGTCATAAAAAAAATGTATACACATATTGACACAGAAGGATCTCATGGTTCTACATGCCCCTCCTCTCTCACATTAGGGTGTGTAGTCTCTATAGGCATGTCTGACATATCATCATCCTCAAATAGAAACAAATACTCATAAAGTTCACCTATGTGACCCAAACAAATATTATTGCATGTTATGTAAGTGTGGGGTACACAAACGTGTGATGAGCTCATTGATGATGAACTCGCACTAGCATCATCAACATAGGGAGGCAACACTGACCTAGCCTAGGATATCTATAGGCTACTCAATCTATGGATGGCTCTAATGGTCTGAGAGCTAGCCCCTACAATGATATCGGGATGTTGAACTGAAGGAGGGGGGGAGACATCAGTAGGGGGGACAAAAGTGTCAGCCTTCTTCCGTTGGGCAAAGCATCTATCCTAAGGAGCTCCTCCTCCTACACCCATGTTCGGCCTCATGCTCTAGTAGTTCACCTTGAGGTCCAACACAAATTTAGCATACAATTTTCTAATGAAATAGAATGACACCTCGAAATTGTTGTGTAGAAGTTTGTCAAAACCCATCCACTGATGATCCCAAAAGTTCATACACATAGCCTCAATTTTGCACCATTTAATTGATAATTTGGGCTTTTTGTGGTTTATTATTTTACTAGTTTTTGGGTTCGCAAAAAGGTTAACCATGTCATATTTACTTATGTTTAGGGCCGCGACCTCATCATAGTCCAACCCATTATCAAACATTGCATGCATTTTCTCACGCCAGTGAAGAGAAGCATTTTGTTCATCGATAAGTGTTTGCATATTATCCACTATGGTGTTTAACATGGATAACATGAAAGCCAATGCAGGTATAATGTTATATGTGGTTTGTAAACCCCTTAGTTCGGTAAGATTTTCTTGTATCAAATCTTCAATTCAAGGAGGGTTTTGAGGGGGTAGGGGATCGTTTGGCTGATGGATTTGAAGGGGTACTAGATCGTTTGGTGGAGGGTTTTGAGGAACATTATTTGGTGGCTCAGTGTCATCAATATCATTCAAGTCAATCATACCTATTAAATTGCAAAACAACATTTCAAGTTTTTAATTAAAATAAAGAAAATCAACAATTTCTTTTTTAAAAACCTATTTTTAAATATAATTCATTGAAAATCATTAAATAAAACCTAATTTCAAATAAAATTCATTGAAAACCATTAAAAAAACTACTCACCTCAATCGTATACCCGTTTTTGTATCTAATACCTAAAATGGGAGGAACAAAATAATGCTACCCAAAAGTGATTGATTTTGCTCTCGGGTTTGTTTTTTATTTTTAATTGCAGATTTTAGGTATTCGATCTCATATCGAATACCCAATATGATATCAGATACCCAATAATTGATCAGATACCTGATAAGGGTTGGCGTAACCTTTTTGCATTGGTATCAAGATGGGTAGAAAAAAGTCAAAGCAGATTTTGAAATGCTTTTAGAAGTTTTAAAACTCTACTTTTTTCACATTGCCACTTTTTGGCACACCATGATCCTGCACATACCCGACATCTACTTTGTACTCAATTTAATTATTACATCATTGATGAGATTACAATTTGTTCTTGTCCATTTTGATCTCTAGATTTGTGTTATTTATTGGCCTTTAGATCTTGCATTACTATAGGAAAATTCTTACAAAAATTAACCACAACTATTGTATATTTTATTTTTTATTTTATCTATAAATTATTAAAAATAAATAATAAACTAATTATGAATACAAAGGTTTTATTTCTTTTTAGAATATTTTGAAGATTGCATGTGAATAAAATAACACAAAGATAGAAGAATGTAAAGAAGACAAAAATATTATTGGTTTTTCTTCTATTGACAATAAAATTTACAAAATGAAAGTAAAGAAACAATTTCTTATTGTTTGCATTTACTTACAAGATAAATGTTTCTTCTTATTTTGTGATTACTTAATCTCAAAATAAGTGTTATAATGATTTGGTCAAATGTGGGTGTTTGCTTTATATTATTACTATAAATATGTATTATCAGTTAGATGTGAATATTTACAATAAAAAAACTAATTTAATGATCTCAATATCCAAACCTAGTCTAGAAATTATACATGAATGTTATAATTTTGGACCAATATACACTTCCACTTATCTAGTTAATTTACGTAATGTATAAAAACAAAACTACTCTAATCATATACAAACACAAATAAATTCATCCCATATCTATGACACGAAAATCTAAGATGCTAAGAATGTAGATGATGTAGAAAATATGTTCTTGATGACTCAATATGATATGACCTCTTCTCTTCTCCTAGCTTTGGATGCTCTTCTTGGTGGGAGGAATATAAAAAGCATGAACATGTTTTAGGGCCAAAAGATCAAACAAAAATGCTAATAAACCTTTTGATTACAGAGATTCAAAGCTATTAAATAATGAATTGATAAAACTTGGAAGGTTGTTAAAGACTTGTGTTGCAAAGAGAGCTGAATTCTTGATGTATTTCTGTAAAATCGACACTTAAAGGTCTACTATTAACTCTATGTACATAGAAGCTGGAATTGAAATTCTCACAAAGAAGAAATAAAAGACCGACATAAATCCATTTGAGGAATATTAATAAGGCTAAATCCACAATTAGAGATGTATATTGTTAGTTATCCTATGTACACATAGTGAAGTGAAAAATGAACTTGAATTTGTTAGTCTATATTGATGAAGAAGTGACACATGCAATAAAGTTACACAGGTTACATTTTAACTCATAATTGTTAGGTTTACCAATAGTAATTGTCAAAATAATTGTGCCATTATAAGGGCATTTCCTTGAATTGGTGAGGTATTTCAATTCAAAATGGGAAATCTTATAACATGAAAGGAAAAAAAAAATTTGTCACTGGCAAAAAAGAAGAAGATGGCAAATGACTAGCAAATAGAAAACAAAATAGATCATCCTATGAATCATCCTAACACTTCGCTAAGATTGAACAAGACAAGACAAAGCTTATTCACACCATGTGAATTATATATGGATCATCATAATACTACCTAAATAATTTCAAACACTTTCAAAAATAAGATTAAAACATTAACAATTATGTGTCAATATAACAACCAATCATGTACCTTTCATTAATCCTATTAGAATTTTTTAAAAAACTTACATATTTTTGAAAACTAAATAAAATCATGTCAACAACTAATCAAATTCACTCGTTAAAAATATTCAATAATTCTTTTTTCTTTTTAAATTACAAAATTTATGAATATTACTGAATGATTGTAAGAGACTTAATGATGTTTATAGACAAATTCTCCATTAACTCAAAAACCTTATTTTCAGTCCCTACCATTAAGGCGGGAGACTATAGTTTTCACTTGCCTTTTACACATTAATTCACATTTGGGGAATCCCCCAGCTTCTTCTTATCCTATAGTTAGCACAAAATTTTCTATTAAACTGAAATTAATATTTCCTATTCCTTTTTCCCTATTGGTTGTACTTTTTTTGGCTAGTAATCTTTTTAGTTTCTTTCTTAAAAAATTATGATAGATATTTGGAAAGATTACAAAATGACATTTTGCAAAACACCACTATAGTTGGCATTTTGTAAGCACTTCACATGTGTTGTTCCTATTTCTACATTTTGCATTCATGCATATTTAAGGCAATTGCATGTTGGAGAAGAGATGTTTGGTGCATATTAAAAAATTCAACCTGTGGATGCAATAAAAATACACTTCATTCTTTTAGAAATCTAGCATGAATCACTCTGTGACTATCCACTTCAAAAAAAATTTGCTAGATCTGTCTGCCCTAAAAATGATGAACTTCCTTACATTTTTATTTTATCAGGTATGTTATCTACATTCTTGGATTTTCATTTTATTTTTTTAATTCCTAAGAGAAATTCATTCATCCTATAATGTTTTTTTACGACATACAAATCTATTATGCCTAAATTATTGATTTGATATATTTGAAATAAAAAGAGTTTTATATTTCTATTTGTTTTTCCCTCTTTTCACTGATCACTGGTTACCATATATATTCTAAAGTTTTTTTGTTTTCTAATATATTTATTGGGATTGTATACTTTATTGATTTGCCATTCTTTTTCTTTTAGGAATGTATTCCTTCCTTCAAAAGAGTTTGGTTTTGTTCTATGAGTAATGGATTTTCAATCATGACTTTACAAAGGTTTGTGACTATTCTTCCTTGTATGTTTATTTCATCTATGTTAATGTTGCTAAAAAAAATTTCCTAACAGACTCTAGCACCTTTCTAATAAATACTATGGCAGTGGGCACGAACATGATGGGCTACACTAGCACGGAGCAGCTAGTTCCTGGCTTTCACTTCAATCTGATTCTTTGTTTAGTATAATCGAATGGGAAAAAAACTATATTTGATAAACTTGATGCATGTATGGCCTCCTACAATTTTGTCATAGTTAAAGTCCTTGAGCGTTGAGGATACTATATACCAAAGGAGAATGTTGAGGATACTATGACCCCTTTTCTCCTAGTTTGACTTTAATATTGGCATCATCGTATTAGCTTATTTGTAGCTTATTTTGGCCATCCTTAATCATAGCCATTGCACTCTAAGCATTGAAATCTACAACTATAGGGAAGATACGTGGAAAGTAGGAGATTTGAATAGGAAATTAAAGTGTGTAATGTTCACCTTGACTCAACATTATATTTCTCTAGATTTTTGTATTTATTTATTTTAGGAGAGTGCATTTGAGAGAATCAGTATTGGTCAATCACTTTTAGGAAAATTAGAATCTACCTTTTTGGGAGTGTCCATTAGACTAAGTTGGATTTAAAAAAAGGTGATAGTGGATATTAAAATAAATATTGCAACAAGAATTTTGATATTTGAAGTACTTTATCTTAAAAATTAAATCTAGGAGAATTATGAATCTGTGTTTCTACTATTGAATTGATTTTTTTAAAATCATATAATATTTTTTTGAAATAATCTATGTGAAGTTTTCTAATTTTGAGTTGTTTCTTTATAAGCCTTAATGTTGATTATTTCTAACTTGTTTGTTTGCAATAACAATAAATTGTGCAAGCTTGAATTTGGAGAAAGTAATGATTTATAATTGTAGGTTCAGATAAAAATTGAGTTTTTAGGGGGATATGAATTTTAAAAATAATGATTTATAATTGTAGGTCTAGATAAAAATTGAGATTTTAGGGAGATATGAATGAAAATAATGTAGATATGAAATTCAATATAAATAGTGTTAACTGATATGAAATTTTGATATCTAGGATTCTATAGTTACCAAACCTAAAAATCTAGGAGACTGCAACTCCCCCTATCAATCTTCGTTTCTTCTAGTAATTTGAAACATAAATAGAAAATTTTCATAAATTATTTTATTCACTTTTTATTTTGAAACTATGGATTGCTTAACATTAATTTTTTGTCCTCTTTTTTTTCACGAACTATGAGTTGTGCAAGCTTGAAGTTGTTCTCAATGTATTAAATTTTTCTTTTAGGAAAGCTTGGAAAACAATTGCAGGTTTTAGTGTTTACAGTTTCAAAGACTAGGTCTCCACCTACTTCATGCAGAAGTCTCTCAAGTCCACATGAGAGTACTTGGGCTCTATTGAGATTTGATCCTTTAATGCAAGTTTCGGTGAGCATGGGTTTTTTGTTATCAAATATGTCAACGTAGGTATACTGTCAACAATTACTAAGTTAGTTGACATATGTAAATATATTTTTCCTAAGATCCCCTCATTTGAAAGAAAAAACATGTTCTATAAAAAATATTCATCGCTATGTACAAACTTTAATAGAGTTGGAATTGTTTAGCATTTAAAAACTTGCAATCATTCACACTCTAATCGAAGATTAGCCAGGTTGATGTAACTAAGTGATCAAAATAAACAAAGTTATTGCACATTTTATTCTCAAGAGGATAGAATGAGTAGAATAAAGGGAAGATTAGAGATTTACCATGGGAAAATTTAATGCTTAACAAATGACTCCAAATTGTAGTTTGGGTTTGTCCTTTTGATGTTGAACATATTGTGTACATGATCTTGCCAGTCATAATACCAAGATAGCAACATAGTTTCTTATACGATAGGATGATGTAGAAATATTTTCCATAATGTATGAAGATGAAAAAAAAAGAACAATATTCTTTCATGGAAATTAGATATTTGACAAAGGACAAATGTCATACGTGTTGAAATGTTTTTCCCAAGAATGTTGTTTTAGGGATGCCTATATGGTGAATGTGTAAGACCTTTCACAAAATGTATTTGAGATCAAACTTATATTAGAATATGTTATGTCTATAAAATCCTAAATGAACTATATCATGTTTGAAAACAGTGGTATAAAATGAGTATTTGAGCCTCTTATGGTTCTATCTTTCTATATTGGATATCTACCCAGATCAATACTCAAATTTGTATTTGTACATCCTTTGATTATTGAATCAATTTTGCAAATTACTACATAAAAACTTCATATTTCCTTCATATTCTAAAAGCATATGTCAAGAATGTATCTTCTTCATATTACACTTTCCTTTGCTTACCATGGCCAGTCTCCCTTGCCACTTTCACTAGATAAAACTCTTTTTTTTGTTAGTTTTATTTCTTTCTATAATGGTGAGCATAGGCCCAATCTTTTGAATTTAAGGATTTTTTTGGTGATTGAAATATAATTTTCTCCATTATCATTAGCACTTGGTTGGGAGAAATTTGATTTTCCTATATCTTACAGAAAACTTTCAGCCAGTGTTGTATTTTGGCTCTTCAAAATTATTAACTTGTAATTTTTTTTATAATTTTTCCTTAGTAATGATTGATTTCAAAAGTAGAATGACATTATGGTGCCTCCTAAATCATTGTAGGTTTTTGGAGTCCCCTGTTATTCTACTATTGTGGGTATGAATTTTGGGGAATGACTATATTGATTCTTGATGTCAACTTCTAGGTTTACCTTATTTTCTAAATGAGTTAGTAATTAAGCTATTTTTTCCCATTGTACACAATGTAATCAAATAAAATTATAGAGGAAAAAAAATCATTTAGCAAGATATCACTTGATAGCAAGGATGTTCAAATATCAATAAGAATTAATCTGTGGTAGCATTTTAGGAACTAAGCAACTTAATCAGTAAATAAACAACCACTTAGAAATCTATATTATTTGTTATCAATTGTTGGCTAACGATGCTTGATAGTGTATACAATTGTATTATTTTCTAGAGGGGCAATATCTTAAGTAACACATCATTTTCTTGTTACCAAAAATTTGATCATGCAAAGAGAAAAATATTGGATTGCAAAAACCAAGGAATATTAAACTAATTGCTTGCCAGCAAATACACATATTATGTTCTCTAGGTTTCAGGTAGGGGATGGAAAAATCTATGAATTACAATTACAACAAGACATATTAATAGAAGAATATATATATGAAGATCAAAACCTTGCACTAAAAAGCTAAGCTTGTATACTTTCACATTTATTGAATAAACCTCCAACAAAGAAAAATAGAAGACAAACAAAATTCACCCAAACTCACAAAAAACCATGTTTATCTCTTATTCAAAGACATTGGTGCAGAGCCTAGAATGGATGTTAAATCAACGGACATTTGAGCTCAAGTTTCTTCTTTTCTATATAAATAATGAATGGATTGATTATATATTAAAATTTGGATATTTATAATCAAATGAGATGATCAATTTTTATTTATGTTGAATTATTGTATAACTTAGATTTGTTTTGTTACAGCCATATCAACACTTCTTTGATGACAACAATCTTGGCTTTTTATTAAAAATAAATTTCCAAACCCTCCTTTAATACTACTTATTCCTCTTGTCCTATGTCAGCCGACTGGATGGTTCCGGCGGTGTTTCTATAGCCGACGGATTGACTGTCGTCGGTGTTTTGTATTTTGTAGCTGACGGGTAAATAGTTTGTAGCGGATGTAATGTTGTGGCTGACGGACTCCTACGGGAAGGTTCGACGGTAGTATTTATATCCCATCTGGGATCATTGTAAAGCATCATCATCTACTATTGTGAATATTATTCTGCTATTCTATTCCATTGTCTGTATGCGTTGATTTCTTTACCACTACGGTAAACATTTGGCGTTGTTGCCTTATGAATCTGGAAGGCGGGAGGAATGAAGATTAATGCCAAATCAGCTTATCAAAAATCGGAATAAGGTCAAAGAAAAAGATGGAACCTATACTGCGCAAGAGAATTTAATTCTGGCACAGCAAGCCAAACGCCGACGGAGATTTCAAAAGATTGCCGACGAAAATCGGAGCCCCAAAGAATTGTTGGAGGAGACTCGGCAGCGGGTAGAATTGGTGGAAGAAGCACGGGAGGAGTTCTTGAATTTGTGTTCGCCAAGGGAGAAAAATTCAAATGGAAGAACATCAACTCACACGGCTTGCAATGCCGAGGGAGCACGAGAGTGGAGTGACCTCTTCGTCCGGGATAGACTTCCACGGGAAACAACTTCAAAAGATCCTTCTTCTTCACCAAGGTTCATAGTTGTCGAGACCTCCGGTGTGGGAGAGCAGTCCGCCGGTGTGGGAGTGCAGACCGCTGGTGTGGGAGTGCAGACCTCCGGTGTGGGAGACCAGTCCACCGGTGTGGGAGAGCAATCCGCTGGTGTGGGAGTACAGACTATCGGTGTGAGAGTGCAGACCGCCGGTGTGGGAGTGCAAACCGTCGGTATGGGAGTGAAGAGCGTCAGTGTTGCAGGACCGAGCAACGCCTGTTTACAGAAACCAATTGTGATGGCAGGACCAAAAGAGAAACTGTCGAAGCTCAATGGTGATGGTATGGCCGATCCCACTCGACATTGCAAAACATGTGAAACGATCTGAAGGGAAAATGGCATAACTGATGAAGACGACTGGATGAGACAATTTTCGGCAACCCTACGGGGCGTGGCAATTGATTGGTTTTCGGATACAGATCCACAAAAGTTGGATACCTGGGATAACATTAAAAAGGAGTTCCTGGCAGAATTTAAACTCTTGCGAGATGATAATGAAATCGTAGCAGAAATTTTCAATACCAAACAGGGGAAGCACGAAATTGTCCGCGTCTACGCCAGGAGATTAAAAGACTTAATAAACAAAATGGAAAGCAAGCCAGCGGACGGATTGTAGAAAAGATGGTTTGTGGATGGCCTACACTCGAATTTGTGAAGGAAAATGAAAATTGTGCCACTGTCATCATATGTGGATGCGTATAACAGAGCACTGGACCTTGAAAGTGAGCAGAAGACAAAGAAGAAGAAAACTAGATCCTCTGATTCAGATGATGACGAGCCTAACGGAGATGATAGTAGCGACGACGAAGGCAGCAGCAAGAAGGTTTGTGCCCTACAGAAGGATATGGTTCGCATGATGAAGGAGTTTAAAAATATGCAGAAGGAGCCAAAAGGCAGTGAGTTGTGGTGCACAGAGTGTAAGACAGACGGGCATACTAAAGGATCGTGTCCAAAGAACCAATTCTGTGACATTTGTCAGATCATGGGTCATTCGACAAAGGAGTGCCCCTTTAACATGAAGACAAGAGGATCTCCGCAGGTGTTTCTCACACAGGAGGCTTCCCCGTCGAGTAGTAGCGGAAACACGAATACCGCCGGTGCTACATCCAGAGGATACAGGAATAATAAAAAAGGGCAAAATAAAAACAATGCAAACAATAACAATAATAATGGGAGCCGAAGTCGAACTCAGTATGATGCAAACGGACTGTCGATCGTTCAATGCCGAGCATGTAATTTGTGGGGTCATTTTGCGTGGGATTGTACAACGGCAAACACACCGAAATAATTATGTAGATGGTGCGAACCCGGCGATCACGAAGATTTCAAGTGTCCAAAGTCTAGAGTAAACTTGATCACTGTAAGCATAGATGTAGAGGAGGTTCTGGCAATTACACAAAGGCAAGCGGAGGAAAAAAGAAAATTGGAAGAAATGCAGGCGAAAATTAGAAAGGCATCGTCGGTAGGGACATCTCAGTTGAAGGACATCACTGGCACCTTGGCAAGGAACTTCGCAGAACAAAACATTGTACGACAAATCTTACAAATGGAGATACCGGTCAAGATAAGTGACCTTCTCACAATGCCCCAGTTACGAACAGCCATTCTGAATCATACACCATTTTTTAAAGCAACGGAGGACACGGGAAGGGACAGTAGGGAAGTAACGACAACAGACCCAATGCTTCTGGCACTCACAACGGGAAGGCATCCGGCGGTCATCGAGATAGGGATTTTGGGAAATGTTTTGACAGACACAATTGTCGACGGAGGGTCTGGCGTGAATGTATTGTCGGAGGATACTTGGAAGAAGTTGGGAAAGCCGACATTGTGGCCACCTGCATTTCAATTTCTCACGGCAGACCAACATGGATTCAAACCGTTGGGAATCTTAGAAGCGCAACCGGTAACAATTGGTACGCAACCATTTTTATTGGATTTTGTGGTCATTCCATTAAAAAGAAAAGGATATGATGCTATTCTGGGACGGGATTGGTTGGTGCAAGCAAAAGTAAAACATGATTGGAAACGAAATACCCTTTCAATGGAGCGCAGAGGCAAAAGATTCACAATTGACCTGCATACACAAATGGTTGGTGAGGAGGCAGCATCGTCAGATTCAAAAAGTGATGGTGAAAGTGACGACGAAGCAAAGAGGAGAATGGAACCAGACGAAGGAGTATTAAGACTTGACGAAGGATCAAATGATGACGACCTGGACTTGGTGAATGGCCTGTTCCACTAGCAAATAGAAGACTACGAATTATTTTCGAGTTGCAATATGTTAATGGTCAACGAACGTGAAAAAACATAGGAAAATGAATGTCCGAAGGAATGCAGGGAAGCGGAAGAAGGAAAAGCTGCCATGGCTGAAGCTGGGGGGAAGAACATACAGTCTGAACACAGAAAAATGAAAGATCCCACTGTCTGGTACATGGTGAATGGACCGCGCAAAAAGAAAAGGTTACACCGTAGCATAAAATTAGTGGAAGGGCACCGACAGCAAGGAAATAATCCAGTTGCACGACGACTGCAGGCACAGTGGGCGACGGAGGTGGCACAGAACAGATGTAAGGTGTACAACAGTCAAAATGAAATCAAAGTGGAAAAGTTTAAGGCCAGATGGGTTGGACCATATCAGATTCGGAAGGTCGACGAAAATGGAGCGATCAGATTATCAACTTTGGACAGGCAGAAGGTACCTCCGACAGTCAACGAATTCAAATTCAAAATATATGGTGCCCGGAAGACTTTGTCGTCGCAAAAGGGGACTCCCTCGTCGTTGCCGAATGGCGACGGTCAGAGGCAAAGTTGAGGTGCTTTGTATATTTTTTCAAACAAAAAAAAAAGTTAGTAATAGTCCCGCGGGTAGCTATCCGTGGACTGTCCCACGACAGAGGTTCGCGGATTGTTCTGTGGGTGGCTCTCGCGGACATGTTTCGCAGGTGGCTCCAGCGGGTAGTCCCCGCGGATTGTCTTGCGACAGAGGTCCGCGGACTGTCCCGTGGGTGGCTCCCGCGAACATGTCCCGCGGGTAGCTGTCTGCAGACTGTCCCGCGGCAGATGTCTACGGATTGTCCCACGGGAGGTCTTCCACAATGTGATCTATCTGTCTGTTTTCATTGCCAGAAGAATTGTTGAGCTTCTCATTGCCGGAGGAGTGGTTTCAATGAAAGATTGTTAAAATTTTGTTTCTCATTTGCGGAGGAGGGAATGTTGAGTTTGTGTAGAAGATAGGTGTGCGGGGTTTTCTAAAAAATAAAAATAAAAACGACGACAGAATCAAATTGTTCAGAATGAGTTACAGATGGTGCCAAAGGGAAGGGGACACATCAATGGTTTCCAGAAAGAGTGTAGAGTCGGTAGAAAATGGCAGAAATAGTCTGTTCTGTGCATTTTTGTGGGCTTCGAAGTGCTAATTTGATCTTGGCGGCGAGGAGCGCTGCCCCTCGACCCCTCCGGGGGCGTTGCCCCCTAGACCCCCAATCGTTGCGGATATCAGTCATGGGAGTCTGACCAGTTGAGAAGAGTTGAAGATTGTTGCAGGCATGGACTGTCTGTGTACCAGAGGCATTGGGAGTAGGTGTTGGCCGAGAGGCTGTCTTGGTGGATGCATAGAGAGCTCGGGAGGAGCTGATCATCCAGTTGGAGGCAGTGCAGCGACACTTGGCTCAGGGTACCGAGGAATTGAAAATAGAGAAAGTAGAATAGGTGGCTATCAAGGTCAGCTTGAGGAGACAGTATTGTGTTAACAGAGGCTACAGATGTAACAGGATGAATGTGGAAGTGATGTGACAGAAGCAGATTTTTGTTGTAGTCACTCTATTAATGTATTTTGTTTGTTAATTTGTCTCAGATATTTTGTTAGTCGTTAGGAGACAACTTTTTTTTTGAGGAGGATGGTGTCAGCCGACTGGATAGTTCCGGTGGTGTTTCTGTAGCCGATGGATTGACTGTCGTCAGTGTTTTGTATTTTGTAGCCGACGAGTAAATAGTTTGTAGCGAATGTAATGTTGTGACCGACGGACTCCTTCGAAAAGGTTCAACGGTAGTATTTATATCTTATCTGGGATCATTGTAAAGCATCATCATCTACTATTGCGAATATTTTTCTACTATTCTATTCCATTGTTTGTATGCGTTGATTTTTTTACCACTAAGATAAACATCCTACACAAGACAGGGACTCAGAGCTCTTGTTAAAACAAAGACCCAAAAGTCATGTAACCATAAGTTTTTAAAAGAGTAGTTATCATGGTAGATCAAGTCAATCCCTCTTACAAGCTTATCCTCGATTCTTTCTTCAAAGTTTGACAATGAAAGAGAACACACACGTATAGATCTTTTTACGTATTGTGTCCTAGAGATTGCATCTTCTCTCTGTTAAACAACGAAAAAAAGGAGATAATAGATAAAGGAGTACAATGGAAGGTTTAAGGCACCTGCTGTGCAGTGAGGACAGAGATTTTCTCATCACGAACATCGGAAACAAGGTACGATTGCCACCAATTATATTATCGTTGCTTGTTTCGATTGAATTGTGTTTTCGTAGATTGATTTCAAAGCAATCAATCAATAGGTGAAAGTTGACGAAATAGAAGGAAAATATGTGGGCGTCTACTTTTCTGCCCATTGGTGCCCTCCATGCAAAGCTTTCACCCCTTTACTCGCAGAAGTCTACGCAAAACTATCGGAAACAGAAAGAGACTTTGAGATCATATTTGTATCTGCAGATGTGGATGAAAAATCATTTGAGAAGTACCACCATGTCATGCCATGGCTTGCCCTGCCATTCTCAGATGTAAATGCAAAGGAAAAGCTTCTGAAGGCTTTTCATGTCACAGGCATTCCTGCCCTTGTTGTGATGGACAAAGAGGGTAAAATTTTGACCTCTGAAGGTGTTGACATCATCAGGAAATATGGGGTTGAGGGGTACCCTTTTAGTGCCGAGAAGCTTGATCGACTTAGGGCCAAGGAGGAGGCTGTCAGGGATGCACAAACAGTGAAATCTCTTTTGGTTTCTGATGAACGAGATTTTGTGATATCTCATGGGGAAAAGGTACTAAATTTTGTTGAATTTATTATCATTGTGTGTTTTTATGGTTACAAATTTTTTGTTTGGAGGGTTATTTATTCTGAATTCAGAATAGGTGCTTAACCAAAAGACAAAACCAGGGACTTCAGCAAGGCCCACTTTTGGGTTAAGCCCTTAACCTGAAGGCCAAACCGGGATTTTGAGAAAGGTCAAATAGCTTATGAATTTGTGAGGATGTTTGTTTAGAATTGGCCAGATAGAACTTGTAACTCCGTCCGTGTTAATATGGACCCATATCTAAATGACTAAATTTGGGGTTTACAGAAGACTGGAGGTATTTAACTGCGTTTTTATGTCTCAAAAGCTAAAGATCAAGGCACTAAGAACCGCTGGAAATGAAAGTTGTAACTTTGTGCATGTGGCTAAAGAGTCAAAAACTTAAAACTGAGTCTTAGAAAATAATATATGCATTGGTTATTCTACTTTTTTCTTTTGAAAGAAAATATATTGTGTGGCTTCTGTTCCAAATTGATCTGATTGATCGTTGATTTGGATCTTGATCAATAGGTACCTTTATCCAAACTTGTGGGGAAAACCATCGGTTTATATTTTTCAGCCCACTGGTGTGGTCCATGTCATAATTTCACTCCGCTGCTTGTGGGCATTTACAACGAGCTTAAGAGTAGAGGTGAGGATTTTGAAATAGTTTTTCTATCAGCTGATTTAGAGGAAGAAGCCTTTGAAGATTATTATGGAAGCATGCCATGGTTGGCTCTACCCTTTGGAGACAAAACTGAGAAGAAATTGTCTCAACACTTTCGGGTTCAAGATATACCTACTCTAATCATTTTAGGTCCAGATGGGAAAATGGTGCAAACCGAAACAGTCAGTCTTTTACAAAGATATGGAATTCGAGTGTACCCATTCACACCAGAGAGACTAAAAGAAATTGAAAGAGAAGAGGAAGCCAGACGACAAGATCAAACCTTGGAATCTCTCTTGGTCTCTGACACACGGGACTTTGTGATCAAACACGGAGGTGAAAAGGTGGCTTACTGACAATCGAGATCCAATAGTATTGTTGCTGTCATGTCAAGTTTAATTATTACAGAATAGAATGGAATGGAAAGGAATCTATTATAGTCTATGATGTGGCTTGCAGTATATAGGGCTACCTCATACCCTCATTGGGATTGAAGGAGGCACCTAAATGTGCTTCAACATGCTGTTAATGTTTTGCAGTCTTCTTGAAACTTTGAAACAATGGCTTACTTTTAATGACTTATGATTCAATTGACGCACAAAGTTAACATGTAGTGGTTAAATCTGATTTACTAATATTATTCAAAATGCACAAGATTGATGAAATGATATATTTAGCCTGATGGATTCATTTGGATTAAGATGGACAAATTACCTACCTTGATGAATCTGATTAAATGCAAGAGATAGAGAATTATTATATGGATAATCTAGTAGTTTTGTTCATATTTTGCTTTCAGACTTATCTTGATGATGTTAATCTTAATGTTACAAATTCTTTCTATGTTTTGATTTTTCCAACAGGTCCAAGTTTCTGATCTTGTAGGAAAGACAGTAGCCCTGTATTTTTCTGCAAATTGGTGCTCTCCTTGTCAAGCCTTCACTCCAAAGCTGATGCAAGTATACAATGAGCTCAAGGAAAGAGGTGAATTTTTTGAGATTGTTTTTATATCAAATGATGAAGATCAAGAGGCTTTTGAAGAATATTTCTCAATCATGCCCTGGTTAGCACTTCCATTTAGAGATAAGATTGAAAAGGACCTCAGTCACCATTTCCATACAGAAGGAATACCCACCTTGATTGTAATTGGTCCAGATGGAAAGACTGTGACAGATGATGCCATAAGTGCTGTCTCTGTCTTTGGAGCAAAGGCATATCCTTTCACTACTCTGCAGATTGAAAAGCTGCAAAAGGAGATTGAAAATTTGGCTAGCCAATCAGCCAAGGAAATTAATTGCAGCCGGCACGAGCACCCTCTTGTATTGACTAGAAAGCATGAATTTAACTGTGATGAATGTGACGAGGAAGGCAGTCAATGGTCATATTATTGTGACAAATGTGATTTCGATCTTCATCTGACTTGTGCTTTAAAGGATAAGCAGTGATTTGGGAGCAATAGAAAATGACAGAATGAAGAGGAAACCACTTACGACAACCGCAAGCCAGGAGGTGTCATCTATGATGGATGTTCTTGTCAGAGGTTGAGCTTTATGATTGTCAAGGTAGCTTCTTTTGTTTGGTAAATCATACAGTCTCTGGATTAGGCCTGCACTAGATAAGAGCCTTTTATTAATAACTTAATAGACTTGGTATGTCATCGAGCCTTTAGATCAATGTATTCATCTTCCATAAATGAATGTATACTGTCTTATAGTTCAAAGTCCATTGCCATTGAATTACTTTCCTAACTGTTACCATAAGCTTTCAATCTAGCATATTCAGTATTTCAATTCAGCCACTCTTGTCCACTCTCGTATACCATTTCAGATTGGAAACAAGCACAATCCATTTCACATCCAATCTGAAAGTGTGTTCCTCAAAATGCTTGATGTTCCTTGGTTGTTGTACTTTTATTTATCCAAGAAGTTGTTCATTTTCTTTATGATAACCATAATACTATGTAGTTACCGTATTATTTTTACACATGAAATTCGTTTGAGCAAAATTCAACTTAGCTCTAGTTTCATCTGCTAATTAAGGCCAGGCCTTGTTTTGACATTGTTGTTCTATAATTACAATACCAATATCAACTGATTTAAGTTACTCTTGATCATCTGTGCTCTTCTGACTATCTTGGTTTTCTTTTTTGTCAAGGGTAGGCTCCTTCAAAGTCAATGTAGAATCCCAATTTTGGTTTTTTAAATTAAAATAAACATTAATCCAATTATAAACACAAGCTGTATGTGAGAAGTAGTCATCATGGTAATATGTTCCATTGTGTAAAAACAAATTGACTAATATTTGTACTCTGCAAAAGAAAGAGGGCATTGCCATTTGTCATTGCATATGTGAAGGTATATTATCACATCTCATGAGATAGGCAGAAGCTTTCAAGGAATGTTCTTAATTAAATATATATGACTTTTCTTTGTGACTTGTTACTATTGTCTCACTTTGTCTGCGAGCTATTAATTTGTGTATGTACCTTCTGACCAGTTTAGTAGGATTCTATCTTTTATCTCTGTTTCTGATTTATATTCTCTTGCATACATTCAAATTAGATATCAACTAAGGGAAACCAAGAAGTTAGAAAAAGAAGTGATGGAAGGGGGCTAGGATTTTTTTCAATACATATAAGTAGCACCCTTCCCATACAATCTAGATATACTGTGATCAGAAAGGAATTAAGGGAAAAGGCATCTTGTTTTTATATCTTGCCTGTCCACTTTATAATGTAACCCAAACAAACTCTTAGTTTATCTTGACTATGATTTGAACAATATATTTAAGCCTCCATTGTTCATGGTAAATGAATAATAGAAATGTGAAACAGATTTATCGGATAGAAACTGTAAGAAAAATCCTAGGCAGCTTTTCTCCCACTGATTCATTTTCTATTTTCTAAAATGCTTTCTAATTGATGTCTACAATCAACAATAACATGTCAGACAGTCCCTTTTGACTAATTCCAGTGATGGATCATCAATATCATGTCATACGGTCCCTTTTGACTAATCCATTTCAATGATGGATCATGCAGTGCTATCCAACCTGTTGATTTAAAAAATTCTACATAATTCTCTTTCCTCTAAAGTTTGTTTTGTATTATCTAAACTTACAGAACTTGAGAATGTTTTCAAGTTCACATAACGTGCCAATCTGTTTGTTTTAGACAGTGTAGTGATGTTTCATATTCTAAAACTCAATGAAAATATGCCTGTTGTCCTGGCACAAAATTTCCATGCAAAAACTTATTTTTCAAGCATCTAACTTAGTTCATCATCTATTGATATGATTTTTAGTGTACAATTGTTAGGATTCAGTTAAATTAATTTTATCATCCCATCTCCATCCTGTTCGAGTTTTCTTATCTATAATGTCTCTTCAAGACTATGTAGCTATTTTTTTGCCCTGTGACTTGATGAAAGTATGTTATTATTCTGACACAATAATGTACATGCGAAAACTTATTTTTAAGCATCTACTTCAGTTTTTCACATATTATATCTCATAAACCATATTTATAATTTTGAGTGTACGCATCTCTGGAATTAGTGCATTCAAATTTGATCCCCTCATCTCCATCCTGTTCAAAGATTTCATTCTGTGTAGGCTGCGTCTTCTAGACGGTGGAGCGATATATTTATCATCAAGCATTTACGTAAGTTTTTCACATATCTATTCTCGTCAATCAAGTCAGGAAGAAATGCACATAAGTTTGATTACACCATCTTCATCCTGTTCCAAAGATCTTGCTGTGTGTATTCTGTCTCTTCTACACAGGGTAGCAATATTTCTTATTAACTAATTTTATAAAATTATGTCTTCTAGCCCAAAACTTTCTCTTTATTAACTTGCTTTTAAGCATGTCATGTCCTTGCAAAAACAGACCACAAAACTAGACTTATAAATAATAAACCCTAGGCAAATGTAGAGTTAGGGTTGACCATGAATAAAGATATAAGAAAATTAATAATAATAATACCAAATAAATAATAAAGTCAAGTAAATATGTGTTAAGGCCAACATATTGAAGGTCTTTCCTATTAGGAGGATTAGAATAATCAAATATAAACAATTATCAGTCTGATTTCACTATTGCCTTATCTGACCGACTTACTATTGGTGCCCAAGTTAATGGCATGCATATATTAATATCAGCAATTATCAATGAACAGAGGATTTGTATAAGTAAAACTGTATTATTAATAAACAAATGCAAATAAGATTTGACTTAATAAATAAGCATTTTTAAGGCAACAATTTGCCTAGAATAAGAGATAATTAAAATACAAAAGTTTTAAGCCAGCTGTTGAGGAAGAGCTGTGACTCTTTCAAAGGGGTAGAAATATTGAAGAGATGTGACTTCTCACTTATATTGGAGAGTATAAAAGGAAGAGGAATTCATTCAAAGTGGGCATCCAAGGAGGGATTATCAGATGGAAGAAGATCAATCTGATATCAGTGATCTGCATTCAGCAAAAATAGCAGTTATGTGATCTAGTAAGTATTGTGGTATGCAATGTGGTGATATTGTTCAATACATAATATCTTATGTATTTTGTTTAATAATAAGAATTGCTAATCTGTCTAGAATCTTTAATTGTTTATTTAAAGTTTTTTGTTCTCCTACAAACAATCATGTAGGGTTTAGTAAGGAAATATGGTTGGGAGGGTAGAGATAGGCTCCCCATCTAAGCAGCCCACACCATGTTGGACAAATAAGAATTTTTGCCAGTTGTGGACCGAGGGGGGTGTTATAACATGGGTTTAGTAGTGCTGAATGTTTTGGGCACCTATCATGTGTTCTTCTCCAATCCCTATGATGGATGGCTGTTGAAAGTGAAACTCGTGAATAGAAGCAATCATGTATGGGTTAGTGAGGAGACACGATTGGGAGAGAGAAGACGGGTTACCCAATCTAAGTGACCCACCCTATGTTGAATGAACAAGTGTTCCTGCCCCTTATGAACCAAGAGGCGTTATATTATGCCCTTAGGCTTTGTTGTGGCGAATGTTCCAGGCACCCCTTTGTGCATTCTACTCTAATTCCTACGATGGTTGTTGGAAGTGAAACCAAAGAACTGAAGCAATCATGTGCAGGATAGTAAGGAGACACAATTGTGAGAGCAAAGATGGGTTCCCCATCTAATTAGCCCAACCCATGTTTGATGAAGAAGAATTCCTAACACGTGTGTGCCAAGGAATCTTATATCACTTAGTTGCAGAGAATGTTTTGGGCGCTCTATTATGCTCTCCTCTCCAATCCCTACTGTGGTTGATTATTGTAAATAAAGCTATATAGTATAAATTAAACTATGCAATATTATATTGCTCAATTTCTTATTTACTTTGAAAAGCTCAAGCTATTATATGATTTAATTATAGAATACTTTTTTCTAAATAAATTATGTCGTAGAATCGTTACTTAGGGCAAAAATCAGGTATATTCCAATTCAGGGACTACAAAAGCATCTGCCTTAATTATTAAAAGTTCAAACGTTCTATTCCGATCAATCACATTTTGATTCTCAGGAAGCAATGCATCAATTTGATCATCCCATCTCATTGTCTTCAAATATTTTATTTTGTGCCGACTTATAACTTAAGGCTTTAGTTAGCATTGATCGTGGAAGGGATGACAGCAGATATTTTAAGCCATTAGGTAAGCAATATTTGTTTCTTATTCATAATCAGCTCCATATGCCTTCTCAGGAATTCCAAGATCTTCATATGAAGAGGGCCGCTGCCAATCTATAATTTACTACCCCTCAACTCATTGGAAGAAGTGCAGTATAGTGTCCAGGGCCACTGCCTCTTAATCATGGAAGGGAAAAGTAAAGGCATAGATAATATTTTTTGATAAGGTAACCATGCCTATGCTCATACCCAAATGGGGTGCCTCTGTCAAAACAAACCTAATTCAATATTAGAAATTTTGTAAACTTCTTCTGCAAATTCTATGTTGGTTTTGATACATGCAAACTATCTCAGTTTAAATTACTGGCAGAAAAGGTCGTGCCATCCAATTTACTGTTTGATGCACTATATTTCTGCAATATTACCTTGTTGTACCATGCATCTCACTAAGATCTTTTATTTTCTCCAGTATAGAGAGTGACTGTTTAGCTTGTGATGCCTTCCATCATGGATAACATATACTATCCTAAAATGTTTTCCAGATGGATGCAAAACCACCATTCCAATTTGATCATTCCTTTAGCACATAAAGGGTGACTACAAGAACAAACCTACAATAGCTTCCTTTTAATGGAAAGAGGCACGCTAAATGAGGTTTAAACTTTAAACCAAATGTAATCTGTGATCTTTATATAATCTTTACACGAAGAAATTTTTTGTACCAGTAACTTCACTTCTTCCTGATCTTCTACTGAATCCAGCCTCCTATTGGCTTTGAAGGAATATTGTCTCCAAATATAATGCTCAAATATCTAGATATTTTGCTGGCTTTACATTGTGTCCAGCTGCTACCAATCAATGATAGAGCTTCTCATTTATTCAAATAATGAAAACGTAGGCTTAGTGTTTGCTTATCTTGCATTGTCAAAATGCCAAAAACATGTCAAACAAATTTGATGTTTAAAATACCCTGGATCAAAATCGATCATCAAGCAATCATCTCCAAAATAAGATATATGAACTTCAAGAACTTGGTTTACATCTTGAAGATTTATGGTGAATGCTGATGGAGAAAACAAGCTTACAAGGATCCTCATCGAATAGATCTATTATGCTTTTCAAAAGATTGAAGTGATATATTCAGTGCATTTCTTTCTGAAACTTTATAATCTGGCATTTTGTTTCTACTTACACATCAGAGACCAAGGCCTCACCGTGAGTGCATGTCAAAGATCAAACTACATTGTTTAAAAGTTCAACTATATTCAAAGTAGTACAAGTACATTATGTGGTTTCCCAACCCAGAATAAGGCTGTTCAATAAATAATGATACCCACCCTAAAAATTCACTGAACTCTCCTAAGATCTGTCATTTAATAGGCATAAAACTATCGATAATTGTTAATGTTTGGAAGCTTCAGTTGGATAAACTCAAGAGACTAAACTGAAGTTATATATATGTGTGCGTGTGTAGTTAAATTATAAATTGTTATATTAATTAAATAATAATGAATATACATGTCCCATGAAGGGACATGTAGATCCATATCTCATTCACAATATAAAGAGAGATTGCTGCATTCGGAACACACATACCCTCAACGGGTAGTGCAATTACATTTGCAAGTGATCCTGAAAAATAACATGGCATCAAAGGTAGGTTGCATATTGGATGAAGAATTACGCAATCAAGGATTAATACATACAATCAACAAGATGACAATGAACAACACACCAGATGTAGAGCTTACACATTGTACAGAATTGGTGAAGCTACTTTATATTAAGGTGGGATGTAAACAAATTACTTAAACCTTCCAATGATTTCTCACGAGAATGGTAATGTGCAGAGACAATCCAATTGTATCAGTTACTCAAGAAATCTGTTGTGACAAGGAGCAAATATGCTAGTTAGCAATCTGAGCCCACATGGGAAGTTGTAATGAGGAGCAAGGGGTCTGCATGCAAAAATATGGTTTGCAAGGCCTAAGATGGATGTGGTTGTGCCCAGATTTGAATTGATGAGCAGCAAGGAAGCGAGGTAGGATAAGATACTATTGTCCAGTGATAGAAAGGAATTGAGAAAACCAATAAGGGCCCGTTTGGTTGCAGGTATAGGAATGGAGAATAGGAATGCAATATTGGGAATAGGAATGGCTATTCCAATAACAACTATTTTTTGGAATGGGTATAAGCTCATTTTAGAGGCAAAATGGTAATATGTATTCACATTCCCTATTCCAGTTGACGAACCAAACGGAAAATAGAAAACGTATTCCAAATTTTCTATTCATATTCTAGCAACCAAACAGACACTAAGTGAATTGGAAATAGAACTTCATTTTATAGAAGAGCTAGTCACCATAGACAAATCATAGTAGCACACATATTAGCAAAGCCAAGGAGTCTATTTGGAAGGAATCAATGAACCAATAGATGCTTGGCATGATTAGTTGAATACAAAGACATGGAAAAAAAATGTGCATGCAAGGGTTGTGCGTAGTACATTGTACACTACTTACAAACCATTTCCCAATACCAACTGCGAGTGGGGTCAACCCTGTGTGGGTAAGGAAAAGGTATTCAGTTGGTTAGATAAAGTTGAGAACAAACACAGATCACTTTGGTTGGAAAAACAATGATTTAGTCTATAAGGCATTTTAAAATAATATACTAATTCAGAAATAGTTCACTTTAGTATAAAAACTAATCAATGATTATAGACATATAATCAATCTCATAAAAATAGTTGTTATATTATTACATCCAACAAACATGCAATGGAGAAGATCCTTGGTAATAGTGACTTATTGTGGAAACAACGACTTAATAGAAGTCATCTAGAGGGCATCGTCCTTTGACTACATAAGATACACTTTCACTTTCAAGTACAATTTTTAAGTATTATATTCCTAATATAGTAAAACTTTCCTATTTGTATTTCTATATGTACTATAAGAGTTATTTGCCTTGATCTCTTCGGGTATGTTCTTGGAGGAAAATGAAAATTGACATCAGATCCAAAGGGAGTCTAACACTTCATAGGAAGCAATCTTGGAAAGATAGGGAGCAGATATAGGAAATGGTTTAGTCAACCTTCAGTGATCTTGGTCGTATTGATTTAGAGGGAGTAGACCATGTTGAGATGGATTCTCCAATTATCAATAAATTATAGTATTGAAGAAGACTGTAATTTGTGAATACACTTCAAGACTATTTAGGCCTAACTCCTATGTACATACACGACGAAGTGATGACTTCCAAAGATTATCACTTATATTTGCAGAAGTTATTGAAAGGTGAAGATCTTACAATAACTTAGTTTTCTATTGTGATAGATATATTACGATGCTTATGCAGCTCATGATAGATTATAGTTTGCATGGTGGATGTTCATATGGTAAGCATTATGAGAATGTGTGTGCACATACCTTATGAATATTTTGAGTATATGATGAATGTTATGCAAATTGATGTTCAAGAGGCTATTACATAGAGTACTTGGTGAATATCATATGAGATGACATCCAAGAGGTAATTACTCACACTACTTGGTGAATATCTTGCAACTCAACATTTCAGAGGCCATAGCTCAAAGAGTATATGGTGAATGTCATATGAGCTCGTGATCCCACCTGTGAGCCATTGCCCTCTATCGCCACTCACTTCTGTCGTCGCTTGCGAGCCTCCCATCTATGAGTCACTGCCTTTTGCCATCACTCGCGAGCCACCTACCTGTGAGTCACTCGAGATCCACTGTTGCCTACTCTACTCCGCTCGCCCTAGCTGGGATCCGTGCGGGAGCCACCACTGTTGTTCTACACCACTCCATTCCACGTCTTCCCACAGGAAAATCGCAAACTGATTGGGTGCCAAATGCCAACGTCTTCAAACAGGTTTCAAAAGTAAACTTCTGATTGAGTGCCAACTATTTGATAGATTGTGCATCACATTTGGTCTTAAATTATTTGCTTGCTGCCATTTATACACTCTTGATTTGACCTCATTGTTGTGTGGAGGTATTTGGTGGAATTCAACACATTTATTGTGGAATCATGGCACATGACATGCTAAACTCTTGGAACGGTTAGTTGTTTATAAACTGTTTGACAGAATCCCTGGTCTGTGGTAATGTTGTAAGTTTCCAGGGGCACCTTCTTGCAGGCGTACCTTTCTTCTTTGTGAGTCATGCACCCACATCTGATCCAACTACACTCAAGCAACTCAATGATCGCTTAACTACAGTGGAATCCACTAATGTTGTACTGCAAAGTGTTGTTGCTTAGTCAACCTCACTCAATATCAAACTCCTCGAATGGTTGGCTTTGTTGGAATCCGAGAACCACACTCTATGTGATATTGTGCAATCTCTAGTCACTGAAACTACAAACCTCAAGGCGAATCTGGACTCCACTACCATGTAGCTCAAGGAGTTAGACACTATCAAAGGGAAACAATTGAAGATCATGGATAGGCATTCTTCATTGTTAACGGAGATTGAATTGAAGGTGAATTATTGGACTTCTTTGCAACTCTGCGGCTGAGGCACCCCTTTTAGGTGTTGAGAAGTTAGTACAAGGGAAGATGGACGATGAGCGGGTTAGGCGGACCCGTGAACTAAACCTTCGGGTCCATGGTCTCTTCTTCATTGATGATCCCTCGACTATTGGATACTCTTTCCTGAAGGATCAGCTGGATATTTCAGACATCACACTTGACAGGTGTTAGCTAGGCCCAGATAACACTCTCTTCATCTGATTCCTCTCCCTCTCTGATAGGTTGCCAACTCTTAGAGAAAAGAGAAAGTTATTCTCTATTTCCCCTAAGATCTACCTAGATGAGGACCTCGCCCAATCACAAGTGGTAGAACTCAAACAAGCTTGTGCCCTCGTTGTGGTTACCTGACAAGAGGGTAAATATGTAGTCATCAAAAATCCTAAAGCAGTAACTCGTGACACCTTTTCTATAGGTTGGGTTTCGAGGGCGGCCTCTAAGGCCAAATGACGTGCTCAACGACAGTTGAGCTTAGGTTCTTTGTGCCTCAACTGCTAGAATGGTAATGGTATCCTCTGGTCTTTGCCTGGCTTACTTAACGATGCTATTGGTTTTGTCGACCTTCTTTTTATTACAGAGACACATGAGAGCCCCATGCATCCTCTTCCCAGTATTACAAGCTATCAATGGCTCTCCTCTTTTAGAGAGGAGTCAGGTGCTCTGGTGGGGTCAGAGGTTCTGGTGGGGTCGCCTGTCTTATTTGGGACCACCTTTTCAGTACCATTTCTTTCGTTCACTCCAACAACTATGCCAGGTTCATGTGGATTCACATTGATTGAGGGACTTTTCTCTATAGAGATACCTATATCGTTGTCTGCTACTTCCCACCAGCATCTTTGTACTGTGCAGTTCACAACACTAAGGATGGGGACCCCTATGAGGACCTTCTTGAACACATTACTAGATTCTCTGCCATGGGGGACATCATCATTTTGGGAGACTTTAATGCGTAGACCAAAGACCTACAACCTCCCCTCCATGATCATAGGTCTGATCCCATGTGTACGATTACTTCTGATCTAGGTTTTGTGGGTCTGCACCGGCTCTCTGAGGATTGTCAGGGGCCCTTCACTTAGTATGGTTGTAATTTTCTACAGCTTTGCGAGTCCTCGGACTTAGTGATCCTAAATGGGCTTTCTTGCTTTCCCGGCTCCAAGCTCTTTACTTGTTGGCCACATGGTGGTGGTGCTAGCGTTGTGGACTATGTTCTCTTTATTGCGTCCATCCCTCTCATTTGTTGCTTTACCATCTCTCGCCTTCCTCTGGCCAACTATGCCCTCCTTAGCATCACCCTTCGAGGACCTTTGACACCTTCTCTCTCTTTCTCCTTCGCTTCTTCTTGCCCCCCCTTCTAGCGGCCTCCCCCCTCTCCCCCCCGCCCTCCATGCTCGCACTTCTTTTCGCTTCACCAATGATGACGTGGAGCTCTTCATCCATCACCTCAAACAACTTCTCCCCCAGGATCGCTTCTCTAACTCTAGGGACGTCACCTCCATGTTCAACTCACTTGCGTTCGCCTTGTTGGAGTCTGCCCTTCTCTCCATTTCCCACTGCACCTCCTCACTCACCCCTCGCCCCACCCGTAGATCTTTCCCCATGAACTAGTGGTTCGATGAGGACTACAAATCCTTTCACTACATGCTTCGCTTTGCTCCACCCACTTCTTCCTCCTCTTCCTCTCAGTTGAGTCTCGACTACCACCACTTTCTTCACCACAAGAAATGGAAGTTCACTTTCTTGCAGTGTAGATCCCTTTGTGTCACGTTCTTCCAATCTCCAAAGCTCTTTTGGCACACCATGTTTCCTTGCCACCGCCCCGTCCCTCCTCTCTGGACCTTCACTCCCTTGCCTCCCACACCTCCACTCTCTATCTTGCCCAACCCCCTCTCCATCTCATCCTCCCCCAACCCGTTGTCACCTCTTCTCCTTCTCCCACATCAATGAGGCAATTAGAGTTATGAATAGTTGTAGAACACAGGATGAGGAAGGATTCCAAGCTAAATTCTTCAAGTTGGGTATCTTTGTCCTGGGCCCCATTTTTATAGTGCTCTTTAAGCGAGTGGTTTACGTCAGCTTCCCCAACTCTTGGTCATGATATATTATCTATCTAATCCATAAATTTGGGCTAACTTCTGATCCCAGGAACTATAGGACCATCATGGTTGGGCATACCTTCGCCAAACTCTATGCGACTGTGTTGAACATATCCTGTCCAAAGAGCTCGATAGTGGCATTGTTGAGCTAGGCATCAAGTTGGGTTTCATACAAATTTTCAGACCACTAATCACATTTTGACCTTATGGGCCATCATTGAGGAGGCTTGGCACTGCTCAGCAAAAGTTTATTGTTGTTTTGTTGACTTTCGCAAAGCCTTCAACTCTGTTCCTTGGGCGGCTCTCTTTTAGCATCTTAGGGACATCAGGATCTCAAAGATTCTCCTTATAGCTATTATGAGGTTATACGAGTGCGTTGTGGGAAAATTCAAGACTCCACAGGGCTTCTCTAACCCTATCCAGAGCACTATCGGGGTGAAACAAGGTTGCCCTCTCTTCTCCACTCTCTTTGGCATTTTCATCAACGAGCTTGAGGCATTTCTCTATGATTGCTCGCTCCCTAATGATGGTTGTTACTTACATCAAGTGTTGATCTCTATTCTCCCATTCGTTGATGATGTAATTCTCCTAGCATATTCCCTCAATAGTCTTTAGTGGCTCCTTAATGGCTTGGCCTCTTTCTGCGACTCACATGAGCTAGTTGTAAATTTGTGCAAGACTCGGGTCATGGTCTTCAATTGTTTGAAGATATCACATCTCCATTTTTACTTCTAGGGTACCGAGATCGAGATTGCATCTTCATATACTTACTTGGGGGCTAAGTTTTCTAGACCTCGATTCATCCTAAGACTAGCCATGCAGCTCCGAGCCAACAAGGGGCTCGGCTCCCTCGC
Source organism: Cupressus sempervirens (assembly GCA_028749045.1). Lineage (NCBI taxonomy): Eukaryota > Viridiplantae > Streptophyta > Pinopsida > Cupressales > Cupressaceae > Cupressus > Cupressus sempervirens. The sequence goes on from CM053784.1 coordinate 265,223,524, forward strand.
TATTCTTGAGCAAGAGTGCTTTGGACACCATGACTAAGATGTCCCTTCTTGACTCCCTAGTCCAACCAACTATCCTCTATGGCTCTATTGTTTGGGGCCTCTCCCTCTTGGAGTCTAACTGGGCCTCTATTGAGAGAGTCCAAACTCTTTTCCTTCGACGCATTATCAAATGTCACCTGTCTACACCACACAACATAGTTCTGGCAGAGTTTGGAGCTCACCCTTTTAGATTAGGGACCATCTTTGATTTACTTTTGCTTCTTCATTGGCTCTGGAGCTTCGTTGATTCCCCCAATAGTCGTCACTGATATTCCTACTTGGCTTACTACTCCTCTAAGGAGGTTGCGGGTGTGGACTCTAGTCACAAGTCTCGTTGCTAGTACACCCAGGTATCTGCCCTCTTGGGCTCAATTGGTATTACTGTGGATCATTTTCCCCTCTTTCAATTTTCTTTGGACACTCCAACCCACCTTCTTCCACTTTAGCGGGAGTTGAACAAGCATGTTAGACTTGACATCTACAGACAGTATGTTATCACGACCTAGAGGAATCCCCCAGGTGGGCTCTATCTGCGTATCGCCTTCTATGCTGAGCACTTCCTTGATATCTAGGACGGGATCATCTTACGCCCCTAATACCTCACTCGTCATTGGACTCATGCTCTTCGCACCTCCTTGGGATCTTTTAGAGTGAGATCTCACCGGCTATGTATTGAGATCTCACAAGATCTATCGATTTCTTCACCTCTGGGAGGTTGAGACCGAGTCTCGCTTTATCTTTTGTTGTCCCATTTACTATGAGATCTCAAGGATATTCTACTATTTGTTCAGAGAGTGTCAATCTCTTCCCTCATTTTTCAGATATATTGACTAGCACGGTATTGCACTCTACCTTCAGGAGACCATGCAGCTTCGTGAGCACACTATACAGCTCTAGCTTTTCTTGACACTGACCCCTATGCAGCTTATCACCTCCTTTTTCAGTCCTACGGTTCCTGCCTAAGGATTGAAGCAGCCTCTTTACACTATCTCAGTTCACACCAAATCTATGAGACCCCGTAGAGATCACACTCAGCAATGTCTCTTTACTACAACTACTTTCTGTAGACCTCAAAGGCGACCTTCCAGAGCCCCTGATTGCTCTAATGTACACTTTTCTATTCTGGACTACTTCTCGCCTGTGAGGAGTTCTTAGTTGTTGCTCTTCCTTTTCTTGGTTCTTTTGTTGTTTTGCTTTCACGCTCTTTCTACGGACACTGTTTGGTGCTCCCCCTTGTTGGTGTTTGCCCTTTGTATTGTTTACATTCCCTTTGACCCTTGTTGGTCTCCTGTTGAACATTAATAAATTTATCTTATCTTATCTTATCTTATGAGATTATATTGAGAAGGCTATTACTCCTAAAATCTTACTCAGAGTATTTGGTGAATATCATATGTTGATATTTTGGAGGCCAATACTCATGATATCAAAATGTTGAATATCTTCTAATCAAAGATATTCTTATATTACATTGAGGTAATATATGGGCATGTGTTCACCCTCCCTAGCTAAGAGGGATTGTTAATGTTTGGGAGCTTTAGTTGGATAAACTCAAAGAGACGAAACCAAAATGTGTGTGTGGTTAAATTATAAATTGTTATATTAATTAAATATTAATGAATAGACACGTCCCATGAAGGGACATGTCTATCCATGTCTCATCCACAATATAAAGAGAGATTGTTGCACTTGGAACACACATACCCTCAATGGGCAATGCAATTACATCTGCAAGCGATCCTAAAAAATAATAATAATAACCTCTTTGGTAATTTTATAGATCTTAATTAGAGCTATGAATTTGGCTTTTTGTTCATTAACTTTGCCCTTATGACTTTAATAAATAGCTTTAACTAATACTTCATAATAACTTCATCTCAAGAAACTTATATTTTCAACATATAAATGAGCTTTGTGACAACCATGTTTGAGGGCATGCCATAATTTCTTTAAAAATAATGGTAAGAAGTAGACCACTAATTTATAAAGCAAATTGCTCAGAAGAAATGGTTCCCATTAAGATCTTCCACAAGATCAATCTTCATGATCAAGCTAGTGCACCTACTCCCGGTTTTGACATGTTCAATCTTTAATTATATGTTTACTTCTTGCAAATTATTGTGGCTAGTTCCAGTTGTTTTCATGTCTTTTTCGAGGCACCCTATTCAAATTTCATTTTTCTATGTTGCTGCTAAATTTTCAAAGAATTGGAAGGTACCAAACTATATCTCTCACAAATTCATCCAATGATGTTATTCCTTATATTTAGGTGGAAAAATCCAAATTCCTTGTCCATTTCCCTTCTCTTTATAAAATGACGTATTCACGTTTATAGCTCACTTCAATTTTTTCTTTAAAGACTTTCATGTCCTTTACTATCACTAATTAGGCTAAGAATCTTGAACTTGTTTAGTTCATGTCTGCAAGCTATTAGACGGTTATGCTTAACAATCTTCACTTCTATTGAAAGTCCATTTGACTTTATATTTGGTTATCAGACGAGATAAAATCCAACCACAAGTTTTTGCAAGAATTATGCATGCTCCTTGTTAGTTAAACCAATGTACTAAACTCTTATGTGGCCCCATCTTGTGGGATGATATAATTTTAATTCAAAGTCATCCTTTGTCCTGCTTCAATATTTAAAATCAAAATACATGTAGTCATTTTCCAAGTTATGAAAAAAGTGCAATTCCGACTTGTTTGTCATGGTTGTTATCAGGATCAGAGGATCATAGACCTAATGAAGCCCAAATACTTGATATCTAAGAATTGTTGACTTTATGAACATTTTTTTTGGGAGGAGAGTGGAAGCCCATTTTCAAAACATGTTTTCTCATTGCTTTATTGAATTCTTATCTGATTTGTTGTGTTACAAAAGATAAGTTAATGTCAAGAACGAGCCTTTCAAGGGTATCTCCCACCTTACAATGACTTTTAAACCCATTTTGAAGAATTGTTTCAATAAAGCAACATATCTTTATATTTTCAAGAAGAATTAAGGAAACTCAGTATCATCAAAGCTTGAAGAAGTTCATTTTGGAGCGTGGAGGGATAACCCAACCATTACATCAAATATTTAGATTAATTAAACAAGTGAAGTAATGAGTAATAATTAATTTAAATAAATAAGTTGATATCAACAACTGAATTAAATATCAATATAAGAATAATAAAAGATAATAAAATTAGGTTTGATGGTGAAGATGTGTTGTGACGTGTCAAAAGCTAATTTATCTAAGATGTTGCAATAATAGTGTTCTACTATTGGTCAGTAGATCTAATTATGTGTTGTCTAAGTCTACATTTGCAAATGTAGTCACAATCTTTACAAATTAAGTTTTGAATTTGAGTATAGACCCTACTTTGAGGGAATGTGAACATGGACACAAAAGTGTAATCTTCTTAAGTGAGATTTTGAACATGTGCATACACCTACTTTGGCAAGATGTGGACTATTGGAATGAACTTTCATTTTTTATGTTTTATATGTATAAGGATATGTAGTATTTAGGAATTTGATGAATTGTGAAGACTAGTCTTTCATTAGTCAAGACTATGATGAACCAACTTTATGGTTCAATGAAAGCAATAAGAATATGTGGAATGGACCAAAGACAATGTCACACATAAACAATGTAGAAAAGATTCACCTTTAAGAATATATAGAAGGTTGAGGTTATACTTCAAATCTTCACAATAAATGGATCTTTGCTAGATATTTCAACATTAACAAAACTCTTCATTACAATGTCAATTTAAATGTACTACTAGAATGGTCAAAATAATTTCACAGGATGATCTAGAAAACATGAAAACACAAAAGGAAATCTCGAACACACTTGGAATTAATACATAACACCAATATAGCAATATAGAAATCCTTAAATGAGAATCAAACTCTAGGATGAGAGTATACAAACATCCCATGCAACTATGTTGGATGTCTTATAGGTATTACAACACCGTACACATGCTAATTAAAATCCAAAAAAATATATATCAATTCCCTTCCCACATATTTGAAATTTTGCATTAAGTGAACCTCAACCTTTTCTAAGAAAATCTACCAAACAAGCATAACATGATAGTTTGTTGAATGAGACAATGTGTGCATACACACCATGAAGTAAGATATAGACCTTTTATAATTTTATAAGACACATAAATCTAAAACATGGTGATTTGAATCCAATTCAAACTCTGAAGCTATTAAAAACTATATCAACTACCCACCTTAAAGTAAGTTTATTCTTTTGCCAAAATATAGTCTTTGATGTTATAACAAGCTCATTAGTAGGGTTTATGTTTTCACCAAGTCAAACATTATTTCTTCATTTGTGCAAGTAACAAACTTGCAATGCTTACTTTTCCATTTAATTTTGCAATAAAAAATTAAAGGACTATGAGGGTGTTCTAGACCACCTAATACACCTTGTAGACCTCTTTTACAATCTAATGTCATTTACCATATATTTTGGCAATAAAATATTTCCATGAGTACAAGTACACATATTGACTCCAATTTAACTCAACTAGTGTTGTGTATTTGACTCATTTTTTATATTGTTTAAGATCTTTGATATAATGTTATCTTCATATTTAGCACATTTCAAATGATTAAATGAAAATTTTAAAATATTATAGCTAAGTGCCCAAATTAACATAGACATGTGTTAGGTTGACTTTGTTGCTACTACAGACTCAAGAAGATTCATTTAGAGTTTGAAATTTAAAAGTAAGGGGTTTAAGCTATTATAACTATGGAATTGACCAAATTCAAGTGCATACTCACTAATTTAATCTAGGATGATGACTAATAGGTCCATAGATTAGCAGTGAATTATGTATTACATTATGAGTTGAATATATTTAATGATGTGTCGTTCATAAGCTATTCATATGATTTAGGATACTAGTGTATAGATAGGAACATATATTGCACATTGTTGCTCATCAATTACATAGATCATCTTAGTGCAATCTTAGATCAACTAAAAAAACCAATATTAATCACAAGTAATAGTGTAAATAATGAACATCTTGGTTCACACCAGGTCTGTGAGACTCCGCAGAGATTGCACTTAGCAATGTCCCTCTAGTGGACCTCAAAGGCGACCTTCCAAAGTATCTGATTGCCCTAATGTCCACCTTTCCATTCTGGACTACTTTTTGCCTATGAGAAGTTCTTGGCTATTGTTATTTCTTTTTCTTGGTTCTTTTGTTGTTTTTCTTTCACACTCTTTCTGTGGACACCATTTAGTGTTCCCCTTGCTGGCGTTTTCCCTTTGTATTGTTTCCAGTCCCTTAGACCCTCATTAGCCTCTTGTTGGACATTAATAAATTTATCTTATCTTAGCTTATCTAGAGATCTTTGTATATAAACCTACAAATCCACAAATGCTTGGATTGTGTTGCAAACTTGTTTGGAAGCAAAAATGAGGCTCTAACATGTAGTTGAAATTGAACAAACACAAAAAATCACAACACCCTACAATGCCATTATTTAACATGAAAAAACTAATTTAGGTAGAAATCTCCAATAGTCAGTCCAATTCAATTTAATTTTTTAAGGTGAAAATCCCTCATGACTGAGTTAGATAGCATTAAAATCTAGATCATCTAAAAACCTTATAAATATCTTTTGTAGTCACAATGGGAAAATGTCAAAATGAGACACAATGTAGAACTCTCCATTATAAATCCTAGCTTATACAACCTCTATTGACATCCTCTCAAGATATCACCCTTGAAAATAATGAATAATAAAGTAGTGAAATTCCTCTTCCTATTTCATAATGGTTTAAAGATGGCTAATCCATTAAGATTGAATGTGGAATAGGAATGATATTCATCCCTTATACAATCTTTATTCTTTGTATGTTCTCATGTGTGATGGGTTGTTATGTGGAGCCTAATAGGGCCTAGGGCTTAATTTTTCCCACTTCCTGCGGTACGCTTCCCCCCAAATTTTTCTACAGGGGTTTAGGGAAAGCACCCCTTGTGGGGTCTTGGGAAAAAGCCCTAGAAACACTCCTTGTCACGATATAGGGCAAGGTCAAGGGGAAACAAATTGCGAGGCTAAAAATGACTTTATTATTATAAAAGGCATCAAGAGTTATTTTTCTTTTGGATGACATATTCTTGCCTTAATTTTGTCAACAAAATAAGTCTTGTATAAAAGGACTTAGGGTTAGGGATTTTACGAGGTATGATTATTTAGTACCTTCCTATAATGGTATTGAGTTGCAATGGATTGCAGATTGTAATCATGTTGAAATCAATGGATAGTAATATCAGATTCATTATTTGGTGGATGTACCCAAGTATTGGGTGAACCACGTTAAATCTTTGTGTCTTCTATTCATTTAAGTGTGCTTTATTCATTTTTTAAATCGGTTATATTTTCATGTAATTATTATTTATGTCTCTAATCCAAACATGATGGGTTTTATAAGTGGTGTCATATTTACTTACTTTATTTCAACTTTCACAAGACATTTATATGTTTGGAAGACTTCATCTTGAACTTTTCTTTGACTTTACATTTCATCTATGATATATAATGAATGAATGTGTTTTGTGGATATTCATGGTTGATATAACCTCATGATGTTATAATTAATGATATTGTGGATAATGTTTTTGTTTTAGACAACAACTTTTAGGAGTGATTAATGATCCATAACCAAGCATTAGTTTTCTATGCTCATATCAATAGGAAGTAGTTGAGGAGGTAATAATTGAAACACAAGGAGTCCTATTGACTTTGTTATCATTAATAAATGCACTTCAGGGAGATGAGGAGTTTGTGGGATAATGAAGTCTTGTTTTATTATGGCATTTATTTTATTCTTTTGCATTTCCCATTCTTCCTATTTTGAGGTTGAACAATACTCAAATTAGGATTGTGGCCCTTGTCAATTTAGCTTTTTACTTTCAACTTTGTAAAAGCATATGACATACTTTGTGACATGTATTCACAGTTATTGTTAAGATGTAACTAACCCACTCTCTCTTGGAATAATACATTAAGTTCAATTGTATTAGATCTTGGGTGGATATCTAGACACATGATAGGTACCAAATTCTGCTAAATTTTCTATTAGTGAACATGTTATTAATGTTATGTTCTAGTGAAGAACGAATGAACTAGACAATTGATGATACCTCAAGTTTGAATAATTTTTAATTAGAGGTTGCAACCTTCAATAAAGGGCTACTTTGTAATAAAATTAAGGTGGTATAACAACTTCTCACACTAACCTTGTGAGGAGGATTATGTAGAATGAAATGCTTCACTAGGGAACCCAAGATAAATTAATCTAAACATGCTACTCAGTTTAGTGGATAATTTTTTCTTAAAATGTTATACAAGATCAATGACAATGGTGTGGAAGCAATACAATGAAAGACACATTACATACATATAAATTTAATATAGCAATGCTTACATTCATTAAGGGTTCCTTAATGCAGAATCACATGCATGTTAATTTTATTAAGTAGATGAATCTTAACTAAAATGTCCAACACCATAAATCATTATGAAATAAATCATCTCATAAACTAATACAACACAAATAATACCATAAGATATACACTTTAACATAACATCCACTACATAAGCCACAAGGTATGTAATAAGAATCCAAGTACAAATACAATACAATACCTCATAAGGATGTCAAATAATACAAAGATGAATAGTACAAAGAAAAAAATAGATGGCACGAGCAGGTCTTCAAGCATGATGATTTATAAGGCATAACTAGTACAGGAACATCCAACATTGGTAGAAATCTATAAGAAACTCAAAGGCAATAGAATCACTACCAGCCAACCATGAAGAACCAAAGTTCCACTCTTGATATTCTAAATAAATAATGTTAGGCCCCACTCAACTATCAAACCATAAAGTCAATAACACAAATCTTAGGTAAGGGATCTTGAAAGCTCAATGTCTTAAGTGGTGCTACACATACAACAAAGATGATCTCAGAGGAAACCACCCCATATTTAGGAAACTTAAGATGCATATGGGGATGTGTCATCACTTGAGACAAATCTAAGGTTATGCTAACAATTTATCTAAACCTCGACCCCTAATTGATCTGTGCAACATCAATAGATTCTCATACAAAGAAGGTTAACTAACAATGCAAGACCTTGATCAAGCAACTACTCTCACTCCCATCCTAGCCTATACTAGCACTTAAGACATGAGTGAGGAATACAATTATCTTATTAATATTTTATCCCTATCTCAAAGTTTATTAAGCTATCACTTATTAAGTCAACTTACAAAGGATTACCCTAACGACCACTTAGGGCCTCAACCCCCATTGTAAGTCACTTCCCCTCTACACATCTAGATATCCTACTCTAATTCTCCAATCAAAAGAAAGTTGAAGAGGGGATATCAACCCCACAAAAGATTGTCATAAAGCATAATCATGAAAGTCACCATAGTAAGTAATCAAGCATAGGAAAGAGCACCACATTCCATACAAGAATCTATTTCCCATACCAATATAAAATTTTTGAAAGATCATCCATCCCAAAATGGATATCTCACGGTCATAATAACAATTCACAAAATCTCACAAGACACTACCAATGATAATTAAGCATTGATTAAATCCACTCCAACATGGAAGAACATAATCCATAAAGATATTTATTTATAATATAGAGCAAACATTGTAGAGAACATAAGGCGACCAAGTAAATCAAACTCAATAGAATAATGATCATCTCCCTTTTTAGTCAAATTAAATAATGATCAAGATAAGTGACATTACTCATAGATGCACCCTAAAATTACAAATGGAATAATCAAGACACAAAGCTAGTTATATTTATTTATGGAAAAATAGACGAAACTAATGAATAAAATAATATTAACTATGTGAGATGAATTCATTAACTAATCACTTCTGCACTAACATTCAATACAAGAAAAAGACGAGCTTCCAAATTTAACTCTCACTAGAACTTAACTTAGATTTGAAAAACCCAAAGGGATTAAATTATACCAATGATAAACTCAAATTATATCAAGGAAGTATGCAAGAAAGTCTTGTATCATGCAATGCAAATTTTGACTATAAATGTGAACATGTAAATGTGTAATTGAGCTAATTGATTTAATGATAAGTGCAAGATAGATCTGGGTTCTAAATGTATTTAATCAAACCAATTGATATATAAAAGTAGATATAGACTAAAAAGTGAAATGGATGATAAAGAACTCACCTAAAGGATGGTGGTGTTTAATGTTATAGATAATGGAATGATGTTTGAAGAATATTTTAAATAACTTGTGCAACATGAGAAAATGAGAAGTTCATGTGGAGTAGATCCAACTAATAATTTTGTCATTGAGGTGTATGCAAGATCCAATGAACAATCCAAAAGGAATCCATGAAAAATACATATATAGTGAAAAAAAGAGATGTAGATAAGAATATCTAAATACTCCTTAATGCAAACAAGAGTGGTATAGATGTATAAAGAATATTTCTAACTCCAAAATCAAGCAAAGGAGGGACAATTATATGTTCACCAAAATGTTTAGGTCAAACCGATACAAAATAAGAAAGATCAAGGGATCTAACTTCAAAATAAAAAAGTGGAGGTGTGTTTGGTTTACCAAAATGTTTTGGGGAGGGGGGAATGGATGGGACTAATGAATTTAATAATTATAAGTCTGTGAAATGAAATCATTACCAAACACTTCTACGCTAACATTCAATACATGAGAAAGAGGGGCTTCCAAACATAACTTAAATTAGATTAACAAAATCCAAAGGGATAAAGGGATTCCAATTCTAAATTTGAATTATATCAATAAAGTATTCAAACAAGTCCTCTTTGGTGCAATGCAAAATTTGACTAAAGAGGTGTACATGTAAATATACAATCGAGCTAATTGATTTAATGAGAAGTGTAAGATAGATATAGGTGCTAAATGTATGCAATCAACCCAATTAAGATATAAAAACAAGTATAGACTAAAAAGTGAAATGAAGGATAAAGTACTTTCCTTGAAATGTGTAGAGGAATACACATTTTTCCTCCAAAAGTCATGGATTTGAACCTGTGATAAACTTCCAACTATAGATTCACGGTCACAACAAAAAATCTAGAAAATGTTGTTTTTCTCAGGGCTTCACGAGGACATTGACCTGGTGATAATATATCTAATATCTTAATGAAGAAATCACTATATTTTTAGGACATAGTAGTGAATTCAACCCAACTTCTTCGAAAGTGTTTTAACCACTAGCTTTCAAATTTGTGGTCGTAATTCAACTATCCTATTTTTTTTTATTTTGAGTGGATGACGGATTTCCTTTGTCAAGCCCTAGATTGAGGAACCAACCTTTAAATTGAATACAAATATGCAAAGAGTGAAAAGTAAATGTGTGTATTCAACTTTCTTGTAGAAACCCTTGTCAATAAGGATTTTGCAATGCTTCTATGTTATAGATGTTGAATTTGCAATGAAAGATGTAGGAAGTCTCCACAAGTGCAAAAGCACATCGTGGAGATATAAATAAAAATGTGCATTAATGAAGAAGACAACGAGTCCTCTAATGTAGATCTTCTCCCTTGATTTCTAACAAAATGTTAGACCTTGAAGAGGGAATACTCACAAAGGATGGACTTGAACCTTTGAATTCCTTGAATGCTTGATAAAATATGCTTGCTTGAATGCTTAAAAGATTGATCTTGCATGCATGATCAATATAATGAATGTGGATATGAAAACGAGGTGTGTAGGCTTCCTTCTATAGTAGTTTTTGGGCATAAAAACAAAGCAAGCCGATAGGGTTACCCGATTTTATATTTTACAATCCTGAGACAAAGTTGGCCCTAGGATTTATAAGTGTTAGGGAATAGGTTGAACTAGGTCAACCTATTCTAGAATAGGTCAACTTGTGTTGACCTATTCCAAGGTTGGCCCACAGGGATCTAACACTGAGATCTCAAAAACTACATCAGTAAAAATGGAAGACATGGGGCAGAAGAGGAGAAATAGATGATTGAGCACAAATCCATCTATGGTTCATAAGGTCACTAAAGGATGGAAACTGAAAGGTCTAAATGATGGGTGCTTTTATTTTAGGATGACACACTATCTTTTCCTATAGAAAAAGAAAATCGCATAACCTCTTTATTATAACTCCTAAGGATTAACCTCAAAATCCCAAATTAACATTACAAAAATACAACATGAAGACCATTAAATTACATGTTTAGTTTCGCTATTATAAATCAATTTAATTACCAAAGTCCAACTTGACCAAAAATATATTCATATATTTATTCATGTCATTACTTATTTAAATAAATAAGTATTTATATGATTATCTTTCTATGTATAAAATGTCATATAATATTATCATGTTACTAATTAAATGATCTTAAATTATATGAACTAATTAATAACATAAATATATATTATTAGATTAATATTAATACCAACTTCATTTTTCAGAATTCTAATTTAACTTCTATCTAAGTCCAATATTAATATTTAATTTTTATTTTATTCATTGTACAATTATAAATAACTAAAATTGTTGACAGTTTCATTCATAATATCAATTAATTGTAACTAAATGATTATATAGTGAACTCTTCTATAACTCTTCTTATAATATAACTAAATCGCAATTATATATTTATTGTTAATCTTATATTGGTTTTGACATATGAGTGACAACACACTTAAGTCATTTTCTTAGTTCATACCAAAAAAGTAGTGTATGTCAAACGTAAGTTGTCAGCTATATAGTATCTATCAAGTAACTAGTAAGTACCAAGTCACTCAAGTGTCGAGTAGATAGTATATGTTGAGTCATTTAAATGTCGAGTGATCAATGAATGCCAAGTCATTCTAAGGTCAAGTTATAGCATTAAAAATACAGTGGATGTCGAGCATCAGATACTTCAAGTGTCGAGTAAACAATTTTGGACATAGATGTTTGTAATGGCACAAACTTTTATGTAAACTATTTTTAGCCGACTTAAGGATTGTTTTGTGATTCTAAGATGATAAGGACAAATTTATATTGCAAATTCATATGTAGTACATACAACCAATCAATTGAAGGGATAATTTAAGTAGCAAATGGATGAATCACAATTGTTGGTTCATACCTAACCCTAAGTCACCTAGGTCTTCTTAAGGAGGAAAAACCTTGAACATTGTATGAAGAGAAAAGAGAATTTTTCATGCGAAAACAAAGCATTCATGGTGGCTAAGGACTTGTGAATTGAGATACATTGCAGAATCAGTTAAAGGATAACAGAGGAAAGGAGTTAGAGGACAAGAGTGATAGATCTGATCAGAGAGGATCAAGTACATATCAGGAAAGAGGTGATATGTTATCTAGCAGCTAAGTTCTAACTAAAGGGTCATTGTTGAGACATTCTATCAAGTGAATTAGTTAAATCTCTTAACAGAGTAGTCCTAACAAGCTATTGTAAATCCTTTAACAAGATGTTTACTTCATTGTAAGTTAAAGTCATTTAATTAGGCACACTTATAATAGGGTGTTGACATCCTTTAACAAGGTAAGATCTAACAATCTTGGAAGCCTTTAATAGTGTAGATCATAGTTTATGATCAAACATTATAGCCTTCATTGGATACACTTTATTACTGTAGTAGTGGAGATTTGTGGGTGTCATCCCCACCCCAGTTTTACCTTCTCATTGGAGGGTTTCTAGGTTACCAAATATCTTGTGTCATACATGTGTTGAATTTTATTTACTTTCATGCTGTGGATGAATATGTTGAGCTATCTATTCCAATTTACATGCAAATTGTGAGATGGATGTGTGGTGAATGAATTTATGGTTAAAGTTTTGAAGGATTGATTCACCCCCCCTTCCCCCCACCTCCCTCTCAGAGTTTACTTTCCCTAATGTATTTCCAACAATTGGTATCAGAGATTTGGTTCTCTGGAAAGGAAAGCTTTGTAGCTTTAAGGAAAGATCTTGAAGATGGAAGTCTACAAGTTGGGAAAGACTATTGAGAATTAGAAGATAGAAATCCAGCTTTCCCTACATCAACTAAATGAAGTAAGAGATGAGTTGAAGTGATCATTAAAGAGAAGGAAATACATAGCTATTGAAGAGAATGACACACAATACCAAGAGATTGACACTACTAAATTGTTTGCAAAAGGAAACACAAGTGAATTTGATGCAGCAGTCATAGATCTGATGGAAAAGAATGAAGCCCTAACTGAAGAGGTCAAAAATCTTAAGATAGAACAAGAAATCCAATTAGTATTGCTATGTGAGGAGACCGAGCAGCAAACGAAAGCCAAAGAAGACAGTCATGATTGAAGATGACAAAAGGATACTGACCAACAGATTGAAAGAGAAGACATCAAAGGTGAATAGTGTTGTGATGTGGAGCCCAATAGACTCAAAGGTTGATTCAGTGCAGTTTTCTCCCCATATTATTTCTATGGGGGTCAAGGGGTAGCGCCCCTGCGAGATCCTCGGATAGCACCCCAGGTGCATTGTAAAAGGCGTCAACGACTATTTTCTTATTAGATGACTTATTTTATCCCTAATTTTGTAAGCAGCAAAAGATTGTATAAAAAGGCTTAGGGTTAGGGATTTCATAATGTATTGGTGATATTGTAGCTTCTTGTAGCGGTATTGAGTTGTAAGGAATTGTGGATTATAATCATTAGATAATAAAAATATTGGACTTGTTGGTGCACGTAGCCCAAGGATTGGGTGAATCACATTAAATCTTGGTGTCTTGTGTTCTCTTTTGTGTGATCTATTATTTTCTAATATTGGTTATATTTGCATGTAACTATCATTTTTGTCTAAGGTTAATCCTAACAAGTAGTATCAGGGCCTAGTTGGTCGCCAATTGTTTTTTTTTTAGCTCAGATTTTCATCATTTTTTTAGCCAGACCATCACCATTATTTGTTTTGTGATCCTTTGCAAGAAGGTCTCATGGTTGAGTGGGAGTGATGGCAGATTAGGGTAAGCTAAAGATGGAGAAGTTTGATGGGAAGAACTTTCAGTCATGGAAGATACAAATGGAGGACTATCTTTATCAGAAGGATTTATGGAAGCTATTGGAAGGAAAACCCAAGAAATGGGTAACTATGACAGATGAGGACTGGAAGATTTTAGATAGAAAGGCACTTGGAAGCATTTGATATGCTTGACACCATCAGTGGCATTTAACATTACAAAAGCAAAGATGACGAAGAGTTGATGCAAACCCTAGAAAACTGTATGAAAAGACCTCCACTTCAAACAAGGTATTTCTCATGAAGCGTTTATTTAATATGAAGATGATAGAAGGTGGATCTGTTGTAGATCATTTAAATGAGTTTTGTATTGTTACTAGTCAGTTATCTTCTATGGGTATTAATTTTGATGAAGAAATTAGGGCTCTCTTGATTTTATGTTCTTTGCCTGAAAGATGGAATGACTTGGTAATGGTTGTGAGAAATTCTATTTGCAGATCTAATACCCTAAAATTTGATGATGTGATTGGTGTTATTTTGAGTGAGGAAACTCGTAGGAAAACCTCAGGTGGATCTACATCAAGAAGTGCTTTGAACGTACAAAGTAGAGGCAAAACAACTGAGATAGGAAAAAAATTTGGAAATCATGAGAAATCAAGAGGAACGTCAAAGGGGAAGAGGTCTAAATGCAAAGGACCAAGAGATTGTTGGTACTGTGGTAAACCAAGGCATAAGAAGAAAGATTATTAGACTCGAAAGAACATTAAAGGAGATCAACCGAAAGGGAACAAGGAGGAAAATATGGTAAGTAACAAATCCAAAGAGGATGCTTTGCTTCTTTCTTTAGAAAGTATTGATGATTCATGGGTTTTAGATTTGGTGCTTCATTTCATGCTACACCCCATAGAGGTTATTTTATTGATTATGTCCAAGGGGATTTTGGGCTTGTTTATTTGGGTTATAATGAACCCTATCAGATTGTTGGAAAGGGAAAAGTTAAGATTAAGTTGTAGAATGGGAATCATTGGTTACTACATGAGATTAGACATGTTCCAAGGCTGAGAAGGAATACAATTCTAGCAGGGCAACTCAGTGATGAGGGTTGTGTAGTTACTTTTAATTATAAAAATTGGAAGGTTTCAAAAGTTTCCCTTGTAGTAGTAAAAGATGTGATAGTAGGAACCTTATATCTTTGTACATGTCATATTGTTCCTTCTACTTTGATTTTTTTAGAAAAAAATGAATGTTCAAGAACAATTGTTGCAGCTGAGCAGAGAGAACAAATGACTGTTGTAGATTCTGATATAGCGCTATGGCACCACAAACTTGGGCACATGAGTGAGAAAGGTATGAAATTGCTTCATTCAAAGAAAGTTTTACCAAGTTGGAAATGTGTTAATATGGATTTCTGTGAAAGTTGTGTGTATGGAAAACAAAAGAAAGTGAGTTTTGTGAAGAGTGGGAAGGAAAAGAAAAGTGAAAGATTAGAGCTTGTGTATACATATGTATTGGAACCAGCTCAGGTATCTTCCCTTGGTGGCTCTCATTATTATGTTACATTTATTGATTATGGGTTTATTTCCTTAGAAATTTGATGTATTTCAAACTTTTAAGAAATGGAAATGCTTAGTTGAGGATGAGACTGGTAAAAAGATAAATGTCTTAGATCTAATAATGGTGATGAGTATTGCAATCATGAATTTGAATATTATTGCTCCATTAATGGTATTCGTAGATAGAAAATCATTCCAAGGACTCCGTAGGAAACTA
Source organism: Cupressus sempervirens (assembly GCA_028749045.1). NCBI lineage: Eukaryota > Viridiplantae > Streptophyta > Pinopsida > Cupressales > Cupressaceae > Cupressus > Cupressus sempervirens. The sequence continues at coordinate 265,239,355 of CM053784.1, forward strand.
TAATGGCTCTCTCATTATTATGTTACATTTATTGATGATGCAACTAGGAATGATGGGTTTATTTCCTTATACAAAAATCTGATGTATTTCAAACTTTTAAGAAATGGAAATGCTTGGTTGAGAATGAGACTAGTAAAAAGCTAAAATGTCTCAGATCTGATAATTGTGGTGAGTATTGCAGTCATGAATTTGAAGATTATTGCTTCACTAATGGTATTCATAGACAAAAAATAGCTCCAAGGACTCCACGGGAAAATGGAGCGGTTGAACGCATGAACAGGACTATAATGGAGTGTTCAAGGAGCATGAAGTTGCATGCAGGGTTTCCCTTAAACATGTGGGCAAAGGCTGTCAATACTATTGTATATTTGATTAATAGAGGTCCTCTACTCCTTTGGGTTGTGGTATTCTAGAGGAAGCATGTACTGGTAAGAAGGTGAGTTATTATTTTCTCAAAACCTTTAGTTGTGAAACATTTGCTCATATAGATTCTGAAAATAGAACCAAGATGGAAGCTAAGTCAAAGAAATATGTATTTGTTGGATATGGCATTGATGAATTTGGTTATAGGCTTTGGGATTTTGAAAATCATAAAATTGTAAGAAGTAGGGATGTCATATTCAATAAGAAAGTGTTGTACAAAGATCTGTTGCAGCAACATGACAAGAAAGAAGATGATCATTGACAATTGGTTATATGTAGTGACGTAATTATTGTCATTAATGGAAATACATGATGAACATGTTGTAGAAAAGCTCCAAAATAAAGATACTTATCCTTTGGTACCCAAAAAATTGTCTGAGTATGAAAATGGTTTACAACAGTACATTGTTTTATATGTAAAATATTTCTGACGTCATATTATGACTAGAGAAGTTAGATGGAGATAGTATACATGATGATTGGTGTGTATAACCTCAGACATCAATATAGAAAATACAAAAGAATAATAATTAAGATGTACAGGACATCAGAATGAAAGGTAAAGGAATTATTTTGTTTACAAAATAATTACTTGACCAATCAGGGCTGACATCCTAGATGTTTACTCTATGTTGGAAAAGTATATTGTGGTCTTAGCCAACCTAGCAGCAATTTGTGAAAAGGCATGGTATTTATACAAAGGATATCTTGTGAGGTTCAGTGCATTTTTTATGAGTGCATTGTGATGTGAAAAGTGATATGCAAACTTTTTGTGAAGCAATATATGCGAAGTTTTTGAGAACCTGTTTTTGTGATCTAAGATCGAGTTGAGGTCAGAGATCAGTTGAGAAGAAGGTACAACATCTATACATTTGTATTTGAGGAACTTAAAGTTCAATTACTTCTTTGGGCAGTGAGCTCTTCTTGTAATTGGAAGTGCATGTTTGGGTAGTGAGCTCTTCTTCCATCCATTGTACTACAACTCCTAACAGGGTTGGAATCTCCTAACATGGATTCAAATTCTCCTAACAGGGACTCCTATGTAGGAAATGCTTTTATAAACTCCTAATAGGGTTCATCCTCTAACAAGGAACATATATATTAGTATATCTTTGTGGGCATCATTCCCACTGGGGTTTTCTCTTGGCCAAGGTTTTCCTAGTTAACAAAATATGGTGTTATGAGTTCTCTTTATGCATGGTTATTATTACTATTCAGCATTACTTGTTTACTTTCTTATGCATGGTTCAAAATAATAAATACTATCCAGTTGGCCACAAAAGTTTGTAGAATACTAATTCACACCCCCCCTCTCTTAGTATTCCCTATTTCTAACAATAATTATGTAGTCTTGGATGATACTCCAAAAGATGATGTTCCAACAATTCCTCATGATTTGCAACAACAAATACCACACATACTAGTGACTATTAGATAGTCAACAAGTCTAAGTAGACCTCTAGAAAGATTTTTTCCTTCTTTGTATGCTATTTTACTTACTGATGTAGATTTTCTCCTTCTTTGTATTCTATTTTACTTACTGATGCTAGTGAACCTAAATGTTATGATGAAGTTGTGTAGGTGGATACAAAGATTGAGTGGGAGTATGTAATGAAAGAAGAAATGAACTCTTGTTTGAAAAATACAACATGGGATTTATGCAAGTTGTCTATAGGTAAAAGGGCTTTATAGAATAAATGGGTTTACAGGTTGAAAGAAGAGGATGGAGGTAACAAATTATTTAAATCCAATTTAGTGGTAAAAGAATTTGCATAGAAAAAGGGCATTGATTTTGATGAGATATTTTCTCCTGTTGTTGAAATGACTTTTATTCGCATTGTTTTTAAGTATTGCGGCTACTGAAGATTTGCATTTGGAGCAGCTTGATGTTAAAACAACATTTCTTCATGGTGATTTGGATGAAGAGATATATATGGCACAACTATAGGGATTTGCAGTCAAAGGTAAGGAGAGGTTAGTGTGTAGATTGAAGAAAATTTTATATGGCTTAAAGCAAGCACCTTGGCAATGGTATCTGAAATTTGACAGGTTTATGCATGATCATGGATATAGCAGGTGTCATTCAGATCATTGTGTTTATTTTAAGAGGTTAGATGATGGAAGCTACATTATTCTATGCTTATATAGTGATGATGTGCTTGTAGTTGGGTCTAACATGGATCACATTAAGAGGTTAAAAGAACAATTAGCAAATTCATTTGCTATGAAGGATTTGGGGGCAGCAAAACAAATCCTTGGTATGAAGATTTGTTGAGATAGGAAGAACAAGAAATTGACATTATCTCAAGCTGATTATATTGAGAAGGTGTTGCAACATTTCTCTATGGAGAATGCTAAAATTGTCAACACACCTTTACCTAGTCATTTGAAGTTGACTAAGAAGATGTGTCCAAAGACACAAGAAGACAAGGATAAGATGTCCAAGGTACCTTATGCTTTAGTTGTAGGAAGCATGATGTATGCTATGGTATGTATGAGGCCAGATATTGTACATGTAATGGGAGTCATTAGTAGGTATAAGAGCCATCCAGGAATTGAGGATTGGAATGCAATCAAATAGATTCTTAGATATTTGAGAGGAACATCCAGTAAGTGTTTACACTTTGGGGGCTCTACTACTAATTTGCAGGGGTATGTTGACTCAGATTTGGTAGGAGATATTGATACCAGGTAGAGTACTACAAGTTATGTGTTTATTGTTTGTGGGGTAGCAGTAAGTTGGGTTTCTAGGTTACAGAAGGTTAATGCTTTATCCACTACAAAGACAGAGTAAGTTGTTGCTATAGAGGCAACCAAGGAGATGATATGGATTTAGTTCTTCATGGAAGAATTGGGACACCCATAGAGGGATAATTATTTATTCACAGATAGCCAGAATGTCATTCATCTTGCAGAGAATTTAGCTTTGCATTCAAAGACAAAACACATACAATTGTGGTACCATTTCATTTAGTCAATTTTGGATGATGGAAAGTTAAAGCTGGAGAAGATACCTATAGATGATAATTTAGGAGCTATGTTTACCAAGGTAGTAACAAGGGAGAAGTTGAATTCCTCTTTAGCTTTGGTTGGTCTTCTAGACTAAACAGGATAAAAAAAATAGAGTCTAGGATGGTTTTATATTCTGTGGGAGCTATAGGTTTGGCAGTGCTATGATCAGTCTCCAAGTGGGAGGTTATTGTTGTGGAGTGTGATCAATCTCCAAGTGGGAGATTATTGTTATGTGGAGCCTACTCAAACTCAAAGGTTTATTCAGCATGGTTTTCTCCCTATATTATTTCTACCAACCAAGACGAGGTCAAGGGCCAATGCCCCAAGTGCGCTCCTTGTCGTAATATAGGGTGGGGTCGAGGGGCAAAGCCCTCGCGGAGGTTTCAAAGACAAAATTGTCTTTATATTGTAAAAGGCATTGGCTGCTATTTTTCTTATTGCACAACTTATTCTAGCCCTAATTTTGTAAGTGACAAAATCTTGTATAAAAAGGCTTAGGGTTAGGGATTTCATAATGTAATGGTGATATTGTAGCTTCTTGCGATAATATTGAGTTGTAAGGGATTGTAGATTATAATCATTGGATAATAATAATATTAGACTTTATATTGGTGGACGTAGCCCAAGGATTGGGTGAACCATGTTAAATCTTGGTGTCTTGTGTTCTCTTCTGTGCGATCTATTATTTTTTGATATTGGTTATATGTGCATGTAACTATTATTTATGGTTGAGATTAATCGCAACAAATAAGATTGCTCACATCCAACTAGAAATATTGAATCAATTGATGATTTCCAATCATAAATTGAATGGAAAAGATATTGAAATCACAACACTGAAGTTGTAGAATGAACAACTGAGAAATCATCTGAAAAGAGAAAAAAAATTGCTAAAAGTTTCAACAGACCTAGTGAAGCCATCAAGTATTTTGAACAATTGATGAGATCTCCTAGATCTAACAGTGAGGTCCTATTGGATTGGGTTACACCAGTACTGAAGAAGGAGAATCATCCAAAAGTGGTAAACAAAGGAACAACAAAGGTAAGAACTACAAACCCACTTGTCATAATTGTGGTAAGAAAGGTTGTACAACAAATGTTTGTAGGAGCAACAATGCAAATTTTAACCCTAAGAAGAAATTCATGGGTAACTATCACAAGTGAAACAATCAAGGACATCAGGCACATGAATGCAAGAGCAAGACATCAAGCACACAAAGATTTGAAGGTTACTACTACAACTATAAGAAGTATGGACATAGAGCATATGAGTGTAGATCAAAGCCTAATTGGTCATCAAACAAGCAAGCCAAGGTAAACCATACTAGCAGATCCTACAATTGGCATTACAATACAAGGAATAGTTGTCACTATTGTCAAGAGTGTGGACATGTTGCTGAAATTTTTATTAGAACACATTTCAAAAGTGACTACAAAAGATGGTTGAGTCAAACTACATGTTTTAGCTGTTTGAAGACTAGTCACATAAGCAAAAATTGTCCAACAAGGTCAAGAGCACTTAGCAGTGAATTTAACAAAGGTAAAGGAAAGATTGATGTTGAAGAAGTCAAAGTGCAAATGAACAAGACATAGAAGAAGAAGGAAGATTGTAGCACATCAAGTTTAGATGGGATCACTTAATCCAATGGATCAGGTGATCACACCACCCCCAACTAGGAAGTTAAGAGGTATGTGTGGAACTAATATTTCAAAGTTTAATTACACATCCGTTCCAAGGATTGATTTTTGAAAAGATCATATAAGCATGAAGTAAGATGCAAAGTATTAATTATAACTTAGAAGAAATCTATAAGTTTTCATGTTGTTGTCGAGCATGAAAAGATTCTTTGTGGTTAATGAGTGAAAATTAGTTGTTGCTGAGCTATCAAAGGTGATAGTGTTGGCCAAGCTCACTATGGTTGTTGAGCATAGTAGGAATTACATGGAATCGAAGTGAGTCAAAATTGCTATTGGAGTGTAGCTTACAATTTTGTAAGCACTGAGCATTAATTACAAAGTTTTAAGGGCTATATGGTTGATTTTAGACTCATTTGTTATTATTTAAGATTGAAGAGAGACAAAGAGTTGAAGACAAATTGGAGAAATCAATTCAAGCATTTGCAAATTGAATTCAGTTGCTACTTGACACCAATCATTAAATTTTTCAAGGTATTTATCGTGTGCCTAGCTACACTATTTGAATTTATGCAAACCCTAGTTAGTTATCATGGCATCTAGCTCTTCTACTGATGTGGTTAAGGAAGGAAAGGAAGTTTTGAATTTTCAATTAATAACTAATAAGATCAAACAACCACATTTCCAAGCAATTCCTGACATTGCATATAAAGGAAACCCATCTAGTGCATTATCTATGATATGACCACAAGTTTTGATGATACAAGATGTAAGGTTTTGCTACACTTTTAAGGTTTGGAAGCATTGGAGACATGAAAATAAGAGAGTTATATGGAAAATTGTGTGAGAACGATGTATTGAAAGAAGAATACAAGGTTGTAGAGAGAAAAGAGTTAACATGAGCCCTAGATTTTCCAAACGTGTTCAAGACAAAATGGATAAAGATTGTTCTTAGTATAATTCATGACAATTCTATATAGTTGGAGGATGGCCCTATCAAAATCACAAAGAGGATTATTCACAGAGTGATAGGATACCCAACCCTAGACAAACCTAAGACAATGAGGAGTGATGCAAAAGAGGCAAGTGAGAAGTTTAAAGGGGTGCTATGGAACAATAGAGGGATGACCATAGACACAATTACTAATCCCCTAATTGTATTTGTAGTAAGAATTATTACACATAAGTTCTTTCAATCCAGCAGGTTAAATAATGTACCTTGTATGGTTGTGGATTTGGGTTACAAGATAGTGAAGAAAGACCATTCATATGACCTTGTCGAGTTACAACTCTAGTAGTTATCTAAAAACTTGGGAGCCATAAGGAAAACCAAAAGTGCACAATGAAAATTTGGTTCAATACTCATTGGCATATTTTTCTATGTGAAAAACACTTTGGGAAAATAGCTTGGAAGACCAATAGGTCAGTTGCAATGCAAATTGGTGAATTTATAGAGCAACTTGGAGATAATTTTGAGTCTATGATGACTAGCTACTTTGAAGACTTTAAGAAGTCAATGAAACAAAGACAGAGGATTCCAGTATCACTAGTAGAGAGTCATTTAAATGATGTTTTTTTTCTAGTTGATGTTGATTTCACTTATGTTCAAGTTGTTGTTCCAAGGGTGAGATGGCTCAGACCATTGCCTTATGAGATTAATGTTGATGAGGCATATGTAGCCATCATTGCTTTACTCACAGAGGAAGTAGATAAGGATGCTACTGCTTTTGGAAATTATGATGTAGCAAAGTCAAAGATCATAATGGAGTTGAAGGCAGCTTCTGTGTTGAGGAAGAAGAATAAGATTGTGAAGAAACTTAAGGAACAATTTGGTGAAGGGGCAGAAGGAGATGAAGAGGAAGAAGATAATGAAGATGGTGAAGATCTGTTTGCCAAAGCACCACTTGCTCTCACATAGGGTCAAGGTGAGGACCAAGGAGAAGACAAAGTAAAAATTGATGAAGGTGTCAAGGGAGAAGAAGCCAATGAAGCACCTATTGCCATAGAAGAGAAGAAGAGGAAAGCAAAGAAGCCTAGAGCAAGAAAACCTAAAAAGGTTGTGAAACCTTCACAACAAAAGCTTATAGTTCCTATTACCAGAGCTAGAACAAGAGCTACTGCCAAGTAGACTTAGGAAGTTTAGAAGCCTAAAGGCAAGAGAGCTAGCATAGCTACAAAAGAAGATGAACCTGAGGTAAAGCAAAGAAGGAAGTATATCACCCTAGCTGAATTAGATGAGGAGAGGACCAAGTCAGATGATAACAACCAATTCAAAGTGATAAGTCATGGTCCCTCTTCATATTTAGACAACTTGTGTGAAAATATCAAGAATAATGCTAATCTAAGTGGATTTACACATGTTGAGTTTGATAAACTTGGGAAGTTAGACATGGATAAAGTCAAAGAGTCTATATATGCCATGATGGCAATTTTCAAGATGACTCCAATTGAGATTTCCAACTCAAGAGCCTATATGATAGAGTCAAGCAAAGGTGGAAATATAGTCTCACAACAAAGAGAAACATTAGAGAGACCACACTTGCAAGACTAATGCCAAAATTAGACAAATTTGAGATGACAAAAGCTATTAACAAGTATAAGGGAAGATTTTCTCCAAAGTACTAAGCTTTTAACATTTTACAAAACAAGATTGAAGTTTTTGTTCAACAAAACACTCAAACATGGAAGGTGATCTATGGGTTGACAACACAACAGGCTATTGAGCAAGCACCTAAGGAAGTAGGTGAAGAAAAAGAACAACAAGAAGTAATTGAAGTAATTAATGATGAATTTGTAAAGGAAGTACATGGGGAAGGCACTACAAAGGCAACTAAGGAAGAGCAACAACAAGACCAGAGTGACCAGATGTACACATATCGAGTTCCAGTCCACAAGTAGATATAGTAAAGGTTAAGGATGTGTCTGACGCTACCATTCAGAACATCAATCCCCTAACAAAGGAGGATATACAAAAGATACTAATTGATTCCACCACCAAGGCACAACTATGTAGTCATCCTATGTTCATGAGTGTGGATGAAATTGAGAAGGTAGAATTGGCATCTGCAGGGGAGAAAACACAAGCATTATCCATTACCCCTAAGAGGTGCAACCTACAATGTCTATTTTAGTATATCAAAGGAAGGACACAATGCCTTCACATGTCAACACCAAGGTACAAAATCTTTTAGTACCAGCAATTACAATAAGAACATATTTCTTGATGCATTCAGCCTATCTACATTTGATGAAGCCAAGCCAATCATTGAGCAGTTAGCAAATATTGTAGAGAAAATGAATGATGAAGACTTAGATTCCAATGTCAAATTACTAGAATGGTTTGAGAAGAAATTTCAGACCAAGGTGGATGAACAAATATCTAGTGTCATTAAACTACATTAGATTGAGTTAACGACCAAGATTGAGGATGTGAAGAAGATGTTAGAACACATTTTCTCTCTTTACACCAAGTTGTGTGATGTTCCTTTATTCACACAAGAAGTGCAAAGACATATTGACCATTTGGAGGAAGGTTTGAAGAAAAGAGGTAACATTCTACAACAATCCCTTGGTCAAAGTTAGTCTCATTTTAGGAATTTATTATCAGCACAGGGTCAGTTAGTAGCTTTACATGCTCAAGATGCAAATATTAGGGCTACATTGATCAGCATCCAGTCCATGTTAACCCCTCACATGGAGGTGTTACACAAGGAACTAGCCTATGTAGAGACATTGTTGAAGAAAGATCCCTTCTTTCTACGCATGAAGGCTTAGTCACCCATACTGCCGAGTTAGACATACAAATAAAATCTTTGGAGGTAGCATGCAACAATTGGGATGCATCATTGAAGATAATGATGGAGGTCCATAAATCTATCTTGGACAAACACACAATTCGTGTACAACCCATGACATAAGTGTCAAAAGGGGAAGAATGAATAATGAATAAAGGGGGAGATAATGAAGAAAGGAGGAGAATGCATGAAAGGAGAGAATAAATTTTGGGGGAGACCAAATAGAAATAGAGCCAGCATAGAAAATCTACTCAGTAGGAGTATTCAGTTTCATATTCAGAATGGAACAATCAACTCATGGGGAGTTATAGAATTTTGAGGTATAACTATTAAGTGATAAGTGTTTTGCAAAATTTTGAAATTTTCTATGGAAGCCAAGTACTATATGGATATTATTTGAGTTATGCTCAAGAGCTAAGGATATTCATGTATGACCAAGTATTTTTTCCACTCATGTCAAAGGGGGAGATTGTTAATCTCATATTGGTTTTGACATATGAGTGATAACACACTTAAGTCATTATCTTAGTTCATGTTGAACAAGTAGTGTATGTTAAGCGTAAGTTGTCAGATATACAGTATGTGTTGAGTAACTAGTAAGTGTCGAGTAGACAGTATATGTCGAGTCATTCAGATGTCGAGTGACGAATGGATGTCGAGTCATTCAAAGGCCAACTTGTAGCACTAAAAATACACTAGATGTCAAGCATCTAATACTTCAAGTGTTGAGTAAATAGTTTTGGACATAGTTGTTTGTAATGGCACCAACTTCTATGTAAACCTTTTTTTAGCTGACTTAAGAATTGTTTTGCAATTCTAAGATGATAAGGATGAATCTATATTTCAGATCCCTATTTAGTACGTGCAACCAATCAATTGAAGGGATGTTTTAAGCAACAAAATGGGTGAATCAAATTGTTGGTTCATACCTAACCCTAAGTCACCTAGGTCTTCTTAAGGAGGAAAAACCTTAAACATTGTATGAAGAAAAGAGAGAAGTTTGCATGCAAAAATAGAGCATTCATGGTGGCTAAGGACTTGTGAATTGAGATACATTGTAGAATCAGTTAGAGGAGAACAGAGGAAAGGAGTTCAAGGATAGGAGTGATACATCTAATCAGAGAGGATCAAGTACATATTAGGGAAGATGTGATATGTTATCTAGCAGCAAAGTGCTAACCAAAGGATCATTGCTAAGACATTCTAGTAGGTGAATTAGTTAAATCTCTTAACAAAGTAGTCTTAATAGGTTGTTGTAAATCCTTTAACAAGGTGCTTACTTCATTGTAAGTTAAAGTCTTTTAATTAGGCACACTTCTAACAGGGTGTTGAAATCCTTTAACAGGGTAAGATCTAACAATCTTGTAAGCCTTTAACAGGACAGACCTTTCATAGGGTATATCATAGTTTATGATCAAACATTCTAACCTTAATTGGATACACTTTATTACTGTAGTAATGGATATTTCTGGGTGTCATCCCTACCCTAGTCTTACCTTCTCATTGGAGGGTTTCTGGGTAACCAAATACCTTTTGTCATACATGTGTTGAATGTTATTTTCTGTCATGCTATGGATGAATATGTTTAGCTAGCTATTTCAGTTAATATGCAAATTGTGAGATGAATGTGTGGTGAATGAATTTATGGTTAAAGTTTTGAAGGACTAAGTCACCCCTCCCCCCCTCTCAAAGTTTACTTTTCCTATTGTATTTCCAACATTTATTAACTTCTACTTGTACTTACATTACTAAATATATGAAAAATTTATATTCAACCTAATAATTTAACCATACTTGTATAAATTAAAACTAATATTCAAATTCACTTATAAAAAAATCATTTTAAAAAAAAATCATTTGATTTTTGAAATAAATATATAATAATAATATTTTTTTGTATAATATCAAAAATTAAATTAAATTTCTTTAAAATGTAAAAAGTGACATATTTTTAATATACTTTTATTATTATCAGTAAGCAGTCGAGGCCTTGTCAATTATATTATATTAATAAATCAAATTGCATTGTCTCTATACAAACGAGCACTGGTAGGAAAGAATAGAGATGAAAACCTCTAGTCTTTCCTAGGACAAAAGTCTTATATTATACAACTTTTAAGAGGGGCATGCCCCCATTTTAAGTTTGAAATGATTTAAAATACAAATTTAAAAGGGGTGTAACCTAGTTTTAAAATTACTATTGATATGTTCCTATCTTTCTTGAGTTAACACATTTTCCTTTATTCCTTTTATGATCCCAATTAAATTTTACCACCTTTGATTTTGGGCATCTCTTTATTTTATTGCCTTGTTTACTTTCCATGTTGATTTTGTTCTATTATGTCTATTGTTATGTCTGATGTTCTTGATATTGATCTTTGTTTCCTACATCTTAACACTTCAAGCTCAAATAGCACATTAGTTTTTCAAAACATTAGTTAAGCCCCTTCTATAATCATATTTCCTATCTAAAATTTTGGCAATATCATATATCCTTGATATTTGAATTTGGATTGATGAGCTCATTAAAACCCGCCTAGATTAGTGCTTAATTATCTAACTATTCGAAGATTCATTCATTAGTTCCGTTACTTTGTTTTATTGATGTTTTATTTTCCATTCAAATATTGTAGATGTCAATGTAACTTACATGATCTAATACCAAAGAAAATTTATTCTATTTATGAACAAAAAAAATGTAATATCTTCTATCTAATATCTACCCTAGTACTATAGAGATACAAATTCTAATTGTCTGATTTTATATAGTTTGTTTCTAATTAATAGAGTACAAATAATGAGGATTTTCTTATAACAAAACCTAATGTATTACCATCAACTTTCTTTCTTAATTTTACAAATTTCTACTACATCAAATCAGTTGTCCAGCCTTATTTGGGGGGAGGATGATTCCTTATCCTCAATGTCCTTAGTTCTATCAAAAATAGGTATTTGAAGAATGTTGGGATCTAACCTAGATTTACCATCACATACCTCTATTTCTTCTTTAGCCAAGTAAATGACTGGATCCAATTATTACATGAATTTGGACAAATATGGAAAAAGATAAATAAGAAAGTTGGATTTCGCTTAACAATTGGGAACCAGTTAACCAATTTGTTGGAATCGAGTGAAAATACAAGAGGGTATAAAGGGATCAGTTGATGTTGATCGATAGGTTAGTCATAATGACATGGTCTGCATATGTAAATATCATTTCTAATGCTAGCAACCACCTTGTCAATGTTACCAATATACTCATTATTAAACAACCATTTACATAGGATCAAGATAGTAGATTTATCTATCTCTAAAAGACAAGCCATAGCTAGGAACATTGTTGGGATGTCACATAGAACTCTATACTAATATATGTTATTGATGAATTCTTTGCCAAGAATTATATATACAACTCTTTTAATCAAGAAATGTGAATTATGCACAACTAAGAATAGATGAGATTCAGAAATGGCTTCATCGAAGGTGATTAGTGAAGGAGGCCCCTAAAGCTTGATGATCATATTCATATTGGAAACCTTAACTAGGATGCCAATATGTGGCAGCTTAAATATACCCAATTCAATGGAAACAACATCCAAAGGGCAAAAAATAAACCTACTAATTAGGGAATACCAAAGGGAAAAAGGAACACCAAGTGAAGACATCTAGCTAGGTAAAAATAACCATCAAACTAAAAGGCCAACACTCATGCAAAAGGAAAAGTCAAACACATATAATCGCATTTGCCCCAAGTTATCCTTCCTTGGGCCTACATCTAACTACTCTAGAAAACGAGATGATTAAGGAAAAATTACCAAAAATTTAGCTACATCCATTTATGGGAGCTAATTAATCATTTTCAAACAAGATTTAATAAAATTAATTAATTTGATATTACCAAGGAGTCATATATATGCACGCAAAATATCTTCATATATTTATTAGATATCCTTGATTCAAATTACATATAAAAGGGTTATTCAATTGCAAAAACAAGCTCATATTTGAAAGACAAAGCACCAAAATAGGGAAAAAACAAAAACAATGTTCAGACACATTCCTATTCAAGGGGACCCAGTTGCAAAAACTGATCGTATAAAAAAACAACTATACTATCAAAAAAATAAAAGAACACAAGTATCAATGGTAGAAAAGATAACAGAAGCTTAGGGTTGACCCTCATAATAGGAATCATTCTCCATGCTTCCATAAAAACATAATTGGGTCTTCTACTTCTTCTATGTCTAATTCCTTCAACTCAGGAGACCAAATGAAAGTCATTTTCTCTCAACTAGACTTATTGAAATTCAACAGAGAGAATTCCAATTTGTTGAGATCCGCAAAGTCAACTCCTAGTTCGGTGAAAGAATCAAAAGCTCTGAGGTAATTAAGAATCCAATCCTTATTCTGGTCCTCCACAATTCCCCTCCATCTAAGAAGAAAAAATGCTTGCTTCCATCTTTGGCCATTCTTTTTTGAAGAGGTTGAAATCCCTAATGTGAAGAATAGGGCATCTAGGTATAATAGCATGAACATAATTTCCTGAAGAATGAGACATGTATTTCTCTGTATATGGAATTTTCAAATTCCTATCAATACTAAGGACTACATGTTCCATCCCCTCCAACCATGTGGGGTCAAATAAATTGCACCAAAGGTGCATGATATCCCATTGATCAACCTGAGCTTTGGCCGGACAAGCAAAAAATGCTCCCAAAATTGAACTATTAGTACATCAGGTGAAATCATAGTTGAAAACCTTTTCACCCAAAGTTATGTTAACAACTACTTTAGACATATCATCATTAGGTTTAAGGAGTCTATTCCAACACTTTGGCTTAACAAAGCCCCTAAACACCATTTTTTTAATTTCATAAGCACGATACAGACTAGTAGTAAACTCCATTCTGGGTCGCAACACTATGAAAACAACAAAAGACTAGATAAACATAAAGCGATCCAGAATAAGGGGTGACAAAAAGAACATCACAACATAGATATAAGAAGTAACAATCAAGAAATCCCTAGAACACTCTAGAAGGGAAAAAATCATAATTTGAGGTGGGAGGAAGAGAAATAAAAATAGCACACACAGGAAAAAACACAAAATTTGAAAAAGGAAGGAATGCATACATTTCTAGAAGAAAGCTAATACTAAGGAATAAAGGAAGAAAAAAAGGAAAGCTAAGAAGATGAATAAACACGAAAAACATAGAAGATATAAACATACCACCCTTAGATCAACTAAGAAAGGAGAAGTTAAATAAGACCCATATAGAGATAAAAACTAACTACCCCATATAATTAAAATAAATAATGAAAGTTTTATAAGCCTCACTTAGGAATTGATTAGGATCAGGTTTATTCCTTATGGCATATGCTTGATGATAGTATAAAGTTGATTAATAATTTATTTATTTTTCAGACTCAATTTTTCAAAGCTAGTTACTAATGAGATATAGTTATAAAGCATAATTTCACAACCTTATTTTATGTTATTATTATATGAGTTGGGTTGGTGATGATAAGAGAAGGATAGAAGTCTAAAGTCCATCATAATGATCATACTTCAAACTATAAAGTTCTGAGTTCTCTCCATTCGCTCCTTTGTTAGCTGATAAATCAACTACTTTGTTGCCTTCTTTGTATATATGTTGAATTTTAACTTCCTCAAACTTATCTACTAAATTCAAAAAAAATTGAGTTTAGAATTAATGCACCAATTTGGGGTATTTCATTTTCTTAATGCATTAAGGATAATTTGTGAGTCTCCTTCAATAACCAATTTCTTAATCTTATGTACCAAGCTTAGCTTTAAGGCTTCCTTGAGAGCTTCTAGTTCCACTATATTATTTGTTGTAACACCTATTAGTTTAGCTTGTTTTACAATCTAGCCTTCATTATTCAAGCTTATGATACACCCTATTCCTACCTTACCTATATTGCCTCTTTATGCTCCATGAAAATTAAGTTTGGTTCAACCTATGCAAGATGGTTCCCATTTACACTCCTTATGTGCTTGAAGGTTTTTCTTTGTATATATTAATGATGGATTAATGAGATTGATCATTTTTTTTTCATATCACCATCCTAGCTTGTAAAATGACCCTACTTCTTTGGTCGATCTTCTTAAATTGTTGTTCATAACTTCTGTTATGCAGGCTTCTACTTTGTTAAAGAAGGAAGCAAGATCCAAGATTAAATTTTTGAAAATCCTCATATTCCTTTCCTTCCATATTTCCCATAATAGAATTGAGGGTGGATATCCCATAATTTTCTATATACTTTTTAATTTTCCCCACTAGGCCAACTTTTAAGTGATTAGTAAGGTTTATGGGAAAAAGAGGATATCTAGTGTAATTTTTGGATCAGCCATTCCCAACATTTATGTGTATAAGAACACTGAATAAGTAAATGCTATGTTTTCTCTTCATAATTTTTACATTAAATACATCTAGATGGGCCCTCGAATTCCAATTTTGTAAATTATCAGTATCCCAGCTTGTGAATGACCCTACTTCTTTGGTCGATCTTCTAAAATTGTTGTTCATAATTTCTATTATGCAGGTTTCTACTTTGTTAAAGAAGGAAGCAGGATCCAAGATTAATTTTTCAAAAATCCTCCTATTCCTTTCCTTCCATATTTCCCATAATAGAATTGAGGGTGGATATTCCATAATTTTATATATACTTTGTCAGGTTCCCCACAAGGCCAACTTTTTAAGTAATTGGTAAGGTTTCTAGAAAAAAGAGGATATCTAGTTTAATTTTTGGATCATCCATTCCCAACCTTTATGTGTATAAGAACACTAAATAAGTAAATGCTCTGTTGTCTCTTCATGATTTTTGCATTAATATACATCTAGATGGGCCCTCAAATCCCAATTTTCTAAAGTTGTTTGTTATCAATATTCTTTTTTGAATTTCTACCCATAAGAATATGTCGGCTTTCAGTATGCATGTTGGGTCCCAACACATATTAAGGGGAATATTTGATTCTTTCCAATTTTGAGAATTAATTATAAGATCCTAGCCTTTCCTTACACTATATTTTCCATTGTTTGAGGGCCCTAGATCAAATTATCTTGTCTATTTTTATAGCATGTTTGTCTTTGACTAAGGATGTTTGAGAATTCCTCTTTTTCTTCCTGAGTTAATCCAGTATTGGCTAGGGAATTCCTTGCCCATGTTTCCTCGCCATTCTCCTATTTGGTATTTCTATAATATTTAACCTGATTTCCCCATATTTGTGTCAAAGTGTTTTTAATGTTTCTTGGTAGATTATAACTGCCCGGGACCAGGAGGCCATCCCAAGAGTCTTCCTAAAATAATGCTTCTTCCCCTCTCCCAATATCCTAGTTTATATTATTACGTATGATTGCACGACATTCCAACATGAAATTCCATATGCTCAACCCATTTGGAGGATTTCTAGTTCTAAAAAGAGATAATGGTTATGAAGCATTCAAATATTTATGATAAAGAATTTTTACTTATTTACTGTCTTTGTCCTAATAAATTATCCATATTAAGTTTTCTCCTAAAGCTTCATTTTGCTAGATTAAGTTTTTAATTCCCAATCCTCCTAACCCTTTTTCTTTACATATATTTTCTCATTTGAATAAGGCTAATTTATTTTTGTCTTTTGTAGCTTGTCAAAAGAAGGTTTTGAGTTTACTTTCTAATTTTTTATTAATACCTTTAGGTAAAGGAAGACGCAATAATTGGTTTATTAGAATGGCTAAGAGTACAACTTTAAGTTTTGTAGTTCTACATGCCTTTGTTAGCCACTTCCCTTTCTAGTTTACGATCTGATTGTCAATTTCTTCTTGAACAAGATCCCATGTTTTGTTGCTTCTTGCTTGTTTTTCTAAATGTATACCTAAATATTTGCAGGGAAATATCCCTTTTCTTTATCACATAATCCTATAAATATCATTTCCACTTTTGGTTTAGTATTTATAAAGAAGATTTCAAATTTTTCACATTTACCTTTTGCCTAGATGCTTTCGTATATTCATAGATTAGTTTCTTGAAATTTTGTACTTCTTCCATGGAGCTTTTCCCTCGTAACATGGTATCATCTGCAAATTTTTGGTGAGTAATATTCAAGATGTTGTTAGAAATTATTATTACTTATATTTTTTCTTCTTCCTCAGATTTTTTAATAGCTCTCCCAAATGCTTCTACCATTATAATAAATAAGAAAGGTGAGATAGGGTCACCTTGTCTGATTCCCCTTGAGATATTAAAGAATCCTTCTGAAGTTTCATTAATAAGAATTGAAATTTTAGGTGTAGCTATACAGTTAAGTATCAGGTTGACCCGTTGTCTTGAGAAACTAGATATTTTAAAGGTAATACAAAGGAATCTCCAATCCACCATGTCATATGCATTTTGTATATCTAGCTTCATTAGTGTACATGCTTATTTATTAATCTCAGTTGAATGGATAGTCTCTTGGACTGTAATTACTCCATCTAATATTGATCTTCCTAGGACAAACCAGTCTCTTCCTCTAATATAAGTTTTGGAAGGATGTGTTTTAATCTTAGAGATAGTATTTTTTATCAAAAACTTATAGATGGTATTATATAATGCAATTGGTCTAAAATGTCTTGGTTCCTCATAATCTGATTTCTTAGGAATGAGAGTTAAGAAAGTATGATTGATTTCTGTTAACAATAAACCAGAGTTTCTTGTTGCCTCCATTTTCTTCCATAAATCCTCTCCAAGAATGTCCTTGCATTTTTTTTAAAAGAAGGCTTAGAAACCATTTGGTCCTGGAGACTAGTCCAGATTCATTTTAAATAAGGATGTTTTAACTTCTTCTAATGAAAAAGGTTTATTTAACATTTTATTATCCTGTTCTTTGACCAGTTTTGGTATTGAATTAAGCATTTTCCTTTGCATTGTCCAATTAGATGATTTATAGTTATTTAATTATTTTTTATAATATTCCACAATAATTTCAGCTATTTTGCATGATTCTTCTATATTTCCATCATAATTCATTATTTTAGTTATTCTTCTATTTTTTGTTTTTGATTAGATAAACAAGTTTTACAGGGAACCTAAAACCCAATAGTTAATACAAAAAAAGGCTGATAATAAGCGTGAAAGCCCAGCCAAAAAATTTTAAGTTCATAGGCTGATAATAAGCATTAAGCCCATCCAAAGGAAAGAGTTCTGAGAAAAGACTAGGAAAAAAAGACAAGCAAAGACACAGCCTAAAGTCAGAACAAAAAGCCTAAAGACAACAATAAACAAAAGAACAGGTGAGAGTTATTCCTCATTCTTTCACTCCAGGTCTTGCATAACCTGAGCAGCCTCAAAGGCTAGTTGATTCTCCTCCGCTTCCATCTGTTGCACCCTTTGGTTCCCTTGGTCCTGATCAGGAATGGAGTTCTCCTTAGCAGAGCCATCCTCCGTTCTGGCCTCATCCCTGTCTTTTTCGTCCTCATCTTCATGCATTTCTCTGTCTTTGATCCAGCCCATGAGAGAGATGATGTTGTTGTTAATGGAGCTTAACAAGGAGAACATTTGATTCGCAAGGTTGTGATTGTAGTTTTCTAGGTTGTGTATCCTTTTTTCTGCTAGACCAAGCCTGTCAACCGAATCCATCCTCCTGTTGACATCCATCCCTTTCCTTGTTGCCTCAATATGTTTCACCTAATCTTTGACCTCCTCGAGCTCATGGAAAAGCCTTTTGATTGATCTAAAATTATCAATCATACTGTTACGAGCATTATTCAAGAGGTTCATCCATGTCTCCCTGGCTCTGTCTGAAATAGCCACAATCGTCGGATTAATGAGTTCTTCTAACCGTTGTTCTTCTTGATTATCCACGAGGATTTGGGGATTCATGGCCTCCCTGAAGATGCCCATCTTGGAAGTCTTGACATTGAAGTTGATCCACACTTTCCTCCTATCATTAGTCTGTACTTCCCCTTTCGCAAACCCCGCTTTCTCCTCCTTCTGCTCCTCAGGATGGAGATGGACAGGAGAAAGGGGCAGCACAGATGCCTCCTCGAATTGAGAGCGCACATCCTCCAAACTCTCCCTCTTGTGTTTCTTCCTTCCACTTTCCTCCTTAATATCCTCCTGCATCTCTTTAACCACCTCCTCAGACTCCGGTTCCTCCTCATCATCATTGTCTCCCTCCTCTGCCTTCTCTGGAGGCTTCTACTCGAGATCCCTAGGGATTTTTCTACTAGGGATTATGGGGGAGGGTGATTTTTTAGCAAGGTAAGTCGCAGCTTTCCTCGAAGAAGAGATCCCTCCTTTCTCAGAGCTGAGGCTCTGAATATCATCTAAGTCAAAGGAGTAACTAGAACTACCAGACTCCACATTCTATGTCTGAGGGGGGGCGATGCTTATAGTCTGAGCTTTGAACTGCTCATGGATAAGTAGCAACAGCCCCTCATGCAGAGCTGGGTTAGGATGGGCTTCTTTTTGAAGCTATCGACCGCCTTGCTCATTGAGGTTAACAGATAATAAGGAAAGGAAATTTTGGCCTTATTCCAGAAATGATTCAACATGACAAAGTGGTGGGTTTGGGCTCTACCAAACCTAGGGTCCAAAGTGGTGGATTCTTCTATTTTTTGTTATTTAATGTAGTGTTGTGAAAATATTTTGTATTGCAATCCCCTTCTTCTAGCCATGTCTCCCTTGATTTTTGTTTCCTAAATACTTCTTTGGCTAATATGTTTTCTTGTTTTCCTAGCAATTCTTTCTCTTTTAGATATTTTTCATTATCCATTCCATATTTTATTATTTCTTCATTTATATTTTTTTATTTCTTCTTCATTGTACGTTATTAAAGTGTATTTTGTTCCATTTTAAGATATTTCCTTTGAGGTATTTAAGTTTGAATATGAAACAATACATTTTAGATCCTTTAAACGAGCATTTGTTCCACCATCGCTTCATGTTCTCCATAAATTTTTTCTCTAGAAACCACATTTTTTCGCATTTGAATGGATTTTTGGTGGGTTTGACTAGGTCTACAAACTCTATTCTGACTGGGAAATGATCTGAACAAGCATAAGGCAATATGAAGGATTGAAAATTTGCATCTATCATATTGAGATCTCCTTTAAATAAAAATATATCTAGTCTTTTAGCTATATTATAGAATCTGTCTTACATTATTCCATGTGAATACTCCATTACTAGTAGATATATCCATTAGATTATTTCCCTCCATCCACTCCTTGAAATTTGTTGCCACTTGAGATAAAATCCATGATCTAGCATATTTTTCTTCTAGTTTTTCTATTGCATTAAAGTCTCCTCCAATCAAGAAGTTCTCTCCAGGAATAGCTTCAATGAATCTAATAATTTTCTTCCACAACTCTTTTTTATCAGATTTTTGGGTAGGCTCATAAATATTAATGAGAGTTAGTTGAATATTATATTTATAGCTTTTGATTTTACCACCCATCTAGTTATTGGCTGAAGCTAATCCTATGAAATATATTTTCCTAGGATTCCATATGATTCCAATTCCTCCTAAGGCTCCATTTGACTCACTTGGTCTTATTTTCCAATTACTAATTTTCTTTTCTAGTTCAATACATTCTTCTCCATTTTGTTTAGTCTCTTGGATTGGTATTATTTTTTATTAAAATAAAGTTAATTTGTGCTTTAATAGGTTTTTTTTTTCTTGGAGCATTGAGACCCCTAGCATTCCAAGTAGTAATATGCATGGCTTTGTGGGAAGGAACTTCCCCTTCCCTACCTTCAAAAACTCATTGATCTTTTTTCTAATTATTTGTTGGACTCGATACATTTCTTAATTCTATTAAGGATTTCCTTCCTCTTTTCATCTTTTGTTTCCCATAGTTAGGCATCTTATTACCCTCTTTATTGATTGAGATACCTAGGTTGTTAATATAATTTTGAACATTTTCTTTGATTAAAGTGGTCAATGTATCTTCAATTATTGCTTCTTCTTCTAATTCTTTAACTAAATGCTCCCCAATGTCCAATTCTATATTCATCTTTTCTTCTTGTTGATCTCTAGATTAAGAACCTTTCTCTTCTTCTATGTCTTATGCTATGGTGTTTGTTACCCAAATTCCTCCCATGTTTGACTATAGTCCCATTCATTTCCTTGGCCTTGTACTTCTATTTTTCTATTTTCTTACCCTTCTATATTAATTGATTCTATTTCCTTTATAAAAGATTCTATTTCAATTGGAATTATTTGATCTTCATTATTAGTCTTAAATTTATTATGATAAGATTCATTTCCATCCTCTCCAAATGGATCTTTCCCATTAGTCAGAGTCTACCAAAATTTGTGCATTCTATTCTTAGCTTTATTTCTAGTTGTAATGTCCCCCTAGTGTTCTAATGATGATGGGGGGATATAATCTAGTTGAGTTTTCTCTTCCTTCTAGATTTCTATTAACTGGTCATTTTTATTAGTTATAAATTTTGATGATGGTCTATCCATTTCCCTTATATTGGGCTATGATTTGTCTTATTATTTTCCTTTCCTTCTTCTATATGTTGTCCTTCTTCAACTTGCAGTTCCTTCATCTTTCTATTTTCCCTTCCTCTAATTTGAATTCCTTCTTTCTCATTAACTATCTATTTCTCTAAGTATGTGTTATGTTTTAGTACCTTGTTTGTTTAGTGAAACTTTTTGAATATTTATCAGATCTAATATGCAATCTCCACTTTCCATTTGCTTTTCTAATATAATTCCTATATTTTGACTCTTCTCTTGAGTTTTGTAATCTTCAATTCTTTTGAACTCCCCATTTTCTTTGTCATTTTTAATTTTTTTGGATTTCCTATAACTTTAAGAGTCTCTAACTTTTGGAGTCAGTTGGCATGTTCTTTGTGTTTTCTTTCTCCCAGAGTTATTTGATCTTCAATGTCATTCTGAGTTACTAACAAATTGTGTTTGATTTTATGAAGATTTTTCAAACTAAAATTAAACTCCTAGAGAAAACTATCTTCTTGCCAAATAAAGTTATTGATCTTGTTATACATTTCTTCATTACTTTTTGATATTGCAATCTCTTCTAATCTCTCAACTTTCTCTAGTTCCTTATTTCTATCATTCAGTGAGTTCTCTTTTGGCAGTCTTCTTGACTTGGTTAGTTTCATAACTCTTGTTTCTCCTACTAATAGATTTGATTTGGCATTGTCATGTCTCTGAATGTTTTCATTCTTGTCTGTCTTTTCACTCTCTTATTCCTTTCTAATTTCAGTATCCAAATTATTTAAAATTTGATACATTTTGTTAAGGATTTCTTTAAGATTTGAAGTTCTATTAATTCACTCATTAGTATTATTAGGATGAATTCCTGCGATACCTTCAATTTCCCCTATAGATTTAATTAGAGTGAGGTTATTGTCATTCCCTTAATCCAACAAGGAAAACACAACTAATTTTTTTGAAGAAATTGAAGGTAAAGAAAAAGGCAGTCTATTTTTAACCTAGAATTGATGAAGATAAAGGAACGAAGCTATCCTACTCGAAATCTAGATTCAAGTTTCTTATGAGGGGACACACGATTGCTAGCTACTGGATGCAAAACTATGTTGAGATGCTATGGATACAAGCCCTTAATATGAAGCACTATGATGTGCGAGTATAACCCAAATTGTGTTAGAGTAATGGTGAGGATCTAGGAATGCAATGCGAATGAGTTTTGTCACTTAATCATTTATTTATTTATTTATTTATTTTTCCATTAATATTGAGTTTACCTTTATTTTAATAATTTCATTCTTATTAATATTCAATTATTATTATTATTTGGAACCACCCATACCTACTATTTTAATATGCACTCTTTATTTAATAGTTAGCATTACTTTTACATAAATGAAACCAACATTACTACATTGCAATAACATTTGATCAAATAAAACTATCATCAAATTCAATACTACCTATGCTACTCTTAGCAACTAATCTAAAAACAATATATATAACTATTACATTTCTAAAATATTTAAAATTAGAATATATTATAACTAGAATATCTTAAAATTAATATATATGTTTATTTCCTTTAAATTGTCAACTAGTCCATATTCTAAATAAAATCAAAATAAACTAAAATCTAATTAAACAATCCCTATAATCCAATTATATTCAAAATAAGCTATAAACAAATTATACAATTTGCTATTCCCTAGAAAACTACCTATATTGGCTTAACACTTATTTAATTTTACATAACACTATCCTTAGTTTGTTAATTTCATAGATTTCATTAATCTTACTTTAATAGCTCTCATAAATTTCATTAACCTTAATCTATTACTACTTCCTAAGCCATAATTTGTATTACCCTTAAATTCACCTAAGTCTCTAATTCCTTGGTCTCCCCTTCTAATCTGACACCTACTTTACCCACATCCTCCTAGGTGGGCGTGAACCTCCTATACCTACACATGGGACATCTAGGATAGTCCTCACTTCATGTAAGAATCAATTAATTATGACATAGCTTTTAATTTAACTCTTTTTTGAAGGAGAAGTTTAGCATATGTTACATATAGGTCTTTATTGCTTTTAAACCCACAAATCCTTCCATTCTGCAAATCTAGCCCATGTACTTGGTGGCTCTTCCCAAGGCAAGGGTCCAATCAGCAATCATGGTAATTTCCAAGGAAAATCGATCATACATAATTTTCAACTAGCAACACCTTCCAAAATTCTCCTTGCTCTTCCCTAGGCGTGGGTTGGTGGAAGGGGAAGATGTTGAATTAAACATATGCCTCTTACATAAGTCAAGCTTTGTACACTTTTGCATATTCCTGAGCTTGTCTCAATCCCAAGAGTAAATTGACTTCCACTAAAACTCATAATTGATGTCAGTCAAGGTCCTTTCCTAGGCAAAATTTCATGGGTGGTAGGAGGTATATAATAGACCATGTTTGATTTTCAAAGAACTAAGTGCCCAAGATAAGGTGGAGGTTTTTGACACTTGTTAGAACCATGACAAGAATTTGAAAAAGGGTGTTTATATATTCCTAGAGCATATAACGCCTAGGTGGGTGTTTTTTTTCTTTCTTTCTTTACTCTTGCCTGAGTTATTATTTGCTTGATGGTAGGTAAATAAGGTGGTCGGCTAGGTGGGTTATCTAGTAAATTTATTCTATTCAATATCTCCAAAGCTTAGGTAAGAAGGATTAGCTAGGATTAAATATACTCTCCCATTTATTGTGTTAGGTCAGTTTAGAAATTTATAATATATATCTTTCTTTTCTTGATTATTAAATGTATATATCCTTTGCATAGGGTCATATCATGAACATGGACTGGTCTGATATTTATTTATTAAGGAAGATTTTGAAATTGATTTTTTTTAACTTGCCAATCCAAGAACTAATATTTTATTCCAAGTCTATTATTTTATTTGACTGTAATAGAATGAGTCTCTTTTTGGTCTGCCCATACATTTTCCAGAATGAAAAATATGCATCTATAGGTCTCATTTAAGCTTAACTAATTTGTCTAGTTCCTTTCATGCATTCTTTATGGTTCTTAAGAACGAATTGGTGATGGTCTATTCTTGCACTATGCATTAACATTTTCTATTCTAATAAATAATTTAGCATGAAGCAAACTATCATATTGCTAACAAAATCTAATTGCAAAATGGAACTCAAGAAATATTTGAAACTAAAATTACATTGCATCAAATATTCAAAATACTTTAATGTCATCCAATTCCATAATTTAAGCTATCTACAAATTCATTATTATCAATTGCATATCATACAACTAATTTGCTTTCAATACTAAACATCAAACAACTAATTTATTCTCATGTAATTGAGGAGATAAAGATATCAAGGAGATAATGCCCAATTCATTATTAATGGTATGTCATGACACAAAATTCTTTCCTTCAACACATTCCAAATTTAAGTATAGATAAGACAACATCAACACAACAAAATCTCTCCTTCATGTTCCTTTCAAAATTTACTTTCAACACAATATCAAGCAACAACAAGGGTGGTGGAATGACCATATCAAACTATACACAATGGAAGGACCATTTGATACATAGATTTTGCAAATCTCTCTCTCTATGGACATATGAATGAGAACAATAACAGCTCTACTACAATACAAATTGCTTCACATAACAAGTGGAGTTTATTACTCTATTTCCAATAAAATAATAAAGAGTCTTCTTCTCCTATGCAAGAATGGACTATATGAACTTCAAGCTTCCAAGCTCATCAAATGAAAACCTGCAAAAGAAAAAGATAAAAAGAATTGGGGAACCATGGAGGCTGACCTCCCAACCTAGGCCTCAAGGAGGCCACCTACTGAGCTTGGGGAAACAAGGCATAAACGGTTGCATACTACACATTCACATGCCATGCATATTCACAACAATATGACAAGTTTTAACACAATACATTACAACACGTCCCATCCCAAGGCTTTGCACAAAGATTCAATAATTGAATCAAGTATAGGGTGAAGGTGGGCTCTCACCATGAGGAGGATTTCCAAATCTATGAATCACAATATAAACCTCTTCTCATTATCAACATGCCCTTTCGGGGCTTACAATATCTTCCATTCCATACACCTCCTTATACCTCTCAAAATGCAAGTAAGCAAGATGAACACATTCCATTGAACATATACAATCATCTCCACACATGGGAGAGTTCCTCAACTACATGTGTGAGCACAACTAACCCCTTCACCCAAGCATCTCTTTCCTCCCATGGGTGAGTGATGCTTTACATCGATTACACAAAACACAAAACATGAAAACAAAGCAAGATTCAAGGAAGGATTCACACAAAACTTCTCACATGCAACACTCAAACAAGATCTTTTCCCACAAAGCACATCTACAATACACCAAAAATTCATCATGAAATGAAGAACACCACGTCTATTCTACATACAAAATAAAGAACACCATGGATCAAAGGTACCAACCTCACTCCAAGCAATGGCAATGGATAGTTATAGTAGAGCTCCTTATCCTCTTCCTCCAAACCCTAGTTGTCTCTAAAGATAGAGAGTGGCCAAGTGAGTTCCCAATTTAGCCATGCCTCTATATATCCCTCTCATTTTCGGATTCAATAAATAATGCAATTTTTTTGTAGTCTCCT
This sequence comes from Cupressus sempervirens, assembly GCA_028749045.1. Taxonomy (NCBI): domain Eukaryota; kingdom Viridiplantae; phylum Streptophyta; class Pinopsida; order Cupressales; family Cupressaceae; genus Cupressus; species Cupressus sempervirens. Next base: position 265,265,343 of record CM053784.1, read on the forward strand.
AGGCCTACTAGGCACCCTAGAGGTCAATATTAGCCCCCTAAATTATAGTACTAACATGGGTAGGGTTTATTTTTGTCACAAACTCACCTTAGAGTTACTTTATGGCCCTCCCAATGCTAGGTAATTCAAATTCCAAATTTTCCCATGGTAATAACCTTGTTCTCTTTACTAATTTAGGGCAATAAATCAAATTTCTCAATTAAGGCATTTAACTCGGAATAAGGTGACCACATGATCCATCATCAAAGAACATGTTGTTTCACATAATGAGTACAAGTGTCAAGTGACACACACAAAATGCACTTACATCAGACATGACACATTTAGAATCAACACATGAAATACATACTACACTCATTCATCTCACCTTTACAAAATGAACACATCACAACGAGGTTTACAAATCATACAAAGATTCACCTTGGCAGAGTCATTTAAACATGTGTCTATACCTTGTTTCCCCATTAAATTTCCATGGTCCCTCTTCCTACACATCAAAATCGGGCATCAATAGTCCAAGGGGGTCAAATAAACATATACAACATAAGTGCATAAAATAATGATATTCATATTAACATAATTTGAATTAGATTTCCTTTCCTAATTTTTTCAATTATTCCATTTGAAATGTTAAGATATCAAAATCTGCATGTCATAAGTCATCATTATCAAATTAACATTTTTCTATAAATCAAAAATCATCATAATCAAATTAATATTTTGTTTGCATCGAAATCTGATAATATCATGTCATAAAGCTACATCCATATATGTTCAAACATTTCTCACATATAACAATATAAAAGACTACTAAAGTATCAAAATCAATAGATAAAGCAAATCCACTGTCCATCTAAGTCTCAAATAAGTGTCAAAATATCAAGGTCTCAAATATCAAAATATAAATAAAATATCCATGCTATGATGGGTTGGGATGAGGCCTCATACTTATAAATGAATCTATTTGTGATAATCTTTTTAGATATGGTTTCTCTTAGACCTAGTTTTGTATTTAAGAGAAAACTAATGTTAGTTTTATTATAATTGGTATCAAATCCTATAAGGTTACCTAATCCATGTCCTATTTTGTTCAAATCTACATTTGATTTAGTTTTGGAGGAAGGCTTTGATATATAACAAGATGAAGCTATCTAATTTTTTAGACTTTGCTCATTACAATTGGGTATCCAAACTATGAATTTTGCAACATGTCCCTTAAAAAGGAAATACAACTCTAAAATAAACTCATTCCTAATTTCTCTATTTTGACAATGTAAATATAATAAACATTTAGAGAAAGTAGAGATATTTACCTATTCTTCATAGAATTTGCCTAGCAATTTTGCCAATTTTTAAAATTTCTCTTGGGGTCCATTCGAATATATGAATACACCTAGTTCTTAACATTGACTCCATCTACTCTTGTTGAATTTTTTGCTAATGATCTGAATATTATTGAGCGTGTTTGGATTTAGAGTACGTGAACTAGTTTTATTGGTAAAATTAGAATCTAGATTGATATGTTTAGGGTCATTCTTTGCAAATTTCCTATGTGGAGGAATATAGGCCTCAAGGTCTTTGAAAATTATTTAAAAATTTCCTATGGAGATAAGGAATATCCACAGATCAATTCAAACCAATAGGAACACTATTTTCAATAGAGATTTTGAAGGCTTAATTACCTTGGGGTTTACACTAAGCTCTTCTAATCTAGATTCAGATATGTTCTGTTTAGCAATGGGTTTAGGGTACTAGGCATACTTAGTACAAGAGAAATTCTCTAGTTGTTTCTTAGCTCGAGTTTCATTACTTAGTTCTACTATATTTTCCTTGAGTGTTTGATCTATTCCTGCTACTATTGAAGATTTTAGTATATTTTTATGCCTACTTACCATATGCCAACCATTACCTGATCCTTCTGTAGATTGCACAATGTTTCTCTAAGTCGATGCTTCCTTGATTTTTAGGATTTCTAAATTTTTGATTTTATGTATCTGACCAGGACTGAGAATCTTTCATTATTATTCTTTGTTGCTAGCTTTATTATCTCTAGGTAAGCATTCTGAATGAAACCCTTCCCCTGTCAGTCATCCTTTAATTTCTTTCCTATCCCTATTTGATGCTCTTTTGTGCTAATATCATCATTTTTCACTTTCTATCTCTACAAATTAGGGTTATCACTTCTAAAATTATCCTTCTAGTGGTTTTTTTGGTTAGATTTTCCTTGCTTGGATATTTGAGATGGAGATAAATTTTGGAGAATTTCAAATATATTAGCTATCGAGAGAAAAATTAAAGCGTATTTTGTTTTCAAAAAATGTGTTTTTTTTCCTGAATTCACTGATGTCTTTGGGAATCATGGCATAGTCATTTTTATTTTTAATATACTTTTAAACTATACACGAACAATATGTTTATTTTTCTAACATGCATTTATTTGTTTTCACATGCATAAATTTATTTATTTGCATGCATATATATTATTTTACATGCATATCTATAATTTGCATACATGCATACACATACATGAATACATACATACATGCATACATACATACATATTATTAGAATTATAACAAAGGAGGAAACAGTTGGGAATAAAGAAATTGTTGGCACTTGGATTGGATGTTTATGTGTTGCACTAATGATAGGTTCCTAATTAATGTCAACATATATACAATTATGATTATGATAAGCAATAATTATATACATTGTACTGGTTAAGTTATGCAGGCTTATAATCATGTGTAGGGATGCATGCATATAATACATTTGTGTTTGTGTATGTTTGTATGAAGAATTGGATGAGTTATAGTTGATTTGGTGAAGACTGGTAGCAAACTAATATGTAGGAAACAAGTTATTGATATTTTAATTATATCTGATGAATGATATGGAATTAAGGTAAGTGAGATTGGATCAAGGTTAAAGATATGTTCATGATGGTATGTATATGTTAGCGCATGTTGATGATTTCTCTATGGAGGTTGTTGAAGAGTGACACATGTTATATTTACTAGTAGCTGACATTTTGGTTGGACTTATTTTGGAAGTTAATAAATGTAATGTAACATGTAATATAATATCTTAATGAGGTCCTATATAATTAAGTGTACAATGGGGAAGCCACAAGGTTGACCTAATTAGTTTTTCAGACAAGGTATTAAGGAAATATTATTTTGGGTTGCAAGTGTGATAATTATGAATGTGTGATGACCATGTATTGAGGATATGAATTTGATTAGAAGATAAAAGTATTATGTTGATGATGTTTTGAGAAATCTAAAGGAAATTTATCATAAATTTAGTTTTTGTATTGGTTAGTTCATCTACTTGGATTTGTTATCCTAAAGATCTATTATGTAATGTGGTGATTGAAGCAATTTTAACAGTGGGTTCAATTATCTTCCGGATTGCACCTAATAGGGTCATAATCTTCTGATAGTGATTCAAAGTCTCCTAATAGAGATTAATTGTACTAATTACATTATAATTGACTACTAACAAGGTCACATCCTTTTGCAAGAAACTTTAATATTAGTAAATAAATTTTTTTGGGTACCATCCCCACCAGTGTTCTCCCTCTCATCAAGGGTTTTCCTAAGGATCTAATATGCAACAATGATTGATTTAATTTGGTGAATGGTTTCAATTGTCTTCCTTATTGCTCCTAACAAGGCTAGAATCTTTTGATAGGGATTCAAAGTCTCCTCACAAAGACTGGGTGTATTAATTGCATTGTAATTGACTCCTAGGATGGTCACATCCTTTCACAAGGTACTTTCATAATATTACCATTTTGTGGCTACCATCCCCACTCGATTTTTCCCTCAAATCAAGGGTTTCCCTCATTAACAAATCATGATGTCACTGTGTATATTTTATCTCATGACATTTCTCTATATATTGGTTTGTTAAAGTTTGACTTTATAAATTATATTTAAGTTATATTAAGCACACAAATAATTCATCCCACCCCTCTTAGTTGTGTTGGTTGAATTTCTTTGTAATAATTGGTATCAAAGCATCAAGTCCCTAATCAAGTTTCTTAACAACTGATGCAGCACAAGGCAGGAGAATCCCCAAAGGAGATGTCCTAGCTCCTAGCAAATAACCACACAATAGAAACAAAATAATAATGCAACACAAATGCAAGATATGATACCCAATCACAACTCTTAATTCATAGATTTAACTATTTAAATGCAATATGCCCAGCTATAAGGCCTTCCGGGTTACGACCAAATACATGAGCAATTACAATAACAGTTTTGCAAGATCCCTCAAAATCCAACTCACAACATTATCCCAGCTAGCCAAGATCTATAACATAACAACAATCTAGTAGAAACCTCCAAGATCTCAACTTGTGCTCACAAGCCACCAAGAAATTGCCTTGTTTCTAAACTGTAGCCACTAGCTCTTCTCCAAATTCACAACTTCACCACAATCTTATTGTAAACTACCTCACATTCAGGCCTCTATCCACAAACTTAGGAAAAAATTAATCTTTAACTACTCCATGTTGAACTTAGGATCCACTCCCTCTGAATGAATTAATCACTCCATGAATGAATGCCTAAAGGCTCCCCAAGACCCCTTACTTATACCCAACTAAGCCATAAGTCAGCCTAACAATTACAAAATTAAATAAACCCCATGCATTAAATGTGTATTTAAGCCATAATTCAGCTCACAACAAACATTAAATACAGAATGTTAACCCTTGCATTAATTTGTAGTTAACATGTGATAACCACATGAAAATACTTAGGACAAGCCCCAAGTTTACAATCAAGATTAAATGCATATAGAAGAGATAACCAAGACCACACATAGGTCCACACAAACACTCAGATCGATCCACAACATGATCACATGCTACATGCATTAAATGCACCAAGAACTCTAGTCGACACCAACATACTGTCGAGTGCCAACAAACTCCCAAGCATTGTTGAGTAACCAACACATGTCAAGAAGCCAACACATTACATGTCAAGCAACCAATACATGTCGAGCACAACAGTATTTGTCGAGCTCCTTCATCGATCAAGTCTGACCAAGCACCTCGGCCATCACTAAACTCAATAGCAACCAAGCACCACTCCAAAACTACCGAGAATCCTCCCAAGATCTCCAAAGTAGTCACCAAGAAAACCCAAGATGCTTCTGCATCAGACTCCCTGGGTAAATAGAAAGTGTGTCCCACACTTTGATGCCCAAATAAAGATCAACAATCATCTTCATCTTCACCAAAGGCTTCCACTCCAACAGGGACAAGAAAACCAACATGAAAATCATCTACATCTACATCATTCTATCAAACATTGGAATCTCAACCATCTAATCAGCATGCTCACTTCCAAGAATAAACTGAACATAATGCTTCACCAAAAAATCCACATCCACAACAACAACTAGTGAATCCACACCAACAGAAACAAACTCCACATCAACAACAATATGTAGATCTCCATCAACACATGCCAAGCTCCCAACAATCTCATTGCTCACAACAAGATGCACTACAACATACAACTCATCACCAACAACAACTAGATCATCCACGACCAAGTGCTCTACAATCTCCATGTCAGATCCAACTGACTAATCATGAAAACCAATCTCCATTCTAGCATCAACAAGGTTAGGAATATCCTCAGCAATAGCCTCTAATTTCTCTACAAGTTCTGTATCAGACTCCACAAACTGATCAACAAAACAAACCTCAACCTTGCTATGTCATCTTCTCTCACGAACAAGTCTCTTAATTGTCCAGACAACTCTCTTCTAGATTGGTAGACTCCAATTATACAAACATCTACAAAATGCCTTCCTTATCCTATCCTTATCTCGATCAGCCAAACTAGTTTCAAAGTTAGCTGACACCTCCTTAGCTTAATCAGCCAAAGTAGCTTCAAACTGAGCAGACATCTCAGAAAACCTCCTCCCCACCACATCACAGATATTCACAATCATCCTAGGGTCTAATCCTCTTAGAGCCATCTCCCAAGATCTTCACAAACCCTTTGCATCAAATCCTTCCCACACTCCTTGTGACAAACTTGAATTGTTTGCAAGTTAGATCGTAACCTACCACCTCACACAAATAATCAGAAACCAAATCACAAGTCTAGGACCATGGATTTGTATTCCAAAAATTCTTTGTGATCATGCCTCAACAAGATCAATCTTCCATCTTTGCATCCATCGATCCATTTGCAAGCCCTTTGCAAGTTGCAAGTCATAACCATGATCTGCCCCCTCACAACCAAGACACCTAGGACTCTAGAAAGAAAAATGCACCACCAAATCAAGATCTTCTTAGATCAACTTGTCCTATCCAAGTCTTGGTGCAAACTGACACGCACTTTGGCGATCTTCTTACACACTCAAGAACAATTGGGCTCTGATACGACTTGACTCAATGCAAGGCATGGGAATCCCCAAGGGAGGTGTCTTAGCCCCCAGTAAATAACCACATAGCAGAAACACAATAACAATGAAACACAAATGCAAGATCTAATTCATAGATTTAACTATTTACCTACAATATGTCTGGTTGTAAGGCCTTTTGGGTTACAGCCAAATACAACAACAATTACAATAATAAACTAACAACACTATCCTAGTTAGCCTAAATCTGTAACATAACAGCAATATGGTAGAAACCTATAAGATCTTAACTTTTGCTTGCAAGCCACCAAGCAACCTCCTTGTTTCTAAACCATAGCCACTAGCTCTTCTCCAAATTCACAACTTCACCACAATCTTGTTGTAAACTGCCTCACATTCAGTGCTCTATCTATAGACTCAGGAAAAGCTTACTCTTTAGCTACTCCATGTTGAACTCAGGATCCGCTCCCTCTAAATGAATGAATCACTCCATGAATCAATGCCTAAAGACTCCCCAAGACCCCTTACTTATACCCAACTAAGCCACAAGTCAGCCCAACAATTACAAAATTAAATAAACCCCATGCATTAAATGCATATTTAAGCCACAAGTTGGCTCACAACAAACATTAAATACAAAAAAATGTTAACCCTCATGTTAACTCGCAGTTAACACGCAATAACCACACGAAAATACTTAGACAAGTCCCAAGTTTACAATCAAGATTAAATGCACATAGAAGAGATAACTAAGACCACACATAGGTCCACACAAACTCTCAAATCGATCCACATCATGACCACATGCTACATGCATTAAATACACCAAGAACTCTAGTCAAAACCAACATAATGTGAAGTTCTATCAAACTCCCAAGCATTGTCGAGTACCCAACACATGTCAAGTAGCCAACACATGTCGAGCAACCAATATATGTCAAGCGACTGATACATGTTGGGCACAATAGTATATGTCGAGCTCCTTTAGTGATCGAGTCCCCTTCAATGACCGAGCACCTCGACCATCACTAAACTCAATAGTGACCAAGCACCACTCCAAAGAAACTATAGAGCCTCCTCCCAAGATCTCCAAAGTAGTCACCGAGAAAACCCACGATGCTCATGCATCAACAATATAAGGAGATTCATGGAATTATTTAGGAAGTAAAGTCTAATGTTCGATGGAGAGAACTATGATGGTTGAAAGGACAAGATGAGGACTCACTTGTTGTCCATGGAGATATATTAATTGATGATTATGGAGATCAATAAGACTATTAAAAGTAAATCAGATATGAAATATTTTTCTATCAAGGAGAAGGAAACTTCAATGTACAACGTGTATGCAAGAGAAGCACCAATTTCCACACTTTTTGAAATAAGATTTGTTGAGGTAAAAGGTCTACAACTTTCTCAATGGATTTGGAATAGATTAGAAGCACTCTATGAAGGAGATAAATATGTGAAAAAATATAGGCTAAAATTTTGGAAAACTATTCTTGATGATACAAAAATGCAAGAAAATGATCAATAAGGGCATATGTTACAAGAAATGTGAGATTGTTGTAGGCATCAAAGACTATGGAGGAAAAAATTTAGAATATGAGGTAAGTTGGAAAATTCTAAGATCTCTAACCCCTACTTATGAAACTAAGGTAATAGTTGCAAAAGAAGTTATTCCAGTTATGCATACTTCAATAGAAAGAAATTGATTGGAAAATTGAAATCTTTTGAAGCTAGGATAAAGAAATATCCACCTAGATCTGAGATTGCCTTTAGAACCACCGTGCATAAGGACAAAAGAGTAGTAACCAAAAGTGCATGCACTAGTAGAAGTTAGGCTAGAGAATAGAAATATATTCAAGAAGAAGAAAGGAGATTGATGAAGTCATTTCATTAATTACAAAAATGGAACCTAAGGTAAGAAAGATTTTTCTTGTTGGTAATGCAAATGATTTGGTCATTTTTCATATCAACTTCCTTAAAGAGAAAAGAAGGTAAAACCTAAAAAGTCTTACAAATAAAAAAAATCCAAAAGATTTCATTTTTTATCAGTACCAAAATATTGGTTTTTATGCTAATGATGATGAGTTTTATTTCAAAGAGATAAATTTCTTGGATAGTGATGATGAAGATGAAATATAATTTATTGCTATTAAGGAAGAAAGTCCTATTAAAGAAGAAAATTAATGTGTATCTCATGTTGGAAATAAAAACTCTAATTGGATTATTAATAGTGGTTGTTCACATCATATGACCCGTGGAAAAGAAAAGCTCATTGAACTTAAAGTTATGATGGTGGAGTAGTCAGAGTTGGTAACAATGCACCATGTCTTATCAAGGGAAAATGGTCTATTACACTTAATAACAAAACTAGCACTGAATATTTCTGTTTTGTTGATGGATTGAAACATAACTTATTGAGTGTTGGAAAACTTGTTAATAAGGGATATATTTTTCAATTTACTAAGTAGATATGTGTTGGAAACTTAGGATAAGTAGGATGCTTAGAGGTGGGAAGGGGGGGGGGGACTAAATTAGTATCCTCAAAACTTTTACCTTCAAACAAATTTTAGTTCTTTCCTTTCCCTTTTGTAATTTGGTAACCACGTGTCATTCATCACAATGCTTTGTAAATGAAAGTAACTTTATCTAATCTAACTTTCTTAAACCATGTAAACATAAACATATAAACATAAAATCATAACTCATAACACATTCATTTGGTATCACAGAAGCCTTGGATAGCGGGAAAACAACAAGTGGGATGGTACCCACAAATCCATCACTATAATAGTAAGAGGGTGTGTTGTTAGGGCTACTATGTTTAGTCACTTCTAGTGACTTACTCAGTTAAGAGTATACAATAAGATTTATAAGTATCTAACTTTTCCAATAAGTTTACAACACTCTTCAATTGTGCACACGGTTAAGAGATTTACAAAATATTATTAAGTCTACCTTTTACAAGGATTTAAAACTACTACAATGATGAGAAAGTATCATCAAATGATCTTTTAATAGAAACTTATATTTCTTGATTAGATCCCTCTAATGCTCACTAGTTATCACCTTCTATAATAGATCAGAAATTCCTCTCTTCACTACTCAAGTTCTAATCTTTGATCTTTGATAAATTTGTCCTCTTTGATCTATGCTTTAATACTTTAATTCACATCAATACATTAGCATTATTGTAAACTACAATTGAAACAATTGTTATGTTGTCATTAATGTCAAACCTTATTGGTAAGACAATTGCTACCTGAGTAGAAACCATATGAAGTTGATTGATGGAGAGGATTGCAAAGAAGAGATAACAAGAGGACCTAGTGAAAGGTTGAGTTATGTGGAACTACAATGGGCACTTGATTAGTTGGACCTTGATAAGATAATATGTTGTTTAATCACAATGCTAAGTGAAGAAGATAGTTGTGATGAAGCCTAGAAGATATAATAACTAAATGATCAAATGTGTAGGCTAAACCAAGCCTCAAAGAAGAATATTCAAGAGCTTATAGTTGAAGCCAAGGAGTGCTAGTGTCAACCGAGTGAATAGTAGAATTCGAGTAGATATAGTGTTGATCGAGCACAAGTAAAGATATAGGGATAGGAAAGTTGGACCGAGTGCTAGTAAAAAGGACCAAGCAAAGATAGTGTACGTCAAGCAAGAGAACTTAGTGATGACTAAGTTATCTAGTAATGAGTGAGTTATCTAGTGATGATTGAGTTATATATTGATGATTGAGGACGAGGAACACAATTCTAGCCGAGTGTCAACATTTGTTATTTTGTGAAGGAATTGAAATTTTTGTCCAACATAGTTGGAATGCTTGGAATATGTAGAGCATGTTTAAGATAAAAATGATAAGCTGGATCATTTAATGTAAGGAAACGGTGTTTGAGAGTTTCTATTCAAAGCATTCAAGGAGAAATTTTGAGAATTGTCTAGACAGTGGAAGAGGGAAAAAATGATGGAAGGATTCAATAAACTGACCTAACCTAAGATCGATGGTGGTATTTAAGAGGTAAAAGATCAAAGCTACCTATTTAAGGAGGCATAAGTGATAACCTAAAGAGGTTGGTAGAGGTTAATCCAAACCTGAGAAAGGTTGGAGTAGTTGTTGGTTCTAGTCATTGGCAATTTTTTGTAGAATGATAAATAGTGAAGAGTTGAGGTTGTTAGTGATTCCTTGAAGAGTCGTGATGAAGGGTGCTCCCCTCAAAACCATAAACCCATAACAAAAACAAAGAAACAATAGCTAATGTGAGAACAAAATATGGACTTCTTATTTGAGTCGCAAATGTGGAATTACAGAATTCTCAAGTACAATATGCTAACCCACATGGGTGCCTTTATTACAATAATCGGCAAGACAAGTTGCAAACTGTTCCCAAAGCTGTCCTAGAAAATGTTTTAGCCTTTCTTAAATAGGCAATTTTATGCCGCCCAAGAAGGTTCTAGACATTGAAACTTAATACCTAGGGCCGACAGACCCTAACAATACATATAGAGTCAGCCAAAGACATCTTTGACAATTATTTTAGATATTTCGGGTAGCCCAACTTTGAAAGGTCATAACTCATGAATTGTTGCTCTGATTGGCTATTATAACCACTTTTTGGAAATGCAAGCTTCTGATCTACAGGCTTGAAATTGTGCTAGCACCCTTTCATCAAGTTTTTGGACCTCATCCAAGCATTGTAAGGCCTCCAAGAGTAAGCCTAAAGATTTTTTGCAAATTTTTCCACCAAAAGTCTGCAATAACTTCTTTGATACTTATGCTTTGAGCAATGAGATTTTTATGGTAGGCTTACAACTTTAAAATGAACTTTCTTGTAGAAAATGAGAACATTCTGAGATCATATGACAAACTTACTAAAAATAGCAAGTTCCCATAAATAGTAACCACCCTGTCTACTAGTCCTTATTAAAATAGAAAACACTGAAATGCAAATATTTTTGGGGTGATGCAAGATTTCTCTTACACCCAGGATGCTCCTGCATCAAGTTGGCAAGTGAATTAATGATGGGGATGATGATGAAGACCAATCATTGAATCTGTTGTTGGACCGAACTATATTTTGTATTTTATTAGATCAATGTACAATTACTTTCTAACCATTGTATCAGTTGAAATCCTTTAATCAAGGTTGACCTAATAGTCATTTGTAAATCCTTTAAACAAGATGGAATTCAAATGAAATGCTATAAAGTTCTATAACAAGGCCACTCCTAACAGAGTGTTTAAGTCATTTAACATAGTCACACTTAATAGTGTGTATTGTAACATTTAAGATGGGTTGGCTCCTAACAGAGCTCACTTCAAAAGAGTGAAAAAAATGTGTCATGTTACTGGAGTTTGTTGGAATGTTCAAAATGGGAAGAGTACTTATTGGGGGGGTGAATCAAAAGTACCACACTTTTAACCTTTTCAATCCTTTAAGCTTATAACTGAAAAGTAAACTGCAAGCATGTATACATATAAATGAACATAAAGTAAACACATGTAATAACACATAACACCAAATTCGGTAACCCAGAAACCCTCCAAGAATAAGAAGGTAAAATTGGGGTGGGGATGATACTCGCAAAAATTACTGCAGCAATAAATGTTTGACCACTTCTGATGGTCTACCCTGTGATAGGCCTACCCTGTTAAAGGCCTTACAAACACTTTACATGAAGTGTCACCCTGTTAAAGGATTTACAATAGGCTATTAAATGCACCTAATACAATAGGATTTTTAATCACCTTCTCCAAAGGTTTTCCTACCTAGTTGTTAAGCTAACCTATCAATATAGGATTTCCAACTTCTAATACAATGGCAAGAAAGTATTAGAACAATGAACCTGACAGTATGCAATCTCTAATTGCTAGATTCAGGCACTTGATCTGCTCTCTCTGATCTTGATCCTTTGAGATCTGATATCTGATCCTGTCCCTTGTCCCTTATACTATTCTGGTCAACTAGATGTATAATTGCTACTATGTTCTTCTAAGTCTTACTCCCTTCATATTGAATTTTTCTATAATCTCCCTATACATTGCTCTCTTCTACTTATGCAATGGATTTTTTGACCTCCTTTTAAAGATTGTGAATACTTAGGGTTAGGTATCGATCTATGATCCATATTGAATCTTTAAGTTCCCATTCATTCCTTGCATTTTTATCATTGGTTGGATGCCTTCTCTATTTTTCCGATTGGTTGCATGTTGATCGCATAGGAAACATAAAAGATTCATTCTTATCCTTTTTCTCTTTTGAAATCCTTCAATGTTGGCTCCACAAATGGTTTATATCTGAGTTTGTGAGGACACAAACTCATATGTTGATTTTGTGTTACTTGGCACATATTGGACTACTGGTGCTCAGCACATATACTATCCTAGATTGCTTGGCACCTATTACACTCTGTCTTGCTCAGCACATGTATGATTCTAGCTCACTCAACATATGAAGCATTCTAACTTGCTCAGCATAAACTATGACTCGGCACCTATATATCACTCGGCACTTATATACTACTCGGCATACATAGTGTACTCGACTTCAATGTAGAAAGTGATTAAGTGTGTTGACACTCAAATGTCAAAACCATCTAAGGACCAACAATCTCCCCCTTTGACATGAGTGTCAATAACACTTAACTAAACATTACCAATCTATCCTTATGAATACCTTATCTACAAAATTTCAAAATTTGTTCAAAATACCTTAACTCCCCTTGGGCTGATTGTGCCTTGACATTCTTGTAACCAAAATTATGCGTTGAATGTGCTTGATACTCTTTGTCTTTTGCATTGTTCCTATATTATGTACCTGTGTGCTATTTCGTCCATGTAATTGCCAAAATTTTGTATCTCACCCTCTTGGCTACCAAAATTTATAGGTATTCTACCCCTTAGTTATTACAAACTATTATATCTTCCTTAAAACATATATCTCCCCCTTTCCTTATTATTATTTCTCCCCCTTTTTTAACACTAATGTCAAAGGGTGCTGAGGAGTAATACCATACTTAGCCAAAAAAATACTATTTACCTCCATTATTGTTTTCAAAGCTACATCCCAATTCTCCAAAGCAATGTCAAGTGACTTGTGTTGGATGGCGGTCTCCGTAGCAAGGTGTGCAAGTCCATCAAGTGTAGAAAGATTTGGATCTTTCTTTAAAACTATTTCAGCATACACTTGCTCCTTGTGGAGGACTTCTAAATGAGAAGTCATGGAGGACTGAATTTGCATCATTTTTACCTTAATATTGGCTTCCTCTATTGTAAGTACAGCTAACTCCCTTTGGGTGTGAAGTGATTGTGCAAAATGCTTCTCACTTAGAGCTTGATCTCTAGGTAATTGCATGCTAGAGATTTTCAAGTTTCTTTCCAAGCTCATTGTTATTTGATTTGTTTCTTGTGTGAAATTGGAAAAATCACACAACTTCCTGTACAATGAAAAAATGTTTCCAAGGACAACTTTGACCTTATCTATTTTCTTGCCCAACTCTACCTATTCAAGTTCTATTTCACTTGATATCTTATCATTCACTTTTCCTTGAAATTTTCTTTTTGACCATTCCATGAGTTTGACATTAGTTTCCTGGTCTTCATTGGTCACCTAGTCAACTATGTCTAATAGTTGCTCAATTATTGGCTTTACTTCATCTGGTGACTGCAAGCTAAAGGCATCTATAAAGATGTCCTTGATCTCATGAAGTGTTTGCTTATGTTTGAACTCTTTCCTAAGTATTTCTTGCCTCATCCTTTTGTCTAATGCAGCTTGCATTTCAGTCATTTGTGCAAGTGTAATGGTCTTGGAATCATAGGAAGGAATCACAATATCTTCATCTAATTTAGGGTCTCCATAGTGAAGTACCCTTGCCACTCTAGTTGAACTTGAGCCTGGAGTTGAGAATTGCAAAGGAATGGCTTCAGTGCTCGACTTCTGAATGGTCTTTGTAGGAGTGCCAATCTTTGGTAGTTCTACCAATGTCTGAATGACGGCCTACTCCTTTTCTTTTGAGGTATCCTCTCTTTCATCTAACTTCCTTTCCTCTGCACTTGACGTCTGAATAGTATCATTTTTTGCTCTTGGTGGAGGTGGTGGTGGAAGCATCAAAACTTTAGTCTTAGTAGTTGTGTAGGTGAAAGGTTGTTCCTTTGGTTTCACCTTTTCTCTTTGTGGTGTTGCTACTACCTTTTGTAACACATCAACACTCACCAATACAGGGCTTGTGCATAATTGTGCCTATAAAGTGGATTGGTGAAGGATCTTGGAGAGATCCTCTACAGTAAGGGGATTGATTTTTTGAGTAGAGTTGTCAGGAACCTCCTTAATGATTATTGTCTCTAAAAGTGTAATGGTTACATGAGGTGGACTAGGAGGTGGCATTTGTGTGTCTTGCACACTCTGTTCCTCTTGCTGCTCTTGTTGTTCAATTGTTTCCATGTCTTCTCCTTTAGCTAATTCCTCCTCTTCTTTCTCCTTATTCTCTTCCTCTCCTCTTTCTTCCTCACTTTTCTTTTTCTCCTCTTTCTTTTCTTCTTCCTTCTTCTCTATTTCCTTTGCTTCTACCTCTCCTTTCTACTCTTTTGTTTTCTTTTCCTCTACCTTCTCTTTGGCACTGGTTTCTACCTTATTTTCTTTCTCTACCTTATCATCGGTCATCTTATATATTATTTTCCACAAGTGTGTGGATTTATTTACAACATCCTAAATCTTGTTTTGAAGGATGCAAAAGGTTCTATACTTTGGTGCAAACTTGCCACTATGTTTCTTGTTTGCCTTTGTTATTTGAGCCTTTTTCATGTCAAGCTTTACTTGAGCTAGGGTAGATTCTCTTATCTCCCTCTCCATCTTTAGACAATAATGCCATTTATTCTCAATTATTTCATATAGTTCCTTGGGCATTGTATTGTCAAGTTCTAGAGGTGTGTTTTTAAATTCTGCCATCATGGCATACACAGATTCCTCTACTTTATTGTACTCTTCCCTACTGAGTTTATTGAAATTAAGAGACTTTAAATCATTCAAATTTGCATTTTTAATTTTATCACAAAGTTTGTCAATTGCAGATTTTGGAGGATGACTTACCACTTTAAATTGGCTAATGTCCTCTGATTTTGTTCTCTCTTCATCATCTATATTTGGCTATGCCACATACCTTCTCTTCTTTGGCTCTTCATCAGGTTGTTCAGTGGCTTTCTTTTTCTCTTTTGATGCCTCTTTAGCCTTTTGTGTGGATGCCCTCGTAGTGGCCATTGTTGCTGGAGCTGGCTTTGTGACCCTTTTGGGCTTGGGCTAAGTTGTAGACTGTGTTTTTGCCTTTCCCTTCTTTTTCTCAATAGGTGTAGGTGCTTCCTTAGCTTCTTCTCCCTCAGCACCTTCCTCCTTGTCTCCTCCTAAGCCTTGTGTCAACTCTACTGGGCTTTGCCCTTGCTCTTCTTCTTCTTCACTATCTCCTTCTGCTTGTTGTTCTTCTTCTTCTTCACCTACTTCTCCTTCAATGGTTGCTCCAAATTGCTTCTTTATTTTCTTCAATAACTTGTCTTTCTTCTTAATAATAGTGGTTGTCTTTAATTTAGTCTCAACTTTGGACTTAACAACATCATATGTTCCAAAGTGAGGAGTTGTCTTATCTATTTCTTCTGCAAGCAATGTTGTGATTGTTGTTGAGGCTTCATTTATGGAAAGCTCATATCCCAATGGTCTTAGCCATCTTACTCTTGGTATTGATGCCTGAATATAGGCGTAACCAATGTCAACCAAGAAGCATATGTCATTGACATGTTTCTCTACCAATGAAATTGGTATTCTCATTCTCTACTTCAGAGACTTCTTAAATTCTTCAAAATAACTTGTCATTTGAGCCTCAAAGTTATCTCCCATCTGATCAATGAACTCATTGATTTGTGTAATAGTAGTTTTGTTGGGGTTCTAATTTACCTTTCCTATAGAAGGGAATTCTTCCATCACATAAAATAATATACACATAAGAATTGAGCCAAATTTGCATTGTGCACCCTTTGATCTCCTTATTGCTCCTAGTTTTTCATTAATTTGCTGCAACAAGAGCTCTGACAGATCATATGTATGATCTTTCTTCACCAATTTGTAGGCTACATCAATTTCTAAACATGGTACACTGTTTAATCTACTGGATTGATAAAATTTGTGAAATATTATTCTCACAACAAAATCTAGAAGAGGACCAATTATAGTATCAATGGTCATTCCCCTATTATTCCATCTAGCTCCTATATTTTTCTCTATCGCTTCTCAAGGTCTTTAGCCAATCTAGGGTTGGGAATCCCGTAACCCTATGAACTATTCTCTTGGTAATCTTAATAGGTCCTGTCTCTAGCCATAGATAGCCATAATGAATTCTACTCAAAACAATCTGTATCCATTTAGTTTTGAATCCTATAGGGTAGAATAGGGCATTGGTCAAACCCTTTTTCTCAACTATCTCAAATTCCTTTTTCAGAATCTTGTTCTCACACAGTTTTTCATAAGCTTGAAATATTTCAAAATCACCTATGGCACCAATTTTGCAGTTGTAACATTTTCTCACATCTTGCACCACGACCACTTTAGGCAGAATGATGGATAATACACCAACTGGGTCATTTCTATAAGCAACTTCAGGGATTGGCCTAAATTTGGGTTTCTTTACTTCATTGCTAACTAGCTGAATCTCATGACTCTCTTTTGCTTTGGGGTTTCTTGAACTAGAGCCCATTTTATCGAACTAGGGTTTCAAACGTATTAAAAAAAATTAACTCTGCGTAGCTCGGCACTTGATAAATACCTTTAAATCGATGAGTTCATGCTGAATTACTATTGGAATCTGTGCAAATGGCTACTAGGTTGCTGATTGATCACTTCTTCACTCTTCTTCACTTTTCTCTGTGTTCGAATGGCATGAAAATGAACAAAATTCAACCTTATACCTATCAAAACCTAACATTAAATGCTTTGTGCATACAGCTATAAACTTCACACTTGAAGGATTCAATATGACTTAGCTCCCATTATATTTCATTTACTTGGCCTCCACTAGACTTCTACTTCACTTGGCTTCAACTATTAGCTTGGTCGCTATTAGAAACTCGGCATCCATTGGAGCTTTACTCGGTATCAGAGGACAGTTCAATAGTATTGGCAACAAATTTAGATTTTGACTTGGCATCTTTGCTCATGCATTTTTCTTCCTTGCAGTACTCCTTTGTTCTTTGGAACTGATGTATGATTTAACCTTCTATATCAGTCCCATACACCTTTCTTTTTCTTAGTTGGATGAAGTGTGATCACTTGACCTCTTGGGTGAAGTGATCTCTCCATTTTATGTGTTGCACTCATCTTTCTTTGTCCAAGTTTTATTCATTTGCCCTCTTATTTGTTCAACATCAACCTTCTCTTTTCCTTTGTTGACTTTTGTCTTGGGTGCTTTTGACTTTGTTGGGCAATTTCTGCTAATATGTTCAGTCTTCAAGCAACTGAAACATGTAGTTTGGCTTAGCCATCTACTATAACTCCCTCTAAAATGTGTCCTTATGCAATTTTTAGGAATGTGTCCATACTCCTGACAATAGTGATAGGTATACCTAGTATTGTAATCCCAGTTGTAGTGATGACCATGGTTGGTTCCTCTTGCAGGTTGATCAGGTGTCCACATAGGCTTTGATCTACATTCAAATGCTCTATGTCCATACTTTTTATAGTTGTAGTAGTGACCTTCAAATCTTAGTGTCCTCATAGTTTTGGTTCTACACTCATGTGCTTGATGTTCTTATTTTTTGCACTTGTGACAAAAGCTTGCATTAGAAGGCTTATCATGCTGATGACTATTCTTGCTCCTGCACACATTAGAGGTATGTCCCTTTTTACCATAGAAATGACAAGTAGGTTTAGCATTCTTACTTTTGTTGCTCCTTTCTTCTGCAGTCTTGGATGATTCTCCTTGTCTAGTGCTGGTGTAACCAACTCCTGAAGTATCATTACTAGCCCTTGGTGATTTCAGCAATTGTTCAAAGTACTTGATAGCCTCATTGGGTTTGTTGAAGCTTTCTACTATCTCTTTTTATCTTTTCAATTCATTTTGCAATTGTGCATTCTACATCTTCAAGGTGGAAATCTCAATGTCCTTCATGTTTAGCTCATGATGAGCAGTCATCATCTAGCTTAAGGTGTCTAGCTGCATGTTTGAGATCCTTTCAAACTCAATTGTCTTCTCCTCCAGTCTATTGGTAAGATTTCTCTTGTCATCTTCTATCATGGCCTTGTCTTCAATGGCTCTCTTCTTTTGTTCAATCACTTCACAAAGCATTATGGCTTGTGATTCTTGTTCAAGCTTGAGTAATCTGATTTCTTCAGCTTGTGCTCTATTTTTCTCCATTAGTTATGCTATTGCTGCATCAAATTCCTTTCAATCTCCATTGGAAAACACTTGTGTCATATCAATCTCCTTGTAATGTATGTCATTTTTAGCTATGGCTATCTCCCTCCTTCTTTTTAAGGATTTTCTCAATTCTTCTCTGGCTTCTTCCACTTTGTCTAGAGCTAGGTGCACATCAATCACCTGATTGTCAGTTGTTAGGCTTCTCCTTGTGAGAACCTTTTCTTTGATACCAATTGTTGAAATGTTCAAAATGGGAAGAGTACTTCTGAGAGAGGGGGGTGAATCAGAAGTACCACACTTTTAACCTTTTTCAATCTTTTAAGCTTATAACTGAAAAGTAAACTACATACATGTATACATATAAATGAACATAAAGTAAACACATTCAATAACACATAACACCAGATTTGGTAACCTAGAAACCCTCCAAGAATAAGAATGTAAAACTGGGGTGGGGATGATACCCACAAAAATTATTGTAGCAATAAATGTTTGACCACTTCTGATGGTCTGCCATGTGAAAGGCCTGCCCTGTTAAAGGCTTTATACTGTATCAATAGTGACCTAGTTAGAGGATTTACAAACACTTTACATGAAGTGTCACCCTGTTAAAGGATTTACAATAGGTTGTTAAACCCACCTAATACAATAGGATTTTTAATCACCTTCTCCAAAGGTTCTCCTACCTAGCTGTTAAGCTAACCTATCAATATAGGATTTCCAACTTCTAATACAATGGCAAGAAAGTATTAGAACAATGAACCTAACAATATGCAATCTCTAATTGTTGGATTCATGCACTTGATCTACTCTCTCTGATCTTGATCCTCTGAGATCTGATATCTGATCATGTCCCTTGTCCCTTATACTATTATGATCAATTGGATGTATAATTGTTGCTCTGTTCCTCTAAGTCTTACTCCCTTCACACTAAATTTCACTATAATCTCCCCATACACTGCTCTCTTCCACTTATGCAATGGATTTTTTGACCTCCTTTTAAAGATTGTGAAGACTTAGGGTTAGGTATGGATCTACGATCCATATTGAATCTTTAAGTTCCCACTCATTCCTTGCATTTTTATCATTGGTTGCATGCCTTCTCCATTTTTCTAATTGGCTACATGTTGATCACATAGGAAACATAAAAGATTCATTCTTATCCTTTTTCTCTTTCAAAATCCTTCAATGTCAGCTCCAAAAATGGTTTACATCTGAGTTTGTGAGGACACAAACTCATATGTTGATTATGTGCTACTCGACACATACTAGACTACTGGTGCTCAGCACCTATACTATACTAGATTGCTTGGCACCTATTACACTCTGTCTTGCTCATCACATGTATGATTCTGGCTCACTAGGTATATGAAGCATTCTAACTTGCTCGACATCAACTGTGACTTGGCACCTATATATCACTTGGCATACATAGTGTACTCGGCTTTAATGTAGAAAGTGATTAAGTGTGTTGACACTCAAATGTCAAAACCATCTAATGACCAACAGAGTTTTCCCAAATTGGGTTTCTACATTAAATCCCAGTGTCTTACTTGTATGAATGTTTTTTTTTTTTTTACTATTAAATGTTTTACATTATGAAAGTTAGTTACTATTGGGATAGTAGAGTGCAAGTTTATGTTCTTGATAAGTTACCATAGAGATCGAGCTATTTAATGATAAGAACTAAATTATTTAAAGTGTTGAAAAGTTTAATTGGTACATCTAGACCTAAGGATAACTAATTCACCCCACTTTCCCCTCTATTATACTAAATAATTCCAATAATTGGTATCAATGCTTGTGGTTCTTGTAAGGAAAATTTTGAAGGGACTTGAAGGAAAATATCAACATATATAAAAAAAAATAGGTATCGAAGTTGAACAAGGAGAACTTCCCTACATGGAAAAGTTTGATGAAGTTGTGCATTGCTAGAATTAGAGGTTAATGAATATTTTACTTGGAGAATGAATATGTGGTAGTTCCCTCACCTATGATAGATCAAAAGTTAAAGAAGAAACAAGATCACAATCATGTAATGTTGGAGATTGCATCTTTCCTAAGTTACATAGTTTGATGACATAAAGGATTGCAACATTGCAAAGAAGATGTGAAAAAATTGGAAACAATTCATGGAGGAGACAAGAATGTACTGAGGGCCAAATAAAAAATCTCAACATGAAAGTTTGATGACATGAAGATGGTGGAAGGTGGGAATATTACTCAATATGTTGGAAGAATAAAAGAACTTGTTAATGCAATGAGATGATCTACTAGAAATATTAGATATGCAACTGTGATCAACAAGCTATTGAGAATCTTACTTCCTATTTATGCTATTAGAGTTTGATGTGGGAGCATCCTGGGTTTTCTTGACATCCTGCTCATGTTTGTTCATTCTGCATATTAGAGCTGTGAGTGCCAGTGGTTTCCAAGTTGTTGTTGATATCGAGTTGTTCAGTTTTGGTCAAGTTATTGTAGCTAGTGATGGTTGAGTTACTATTGTATATGCAAAATTGGGGGGCCTCGGATACTCACATACACTTCAACTTGGTCCTTACCCGCAAGATCATCCTGGAATGAACATTGAATTGTCCATCTAAGGGGTCTAACAGAATGACCTGTTGCCTTCTAACTAGATGAATTTTTCCCGTTCACTCTCAGACCGAGAAGTAGACAACCAGACCCTTTAATACAAAGGATTTGATGCAATAATATAAAAGTCTATTTAAGCTAGATGGATGCATTTTTAATCTAATATGACATTAATGCTAACCAATTCAAAAAGCTATGACAAGATTGAGTATCTAAGTCTGCAATTTGATAGCATTTCAATGCAATTCAAATTCCAACCTCCTAAATGAGGAATTAGAAACCTCTTAAATAGAATTCCTGAAATCAATTAACAGTTGAGATCAACTCAAATCAATGGTCAGGATTGAAGCAGAGATCTAGTAAGGATGGAAAATTCCCAGTGTAGGTGATGTTAACTAACTCAAATCCTGAGTGTAATGAAAAGTTAACTGGAATTCACCCAAGTGTAAGAATAAGTGGATTAAGCCAATTCCAATTCAAGATGTAGATCACTTCAAATTCCCGTTCCTAAACTGGAGAGATGAAATTGGAAGGTTATTTAATTTAATAAAAATGAGATATGATCTCATAAATGCATATTCCCATTAATTGAATAATTACAATTAAAATGAGAACATTATTAAATTTAATAAATTTAATTCCTTAATAGATTAGCCTTAGGAGATAATTTAATTTAATTAAAGTATAAACACTTCAAATTAAATCAAATCTTAATCAATAGGTTTAATGTAGCTAATCCAAGTCAATAATTTAGGAATTAAATAAATAGCATGATTAATGCAGATTAGGATTTTCTACATTTAACAATTAAGTCAAGTAGCAAAAATTAGAATGAGAATTGCCTAATGAAATAGGACTTTAGGGTTGATCAAAATAGACCAGAATTGGTTGAGATGGCAATGAGCCAATTTTGGGGTATTACATTTGCCCCTCTTTGAATGAATGTGCAAGTAGTGTATTCAATTCAAAGAAAATCAGAAAGCATGATGCACGGAATGAGATTGGTTCTGAAATTGATTAACAGAGACCAATTGGCAAGCTTTTAAAGATTATCTCCAAAATAGAGTTTAATTTTAAGGGATCCAAATAGAGCACCTAGATACCTAGATTGATAAGATTGGTTCTGAAATTGATCACATAGAGACCAATTGACAAGCTTTTAAAGATTATCTCTAGGATGGAGCTTAATCTTAAGGGATCTAGGTAGAACATCTAGATACCTAGAGTTGATAAACTTTTAAAGATAATCTCTAGAATAGAGCTTAACCTTAGGGGATCTAGATAGAACACCTAGATACTTAAGATGAAAGATAACAAGATCCAATCATGAGACATAGAATCATCCTCAGAACAAGGTTTGATCCTTAGGAGTTGGGGTTTAGACTGTACTGATACCTGTCCATCGAACTCTGATAAAGATTGTTATAAGATGTGATCAACTGATGAAAAGATGAGATAGATGACAAAGATGCCAGAAAGAGGGGAACAAGATGCCTCTAGTGATGAGATGCCCCTAGTAATGAGGACATAAGATTCAAGTTGAGTTTGAAATTTAGATTCAATGATGTAATCATCCAGCCCCCTCGAGAGCGAAATCAAAAGATGACACACCAAAAATATGAGGTAGAACAGTATAGCAAGAAATACAGAAGAAATCATACAGTGCAAAGAATAGAGAAGAGGTCAAAATGATCAGAAAAAAAATTGGAGTCAATTTGGAGTGATTTTGAGGTCTAGTAGACCAAGTTTGACCAAAAGTTGACCAAATTTGACCATAGTTGACTTTTTCCATATTTGTGAGGCAATGTGAAGTAATTCTGAGTTGAAAAGATTCCAAGATTCACAAAGTATTAGAAAAAATTGGACTGCACAAGCATTCGATCGCGTCGGTCCTAAAAATTTAAAATGTAATTTTGAGCTGCTTAAGTGTGTTAGATTTTTAAGTCGATCCCGAAAATGGGTTCAGAGCAGTCAATTTAGCCAAGGGGGTGATTTTTGCACAAATCAGAGCACTTTGGAAAACTAGGTCAAAACCTATATAAGGGCCCAAAGGGTCATTTTAAAATCATTTGCACTTTTGTCTTTAGTGAATAGGAGAGCTCTAAGGCAAAAATGGTGGTCCCCATGTCTTCTCATCGTTTTGAGTGCTCTTGACAACACAGCCGACCAGTGGACTATGGACCTCTGGTGAGTAGTCAATAATCTTGCTTTATACTTAGTTTTTCATGCATTTTGAGGCATTTATTAGCATGTTTTAGGGATTTTAATTTGTGCTCTGGTAGTCCTCACATGAGGATCTCGTTCTTTGCATGGGCTTGATCTTTCCTCATGTGAGGATCCACCAATCCAGTGTTTCATCGCGTGCCTTGGTGAGGTTTCTCATGTGGGAGATACCCACTCTCAAGTGAGATGCGCAAAATATTGGGCGCATTTCACTTATTGTTTTGTCATTTCTCACGTGAAGACATGTTTCCTCATGTGAAGATGTAAAATCTTGTGTGAGGAAGTGTGTGCTCATGCAGAAAATTGGTGTCCTTTGCAATGTTTAAGTTCAAATTTTTGTGTTTTGTTGGAAATTTGCATTTTGATTTTTCGTCGTGTTGCCTCATCAATTGGATATTGATCGTCTGCATGTTTTTTTTGGTCGTGTGTGCAGGTTATCTTCGATGACATCGGATTTAGGTCCCATTGCCTACCATATGGAGCTCTATTACGGAGTCTTGATGATGTTGACATGGCTCATATAGATAGACTCAGGTTTTCGCATCTACGCCAGATCCCAATAGTGCTAGTGAATTACGACTTATTGACTGCATTGGTGGAGTGTTTCCATTCAGAAACAAACACCTTCCACCTACCCCAGGGAGAGATGACTAGGACTCCTGAGGATATCTACAGGATTTTGCGCATACCCTTCTATGGGCTGAGGGTAGTTTATGATACAATACCGAAAGTAGGTACAAAGGCACTACAAGGTATCTTTCACCAAGATTTGATCATGGGTTGGGCTATTACATGGGACAAGATTGTCCACACTTATGGCCCCACACACAGATTAGCTTTGATTTTGGCGATCTTTATCAGCTATTTCTTGGTGCCAGACAAAGGGTAGTACAAATTGGAGTGAGATTGGGGGCAGATGCTCCAGAGGATGTTAGACACTTCGAAGAGATTCAAGTGGGGTCAGTGCATGCTTGTACACATGTTCCATGAGATGTACAGTATCACACACCACAAGCAAAGGAGTATGGCCGCTGGAGTATATGTATTACAGATCTGGGCATGGGAGCACTTTCCAGTTATGAGGCCCATTTTTGAGGATGAGTGACAACCCATAGAGCCATACATCTGCAGATACAGGGGCCAGCTTATCCAGATAGCTCTAGGGAAGACTGAGCAGTGGAGGGCACGTCTTGATGACCTAGTATCTGTCGTATGGTGGCCCTAGAGAGAGACTGAGGATTGGGATGATGCACCTCAAGAGCTAAGTCATATGTTTGTGTCACGATCACTAATAGGCTGCTCCACATAGATCATAAAGAGGTTCTCTCTTACCCACGTGTGGTGTCAGTATGGGAAGCCACATGATATATTAGAGGAGTATTGCTCATATGTGCGGTTGGCCAGAGATTCGAGTCATGGATTGTTGCTGAGGTTGGATCCAAGGAGATCCATCATCGATGTGTGCAACTTGGTTGCGATACAGTGGAATTACCTACTGACAGTAGCAGATGTCAGGATGACGCCTACCTATCAGGCATATTTTGCTAGCCATCCCTTCCCATGATTTATAGATCCAATAGGGATGGCAGCTCATGGACCACAGGTAGCCCAGTAGGTATCACCACCATAGCCGCCATAGGGACCACCACAGGCACCAGAGTAGGGACCACAATAGGTTAGACACTGAGTCTGACAAGTGTAGATTCCCCCTCGACACATGGGGAGCTATCTGAGTGTAGGTGGGAATGGGGTAGATCAAGATCAATGACAAAGACCCCACATGGAGGAGCAGTAGTCAGTCGAGTAGTAGGCCAAGCAGCTTGAGGAGGATGTAGGACTAGCTAGCTATCGGGTCTTAGGATGCCTTGAGGAGAGCCAGAGAGTGGATACGACATGCCTCTTGGTAGTTAGAAGAGCTGCAGATCCAGATAGTTGTGCGGGACACCCAAAGAGCTGAGTGGGATCACGAGATTCACAAGCTGCGAGAGCAACTAGAGATAGCTAGGAGGGCAAGGCAGCTATAGGATGAGGTTCGCTTATAGGCAACATGTGTGGCCTATTATTTTGTAGCTTATTCCACAATTGTGCCAAATGAGGCTCAGCAAGTGCCCCAATTCTCATAATATGCTCGGGAGTCAAGAGGTGCGCGACCACCGGCTAGGCCATATATGCCTCTACCACCTCCTCCTCCTCCTCCTCCAAGAGGTGAGGGAGTTGGAGAGAGACTAATTTTTTCTCTGAGTTTTTGATCTAGCTATGTATCGATTAGTGTGCCAACACAATTTTGTATCATTTTTTATCGATGGTGCTTGAGTAGCACTCATTTTTGTACTAACATATTCTTTGATACTGATACACACACACACACACACACACACACACACACACACACACACACACACACACACACACACACACACACACACACACACACGTGATTTTGAGTTGAGTATCCTTTGTACATGTCATTGTTTGTCTTTTAACTTGATGTACATGAGATGTTTATGTTGTGATTATGAGATGCAAACATGATGTGATGTATAGATGCATATTTGATTTGATTTGTAAATGTATTGTAGATGAGACGGATGATGAAATTATGAATGAAATGCAAATGTGAATGGACTAACATATCATGTAGTGTTTCATGTTTTTGCTTGACAGTGATAGGTATCCCATCGAGGAGTGAGAGGACAAACCAAAGAACCAAATGCTTGTAATGTCTCCTTTTTTTTAGCATTCATAGCATGATGTTGTCATTAGCCTATTTCCCCATGGTCCCGTAGGCTAACCAGGACATTAAAGGGACTTAGAGGCCATTTGGCCTAGATAGTTTCAGTTGCAGGTCTTTCTAAGGGGTTTTGAGGCAACTTTGGGCATACTTACTATTTATAGTAAGTCATCTTGGATATGGTCG
Organism: Cupressus sempervirens; assembly: GCA_028749045.1. Lineage (NCBI taxonomy): Eukaryota > Viridiplantae > Streptophyta > Pinopsida > Cupressales > Cupressaceae > Cupressus > Cupressus sempervirens. Next base: position 265,291,877 of record CM053784.1, read on the forward strand.
GACATCCAGTGGCAGCGGTATGTCGATGGTAATTGTTTAAAATCGACAAGAAGACTTGTTTATCATTGATAAGATTTGTTATGCATTGATAAAGCTATTTTATAAAGTTAAATTTAAATATTTAACTGTATTAATGCATAGACTATAGTTTGTGGAAAATATTTAAATTAAAAGAGTCCCCTTTATTTTATAACACATTGGAGACATAAGTTACATAAAGGGAGTTATCTTTTATCCCACATTGAGAAAACGAAAGATGGAGCTCTTGTGAGAACACTATAAAAGAAATGGAAGAGCTTCTTTTTGGCAGGCTTGGAAATATCAAAGAAATTGGAGAATTTTCTGGAGATTATATCTCAGTAGTTTGAATGACGAAATCCCTTCAAGCTAAAAATCTTGATGCCATTGAAAGATATGGTCTTGAGATTCAACATGGTAGTAGTCTGAAAAAAGAAGATACGAAAAAGCAGCCCGAAAAAAGCGAAATCGAAAAAGTAGGCAAAAAAACAATCCGTAAAAGCAATTCAAAAAGCGGAACCAAAAAAGCAAGTACGAAAAAGCAGGCCGAAAAAGCAATTTGAAAAAAGCAAAGCAGAAGGGGCAGCATAGAAGGAAATTATTTCAGCCATCTACAACCAAGTTCTTTTGTTAGTATTGTTTTTAGGGTGTTATAAGCTTTTAGCTGTAAGTGTGCATTATACCAGAATTATCATTTTGTAATCCATGTAAATGCCAAAGTCTTGGCCATATTTCATGAGCATTGTAATTTTCATTGCAATTAAGAAGATAATAGTTGCTGGTGTCATTTAAGCAATTTAATATCATTATTTATCAGCTAGTTAGTTTGCATACCAACTTTTTGTAAAAATGTCAGTTGGATGTAGGTGTTCATTTCTCATGCTTAGATCATAAATATGCACTGAATATTGTCAAATTTAGTAGCACACTCATGTTAGGTCATTTTTGTAGTCCATTGTAGTCTTCTAGCACAAGATTTTCATTGATGCAAATTGTAAAAAGGTCATTTGAAGCTAGCTGAAATACTATATCAGTCATACGTCCCTTGCATGTGAATTGTTTGATGAAATTCTTTGAGCTTTCATCAGCATTTTTGAGGGCAAATTTGAGGAGGGTTATTACAGTGGTATCAGAGCTTGCTTGCAAAGTGTTTGATGAAATGTCAAACAACTGAAGTATAAAGATTTTTGGTGTTTGAAGCAGTTATAACTTGTTGGGGTCATTACAGTGGTATCAGAGCTATAAGTCCTGCCATCCTGTGGAGGTCTTATACGGAATTTGGAATAGCCAGATAAAGAGAAAAATGTTTGACAAAATGAATGCCGGTCCAAATTAGGGAAAAGAAAGATTCTTACAATTATTAGACACCTTAACACAGGGACAGCGATCAGCAAAGCAAAGAGCACAAGAATAGAGTCAAAGATTTGAGCTTATGATGCAGATGATGGCTTGTCAAATGGGGTTGAATGCTAATGTGGGTGGAGGAAATAATTAGAATTGTAATAATCAGGATGGGGCACATAATGGAGGTGAACAAGTTGGAACAATTTTGGTCATGCACCCCAACAAACTAAGACAGTGAGTTCAAGGCCCATGGTTCCCACATTTCCTCCTAGAACTCTAGAGCAGCTCGTACCAGAGCCCCAGATCACTAATATACAAGACCAGTTGAGGAGAGATTGGGAAGCTGAAGGTCCAAATTTTATTGCTGCAATCACCTTTAGGGAGTATATAGATGTGCGGATGAAGCATATGCCACGTGGACATGACAGGAACCAGAGTTATGAGCTATAGAAGAAAGTAGGGAAACTTTAGTTACCATATTATGATGGCTCGAGGAAGGCTACAGCAAGAGCTTGGGTTCAAAAGCTTGACAAATACTTTCAAATGAACCCTATGCCTGAGGAAGAAGCTATTTAAGTATGCAGCAATTCACCTGGATGGGTTAGCACACGAGTGGTGGCATCATGGTATGGTCACTATGGGTCATGCACACATTACCTCATATGTGGAGTTTACGGAGAGACTGATTGAATGTTTTGATAGGTCTAAGGATCGTACCTTCCCTATGACAGGCACAACTTGTATGAGGAGTTTAACAGACATGTTGATTCAATACAAGGAGACATTAGCACATCTTCAGGTAATGGTTTATCTGCATCATCTTCACAGGTAGAAGGGGTTATAGACGTTGTGCAGGTTGACCCAAAAGGTGATATCATAGGCACATCGGATTGTGCGATTGACACAGATAGTGATTCCAATACAGTTGGGTTGGATGAAGTTACAGCAGTTGAGGATACTGTCATGTTTGAGGATAGTATAGTTGATCAGAAAGTGAGCATTCAGGACTTTGCAGAAAATGAGTATCAAGCACAGTTGGATGCTTCTTCACATGAGATAGAGGCTAATAGCTCTTCATTTGGTTTGGCAAGCCAGCTGAAGACAGGGGACAAGGATATTGTCGTAGCTTTATCTCATCATGACAGGATGCATGGATTGATTGAGAATCACATTTGGATGATTCAACTGCAAGAGAGACATAAAGGAGTCACACTAGGTTCTTCTTGTGATGACTTACAGCAGATCAAGGAAGGCATGGAGGCAATGAAGGTAAGTTACATACACCTACTTTCAGATCGCGATCATCTCCTTAATCTTGCAGGGATCTATTTAGATGCATTGAAGAAGAAGGAGGAGGAGGTTGAACGACTTTCTCATGAGTTGGAGGATGCTCAAAATTCCTTGGTGTATATTCAGTTGGCTCTCCAAGATTCTGAGAGACCTGTGGACGAGCTTTGTCTTGAGGTGAGCTCAGTTCGGGAGTTAGCGCATATAGTCGGGACTCAGTTTCCTTCTACAGTCAGGTCACATGTTGATGATTTCTCAGAGATGACAGAGTTTACAGGAGAGTCCCAGGATCTAAGTATTACAGATGATAGTTATTCTAAGGTTGCTCCTTTGGACAGTGTACCAAGGATAGAGTATATGAGTTCGACCAATCGGCACAATCATGTGTCTAGTCAGCTGAGAGTTGGCAAGAGAGACATTGCTATTGCGTGCGAACATTTTGATGCTGCTAGCCAGTTGTTAGCAGTTTATGGATGGGGTTCTCCTACTAGTGATGAGTAGGGAGGTAGTTATCTTTCCTTGACAGAGATCCACTCTTTATGGGAGGCTATTCGGATTTTGAGACAGAATTATATGCAGTTAGTAGCCGACAGAGATTATCTTATGGAGTGGGGGAGTATAGCATATGAAGCATTATTGGCTAAGGAAGATGAGGTGAGTGAGCTTACTCAGCAGCTCGAGATGACTTCTGAGATTCTTGAGAGTACATAGTTGGCTTTTGAGGAGTTGCAATTTCATTTGGCTAAGGTGACAATGGCGTTAGAGTGACTACAGTCTTTACCAGATTCTATACAATCACAAGCCGTGGTGTCTGGTGATCCGAGGATGTCCATGGTCGAGATTTTCAAAGATAGTGGAGATGGGAATGCATCCATCCTTGATACTAACATTGGCATATCGAGTTCATTCCCACTAGAGTCAAGATCAGTTGACTTGGGTGCTGCAACAGATTGTTGTGGTATGTCTGACATGGTGGTGGCCTCCAGTACTAATGGCACGGAGACTAGAGATGTTGTATCAAAGATCATGTGTGATATTGGTCAGTTGGCACTTGGCATGGTTCCTGCTAGTAATACTACTCCCTTGGTGATGTCTTCGAAGGTATTAGTCAGTTCCAACATGGTTAATGATCGATTGCAATCTGAGCCACTGACTAAGATTGGCGCATTCTATCAGCATTACACTATGAGATATGCTCATCAATTTACCTTTAATGACCATGTTGATGAGATGATGATATAGAGATGTACTTTGGTTCCTAGTGCTTGTCATCAGTTATGGGACGATTTGACGCCTCGGGATGAGAGTTGTGATGGGCATGACATGGCGATAGGTTCTGCGGTTGATAGCTTGATAATACATGACTTAGAGCAGGAGTTTGGGAGTGATGCTTCAGCGGTTGTTGTTATTGATTCTACGCCTTTGGCTATGACATCTCCTGACTTAACTGATGATCAGTCACAGTGGGTTGTATCACTTGTTCATGGTGAGCTGTTGACTGAGGTTGGTTCTTTTATTAGTATTATACTGTAGGGTATGTACATCAGTTAGCATTTGATCCTTGTGTTGAGGAGTTGATGGCAGGCAAATTTGGTTTGGGTTCCATTTCTTGCTATTTATCTTGTGATGTCTTTTCACCATCAGCAGTGCAGGGGAGTTATGGTTATGAGACAATGGCCGGTGATCTACAGAGTTGTATTGACTGCAGGAGTTGTATAGTGTGTGGATTCTCCATACTTGGTACAGTTTCATTCGAGAGCGTTCACCATTATTGCAAAGTTGGATTATACATTCCGTATAGGCTAGTGGGATGTATTGATGGTATTTACTATTTTGGCAGTTTGGGTTATCTACTCTACTTGGGTTCTGATATTTCGAGAGCTTGTTTCTCATGGGTTCCTAACTTTGGAGTTTGGGTGAGTTGTATTCGCCAATTTGATTATGGATTCCTCTTGTTTAATTTTTAGAGGTTGTTGCAGGAGCCTATGTTGACTGACAGTAGTATAGTTCATGACTACATTTGGGATCCAGGTGGATTGATTGGGTTGTTGTTCGACCATTGCTTGGGGACAAGTAATTTTGGGAAGGGCGGACTATAATGTCCCCTTTTTTTTAGCATTCATAGCATGATGTTGTCATTAGCCTATTTCCCCATGGTCCCATAGGCTAACCAGGACATTAAAGGGACTTAGAGGCCATTTGGCCTAGATAGTTTCAGTTGCAGGTCTTTCTAAGGGGTTTTGATGCAACTTTGGGCATACTTACTATTTATAGTAAGTCATCTTGGATATGGTCGGACATCCAGTGGCAGCGGTATGTCAATGGTAATTGTTTAAAATCGACAAGAAGACTTGTTTATGATTGATAAGATTTTTTATGCATTGATAAAGCTATTTTATAAAGTTAAATTTAAATATTTAACTTTATTAATGCATAGACTATAGTTTGTGGAAAATATTTAAATTAAAAGAGTCCCCTTTATTTTATAACACATTGGAGACATAAGTTACATAAAGGGAGTTATCTTTTATCCCACATTGAGAAAACGAAAGATGGAGCTCTTGTGAGAACACTATAAAAGAAATGGAAGAGCTTCTTTTTGGCAGGCTTGGAAATATCAAAGAAATTGAAGAATTTTCTGGAGATTATATCTCAATAGTTTGAAGGACGAAATCCTTTCAAGCTAGAAATCTTGACGCCACTGAAAGATATGGTCTTGAGATTCAACATGGTAGCAGTCTGAAAAAAGCAGATATGAAAAAGCAGCTCGAAAAAAGTGGAACTGAAAAAGCAGGCTGAAAAAGCAGGTACGAAAAAGCAGGCCGAAAAAGCAGTTCAAAAAAAGAAAAGCAGAAGGGGCAGCATAGAAGGAAATTATTTCAGCCATCTACAACCAGGTTCTTTTGTTAGTATTGTTTTTAGGGTGTTATAAGCTTTCAGCTGTTAGTGTGCATTATACCAGCATTATCATTTTGTAATCCATGTAAATGCCAAAGTCTTGGCCATATTTCATGAGCATTATAATTTTCATTGCAATTAAGAAGATAATAGTTGCTGGTGTCATTTAAGCAATTTAATATCATTATTTATCAGCTAGTTAGTTTGCATACCAACTGTTTGTAAAAATGCCAGTTGGCTGTAGGTGTTCATTTCTCATGCTTAGATCATATATATGCATTGAATATTGTCAAATTTAGTAGCACACTCATGTTAGGTCATTTGTGTAGTCCATTGTAGTCTTCTAGCACAAGATTTTCATTGATGTAAATTGTAAAAAGGTCATTTGAAGCTAGTTGAAATACTATATCATTCATATGTCCCTTGCATGTGAATTGTTTGATGAAATTCTTTGAGCTTTCATCATCATTTTTGAGGGCAGATTTGAGGAGGGTTATTACAGTGGTATCAGAGCTTGCTTGCAAAGTGTTTGACGAAATGTCAAACAACTGAAGTATAAAGATTTTTGGTGTTTGAAGTAGTTATAACCTGTTGGGGTCATTACATGCTTGTGCAACTGTGAAGAAACATGATACTTTGAAGAGACCAAAAATCCCGCATCATGAAGGATGGAAGTAGATTTGCAATCGAATCATGTGTTTAGCCAAGTGAAGTATGCAATGCAAACCTATGCTAGATCCAACATTAGGTCTGGTTACCAAGCCTCTTCAATTTTCATCATTGAGCATGTAGCAAATCTCAGATGCCATACAATTCTCACTAACATTGCAATCATGGGAATATGAATAGGACATTTGTTCTAGGTGTGTCGGGACTAAATGTAAGCATTAGAGGCACAAGAAGCTAGAATGACCAGAACATTTGTCCCTTTTAATGTAGCAAGTTAACATAAGCATCAAAGCATGAATGCAAAGATGACCAGAATGTTGCTTGTGTGTAGACACACTAGACACACAAGAGATCCTTCTTGTGCTAAGCAATCAGTAACTATTATGCCCGAAACAACCCTTGCATTTATAACCTGAGACAGAAGTGTGCTAGATATACTCATAGTGACCCATGTGTTCACTTAGTAGGATGAGTATCAGTATTTACTATAACATGAAGAGTTCACTCCAACAAGCAAGGAGAAGAACCAACCTTATTGATGTATCCATATAAAAGGAGTCAAGCTACACACAACCATCCAATACAAGATGAAGGCTCTTATAGTGGACACTCCTCTTGTATGGATGCTTCAAATTATTAGAACTAAGCCACAAATAGAAAGTAAAGAAAAGGTCATGGCCCCAGTCATTGGTTCTCTAGTCAAAAATAACATCATCGAGTTGCTCAAGGAGACATGATGAAGCAAAAGCGAAACAAACAAAGAAAAAGCTCAGCATATCCAAACAAGTATATCATTTTGAGTTTTGTGTTTCTGATGTCAAGTGCCAATGTCCAAAACATGTAAGAAATCTCTTTAGTAGGGTGACGACAGTAAATAAACAAAGTAAGAATGACTGGTGACTGAAGTCAAAGAGGAATTTTCATGAAGAAGAACCTTAGTTGGAACTGAGTGACAAGAGACAGACGCAGTCAAGATGACTGATGACTGACATAAGAGAGATCTTCTATAAAGGGGAATCTCAGAAGTGTCACGAATGGTAGTAGGAAAACATAGTGAGAACCACTGGTGACTATCATGAGAGAGACTCCATGAGAGGAATCTTGAAAGGTGACACGAACGATAGTAGGCAGACGTAATGAGAACCACTGGTGACTGTCACGAGAGAGACTCCATGAGAGGAATCTCAAAAAGTTGAACATGAACAACAGTAGGCAGACGCAATGAGAACCACTAGTGATTGTCGCGAGAGAGACTCCATGACATTGTAGGGTGGTGCCCCTAGGCTCTAACAAGATTCAATCCATGGATACACAAGCAAAAAGTAGGTAACTAAAGTAGGAAGTGAAATCAAGAAAACAACAGTACAGGAAGCCAGAAGATGCGTTGCAAGATGGAGCATTAGGAACAAGAGATGCCTATTTACCAGGTTTTCACCTTCTTGGCAGAGATTCTATTTTTTTTGCTGCCATGATGCTTGTTTCCAGGCTTTCACCAATGGCACGTTTTCTTTTTTTTTCTTTTTTTTGTATTTTTTGATTTTTTCTAATTTTTTTGTATTTTGTATTTTTTTTTTTTCTAATTTTTTTGGTATTACCGAGGCACCCATTGCTAGGTTTTTACTAAGATAATGATTTTTTTAGGACTTTTCACAAAATTTAGATTTTTTTCAAGACGTTTAAGTATATACAGAGAGCTTGTGAGATTAGATCGGCTGTAGAACTGCTTCAGGTGGAGAGTGTTAATGGGTTGAGTACCTCTCCCTTGGCTGTAGAAAGTTGGTAAGCACCACATCCAAACACTGCAATGACTATGTAAGGATCAAGCCAGTTCGGTTTGAACTTCTCTTTTTGAACACGTTGTTCTTGATTCTTAGAGTTTTCTCTCAGGATGAGATCACCTAGTTGGAAGTTAGGTGGCTTAACTTTCTTATTGTAACTTCTGGACATACACTGTTGATAAGCTCGAAGATGATCGCACACCACTTGCCAATGTTCATCTAACAACACTAACTCTTGAAGCTGAGATATTATGTAGTCGTCATCAGTGATGAGGCCCTTCATGGAGATTCTTAGAGTAGGAATCTCAACCTCAATTGGAAGCACAAAGCAAAGGGTGTTGTACCTATAGGAGTTCTAGTACTTGTTCTATATGCCCATAAAGCTAGATTAATGTGGAGAGATCTTCAGTATCACCTTGTTGGATGCCTCTACTTGACCATTAACCTAAGGGTAATAGATAGAAGACCAGTGTTGCATTTTTCTAAACTTTTTCCATAACTCCTTGAGGTCTTTGTTTTCAAACTGTCCTCCATTGTCAATAATAATGGAGGATGGTACACGATACCTATATATGATGTGGTTTGTGATAAATAGAGCTACAATTTTGCCATTTGCTATTGTGAGAGGTACTGCCTCTACCCACTTTGTGAAGTAGTTTGTAGCCATAATAATGAGCTTATGTCCATTAGAAGAAGATGGGTGAATTTAACCCACAAGATCAAAGGCCCACTGTTGAAATGGCCACAATGTGGTAGATGGAATCAACTCCCTGGTTGGAGCATGGATCAGATTCCCATGGACCTAGCACTGTTTACAGGACTTTCCATACTTGATTGCCTCTTTCTCCATATTCAGCCAATAGTAACCAGCTCTAATAAGTTTACGAGCTAGTGTCAAGCCGTTTGAATGAGACCTGCAAATGCCCTCGTAAATGTCAATTAATGCACGTTTGGACTCTTCGAGTTCTAGACACCTAAGGAGTGTTTTGTCGAGACCTCTCCTAAACAAGTCATCAGTAATAATGACATACTGTGAAGCATTACGAATAAGGTGACATTTTTAATTTTGGGTTAGACCATTTAGAATAGTTTGGTCATGCAGATAGGAGTAGATGTGGTGGTAGCAAGATGAGTCTTGTCCTACAATAGAACAAATCATCCTAGATTTAGGGGTATCATAGGTAGGGTAGAGTAACGTTTCCACTAGGAACTCGTGTCAAAGATCATTTTCTGGCATTTGTAGCAAGGAAGTCAGAGTAGCCATAGCATCAACCGCTTTGTTGTCTGCTCAAGGGATTTGCTGAAAAGTGATATGAGCAAAGTATTTCTTCATATCATCAACCATGCATTTTTAAGGGATTAATTTCTCATCCTTTTTCTAATACACATTATTAACCTAGTTGATTATGAGCTAAGAGTCCCTAAAGATGTTCAACTGATCCACTCTCCATTCAGTCACAATCTTCATGCCATTAATCAGAGCCTCATATTCTGCAATGTTGTTTGTACAAGGAAACAAAATCTTATACACCTTGGGGAGTGAATACCTTTTTGGTGTTATAAAGAGTAACCCAACACTAGATCCCTGTTGTGTGAAGGAACCATCAAAGAACATCACCCACATTTGGTGTGTGAGTGTCAAAATTCATTCATCAAGAAAATCAACGTTCATCGAGAGAAGACTCTACAAAGGTGCATCTGCTAGCTAATCCACAATTGCTTGTCCCTTGATAGCTTTTTGTTCAACATATTGAATGTCAAACTTACTTAGTATCATGACCCACTTAGCTAATCTCCCTGTTAGAGCTACCTTACTGAGTAAGTACTTCAATGGATCAATTTTAGCCACCAATCGTGTAGTGTGAGCAAGCATGTAATGCCTCAATTTTTTGGAAGCAAAGACAACTGCCAAGCAAGCTTTCTTGATGATACTATCATTCATCTCATAAGATATCAATGTATGACTCATATGGTAAATAGCCCTTTCCCTGTTATCATTGTCTTCTTGAGCAAGTAAGATACCCAAAGAAGTTTTTGTGGCAGAGATGTACAAAATCAGTGGCTTCCCATAAATAGGAGGCATCAAGATTGGTGGATTAGCAAGATATTATTTTATTTGTGTCAAACTTTTCTCATAATCCCGACTCTAGTTATATTTCACACATTTATGTAGAGTCTTGGTGAAAGCTTGTGATCTATCAGCCAGCTGTGAGATGAATCTGCAAATAGATTGAAGTCTCCCTTGTAATCCTCTCATCTGATTGATATTATGGGGTGGAGGCATATCCATAATTGCTTGAACTTTCTCCAAATCCACCTTGATTCCTTTTGTAGACACAATGTATCCCAGTAGTTTTCCTGATGTGATGCTAAATGCACATTTCTTGGGATTAAACCTTAGACTAATTTTTTTCATGCAATCTAGAATAGGTCCCAAATATTGAAAGGTGAGTATTGCATTTTGTGCTCTTGACCAAGGCATCATCCACATAGTCTTCCATGGTCTTATGCATCATGTCATGAAAAATTGTAGTGACTACTCTCTAATATGTAGCACCAACATTTTTCAAGCCAAATGGCATCACATTCCAACAAAAGGTTCCCCATGCACATGTAAAACCAGTCTTTTCCTATCCTTTGGTGCAATTTTGATTTGATTATAACCAGAAAATCTGTCCATGAGTGAGTACATCTCATATCTTGTTGTCATGTCTATTGTCATATCAATGTTAGGCAATGAAAATCATCCTTAGGACATGCTAAATTGAGATCTCGGAAGTCTGTACAAACTATGATGGATTTGTTGTGCTTGGAGATTGGAACAATGTTGGATATCCATTCAATGTAATCAATAGCACAAATGAAACCAGCTTTCAGAAGCTTCTCCAATTCATCTTTCACGAGCAATCCAACATGATGATGCATTTTTTGAAGTTTTTGTTTAACTAGTTTAATGCCTAGTGCAATAGACAAGTGATGCATAATAAGATCAAGATCTAATCCTGGCATGTCTGAGTATGTCCACACAAATTTTATCTTCTTCTCTTGGAAGAAAGCAATGAATTCCTCTTTTTCTTTTGGAGATAGTGACTGTGCCAGATGAATCATGTGAGGATGTTTTTATGTGCCTAAGTTGATCGATTGTGTTGGCTCTATCAACACTAATGATCTTTCCTGAAAATGACTAGGAAGTGCATCAAATATCTCATCTACATTCGGCTCAGAGAGGTTTTCACCCTTGGATACGTCTTTTATTTTTACTTTTTTAGTTTCTGACACTACCACAATGTGGTTTTCACCATTTGATCTTATATTTTTCTTCTTTCTGATTGTATGACTAAGATATTTGATGTTAGCTTCAGTCATGTTGACACTTTTTTTGCTGGTGGAAGACATTACTGGTTTGACAACATTTAAGTAGCAGGCAAGAGCATAGTCATTCTAGAATGTGGGGACTTCACTAGATGTATTGGAATTCTAGTCTATAAGCTCAGGATATGTGAGTGAAAGAGTAGTGGCAGGTTTGATTGCATTCATAGTATAATCATTAAATGCTTGGACCAATAATTCAAGACCTAGAGTGGTGTCATCCACAAGTGTGTTCGAATGCCTTTGAGTACTAACATCACCAACTGAAGACTCAAGGCCACTAGTTGGATCAGACTTGTATGACCTAACCCTAGACGTCTCACCTACTTCAAGTTGGTTTTCATAGACATGAATTTGATCAATGGCTTTATCTATAGTTGCTTCTAAAAGGAAGTCAAATTCATATTCCTTAGAATCAGTGCTACATGGTGACGGGCTGTAGAACTCCCCGACAGTGATAGGGACATACTCTCCTTCATCATCCAAATTTTTGCACAGGTACTCAATGCGTAATGCCTAACTAGACTCTCCCTATTCTGAATGGGCATCGTGTCGATCAATATTGTCCTCAGAAGAATCAGTAGTACCATCCATAGTGTTGACACGTGACACAAAGTCATCAGGTTCAACAAAGAATTTTGCAAGATCATGAGGAATAGGATAAGGATAAGGATCCTCATCATCAATATTATCTTCTTGAACATTAGACTTAGCTTGGGACTCATTTCTAGATAAACTCTCAGGTTTTGGTATGAATTTGTTAATCCCTAAATGGAAGGGAACCTTCTTAAAGCCTAGACCAGATGTATCTCCATTTCTTTGAGCTATTGCTTTAACAAGATCGACAAGACCATTGTTATTGCATCCAATAGGATAGTTCCCTTAAAGCCAAAGAATTTCATAAGTTTAAGACTAGGGCCATATTTCTCAGGATTGATCTTACAAGCCTATTTTGTGAGGTCAACCGAAGTCTCCTCTTTGTAAAACCAGGTAGCAATGGCTCTATTTTCACTTTCATCCTCTAAGGGGATTGTATCCTTGACAAAAGTACCATTATACTTGGTTTGAGGTGTCAACACAAATGGCTTCTTTGCTTCAGGTGGTCTCCCATATTGATGGGGAGACTCAGGAAGAGATGTCAATGATAGCACTAGTTCTATGTGGTATTCACCCATGCTAGTTTCTTTCAGCTTGAACAACTACTCAATTTGCTTCAGCTTGTTATCATGATAATTAGTAGATTCCTTGTTAGTAGGTGCAAAATTCTCAGCAGCTTTTAGCATATTGCAGGTATAGCTAGTACTTGCAGGGATAGTGACTTCAGAGCCATGAAATGGGAATTTTATGCATTGATGGTATGTGGATGGCACAGCGCGCATCTTGTGTATCTGTGGCCTTCCTAGCAGAATATTGTAAGCCAAGGGGATGTCAAGGACTTGACAAGTGACATCCCTTTCTACAAGACCTAAAGAATTTTTCTTGACTTCATCATATGCTTTAATAGTGATCTTGCGATGAGGATCAATAGACTCCTCAAAATAGTCTAATTGTCTAAGCAAAGTAGCAGAGACAATGTTCAACCAAGCTCCATTATCGATAAGTACCCACCAGACACATGTTTGATGTATCATGACCTCAATGTGTAGAGGTTAATTGTATGGGTGACTCAATGAATTATCATCCTTCTCAGAGAAGAACATATAGTAAGGCAAGGTCAAATGACCTAGCATAGATTGAAATTGCTCAAGATCAAGATCTTAAGGAACATTTGCCTTAGTGAGGGATTTGTCAAGAATTCGCCTATGGGCAGGTGAGATTTTAAGCAGCTCAAAGATTGTGATTTGAGCATTAGTTCATTTTAATTGATCGAGGACACTGTAGCTGGTGGTTGCTGAATTTGTTGCAAGTTTTGCACCTCTGCTAGATGGACCAACAAGGGTTTTATCTTTCTGCTACTCAAGATCATAAGTAGAAGGTGCAGGACCTTTGAGTACCAACTTGGCATGAGAACGTATAATAGTGTTAGCACAGTATTGCAAAGATTTATTGTCAGTTGTGTGGGAAGTAGGGCCCCTCAAGACAAATGGTGTCTTGGGTTTATTGTTATCTTGCTTTCCCTTGATGGTAATAATGTCACAGTACTCAAAATCCACAAGTTCAACCATGTTGATCACATTGTTGTCATTAGAGTATGTATAGTTGACCTTATTGTTAGGTATTGGTTTTGAGCTTTCTCTTTTTTCATAAGACGAAAAGGCTCCTTGAAAGCCTTGTGATCTAAGTTATTGTTATGTCCTTCTACCATAATGTCACCATCATCAATCATGTCCTAGACTTTCTGACGCAAGTTTATGCAGTTGCTAGTTTTGTGTCCCTTATTTTGGTGGTGCTCACAAAATGCAGTTTTGTTCCACCATGGTGGGAGTGGTTGTGGGTCATAAGGGCGAGAGTTCTCTAATGGTGAAATGAGCTTGTTTTGTAGCAAGGTCTTGTAAACCATGTCCAAAGGTTCACCAAGAGGTGTATACTCACATTTAGGGAGTGTAGCCCATGAGTTTCTCGGTTCATTTCTGGATGTCTTATTGTCTACAGGAGGTTTCTCAACATTCTTGGTTGCGTTGAGACTATCTGTGAGATTAAAGGCTACCTTAGCAGGTTTAGGAGTAATGTTGTCAACAACCCTATCATGTACAATTTCTCGATTTTTGTTGACGTGCTTGGGTTTTTCCTTGTTAGAGGTAGATCCTTGTTTTGTGTCCTTCTAAAGGGTAAGTTCACCCTTCTTGACCATGAATTCCTCTATGCAAATAACTTGTGTGACCATGTTCTCAAAGGTGCATGGACCTTGAAGTTGGACTCTATACCCAAAATCGGGCAGAAGATTATTAGTGAAGATTTCAAGTTTTTCCATTTTAGGGATCTTGTGTGAATATTTAGTATAAAGTTGTCTCCATCTCTAAAGGAATGTGAGGAAAGGTTCCCCAACCTTCTACTTAAGATTACACAAATCTTGGATGTTAATAGGGTGTTGAATGTTGTGAGAATATTGTTGGACAAATAGGTTGGCAATTTCATCAAATGTTTTGATACTAGGAGGCAAGTGTGAAAACCACTCCATAGCCTGACCACCTAGACTTCTTGGGAATAGATGCATGAGATATGTCTAATTATGCATAAATTCCATAGAGAAGGCACCAAATTCCCACAAATGATCTTAGGGATTGATAGTTCCAAAGTATTTATCATACTTGGGTAACTCAACTCCTCGTGGAAAAGGAGGCATGTCTATATTCTTGTCAAATGGGAATGGACAAAGAGCATCTAAGGCGTATGTTTTTGTAGGTTTGTCTTTATCATGCATCATCTGAGCTAGTTGGTCTTGCATGATTTTCAATTGTTTTTGGAGTTTGGAAGTTTTAGTTTCCTCTTCAGGCATGATGATAGTTTCCACATTGAAATGATGGGGTAGCTTAGCTCCCTCTTGGGCAAGTTTGAGAAAGTATTTTTCTTTCTCTTCGTTGAGTAGGATTTCCATGACCTTTTGAAAGTTTTTGTCTTTATGACACTTTGTTATGTGTTTAGGAAGTATTTCCACCTCTTCCTTCTCCTCATCAGTGGAATGGTCTTTTTCTTTGTCATTCCTAGGTTGGTCTTGGTTACTGTTGTGTTTACATGTTCGAGTTCATGATCAACCATTGTAGGTCCTCTAAATAAGAATTTAGTTGTGTTGTTTGGAGATGTGGGACCTTTGCTAGTTTCTGGATCCTCTTGATACAAGGGATTCCTAGTTTGTTGTAAGTTTATAGAGAATGTTCTCTAGATGCGAGGTGATCTGACAAGTGAAGGAGATTGTGAAGACTCTCCACTGGAAGAACTGGACATAGACTGTGTAAAAATTGGAATGCAACCTCTGCCATGATTATGACCCCTAGCTCTACCCAGTCTAAGTCTAAGGGGATAAAACATGTTTCTACTTCTTGTTGCCATAGTCATAGACAAGGACAAGAAGCAAAAACCTATACAAGGACCGCACTAGAATGTACTCTCAAAATGGCAAGATAAGAGTGCAGTATACTAAGGTACGAGTAGTCTGAGTAAGGGCTAGAACAACCAAATATTATGACTATCATGACATAGAGCACAACTAGCACTAAAGGACAAGAACAAGGTAACTGAGAGATAGGACTAGTTGAAATGTGGATCACAAGTCATCATCTAAGTAGGATGTTGTTGTTTTAGACTATTTGTAGATAGAAAAGAGGTAAACTGTTGTAAGGAATAGACTAGACTGAGAGCACAGGTAGTTCGAACACATAATTTTGATAGTTTGGGTGCAAGATGTCATGTGAAGATTCTCAAAGATACGCGTGAGAAAGTGTAAAAGGCCTGCGAATATTTAAAACAACAATTTTGGACCAAAGTTCTCATGCAAAGACTTGTCTAGGGTCGTGCAAGGAAGTGCTAGAATGAAAAGTAAAGAGGATTCTGATGTAAAAAGGACAAGTTGGGCAAGATCTCGTGCAAAGTGTTGTGGGATCACGCGAAGACTTGTGCAAAGCCACATGAAGAAGTGCAGAATAAAAAGGTTCTCATGTGGAATTTTGAAAAATTGGGCACAAAAACAAAGACTAGGCCAACAACAGAAAGTGGATTTTGAAGAGACTTTGAAGGTTTCAAACTTTTTTGGATAGATTTTTTGTTGATTTGGCTAATTTCAAATAGATAGCAAGTTTGGTTTTCAAGTTGTTGCACAACATTTGTTCTTAAACAAGACCAGTGAGTTTTTAGAAAGACACGGGAATCAAGCAGTAGTCAAATACAATCCAACCGAGGACAAAACAACTCAGAGGGATGGGGGAGTCTTGACTTCTAGTTTGTTTAGACAGGTTTGGACATGTTTAAGACTTGATAACAAACACGCTTTAACCCTAGAACCAAAAATGGTAGAGAAGGCAAAACCTTTGTCCCACAACTTATGCGCATGTGTGCACCTCACATAGCCATGTCACCCCCTAGGGGGCACCCATGTTTTTAGTGTATTCAAAGGGCTCAATAACATATGCACTAAATGAACACCCTTGTGGCAGGGCTCAAGCACATATACCACCTTCCAACGCCCAGTAACATGCCTATGGTGAGTTCTACAAGAGAGATTCTTCCCCCTCCTTGCACAAAGATTATGCCCCCTTTTGGAGGTGAACCGAGTAGCAACTAACTAAAGGTTTTTACTTGGCTTCTATTCGTATTAATCCCCAATGGCTCCACAAGTAGAGTTGAGACCAGTAGCCGACACCAACATCTGAAAGTGCACACACTTGACTAGCAAGACTAGGGTCGGCACCAGCCAGTGCAATAGACATAACCTCTTCTTGATAAGTGATATCAGGAATGAAGAAGAGGAAATTAATACAGCTTTGGAGACTTTCTCTCTACAAAGCTTCTTTATTATAGTGAGTTGGAATCTCTAGTGAAAGGAGTGTGCTCACTTGGGTCATTCTCAAAGGTTGGATTGCTCTGGCAGGCCCTCTAAGGGTTTACTCGGACTGGTGATTTGGATCTAAGGGTCCGAGTTTTTGATTTCCCTTAAGGGGAAAGAGCATACTCCTCTACCTTATTACCTCACCCGAACACACAAAATATGTTAATCACCAACTTAGCTTAATCAATCTAGACTTATCCTTTCTCAAGATTTTGATTCCCTAAGAGGAAATCATCATCCCTTCATAGAAGAGGATTCGCACTAGAGAACCACTAAGTTGATTGCCTCCCTCGAATGTTGTCTTTTAGAGGCTTATAGGTTTCTGATTTACCTTGGTCATGACCTCCAAGTGGTAAAGAGCATACTTCACTATTCCCCTGTCTTGCACCCTATGAAGTTCACAAGCCCTAATTAGACTATATTTGGAAAGCAGGAAAAAGACACAATGTTTTATGTGGGTTTTAAATTTGATCTTCAACAATCGTATCTTTGGCAACGTCCTGCAAACACATAGTCAGTTCATGTTTGGAGAGTTTGTATAAAAGGAATCTTCATCAATTGTCCTGTAGACCACTATTATGCTATAGAAAAATCAGAAAGCTGAAATAAAGATGTTTCAAAGAAAACACGTTAGTGAAACAAAATGATAAACAAAATTTTGAAAAATCTACATTTTATCTATGTTGTTACAAGATTTCGCGTGAACTTTTACGCAGATCTGTACAAGCTTTTACACTAGCCCACACTAGAAAATGAGGTACCACACAAGAAACCATGCAATGGGGCACTTTTCTGTGCGAGAAAGTGCAAAGAAACAGGCAAGACCCTCAAATATTCATGCGAAAATGAGATTTTCTGTGCAAAAATCTGGAAATCTGTATGTGTGGGTACAATAGAATGATTAAAATATCAGAAAATAAAGTGAATGAGGCTAGAATTTTTTTTTTTTGGCCCCGTGGTGGGTGCCATAAATGTATATGCGAAATTGGAGGGCCTCAGATACTCACATATACTTCAACATGGTCCTTACCCACAAGATCGTCCTGGAATGAACATTGGATTAAGCCAATTCCAATTCGAGAGGTAGATCACTTGGAATTCCCATTCCTAAACTGGAGAGATGAACTTGGAAGGTTATTTAATTTAATAAAAATTAGATATGACCTCATAAATGCATATTCCCATTAATTGAATAATTACAATTAAAATGAGAACATTATTAAATTTAATAAATTTAATTCCTTAGTACATTAGCCTTAGGAGATAATTTAATTTAATTTAATTAAAGTATAGACACTTCAAATTAAATCAAATCTTAATCAATAGGTTTGATGTAGCTAATCCAAGTCAATACTTTAGGAATTAAATAAATAGCATGATTAATGCAGATCAGGGTTTTCTGCATTGACAATTAAGTCAAGTAGCGAAAATCAGAATGAGAATTGCCTAATGAAATAGGACTTTAGGGTTGATCAAAATAGACCATAATTGGTTGAGATGACAATGAGCCAATTTTGGGGTATTACAATTGTAGCTAGTGATGGCTGATTTACTGTAGTTAGTGATGGTCGAGTTATTGTAGCTAGTGTTGGTTAAGTTATTATAGCTAGTGATTGTCAATCTACTATAGCTATCTTGTATTGGCTGAGTTATCCAAAGTTGGTCGAGTGTTCCTTCATGTGCTGAGTAAACCTAATATTTTTTGATGCTTGTGTTCTTCTTTGACCTAGTTTGTTGTGATTGATTCTTAGTTCGAGCCAAGTTATGTATTTAATTTAGATCGTGAATTTGATGATGGGATCATGTCTTGGGGTGAGTGGAAATCATTTTAAGGCCAGTCTCTCTATTATGTAATGATGTAGAATCTTTTGTAAGTCATTTTGGCAAGTATAGGTAGAGGTATTTGGTTTAGTTTAGAGGAAGGACTTTAAGAGTCAAAGGAGATGTTTCGAGAATTGTGAATTTGAAGTTAGATTATAGAATTTGAAGTTGTATTTTGTATCTAGTTGTAACCAAGAAGGCCTTACAACTAGGCATGTATATTGATAATTTGATAATTCAATAGAAGTGTTTTGTTCTCACTCTCCATGGTGTTATTCTTTGTGTGTTTTCTTCTGTTGTGCTTACTTAAGAAGGTGTTTGGACAGTTAGGTGTGCCTTTGGCCTAGCTGTTCATATCCTCCTTGCATCAGGTGGTATAAAAGCTTGAGGTTCATCCTTGTGGAGATTGGATCATGTAGAACCCTAAGATGAATTTGGTTGCAGGGTTATAGATCTACAAATTTGACCTATAACTTGCAAAGGGTTACGATCTTGCAGGAACATGTTTGCAAAGATGGTTTGAGGCAGAGGAAAAATGGACACTACTATTATGGATATGTTGAGAAAAATTGAAGCCATATTAGATGTTGTGGAGACAGTCCAGAGGAGAGGAGCACATCTTGATGATGAATCAATAGCACCAAACCCTAATCCAAAACCTAAGGAAGATCAAAATGAGGAAAGATTATTGAGAGTATTGTCTAGGGAACATTCAAAGCCTATTGTAGAATTTGTTCCTTATGATGGAAAATTGGGCACCAATGTTGTGTTGGATTGGATCTCTGCTATGGATAAGTTATTTGAAGTTGAAAACACTCCTAATAATAGGAAGGTGAAAATTGCAATCACTGCATTGAAAGGTCATGCCTCACTATGGTGGGAGCATTTGCAAATAGATAGATAAAGGATAGGAAATGATAAGATCGAAACCTAGATGAAAATGGTGAAGAAGGTGAAGAAGAAGTTCTTTCCTGTTGATTACCAAGTTATCTTGTTGAGAAATAAGTTTTATGAAATTAGAAAGTGTAGAAGAAGCATATCAATATACCTTGAAAGCTGAGGAGATCTTGACAAAGAAGCATGAACATAGACAAAGAGGTAGAAGTGGAAGGTTTCAAAGAGGCAGAGGTAGATTCTACGGAGAAAGTGATAGATCTGACAATCCTATGCAAGATAAGGCCAAATATGAATGGAAAAATGATGATAAAGGCAAGACTAAGTGGACAGGTGGAAATTATTACTGAGGAGGTACTAGTTTTTACCGAGGAAGTACTAGTTCTTACAGAGGAAGAGGTAATTCTTATCTAGAGGTGGTTTTCATGGTAATTGTTCAGATGTGGCAAAGAAGGGCATAACTCATTTGAGTGTAGATCCTTTGGTGAGAATGAACAAGGTAATAGAAATGCTATGATTCAAGGATATCTTGAGGGTTCACCAAGTGGACCTGAGGTTGGAGAAAATATGATGGTGAGAAGAACTTTGTGTAATAAGGGAATTGACAAGGAACTTATCCTAAGGAGACGTCTTTTCAAGACCAAATGTAAGATGGTTGGAAAATGTTGCAAAGTGATTATTGACAAAGGAAGTTCAAAAAATTTGGCATTAGAGGAGTTGGTTACAAAGTCGAAGTTGCAAATACTAAAGAATCCTAAAGCCTATCATATTTCATGGATTGGGGATGAGCATAAGATATTGGTAAGTGAACAATGTGTTGTGAAGTTCGAGATTGGAAATTATTTTGATGAAGTTTTGTGTGATGTTATGCCTATAGATTTTTGTCATATTCTATTGGGTAGACCTTGGCAATATGATAAATATGCTATACATGATGGAAGATTGAATCAATATACCCTTTGGGTGAATGGAAGAAAGCAAGTATTGTTGCCTTTGATTGAAAGTTTAGATGAATTTAATTGTACTAGTCTTTGAGTTTGTGTGGTCAATAGGAAGCAATTTGAGATGCAAATGAAGAAGAATCAAATTTGTTTTTCCATAATTCCTAGAAGACCAAGTTGTGTTAGTCATAACCAAGTGACAAAACCTAGTAATAACTGAGTAACAGAGGTTAGTAGTAACTGAGTGACAACAGAAGCTAGCAATATTGACCGAGTTCTAGTAGAAATTGAAAGATTGTTGAAGGAGTATAAAGAAATTGTTTCGAAAGATACACATTATGGTTTATCACCAGTAAGAAGTATAAGTCATTGTATGGATTTGATTCCTAGAGCTAGTTTTGCAAATAAAGCACCATATAGATTAACATCTACGGAGAATGAGGAACTTAACAGACAAATGTATGAGTTGTTGTAGAAAGGTTTGATTAGAGAAAGTTTGAGCCCATGTGTTGTACCTATTATATTAGCACCTATGAAGAATGGAGAATGGAGGATGTGTACTAATTCTAGAGCTATATAGGTTTCCTATGCCAAGGATGGATGACATAATGGATTGTTTGAGTGGATAAAAGTATTTTACCAAGATTGATTTGAAGAGTGGTCATCATCAGATCGGAATTAGAGAAGGTGGTGAATGGAAGACTATTTTCAAGATAAAATATGGTTTGCATGAATGGTTGGTAATGCCTTTTTGTTTGACTAATGCACCTAGTACTTTCACGAGATCAATGAATGAAGTTCTTAAGAGATTCTTGGGAAAGTTTGTGATTTTTATTTGGGTGATATCCTAATATTCAATATGACTAAGGTAGAACATCTTGAGCATGTTAGACAAGTATTGCAGAGATTGAAAGAGGAGAAGTTTATGATTAACTTGAAAAAGTGTTCCTTTATGCAAGAAGAGACTGTGTATTTGGGATTTGTGACTTCAGCTGGTGGTTTGAGGATGGATCTTGAGAAGGTTAAAGAAATTTTGGAATGGACTACACCTGAGATTGTGGGTGAGGTAAGATCATTTCATGGTTTGACTAGTTTCTATTGGAAGTTTATAAAGAATTTCAGTTCTTTTTGTAATGTTATGACTGGGACAATGAGAGGAGATAAAAAGGATTTTAAGTGGACACATGGAGCTTATAAGAGTTTTGAGACTTTGAAACAAAAGATTGTTGAGTTACCTGTATTGGCTTATCTTGATTTCAATGAGGTATTTGAAGTTGAATGTAATGCAAGTGGTAGTGCAATAGGAGTTGTGTTGAGTCAAGAAGGTAAACATGTTGCTTTCTTTAGTGAAAAGTTGAATGATGTTAAAATGAAGTATTTTGTGTATGATCAAGAGTTCTATGCTATTGTTCAAGCCTTGAAGAACTAAAGATATTATTTGATTCCTAAAGAGTTTGTGTTGTATATTGATCTTAAAACTTTATAATATTTGGGAAGTCAACATAAATTGAATTAGAGAGTACTTGCAGAGTTTCACGTTTGTGATCAAACCTAAAAGTGGAGTTACTAACCAAGTTGTTGACGCATTGAGCAGAACACGTTCTTTGTTGATCAAGATGAAGATTGAAATTCTTGGTTTTGATGAAATGAAAGAGTTGTATGATATTGACCCTAATTTTTCTGAAGTTTGGAGAGAGTTTAGAGCACCAAATCTATCAAATCACATGAGTAATTATGATGAGTATTTCATTCAAGAAGGTATTTTGTTCAAGGGAATTTAGTTATGTATACCAAGAAGTGCTATGAGAGTTAATTTTATTAAGGAGAAGTATTTGGTGGATTGGTTGGACATTTTGGAATTCATAAGACTTTGAGTTTGCTAAAGGACAAGTATTATTGGCCAAAAATGTACAAGGATGTTTAGAAGTTTGTAAGGAGTTGTGGAGTTTGTCAAGTTGCAAAAGGAGTAAGTCAGAATATTGGAATGTATACACCTATTTATGTTCCTGAGAAACCTTGGAGTGACATGAGTATTGATTCCATATTTGTTGTTGTGGATAGATTTTCTAAAATGGCTCATTTAATACCATGTAAGAAGACATCAGATGTTGTGCATGTTGCTGAGATTTTCTTCAAAGAGATTGTTAGATTACATGGAATACCTATTGGTATCTCTAACCATTGTTGTCTATTAGTGTCAACCAATTAGTCGTTTACAAGGTAGAGTTAGATGGTCATCACTATGATCAAGCTACTTTACATAGGTCGGGTCATGTACATAATATAGCATCTACCAATCTATTCTATAGAAGTCGAGTTAAGTATGGTCACAGAGCAATTTTCTATATGTATCGAGCTCATCAGTGACCAAGAAAGTCATTAGTGACCTAGTAAAATTCCAAGTATATAAGTACTGAGTGATGTAGTATGTGTTGAGCATAGTATATGTCGAGCATCAGAAAGTTTACAAAGGTCGAGCAACAACAATGTTGAGCATCTGAAATAATAAAGGTTGAGTAATGCAGAGTTTACATAAAAGTCAAAAATGGAACATAGTTTTAGGCAAAATGACTATGAGGCTGACTTGGAAGGTTTATTTAAGTCTTGAAGAGGTTGTTACAAAACATCTACATGGCATGGATTACATATCCCCATGTGTATGTTCAACAATCAGAATGAAGAGGCAAAACATGGAACCATCTAGTAGACTCTTTATAGAATCTTTAAATAGCGATGATCTTAACCTAGATCGAAGGAATGAAAGTAAGCGTGAGAGAATTGAGAATATCATAAGTCATTCAAGGGTTATATTATCATCTAACAAAGAAAGTGACCTATTCATAAGTAGTGAATGTAAAAGGGAAAGACGAGAGTTATCATATCAAATGAAAGAATCAGTTAGTAAGGAGAAGACTCAAAATTAGCTTGCAAAGCAAATCGAGAGTCAGGTACTAAATTAGTTTTAATAGACTTGAATCAAGGTAAATCTCTTAACAGAGTGGTCTTAATAGATCTTTGTAAATCTCCAAATAGAGTCCCTACTTAGTCATAAGTGTCAAATCCTTTAACAAGGTGAAACCTAATAGTTTTGTAAGTCTTTAACATGACAGACTCCTCACAGGGTAGATCATATTTTATGGTCAGACATTGTAACCTTAACTAGTTAACTTTATTACTGCAATAGTGACGATTTGTCGATGTCATGCCCACCCTAGTTTTATCTTCACCTTGGAGGGCTTCTAGATAACAAATATTGTGTTATGTTTTATTACTTCCATGCATGTGATTGAATTGGTTTACATGTTGCAAGCAAATTTAAATTTATAGTTTTGCATGCACAAGTTATTGATATATGTGGTTGAATCTATGAAAAGTAAAAAGTATTTGAGATTTTGATTCAACCCCCCCTCTTAGTATCTAGTTTACACCTCCATAAATCAACATTACCAAGAAGTATTATTTCTGACAGAGATAGTAAGTTTATTGGTTATTTTTGGAGGACTTTATGGAAGAAGATGGGTATTGAGTTGAAATTTAGTTCTACAAACAAATGGACAGACAGAGGTTGTAAATAGAAGCTTGGGTGATTTGTTGAGATGTTTAGTTGAAGATAAGCTAAATAATTGGGAGTTGGTATTAGCATAAGTTGAGATTTCATGTAATAATTTTTTGAATAGTAGTACAGGGAAAACACCTTTTGAGATTGTTACTAGAATGCAACCTAGAGGAATATCAGATTTGAGGGATATTGTCAGTGATGAGAAGAGAAGTGTTGAAGGGGAAGAATTTGCTGGTTTTACGAAGTCTTTGCATGAGAAAGTGAAGTTGAAGTTGGCAAAAAGTAATTAGAAGTATAAGGAGAATGGTGATAAGTCTAGAAGGCATCATGTTTTTGAAGTTGGTGATGAGGTGATGGTTCATTTGAAGAAATGTATATTTCCCTATTGAAACATATAGTAAGTTGAAAATGAAAAAGTTTGGACCTTGTACAATCTTGAGGAAGTTTGATACTGGTAATGCTTATGAAGTTTAGTTACCTAATGACATGGAGATATCTCCTATATTCAATATTATTGATTTGTATAAGTATCATGAGTTAGATGATGAAGTTGTTGTACCTAATGATTATCCTATGAAGTAGATTGAACAAATATTGGATTAGAGAGTTAGTAAAAGCACAAGAGGAAAATATTATTATAAATATTTAGGGAAGTGTAAGAATGGGCTAGTTGAAGATGCTACATGGATTTCTCAATCTGAGTTGGATTCAGCTCAGGTTGTGACATCATAATGATTCAAGAGAATCATTTCTTTTAATCTTAGTTGTCTGATGTAGGAGCATCCTAGGTTACCTTTCTATCCTACTCATCTTTGTTCATTCTGCATGTTAGAGTTGAGTGTCAGTGGTTTCCAAGTTGTTATTGTTGTTGAGTTGCTCAATGTTGGCTAAGTTGTTGTAGCCAGTGATGGTCGAGTTACTATAGCTATCTTGTATTGGTCAAGTTATCCAATTTTGGTCAAATTTTCCTTCATGTACCAGGTAAACCTGATATTTGGTGATGCTTAGGTTCTTCTTTGATCCATTTTGTTGTGATTGGTTCTTAGTTTGAGCTGATTTATGTATTTAATTTGGATCATGAATTTAATGATGAGATTGTGTCTTGGGATGATTGCAAACTATTTTAAGGTCATCCTTTCTATTATGTAATGATCTAGAATCTTCTGTAAGTTGTTTTGGCAAGTATAAGTAGAGGTATTTGGTTTAGTTTAGAGGTAGGACTTAGAGAGTTAGACCAAATGTTTATGGAATTGTGAATTTGAAGCTGGACTGCAAAATTTCAAGTTGCATTTTGCATATGGTCATAACCCAAAAGGCCTTACAACTACGCATGTATCCTAATAATTTGATGAATTGATAAAAGTGTTTTATTCTCTCTCTCATTGGTGTTGTTCTTTGTGTGTTCTCTTCCATTGCGCTTACTCAACAAGTTGTTTGGACAATTAAGTGTGCCATTGGCCCTAGCTATTTATACCCTCCTTACATCAGAGTCTTTACAACGCAAGAAATAAGATGTACTCTTGGTAATTACCTAACCTTGGATAACTTGGTTGGTAGACTCACTGCTTTTGAATTGTCAAATTTTGATAATTTTACTACCCCTTCTATTGAATATGCTTTTAACTCAAAATTGGTTTTACATAAGTCTAAGAAGAAGAAAGGAAAATGAAAGTGAATCTTATAATGATGATCTTGAGTATCTTGAAGCATTAATGGCTAAGAGACTACCAAGAAGCAAAAGAAAATTCAAAGGTAAACTTCCTATAATATTTTTTTCATGGAATAAAGTTGGTTATATTGCTACAAGATGTCTTGACAAGGATGACAAGGATGAGAGGAAAGGCAACAATTTCAAAGGAAGAAGAGGTGGAGAATACAACAAAGGATACAAAGACTATAGATGGAAAAGATAACAAAGATACAAAGACTATAAATTCAAAGGTAAGAAGTCTTGTTATATTTTTGAAGAAGAGATTGGTGATGATTCTGATAGTAACAATGAAGAAGTTATTTATGTTTCTATGAAAGTTGATTTGATGAAGATGAGAAAACTACACTTATTTCATATGAGAGTAAAGGTGATAGATGGATAACTAATAGTGGTTGTTCACATCACATGACTGGTAATAAAAGTAAGTTTGATACCTTAGAACATTACAAACGGGGTAGTTTTAAGTTTGGTAATGATGCACCATGTCTTGTGAAGGGTAAAGGATCAATAAAATTGATTGATAAGATTAGATGTAATAATGCTTATTGGGCTGAAGGACTTAACTACAATTTTTTAGGTGTGGCATAGTTGAATAGTTCATGCTACAAAGTTGAATTTCAACACAAGAAGGATAAGATCTACAATGGTTCTAGAGAACTAATTGAAAGTAGTGATCTGACTATAGGTAACTTGTTATACCTAGACCTATTTGGTGATACGGGTTTTTCTTCACAATGTGATGATGTATGGTTATGGCATAAGAGGCTATGTCATGTCAAATTTGATAATTTGGTAAGGATTAGTAAGAAGAAAAGAGTGAGAGTTTTACCAAAATTGAAGAAACATGATAATGTGATGGGTAAAGAATGTCAAGTGGGAAAAATGACAAAGTCTAGTTTCAAGACCAAGACCTATACTTCTGATGTTATCTTAGAATTGGTTCATACTGAACTTTGTGAATATGTTGGTGTACAAAGCTATTGTGGTGACAAATATTTTATTATATTTGTTGATGACTACTTTAGGATGATGACTGTGATGTTTCTTAAAGAGAAATATAAAACATTTCAAATGTTTAAGTGGCATTTGGAAAGAGTTGAAAAGGAAAAAAGTAAAAGCTTAATGTATATGAGATCAAAGGTGAATTTATATCTAGTGAATCCAACACATTCTACAATGATAGAGGAAACAAGAGACAAATGTCTACACCTAGGACCCCTCCATATAATGGTATAACTAAAAGGAGGAATGGGTCAATCATGGACTGTGATAGGACATTGATGATGGAGATGAACCAAACAACTAGAGAGAACTGTAAGTACAATTGTTTGCACCTTGAAAAAAGTATAAGTCAAGAGAGGTACAACTAATAGACCCTTTGAGTTATGGTATGGTTATTTTTTTAATGTGAAATATTTCAAATTCTTTGGAAGCAAATGTTACATATTGAAGGATAACATAAATAGAAATCTTGATGCATAAAGTGATTAAGGCAAATTCCTAGGATATTTCACTAAGAGTAAAACATAAAATTATTTGAATTCTAACACTTAAAAAGTTGCAGAAAGTGCAAATGTGAAAGCTGATGAATGTGTAGAAAAAATGAACTTGAATGCAAAAATAAACCTAAAGATTACAACATCTTTATATACATTTATGAAGGTGAGCCCAATGTATTACCCAAACTTGAGTGTTACCTATGCTATTGAAATATGTGAGAAGACTTCATGCACCAAATTAAATCATTGGAGATAGAGATTGAAGTTTAATGACAAGAAAGAGACTGAGAAGTGATATATGCCCATTATGTGATCTTGAGCCTAAGTCAGTGAAGGATGCACTTGAGAATGAAGATTTGATTGCACCCATGAAAGAAGAGATAAATCAAATAAAGAAGAACAAAACTTGGACATTGGTACCTAGACCAAAGGATAAGAATGTCATTGGTACAAAGTGGTTCTTTAGAAACAAGCTAAATGAGAAAGGAGAAGTCACAATAAATAAGTCGAGACTAGTTTTTAAGGGATGTGCACAAGAAGAAGGAATTGACTATGGGGAGACATTTTCCCCGGTTGCTAGATTATGAGTGAGAACTCTACCTGCATATGTTTCTTACAAAGGATTAAAAGTATATTAGATGGATGTAAAGTATGTATTTTTTAATGAAATATTGGAGGAAGAATTTTATATTGGTCCACCTGAAGGATTTTTTGATCCAAGTCACAAAAATATGGTATGTAAGTTGCATAAAGCATTGTATAGATTGAAACGAGCCCCTAGAGCATGGTATGAGAGATTGCATACATATCTAGTAAAGATTGTTTTTTTAGGGACTAATGATAATGGTACTATTTACTTGAAGACTGATTCTGGAAACGGTATACTATTGGCTAAGATATTTGTTGATGTTATCATATTTGGAGGACAAGATTCATTGTGTCAACCATTTACAAATGAAATGGGGAAATAATTTGAAATGTCTATGTTTGGAGAGATCAAAATTTTTGTTGGTTTGTAAGAATATCAAATAAAGAAAGGTATCTACATTACACAATTAAAGTATATCAAGGAGATACAAATACTTTTTGGATGTAAAGCTCAAGATCACTTGGAACATCTATGGATACTAGACATAAACTCTCTAAGAATGATGACTCTATCGATATGAATCAAACCTTATATAGATCAATGGTTTTTTAATTGTAATATATTGTTCACAACAAACTAGATATTGCACATAGTTGCTATATTTTCTACAAATCCTAAAGAGAACCATAAGATGGTAGTGAAAAGGATCCTTAGAAATCTGAAAGAAACATAGGATTATGGATTGTATTATGAGAAGAATGACAAGTTGGAACTAAGAGTGTATACTAATGCAGATTGAGCTAGAAGTGTTGATGACATAAAGAGTACAAGCATAGGATCTTTCTTTCTAGGAAAGGGATTTGTTTCATGGAGAAGCAAGAAATAGAATTGCATCTCCCAATCCACATCAAAAGTTGAATATGTTGTTGCAATAGTTAATTATTCAAACATAGTCTAGATAAAGAAATTGTTAAAAGGAATGAAGGAAGAGATCATTGAACCTATCGTTATATCTTGTAACAACACAAGTACTATAAACATATCTAAAAATCATGCAATGCATACAAAGACAAAGCACATTGCTATCAAGTATCATTACTTGAGAGAGTTGGTTTAAGACAAAGAAGTAAGATCGTAGTATATGAATCCAAAGGAACTTTTTGATAATACATTCACAAAAGCTTTACCTAAAGATATTCATGAATATCTAAGAGGTAAACTGGGGGTGATTCCCCTAACTAAGGATACCTAAGCTAAGATGGAGATTTCAGTCAAATGTTTTGATCATAATATCTTACAAATTGATGAAAAAGGTCACACTTTAGGACCTACCTATAGATGCGAGGAAATAAGAAAGAGATGTTGAGTCAGTCATAAAAAATATGACAAAGAGAGACTCCATAAGTGATAGATATATCTACGTGTTGAAGATGTATGAGTTAGACTTAACTGTAGAGTTAATAATGTAGATTATGTTGAAGGTCTTTTTTATTGTTGTCAAAGAGGGATATTATTTAGTTACCATAAAGAGGGAGATAGTATTCAAGATTGAGTTGATACATAAAAGCACAAGCAAAGAAAGAGAGTTATGCAGTGATCATGTATGTCGATAATGAGGGAGAGTATGTTACCTATGCAGTATATCAAAGTTGCATAGATGAGAATCATAATGAAACTGAAAGATAAGATCAGGGAGATTGTTGGACACTAAGATGAGAATCAGAATGAAACCAAGGTTATTAATGAAGGGCTAACATTAGACATAGAGAGAGTTGATCAAAGTGAGAAAAGTGTTTTGGATTGCATGGTACCTAGTGGTGTTTCCATCAATGCCAAAGAGGGAAATTGGAAACTACAATTGGAATAATTGTTATGTTGTCATTTATGTTAAACCTTATTGGGGATAGAGTTTCTACTCGAGTAGAGTGTCATATCAAGTTAATTGATGAAGATGATTTGAGAATAAGAGATAACAAGAGGACCTAGTGAAAGGTTGAGTTATGTTGAACTATAATGGGCACATGATTAGTTAGACCTAACAAGATAATATGTTATTTAATCATAACACTAAGTGAAGAAGATAGTTGTGATGAAGCCTAGAAGAGATGATTGCTAAAGGATAAAATGTGTAAATTTAACTGAGTTTCAAAGAAAAATGCTAAGGAACTTATAGTTGAAGTCGAGCTATGCTAGTGTTGACCAAGTGAATAGCAGACGTCGAGTAAATATAGTGTTGATCGAGCACTAATAAAGATACAATAGCATGAAAGTTGGGCTAAGAACTAATAAAAAGGATTAAGTGAAGATACTGTAAGTTGAGAAAGAGAACTTAGTGATGATCGTGGCCAAGAAATAGAATTTTGGCCAGGTGTCAGCATTTGTTATTTTGTGAAGGAATTGAGGTTCTTGGCTAACATAGTTTAAATTCTTGGAATATATAAAGTGTGTTGAAGATAAGGATTGATGAGTTGAATAATTTAATGTAAGAAAAATATGCTTGAGAATTTCTTTGCAAGGATTTAAGGGGAAGTTTTGAGAAGCATTTCGAAGGTGGAAAAGGAAATGAGATGATAGAAGGATTCAATGAATCTAACCTAACCTAAGATTGACAGTGGTGTTTAAGTGGCAAAATATCAAAGTTTCCTATTTAAGGATACATAAGGGATAACCTAAAGAGGTTGGTAGAGGTTAATCTGGACCTAAGAAAGGTTAGAGCAGTTGTTGATTCTAGTGATTGGAAAATTTGTTCAAAAGGCTAAATAGTTAAGAGTTGATGTTGTTAGTGATTTCTTGAAGAGTTGGAAAGTGAATCAATGATGGAGATGATAATGGAGGTCATTCATTGAATCAAATATTGGACCAAACTATGATTTGTATTTTCAAAGTGAGTCGTATTTATCATATCAACTTGTTGTTACTTTCTAACCATTGTATCAGTTGAATTCCCTTAATCGAGGTGGTATTATTTTAAATAATGTTCTAAAGGCCACTCCTATTAGGGTGTTTAAATCCTTTGACAAGGTGACACCTAAAAATATGTATTTTAACCTTTAACATGGTTGGCTCCTAACAGAGTTCACTTCATAAGAGTGAAATATTGGTAGCATGTTATTGGTGGGTTTTACCAAATTTTCTTTCTACATTAAATCTTGGTATCTTACTTATGTATATGTTATTTGAGTTGTTTACTATTTAATTTTAAAAAGTCTACAAGTTAGTTACTGTTGGGACAATAAACTGCAATTTTATGTTACTAATAAGTTACTATAGAGACCAAGTTGTTTGATAATAAGATCTAAGTTGTTTAAACCGTTGAAAAGTTTAATTGGTACATCCTAACCTGAGGATAATTGATTCACCCCCCTCTTATTTATTCTAAATCATCATAACAAGCGTCCTCCGCAATAACAATCATCAACCAACCATTAACCTCTAAAATTGTTATGCATTGCTCCTTTTATTGTTTTCATTCACCTCTTTGTGATCTGACCTAATTAGGGTTTTGGATCATTCCATAATAGATCTTAAGTTCAAAATCAATTCCTCTAGAATCATCCACAATTTCCTTTATTTTCTATCTTAATCATAAAATTATCAGTGCACATTCTTCAAGAAATCTTACCAAATATTTTACTTGAACTGTATAAATTGTTTTCTTCACATGTTGTGACTGCGTCTTATTAGATTTTGTGTAAACATAAACTTTTATATAGCCTTTGTAATACTTGGTAGATGTGTTGTTCTTAAATGTTTTTACTTTGTATATTCTTTTCTCGGTGACCTTTATCTTGCTCGGTGTAGTCTTTACTCGGTATACTTTGTGCATTGCAGTAGTTGTATTACCACTAAGTAAATATTGATCTCAGGCATAATTGTAACACTCTTTCATTACTCGAGCAATATGGTGACTTGGTTACTATCCATTCTTTCACTTGGATTTTTGTCACTAATTGACAATATGATAATAAATGAGAGTAACAATATGTACAATCAAACATAAAGATAGTAATTTGATTGGAACATGTACAAGAACTAGATGTAATGTCTTTCAATTGAATCTTACTGAGATAAGTTCTTTGGTTGCTAGAATTGATGACATTTGGTTGTGGCATAAGAGATTTTTTCTTATAAACTTTGATAATATTGTAGGGATTAGTAATAATAATACAATAAGGAATTTGACTAAGATTTTAAATCCTCCAAACATTATTTGAAAGGAAACTATGATGGAAAAAAAATCATTTCTAAACAAGACATTGACTACATCAAAAAATTGGATGTTATTTATACATGTTTGTGTGGTCCTACAAAGACAAGACCATTATATAGTGAAAGATACTTTATTCTTTTCATTTATAATTATAAATATATGACGTGGGTAGAATTTCTAAGAGAAAAATCAGAAGCTTTTGAAAAATTTAAGATAGTCAAGGCTAAAGTTGAGAATTAAATGTCCAAGATCCTATAGAGGAGAAGAGTTTACATCAAACCAAATCAATAACTTTAGTGAAGATAATGTCCAATAAAAAGATAACTTTCAACTTCTAAGACATCACAACAGAATGTGATAGTAGCAAGAAGGAGTAGATCAATAAGTGAAGCCGCTAGAGCAATGATGCTAGAAGGAAATGGTGCACATAACTATTAGAGAGAAGTAGATAGAATAATAGTTTGCACCCATGAACATAGTATAAGTTAGACAAGGAACTAGTAAGAAACCTTATGAACAATGTTTGGGCATATACCTCCTATAAAATAGTTTAGAGTATTTAGAAGCCAATGTTACATCAAAACAAAAGATGACATAGGGAAATTTGATCCTAGAAGTGGTAAAGAGATATTTATTGGTGATTCTTTAAAGACAAATGTTTATATATGTTTTAAGTAGAGTTTGAGAATGATAGTTGAAAGTGCATATGTAAAAGTTGATGAGAAACTAGAATACATGAAAAATTACTTGATTATGATTTTGATAATGAAGATAGCACAAGTTAGGGACCAATAATCAAAATATAGAACATGAAATATTCTACGAGATATATAATGATTCATAGATTGAAGAATATAGAGATGAACCCAAGGAATATCTCAAATAAGAGAAAAAGACACCAGAACGAAGAACACTAGAATATGTTGCAAGGAATCACCCCGAGGAGTATATAATTGGAAGTACAAATAAAGGAGTATTAACAAGAAATTAGGTAAGAGAAGATATTTGTTTTATATCACAAGATGAACCTAATGCTACAAATGAAGCATACAAAGATGAATATTGCATAAAATCTATGGCAGAAGAGCTTAACCAATCGATAAAGATGAACAAGACTTGGAAACTAGTTTGTAGGACAAGAATATTATTGGAACAAAATGGGTATTTAGGAACAAGATGAATGAACAAGGTCAAGTGATAAGGAACAGGGAAAGATTGGTATGAAAATAATACTCTCAACATGAAGGAATTGATTTTGAAGAAACCTTTGCCCCTATTACAAGATTGGAAGTGGTAAGAATATTTTTAGCAATAACAAAAACTTCAAGGTATATATTTATATGGATGACAAGTCAACATTTTGAATGGGGAAACTAAGGAAGTAGTTTACACTGAACAATCTAATAGTCTTCCAATCATTAATGACAAAGACATGGTTTGCAGATTGGAAAAAGAATTGTATGGAATAATATAGGAACTCAGAGAAATGTATGAAAGGTTAAATAGAATTTTGCAAGATTTGGGATTCAAAAAAGGTAATGTCAACAAAAATAAGCCCTTGAGGATGAATTCATATGGATTACTAATTGGTAAAGTATTTTTTTATGTCATCATATTTGGAGGAAATGATAAGACTATTGGGAATTTTTTAGAAGAAATGAAATGTTGATGATTGGTGAGATGAAATACTTCTTGGGATTACAAAAAACTCAAAGTAAGGATGCAATTTTCATATCACAGACCAAATATCTCAAATATGTATTGACAAAATCCAGATCAGAGAACTATAAGCTAGTTGGAACACCTATGGTTATAGGATGCAAATTATCAAGTAAGGATTAATATCGCAGTGAATTGAGGACAAGATAAAAATCAATAATAAGAGCATTATAATATATAACTCATACAAGACCAAATATATCAAACTTATTTAGTATTGTTGCAAGATTTCAAGAGATCCTAAATAAATACATTTATGATCAATAGTCAAAATAATATACAAATACTTGAAAGCAACATTAGATTATGCATTATGGATTATGGTATGAAAAATCACATGATTTCACTCTATGTGCATACATCAATGTGGAATAGGTAGGAAATTTTGATGATAGGAAGACCACGAGTGGTGGTGCATTCTTTCTAGGAGGAAGATTAGTTTTTCGGGCTAAGCAAGAAACAAGATTGCATTTCGTAATCTACAATAGAAGTGAAATATGTTATAGTAACAAATACTTGCAATAAAATTATATGGATGAAGAAAATGTTGAAGTATATAGGTATTGAATTTCTAGAATGTCTTATCATTCATTGTTATAATACAAGTACAATAAGCATGTTAAAGAATCTGGTTTTACATTCAAAGATAAAACATATTTCTATAAAGTACTACTTTTTGAGAGAGAAGGTAATTGAAAGAAAAAAATCATATTGGAATATTAAGTATAAAAGATTAGATAGTGTTGGGAACTACAATTGTAAAAATTGTTATGTTGTCATTGATGTCAAACCTATTGATGAGACAATTTTCTATCAGATCTATGTGTCATTTCTATTTGATTGATGAAGAGGATTTGAAGTTATTAATAACAAGATTTTCTAGAGGAAAGGTTGAGTTATGAAAAGGAAACTACAAATGGACATTTGATTAGTTGGACTTTGAAAAAATAAATTGATTGTTTAAATCATGGTGCAAGTGGAGAAGCTAGTAATACTCAAGTCTTGAAAGTGTGAACAAAGATAAATCAAACGCATAGGCTTGAGTGAGCAACATAGTAGAAGGTTAAGAAATTTGAAGTACATGTCGAGTGATGCTAGTGTCGACTAAGCACCAGAACAAGTCAAGCAATCTTAGAGTTGACTGAGCATTAGTATTGACTGAGTGATAATGTATGTGTCGAGCAAGAATGTTAGTAGTGACCAAGTAACCTACTGATGATTGAGTTTCAGAATACAATGTTGGCCGAGGAACAACATTTAAACTGTTTATGAGAAATCATAATTTCCAATCGACTAAGTTAATTTCTTAGAATATGGAAAATGTGTTGAAGATAAGGATCGATGAGTTGGACCATTTAAATATCAAGAGAGAATTAGGTGAATGACCTAATAGATGGATTCCAAGAGGAATTTCTAGAAAAGAAGAAGAGAAACAAAATGGTGATCATATACATTGTATGTGACAAATCTAATTATAAACCCTATGATCTACGATGATGGTTAAGCAACAAAAGATAAGAATTACCTATTAAAGGAGGTACAAGGGCAAACATTAATTATGTTCTAGAGAGTTTCAAAGTTGGTGCAATTGTTGATGTTATTGATTGGTGAATCCAAGCAAAAGATTGAGATGAGTTGAGAAGAAGAGAAGAGTGGTTGCTTGAAGGATTACCAAGTGAATTGAAACTGAGATGAAAATGAAGGCCAAACAATGAATCAATTTATGAGATGAACAAAGATTTATACACATAAAGTGAGTTGTACTTAATAGATCAAAACCTCTTGTTACTTTTTGACAATTGTAAACAATATTTGAAATCCTTTAATCAAGGTTGACCTAATAGTCATGTGTAAATCCTCTATTAAGGTGACATTCTAATGGAATGTTCTAAAGTCCTCTAACAAGGCCACTCATAATAGGATGATTAAATCCTTTAACAAGGCCACATTTAACAATGTGTTTTGTAACCTTTAACAAGGTGGGCTCCTAATAGAACTCACTTTAGAAGAGTGAAAATTAGTGACATGTTGCTGGTGGCTTTTCCCAAATTATTTCCACATTAAATCCTAGTGTCAAACTTATGTGGATGTTATTCATGGTGTTTCATTGATTGATGTTTATATTCTGTAGGTATGTTATATTTAGGATAATGGACAACTAGTTGATGTTACTAAAAGTTGACTGTAGAGACCAAGCTATGTAATGATAAGATCTGAAGTTGCCAATTATCTAGATATGATTGTGATTTTTTGTGTGTGTTTGGATCAAAATCCTGATGATGATCAGGGAGTAAGAGATAGAACTAGATAGTTTATCTTTTAGGATAGTAAGTTTGATTGAAATTGTTGAGGAATAAACCCACAATCAAATCCAAAAATAATCCATATTAATTTTGAATTTGTATAATTGTGTATTCTTTGGGGTATAGGGCAAAAAAAAGACATTACAACTGTGCAATTGATAAAGAGTTGAAAATTAAAAAAACCCATATGTAAATGATTAACATATAGTTTTTTGGGGTTTTTTTATGGTATAACTTGAATCCACCTTGACCACAAGCCTCGTAAATTCCAATCTTTTATGGTTCTATTCCTTCCTTTTAATTACATGATTAGTCATTTAAATCCATAAGCTATATATGTCTTCTAATCATGAAAAAGGTGAAAACACATGATATTCGTTACTTGTGTTTTGTAAAACATGTTTACTTTTTCTTATGGATGAAAATATAATCCAATGGAGATTGGCATGCAACCTTGTGTAAAGTTGAGTATTTAAATCATTACCAGAATATTTAAGGAAGTCATTTCCATTTTGGACGGTCCACATCTAGGCATTTGGTTGCTCAATTACACAACATTGCACTGTCTGAATAAAGATTTAATGTTGCTTTTTCTTGAAACTTGTTTGTTGATTTTTATGAAAAAAAATTATATTTCGATTTGAATAAAATATTAGCTTTTACATATTTAATGTATAGAACTTAGTTTGAAGATATAATCAATTATAATTTTCTTAAGATCCTTAGAATTAAGTAAGGTTAATAGAATTAAATAATTTTAATAGTAAATTAAATTAATTGGTAAATCTATGCATTTGTTCCTCTCTTTAATTGGTCAGCACATGTGTCTTCCTATATTGGTAGAAAGATTCATATGCATTTGATCCTCACCTAAAACTATCTTATAATGGTTAGTATACATCCCTAACTGTATTTGTACTCATGAGTCACAACAAAATTAAATCTCTAACCTTGACGAACCCAAAAATCTTTAGATCTATCATCTATTCTAGAATTATTCAACTCTTATTATTTAGAGTGGAGAAGTGACAGGTAATTGTTTAATGTTTTCTATAAATGAGTTCATTTATTGTCTAGATTTTGAATGAGGAAGTACAATCCAATTTCTAGGAAGGTAATGTACAATGTGAATAAGAAATTGGCATGTATAATTTCAATTTCATTACTCATACAACTCAAGCCTTGTACCCTACATAAATTTATGGAATCTTAAGATGATTAATGATGGAATCATAATGTAGTTAGAATGCAATAATTTCAATCATCAACATGTTTTCTGAGTCACTTATATCCACCATGTTTAGTCATGGCAAAAAAATTTATCCAATGTTGGATTTGGTTTCTAGACGGTGCATTACTCCTCACAATGTTCTAAACTTTAGAGATAATTTTAAATTATACTTCAAAATCTAAACTTATTCCTACAAACCACAATAGAGATGGTTATAACATTATATATAGATAGATCAATGCAACCTGTAAAGCCTATCAATATAATTGCAAACAAATTACACTATCCTGTTTTTTTCTACTGGTTCATCTTAATATATTGTATGATCTGGTGTAAGGGTTGCTTTAGCCATGCTGAGAAGCAAATCTATTGCGAGCTTTCCTATCTTGTGACTCATTGTCACACGACTCACTTGTTTATAATAATTTAGATTTTTCAAAAAAGTCTTTCTTATTTTACTTTCGTTCTTATCTATCCCTTGATTATGGACTTGTAATTTCAGTTTCGCCCTCTCAATTTATATTATAGATGACCTTATTGAGAAGGTAGGTAGTAGATTTCTAGGCTTATAAAACTATGAATAATTTTTAAGATCAATAATTTATATTACAATGATGAATGAATGACATATGTTTTGACAATTGCTTAAGCTCATTGTCAATTGTTGCAAGGGATGTGTACTGCAAATATGTACTAAACTATGAGATAAATGACCAAAAAACAATTTTGATCTGAGAAATCTTATGTAATGAATGCATTCAAAATACATGACAGATTGTTAATGCAATAAATTTCTAAAAGTTGTGGTATTTTGGGTTCAAAAGTGCTTAAATCAGTTGCAAGTTTGATCAAAATATCTGGTTGAGGATATTGCACGACATGCTAGTCTGTGAGAACAACTAGCCATTAGCAATAAATTATCAAAGTTTGATAACTCTCAGGGAGTGACTTATTATGAAGTGATGATGATGCATTAGGTGGTGTATATGAGCAATGTTAGTATGCTAATAGAAACCAAATTTAAATAAAGCTTCTACAAACTAAACAAAATTCATAAACTTCAAGATAGACTAAGATGAGCTCTCAATTGAGAATATGAGCCATTAATGGACTCTCTCAATAAGAAGCTCTCTTGTTGAGTAGCTTTATCTAAATGGATAGGATGTATGCTCAATATGCTTCCAAAGGCTTCAATGGATGATTGTGGATTTTTGGTGTGGATAGATGGCTTTAGTATGGATTTGGCTCTCAAAATAGCATTATAACTTTACTTCATGGATTGTGCTATTTTGCAAAGGGGAAGGATCCAATTTATAGGCAAGAGGCTTGAGGGTTTGAGGGCTAAGATGCAAGGATGGGAAAAAGCTTATGGAGGGCTCAGATTGCATGAGAGGAGAGCACATGGATTGTGCTTCCTTATAGCCAATCAAGGAGTGACACATGTCACATGGTGAGAGGATGGAGGAAAGGGCAAGGATGAGTCAACAAAGGAGGCTCAAGAGATAAAATTTTCATAAAGACCCTCATAATGACTTGTAAGAGCAATAAAAGGGCTTGTAAGAGTCATTTATGACCTAGTGGACTTCATAAAGTTTTATGGTTGAGATATTTTGAGGGTGATGAGAGCAATTTCGACTTGGACTTGATTAGGAAGGTTTTAAGCTTGTTTAGGCTTGTGCAAATGATTAGAGGATGGATTAGGATGGTTTAGGATTAGCTTAGGGATAGGCAAGTGGATGGCATTTAATGAGGGTGGGTGAAGGAGGAGATATTTGTTAACTTTGGCTTGGGTTAGTAATTCTCAACCCATGTTTAGGAAATGTGACAAGGTTAGGAGGGAATTAGGATTAGGTTTTAAGGACATCTTCTAGAAGAGTCTAGACTTTGGATGAGGATAAAGACTTTCTAGAATAGTCTAGAATTTCCTAGGATGAGGATGAAGACTTTCTAGAAGAGTCTAGAACTTCTTAGGATGAGGATAAATTAGATTTTAGGAAATAAATAAAGTTTTATTTATTTCAAGGGTTTGGGTTGAGGAGATATTTATTAAAACTTTTTTAATAAACATGAGGATTAATATTTAATTTTAATTAAATATTTTGAGTTGGGGTTAGGGGTAGGAAATGATGAGATTAGCCTTTAATCGAAATTAAAGAAGGATTAGAAGATTTTGGAAGAGGTTATTGGTCATAAGGAAATTGGCTAAGTTTTGGGCGAAAAATAAATTTTTTATTTATTTTAGGATTTTTGGTCAATTTATTAATTAAATAATTAATAAATAAAGAAATAATGTTTAAATAAGATTTAAACATTTTTGAGAGGGATTCCTTAATTAAATATTTTTAATTAAGATAAAGGGATTTAATGGCATAAAAATTAATTAATTAATTAATAAATGATGATGTCATCAGGACTTTTTCAGAAAATAAAAATACTTTATTTTCTAAAGGTTTTTAGGTGTCTACAGGTGGAACTTAAGTTCCATGCCAACAAGAATGAATCTTCAATATCTCTTTTAAGATGGAATTATATATTGTTCACCTATCTTCAAATTTGATTTGTTCAAACACTTTTGTGTTTACATGTATTTCATATTATGGTCTTTCATTGTTCCTTACATCGTATGTGTGATGTTATGCGCTTCCATTATTTCTTATAGGAAGCAAATGTTCAAAAGGGTGCAAAGATTTTATCAGAAGACTGGATAGGCTTGAAGACACTTAAGTTTTCAAAGTGTCATTCTTGATAGGTTGTAATTGTTGAAAATATGACTTGTCCCTTACTTGAATCTTGGTCTCTTTCTTTACTTACAACTGTATCTTTGTTGAAGACTTCCAATGATTTTTATGTCCTCCCAAATGTTTGGATTTGCTTTTATGGGTCAACCCTATTTGCAACCTTAAATGTTAGAGAGCAAACCTGAACTACATTTGCCCTTTGTAATGATACCTTGTAAAATCTGTTGTAAGACAAAATGCCTCTTTTTGTATTGTTGGTAAGTAGGAACTGTAAGATAAAGGCCTCTTAGTGCATTCTTGGTAAGTGGACACTACATTTTCTTTACTATCATTTTTCTTAGAAATGGCTCTTTGCAATTGCACATATAAGAAATGTGTTATTGTGGCAGATCAAACAAATGCTACAGGAAGTTAATGAAATGATTTATGTGTGTTTTCAATTTTTAATGCTTTTAATAAAGTCCTATATGCGGTGGCATAAATGGAGTAGTAATTTGATGAACTCTCTAGGTATAGCCACTTAGGACAATGTGTGTTTGTTTTTTAGTTGAGCCAGTTTTCTTTAAGTTAATTTTTTTAGTGTTTAATAATTTAGCCAACTAAGCATTGGATAGCTACAAGAAGTTGGTGGCAATTTGGGATTCCTCATGATTTGTAAAACCACTCTCTATTCTTGATTTTGAGATGATGTTTCATCTTCCTACATTAGAGATGGAAAGTATTTGAAAAGGTAGATTTTTGAATGTAAAAGAGGTTATCGAATGCAAAAAAGAGGAATAGAAAGTTTGAATTTTTATTTATTTTTTGATGATTTTTGAGTTAGATGTGAGATTTTTCTTTTCTTTCCAAAATTTGGGAGTCTATATTCTGAGAATACATTGATGTTCTAATTCCTGCATAATAGTACGCAATTTTTTTTATTTTGAATCCTATCTAAGTTTTCGGGTTTTGTATTTCATTACAGAGTAATCAATGTGTTGTATTGGTGAATGTGATTATATACTATTTTGAGGGTTGTAATATTCCATAGGAGTCTTTTAGACTCTCTGCAATCTATTTTCTAAGATCGCAGAGGGGTTATGTATAATATGCTTTGGATTTCTTTTGTTTCCTTGTTTCTTTTATTCCTGCTCATAGCCGCTTGGAATCTAGCCTTTAAATCAGGTGAATGTGCTCATTTATTCATCAATATGTTAAATCTTATGATTGTATGTGATGGAGATAAGTATCAAATTAAAGCATGAGATTGCAATTTTGAGTCCTATTAAAAAGGTTATCTTCGTCCGCCGAATTGGGTTCAGATTTTAATTTAATGTATAGACATGCAGAGAGGAGTTAAAAATAGTTATTGTTGATTAAGAAGATAGTTTGCATTCTTTTAGATATTTAGTTCTACTTTCAAAGGTGTTAAGTCCATCTATGTTTTGTAATTACATCATGGAAAAGTTCGGTCAGCCTAGGTTAATTGAGGTAGAAAACAAATGTTGCTATAGGAGGTCAATAAAGCTCTTGTCATGTGTCAAGGTTCTAAGTCGTTAATAAGAGAATCAGTTTCATAACAATCTAAGACAAGTAGAAATTGATCCTAGAAGGTGTATGTGCCCCTTGAAGCAACTTAGTCAAGTGATTAATTTCCTCCTAAGTTTTCCAAGGCGAGGCTCTACATCAATTTTTGGTATCAGAGCTAGAGAGTTTGCATATTGTGTGAAGTTACATGGTGTACATTCCTGATCAAGATTCTTCAGTAGGATCAAGCAAGATAGTGACCAATGTTGAGCTAGCTAAGAAGGTTGAGGAGTAAGAAGAACTCCTTCATAAATAAAATAGAGAAATGAAGGGGATATTGGTAGAATTAGCCAGTAAGTTGGAACACATGAA
The DNA here is from genome assembly GCA_028749045.1 of Cupressus sempervirens. Taxonomy (NCBI): domain Eukaryota; kingdom Viridiplantae; phylum Streptophyta; class Pinopsida; order Cupressales; family Cupressaceae; genus Cupressus; species Cupressus sempervirens. The sequence goes on from CM053784.1 coordinate 265,333,812, forward strand.
CAATTTGGTTGAGAAGAAAGAAATGAAAGCAGAAGAAGAAGAGGAGGAGGAAGAAGTACCAAATGATGATAAGGATGAAGTATCTGAGACTTAGAAACCATTTTTTAAAGCTTTGAAGGCTTTGGGAGGAAAATCCATTGAGTTGCCTATATTTATGAGAAAGATGGATGTTGAATTAGTGTTGGAATGGATTGAAGCTCTAGAAAATCACTTTCAATGTGAAAAGATTTCAGAATCATAGCAAGTCAAGTTGACTAAGTCTAGAATGAAGGGAGCAACCTTGACATGGTGGAATTTTGTGCAAGAAGAAAGAGTAAAGGAAGAGAACAGGAAAATTTGTTCATGGAAGAAGATGGTGTCTATGATAAGAGAGAGGTATCTCCCTAAAGATTACGAGGTATAGTTACATCAATAAAGATAGAATCTCAGACAAAGAGATATGGATATATGCACTTATACAGAGGAATTTCAGAAGCTAAGTTTAAGATCAAAATTTGCAAAACCTAAGAGTATCAAGGTAGCAAGATACCTAAATGGTTTAAGGATGAACATACAAGAGGTGTTGCAATTGTTGAGTCCGAACACTGTAGCTAAGTGTTATCAACTAACTTTGAAAGTGGGAGAGAAAATCAAGAGGAAACAAGAGAATAACAACATAGGTAGAGGAAGGCAACCATTCAAAGGAAGAGGCACATTTAGAGAAAGAAGCCCAAATTTTCAGCCACAAATAGAGACATATAATGAAGTGAACAAGTTTGATAATTTCAAAGGAAGTTTCAGAGGTAGAAGACCAAATTTCAGAGGAAGATCACCAGGAAGAACAAATGGAACAATAAGATATTACAATTGTAATCAAGAAGGTCACATGGCACATAAATGTCCAACAAAGGCAAGTTCAAATACTCATGGAGAAAGGAGAACACACCTTACACAAGAAGATGATTTACACGATGATTCAAAAACTCATTGTTATCCAGAAAGGGGAGAAACACTTATGATGAGAAGAACATAGTTAAAGATGCCTGTAAAAGCATAATCACCACAAAGGAAGTCCATTTTTAGAACTACATGTAAGTCTGGAGGAAAGGTTTGCAAGGTATTGGTAGATTCGGGTTCTACAAAGAATTTTGTAGCTCTTGAAATGGTGGAGAAGTTAAAGTTACCAAGAACACCACATCCATATCCTTACAAAGTGTCTTGGCTAAATAAAGGGTAGTAGACTATAGTGGAAGAGCAAGTTTGGGTTGAATTTCAAATTGGAGCATACAAAGATAGATTATTGTTTGATATTATTAATATGGATGCATGCCATTTACTTTTTGGTAGACCATGGCAATACGATCTCAAGGCACAACATGATGGAGTAAAGAATACATACACTATTACAAAGAATGTAAAGGTCATTATATTGACACTTATTGCTGAACCAAGTCAAGAAGAAACAAAAGCTACAGAAGTTAATATCATGGTAATGGGTAATAAATAATTTTTGAAAGAAGTGAGAGGAAAGAAGTGTCCACTCTTTGCATTAATTCTAGTACTCAAAGATAACTTACAGAATGATGCTGAAAATCAGATTGAGGAAGAAAAATGAGAAATGGAACATTTGAACTTGAAGATGGAAGTGATAGAAAGGAAGAAACAAAAGGTGGGGAAGAAGTTAAACCAATTCTAAACAAGTATAAGGAAATCATAGCTGATGGAATACTAAGAAGTCTCCCACCTATGAGAGAAATCAATCATTGCATTGTTCATATACCAGGTTCAACATTAACCAACAAAGCTGCACGCAAGCTAACACCACAATAGAATGAAGAAATGGCAAGACAAATTGAAGAGTTACATGAAACTGGTTTGATTGGAAAAAGTCTAAGCTAATGTGTACTGACTGTAGTCCTGGCACCAAAGAAAGAAGGAACATGGAGACTATGTACAGATTCAAGAGCATTGAACAAGATCACTATAAGGTATAGATTTCCAATGCCTAGAATAGAAGATTTACTTGATTGTTTGGGTAAGGTGAGATATTTTTCGAAAATTGATTTAAAAAGTGGATATCATCAAATAAGAGTTAGGCCAAGAGATGAATGAAAAACAATATTCAAGACAAATGAGGGATTATATGAATGGAAGGTAATGCCATTTGGATTGTCTAACACTCCTAGTACATTTATGAGACTTATGAATGAAGTTCTCAAAGATTTTACAGGAAAGTTTGTGATAATATATCTAGATGACATTTTGGTTTTCAGCAATACAAAAGAGGAGGATTTGAAACATATAGATTTTCTATTGAGGAGGCTACAAGAAGAAAAGTTGATGATTAATTTGAGAAATGCAGTTTTATTCAAGAGGAGCTGACATACCTTAGATTTGTAATCTCAAAGGAAACACTCGAGATGGACCAAGATAAGGTAAGTGCAATTCTTTCATGGTCAATTCCTAAAACTATTACAACGATTAGAAGTTTTCATAGTTTAGCCACTTTCTACAGAAATTTCATTGGAAATTTCAGTTTGATTTGGGCATCTATTTTGAATACCATAAAAGGAGGGCAAAAATGTAAATTTGTTTGGACATCATAAGCTAGTGAAGCCTTTGAACTTCTTAAGAAGAAAATAGTCCAACAACCAGTCCTTGCATTTCCTGATTTTAGTAAAGTCTTTCAAATAGAATGCGATGCCAACACCATAGCGATAGGAGGTGTACTTAGTCAAGAGGGCGGACCTATAGCCTTTTTTAGTGAGAAACTCAATGAAGCTAAACACAAGCACTCTTCATATGATTTAGAAATGTATGCCCTTGTCCAATCTCTTAAGAAATATAGACACTATTTGCTGCCCAAAGAATTCATTGTATACACAGATAACCAAACTCTTAGTTTCATAAATAGTCAAGAGAAACTAAATCATAGGCATGTGAAATGGGTGGAGACATTGCAAGCATTCACATTTTCTATTAAGCACAAAAAGGGAGCTGCAAATAAGGTTGTTGATGCACTGAGTAGAAGAACTTTGATTACATCACAAATTCAGTTTGAAACTACAAGAATTTCAAATTTGAAAGATATGTATGTTAATTATGCTGATTTGCAAGAGATTTATAAATCATGTATTAATCTAGATGATAGATACAATCATGAGTATGTTGATTTTCTGATTCAAGAAGGATTGTTCAAAGGAGGACAACTTTGCATACCAAAATATTCAATGAGAGATAATATCATACAAGAGAAACATAGTGGAGCATTATCCAATCACTTTGGACTAGGTAAGACTTTGGAGTTGGTTCATAGAAATTATTTTTGGCCAAAGTTACCAAAATATGTGAGGAAATTTGTGGAAAAATGCACCATTTGTCAGAAAAGCAAAGGTAAAAGTACTAATGCCAGATTATATCAGCCCCTACCTATTCCTTCAAGACCATGGGAAAGTATCAATATGGATTTTGTTATGGATTACCAAGAACTCAAAAATGGTATGATAATATTTTTATTGTTGTGGATAGGTTTAGTAAAATGGCACATTCCTTACCATGTAAATCTACCAAAGATGCATCATACATTGCAGATTTATTCTTCAAAGAGATAGTTCAAATTCATGGATTACCACTAAATATTGTTTCAGATAGAGATGGTAGATTTGTAGGTCATTTTTGGAGGACACTTTGGAAGAAACTTGGCACAAATTTATCTTTTTCATCTGCATATCACCCACAAATCGATGGGCAAATGGAAGTTGTCAATAAATCTTTGGGAAATTTATTAAGATGTCTTACAAAACAACATGGAGAAAAATGGGATTCTGTACTTGCTCAAGCTGAATTCTCATACACTGATATAGTGAATAGAAGTACAGGAAAGTCTTCATTTCAGATTGTGTATGGTACACACCCAAGAGGAATTCTTGAGCTGAGAGAACTTCCAAACACTTTTCCAAGTAGTTCACATAGTGAAAAATTTGCTAAAGCGATTAAAGAGGTCCAAGATCAAGTCAAGTTGCAGCTACATAATTCAAATCATAAATACAAAGAGGTTTCTAATTAGAAAAGAAGAGAAGTACGTTCAAGGTTGGTGATTTAGTATGGGCATATATGAAGAAAGAAAGATTACCCCAAACAAAGCATACAAAGTTATTACCTAAGAAGGTTGGTCCTTGTCAAATTTTGGAAAAGTATGGACACAATGCATACAAGATTCAGTTACCTATAGATATTGGTATTTCACCCATATTTAATGTTTGTGATCTAACACCATACAAAGGTTCTAAAATACAATCAACACATGAAGATTTAGTAAAAATAGATTTGCAGCAAGTATCTAAACCAACACCACCTCAATTGGAGAAGATATTTGATACAAAGATAAAGAAGACTCGAAGGAGACAATACACTCAATATTTAGTCAAATGGAAGAACAAACTAGTGATAGAAGCTATTTGGATGGATGAGAAACAAATCAACAAACAAGGTTCATCATTACAACATCTCATCTCAAGTGGACTTGAGATTCATTCTACAGGGGAGTATGCTACAGTGGTAGATCAGACAAATCCTATAGGAAGTTAATGAAATGATTTATGTGTGTTTCTAATTTTTAATGCTTGTAATAAAGTCCTATGTGTGATGGCATAAATGGAGTGGTAATTCGATGAACTCTCTAGGCATAGCCACTTAGGACAATGTGTGTTTGTTTTTCAATTGAGTCAGTTTTCTTTAAGTTAGAGTTTTTGAGTGTTTAATAATTTAGCCAACTAAGCATTGGACAACTACAGGAAGTTGACAGTAGTTTTCGATTCCTCATGATTTGTAAAATGACTCTCTATTCTTGATTTTGAGATGACATTTCATCTTCCTACATTAGAGATGGAAAGTATTTGAAAATTATATTTTTGAATGTAAAAGAGGTTATCAAATGTAGAAAAGAGGAATAGAAAGTTTGAAGTTTCCATTTTTTTTGATGATTTTTGAGTTAGATGTGAGATTTTTGTTTTCTTTCCAGAATTTGAGAGTCTACATTTTAAGAATACACTGATGTTTTAATTCCTGCATAACAGTACATAATTTGTTTTATTTTGAATCCCACTTAAGTTTTCAGGTTTTGTATTTCATTATAGAGTAATCAATTTGTTATATTGGTGAATGTGATTATATATTGTTTTGAGGGTCTTAGTATTCCATGGGAGTCTTTTAGACTCTCTACGATCTATTTTCTGAGATCCTAGAGGTGTTATGTATAATATGCTTTGGCTTTTCTTTTGTTTCCTTGTTTCTTTTATTCCTGCTCATAGCCGCATAGAATCTAGCCTTAAAATTGGGTGAATGTGCTCATCTATTTATTGATATGTTAAATCTTATAATTGTATGTGGTGGAGATAAGTATCAAATTGAAGCACGAGATTGCAATTTTGAGTCATATTAAAAAGGTTATCTTCGCCAGCTGAATTGGGTTCAAATTTTAATTTCATGTATAGACATGTAGAGAGGAGTTGAAAATAGTTATCGTTGATTAAGAAGATAGTTTGTATTCTTTCAAATATTTTGTTTTACTTTTGAAGGTGTTAAGTCCATCTATGTTTTGTAATTACATCATGGAAAAGTCAGGTCGACCCAGGTTAATTTGAGGCAAAAAACAAATGTTGCTACAGGAGGTCAAGAAAGCTTGTATCGCATGTCAGGGTTTTGAGTTGTTAATAAGAGAATTAGTTTCATAACAATTTGAGACAAGTTAGAACCGATTATGGAAGGTGTATGTGCCCCTTGAAGCAACTTAGTTGTGTGATTAATTTCCTCCTAAGTTTTCCAAGGTGAGGCTCTGCATCAAGATGTATTTATGAATAAAAAGGGATTTATAAATGTGGGATGGTTTGATCACCATGTTTGACTCTTAGTATGAAGTTTGCTGACAATTATTACTTTATTTCATTAGCGGCACCCACCTCAAATACTCTCTTCCAATATCAAAATTACATCTTGACATCCACAACTAATAGTGTATTTGCATAATGCAATCCTCCACACCTATCACCTATACACTTGCACCTTGCCCTTGTGCAAGATCTAGTATATATTCGTTGTATTATGTCATATAATAAGAAAACTTATTTATATCTCGTAAGATTTATTTTATTTTAGTTTAACATTATTTGAACATTTACTTTCATTCACATTGTACACTTTTTATTTTTATCTTGAAAATATATTAATTTCAATTTAATTTATTAATATTTTTAATAAAAATTATATCATATAGTTATACATAAATAATATAATATTCATACAAATAATAACTATATATAAAAATATTTACTTCTGATGTATAAAATTAAATTCAAAATAAATATTTATATTATTATATTATTCATACAAATAATAACTAAAAAAATAACTACAAAAATAACTACAAAAAATAACTATATATTAAAATACTTATTTATGATGTATAAAATTAAATTTAAAAGGATCATTAAAATAAATATTTATATTATAAAACTATGATCTATACATGGATCTAATTTTTTTAGTTATTATTATTAATTTATAACAAAAAAAAAAAAAATTAATACTAATAATATAACATATAATTTTATTTAAATCAAATTAAATCAAATTACATAACCAAAAACTATTATATACATTATGTATATAATGAATTCTTTATATATAAATTTAAATTAAAACCCTAAAAAAATACTTGAACTAATAAGTAGGAGATAATTTCCACAACAAGTCAAATTGTGATATTGCTATTAGGATTTAATAGTGTGATTTTTGAGTCAAACTCATTGACCCATGTTTCATGAGTAGTGATTCAACATGAATCCATCTCTCACGAGAATAAATGGAACACTTAGCACTCATTGGATCTAGGTGATGTTCATAGGGGTGAAGCACCGAGACTTTCTGGGAGTTCACCCATCCCAATACTACTCTAGCTTGAGTGCGCTTAACTACGAAGTTTCGTCCATGGTTAAACCCAAAGCTTGCAACCCCATTTGCAAAACCTTCACCAAGTGTTGTGCCTTATGAACCATTCATTAGAAAGCCCCTTAAGCTCATCAATTGATAAGTAGGAGATAATTTCCACAAGTAGTCAAATTGTGATATTGCTATTAGGATTTAATTGTGTGATTTAATCATGGAGAAAACTTTGTAGTTAAGCACGCTCAGGTTAGAGTAGTACTAGGATGGGTGTGAGCATCACCTAGATCAAATGAGTGCTAAGTGTTCCATTTATTCTCATGAGAGATGGATTCATGTTGAATCACTACTCATGAAACATGGTCAATAAGTTTGACTCAAAAATCACACTTAAATCGTGATAGCAATATCACAATACTTGACCTATTCAATTTTTTTTCATTTAAATCAAATTAAAAAGTAAGTATTTTGACATTGAATTTTCGAATAGTATTTTGACATCGGATTTTCGAATTATTGGCTTAAAAAAATTTAAAATCTAAAAATCTGTCTTTTGGTACGGCTCTTTTAGCTTGCACCGCTAAACCCTAAAGTATCTTTTCGCACCATTAAACCCTAAAATTTATACTTTATATTGTTCGTTCTTCGACAAAGATCGTTTTCTTGGAGGTTTTGAGGTCTAATTTGTTCAAGGAAGTCGAGGGGGTCGGCTAACAAATGGGTAAGACATATTCGATGTTTTTCATCAAAATTTGCTGTCACAGCGGGTTAGCTATCATGCATTTGAAAAGATTTCTGCTGTTTTTTGGATTGAAAGTTGGAGATATTTTGATTTTTGTTGGTTTTTTTTGATGATTTTGTATTCGGCAGCGAGGATTAAGGTTCATGAGCTGCGGACGAAGAGCAAGTCAGATCTGCTGAGTCAGCTGAAGGAGCTCAAGGCCGAGTTGGCACTGCTCAGGGTCGCCAAGGTTACAGGAGGAGCCCCTAACAAGCTCTCAAAGATGTAAGTTCTTATTTTCCAAAAACTGAGGTCTTAGGTTTTCCAGGGATTGCTTAGATTGGTGTGAACTTTCATAGAATCTATGGTCGTAAGAGATCACCGTAGATCATTAGGGTTTAGTACACACGCTAGGGTTTTCTCTATGTTTCTAAGCGTATTTTGACTTGCATTGCCACTATTGTTTTGGTTTTATTTGTTTCTTTAATAATATATGTGCACCGTCTGTATCCTAAATTCCTGTCCGCCGATATAGTTACTGGTTTTGGATGGATATTGACTTGTCGCTATTTTTCGTTAACATCTTCTCCCCTTATTAAGCGCTGCCCCTTCTCTGATGATTATGATTGACGACTGTGTATCTTATTTATATGCTTTGTATATTTCCCCTCCTATAATATGTAGAAAGGGCATATTATGTACGATATTGGCTGATTGTGCATTTATTATGTTTATTATCTGATCGTAGCTGACTCAGCTTTCCCACTGCGAACCAGATCTTTGTAATTTTTTACTCCTTCTATGTGCGCTTGATTTCAGTTCTTGTTTGTGTTTTTTGTTCATCGCTGTCTTGGTATTGTTAAAAACACTGTTTGTATAATACTGGTCTATTTTTAAATTTTCAGAAAGGTGGTAAGGAAATCGATTGCACAGGTTCTTACTGTAATCTCCCAGACTCAGAAAAATGCTTTGAGAGAGGCATTCAAGAAGAAGAAGTACATGCCACTTGACTTGCGCCCAAAGAAGACTCGTGCCATTAGGCGGCGTCTTACCAAACACCAGGTATTTTTTTATCCAATGACTTTATGACGGCTTAGCTACATTTATTATGCATTTGTTAAAACAAATCAACTCGTTTTTATTTTATTTTATTTTCAGGCTTCTTTGAAGACAGAGAGGGAGAAGAAAAAGGACAAGTATTTTCCTATGAGAAAGTATGCCATTAAAGTCTAGAGAGTATGACTGCTTAGGTTTTGAACAGTATAATTCTCAATCCATTCCAACAGGTTTCTAGTTTTGACAAAGTGAGTTTTGATTGTTGAATATTGGTTTTGATAAATTGATTATATGATTTAATGATCCGATAATACAATTTTTTTCATTGATGGAGCATGCTTATATATTGAGAATTCGAGGGCATCTTAATTGTATTCTGATTATGTCCTGTTTGTTAGTAAATTTCATTTGAGTATTTCTTCTGCAATCTGCAATGGATAAATTTCAAATAAATTGACGTTTATTATTAGCTGATAGGCTTTCCTTTTGAGGTTGCTTGCAACCAGAAGTTGTCTCACGTCGGAAAGCCACCACGGAAAAATGGTTTGCAGTTCATGAATTTTAGATCAAGTCTCCTATTGATTTCTCGATCAAATCAAGAACAGCTTTTGTATTTATCTGTCCATTATCATAGAGAAGGACTTGCCAAAAGACGGTATGACTAGACTTACTGAGTTGATGCCGTATAAAATAGCAGTTGTGCATTTACTGCTACAAATTAATAGGGGGATGGTGTGAGAGACGAGACTTATGACAAGCAATTAAATTTTCCCGAGTTTTCAAAGCTTTTATGTCAAATTAATATTCAGTCAGACATGTGGAATAAATTGCATTCTGCAGGACTTCTTTGAATCATATTGTCAGACAGTTTACATTCATGAGTTATGCTTACACTCATTGTCTGCCTTGAAACCCTTTTCTCTTAGGCGTCCTGTCAAACATTCACATGGCCTGCTTGCATTGCTACTTTTTGGATATATATGTACTAGGAGGTTTGATGATAAGAAGCAGAATAATTACTGCACCATGCATTATGCTTGGATTGATGTCCATGGTTGTTTCAAAAGCTCTCATCTTCATCGTAGGTTTGCAAGGCAAATTGTGCAAGAGTTCCTAATGCTTTTTAAAACAAATATATTTTGTATGCGATTTACAAAATAAGCTTAATGTATGAAGCCATATTTCTTAGATAATATGTTGTTACTTTTGATTTATATATCTACGAGTAGTAGTTGTCAGAAAGTTCCAAATACCTTGCTCTATTTTGGCACAGATAGTGAAAATGCATGCGATGTGTGTTGAACCTGCCTTTCCTCTGCAAAACTGCATTTCCTGGATTGATTTTGAAGCTTTTAAAACAAATCCATCTTGAGCATATCCATGAATATTAAAATGTAGTTGAATTGCAAGATCTGGTTATTCCAGTGCATAAGAGCTTTTTCATATCTTTGTTCAAGTTCACGATCAAATCCTTTTTGTTTTGTTCTTAACAAAAGTTGTAGAATCAAGAGTCTTCACGTAAATGCTCTTTGTTTAAGTCTTTTTATTTATATTCAAATAAGATAATGAACTAATCATAGCTTCCACTTTTTCCATACATATCTCCCATCTAAGATACTCAGAGATTTCACATTATTGTGTTGATTGAATAACAATTGCCCAACAAATAGGTTTGAACCATCTTAACAGTTATACCTGTATATCAATTCACTTTTCTCTATTAAAGAAATTACAATGAAGAGCAACAGATTGTTTCCAGTGGTAAGAAGTTAATATTTTGAATCCATCTCTGCATGAATTTGAATCAGTTCTATTTCATAAGCATAGCTTCTCGTTACAAATGAGCTTCATGTATCTTTTCTTTTTACCATGCCAAATTAATGTCTGTGTATGTTTCTCTTCTGGATGCTCTTCTTCACCCTTTTAGAAGCTTAAAAACTACTCAACTTAATTCACAGCATGATTAAAAGACAATTTTTTTTTTGCTTCTTGAGATCTGTGAATTTTAGATAGAATATGTAATGTCCCTTTTTAGGATTTTGGTAGGCACAAGCTAAGAGATTGATACAAGGATTGAAAATCGCAATCACTAAAGAACTATATTTGAACTCTAGACTTTGTGAGAAAGCTTGCTTGAATGGTCTGAGATGTAATATAGTCTTTGTTCCTGGAAGTGCATCTCATCAAACACCTTTGACTCATTTGACATTATGGAAGTTAATGATATGAATGACAACGGCATGGCCGCAAGCATCACACTATATTAGGTTGTAAAACACTGTCTTTGTATTTCAGCTGGTTGTGATGATGATGAACTTTGGTAAGATAAAGACTGGTTTTACTCGTAGTGTTCATAACTTAATATGAATTGCCTCACAATTTTTCATCGCTCATTTATTTTCCAAGACAGCGAGCTAGTTTGCCAGTTCTTTGCCATAAAAAATACGGTCCATTATAAAATAATAAATCCTTTTTTATCCACAATTAAAACTCATTGGATGATATTTATTGATTGCTCAGTCAGTATATACTATGATTGTACAGAATTTTTTTGTGTGGTTCCTGTAATGATTTTGAGCATTTGACCATTGGTGGGATTGGGGTTTCGTTGGAATGGCTATAAATAATTGTAGGATACCCTATTATTCTCCATTCCATCCAAAATCGGTCCTGGTTAAGGGCTTTTGTATCGAGACATAGTTTTGGTATTACAATCACATGTTCAGGTCTTAGTCACATGAGTTTTGTATTATATTCAGTCCGCTCTGAGTGATATTTTTTCCCTCATATTTGCCAGTGAATCGCTGACTATCCTCCTCCAATGATCGATGTGTCTGCTCTGTGTTGATTGCTGAACATCGTCGATATCTATCCTCTCTTCTTGGTTTGATCTGAGTTGTCTGCTGTGTGGATCCAATTTCATATTCAACTTCTAATCTAGCTAAATGAAATAATCCCAGATCATTGGGAGTCTAGTCGCTCCTTTGTATCCTGTCAAGAGCCATGTCTTCTCTGCAGGTGTGGAGTGGTTTACCAAATTGCCTTCCCATCAAATGGTACCCAGGGAAAAGGTATCTGTTAATTGAGATATTTAATTAAGTAATACATTTGGTATTAAATATAAGCATTAATAAAATTAAAGTAAGTATCAAATTAATTAATTGGTGAATATGTGAAGTGTATTAAAATAATGTGTACATAATATAATATTAATAAAATCATTCTTATATTTAAATATTAACATTTATTTAGTAACCTCTGAAATTGCATTTCTTCAGGCAATACGTTGTTATTTTAAAGTTATATATCGACCTATGTTTGCTACCACAAAATTCTACGATTTTTTTGTTGTTGCTCTATTTGGTACAAATAGTGAGGATGTAGGCCAAGACTTCCTATCTTATAATCATGGAGTAACTCATGCAGCTCTCATGGAAACCATTGGACATCTACCAATAAAGTTAATGTGCTTTGTTTGGACATTTGGTGGACCATAATTGCGGTTTACGCTAACTAGCAATTCCCATTCACTTGTGTGTGCATATGTTTTTGTGAGGTTGTATACCCAATGTTAACACGTGTGGGATTTTTCTATGTTAACATAGGTACAAAGCTTAGGATATTTAGGAAGTCGTGTGCACAAGTGTGTTAGATAGAGGTATAGCCTCCCAAAGTATAGTTGTTTAACTATAAATCGTCAACCAATGAAAATTCAGAGTACTCTCTTTTATAATTTCAGTACATATTAACTGTGACATTTAAATAGAATAGCTCATAGGGAACACATTATTACCAAATCCAGCACCCGAGTCCTTATTGGCAACATCTACTTTGAATCTTTGGTCCCTCTTCTATAGCTTATGGGATGGACTGGTATCTATGGTTCATAAATGAGAAGTAAGATACAAATGGAAACATTCTGATCTAAGAAAGTAAGGTTTTAAGGATAAAATGTTTTAAGTTTGTTTTGGTTCAATTACAAAACTTATTAAAATTTCAGTATCATCATCTAAAAACAAATTCCAATTTATTCAAATTTATACTACTATAAACTCTTTGGAAGGAGCTATAATAAAATCACAATATCATTGCATATTTTGATTTCCGCGGATGATATCCTTTGGTAAGGATTTTAAAAATAAATGTTAATTAGACAACAGTAACAACAGATGATTGACCTAAGCAGATGTACACTTCAAACGTGAACTAAGGCTATAGATCAAAATACAGATTGATTGTGAACAGATGTTGAAATAGTTTGTGGATGGTTGACCAATTTAATTTCTTTGTTTGTCTTATTTGACTTGTACCAATGGACTAGATATGGTTTAGAAATTTCTCTTTTCACCTCATGGACCTAGGTAGTCATTTTTCTAGTTCGAGGCTTGGTGTGGAGATGCAGTAAAAGCGAGGTAAGTTAGAAAGTTGAATCAACTTGTATATCAAAAAGACAGGTCAAACTTCTTGGGTGCAAAGTTCAACATACTTGATTTTCAACCTACTCACAGTGGTGCAGTAAACTTCAGTTATGTTTTTAAAATCAAATACCTATCGGCAAATTCCTTGCACCTCCTTTGAGTGCAAGTGCTAGTAATTACTTGTAATTTGTTTGCAGTATTTACATCTATCTGTGTGCAAAGGATAATCTCAGACTATTTCTGGTCCCTTGTATGTTTTAAATAGTTATTATGAACAATTTGAATACAAAATGGGGATTGTGAAGAGTCCAAAGTAGTACGGTATTTTGAATCTGTTTTAAATAATCTGAACAGCTTATTGAGAATGTCAACATGCCATATTGCCTATTCCAGAAGCACATTAACTATATTAATTATTTTTCATTCTACTATAGATTTATGTGTTCTGCAAGATATCTCCCCTCCTTGGTTACTTATTTCCTTCCCAAATAAAATAAAACATTAAGAACCTGGGTTGTAAACTGGCCCAGGTTCAAACCTTGTCTGAACCTCTTGCTGTACCCAACCTGCCGTGCATGTGGTGGGTCCCATGCTGGTTACTGTGTGGACGAGTGGGATTAGTCTCATCTTGCCTGCTCATTCCTGACCCCAACTTGGCAGTTTGTAAGACCAAGGTTGGGTGCTGGCTCGGATAACTAATGTCTTGACAGTTCTTCCACAGGTTTATCCTTGCATTCTGAGACAGTGTTGGTAGCTTTTCCGAACATCTTAGAACTTCAAGAAGAAAAAAAAAATGCTTAGGTTTTTTTTAACACAATCTTATTGTAAGATCTTTATGCCGTGTATCAGCAGTACACCGTTTTACCATTTGCAACAAGTTACAAATACATAATTTAAATGAAACAAAAAACAAAAAATGTGTCAGGCACATGTATCAAAACAGTTTTATATTTATTATTTCTACTATTCATTATTGAAAAATTTCAGACAATTCTTCAATTTTTTGGAGTTTCTAAAATATTTGCTAGTTCTGGTTCCTATATGCCTTCTCAAAATCACCTTAATGCCATAGCTGATCTTTTGCAAGTGCTGAAAAGCTACAAAGCAGCAGCTTTTCATGATAATTTGATGGATAATGAGACATCTTTAAGGTGTCACTAATAAACACAATTATTTGTCCTCCCAGAGATAATTTATTGTTTTGAAGTACTTCAACATCTGGAGGTCTTGAAGATAGCTGTAGGCTTCATGTGGCTCATTGTGTAGCCAACTACAGTTCATTTCACCTCTAATTGCTTTCTTTGGTAATTTAATTGGTGAAGATAAGAACGTTTAACTTATTTCCCTTTTAAACTGACTTTTATCAGATAAATGATTTCACTTGGTCAAGAGCAGCAGTTTAATTTCGACGATCTGTTTCAATTAATAAGTGATTAGAGAGTTGTCTGTCCAAACTGTATTGCATGCCAAATTAGGGTTCTGGGAAACTAAGATGATTTTTGTCCTTTGGAAATCCATAGTTATGTTTAATCCATACGGAATAGAACAGAGAAAGTCTACTCCCAAGTCCCAATTTCAAATATTGTGATCTTTCCAATTTACTTTCAAATTAAACAGTACTTAAAAAATGCATCAGTACCATGTTCTTACAATTGAAATTTTAAAATAAGTCCACCAAGTATCATACTCTTTGTAATTGGGATTCCAGTGTGTGACGCAAACCATATAAAGACATCCCGTATTGAAGATATGTACTTAAAATGGAGATTACAAAATAAGTGCAAGTAACACTTTCTGAAATTGGAATTCAAGTGCGTAATGTAACCTCTCATGAATGCCTCTTTTTAAAAGTTTGTTGGTTTCAAACCCTCTTTAGAATGTATCATAACTTCTAGATAGAAGAAACCAGGGTATACAACAACTAGGAATATACATCAATCTAGAATATTGAGTTTATTGACATAGCAATGAAAGAGCTGCAATCAGGCAAGGAAAACCATATTGCCAGGTACTTAAACCTTAGTCCATTGATTGTCATACTTTTTTGTAGGCATAGGCTGACTTCTTATGCTGTTAGGTTTTATTCCTGGGTTAAAATAATTGAGTGGCCTCCAGCTACCATACTCCCTGTTTGAAATTTTCTCACAAAAGTTTGATCTCAAGCACCTCAATAACCATGATTTAATATTTGAGCTATGAGTTGCAACAGCTCAAAAAGATAGAAAAATCTCAATAATAGCACCTATTTTAATAATAACGGTGCATCAGTTCTAGTCTTAAAACATAGGCCAGACTATTATGGCCTCTTAGGAAGGGCCAGTAAGATATTCTGATATTTTTGTCACGATTTTCTACCCCAGGCTTATTATTACTCACATCTAGTTAGAGAGGATCTAATGTGGTTACATTATTATATATGTAGATGAAACATATATTGAGAAACATAAAGAACCATGAAAGGATAGAAGTGTGTTAAGGAGCACAATAAAATAATGTTGGGACTTCGAACAACATTACCATGCAATTTTAATCTTTCTACAACAAAACACCCCATCTGCATACCATTTGCTTTGCCATTGCTCCCCTGGACGTGATTCCAAAGTAACTATTTTGTGTAAAACAGTGATTTATTTTTCTTATGTGAATCATATTTTTTTAGGAATGAGGATATATCAAGAAATGGAAATGAGGTCAACCTTTGTGTCGCTTGTTTTGCCTCATGCAAGCCTTTTGACTGATACATCCTAAAGCAAATGTCTTTTAGTTGTATTGAATTTGATTGTGGTCCATCAACACTTGATGATTTCAAGTGAGTTTGCATGAGTTGAAATCTATGGCACAGTCATTTCAGAGGGTTCGCTATTAACTTTTAAGGACACCATATATAATAGACTCCTCAAGGGACATTAGCCTCTTATAATGCAATTATTATTGCAATTGTCGAATGAGTCCAAATTGTATACACTCTATAATTTGATATTAGATCCAGGCTCAGTATGCCCAGATTTCTTTATCAAGCCTGATAAGTTTGAGGTTAAATGAATTTGATACTTAACGGCTTCTCTTAATCCACGAGTGGACGAAAGGTGAAGTCCCTCACACATGGAATATATATATCGAACTAATCTGCACCATTCTTGTAAATTCTTAATCAGTCATAATATTATATGTGCAGTGTCTGTATCCTTAATTCCTGTCCACTGATATAGTCACTGGCTTTGGATGGATGTTGACTTGCCTCTATTTACCCTTAATCTCCAGCAATCTTCTCCCCTAACGAAGCACTGCCTCTTCTCTGATGACTATGATCGACGACTGTGTGCTGACTGTTTATCTTATTTATATTGCCATGTCTATTTCCCCTCTTAGAATATGTGGAGAGGGCATAGGATGTCCGCTATTGGCTGGCTGCGTATACTGTGTTTATTCTCTGACTGTAGCTGACTCAGATTTCCCACCATGAACCAGATCTTTGTAATTTTTTACTCGTCCATCCTTACTCCTGCTGTATCCTCTAATTTCCCACCTTAAATTGCTCTGTTTTTCCTCCAGTTTGTTTTTCAAGACTTTTTCTACTGCTCCATTGTCTCCTCTGATGCTACAACTTCTATCTTATGAATTTTTTCGTAAGATATTGATTGCTGATGCAACTGCAAGATATATTTTCTCCGTAAGTGATTAGAGGATCCTGAGTATGTATATTATGTCCTTTTTCCTCCAAACTTGGGTGGGCGTAAGTTCTGAATGGATGTGCATGGTATCTTGTCCTCATTCCAATCTTTCTTTTGCTGATGTTGATTTTATCAAATGTCTGTCGATATTTTTAAAACAATTGAATGAAATCACTAGAAATTCTTTCTTGACTTTCTATTGTCTCTATACGATTTACTGTGATTTATGTGCTGTTTGCCATCACTGATTTGATAAATTTTGCTTTGATTCATAACTATTGCCAAGTCTCAGTCCTCATGAAGGACTTGAAATGAACATATTCAGAAATGTTTTTAGGAGGGACAAACAAATTTAGTGGAGGGTTTATGTATCAGTGGCATGAGCTAACAATGTGAAGAACTTTGTGCTTACATTTTCAAACATCAGCAAGTGAATTGGTAGCATATCTAACTGAGAAATTTTATTCATGTGGGGTCCAATACCTGAACCAAAATTTGATACAAAAACTGAAGGAGTGGGTGTGAGTATTCACATCTTACTGAATCATAGGAAAGCGTTAATTAACCTATAATTTGAACACATGCAACATTTTCCAAACATGTTTCATCTCTGGTGTGCTTTATCTGGTATATCCCAGAGGGGTGCACTAATCACACCCCTTAGGGCCCGTTTGGTAGCAGGACTCGAGTGGGAATTGGAAAATCTAAATACCCAATTTCTAAAATTTGCTTTTTGTAAAAACTAAAACTAGAATTAGAATTTACATATTCTAATTCTAGCCCAAAATGGGCTTACCAGTCTTCGCTCTCAAAAGGTGGAATTGGAAAACCAAATTTCATTTTGACCTTTTTCTAAACCCAATTTGAGGACTCGTTGGGTTCAGGCTAAAGCCTTTTTATAAATCTTGTGCTCAGGATGAAGTTTACTGATTTCCCTGGGTTTTCCACAACCGGATGTTATGAAACCCTTGAATTTGCTTGCGTGTTTTGGAGTGTCTGTACTTTGGATCCAGTGCTGTGTGTACATCCTGGGATTCAAATTTGGTACTTGATTAATGAGTTTCCTGTAAGGGAGATATCAACAAAAATTTGCTTGCGTGTTTTTGAGCGTCTGTACTTTGGATCCAATGCTGTGTACATCCTGGGATTCAAATATGGTACTTGATTAATGAGTTTCTTGTAAGGTAGAAATCAACAAATCAATGATATCAAGCGTTTACATGTGAATGTGTGTGAATGTAGTGCTCAGCTCAATGTGACAGCACTGCTGGTGGGACTTAAACTGCGGATGTGGCAAGACTAAAAAAATGGACAAATCAGCAGGCAACTTGTTGCACCTCAATACTCTAGTTGAATGCGCTCAAGCTGGAGTAGTACTAGGATGGGTGACCTCTTGGGAAGGCCTGGTGCTTCACCTCTATGAGCATCACCTAGGTCCAATTTAGTGTCAAGTGTTGCATTTATTCTCATGACACTATTAATGAAACATGGGTCAATGAGTTTGACTCAAAAACTACACAGTTAAATCTTGATAGAAATATCATAGTTTTAAGCTTTGCTAAAGTATCATTCCTTCAAATGGGTTTGATTTCTTAATCATTTTAGTTTTCCAACTAAAGACTTTGGTTTTGATCATTGAAGGTTCTTTCCTCCTATGGCTATTTGTAATTGAATCATACATTTTGGGGTTAGTATCTTTGCATTGTCACGTTGTTTGTAAACAGATTTGTCATTGTAAAAATGGCCCAACGGAGTGTATGTGGCAAACTGTTCATAATAGTTGGCTAGGCCTTTGATATGCAGCCTTTATCTGCGTTTAGAGGGGCAGCTTTGTATAATATAGTTTTGAAGTTTTTCGAATAAAGGTGAAATCAAATTTTAAAAGATGAGAAAGTTCATGATGATGAATGCACCGCACGATTTCACAGCTGTCTTGAATTAACATAAATTGCTGATAACAACAATCAAGATCTATGCTTGAAGGCTACTATTAGCACAATGCTGATTTGATAATTCATGATCATATGCATAGTATTGTGAAAACACCCATTACACAATAAAATCAACATTTCAACTTTTAGATATGTATAAAGAGAACTCAAAATGTTTTTCCTTTTTATTTCTTTGTCCAAGAACATAAAAGAGATTTCTGATCACAAGAACAAGATCTGTACACACTTATCCAAAAATTGTCTTGCTAACAAAATTTTAAGACAGTGTCCCTTTATTTCCAAATCCAAAGAGTCCCTTACAAAGCCAAAAATGACTCCTTATATAGACATAGAGGTTAATAATTATTTTTTTGTGGTTAATAACTACCTCCAAAATATGTAATTTTGGAGAGGTTAATTAACCTCACTAAAATTAACCTATACAAAGAAAATTTCAAAAACAAAACTTTAGCTAGAATTATTCAGAATGTATACATATCCAATCACTAGTCTTCTAGCTATGAACTCTATCTATTTGAACATGATTGACTTATCTCGGAAAGCCCTATAAGCGTCAAGGATGATCATCATTGAATCATAATTGGGAATGAAAATGTTCTCCCTCTTGAGTTTGGATCTCTTCCGACTCTTGTTGATAGGCTGAAATGTTGTAATCTTCCAGAGTGATTATGATCAGACTGAGCTTCATCCTAGTTTCAGCATTCGATATTCAATTCTCCATTTTTGAATGAATTTGGATATTGAAAGAATCAAGAAGAAATTGACAATCAATATGTTGAAGATCATTTACTGCCGCTCCACTTGTGATAATAGAGACAAATTCATTCGCAACTTTCGTTGTCAACTGTTTCCATGAAGCTATTAGTTTTTCAAACTTAGTGATTTCTTTGTTAATATTTATCATCTTCCAATTAATACTCTTACTCTAGATACGTGTCTGATTCTTACTTGGATCAACAATAATTTTCTCGAGAACCAGAGTGTGTATCTAACTTGGCCATTTCTTGTAATTCATCAACTATTTTTTGCTAGGTGACTTTTTGCTCTTTGTTGCTTTCTAGCTCTCTAGACATTTTTTGTATTAGTAAGATGAATTTTCCATATATTTCCTTCACTCCAGTTATGAGTTTTGAAACATCTTCTATATCATTATGTTTATCCAAGCTTTGATCATCATACTATGTGATTTTTGTATGTTTACTCTTTCAACAACATGATCAAGAATAACATTTGGGCAGTAGTCACTTCAAAATTCTGAAAATGGCTTTCCGCAGTAGATGGACCAAGATCAACCTTATTTAGAATGAAATTTGATTCATATGCTTCATCAACGTTCTTCTCTACTATGGGCTTTGCTATTTCTACACACAAATTGTCTAAAGTTTTATCAATAACCAACCTGAACATCACTTTAGTCTTTTTCACTTTAGGAGGCTTCTGGAGGACGTTGGAGATTACATCAAATGGAGGCGGCATCATTTAAACAACTTTCTTCTTCTTTTGAAGACTTGTCTGGAGCCATGAATGTGTAGTAGCTAGAAGTGAAACTTGCATGTCGCTTTTTGTATTTTCAGCAATCATCATTAAATATTTTGAATTAGATAATTGATTATCTAATTGTGTGATGTCTATTAATGATATTTCAAGAGGAGAGAGGCTCGAAGGAGGAAGTACTATGCCATGAGAGGATGTCACTGGGATGTGTTGTTCAATAGTTTGAGGAGTTCTTTGATCCTGTTCATTAGGTTCATTTCCTTCCTGATTTACTCCGGTAGATTTACCTTTCATTTTTGTCCTTTTGACTGTAAACTTAGCCAACTGATTTAGATCTTCATCTTGATCTAGAGCACTCGTATCCAATTGCTGTATTTTCTCACCAAAAGTTGCCTCCAATGCCATTTGAGATGATTCTCTTTGATTACCTCTCTTCTCTTTACTTTGAGAAATTCACCAAGACCCAATCCCTTGTTCTTTTAAGGACATAGGCCGTTCTTTCCTTCAGGGTTTTCAACTCTTGAACTGACCAATCAATAGGAGGAAGATCTAGTAATTCAATACTCATAGTATAAGGGATCGACTATGGAAACTTCATCATCATTTATACCTGTCACATCGATATCCACTTTGAAGTCTATCACCGGCCTTATGGTAAGCCACATCCAATCTCTCTTCTCGACTTCGAAATCATTTTCACAATCTTCTCAAAAGTCCTGTAGAGTCACAAAGTGACCAACGTTGGGGGTTAGCTTTAACTCATTAATTGCACAACCTTTACTATCATAAGGGAAACAAATAGTATAAGGACACAAATTAATTGTGGCGATGGATCTCTCTATGTTCTTTGCATTTGATGCAACCTCACAACTTTAATGTCCGATGCCGAAAGGAAAAGGTATTTCATCTATCCTTTTGTTCTTGCAAAGCTTATTGATTTGACTAATTTGTCTACACATTTCAATCAAGACCAATTTATCATCGACAAATCTAGGTAGCATAAGGGGATACCCATCATAGGCGGCTAACCTGATATAAGTGAACTTCGAGAACTGTATGAAAACACTTCCATACTTAGAAACAACCCAAAGTGTAGACATACCTAGAAATGTATGTGGCAGTTTCATAAAAAAAAACAACCCAAAGTGTACATGTATGATCTCCTAGCTTTAGTTGAAGTATGTACTTGAAAATACAATCCGAAAAATGTGCCTTTGCACTTTGCACAAGTCCATGTTTCATCAACATATTGAACAACTTTTTTTACATTGTTCACTATTCGAGTGAAGGGGGAAAGATGGTAGTAAATTGATTTAAAAAAAAAATGAATTGAATTGTTGCCTTTACAATATAGTGAAAAGGGTTGGAGATATTCATAGTTTGTTCCTCAATTTTAGCATTTGTTTTCGTTGGGATTCACAGGGGCACATCTATAGCTTGTGTTAATGATGATAAAATATCATTCCCATTCTCATCAAACCATAACCTTAGTTTTTTTGCCTCCTCTATGTCTGGGTTTATGAAGAGTTAGGTACTAGTCAAAGTGCTTATGGGGTGGGTGCAAGAAATCGAGTACCACTTTTGGGAAAAAGTAAGCATTTTTCCTATTTTTAAATTTTTTTGTCACTCAATGTCCAAGTTTGAGGCACATAACGATTAAATCTCAAAAAACTTCTCTCATAGGGAATGTAGTGCTTAGAGTCTAGTTTTAAAATATGTAACTTGTTGGAATACTCACATGGTATAAATTACATTTTGGTAGGCATGTTCAAAAACCACTTTTTCAAAATGCTTGTACAAAGCATGCCAACTTTGGTGATTGTTGACTTCAACTGACCTTAATCTCCACTTGAATTGTATGCCTAAGATATTGAAGAGGAATTACTTCAAAAAGCCTTATTTGATTATTGCATCAACATAAAAAATTTGCATCTTGGTTGAATTGTATCTGATCACTGTGCGAAAAGCATCTAAAAGATATAACATGAATGCTACAAATTCTATATATAAGTACTCTTGATGCAAATTAAGCAATACATGATCCAAATCTCTAGTGGAAGATCCATCCTTAGAAACTGCCCCTTCTGCCGTTTCTTTCCAGTTCATCACATTTTTCTTGGCTGCCTTCCCTACATCCTCACCATCCAAAATACTATTGATATCTCTATGAATTTTATCCCTAGCTACCCCCTTCCAAATCCTCAACCCACATTTCTCCTCTTTAACAATAAATTTAGCATTAAACAATTATTCAACACTGATTGACCAATAGATAAAGGGCGACCCATAGGAAATGCCTTCCACCAAAGAATTTCATCCACAATGTATGGGAAAACCCTCAATTGAAGGATGAGAAACAATGCCTAACTGATATGTCCAATCCACCCCAATTGTATATATAGATCTTACTTGGATATTCAAGTAATGAAGATCTACATTTTTTTTGAAATGAGTGATACGTACCTCAATTTTCTCACAGTCTATAAAATTAAAGGAGAAGACTTTTCCTTCTTCATTTTGGGTCTTGAATTGGCGAGTCTCCTTTTTCATTGTAACATGCTCTCTTATATGCCAACTTGTTTGATATGGATTCACATTTCTAATTGGAGTAATTTTGTTGCATGTAAATTTAGGCCTTGTTCCTTGCATACATGGATGGGTTCACCAATAATATCATGATGCAAACAAGTGATGTTTATTTCAGAAACAACAATATACCTAGAAGTGCACATTGAGTTCAAGTATTATATATCCTAAAATTTGGATTAAAAAATAAAATTTTCTTCAAAAGTATACATTATTGGGTAAGTTTATAGAATAACCTTACTAGATTTGCAAATAGTAGGGTAACTAAACCCTTTAAGTAACACTATGGACCCCTCTATGTTTTCTCCTAAGCCCATGTAATCATTATATTTCTTTGGAATTGTTTCCTTTCGTTTGGAAACTCCATTAGAGAGGCCCATTCTGTATTGTGGTGTCACTCTACGGTTTGACCCCAACTCAACAATGTCTATGACTTGGAGATGTGGTTGCAATTGTAGGTTCCCATCATTAATCATTGTAATTACAGATTTAGTTAAGGGAGCCATTTTAAGTAGAAGGCAATAAGGAAAAGCTATAAATGAGATATCACATGCATTAAACTTTTCTTCTTGCAAATGTATGATATTACTTCGTATCATGGATATTAAATACTATACATCACACACTGTTTGTTATTGCGTTCATCTATGCATACTACATATACATCTTTATATCTCATTAGAGATGCCAAAGCTTTTTCTTGGCGAGTCAATGAAATTATAGACCTAGACAACCAAAAGCAAAAATGTTGTGCCAGGGATAGCTTATTGTGAATTTTTTTAAGGATTTAACAATATTTATTTTTTCTTTAGAAGGCACCTGTGCATGCAACAAAACATATGACATTAATCAACCAAGGTAAAGGCTAAATTGAAAAGTTTAACATCTATTATCAAATGGAGATCCTTTTGTCAAATAAAAAGATCCATATAGAGAGATAAAAATCAAGATAATGAAAACATTATATTCACGGGATGTAGCACATTGTGGAACCAAAAAAGGGTGACCATAATCAAGATAGTTTTCAAGATAATGAAAATAATGGTATTGACAAAATTAAAAAACATTGTGGAACCCAAACATGGTGGTTAATATGAAGATAAGTTTCAAAATAATAAAAATAATGGCATTGAAAAAAAAAATCGAATTGTACTAAAAAAGATGAAATAAAGACAATCAAAGGCTTTAATGATAATGGAAATGCAAATAGAAGATCTTTTATGCCATCAACAATTTTCAACGCCATTTAAAATATTTTTTTGCTAATTTTTTTCTTCAACTTTCTTCCTAGGTTCATGCTAACAAGTATTTATATCTTCCCAAGTGTTAATTCAAACATATAAATTCATTTTCTAATGGAAGAACTTGATGGAACATTGAAAATGTGGATGTGGGTGAGTTGGACTTTAAATGTTTGAACAATAGCTAAATCCTAAAATTCTTGGGCACTTTTTAGTGTAAATGGATCCCATTTTTAGTTACAAATGTAATAAACCTATTGTCAATCAATTATTTGAGTGTTTCAAACAAATTTAGGTAATTAAAATATTATTTTCATTTTATTTCACCTTAAAATAATGCTCAAAATCCCTAGTTACAGGTTTAGGAGTTTTGCAATTAGAATTCTATTTAAACCCCAAATTAATCCATAATTAAACTAGAGTAAAACATTTGATTTGTTGAAAAAATAGTTTGTAGTCTTTAAGATTTTAAGTACATATGCACAAAACTTTATGGTTCAGATTAATCAACATAACAACCCACCACATTGTCAATCTCTTGAATCTCATAATACACCCCATCATAATCATTCATGTGTGTTATTCAATAGAGATGCAAACCAACTAAATTGACCGTGGACAAGTTACAACAATTGAGATGAATTGTTTCCATATGTGGACATGATGACATAAAAAACTAGTAGAACACGATCATAAATTTAGAAGCTGCAAAATCTAATCATCAATTGTTTGTATGATAAATAAATTACACTACTACATCTTTTCAAAGTATCATTGACATGGCTATATTGTTCAATAATAGTCTGAAAGGTTGTAAAATTTGAGTATTGCAAGGTTAGTAGGAATCGAGTGCTTATAAGAAAAGTAGAAGTAATAAAATACTGAACACCAAAGTGAGACAAAGAAAATGAACAATTGGGTTCTTATTTTATATCTCAAAGAAAAAAGTGTAGACATACCATACTTTCTACTCCTGCATCCAAATATGAATAGTGCCAGTTAATGATTGAATTAACGAGCATCTTCTCATGTTACTGATAGACTTAAGACTAATGACAACATGTTGAAATGTCCCAAATGCATTCCAGACATATAACTTAAACTCATTCAACTATCTACCTAATAATGTAAAATACAATTGAAAAACCTTTTGCATACACAGCTTGTTTCTATGTACTAGCACACATTAACTCTATCATATACTTGTATAGTGTGCAATGAACCAAATATCTAATTATACCATGATTCTAGAAAATCAAACATGAAACCATAACTTAGACCACAATAATCTGTTATTTTTGTAGGCATCAATTTAATCTTCTTCAATTAAAGGAAATGCACTAATTGTTGAAATCAAATTAGTAAAACCTACAACATAACTAATTGCAACTCTAATGTTTACAGTCCCTTGCATACAAATCTTTTATGAAATCAAATTAGTAAAACCTCCAACCCAGCTGATTGTAACTCTAGAGTTTACAGTCTTCCAGAGAGATAGCTTTAGAAAATTAAATAAGAATATATATTACCAAATACTGTACCATGTTATTCAGTTTGTCCAAAAATATTTCTTAAGGTAGAAGCCTCCAACATACATGAAAACTAAAATAAGCTCTATAAAATCTACAAAAGCCATATTTAGAACATCATAAACTTGAAATTATAAATTTGAGAAAATAAGGACGACATTTTTTCTAGAAGCAATCCAATAAAGAGGAAAATTTAAAAGTTCACCATAGACAAGACACTAAATATTCAAATTTGGGAAGAATATTAAGTATTAAAGAGCATCTCCTGAGATGTGGCTATATCACATCTATATCAAGCATACTAGGAGGTAGAAATATCATGTCCTAAATAGAAAAATATTTACGAAAGAATCAAAATGTCTAGTCACTTTTAGAACACAACAAATTGCAATTGAAGAGAAGCCAATCTTTCACATAAAATGAAAATTAGGAAGACAATAATCACATTTTCCTTAATTGAGTTGGTGATATCACTCTTCAAAGTTGTTTTGATGCTCATAATCTTACACGATAACGTCCTTTCAAAAATTCTCAAGAAGGAACAAAGTAGAATAGTGTTGGTATCTCTAACCATTGTTGTTTATTAGTGTCAACCACTTAATCATTTACAAGGCAGAGTCAGATGATCATCATTGCGACCGAGATGCTCTATATAGGCCGAGTCATGTACATAAGTAATTATGTACTTATCTCTATAGTAGCTGAGTAAGTTTTCTGGGTCATAGAGTATTTTTGTATATGAGCCGAGCTCATCAACAATCAAGCAAGTCATTAAGTTTTTGAGAATACAAGAGCTGAGTTGCTTAGTATGTATCGAGCACAATGAAGGCTGAGCAACAACAATGCCAAGCATAAGGAATCAGTAAAGGCCGAGCTACATAGAGTTTACATGAAAGTCAGAAATGGAGTAAAGTTTTAGGGAAAACGATTATCAAGCCAACATGGAAGGTATATTTAATTTTTGAATAGGTTTTTATAGAACATTTAATACTTTCAGAGGTTGTTACAAAATATTTACACATTGTGGATCACACATGCCTATGTTGTGTGTTCGACGATTAGGATGAAGAGGAAAAACATGGAATCATCTAGAAAACTCTTCACAAAATTATTTATATAGTGATGATATTAACCTAGATCATATGCCAATAGAGAAGGATATGAAAAGAGTTTATGTGCGAACATAAAGCTATTGATAGAAAAGGATTGAGATTAGATTAGAAGTCATTGAAGGGTTCTGTTATCATCTAACAAACTGAGTGACCTAGTCATTGCAATGAAGTGAAAGGGTAAGACAAGCATATCAGATCAAAGGAGAGGATCAATTAATAAGGAGAGGACTCAAAATTAGCTTACAGAGAAAACCGAGAGTCAGGGATTGAATAAGTTTTAACAGACTTGAATTAGGGTAAATCTCTTAACAGATCTTTGTAAATATCCTAATAGAGTCCTTACTTTGTTGTAAGTGTTAAATCCTCTAACAAGGTGAGACCTAGCAGTCTCTTAAGCTTTTAACAAGGCAGGCCCCTCATAGAGTAGATCATATTTTATGGTCAAACATTATAACCTTAACTAGTAAACTTTATTATTGAAGTAGTGAAGATTCTTGCGTGTCATCCCCACCCCAGTTTTACCTTCATCTTGGAGGGTTTTTGGGTAAATAATACTATGTTATGTGTTTTACTTTAATGCATGTGATTGATCAAGCTTAGATGTTATAGCATATTTACATTACTAGTTTTATATGCACAAGTTATTGATAGATGTGGATGAGTCTGTGAAAAGCAAAAAGTGTTTAAGATTCTGATTCACCCCCCTCTCAATATCTAGTTTAACTTGTTTATTCCTCCATCAATCAACAATTGGTATAAGAGCACTGGTTCTCTGAAAGAAGCTTAAAAGATTAGAGATTAGATCTTGGAGATGGAGGCTTTCAAACTGGATAAGACTATTGACAATCAGGTGATTGGCATTCAACTCACACTGCAAAAACTTGAGAAGGCAAGACAAGATTTGAAGGATTCCCTAAAAAGGAGAAAGGAAATCGCCATCCAGACAAATCAATACTCTTATGAAGAAGTTGAAATTGAAGGACTGTTTGAGAAAATCAATCCAAATGATAAATCATTTGCTGATCTACTTGACAGGAACAAACTCCTCAATGAAGAAATAAGAGGATTGAAAAGAGAACATGAAATCCAATCAATAAGACTATGTGAAGTGATTGAATAAAAGAAGAAAGATGAAGAAGACAAGACTATGGCTGAAGAAGATAAAAGATTAATGGCTACCAGACTTGAAGAAAGGATATCATATGTGAAAAATCTCACAAACACTCAACTGGACATGATGAATCAACTAATTTCTGCAAATTAGGAATTGAATTACAAGGATGTGGAAATTGCAAATCTGAAATCGCAAAATGACATACTGAAGAATGAACTGAGAAATGAGGAGGAATCCATGGGAAGATTCAACAAACCAAAGGAAGCAATGAAGTACTTTGAAGAACTAATGAAGTCATCAAGTTTTTTTGATGGGTCAGGACATTCTTGCACTGAAAAAGGAGAATCATCTAGGAATGGAGAAATGAGAAATGCAAAGCAAAAGGACAAGCCAACATGATATCACTATTGAAAACTTGGTCATACTACAACTATTTGTAGAACAAAACATGGTATGCAAAATTCTAGACCTAAGTTTACTGGTTACTATTTTTATTGCAAGAAATAATGGCATTAGATACAAGAGTATAGGACATGACTAAGGAATATACCTACTACACCTAGATTTGAAGGTTACCGCTATAACTATCAGAAAATGGGCATAAAACATTTGAATTCATATAAAAAACAAAACCCTATTGGCCAAAATCAAAGGAAGAAGAATTATTCACCTAACAATACATGTTCCAAGTGTCACAAGTTTGGACATCAATGGAGGATAATCCACCTTTGGTGGACATGTGTTGAGTTTTAATCCTTATCTCTTATGTGACTTCTAGACATATCGGTTGCCCTTATATACAAACACCTCTATGATGCATTTATCCAATTATCCAATCATGTGATATCCATTCTCATTTGGTCACTATTTATCTCTCTTGTGCTATTTTCCGAGCTTCTTGATCTTGGCGTTGAATTATTGCCTTAGGCTAATTCTTACATGGTATCAAAGCTATACCAAATTCTTACACATCCAATACTACAATTGCAATCACATGTTACATGCACTCATACTCTTGGGTTTTCAAATGTTACTAAGTTAGCAATGTATAGTAATCACATTTAAATTAATTGAATAAATATAACATATAATCACATTATAATAATCAAATTATCATTTATCTACTTTTATAATTAGATTACAAAAATTCATTGATAATATGAACATAATGCAATAATCAATGTATACATATTTCTCCAATTTGCATGTAATTCCAACATTTAAGAAAGAATTTGAACATTTATATAAATAAAATATGAATTGTATTATTCTAATTTTAAAATATTGAAACCCAACAACAATTCGAATAACTATCTACAAATGATTATGTGGCTCTTAAAAAGTAACTATTTATAAGTGATTATAAATTTGTTTACAATGTTTTACTTTTGTGTATAATATCATCTTGTGTGTTTGGAATCAAAGTGCATTTCTATTTCTCATTAATACTTTATTCTTTACCTTTCTACTACTTAAAGTTCCTTAATGAAAGAAAATAAATAATATTAGAGTATACTCTAATAACCACCATCATTCTACGGTTTTAAAAATCTATAATTAGTTAATGAATTTAGTGTTCAATCCGAAGAAGAAGTTGATGAATTACACAAGCCTATTTGATATTAAACTAGCACTTGCACATTTGAAGGGTGTAAGGATAAAGTTGATAGTTATATTATATATGAAATAATTCATTTGTTTTGTATAATATTGTAATTTGATTATATAATATGTGTAATTATTAAAATATTATGAAAGTTTAATTAAGATCTATGTTAATATTATGTATATATCATATAAGTATACATTAAAAAAAAAATTGTATATGTTATTTATTATGCTATTCCAATTTTAAACTTCCAAACCTAATAGACATTTCCATTGGGCAACCCAATTTATGGGAAAGGTGGCATCCTGGTACATTTTGACAGTGCTATTAAAATATGGTCTAAGATACAATTCTTGATATGTTATCTAATTTTGTTTATTTTTTAGTTTTATAATTCTAGTTCAATTCTAAATTATTATTTAATTATACTTATATTTTAAATAAAAAGATTGTAATGCCCCGCCAAGGGATCCAAAAGAATTAACCTAAGGTTTCACTAAGTTTGCCAAACATTTTTTTTTTTTTTTAAAGTAAGAAAGTATAACATACACATCAAACACATAGTAGCGGAAGCAATAACATGTAATCATCAACAAACATACATCACAAGTTACATTCCTTAAGGGTCCCAAGACGTTGAGTCACATTTAAATTTAATTAATTCTAAGTCTAACAACTACCACATACATATGAAAGAATAATCAGAAAGTCCAATGTTCATAATATGCATTTGTTTCGAATGCCTCTTGGCAAATTAATTCGGAATGCTCAATCATCCACTGTACATGTCACAGGGTATGAAAGGCTTAAAAGAATATACATATGTAAAGATAAAGTTACATCATCCTCAAATCCATGATACAAAGTATAGTAAAATAAATGAAATCATCCACCATACATGATACATCAATACATCCATAATGATGAAACATCCATGAACAGAATGAAGGTAAATGCCAACCAAGAAAACTCCAGTCACGGTGACCACGAACGGATCTCAATGATAAGAGTAAAAAGCACTACCACCCGACCGCGTGGAACCTAAATGGTCCACTCCCACCGCGCTGAGGAGATAGTCTCAAGTCCCAAACAGGATAACAAAACCTATAATCATAAATACTTTCTAAGTCCAGGAAATCCTATAAGTATGCTAACTCAAGGGTTCCTAAAAAGATCGACATCTAAACCTAGAGGCACCACAAAGACACGTAGGAAACCTACTATGCAAGCGGGAAAGTGTCATTGCAAAAGTCACGTCAAAAGTTATCCGAGCAATCCCTTAGGAATCCCGGGTCCCCTGTGATCCTACGGCCACTAGTATCCTCTCGTACTGACGAGGCATACTACGGAATGTAAGGTCGTAACCAAGCGTTCTCTCTACCCCATCCTAGTTTGTACTAGCACTCAAGGCATGGGAGAGAACATACAATTATCTTATTAGGTTCATTTAAGTCAGTATTTAGGTGAGATGTTTTCACTTATTAAAACAAACAACTTACAATGAGTCATGCCCAGAGCCACTTCGGGTCTCCCGTCCCTCATTGCAAGCCACTTCCTGACACTACACATAGATAACCTACCCTAGGCTCATGAAAACACAAAACACAAAATCACCTCAGTCCTATACAAGCGACTGGAAAGCATCAAAAGATAAACCACAATAGTTACACCAGTTCTTCATGAGCAACTGATAAGCATCAAATAATAATCATATGATCAAAATAGTTCTCTATCAGCAACTGAAGGCATCAATGATAAATCATAATATCCAATGGTTCTCCAACGAGCAACCAAAAAGTATCCCAATAGTAAATCACAATACTGATCGAAGACTCCAAAATGGTCAAGTCACACATGTCACAACATGACATCATCAAGAGCATAGCAATAACACTTCAGTCCCATCAAGGCGACTGGAAAACAACCCAAGTACAACTGATTGATGACTCAAAAATGGTTAAGTCAGGTAACTCAAATACATACACCATCAGCTTCTCACAAGGAAATTGGGAAGCAATAACAACCAATAAAAACATCCATATCATAGAGCACTCCATCACATTACCAAGGTCGGGTATAAAGATCGAGAACAAATCACCATAACATCACAATTGCATACACCCTCGAGCCTCTGGTAACATCCTAAACCGGTCAAAGCTAGATCAACCCGAAACCCCGAACATAGACATCATAAGAAACAAGATGCAAATACATGTCTTGGCTTGTTTTAAATCACATGGTTAAGTTGAATATAAGATTTTCAATTTGCACTTCAATGATTGTTTTAAGTGTGTAAGGTTCTCAATATTACCCTTATAATTTACTCGATAATTAATTTGACCCACACACACACACACACACACACACACACACACACACACACACACACACACACACACACACACATATATATATATATAAGGTTACCTTTAGATTAAAAGTCAATTTTCTAACAAAATGATTTTTGAGAATAATCTTTTATTCTATTAAGTTATAAAAATAACCATTAATGATGTAAATAGAATAATTACAATCTTATTAAAATCAATAATTAAATTCTCTATAATAATAACTTCTATTCTTAATTAAATATTATTTAAGTCATATTTAATTAAATTAATCAATATTTTATTAAAATATATTACAATTATTATTATTGTAACAAATTATAAAATATTATAAAAGTTAAATAGTAAAAATACTAATAACATAAATTAAATTTGATTTAAAACTTATTTAAAAAAAAAACTAAATTGCAATTTAAATCACAATCGAAATTGATTGTTTTTGGGGACGGCATTTAAAAGTTAAAAAAAAATAAACTTAGCGATTTTAAATCGCTATCCTGCGACATCCATACGTTGCGCAGGGTATTGCTACGTCAGCAATACTGCTGCCGCAGCAGTACATACTGCAACAGGCGTGGCCGACAGTTCGTTTGGGGTGTGGGTCAACGACCCCCCATATATATATATATATATATTTTAATTATCATCATTTTATTTTTTTTTAATTTTAATTTTTAACTTTTAGCTTATATTAAATTCGCTTCTACCATAATATAATTTTGTTTAAAAAAAAATATATAATTTATTTAGTTTATAAAATTTTATAAATATTTTAAAATTATCAAACAATTTCTTTAATATAAATCTATTTATTTATTTTTGTTTATTATTATATTTAAATTGATCTCATCTATAATCTGATGGAGAAACATTATCAACCATCCAATTTTTTTTTTTTAAATTTAAATTTTAAAGTTGAACCCTTCCCAAATTGAATCCTAATTTTCTTTATTCTATAAACGAGGATTTTCCAATAACTCTACTATTCTTCACGTATACAGAAATTATCGACGAACAATTAATAATTCACAATATTGAAATATATAAACTTTCATCGCAGAGAATTCAGATATACAATCCACAGGCATGAAGAAGACAGAATTATTTAAATAGCGTAATTAACTATGCGATTCAAAACATAAGAACCTACCTGGTTCTGATGCTAAAATTGCAACACCTAGAAGATTTGCGAGAGAATTTGCTTCTATTCAAGAACTTCTTTCTAACAATCTTTCCCAAAATTTCCCTTTCCAAAATTTGCTCCCAAATTCGTCTCTAAATTCCTGTCTCCCCAACATTCATGATCCAAATTCGTCTTTTTTTAAAAAAAAAATGAACCCCAAAGTTGTGATAAGGAGTTTTCTCCTCAAATCGGGGCACTAATTGTGCGTTCACCCGAGAGGACTCTTTGCTCAACTGAGTTAACTCAAAATTAACTTTTTATTAATTATTTGCTTTATCTTTTTAATGCACATTAAGTTGAATTATTAAATAACTTTATTTAATATTCCACTTGACTTCTATTTTAAATTAATTAATTACTTTAATCTCATGTGCACTTTATGAAATTAAAATAACATTATTATTTTCTATTATTTTATCTTTTAATTAATTTCTCATATTTAAACTCAAGCTCACATCATGCAATCTAGAAACTTTAATATCTTTCAACTTTTAATTTATTTTAGAAACTTAATTGATAAAATATTTAATTAATTTAAATAACGATAATATTTAGCATTTATTTAAAAATAAACTCTAAATATATTATTATTAAATTAAATAAATATTATCATGTTCTAAATTTATCCTTAAACTTTAATCTCCAAATTCAATTCTTTTTATTTAATTAAATTCTCAATTAATTAAATATTTAAAGATATCATATTAATTCTCCATTAAATTAAATTATTAATTAATCTTTTTAATTAGACTTAATTAATAGAAAACACCTCAAGGACTCATAAAGCAACATACGAAAATCTGTCATAGAAAAACACATACTAAATCAAACAAAAGAGTTATAATCGCGAAATTACATCATTTGATGCATTCAGAGGGTACTTAACTCAGATACTTGTCCTAATTATCAATTAGGACGATTGGCTAAAGGGTTTAGGATTTGGACTTAAGAGTTTATCTCCCCTCTCTTACCATTGAGATAATGCGATAGGGTACGCTCATCCTGGCAATTCAGGGAAGTCGATACCCGGTACCTGCAACCTGCATAAAATCCACACATGTACAAACACAATATTCTAAGCTATACAGACAATGGCAGAAAGTGGTGCATCGTGTAGATCCCGACTAGCAGGTGACTACGACTCCCTTCCTTAACCACATCAGAAACACCATTCATAAAGAAAACAAACACGCGCACCATACACATGCAGTATGGGGTAAGTATCCATAAGAAAGCACATGTGATAATAAACCATCTAACTAATCATCATCGATAATTGAAAACATTGAATAATCATCATACATGCATGAAATATAGAGTACCAAGTAATCTCATCATATAATAAACTGAGTGTAAAACAACATCTGATAATCTCTAAAATAATAATACTAATCATCAAACATAAAATTGGCCTAAAAGAGTTTAGCAAGGATGACTGAAATGCGACTTAGGGGCAGGCACTACAAAGATATTAAAAAAAATTAAATGTTAATTATAGATGAGCTTAAATTCTAAAGAATAAAAATCACATTTGTGTGAATACAAATTTAAAGAAGGAAAATTAATTTGAATGCAAATTGAAGAGACAATATGCACCTAATTTGTGTGAAAATGAAGATATCAATAAAGAAAATAAATTAAAAATACTTTCTTTTTTTCATTTTTCAAGTAAAAAACTAAAATTTTGTATCTTTGGATCTCAATACAATTGGATATCTCTCAAATGTCAACTTAGCTACTTCTTTTCTTAGTATTGAATGGTGGATCCTTATTACTAGTATTTAGTGAATTATTAATTTTGGATGTGCCCTAATTCTTTCCTTAAGTTATATTATTTATTTTTCTTTGTCCACTTTTATCGAATAGTTAACTTTTTAAAATTAAGTGAACTTCTTCAATCAAATTAATCCACTTTTCATAAAATCTATTAATTGCAATGAGAAAGAACTACAAGACTAAACATAAGATTCTTATAAAACATAAAATATTTGAAGTTAAACATATTGAATATATATAAGTATCTACAATTATGGATTTATTCTAATTTTGATCATCTTCATTTTATGGGA
Organism: Cupressus sempervirens; assembly: GCA_028749045.1. Classification (NCBI taxonomy): domain Eukaryota; kingdom Viridiplantae; phylum Streptophyta; class Pinopsida; order Cupressales; family Cupressaceae; genus Cupressus; species Cupressus sempervirens. The sequence continues at coordinate 265,368,833 of CM053784.1, forward strand.
ATAAATAGGGCAAACGTTAGTAACAAGGTTGAAATATTATCTTTATAAGTCCTAGAGTCACAAGAAGAAGCCGCTTCTATAGATACACTTATTACAATGGATAAAAGCTTCTAAGATCGTCTCCATTATTAAATTTGCATGTTTATTCTCTTGATAGAAAATTCTTTGAATCCATTCTAATAAAAAAAAATGTATTGATTTACAGTGAGGAGAGTAACTTGGTCGGTAGGTTTCTTTCAAAATGATAGAATCTACTTCAAAAAAAACCTTAAATACATTGCTAAAATTAATTTACAGAATAAATTATAAGAAATATAAATAATTCTCACAAGGAAAAAATATATGACATTTAATATAGTAAAGAATGACTATTGTTAAAAATCTATTTTCCGAGCTAGTGGTTTTATCTTTGATCTTAGCAAGATTTAGAATCCCTTGAAATTTTGAAAAATGAATGTATAGGGTTTGTGTGGGAAAAAAAACATAGATTCATGAAGCTACAAGAATAAATGCCTAACATTAAAAAATGCACTATAAAGAGAGAGTAAAGAGTGCTCTTAAGAACACACATAACCATTTTCTTTCTAATCATCTTCATTCAAGGCCTTGAATGCCTATGTGCCCCATGTACATGTCATAGTTGCTTGGAAGAAGGCCATTCTCTTTGTTATCATTTTTTTTCTTCCATTTTACAACCCAATGAAATTCTGTAATTGTCTCAAACAAATAAATAGGTTCTCAATGTAGAACGTTGCAAGTCAACATAATGAAGGTGGTCAAATTTTACTAAACAAATGAGCATACAAAGATGATATACATAATAAGATCTATGAGATTGACATAATGTTATCCCTTAGCTTGTATTTTCTGCGTCTATTTTAATATGCTTTTATAAAGTTGAAATCAAATACCAATAAATAACAAAAATGAATTAGTAATTCACTCAGAGAGTGATATTCACTCTTAGACACAAATAAACATCTCTTTCATATGCATTAGTACAAATGGTGGTGATACAACAACAAGAAAAATACCATGGATTGGGATAGGAAATAGAGAATTTTAATAGCACAAGATATAATGGAGACAATAAGGGAGATTGCAAGGTTTGTAACTACTGAGAATAGCATAATATTGATGGAAAATACACAATGTTATGACATCCATGCTCTATATTGTGACTTAGCCTTTTTCTTTGAATACACTATTATTTTATTCTTTACCGGGTTTGCATTTCCAACATTCCACATTGTCATATGTGCACTCTGGGTAGCAACAATGTTTAATTATAGGAAATGGCGTATCAACTTTCTTTTAACCATTGACAAGGACATTGTTAGACCATTCACCATGCAAACACCCACTTAAAAAAAATACCAGTGTAAATATGTGTTCAATTTTTTTTTTAAGCCATTTATCGACATTGTTAGCTTTCTTTTTTCGGCATAAGACTGTTGGATTGTCTGAACAATCTGACTGAAGTTTCTCAAGGAGAAGAGCCTACCTACTAATTACTTCATCTATGATTCATGAATACTTTCTTTTATAAAATGGAGGATTCAAACAAAAATCTATTTCTTCAATACTAAATCTAATATTTTTGACACATTTTTGTAAAGTATCTCAAGGACATATTTCATAAATGAAAACATAATTTCTTTACTCACATTTTATTGTAAATTATGTTTTATTTATACAACCTTTTCAATTCTTAATGTAAGCATTAGCACCTTCAAATGGAGGGTGGTAAAATATGAAATATTTTAATATTTTTTGGTTCGACGTTAAAGGTATTTCAATCAAAGGTATCTTTGTTTGTGTGCCTTTTGGTATATTCATTTAAAAGCACCTCTGATTCAAAGACCATGTACATGTATACCATCCTCCCTTGGTTCCTTTGTAATATTTTGAAACTTTTATTTCTAATCTTTGGTCGAGCCAACAAATAAAACAATCATAATGAGGTCATTTTCATAATTATAACTCTTCAAGCAATTTTTTAAAATTCTAATATTAAAAAAATTAATTCAATGATATATTATTTTGTTAAGGGATGGAGGATGTCAGCGGCTCCTGTTATCATGTACTCTAGGGTTTCTATTGGCGAGGATGTGTAGACTAGCGTGGGTGATTCTGTGGTTGTGTCCCATGGGTAATAATTGTGCGGTTGTTGTAGGGTCTACGTCCCCCACTCAATGGCCTTTTCTACACACACTAGGGATTCATTTGAGAAGGATCTCATTCCCATTTTTGACAGCGTTCATGGGGATGACCTTTCTCCCATAGTGGGTCAAGGTGTGGTGTTCATAGGGTCTACAATATCCATTTTGGCTTAGTCTTTTTGCATGGAACATTGATAATTTTTCTCGACATGTGTCTAGGAAGCCCTCTTCTCATGAGAGTATTTTTTTGGGAGCTCACTCTGCTATAGATGTGACTATCTTAAAGAAGGCTAGGGCTTGGAAGGTAGTTTTGGGAGCTCCACTTGGGCTCTCTTATACCTAGTCTCTATGTAATGGTAGTGGGTTTGGGGCCATCATTAAGTCAAAGGTCTCTAAACCTTTCCCTACATGCAACCCTATTTATGTCAATCTAAATAAAGATACAATTTCATAGATTGAGGAACACACTGAGGCTCTTGAGGTGGATGTACTAATTCATCAATTTAGGGGAGTTTCAACTTTTCTCAAGGAGCTCCATACTTGGATCTCAAAGCATTGGGATCGATACCTTACTCTATCTAGATATTTCCTCTGGTAATGGGTTTCTTTATTGCTAGATTTGATAATGCGAATGATAGGAGAGAGATTTTATGTGATAATTTTTTCACTTGGGATAATCACTTCACTTTGATGGTTAAACCTTGGCACAAGGATTTTAATCTTATAATTCAACATTTTTGGAAAATGCCCATCTAGCTCCGTCTTCCTAACCTCCCTTTTTATCTCTAGCCTGATTGAGTGCTTGAGGAAACTGGAGAGGATTTTCATGATTTCTTAACGTTGGATTTAAAATCCTTTGATCTATTGCACTCTACCTATGCAAAGATACTTGTTGATATAGATGCTTCTAAATGCATTCTATTGAAGGTTAAACTCTATAGCCCTATTGGTTCTTGGATTCAATTGTTAGATTATGAGGGTCTCCCATTTAGATGTAGGAAATGTTTCAATATTGGGCATGTTGCCACAAATAGTGCCAGCAACCCACTTGGTGGCAAGGGGCTTTGCAAAAATATTATATAACAGTCAAAGTGCATGTTTCTAATGTGGATAATCCCCAAGATGTTGTTGTTCTTCAACTTCAAGAAGCTGATGTTGTCCCTTCCACTATGCAAGTTGCTGAGGTCGGCCATATAGATAATATTATGGATGCTTCTATTACTGCAACTCTAATATTTCTACTTATGATTATTATATTATGGCTAATTCCATTGGATGATCCCAACAAGTTGTCGTGGTGGCTACTAACCCTGTTAGTAGTAGTTATGTGATTGGTGGGTCTTGTGTTGCTGGAGTTGCTTCTACTAATCCTATCAAATTTGTTGCTTGTACTAATTGTTCTATTGAGTCATTGGCATGACACTTTGTGGTAGCTAAGATCAAGGAGAGATGGATCATGGTTAAAGGAAAAAATTAAAAAAATTCCTCTCCCATTCTTCTTAAATAATCTCCACAAGTTAGGGGTAAAGGGGAAATATTAAATTCTATTGTCCTGATGGATGGTCTAATTAGTACATGCTTATCATTTCTTAGACCACTAGGTTGTTTTGTGGGGCTTGTGATTTGTTTTCACCTTCCTTTCTATCTAAGTTTTTTTGTGTCTTTGTCCAATATCATTTTGTAGTGCATAATGCTTATGCTTCACTTTAGGCCCCCTAGTGTTTAGTTTTACACCTAATTGTATTAAGGTTTCAAGGCCCCTTCAAAACATGAATTCCAAAATTATAGAAAAATGGTGAAACAAATTAAACTTTTTCTTAAAAATAGAGTGCTCCACATATTGATGGTTTTATTTAACAAAAATAATAATATGGATAACATTTAAAAGTTTATGTTTGAAGGCATTTCCCTCTTGTATGCGAAAATATTGGATCTATTAACTTTTTGCATGAAAAAAACCCAAACTCTTAACTTTTCTCAAAAAGTTTTCCCAAACAATAACTTTTTGCAAATTTTCCCCCAAACTATAACTTTTCGTAAATTTTTCACAGACTCCAACTTTTCACAAAATCTTTTCCCTAACTCTTTAACTTTTTGCAAAACATTTTTTCAAACTATAACTTTTCGCAAAAACTTTTCCCAAACTCTTTTAACTTTTTGCAAAAACTTTTCCCAAACTCTAAGTTTTTGCAAAAATATTTTCCCAATCTCTTACTTTTCACAATGGTTTTCCCAATCTCAATTTTTTTTCAAAACCTCAACTTTTTGCTTTTTTTTGGTCCCTTCTATTGGATGAAACACAAGAGTGATTGGTCCAATATTCAACATGTCTTCTTACATCTTCATAAATCCTTTCTTTTCGAGGAAGTCTACAAATATTTACCCAGTTATTTTTAATATTTCCATTTAACATATTTCTCATCCAAATATATCTTTGAATGATTCTTCTTGAAATATTTAATAAACTAGAAATTGCTTGAACTTATCTTTTACATGTGAATCTCTTGGTAGAAATCATAGACATTAATGCTCTACATGATGTTTACTCTTATCAATATTAAAAAAAATAAAACAAATTTTCAAGTACCATTGCTTTTACTTGACCTCTTAAGACTTTCTTATTGTTGACATCTAACAACCCCAAACTAGTGTCATTTATCTTTTTCTAAATAATCTTAGAAATAATTATAATTTTTCTATCAAATATTTATTCTCAAAATATTCCTCCCACATTTTTTAATATGCAATTTGATTGTGCTGTTAGGTACCATGTTTTTAGGATGAAACTTGATTAAAAAAAGAATCCTAATTCAATTATATCCAATCTTACATGCGAAAATAATATATTCTAATTACTAGTACCAACATCTTCTTGAACTTGAGTTGCATATTCTTCAACATTAATAGGTATCTCTTCATCATAAACAACTTGTCAATTACACTTTTTATTCCCTTCCATTTTGTCATCCCTCTTTTGAACATATTTTATTCCTCTAAGCCTTTGATTTCCCATTATGATTGAGGTTTTCTTTTCTACTACTCCATTCCAAAATGCCAATTTAGAAGTAAGATAATCGCCAGGAGAAAATTACTTGATTAATTTGATTGTAAAATGAAGAATTTGATGCCTCCTTTATATGAGGTGCTAACACCCACGTGATTCGCCACAAAGGGCTGACCCGTACATAGGCTCAACCGAGTGCCACTCGACCAAATCCCACTCGATTGAGTCTAATGTAATAGGTCATGTGGTACCCACATCAACAAACTATGCATTTTAATAGAATTTTCCACTTTGAGCCCTAATTTTTCTATCAAAAAAAAAAAAAAAAAAACCTTTTGTAAATCTCAAATGAAAAATCTGAGCATATAATTTTAATAGAATTTGGATTAAAAAAATAATTTTAATTTATTAAACAATAAAAGTAAGTATATTAAGTTTTTGGAAGATGTAGATTAAAAAATTAAAAAAATAGTAAATTGTATCCAATAAAAAAAAAAAAAACTGTCCTCTTCAAAAATATACATAACTTTTTTTGTTTGGTATACATTTGATCATTTATATATACATTATTGACCACTACTTTTTATAAGATTCTAATGAAGTAGGCACAAACATCCACAATTTTGGATATAGTCTCATTTAGTAAAATCACACTCTATATTAGTAAATAAAATAAAATATATTTTGATTGTATTTTCCTAAAATATAATAAATCAATATAAGGATGTTCACCCAATCCCCATACCTTGAGTCTGACTACACTCCACATCACATCAATACATTCATAAAGAAAATTACTTTATATTCAAAATCTACTAAAATGTCACATATCATAATAATTAATAAAATTTTAAATCATAAAATAACTCTCAAAAATTGGCTATATGAGACATTCTTTGAATTTTTTTTTTTCAAAATGAGGATAATTAAATATATGCCTACATCTCAGAGAAATACATCAAATACTATGTACTAAAATAATTGAAGTATAAAATAAGTGTGAGAAAATGCATGCTATCTAGTTTTTCCTTCAAGATATTTAAACAAGGATTCTTGAAAAGTTCTCTGTGTTAATTTGCATTCTTATTTGCATTCTTATTTGAATATATGAAGATATAAATTATGTGAAATTAGCAATATTTGAAGAAAATCATAAGAATTGGGATATAATTTTATTAAAGGTTTGTATTTTTTATTTTAGTATTTGCTTGTAGGCTAAGTATTATTTTTCATTGTGTCATTTTGTATAATTTAAAAATGTGATAGATTTTTTAAAGTTATTTTTTCATCTTATGTATTATTTTTATTGTGATATTGCATTTAATTGTAGTTTTTTTAGTCAAACTAATTTTAGAAATGATTCACACAAATCCATTTCTCATCAGAATAAATGGAAAACTTAGCACTCATTGCATGTAGGTGATGCTCACAAGATTATTTTTATTATTAAATTGTGTAAATTATATTTTTAACCCAAAAACATATTTTTATTGCTCCAACTATATTAAAATAGATAAATTATATAATTAATTTATTTTATTTTATCAATCATTAATTAAATCTTTTGTTAGTTAAAGAAGCTATTTTTTTCTTTTATATTATTAACCCGAAGACACATGCTTAGCCACTTTATATAAGCATTTAGAAATTGCACACAAATTGAATCCCAGCATAAACAAAAACAAATAATGAAAATAGCCCACAAAAATCAGAAACAAAATTCAGAGTGTCATACTGATATCCCATGAAAGCAATCATCCATTTCTAAACATAAAGAGTTACACAAATCTAAATTACCCATTCCATAACTTCAAAAAATAATTTGTTAGATGCAAAATCACCCAAATGTAATTACCCATTCCCTGACTTCAAATTTTTTTTTGTTATTGTTGGATACAAAATCACTCAAACTGCTCTTCCCACTATAAACAATTTATGTACATGAACAAGAGGTGTGACTCTATACCATTTAGCATTGAATAACTAACAATTGTTTCTTGTTGATCATTTTCAAAATCCTCACCATAGAGATGTAAAAATCTGATCAAGTTCATTATCCTTGCTGATTTATTATCCCATGCCATTCTTTCCAGAGGAGAACCAAATAATATGGATGTGACTATGTAATAAGTGAATGGTTTGAAATGAAGGCAATGAACATTACAACAATTACTATTAGAGTCCCTTAACAAAAGGAATGTGAGAGCAATTAGAATAAATTTCTGGTTGAAAACCAGTTGAAGGCCAAATAATTAGAATCAATACTAAGTTTCAACTAGTTTGTACAACAGCGAGAAATATATATCTGATGCAAACCAGCATAGCGTTGTTCTTTAATGGTGATTCCTTCGCCTTAGCACATTTATAATCCTTCTCCATAATCCATTGAGTGATAGAAGCATAACGAAAACAAGGGCGAGAAATCCTCCATAGAAGACTGTGATTGACAATGGCCAAACATGTGCTAAGAAGAGAAGCATGTAAAGTATGAGGCCTATCTGCAAGAGTGCCAAGCCAGTGCATAGCGTCAGCCCTATCTTCAACATTCCACTTATATCCATATTTCTTTCTCTAACTATTCCTTCACTTTTATAATTTTGGCTATATATACTTCTTACTCTCACTATCTCTTCACTTGGCTATATAAATTTCTATGTTCTAGTGCATGTAATCTTGCACCATTACACTTGGCTATATAGCTTGTCATTGAGAGAAATAGAAGGCCACAACGATTGGTTTGCTTCTTCCTTTTATTTATTTTTTGGGTTCTTTACATATAAAATTAATTATTGGGAACCTAATCTTGATATTTGTATATAGAATGTGATTGTTTTTTCTTGTAATTTTTAAATAATTTTATAATATTTTTATTGCAATTATTTGTAGTATAAGTCTACAGTTAAATAATTTTTTTTTTAAAAGTGTCAATAGATCTTTTGTCCATTCGTAAAGTTAAAAAGTAAGTTTAATCATTGGCTTATGGTGGCACAAGTGAGATTATTAATTTGTAATAGTGTATAAAAAGATTTTAGTATTTTAAAAATCAAGAATACAATATATAAATATGAAACAAATATCAATAAAAATAATAAATTAAAAATATCACCAGTAATAAATAGAAATAACATTTGTAATATTGTTGGCCAAATTTATTTATCATTTTATATAACTTTACGTCTAAAAAATATAAATATGTATGTTTATGATACCTTCAACTCTTATCACTAATTTTAAAGATTTGATTAGATATGATAATTTAAGATTTTTTAATTATTTTATAAAACATATATATAATTATGTTAATCTATTAATATTAATATGAAAACTGGATCAATCTTAGTGGCACTTTTTTGTGGTACTTATAAGCTTTTACAAATAGAAGGCAATAACCAGTATAACATTTTTAGAAATTAACTTAAATTAAAAATATCATTTTATAAAACATATATATAATTATGTTAATCTATTAATATTAATATGAAAACTGGATCAATCTTAGTGGCACTTTTTTGTGGTACTTATAAGCTTTTAGAAATAGAAGGCAATAACCAACATAACATTTTTAGAAATTAACTTAAATTAAAAATATCACAAGTAATATATATACATACACACACAATTCATGAGTGTAATCTCAAAGATACTATATATAATCACAACTTTATTTTAGGCAATTTATAATTACCTATAAAAGAACTATCATATATACAGTATTCAATAAATACTTATGATATAATATTTGAATATTATCTGATTATTGTGAATTCCTAAGTTCAATTGAAAATACTTATGATAGAATATTTTTTGACATCTAATATAGATCTTCCACTGTGCTAACTAATTTTGTAACCATATATAAATTTGAGAAACTTCTCAAATCTATATAGAAGACAATGTAAAATCAACAAATAATATATTATTATTTTTATAATAAAAAATTTGATGAGGGTGCATTCTTATGTATTGATTTTATAATGTTTATCGGGTATATTGTCCAAACTCCTTACTAAGATATTGACATATGACCATAAATTGTCTTAAATTTTAAAAACCTTGACATATTTTGCAAACCTCCTAATTATTATTACTATGTAATAAAAAAGTGAGCATAAACTACGAGACAACCATAGTTAAAAATCTGAAAATAAATACTGGCATTATATTTGTTAAAGCAATTATTTTATTCTTCAAATAGAAGGCAATAACCAACATAACTCAAATGCAAGAAATGTGCATGAAGAACTAAGATAATCATTGATTATTCCAATTCAAGATCTATTGAATTCCAATTTGGAGACAATCATCAAACATATACAATCCACACATTTCAAAACACAAAAGCCATTAAAAATTTAATGACTAAAAATAGCATACTTCACCCAAACGTAAGACACTTTACAATATACACATGTTTTCTATCTATTTCTATAGAAATTAGAAATTGTGGAATACTTTAAATGAAAGAAAAGGAGATTATATAAAAGGAAAAAGAATATTGAAGTCAACTTTAATCTGACATTTGTCTTCCTCCCAAAATTTTAATGTACACTAATCGTCCTTTTCAAACAAAAAACTTTCTACTCCTTGATATGCACTTGCAACTAAAATGATCCATTTCTCTTTTTTAAATGTACATTTAAGCATAATTGTCTCTTCATCACTCTCTCCCATAAAAATGGCATTACATGATGGGAACAGGCCCTTAAACCTCATGATAAAATAATCTTCCCCTTTTGAATAACACATGCACTTTGTCTTATGTTGTTTGGATTTTTTTAATTTTTTTTGATAAATAGACAATTTTTTATTAAAGTATAATATAAAAGTACATATTAAAAAAAATCAAGGGATATGATATCACCTTACAAATATCCACTTGGCCTAGGGTTAGAAGCAACAACTATTTATTAAAAATAATAAAATAAATGATTATAGGTAGCCAAAGTTGTGTTTGGTAAGGGGGGTGGATCCTGATGGTCATCACTACCCCATACATCAGTAGGGTTTGTAGAGGGTCGAGAATAGACCAATCATCATTATATTCTTTTATCTCCTTTCTCTTGGGAGGTGAGATAACCAAAGGCTAAATTAGGAAACTACTTATCATTAGTTGCAGAAGTAGTAGGAATTATAGGAGCAATATGGAACCAACCAGAGACATGTCATGATGGAGAGGCAATGTGATGCTTCCACCCATCCCTTCCTCCAACATAAGAGCAACGAGGGGCTTGGGATCTCAAATTCTACGAGCAATAAGAAGAAGAGATGCAACTACAATGATGTCCATAGGATAGAGTGCAATCAACATAAACAATATCTAGTGGCACTTTGGAAATGGTACAAGGGGTGTTACCCCAATGTTGTAAGAGCTCTTGGAGGCATGTCACCTTAAGATCCACCTTGTTTACTTGTACTTGAATCTATACAAGAATATTATTACATATGCGAGCTTTAGTGTACTATTACATATTTTTATCTACATGCTTAGTTCGGTAGAACCATTTATTACTAAGAAAAACATAAGAAAGTGGTCATGTATTATGTGCCTTATAATAAAATAGTTGCTTTTATCCATTCGTGCATATAGGTATTACAGTTTATGAAGAAAAGAAAGCAACATAAAATTAGCTGATACATCAAAAAAATCTTTAAAAAAAATGTAAAATCTTTATTCATCAAAGTATTTCTATTACTTCAAACAAGTCATGAAATTAGATAAAGACAATTAAAGTTTTGAATTTGAAATAAAGATAGATGGATGAAAAAAAAAAAGGTATAAGAGAAAGATAGAGCCAATCATTACTTGAATGATGAGAGATTTTGTTATTGTCCTGGCTACTCATGCTTCCAGTATCTTACTGCTCCCACTTTCCTTCCTTCTACTGCAAATTCTTAAAAGTAAAAATATAAAAGGGGGTTAGATCCAATAGATCTAAGCAAAGACTATCCTACCTCACCATTATACCTAGCACAAGCATCCATGATAGAAATCACAAACCCATACTTATTTCTAACTAGTTTGTTTCTTGTGCAACAACCTAGTCTATCATTGATATCTTGACATTAATTTGGCTCCCACAAGGGCTCAAGCCTAACATGTCAGTGATAAGAAAAATCTAGCTATGAATAACTAAGAGCAATATTAAAGGAACTATGAGGAGGGGGGGGGGGGTTGGGTGGGGGGCACGGGGGGGTGAGTCAGTTACTCAAGGTCCATCAGTGCCAATTGAACAATCAAACAATTAAGCACATCTCTGTCTTATGTATCATGTTATTTTGTCTCTATTGTAATCTCAATAACAATATTAACTAGTAGTTCACTATCCTAATATAATAGATTTGTTGAATGTAAATATTTGAAATGTAAAACACCATAAAATATTCAACACAAGTTTGACATTAGGATTTAATGTGGAAACCCAATTTGGGAAAAACCACTAGCAACATGTCACCACTTTTTCACTCTTCTAAAGTGAGTCATGTTAGGATCCAACCTTGTTATAGGGTACAATACACAGTATTAAATGTGACTTGGTTAAAGGATTTAATCACCCTTTTAGGAGTGGCCTTCTCATAGGACTTTAAAACATTCCATTAGAATGTCACCCCAGTTAAAGGATTTACACAAATTGTTAAGTCCTTAATGACTGTCAGGTCAACCTTGGTTAAAAGGATTTCAATACAAAATGTTTCCAATGATTAGAAAGATAATAGTAGAGTTCGATCTATATGATTACAACTCACTTTGCAGTTTCATATCATTATTTAGTTCACGTACTGATTCCTTGATAAAACTTCCTTGTCACCTTTGTCCTTGATTTGCTCGAAAACACTTCAAGCAATCACCCTTCTCTTCACAACAAACTTAAGCCTTTTGCTTAGATTTTCTTATCAACATTAGTAGATTTTTTCCATCTTATTGGAAATATTTCAAACACACACAACTTACTGCTCTCTTCTCTTTTACATATTTTATAAAGTTCACCTTTGTGTTTCCTTAAATAGGTAATTATGGTTCTTTTCCATTTTCCATAATCGGCATAGATCTTAAGGGTTTACAATTTGATCCAATAGATTCATTGAATATGTTCATCTCCTTCTTTTCTAGAAACTTCTCATGGAATATTTTCATTAGATATCTTACCTAATCCTCTCCTTGAATTAAATGATCCAACCCGTCAATATCTTCAACATGCTTTCCATATCCCAAGAAATCAACTTAGTTGGCTAGAAAACATGTTTTCTCATACACATTCAAAATATTGTCACTTGGTCATTACTAGGTTCTAACACTCGCTCATCACTAGGTTTTGACACTCGGTCAACACTAGGTTCACTTTCTTGGAACTTACACTATTTACTTGGTCGATACTAATGCTCAGTCAACACTAAGTCTCACTTAGCTTGTACCAGTTCTTGGCTTGCTTTGTTTTGGCACTCAGTTGACACTAACATCCCTTAGTATAAACTTCAAGTTCCTTAATCTTCTATTGTATTCCTCAGTCAAGCTTATGCAATCTATTAGTCTTTTCTCATGTCTTCATAATGTAAACAATCAAATTATCTTGTCAAAGTCTAACTAATGAAATGTCCATTGTAGCTTCCCTTTCATAACTCAACCTTTCCTCTAGGTACTTTTTTTATGAGCAACTTCTCAAATCCTCTTCATCAATCAAATAGATATGACATTTAGATCAGATAGCAACATGTCTCATAAGTAGATTTGACATCAATGACAACATAACAATTATTTCAATTATATTTTCCAACAAGGGAAATGCAACCATAATGCATGAAACTTTAATTGTATTTAAATGCAAATTGTAAGAAATAGAGTAATTGGTTATTAAAGGGAAATTATTTCATACTTGAAATATTACATGTAGCAATTTTAGGACAAGAAATAATGGGTTGGAGAAGAGATAGAAAAAGATGGAAATGGAGATATGTAATGTTTATTTTAGTACGGGTAGATATGTATGTAATAATCACATTAGATGCTCATGTAGATCTAGCTTTAATATAATATGAGATAAACATTTATCCTATTTTGGTAACGGTCTATTGTCAACAATAATAAGCAACATCAAAACATAGGGGTTTCAAATGAATCACATAGTACATGGAACATTACAACATTAACAAGTAGCACTCGTGAACTATGGGAAGAATCATAAACTCAAGTTGCAATAGTAATTCTCAGAATCCATAACTACAATGTATGTAAGTGAGTAGCAGGCTTATGCAATTTTCATATAAAGATGAAACATATTATTCAGTTTAAGGTCATAACGGATCACATAGCTAGAGGTTACAAAATCAAAGTGTCAAAATGCATATTTATGTCATGAATTCCAAATTCAACATGAAGATAGGGAATAGTCACTAGTGATGAAAATGGAAGAGCAAATGATAGTTTAAAAAAAAAAAAAAATGTTGAAGATTCATAAGGATAAAAAGAAATTTAAAGGTCCTATAGTCCTAAATGAACACAAAAAAATGTATGCTAGGGGTAATCAAACAAAAAGATAATTCTCAAGAAAAATGATTAACAAGGTCTGTATGATATTATTTTGATAATTATTTGATAGTAAGCCATAAAAAAGTATCACAATCATAGTGACTTGAAACCTCAACTCTAGTAACTATGTTGAGCTTAATAGTAAGACTGTAGAGTTGTCAAGAGGTAAATGTGGAGATACTGCAACACAATAAAATGTTATAGAAATAGAGTAATGAGAATGCAACACATCCTTATGAGCATGTATATTTTAGCAAGGATAAGTTCATCTATATTCCAATCGTCAAAGGATAGGTAATTGACAACAACTATCTTGGCTTATAATTTTTTAGGTCTATTTCCAAAGGTTAAAAGATGGTAGAACCAACTACCAGATATAAATTTTGATTGCTTATTTATAGGTCTTTGTGCATATGGTGAGAAACAAGAACACAAAATAAAGTGTGTCATCCATTATTTTGACATACTTTATTTGAGATGCCATATGGTGTGATATCTTTTGAAAGAAAAGAAATTCTTTTTGAGGATGATAAATTCTCTATTTTGTATCCTAAGGTCAACTGTTAGAGTGCATCCAAGGTTCCTCTTTGTAATCTTGAGGTTATGTAATCATGTAAAATTGAGCATTATGGGAAGAGGCTTTGGAAGTGTAATTTGTTAATAATTGTCTTAGCACTAGTGTAATTGGTAATAGATCTATGTTTAGAAAGAGATTAGTTTTTTATCAACCTTGAGTCAATTGTGTGCATGTTGTTTTTTCTTGCTATGTAGGATAGTAAGGTATTGAAATTGTGGGTGCAAAATGGTTTTTAGAATATCACATATATACACTTCTACAATTTTCTTTTTTGGTGATTGCATCAATAAATGTCCAAATTTTTTGAAATGGCACTGTCAATGATTTATCTACAAGTGTTAATCAATAACTATAAAATGGAGGACCTTCTCTAGTTAATAGTGAGGATTTAGATGGCATTAATAATAAAAAGTCCAGGAAGAGAAAAAGTTGGCATGCAAAATATATATTCACTCCCTTGTGAAGATAAAATTGTTACAACAAATAGAAACTAGGGATGTGGAGAATTTGGTGGTGACATTGACCTCAAAAGTGTTCTCCAATGGCTTGCAACATCTCACACTTCAAGACCTTTTACTTTTTATTTAAAATTTGGGGAGGAATATTATAAAAAGACTTAAAATATTCACAAAATATGTTATATGTCATTGTTGGAGTGTTGGAGAGCTTTGGGATATGATTGATTGAATACTCAATACTAAGATCAATAGGGGAAAATATACAATAGCTTCTTTAATTGGGTTCTTCCACAAATAAATGGAGAATTCTATTTAAAAAAATGTAAAGTACAAATGAATGGTCTTGTGTATGTAATTTAGGAAGCATCATGAAAATACTAAAGAGTAAAAAAATTCTTGAATTTCTATGAAACCTTATAGATGTTTTATTTAGAATCTCTCAATTGTGATCCCCTAATTTTGGTCTAGTAAACTATAAGCCCCCCTTTTGAGTATTTTAATTACTATGGTAGATCAAACTTAATAAATTTTTCATATTTTATTAATCATTTATATTTGATCAAATCATTACATAACCATTTATTTAATTTTATCCTATGGTTTGCGTTGATATATGATTGAAAAGATCACTTGAGTAAGAAAATGTTGAAAGAAGACTGTGTGTTTTCAATTATTGTTTTGTCATTGATATCAAACCTGCTACATGTTCATAAGACAATTACTTATATTTTTAAAGCACTATCACTTAGTTGATTGATGAGGAGGATTTGATCAACAAGATGTAACAAAAGGCCTAGAGGAAAGGTTGAGTTATGATTATGCATTGAAGTGCAAGAATTAGTTAAGACAATGATAACATAATGTATTGATGATCTACTTAAGGTTACAAAATGATTGGCTACACTTAGAAAGTTTAGAAGAATAAGGTTGGAAAAATTTCATTTGCTAAGCTTGACCAAGTTGATAGACGGTGCCGAGCAAAGTTAGTGCAAGCTGAGTAAAAAGTCAGTTGGAGCCGAGTGAAAGAAATTTCTAGTGGATGCCAAGTAAACTAGTGGATGCTAAGAAATTTAGTAGGTGCTGAGCAAGATAGTTGAAGTTGAGTGATTTTCAGTTGATGCCAAGCACTAGTAAAATCTAGTTGATGCCGAGTGATTTTATAATAGATGTCAAGTAACAAAATATGTACTAACCATCAGTAAATTGATAATGTCGAGCTACTACATTATGATAAAGATCAAAGATTTTCCAAATAAAGGTTGACAAGTTTATTTTCTTGGAACTTGTAAATTAGGAGGAAGATAAGGTTGATGAGCTAGAGGTACAAAATCTTATGTAAACCATTTTGGAGGCGAATTCAAATGGATTCTAGGAGAAATTTCTAGACAA
The DNA here is from genome assembly GCA_028749045.1 of Cupressus sempervirens. Taxonomy (NCBI): domain Eukaryota; kingdom Viridiplantae; phylum Streptophyta; class Pinopsida; order Cupressales; family Cupressaceae; genus Cupressus; species Cupressus sempervirens. The sequence continues at coordinate 265,384,944 of CM053784.1, forward strand.
GACAAGATATGGGGTAGATACATTGTATTTTACCTAATCCTGCATCAAAAACCCTAATTTTTGAGATGGATAATGAGTAGGAAAAAGAGTTCTAATTCCCTATATGTAGGGATGTCTAGTCATGAAGCAAGGTTGGATGAAGGTTACAGAGTTTTGAATGTGAAAATCTAACAAGAAGAAGGAAGAGGGTTTGCTTCATCAAGTGATCTAAGAGGAGAAGTCTACAATGGAAAATTAAGCAAGAAGGCTTAATGAGGATGAATGCTTGAAGGGTGAACAAGCTGTTAGAACTACAAAGATAGGAAGCCAAGTAGAGTTGAGGACTAAATAGTGATTTTTAATCTACAAGTAAGGTTGTAAGTTGTATCAGATCAAAACTCTACTATTACTTTCTAACAATTGTATTAGATTAGGGTAAATCCTTTGGAGAAAGGTTGACTTAGCAGTCATTGGAAAATCCTTTAACATGGTGGTATTCCAAGTGAATGACCTAAATTCCTCTAACAAGGCTCATTTTTAACAGGGTGATTGAAATCCCTTAACCAGGTTACATTTAATAGTGTGTGTTGTAACCTTTAATAGGGTTGGCCTTTAATAGGGCATCATTTTGGAAGAGTGAAAAAGGAGTAGCATGTTAATGGTGGTTTTTCTCAAATTGGGTTTTCATGTTAAATCATTGTGTCAAATGTGCTGATGGATATGTTGTGTTTTATGCTCTATACTTTTGCATGTTACTGTTATTGTAACATATTAGTTTTGATTAACACATAATAAATGCATGCATGGTTAAGGATGTTATATGGGTTCATTGAATTGAAAAAGTTTTATTTTGTACATCTGGACCTTGAATAACTAATTTACCCCCCCTCTCAGTTATTCTAAATAATTCCAACAATTGGTATCCTAGCAAGTTGCTTAAGAGGATTAGTTTCAAGGTACTAAAAGCATAAAGATCAAGATGTCAAAAAGAGAGGTACCCAAGCTGAATAGATATAACTTTCCTGCATAGCAAAGTTTGATGAAGTTACACCTTGGAGGACTTGGAGATTATGCACAAACTTGCATTACAACAGAACATGTTGATCCAATAGGAGCCCTAACTGTTGAAGATTTGAAGAAAAAGAAAGAGCACAATCAGGCGATGTTGGAAATTGCCTCTGCCCTAAGCTATGCTGAGTTTGATGATATCAAAGACCTTAAAAGTGAAAAGCAGATGTGGGATGCCCTAAACACCATCTATGGAGGAGATAAAATGTTCAAAGAGCCAAGTCAAATAGCCTCAAAGGTAAGTTTGATGACATGAGGATGGAAGAAGGTGAAAACATTGCTCAATATATTGCTAGAATAAAAGAAGTTGTTAGTGCAATAAAAGGTGCAATTGGTAAAATAGATGATGTTACTATGCTAAGTAAAGTCTTGAGAACATTATTGCCTGTGTATGCCATTAGAGTGTCAGAAATTCAAGAGTTAAGATGTATGCTAGGAAATGATCTAACCCTTGAAGGTTTGGTAGGAAGACTCACAGCTTTTGAGTTATCTAATTTTGACAATTACAGACCAGAAAGTATTGAATCAACTTTCAAAGAAAAATTGTTACTGAAGGATTTGAGGAGGTAAAGCCAAAGAACAAGAAAAGAATGATAAAGTATGCATCCAGTGACAAAAACACAAATGAGGAAGACATTGAAAAATTGGAAGCATTACTAGCAAGGAGATTTCATAGAGAAAAAGGTAAATTCAAAGGTAAGCTACCTATCATTTGTTTCAATTGCAATGAAGTTGGCCCTATTGCAACAAGATGTACATAGAAGAAAAATATCAAAGAAGGGAACAAGCACAAAAATAGAAGAGAAGATGATGGAAGAAACTACAGAGAAAAAGGCAAGAAGTCATGCTACATTGCTAATAAAAATAACTATGATGAAAATGATGATGAAGTGGTATATGTTGCAATGGAGGATGAATCAGATGAGGATAAGGCTACTACACTTATGAATTGTGTGAACAAGAATGACAAATGGATTATTGACAGTGGATTCTCACATCACATGACTGGAGACAAAAGTAAGTTCATTACCTTAACCTGTTATGATGGAAATAGTGTAAGATTTGGTGATGATGCACCATGTTTAATAAAAGGAAAAGGGTCTATCAAGCTTACACACCAAATTTCATGTGACAATGCTTATTATGTTGAAGGATTGAATTATAACTTGTTAAGTGTGTCACAATTGAATAACATGGGGTGCAAAGTTGAGTTTAAAAATAAATCAGCCAAGATATATGATACAACTAGAAACTTGATTGGAAAAGGTGATCAAACTAGGAGTAATCTATTCTATTTGGATATAGAAGATACTACTTGTCTTATTGCAAAATTTGATGATGTATGGATTTGGCACAAGAGATTATGTCATGTTAACTTTGATAATCTGATTAATATCAGCAACATGAAAAGAGTTAGAGGTTTTCCTAAGTTGAAGAAACCAAAAAATATAATGTGCAAACAATGTTAGCTAGGCAAGATGAAAAATTCAAGCTTTAAAAGTAAAGCTTACACCTCTAAGGAAATACTTGAAATTGTTCATATTGACTTGTGTGGACCTAGTTAAGTGCAAAGCTACAAAGCATACATGTATATAATTCTTCTTGTTGATGATTACTCTAGAATGATGACAATCATGTTTCTAAAATAAAAATCAAATGCTTTTCAAACATTTAAATGGTACTTGACAAGAGTTGAGAAAGAAATAGGTAAGAGCTTGAAATGTTTGAGATTAGATAGAGTAGGTGAATTCACTTCACATGAATTTGAGACGTTTTGCAATGATAGAGGAATCAAGAGACAAACATCAGCACCAAGGACCCCTCCACAAAATAGAATTTCTAAAAGAAGAAATAGATCTATAATGGACTGTGCCAGAACACTTATGTGGAGAAAAATGTTTCTCTAAAATACTAGAGAGAAGTTGTAAGTACTGCAGTATACACTTTGAACCATGTGCAAGTAATGAAAGGTACTCACTCAACACCTTTTTGAACTATGGTATGGTAAAGAAAGGTACTCACTCAACACCTTTTGAATAAGCATTTAATTACCAACACTAACAAAATTGTGGAAAGTGTAAATGTGAATTTTGATGAGTTTATAGAAGCACATGAAGCTGAACCTACAAAAGAACCAGAAGATTACAAGACATTTGTATACTTTTATGAAGGAATGCCTACTGAAGAAGATGCTACAAATCATGCAGCAAGTCAACAACAAGTTTCAACAACTACCGAGTCACATCCTATGAATTTCGAGTTGCATTTAGATGCCGAGTTGTAGAATGAAGAAAATGCACAATCTGACTCTGAGATTGGCACACACGAAAGAGATGCTAAAACACCTAATAGAGATTATAGTGCCTCTCTCGTTTGACTTCTGTAAGTCAACCTGATAGATGCAACCTTGCTGATCTTTTGTTGTGATGGGATCATGATTGTGACCCTGAGTGGTCTACACCGTTGAGGTGTTTGGGTTTACGTTTCTGTATCAGTTGCCTTGATTATGCTTCTGATTGATCTTTGAGATTATGATGTGATTTTTGGTTCACTAAGGTTTGTGCCAGTGGTTACTAAGATCGATGTGGTATCATGAGGTTTTCCTGTGATTACCCTGAGATGCGTACAGAGATTGCACTATGTTCTATTACCATGCTACTCTAGACTAGGTTCCTGTAGCAGTGGTTAGTCATGTTTATGACCGTGTTCGCTTATGTGTTTTAAGTGCCTTGTTAAATGCTTAAGTAATTAGAATGGATTGTTCTTGTTGGATTATTTGGTTATGTGTTGCGGACATTTACCTTGTTTTATTTTGATCTGAGAGATATTTGTTACTCATGTTATGTTTACATTTGAGATGACTTGAGGGTTAGATGTTACTCTTTGATTTCAGTATCATAGGTATTAGACTACTGTTCAGTTAATCATATTGCATGATGATGCCATTTTGAGATGACAGTGTGTTTTACGATGATATCTGGTATTTGGACATACCTCTGATTATTTTATGTGATGGATTTAATGCTATGGTTATTTACTTCATTCCTGTGTTGTTATGCTTTATGTGAACGTGAGTGATGTAAATAGATTATTTTAATATAACTAAATAAATGGTTGAATTAGGTGATTTAATGTATTTATTGCTTCGGCTATGTTATTATATGCAATTGCACTTGATTGTGTTGTTTAGTGTGCAGGATTTATATCCCTGGCAGTGGCACATGGAGTTAGTGATTCAACCTTTCATACTTTACCAATGTCGTCCTTATATGGTCGATGTATCTTTTAGTAAAGTGTTTAAATTAAACCTTTTGATGATTATTAAATCCGAACTCATTTGCATTATGTGATTAGACTAGTAAGCGTGTCTGTGCATTTAGAGGTTCGCATTGTCGCGAAAGTTGTTTAGGAGATTTATGTGTTTTTGGGTTTTCGGGCTTTTTATTGATTTATTTTAATTTCTGGCAGTTTTGCCATAGATGAATTCCTATTTATAGGAATAGCCTATTTTTGTTTGGGTCAATTCGAGGTTTAACTAGATTGGCTGGTTAAATGCCCTAATCGATTATTCACCCAAAAAGTGAATAAGTATCCAAAGGGGAATTTAATTCCTCACTTCTCACTTTCAAATTGGAAAGTTGGAGAGTAAAACCCAAAATCCTCTTCATGAGGATTTACTGTTTTGTTCGTTGTGGGAGCTACGGGCATGGAATCGTCGCGAGGTTGAGCTCGTTGGATCCAGCTCGGGGAAACCTTGGATTGCTGCAATTTTCAGCCACTTCTGTGAGCTTTTTATTTTCTGGTTCAGTTTTTCATTTTTGCCCTTTTGGCTGTGAGGTAGGGCTTTCCTGTTTTATTGTTTCTACTTCGTCTCTGCTTCTGTTTTTGGTAGCAGTTTGTTTGGAGGCTGAGAACTAGTGTTCCCCTCCGTTTCTGTATGTTAGTTCTACTTGGTTGGGCGGGTATGAACATTTCCCTATTTTTCGAGATGAGGGTTTGGAATTTTGTACCATTATGCTGGCCGTTTTTGCATACGATGTTTGATTCCATTTATTTTTGGATTTTTGGGGTTTTTGAACCCAAAGGCCAAATGGGTTTTAATTTTGAATTTTTCCAATTTTTTTGAGGTTTTTACCTCGTTTTGCATGCCATCCTATTTTCTCGAGTTTTCTTGGCTCAATGTGGATCGTGGACCTGGATGATCCATTTGGATATCAGTCAGACCACTATTGCACCTTTTGTTGCATTGGGATGCATGTCACACCTGTACTCCCAACTTTGTGTTCAGTTGAGTGAATTGTTACCTATTATGGTTTCTTTTGGACCTTTACTTTTGTTTCGTGAACGCTAGGATTCATGTAGAATCCATACTCTCGGATTGAGGTCGATTGAGTGAGTTCACGATGTTTGGTCTTGTTACATCATTGGGATTTGTGTAGAATCCATACTCTCGGATTGAGGCTGATTGAGTGATTTCATGATGTATAATTTTATTGGCTTTGGGATTCATGTAAAATCTGTCCTTCTTGTGTTTCTTTCAATTGGGTGTTTTCTTTGCATTGTGTTCTCATTCATGTCCTTGTGTTATGATCTTCTTGATGGTGGTGCACCACACACGAGTACGTGCGCGTACATTTGTTGGGTGACTTGCGAGGCCCAATCTTTCATGGAGTTGCCGAAAGTTATGATCATTGGGGTTGGGATGGGAGTATGCATGCCCACGGGCACTTGTCGTAGGATGAGCATGGGTAGGGTAGGGTTGCATATGGATGGGGCTTCTATCTCACAGCCCAATGATCATGGCATCATGGGTTGGCAGAGGAAGCTTTATATAAGTGATAATTAAATAAAATGTGCGAATGATAAATAAACTTAAGATAATAAAAAAGTTTGAGGTGCTAGAGCCTTTTCGTTGAGGGATGTTGAATTTGCACAAGTCCTAGCTTGGGCTTTTTGATGCCAAGCGACTCTCCATGATGTTAGTACCTACTTAGTAGCCTTTTGAGTGTCTAACCAGGACCTGTACTCCTTGCATTGTCTTAGGTTCTTGGTTGCAGCCATCATACTGTCTGGTGTGAGTGTTAGCCTTGGATGTTATTTTGTGTGTTTGTGGTTGGATCATTATCTCCATTAGCACGGCGGGTGTGGACCTATGGGTGCCACGTGGTTGGGAGGTGTAGCTACCTTCACCACTGCTAGGGATCAGTGTACAGAGATGATCTTTTGTCCTAGTGCGACCGTTGCTAGATATCTTCACTTGGTACTTCGAGTTTTGAAGTATGATTTCTTGTGATTTATGCTTTCATTGGGATGCTTGTATATCATGTTTAGATGATGTTATTTTATTTGGCGCATTCTCTTATTATGATATTTAGCATATTATTAGATTATGTGATTTTCTTTAGTAGTATATCTGTTGCTTACTGCTGTTTAGCATGTGATAGGTGATGTGATCTACTGTAGGATTATCTTATGATTATCACTAGCATGTTATATTTTCTTATGTTGTTATTGTGTAGATTTTAGTACTGACATCCCTATTATGATAGTACTGACGATTTGGTCAGTGGCTTGGGATGTTACGCGCGGGGGATGGCTAGGACCCACGATGGTCTTATGATGCTATTGACGGTTGGGACGAACCACGCACTTAGTTTGGTTGTTCAGTTCACTGCGATGTTTATTTCAGTGTGTTCTTTGCTACTGATGACGGGCCACACCACCCGTACCAATTCACAACCAAGATCACAAAAATATGGAGAGAGAGAGATGACAAAAATGCTTCATAAAGCATCCATTAATACTTGAAATTCATTACAATATTCTCCACATGGAAGAACTCCAAATTCTTACAATATAAGAGATATTTTCTCTCTAAGAGCTTCTACAAGAAATTACATCCGAAGAGCTTCTACTTGAAGAGCTTCTATTTTCGAACTTGATTACAAATGATAATAAGCCTTGCTTAAATAGGCACTTCTAACCCAAGACATGATTTATCCGTGCAACATTCTAGAATTTCCACAACCTTCTACAATATCTACAACCTTCTAGAATTTTCACCTAAATACAACTAAGCACCACTATGTGGCCCAATTAGAAAATTACATTTCTTTTGTAGATCACAACAAATATTAAATGCATAATTTAAGAAACTTTCCACAAACTTCTAAGATGCCACCTACACACCTCGATTAATGGAATGACAACTATTTTTCTTATTTTTCTTTTTATGCCACCTATGCACCTTGAAAATAGAAATTCCTCTTTTCTCCTTTTTCTCTTATTTTATTTTTAAATTAATTTTCCTTCTATTTTCGTCACTTTCTCTCTCCTCCACAATTTTTTTTTCTTTCTAATAATTTAAGTTTCCCATGCAAGATGCTCCTGCATCAGACTCCCTTGGTAGATAGAAAAGTGTGTCCCACACTTTGACGTCAAAAAAAAGATATACAACCATCTTCATCTTCACCACAAGCTTCCACCTCAATAGGGACAAGAAAACCAACATGCAAATCTTCCACATTTTTTTTTGCTGATGCATGATGCTCCTGCATCTGACTCCCATGGTAGGAAAATTTTTGTGAATATAGATTCACAAAATGAAGTAGCCATTGCTAACAAAATTTTTTTTCCTCTTCCTCCAACACATTGCTGGAACAAGTATCCGGTGCTGATATATTTCCTTCTTTCTTCTTTTCCAACACCTAGCTAGAACAAGTTTTTTGCTACTGAAATCTCTCTTCTACAATGAACTCTATCCAAGTATAACTCTCATCCTCATCCAATCTTGTTGAATTAATCACACCTGTAATAAACCCAGCAACGCCATACCAATCTTCCTTTGCATACCACACATGACTAACAAGATTCTCATGCAAACCATCTTTAATATCTTTCAAACTCATCTCAAATTCAGCATCATATAATTCATAGAAATTTACCTCTTTGACATAGTCATCTTTGCTTGCCTCTTTCATGTCTTCAACGATGCATGTAACTACTCCACTTTCTTGATCTCCAATGAAGGCACTATACTTCTCCTCCATTGCTGCAATCTTCAAATCATCTTGATCTATTTCAAGTTCATAAATCTTGCCATCTTCATGCTCTTCCTCTTTTCGTTCATCTTCTTCAACTTTCGGTTCACAAATGATTTCCTCTTCATCCTCTTGCTCTTCCACTAGATCATCTTCCTTTTCTACATCCAAATAATTATCAATGTCTCTTTTCTGGTAATGTGCTCTTCGTTTTCGCAACTCTGCTTCTAATCCTTTCACTTGCTTCTACAAATCAACTAGCAATGCCTCTTGATTTCTTGCCCTAATTTTCTCAAGTCGAGGAATCCTCAGAATCCATCCAATCACAAAAGTCATCTTCTTCTTTCCCTTCTCCATAATCGAGTCTTTAGAAGATAAATCTCGTGCAACACAAGAACCTTGTGCAAACTACCTCACAGTCGGTGATCTGTCTACACAATAAAAAACTTCTTGACAAACTTCACCCAATTCAAGGTCCTGGTGCAAACTGCCTCACATTCGACGATCTGTCCGCACACTCAGGAACTCCCGCTCTGATACCACTGATGACGGACCACACCACCCGTACCAATTCACAACCAAGATCACAAAAATATGGAGATAGAGAGATGAAAAAAATGCTTCATAAAGCATCCATTAATACTTGAAATTCATTACAATATTCTCCACATGGAAGAACTCCAAATTCTTACAATATAAGAGATATTTTCTCTCTAAGAGCTTCTACAAGAAATTACATCCGAAGAGCTTCTACTTGAAGAGCTTCTATTTTTTAACTTGATTACAAATGATAATAAGCCTTGCTTAAATAGGCACTTCTAACCCAAGACATGATTTATCTGTGCAACATTCTAGAATTTCCACAACCTTCTACAATATCTACAACCTTCTAGAATTTTCACCTAAATACAACTAAGCACCACTATGTGGCCCAATTAGAAAATTACATTTCTTTTGTAGATCACAACAAATATTAAATGCATAATTTAAGGAACTTTCCACAAACTTTTAAGATGCCACCTACACACCTCGATTAATGGAATGACAACTATTTTTCTTATTTTTCTTTTTATGCCACCTATGCACCTTGAAAATAGAAATTCCTCTTTTCTCCTTTTTCTCTTATTTTATTTTTAAATTAATTTTCCTTCTATTTTCGTCACTTTCTCTCTCCTCCACAATTTTTTTTTCTAATAATTTAATTTTCCCATGCAAGATGCTCCTGCATCACAGCTACTGTAGTTTAGATGGATAGATGTTCTCCTTTCTGTGTTGTTCTTGCACTCGAGTGTTCATTCCTCGAGCCTTTGTGGATCCGGTACTCCCTGGTGTGGAGGTTTTTTGCTCTAATTTTTGTCTTTTTTGCTTCTGGGAGTGTTTTCGTGTTTCTATGGGCGATATTTGTTCTACATGGTGCGACACTTTAAAAGTATCGCATGCCCATGCAAACTATGTCGTACGACACTGTAAAGTATCACACGCCTTATTGAGAAATATCGTACGACACTGGAAGAGTGTCGCACGCCTTCTTGAAAAATGTCGTACGATGCTGAAAAGTGTTGCATGCCTTCTTGAGAAATGTCATATGACACTAGAAGAGTGTCGCACGCCTTAAGGTGAAGTGTCGCCCTCACTTAGTAAAAAGTGTCGCACGATTTTTTATGAAAAACTTGCGTGTGCCATCAGCGGGCAATTTTTTTCATGATCTGATCTTTTTGTGAGTTGTTTTGGATACCCTTTTGGGCGTTCTTCAACCCTATGTTGTTGCATTTTGAATTCTGTCGGTTTCTCTTGAAATTCAATTTTTGTGTTTCTGTTTTAGTCTCTTGGGGTTTAAAATATATCATTTAAGTATAAGTTGACATATCTTATACTTAAGATATATTTTAATATATGCGGCGAATCTTTTGAGATAGGTTTCAAACCTCTTAGAGATAAGTTATGGATTCTAGGAAATTTCAGGGCTTCAGAAATCTAGACTTAGCTAATTTTTAGGGCTTCAGGATTTCAGGCTTAGCCAGATTTTGGGATTTTGCATTTTACCCCAGCTTGGTGTTTTGTTTATGAGTGGTCATTTCTTGTGCCCTCATCTTGTTGTGGTGGTTGTTGGCTTTTCTTTGGGTGTGTCAGTTTGGTAGTGGCGTTCAGAGATTCATTGGTTACTGGGATTGTGTTGAAGTCTTCTATTGCGATCTTTGTGATCCCTGTATGATGTTGTCATGTGCATTCATACTTGTAAAAAAAAAAAAAAATCTTGGCTTGATTTGAATCCTTGTTTCCAAAGATCTCTGGGCAGTGCATTACAGAGATGTACACAGTGATACTAAAGTTGAGAGACAAAATGCAACCACAAGAACTAAGCCTAGACTATCCAAATATGTCAAAAGACACCATCTTGCAGATCAAATCATTGGAGACAAAGATGTAAGGCCAATGAAAAGAAATAGATTAAGAGGTGAATCATGTTTGTTAAGCATGAAGAAACCTAAGACAGTGAGAGATGCATTGGAAGATGATGACTGGTACAAGGCTATGGAAGAGGAAATTCAACAGATAAAAAAGAACAAGACTTGGAGGCTAGTCCATAGAATAGAAGACAAGAATGTGATTGGCACAAAATGGGTATTCAAAAATAAGCTAGATGAAAATGGTGAAGTGACAAGAAATAAAGCAAGACTAGTTTGCAAAGGGTATGCACAAGAAGAAGGAATTGAATATGTTGAAACATTTTCCCTTGTTGCAAGAATGGAAGGAGTAAGAATTTTGCTTGCTTATGTTGCATACAAAGGTTTCAAAGTTTATTAGATGGAAGTTAAGTCTACATTTCTAAATGGAATATTAGAAGAAGAAGTCTACATAGAATAACTAGAAGGATTTGTGGATAAAAACAATAAGAACATGGTATGTAAGCTGCACAAAGCCCTATATGGATTGAAACAAGCACCAAGAGCATTGTATGAGAGACTTCATACTTATCTTGTTAAGATTGGATTTCAAAGGATAGATGATAACAACAATTTGTATGTGAAGACAGATAAAGAAAAAAGTATATTGTTATCTAAAATATTTTTTGATGACATAATATTTGGAGGACAAGATGCTTTGTGTAAAGATTTTGCAAATTAGATGAAGCAAGAGTTTGAAATGTCAATGTTTGTTGAGATCAAATTATTTGTGGGATTACAAGTCTATCAAATGAAGTATGGTGTATATATCACTCAATCAAAATATGTCAAGGAGATATTGAAGACATTTGGACTTGAGGCTTCAAAACTAGTAAGTACACCTATGGTAACAACACTCAAGCTATCAAAGAATGATGAATTAGCTGAGGTCAATCAAACATTATATAGATCCATGAATGGAAAATTGCAATTATAGTACAAAATAGACTTTATATTGCATTAGTTGTGGGGATAGTTGCTAGATTTTTTGCTAACCCTAGAGAGAATCACTTGATGGCAGTAAAAAGAATAATAAGATACTTGAAAGGAATAGAAGAGTATGGATTATACTATAAGAAGAACGAAAAGTTTGAACTAAAAGCCTACACTGATGCTAATTGAGCTGGAAATATTGATGATAGGGGGTCAGTGGAGGAGCATTCTTCTTAGGCAGAAGACTTGTTACATGGACAAGCAAGAAGTAGAGTATGTTGTTGTTGCTATTAATTTCACAAACATTGTATGGATCAAACAACTACTAAAGGGAATGAAGGAAGAGATCACTGAACTAGTGACACTTTATTATGATAGCACAAGTGCTATAAATATATCAAAGAATTCTGTAATACATACAAAGACAAAGCACATTGCAATAAAGTATCATTATGTAAGGGAATTGGTTTAAGACAAAGAGGTGAAGATGCAATATATCAACACAAAGTGATGGGGACACAACCCAAGAACATAATGGACACAACATAAAAGGAAAATTGTATTAACTGAAAAATAAGCTAGTACATTCAGTATAGAGAAAATAAACTTCAAAACATTCCCTAAGGGCTTACAATAGCATAAATGTGGAGATAATTTCTCCTTTCAGTACCTCCTCTCAAACACCACTCCGAACTGCCTTTTACAATGCCAGAAATCTCCTTAAATAGACCCCGGAGGGTTAAGGACTAGGAGTACATTCTAGAAAGTGCTAGTAGGCATCCACCGATCAAATAGAAGGTTCCAAAAGCTGCATTAGAAGTCGACGCAAATCTAGAAGAATCCAAAAATGGTAATCGAACTTTCAGGAGGCATAAATTTTGAACCGTAGCTCCGATTGACGAATCGTTTACATTTTCAGAAAGCTCTCAAAGTGCTCTATAGCCCTATGGACAAGTTTTGCTCATCCCCCATTTTTTAGCCCTTTTTGAGGTCATTTAATGCCCCTAACCTGACTTTGAAGCATTCTTAGGAGGTCTCCACAACTCAAAAAACTGTAATAACTTTCAAACCGTGGGGCCTTTTGACTTGATTCTTTTTTTGGAATGCTCTCAATTACAATTACATTCATCTAGCCAATTTACACCTCCTAGTTCACCAAAATGATGGCTCAATTACATACTCCTATTTTTTTGAGATTTACACGAATGCTGATAGTGGAACTGTGAGAGTTGGAACCTTTATTTGACCCAAATGGGTATCCAAAAATGAAAACACATGAAATAGAAACTAAGTCTAAGTATATTTTTTTGGGTGACACAGGATTGCCCTTATACCTCTAGATGCTCCTGCATCAGACACCTAGGGTAGATTGAAAAGTGACCCTATCACTTTATGAATGGTAGAGGAAATCCCAAATGGGAAACCTCAACTACTGAAATCCAAGTTGAGTCCTCGATCGGTCGTCCTTTCCATTTGACCAAATACTCTTCATACTGCCTGTTTCTAGTACTCCTACCCACATGATGATCTAGAATTTCTTCTATCTCCTCCTTCTTAGAAGCAAGAATTGGACATGGATCTAACACCAGCTCCTCATCTGCACCATCATCATGATACTCTGTTAAATCTGCAATGTTGAAAATGGGAGAAATGTGAATACCATCTGGCAACTCCACTTCATATGCATTTCCTGAGTCATGTTTCTTCAAAATTTTGCAGGGGCCAAATTTTTTCATTTTCAACTTGTTGTAAGTACTAGCTGGAAATATTTCTTTTCGTAAGTGCACCATGACTAGATCCCCTACTTGGAATTCCTTATGTTTTCTCCTTTGATCAGCCCTAGCTTTATACTCTTGATTCATCTTGGTAATGTGTGCTTGAACCTCCTCATGTAGACGCTTGATATGTTCAGCAAATTCCTTAGCTTCAGCACTTGTCCTCTCCCCTTGTTCTATCTTCCTCAATTCTGGTGCAGTCCTTGGGCTATTCCCATATACAATTTGGAATGGTGATTTTCCAGTACTCCTATTTATAGAGTTATTGTAAGAAAACTCTGCTTGTGGTAGAATCAAATCCCATCCTTTGGGCTTATCCCCAACTAAACATCTCAACAAATTGCCCAGACTTCTATTTACCACTTTTGTTTGGCCATCAGTCCACGGGTGATGCGTGGAAATGAATTTTAATTCTGTTCTCAACTTCTTCCACAATGTCCTCTAGAAATACCCCACAAATTTAGTATCTCTGTCAGAAACTATACTCCTTGGAAGACCATGTAGTCTTACCACCTCTTTGAAAAACAAGTCTGCAATATGGATAGCATCATGAGTTTTGTGGCATGAAATGAAATGTACCATTTTGGAGAACCTATCAACCACCACGAATACTGAGTCATTACCCCTTTGTGTCCTTGGCAATCCAAGAACAAAATCCATACTTATGTCCTCCCATGGCCTTGATGGAACAAGCAATGGCTGATATAGGCTAGTATTGTGACTAAACCCCTTGGCAACTTGACAAACCTGGCAACTTTGTACAAACTTCTTCACATCCTGTGAAATTTGAGGCCAAAAATAATGTTCTCTAAGAATGGAAATGGTCTTATCTCGACCAAAATGTCCTACCATCCCTCCACTGCGTTTCTCCTTAATTAGATTTTCCCTCATGGAACTCCTTGGAATGCACAATTGACTACCCTTGAACAACACGCCATCCTGAATCAAATAGTCTAACCACTTGGTTCTATCTACAACAATAGGTTATTTACAAGCTTTCCATGCTTCAGCAAAATCAAGATCCTCGGGGTACAATTTTTTGAGTTCATCAAACCCAACTACTTCAACCTGCATTACTGTAAGCAACAACTGTCTCCTACTTAGTGCATCTGCAACCTTGTTAGATTTTTCACTTCTATGCTTCAACACAAATGTATAGCTCTGCAAGAACTCTACCCACTTCATATGCCTCTGATTCAATTTACCTTGGCTATTTAGGTACTGTAATGCCTGATGACTAGTATACAAAACAAATTCCTTTAGCAATAAATAATGCCTCCATTTCTTTAAGGCCTGAACTATTGCATAGAACTCTTGATCATAAATAGAATACTTCTTTGCATCATTCAATTTTTCACAAAAATATGCAATAGGCTTACCTTCTTGGCTTAATACAGCCCCAATAGCACTGCCACTGGCATCACAATCCACCTGGAAAATCTTTCTAAAATCTGGAAGTGCCAACACAGGCTATTCTGTCACCTTCTTCTTCAACAATTCAAAACTTCTCACAGCTGCTGCAGTCCATTTGAACTCTTTTCTATCCCCTCTTATTGTATCAGTTAGGGGTGCACATATGCCACTGAAATTCTTAATAAACTTCCTGTAAAAACTAACCAGACCATGAAATGATCTTACCTCAGTAGCAAACCTTGGAGTAGGCCATTCCAAGATGGCTTTTACCTTCTCTGGATCCATTTTGAGACCTTCAGGTGATATAACAAACCCCAAATAGACTAACTCCCTTTTTGCAAAGATACACTTCTTCAGATTAATTAATAGTTTCTCTTCCCTTAGCCTTTCAAGGACACTACGAATATGCAAAAAATGTTCTTCCAAAGTCTTGCTGAAAATTAAAATATCATCCAAATAAACAATAACAAATTTTCCCAAGAACTTCTTAAGTACCTCATTCATGAGCTGCATGAAGGTGCTTGGGGAGTTCATAAATCCAAAGGGCATGAATAACCACTCATAAAGACCCTCCTTGGTCTTGAAGGCTATTTTCCACTCATCTCCTTCTTGAATCTGTATCTGTTGATAACCACTCTTCAGATCTATCTTTGTGAAGTACTGAGCTCCACTCAAGTAGTCCATAAGATCATCCATCCTTGGCAAAGGAAATTGGTACTTGATGGCTATCCTATTTATAGCTTGAGAATCTGTACACATCCTCCACTCTCCATCCTTCTTTGGTGTGAGTACTGCAGGTACTACACATGGACTCAGGCTCTCTCGAATCAAGCCCTTCCTCAACAGTTCCTAAACCTGTCTATTTAGCTCCTCTATTTCAGTAGGAGTCATCCTGTGAGCAGCCTTGTTAGGAAAACTAGCTCCTGGAATCAGATCTATCTGATGAATGATTTGCCTTACTGGTTGCAATCCATCTGGAACTTATCAGAGATAATATCTCCAAATTCCCCTAGTAAATCTAAAAATTCAAGTGGTATTTCACTACTACCTTCTTTATCTTTCCTAGGAATCAAAGCATAGCACATATGCTGATGTTTCATGCCATCTAAAAACATCCTTCTATCAAAAAGACAAATCATAGCACTGCTACATACCTTTTCACCTTTCTTTTTCATGGGTTTCAATTTGTGGCGAACTCCATCCTTTGTCAGAGAGTATGTGTTTGCATGCCCATCATGTACTACATGTCTATCAAACTTCCATGGTCTACCCAACAATAGATGGCAAACATCCATCAGAATAACATCACAGAGAACTTCATAATGGTAACTCCCAATTTTGAATTTCACTAAAAATTGTTCACTTACCAGGACCTTATGATCATCTTTTACCCAAGCAATCCAATAGGGATGGGGATGTTTCTCCCTCTTGAGCTTCAGCTTAGAGACCATCTCTTCTAATACCAAGTTATCAATGCTACCACCATCAATGATCATGTCACAACATTTATCCTCACACTTGCATCTGGTACGAAACAAACTCCTCCGTTGTCCTAGTTCAATCTCACCACTTAGTAGGACTCTTTCATTTACCAAGGTCTCTCCTCTTTTTGCATCCTCTGAATGTGATGATTGTGCATCCTCATCCACATGAGCAACCCTAGCTTGGCCCTTAGCTCTCCTATCTATCCTTCCTTGTCATTGAGGGTATTCAAAGGCATGATGACCTTCTTTATTGCAATGGAAATAGGTACCACAGAAGCCTCCTTTTCCTTGTCCACATCCTCTACCTCTTCCTCTCTGATTTCCAAAGTCTTGATCATGGGAGCAGTTGAAACCCTCATTCCTCTGGTTCCTTCTAGTACCCACATCTTCATTTTTTTTTTGGGTTTCATTGCGGCCTCCAGATGATCTACCACTTCCCCTTCCTCCTTGACCACGCTCTCTTTGTCTTCCTTCAAACCTTTTATTCAGCTTCTCTTCAACTCGTAGGGAAAATTGGTATGCCTCTTCAACGTTGGTCATTCTTACCAAACTTAATTCCTCCTGGATGCTAGGTCGCAACCCACTGATATAACGAGAAACCTTCTCCTTATTTACTTCTGCATGCCCTGCTCTATTCAAGAGTCGGTAAAATTCCTCTGTATATTCTTGGACTGATCTTCCTACTTGCTTTAACCCATGCATCTTCTTAAACAAATCAAGCTCGTAGTTCGTAGGAATGAACTACTTCTTCAATTTGTCCACCATGCGATCCCATCTTGTGATCTTCTCCTTTCCTCTTCTATTTCTTTCTAATTGGACCTCTTGCCACCAGATTTTGGCATGGCCTTTCAGTTTGGCTTTTGCAAACTTAACCCTATCTGGGTCCCTGATATCCTCATACTCAAAGTATTCTTCCAGTTCATTGATCCAATTGATCAACTCATCTAGTTTCAGATTTCCTGGAAATACACCCACTTCAATTGTAGGTCTTTTCCCAAATTTAGTAATGGCCCTAAAAAGCTTTTCCTCTACATGATTTAGAACTTCCCTGAAAAATTCCCCTTCTGGTCCAATTTCATCTTCTTCGTTGTCATCTTCATTTTCATCACCTGTGGCCACAGTTGCTCCTCTACACAACTCCTCCTGCAATGCTTGTACCTACCTTTGGAGGGCTCTAACCTCCTCAAGATTAATAGCTCTGGCCCTTCCGCCATGATCTCTTCATGGAGGCTTCTTCTTAACTCAAACCCACAACCACATAGTCCTGGTGCAAACTGCCTCACAGTCGGCGCTCTGTCTACACACTCTGGAAAACTAGCTCTGATACCACTTGATGGGGACACAACCCAAGAACAGAATGGACACAACAGAAAAGGAAAATTGTATTAATTGAAAAATAAGCTAGTACATTCAGTACAGAGAAAATAAACTTCAAAACATGCCCTAAGGGCTTACAATAGCATAAATGTGGAGATAATTTCTCCTTTCAGTACCTCCTCTCAAACTCCACTCTGAACTGCCTTTTACAATGCCAAAAATCTCCTTAAATAGACCCCAGAGGGTTAAGGACTAGGAGTACATTCTATAAAGTGCTAGTAGGCATCCACCGACAAAATAGAAGGTTCCAAAAGTTGCGTTAGAAGTCAACACAAATCTAGAAGAATCCAGAAATGGTAACCGAACTTTCGGGAGGCATAACTTTTGAACCGTAGCTCTGATTGACAAACCGTTTACATTTTTGGAAAGCTCTTGAAGTGCTCTATAGACCTATGGACCAGCTCCACTTGTCCCCCATTTTTTGGCCCTTTTCAAGGTCTTTTAATGCCCCTAACCTGACTTTGAAGCATTCTTAGGAGGTCTCCACAACCCGAAAAATTGTAATAACTTTCAAACCGTGAGGCCTTTTGACTTGATTCTTTTTTTGGAATGCTCTAAATTAAAATTACATTCATCCAACCAATTTACACCTCCTAGTTCACCAAAATGATGGCTCAATTACATACTCCTATTTTTTCAAGATTTACACGAACACTGATAGTGGAACTATGAGAGTTGGAACTTTTATTTGACCCAAATGTGTATCCAAAAATGAAAACACATGAAACAAAAACTAAGTCTTAAGTATTTTTTTGGGGTGACACAGGATTGCCCTTATACCTCTGGATGCTCCTGCATCACAAAGGAGAAAATTGTTGATAACTTCACCAAAGCATTACCTAAGGATGCTTATGAGTATTTGAGAGGTAAATTAGGGGTGATGCCCCTATCAAAGGCTATGTAAAAGATAGAGGGAGTATCCTGCATCAAACAAGCTAATATTCATTTCATACAAATTGATGTAGTGGACCTTACTTTAGGAAGTTTCCTAAAGTAATGACAAGAGTTGAAATTTCCAATTAGTCACAAGCAAGGTGATAGAGGGAGTAAAATTGAAGAGCTTGAAAAAGCTTATATGTGCATATAAAAAAGATGCCAAGTGTTGAGTATATGTCTTTGGAATTGTTGTCAAAGAGGGAGAATGTACGGTAAACTGATCAAGTGCATACTGATCAAGAGGGAGATGATCAGAAGCAAATAATTAAGGAAGAAAGAAGAATTAATCTTCAAAAGATTAGAAGACTAAAAACAATAAGAAGGGAGAAAGCAGAAAGAAAAAGAGGGAGATATTCTGCTGATCCATGATAGAAGAGAATTAGATAAGAAGGATATTTTGTAACCTAAGAAGGAGTTGCTGATAGAGGGAGAAGTTTTATACACAAGACTTCTTTTTGGTATTTCTTTACTATTTTAACCTAGTTAGTTCATCATTTGTTTGATTGGTTGATCAGTTTAGTTTGCCATCAATGCCAAAGAGGGAGATTGTTGATATATGATTGAAAAGATCACTTGAGTAAGAAAATATTGAAAGAAGACTGTGTGTTTCCAATAATTGTTTTGTCACTGATGTCAAACTTGCTACATGTTGGTAAGACAATTTCTTATATGTTTTAAGCAATATCACTTAGTTGATTGATGAGGAGGATTTAATCAACAAAATGTAACAAAAGGACCTAGAGGAAAGGTTAAGTTATGATTATGTATTGAAGTGCAAGAATCAGTTAAGACAGTGATAACATAATGTATTGATGATCTACTTAAGGTTACAAAATGATTGGCAACACATAGAAAGTTTAGAAGAATAAGGTTGGACAAAGTTCATTTGCTAAGCTTGACCAAGTTGATAGAAGGTGCCAAGAAAAGTTAGTGCAAGCTGAGAAAAAGGTTAGTTGGAGCCAAGTGAAAGAAATTTCTAGTGGATGCCAAGTAAACTAGTGGATGCTGAGCAAGTTAGTAGGTGTCGAGCAAGATAGTTGAAGCTGAGTGATTTTTAGTTGATGCCAAGCACCAGTAAAATCTAGTTGATGCCAAGTGATTTTATAATAGATGCTAAGTAACACAGTATGTGCCCAGCATCAGTAAATTGATAATGCTGAGTTGCTACATTATGATAAAGATCAAAGATTCGCCAACTAAAGGTTGACAAGTTTGTTTTCTTGGAACTTGTAAATTAGGAGGAAGATAAGATTCATGAGCTGAAGGCACAAAATCTAATGTAAAATATTTTGTAAGCAAATTCAAATGGATTCTAGGAGAAGTTTCTAGACAAGACATGGGGTAGATACATTGTATCTTACCTAATTTATCGAAAACCCTAATTTTTGAGATGGATAATGAGTAGGAAAAAGAGTTCTAATTTCCTATATGTAGGGGTGTTTGGTCATGAAGCAAGGTTGGATGAAGGTTAGAGAGTTTTGAATGCAAAATCTAACAAGAAGAAGGAAGAGGGTTTGCTTCATCAAGTGACCCAAGAGGAGAAGTCTACAATGGAAAACTAAGAAAGAAGGCTTAATGAGGATGAATGCTTGAAGTGTGAACAAGATGTTAGAACTACAAAGATAGGAAGCCAAGTATAATTGAGGACTAAATAGTGATCTGTAATCTACATGTAAGGTTGTAAGTTGTATCAGATCAAAAATCTACTGTTACTTTCTAAAAATTGTATTAGATTAGGGTAAATCATTTGAAGAAAGGTTGAATTAACAGTCATTGGAAAATCCTTTAATAGGGTGGCATTCCAAGTGAATAACCCAAAGTCCTCTAACAAGGCTCACTTTAATAGGGTGATTGAAATCCCTTAACTGGGTCACATTTAACAGTGTGTGTTGTAACCTGTAACAGGGTTGGCCTTTAATAGGGCATCACTTTAGAATAGTTAAAAAGGAGTAGCATGTTACTAGTAGTTTTTCCCAAATTGGGTTTCCACGTTAAATCATTGTGTCAAATGTGCTGATGGATATGTTGTGTTTTATGCTCTATACTTTTGCATGTTAATGTTACAGTAACATATTATTTTTGGTTAACACACAATAAATTCATGCATGGTTAAGGATTTTATATGGGTTCACTAAATTGAAAAAGCTTTATTTTGTACATCTGGACCTTGAATAACTAATTCACCCCACCTCTTAGTTATTCTAAAGAATTCCAACAGTTTGACCACCTTATCCTAAGATTTATTTAATTGAAAGAACATGAGCCCTTTTAATTAAATAAAAATTCCATTTGTTAGGTGTGAACATGAAAAATGAATTTAAAAATAAAAAATAAAAATAAATTGTCTACAACTTGAAAGCACAACTTCTAAGGTGAGTGAAATCTTGACATTTCAAAAGGTTTTTTACCTCTTTATCTCCAATGTTACTTTTTCCTCTTAACCTTAACTTATGAAATGTCTTTAAAAGGAGGACATCTTCACACTCTCTCATATCCATCTTTCTTTAGATATTTTTATGTTGTCAATTTGATTCTTGAGTACTTGGGAAATTTGCACTCTTGCCTACTTTAATTGTATAAAGTTTTTCCTTTTCTTGTGTCTTAGTTTAGCGAATCTAGTTTAACTAGGATGGAAATTAATGTTGTTGCATATTGTTAGATAATTTTTTATTTCTTGTTATTTCATATTATAGTAGCTTAATCTTCCATTTCATTCTAGCGTAGCTTTGCATTGCATTTCAATGGGGATCTTGGATACTTGCATCCTCATTTTATGCTATCTTTCAATATCTCATTCTATAGTGCACCTTGAAAGGGTTTCCAATATTAGTTTCATTTGAGAGCTACTTATCACATCATTTTTATCTCTTGCAAATCACAGATAAAGAGATATAAACCCCCTCCCAAACCTCCTAATCAATCAGATCCTTTGGGAACAAAAATTTATAGAAATATACCCTAATTTTGGTATACATTTTTGGCATTCATAGTGGGGCTAGAACCAAGTTTCTAGCTCTATTTTGTTTCATTTTTGGATTTTTTTGTTGTAGGACTCATTTTTTTTTTTTTTCTAGTATGAAATATTGTATGATAAAATTCTTCTCTACATGTGATAATACTGTAGGTGATACCTATCATACACTTTTTGGTCACCCCATTATTTTCCAAAATATCACTTGGATCCCACTATTCTATCATTTTGGCTAATAAGTTTTTTCTCCTATGCATGTTTTATTGCCTGATTTATATAACTTTATCATACATATATATGATGTTTTGCACTTTTTGAGATTAGTGGCTTAATTTATTTACATTTCAAGTTAATTTCAATTTTCTTGTCTATCACAATAGCTAATCAAGTGGTTTTGCATGTTTAATGAGGCTTTTTTTAACATAATATGCCCTAACTTGTAGGCTCACTTGTCAAAATTACATCGTTAGATTACTAACTCATGGTTTTGTAGGTTGTCTTCGAGATTCAAGTAAATATTGTGCATATTATTATTAGCTTTCATTTAATTTATTATTCACATTAAAATATCATGAGTAGGGGTTCTTTCCATTGCTAGGGAAGTATTCTCTTGTCTTTCTAAGATAATAAAAATCTAGACCCTTTGGTTTGGATCATAGAAAGTGAGTTGGAGAGGTCTCTTTTTAGTGATTTTAATGAACCAAGTGTTTGGTGTGTTTGAGATACGAATTTTGGAATAGGAAAGTATTTTGTTTGCCTCTTTGAGGGAAATAATAAGTCTAGACCTCTAGTTGTTATCCATTTGTATTTAGATTTGTTATCCATTTGTATTTAGATAATTTGTGGGCATATCATTTAATGAAAAATCCTACTGAAATGACCCAAGCGAAATATTTAGTAAAAAAGTAAAGTACTTTAATAGTCCCAAGGCTTCTATCCATCACTTGAAGCTTTCCCATGTTTCTTTGAATACCCCTTGCTATAAACTCCATGTTCTTTCTAAATGATATCTCCTGTCACAACACCATAACTCCTCCTTGATCCATTGAAATTCAGTAGAGAGAAAGAGGGTAGCTTCCATATGGTATTCAATCTTTTTTTGGGTCCTTGAATTATCAACTTTCTCAATTAACTGGGAGATATCCCAAAATTCTCCCCATCACCACTCAACATTACTCCTTGATCACCCCCATCGTAATTTGGGCAACCACTTCTAGGGGGTATTTTTTCTCTAAAAATATGGTTATTCCTTTCCTTCCATGTGTTCCATCACACATACAGGGGATGGCCTTCTAGGTTATTTTAATGACAAGGTGGTGTGAGGGGCATTGCCATCTAAAGATGAATTGGTGCACATCTCTGTTAAAGACCCACAAGATCCCAAGTTGGCAAAGGATTTTTTGCTAGACCTACACAATATAGGGGTAATGGATTAAGAGATGTGGGATGGTTTCTTCCTCCCTACAACATAGCACACATTGGTTTCCCATTTGGAATCCATGCCTCTTGAGATTATCAATAGTGAGCATAATACTATGCATAACAAACCACCTGAAGAAGTTGATTTTGGGGAGAAAATGGGAATGCCAAATATTATTTCATTCCATGTTTCTCACCTCCCCAATTATGCTATTGTAGGTTGATTTCATGCTAAAGTCCCCCCTTGGGTTCCTTTCCCATATTAGTTTGTCAATCTCTGGGAAGGAGGAAATTTAGATATCTTTTAGGAGGGATCTCAATCCCTCATACATTATCTTATCCATATTAAAATCCTTCCACTCCTTGTAGTGGATATAATTCATCACCTTTTAACCATGCTCATTCGCTACCTACTCTTTTAAAATAGAAAGTTTGTGTGAATTGGAGGAGCATCACCCACCCATCTGTCTTCCCAAAATCTAACCAGATTACCATCTCCAATATTCCATCTAATGTTCCCTCTTATGTGTTTTCTGATCTTGATGATGTTATTCCTTATTAAAGATAAAGTTACTAACTTTATTGGTAGATTTAAGCATTTGTATGCTCATATTTCTTATCTTGTACCTAATCATGATATTCAACACATTTTTGTTTCTAATTTACAAAAAGACATTAGGGATAAGATCCTCCTTACTAAGTATACCCCATTTTCACATCTATGTGTAGTGCTTGACCATTACCAATTACAAGTGATTCAACTTGAGAGTTCTACTTTGATGGCTCATGTTTGTAGTAATAAGAGTGATGCTACTGAAAATTCAATTTTTTTTTTGTAAACCTAACAATTTCATCAAAATCAAGTCTCCAAATATAGTTGATGATCAAGTGGCTACTATGTCCTCAGGCACACCAACTTTTTCCTCTGTATTTTGTCTTAATCATCGGTAAAATCAATTATTTGAGCCTTTTCTAAGGTCATGACTAATTTGATTCATGCTCATCTCCTTAACCTTCCTCATATTCATCCTATTGATCCTAGTAAAGCTTTGGATAAGTCTTTTGATTCTAATTTTTCTATCAATATCATCGTCAACTAGTTCATGATACTAAAAAGAGTTATGGTTTGAGGAATACTATTTAGGACCTTATTTATTCTAAGGCTAGTACTATTAATGCTCAAGTTAATAAAACTAACGAGTCTATTTCCCTTCCTAATAAGAACTTATAGATTTATACTAATCCTTTACCCTCACATTCAATTAATTTTATTAACCAACCTCCTTCTTCCAATCACCATGGTGATTATGATGAGACAATCTAAGAAGTGGTTAACCATGTTGAGTTAGACTCTCAACCTCTAATTTATTCTCAACTTGATCCTAAGCATATACCTCCTATCATTCAGTTTACTCAATATAATATGTTTAAGACACTTAATGATCCTCTTTACATCACTAATAGATTTACTCATATTCCTTCTCGTGGTGCTTTAGTTGATCCTTCTTTTGTTGTGAATGTTATCATCAAAGAACACCTTTTTAACAAAGGGTTGCACAGAGATACTTATGATTCAACTCCATGTGGATTCAAACTTTTAATGGTTTTCTTTATCAACTGCAAGGGTCTATTATTTTATCTAGTATTGTTTTAAAGAAAGTTTTTAATACTACCTTTGTTTCTATTGCTACTTTTGATAACTTTCAAGTTAAGCTTGGTATACCATGGATTTCTTCCATGTAATATGTAGCTTCAACTATTCATAGAGCCTTAAATTTCCTCGTGATGGAGCTATTAGTACTATTAATAATTCTCTTTATAAACCATCATGTCCTAGAGATTGTGTTGAGATTAATTTTTAGTGTCCATCTCATCATGAAAAACCACCTATTCATCCTAATAATATCTATAGAAACTATCAATGATATAAAATAGACAAGATTATGGAACTTAGTTTGCCTAAGGGTTGTCCACCTTCATCTATCTTTCATATTCCATTTGTTCCTTCTACTTATGCCTTTGCTCCTTTAGCTACTACCCCTCAACTAGTTGATGTTCCTTCTTCAGAAACTATGGTTGTTGATCCTATTCCTCTTGATATCCCTCATAAGAATATTTGTATAACCAACATGCTTGTTAACATCACAAGAACCATCAAGCTAAAGCTCAATCTAAAGCATGTTCCCTTCCTTCTCAACCTACCTCTTCATCTCAAACTTTACCTTCCTTTGATCAGAATGTGTGTTTCTTTGGAGGAAGCTACATAAGGCAATTCCTATGCTCATTCCTCTTTTCCTCTTCTCTCTTGCATCTTTCCACCCTATCTTTCTAGCATCTTCCATGGATTTTTGTGGCACCCATGAGTTGTCCTCTCATACTACATTGCCTTAGGTTGACCTAGTCTGGACTAGGTAAACCCAGGTTGACCTATTCATCCTAGGTTGACATAGTCTTTGACTAGGTTGACCTAACTTGACCTAGTCCTTGATAGTTTCAGAGCTTAGGGCCTGAAAATCCTCAAGGGTTTATTTAGTTTAGGACCATTATCTAGTCGACCAATATTATTTTCTTGCCTAAAAACTCTTATATAAGGAGACTTGGGGGGTTCATTTTCATATCTCATCATAAGAACAAGCATATAATTCAATAGTGAAGTTTTTTCCTTTTGTATTCAAGGAGTTCAAGCATTCAAGCCTTTTTCAAGCATTTAAGCAAGGATATTTCTATCTAGAATTGAATAATTCTTTATGATCATTTCCTCTTCAAGATCTAGTGTATTGTTGGCCATCAAGTGAGGAGGTCCACATTGAAGCATTAATCTTCCTCTTAATTGATACATATTCATATCCATGGCACCATGATGGAATAATGGTAGATGTATTGCAAAGAGTGGAGATACCCTACATTCCTAATTCAAAATCTACAAAAGAAATACATTACATAAACATAGGAAAGGTGAATCCTAATATTTATCTTGTTCTTTATAGTCATTTACATTTATATTTCTCATTTATAGTTAATTCCTTAATCTAGGGCTTGACCAAGGCAAGCCCTCATCAAACCCCTAACTCAAAATCTTTCTTTTTTGTGTTGATTTATTGGTTGGGAGAAAAGGGGATTACAAATTTGGAACCTATAGTTTACAAGATTTTTGGATTTTTCAGTCTCAAAGTCATAGACTATGTCAACCTAGTGGAAAGACCTCTTCACTAGTAGACCTAGTCCTTCAGTCTAAGATTTTGTGGAGATTTACGGGTTTTGTTCCTTTCATTATTTTATTCTGAGATCTGCAGTTGGAAGTTTAGAAAAGATTGAGATGCAAAAGTTCTTGAGCTTAAATACATCCTCCTCTATGCATTTCAAGGTGATTCTTTCATATTTTATTTCCTTTCACATATTTACCCTAGATTTGCATCTTAATTGGGCTAATTGTATTTACATAGCATATAGAATTATATTTCCTAATAAATTAGTTCAAATTTACATTCACTTGTATTATATTCCCCCTTTAATCTAGATTTAGTATTAGCAACTTTCCTCTTTTGGTTCCTATCTAATCTAATTTGGGTTAGAAGTGGAATCACATTTGGAAATTTCCCTCTTTCCTTTTCACACTGCAATTGAATGGCTTACTATCCTCGTAAAGTGGAAGTCTACAGTCCTATTAGAGTGCCTTTATTTTACCACTAAACAATGCCAATACCAAATTTGAATTGTGGAAAGTAATATAATACAAGGAAATACTCCATTTGTCCCATGTGTGATAATGTGGATGCAAAATTGAACTAATTTACTAAGTTATGTACATCTAGATATCACGTGTATAGAATCAAGCCAATTACTTGATACACAATTATGTTAATTTTATGAATTAAAATAAAAGATGAATTAATAATCTTGAAATATGTAGAGGAAACTATTTTTTCCTTTGAAAAGTACAGATCTAGACCTACAACTAAGAATATGATTGTAGACATATCAACATAATGAAAAGCCCAGAAACTATTTTCTCAGCCGAGGCTCAGAGAATAGGCTAACTTGATGGAAATCCTTCTACAATATTTCCTTAGATTCATTGTATTTCCATATAAATATAATAAGGTTGACCTATATTCATCAAAAATCTTTTGGTGATTTATTTCTAGATCTACAACCATAAATTCATAATCCTACTCTTGCTAACAAAACTTGAGGCTTTGTTGTTGGGTGGATGAGGGATTTCCTTTGTCAAGCCCTAGATTGAGGAATAAATTTTGAATTGAAAATGAAAATGTTTGTAAATGAAATAAGACTAACACTTGCATCCAAAGGAGCTGCAAGGGGTACGCCTATAGGAATACAATATGAGTAATTATAAGGCTTTTGTAATATTTGGTTATTTTAAGTATTTGTTCATAAAATTTGTGAAACCATTTAACAACATGCCCATACAGTGGAAAGTCACACCTTTTCATATAGAGAAGGAAGATATAAAAAGAAGTTTGTTTACATGTGAAGGATAATATATCAACCATTCAAAATCTCGTTCTCTACCACTTATTGGTGAGGCAAAAACACATTTTCTCAGCAAAATCAGAGATAAATCAGTAAGTAGAAAAATATTGTGAATTTTTAAAATGACTTGAATTTAACTTAAAATGTTCATTTGTTCCCTTCTCCACTTCTTGGATTAGTTGTCCTTGTGTTTTTTTGGGTTGTTTTCCCCCCCTTTTAATCACTTTTCTTTTTCTTTTGGGTTGTTTTTTTTCCTCCTTTTAATCACTTTTCTTTTTGTTTGACAAAAAAGAAAAAGATATTCAACTATTCATAATTTCAAAAAAAATGTTTATGCTTATTTTTAGTTGATAAAAGCATTAAATTCCTATTAAAATATTTAACTATTATTTGCATTTGAATTCTCTTCAAGACCAACTACTTATTAAACAACGAAGGGAATCATTTTATTAAATTGCATTATTACTTACAAAAAAATATCTTTACTAAAAATATTTTGCTCCTTCCCACATGTTGAACTGTGATTGGTCCCACGTCTTATTAGACACTCATAATAAAGCCATGGCCAAGAATAACTAGTCACATAAAAAACAAGAGCTCTGGGAGAGCTTAAGTCTTTGCCTCGTGCAAGGTTAAAAAATTATGGAGGTTTGTGTTATTTTTCATGTCATAGTGTTAAAATTTGATTTACAACGGTGCAAGTACTAATTTGTGTTTAATGTTTTAGAGTGACAAGCATACTACCTTCACCTTTGTCCAATATTCTATGAAAATAATCTTATTTTGATTTATGTGCTTTCTTTTCTAAATTTTTTTATATCAATTTATTTACTTATTATTATTCTCCAAAGATAATTATTTTCACATTTGCATAATAATAATAACAATGAAATCATGTTTTAGGAATACAATAATATTATAGTATGTTTAATTATCATTTTTTTCATATATATAATTAAATTAAATTTATAATTCTTGTTCAAAATATGAAACAAAAAATCAAACAAATATAAATATTTAAATTTTAAATCATTATTACATTTTTCTTACTTCTACCTTCACTACATTACGAAAAATAATTTAAAATCTATAAGACCTATTGGAATTAGAAAGGTATTTTTTCATTCATTGGAGACTTTGATCCAAATCATAAGCAGAGGAAACATCGAGAGCCCTTGATCTGATGAAGGAGGATCGAAGGGTTGTGTTGTGGTTCCACAACACATGCCCCATTCCCAACTAGGAATGGGGACCCCCTACTTTTTTGGGTCCTCCAACTCATAGTTCAGGATCTAGGAAATGTTAGAGAGTCAAAATTTAAAAATCATAAAAATCAGAAAAAACAAAAAGCAAAATAAAAATAAAAATCAATAAAGACATAAAAATATAAAATCTAAAAAAGATATAAAAATTATAAAGTTCAACATATATATATATATATATATATATGTTTGTGCACCTGCACGCTTCGTATGGTGTGCGAGGGGTGCACCACCCACGGTGGTGCATGGCGCGCACCTGCGTAAGGGTGCGTCGTAGACCCCATGGGTGGGGGGGGGGGGGGTTATATAAACTTTGGCCCCCTCAAATTCAATTCACTTGTTCACTTTGTTTTTCAGCTTCACAGCATTCGTGCCATCTGACTACAGTTTTCTCTTTGCGTGCTTTTGCACCCAAACAGGTGTGCAACCTAGTTTACGTGGCTCTGTGCTATGTGCACCCTTCACCTCACCCATGCATTATGCATCATGCACCACGCATTGCACATGCCCCGCATTCCATGAATCATCACAACTTTTCCCACATTGTGCACTATGCACCTCCAAACACTCTACCTGTGCTGCGTGTAATGCGCCACCCACGTCTCCACATTGCTTTGAAACCCTCATCATCGTTTCTTGCATTCTCCTACTTCAAAACCCTTTGCACATTGTGCAACCCAGACACAACCTTCTCGTATCGACGACACACCTTTGTGCGGACACAACCTTCGCGTCGCTGTGTGCAAACACAACACCCACCGTGGGCATACTGCGATCTTCACACCATGTGCTTGCATCACACGGACCACACGTCTTCATGCCATGGGCTCTACACTGCATGTCTTTGTGCCATGTGCACACCATATGTCTTCACACCATGCACAGTCTTCCTTTGCATCGTGCATGTGCCACCAAGCCGCGTCACACACACACTTAAAAAACCCTAAAAAATAAAAAATATTAAAAAAAAATAAAAAATAAAAAATAATAATAAAAAAATAAAAAAATAAAAATAAAATATATAATTATAAAATGGAAAAATAATAGATTTAAAAAATAAATAAAAGCGCCCAAATTGGGCGTCTTATTTTTGGTTTTCATGTTTATTTTTTGTTAATAAAATTTGAGTGCTTTAGCATTCTTTTAATTTTTAGGATCTCACTATTTAAGAACTAATAAAAGTTTTTTTCTCGTGTCATGTAGATATTATGGCATCAAATCCAAAGAGAAGATGGCTTCTAAGCCTGTTGTGTTCAAATTCCAAGGCGTACCATCAAAGTCGAGGTTCCATGATGATCATGCAAAAATCAAAGATATCAATTTGGCACATACAGACTTGGGAGAGTTCCTCAGAATCTATAACAAACCTATGGAGAGATAAGCTCTAGTATCTACCTTGATCCATTCCAGGTTGGTGAGCACAGCTTCGCATCCCGTATTAGTGCAATCAACATAATTGATTATCACATTAGCTCAACATTTTGTTACTAAAGAGAGAGTGGTTAAGAGTGTAATAGGGGAAGTTGTTTTAGACATCTAACCTGACAACATTGAGAGGGTCTTCCACCTCCCAAGGGAAGATCAATTCATTAGACTCTCCTTTGAAGCAGGAGAAAGATGGTATAGGGAGCACCCAAAAGAAGTGTCTGAAATCATCCAATCCTCATATATCATTGAGAAAAATCCTTTGGGTAGGGTCATAGGAAATGTGGAAATGACTAGGGGATACATGAAGGAGGATATTAGCTATTCCATCATTCTTTTGAGTAGAGTCATGGGTCTACCTGTAGTTAGCCACCTCAACGCTTTCATGGTCAACTTTATTGAGACAATTAGGATAGCGAGGATGCCACTAGATTGGGCCACCACACTAAGTGAGAACTTGTATGAGCAATTAGGGGAAGTTAAGGACAAGAAGAAGTTCTATATGACTTCTTACATGATTTATCTTCTTGCAACAAGGGCAAAAAATGACCCTAGTTTGTACAAAAGAGGTAGTATGCAAGATCCCAATTCCTAGCCCTACATTGTCTACCCTCAGCTGGTGAGGAAGAAGCTCTTAGCATAGAGCAAGGAGTAAAGAATTGTTAATGATGCATTCATTTTTGTGGTCATTAGATTCATAGAGGGAGATTATGCAAAGAGGTTATTTAATGAGGCAAAAGCACAAATAATAGCTCTCAGGGCCTACTTCATCCAATTCAAGACATTTATGTATCTACAAGTAGTTGGTGCCTCCATCAACCCTAAAAAGCTCCCAATATATCCAAGTGACAAACTAGTTTTGCTAGAGATTGCACGATAGAGTGAATCTACATATGAGAGGGTAAAGAGACAAAGGAGACCTTTTTGGACATTGCCCCTAGTCATTGGACCATACTAGGTCAGGTAGAAGCAAGACATTTCATCCTTTGAGTGGGAATGGGAGAATTATCCCCTTGAGGAGTATAGTTCCCCTAAGCTCTATTTTGACAATATCGGGAGAGTGGAGAGTTTGGCTAGTAAGGAGTTCCACCATGAAGATGCCATTGAAGACCATTGGATGAATGCAATAAATGACTACACCATCCGCATAAGGGACTATTGTAGAATGACATTGTATCTAGTAGAGAAGGCTCTCAAACTAGACATTCTGGAGGAAATAAGACAAAAAAATTCAAAGGAGCTGCTACACCCCCTATTCGACTGAGACAAAATCAGAGAGAGACCCATTATGAATGCTAAGGTTGATAGGGAGGAGGACAATGATGTTAATCATCAAGAAAGGCATGTCATCAGAGTGATAAAGGATTGGATCAGGAAGCCTTTTCAACTTGATCCAATTCCTGACATTGTGATCTTTTACACATAAGCCCACCTAGAGAAAGGTAGAGGGAAGAAAGTTACAATTCCTACCTTTGCGGCCCATTCTCCCATCAGGCCAAATATAGTATACCAACTTGACCATCTGGTTGGATATTATCATCCTCTAGAGAGGAAGGGAAAGAACAAAAGGAAGAGGACCTCCCCTCAAAGGATTGAAATAGAACAAGGTGAAGCACAAGCACCTTCATAGTAGTAGGAAAAGAGTGTGTGAGGGTCTAAAGATACTAGAGCTACTTAAGTCCACGATGACCTACAATTGCCTCCCTTTGTGCCTAGCCAATTAGAAGAGGGAGAGAGTCACCAAGTTCCCATTCTTCCTTTGCAAGAAGAGCCAACATCCCCTTATACCTCCACAAAACAAAAGAGGATCAAGATTAAAATGAAGAAAAGGAAAAGGGTGACTAGGAGAATGGTGCCTTTTTTGTCTTTCCCTGAGACCATTCCAGAAGGAGAATAGGAAGAAGAGGAAGAGGAACAAGTGCCCTTGCAAAGAAGAACCTGGCTAGCTAGAGCCATAGAGAAAGAAAGGAGAAGAAGTACCATAGGTACATCACCATCCACCCCAATAGGACCCCTGGAAGTCTCTTCTTTAGAAGATGAAGTAAAAAAATGGGTGATTGAGCAAAATGAAGAAGGTGATGACATTTTCAAAATGTCATATTTTGATTTTATTGCCATCGGTATAGAACTAGTTGGGATAAGATCAAGGATAACCCTACAGGTGAACCTCAAAAAGAAGACTAGATACAAATGCCACCAGATTCACAGGGCCCTGATCTTACTCCCCCCATCTCCACCACAAGTCAAAGTGGTAGATAAGGTCTCAGTTACTCCTTCACCTCAGAGTTCATAAGAAGAATAGGTTCAGAAGGAACCATCACAAGGGGAGGAACTAGATCAAATGGTGGAATATTCTCAACCACCTTCCCAATACATTGAGGTGCAAGCTGTAGGGTCCACTAAGATTGAGACTATAGAAGAAGAGCCCTCACAACGGGAAACAACTCCAAGGAGGAGTGATAAGGGAAAGGAGGTAGCAGAACATACTCCTTCATCCTTGAGAGGCAAGTCTTCTACTAAGCACATCCCAAGATGGCTCTGGAAAGAAGTAATGAGGAGTATCTGACCTTAATTTTGAGCTACTGAGGAAGACATTTTTGAAATTGCAGAGATTTTAAAGAAGCCTGAGTCTTTTTTGGATGAGGAAAGACTGTTGGCCTTTGTTACCTATACACAAAACCATGAATTATTTTCTCAAGTGACCATCTCTCCAGAAGATACAGATGCAGAAAGCTTTGGCCCCCAAGACTGTTAAATCAAAGAGGTTATGCTTGGGAGACCTACATGGGATATAGCCTAATTGATGGTGACTAGGGGAATTAAGGAAATATTTATAAGCATGGAGTAGGAAGAGGTTAAACTCCGAGCACTTCAAAGGTAGAATGAGATCCTAAAAGGATATTTAGCTAAAGAAGTTGGTCCTCTAGATCCTAAACACCCCAAGGAGACATTGAACACCATTCTCAAGGAAGGGGGAAGTGTACAATTAGATCCATTTTTAAAAGCCTGTCAACAATTGTGGGAAAGTTTTGAAGAGAAGGGCATTTTGATTATCTAGGGAAACCTAAAGTTACTGTGTGCTACACAGGAGAACATGAATAAAATGTTAGCGATTTTGAAGTAGGAATTTAGCATTATGGATGAAGTAATGGCCTAGAGTAAGGACTTAAAAATTTTGCAAGCCATAAAGGGGCAAAGGTATAGAATTTTGATAGATGTATATACAGGGGAAGAATTGGATATGATTGATGATTGGATAGAGAAAATTGTGGATAGTAATAAGGTGATGGAAACATTATATGCGGAGATCTATAGGATTAAGGACCAAGCCCGAGAGCAAATTTTGGAAGCAGAAAAGTATTATAGCGATGCTTGTTTGGATATTTTTGAAGATGAGGAATGAGAGAAGTTGTTGCTTATAGAGACGGTGGTAGAAAATTTTAAGAAGATTTTTGTGGAAGCTACTAATGATGAAGATATGTGGCAAGCCTTCAGGACTAAAGAAGCTTTGTTAGAATTGGATACCAAACTCAAAGATTTTGCTGATGCCCAAATTGAGGTAGACAATTATAGATAGAAGGTCAAGGAAAAATATGAGGCTTTAAATTTAATAGATGTGGCTAAAATTATTGAGATTCTAGAGAAATTCAATGGGAAACATCCAAACATAGCTTTGGGATGAAGGGGAAGAAAACCCAGAAGCCAGAATTCTAATTTTGACACTTAGTAAAATTTTGAGATTTTGGACCATTTTGAGGTGTGCAGCTCTGTAGATACGTAGGTACATAGGTTTGCAGCTCTATAGCTCCATAAGTGCACATTTCCAGAAGCTCCACTTATAGTTAACTACTAATTCCAAAAATAAAGCTTTCCATGTATCAGAAACACATTTTGACAGTAGTTTAACTCTTACAGATGCCTAGTGAAGGATCAACTTCCATTTTTGGCACTTCTTGATACTCCCACTTCGACTAAAGGCTTTCTCATCCTTTCTGCTCTCATAATTTCTTTGTTTTTTTAACATGTAAAGGCTCATGCATCCAATTAATGAATAAAATATGAATGGAGTCCTGTTTAGCACCAGTTAGATTTGTTAGTTTGTATATAATTAGTTTGTTTTATTTTTTTAAAACATTTTATTGCATAAAGATATCTCTCACTCTCAACACAAATTGAGAAGATGATTTCTTATAAATACTCCATTGTAACATGTAATTGGGGCTGACGTTATTTTGCAATAAGATTATGCTTTTGTTGCTTGCATTTGGAGTGTAGTGATTCTTGCCTAAATGTGTCATTTTTTTGTGAATTTTGTTTATGGAATTGTGATTTAGCCAAAGATTTATTGCTTTGTTTCTGGTCATGCAATCTTTTAGTTCTGGTGTTTTCTATAGTTTTATGAATTTTGCTGACGTATCTAGCTCGAGAAGAAATCATCGAATTGCACTTGCATAACTCTCTATCTCACATGAGCACACTTTTTGTGGCCTTGCAATTTGATGAAGAGTGAAATATCATACGATCATTAAAATTTTTGACTGACGATTGCATCAATGGAATTGAGGAAGCGCTGCTCCTACTTTCATTGGTTACCTACTGATCTCTTTGAAAGCTTAACTCGTAGACGTGTTGTTTTCTGTAGCTTATGTCCATTAGGATTTCAATTTCATGTTATTGGCTTTAAAGTTCTTGCTATTTTCTTTATTAACCCCTTTGTTAGAATAGGATTTCATACTAGCTGCACTATTAGATTGCATTCATAAAAAACATAAAAATAAAAAAACATAGTTCTTCTTTAGTGTTATTTTTTTCTGAAATAGTGAGTAGATTATTCATTTCATCCAAGATCAAAATGAACCAAAAAAGGCCTCCTCATGAACATTCACATTTATCTTCAATTGAGTAGATTCTAGTAGGTCCAAGATCACTTGAAACCTTGGAGTCGATTCACAAAATCAACTTTTCAAGAGAGGAGTTTGCAAGAATTCCTACAATTTAGCATCATGTAAAACAATAGACCAATAGGCTGGATCTGTTTGTATTTAAGTATTGCAAATATTTGAGTTGGGCAAAGGACATGGGATTCATAATCCTCTTTGCTGCTACTATTTTTAGCCATCTATCAGAGCAAAAGGAGATGTGAGATAATGCTTGGGAAGATACCTATGCAAAAGAAAAACTGAATTTCATATGTTTTCCTGATGTTTGAGCATATTATCTAACTTGGTGATCATTCTAGCTAGCCTTTTCATTTCCATATCTACCTGCAAATTGCAACATAGGATGAAATATGATTTCCTCTCACTGCCACTATCTATTCCAACTATAAATTTTGATTGAATAGGGGAGATGGTGAATGATCCACTAAGGTCATTGTTTCTCTTTGTACCAACTATCTATTAAGAAAAAGGTATTGTGAGATCATGTGGACAAGTATTATCCTTGCAAACCAATGAATAAATTGCATAATGCATTCTGGTTCTCTGTACTCTTAAACTTGAGCAACTAACCAACTTGGGGATTATAATCCTTCAATTAATAGTTAGATATAACCAAATATTTTTGATTTAATTGAAAACTACAATGAAACCTATCCAAACACCTTTGTCCTTTGATTTCTTTCCAAACAGACTGTTCAACACATCAGTGTTGGTGTAAATATATTCGACGACTTGATAGCTATTTCTAGACATCAAAATAACAAGCAACAATAAATGACTTCTATATTGTTAGAAACATCTGCTACTAATGAATTTGTGTGCTCTCGCTAGGGAAAATATTGGGAAATTTTTTTGCCCTCAGTCAGTTACAAAAACATCTACAACATGGAATCATTAGAAACATCCAAAAATTGTTACTATTTTTTTTTTGAATAAAAAATTATAATTTATCCCTAGGTAAATAACTATCAGCCAATAGAAAAATAGAAACAAGTTTCTATAAATACATTTTAAAAATAAATATTTTTAAACTTTAGACTTGTGAAATGTTTTCATTGTAAAAAATAATTGTTAAGAACTATCAGAAACATTAGTTCTAGGACTAAACATTTGGCAATTGGAAGTCTGGAGTGTAAGAGACATAGGTTGGATAATTGAGTCTTGAAAGCTTCTTTTCTTTTTCTCCATCTTTGAAACCCTCAGGCTTAGTATCTATTTAGTTGTTGGTTTAAGCTATCTCGGTGGTAGAAAAAGAAAACAACCATGAATTAGAATATACTAGATTAGAGGGGAATCTACAAAAGAGGAACAAGGGTTGGAGTTGTAAGAGAGTACCATCTATGCATCTCACCAATCCTTAATTTCTATTTAGCCACTAGTTATGATGGATTTGGAGGCTTTCAATCAATAAGTTGGAGTATATGTTACCTAAATATGGATCTCTTCTGGAGGACTTAAAGGGTAGCTTGTGATTTCCTTGAAAGTCATTAGGTGCATGCAAATCACCCTCCAAGTTGTCAAAGTTTGTAGGATTATGCATTTTCTTCAACAAAGGTGAGTTAATTTTGTCTAAAATAATCTCTACTTCCACATGAACATATTCCCAAGGAAGCCAGTGTAGAAAATTTGTTAGCCATCCCAACTTTGTGTTGAGAAACACCCCAGGAAGTTTTGGAACTAAATCTCTATGGTTTACCAAACCTTATGTCAAGAGGTAGCGATAATTGGAAAGGCCTTCAAAAATTCATTATCATCTATGATGACCTCATTCAGGTTCCTTCATGAATAACCCCCATTCCAAATACTACAGAAGCAACAAAGACAAAAAAAAATGACTTCTTTCAAAAGGTCACCCTTGTCGAGCTAGGAGATTAGCAATCAAACGTCTTCATCCATCATGATTCAACCCATTGGTGTGGAATCCACTAATCATTCTCTCTTGTATCTATACCATATCTATACCATTTTCTGCAACTCTCTTTGAAATCTATTTAATAACAATCTTACACAATGTTGTGGGAAAGATGAAACCAAAAAAATATCTTGCTTCATTACAAAAAGATTGCAATCCAATCATAAATTTGATTATATTAGATATTATGTTGACTAAAAGATACATAATCTTGTTATTTCCTAAAAAGATGTACAAACCAGTTTGTGCAAACCACCTCCTAGAAACCTATAGTTTTAAGAAAATAGGTTTAGGATGAAATTCTCACCTATAATAGCCTATCAACTAATAAATTTAAGTATTCCCCTTACTCAGATCTATGAGATTTCCATAATCCATGAATATGAGTTCTAGTTTTTGGATTTGATTGTGTGTAGTTTTTTACCATCAATGTTTTGGATCATACTACATGATCCATCATTAGGATTTTAGAGAACGTGAAGAACAAAAAATGATCTATTATGATTCCCCTTACTTTTAAAAACCCTTTTTAAATAGGATTTTTCATTGTTGTTTGTTGTAGATGGTGAATTCAGTATGTAAAACATAGGATATCTCCACAATTTGTAATGGATCTATCATTACCACATCATGGAGCCATGGATGTTAATGTGCATCAATGACGAATATGATGAATGCCTCAATGTCTATAGACCTCCCCATTTGATGTCCAATAATATTCTAGATTTTGAAAATGAAATGATCACAAAGAATCCTTCAATGATTCATGAGAAATATTTTTCTTGAAATGCTTAAATTCTTGGATGCCTTGAATGCTTGAATGCCTTGAATAAGAAGTTTAGGTTTCTTATGAAATTGTAGGATTAGATAATGGTTTAAAAATTATTCCTCCAAATCTCCTTATATACTATTTTTGGGTGGGATAATAATACAAGCCAAATCAAGAGCAAGAGTTTAATATTTGGAACCCCGAAACATTTTAGGCCCCATGCTTCGCAATCACCAAGAAAGAGGTCAATGTATTCTAGAATAAGTTAACCTAGGGTTGAACTCTTCTAGAACAAGTTCACCTAGGTTAATATATTCCCAAAGAAGGAAAGGAGAAGGACCTCTAGAAGGTTCATAGGGAGTGAGGTTAGATTAAGGAAATGTGGAAGAATAGGAGAAAGAGAACATTGAGCACAAATCCACTCATGGTCTAGTAATTCACTTTGAGATAGGTGCTAAAAGGTCTAAATATATGGGTGCTTCCATTCTAAGATGGTACATTTATCCCATACTTTAGTGAGAGTATGAGTTTCCTCAAAGTCACGGTAAAGTAGATCAAAAGAAAAGAGCTGGTCTTATCATGACTTATGAGACAAAGAAACCATCAAGCCCCCATGAGACTTGAGTCTTCATCATGTCCAAAATCACAATAAGAGAGATAGAACTGAAAAAGGAGTGTAATTAGTTTCAAAATAAGGTTTTTGCGTCTTCTCATGAATGACATGAGAAAAATAAAATACAAAAACAGAAGGGTGTGCTACTATAGGAGATGGTGTTTAATGTTCTAGCAAGTGTGTGTAGCATACTAGTCAACTGATCAAAGATGAATTGAAATGTCTAGAAAGTGTGTGTGGCATGCTATTGAATTGATTAAGGGATCCATATTCAAGGAAAATCCATATCTTAAAAATAAGATTTGAAAAATGAACCAGGCTTAAGGATGCATGTGTCCTTAATGGATAAAAAAACAAGATCAATCTTTTCAAATTGTCAATAGTCCAAAGAAGGATTGGGCCTCCCAAACTATCAATAGCTTAGATAGAGATCCAAAGGGAAAAAATAAAAACAAATCCCCCAAGAAATTTCAATAGTTCAAAGGAAATCAATAGTGTGTGCAAAAGGGTGATGAAAAAATAATGCATAGATTTGAGAATGTACAAGGTTAAAGTACTCCAATCCATACTCAAAATCTTTGTTTTATACTCCATAATTATGAGAAAAAGAGAGGTGAGAAGAGTGTATGATCCCATATGAAAGTGATTGTAAATGCCTTAATAGGAGAAATAGCTTTAATGGAATCATAGATTCCTTCTTGACCCTTTTAGATGAGTTAGCATCTTTAGTTCCTATCTCATCCCTCATCATTTTCTTTCCAACATCCTCTTAAGGGATCATATCTAACACTTGGAGAGATAAATTTAGGCCCTCTACAATTTCAAAAAATGTAATCTTTGTATTCTTTGATTGTCAAATATTTTGTTTCATAGTTAAATAGATGTCAAGAAAATTGTTGAAAAGGAAATACATTTTCTTGGCCATAGGCTCAATAGTCATGAGGGGATCATATTCAAAATTGAACTCCTATATTGTTATTATCAAAACTTTAAAACCATACCATTTCCTCTTCTTTTTATTTTGGTATCCAACATCAGAATCATTCCTTATTATATCCTTAGGGAAATCTAACTCATAAGGCCCTCGACTCTTCAAATTTACTCTTGTCATTAGCATCTAGTAGAAAGTCTCTACATTAATTAGCTTCTTTGTATTAACACCCATCTTATAAGGTTTGAACAAAGAATAAATATCCTTCCAACCTCCTTTGGTCATTGTAAAATCATGGAACATAATTAAATATTGAAAATTAGTACCATTACCTATCCTGGGGGAAGGTCAGTATCTTGTAATTCCCCAATATACCTCATTATTTCTATCCAAATAATTCTCAATTGAACAATCTTAGGAAAAACCAAAGGTCTCCTCAAGAAAGAAGATATTCTAAAAATAGTGGTGGGAGTAGAAATAAACATCTCCCCATTAATGAGATGGGGTTGGTTTAAAATCAACATCAATTGGTCTTAGAAAAATCATCAAACTATGTGGGACTCCTTTAACCAATGGTATAATCATATACCTTAAGGCTCCTCCAAACTAGCTCTCAAATAAAATAAAGTTGTGCTAACTCTAATTTGAAGACATAATGGTAGACCATAATTGAACTAGTAATGGCTCACCATCATTCTTAAGTTCCAAATTCATATGCCTTCTGAAGTAAGACGTGTTATGAAACAATATCATATGCATAAGGAGACAATACCAAGGAAATTTAGGTTTCTCTCCCTTGTATAGAGAAGCCAATTCTCCATTGATTTTATCCTCTAAATAAGAAGGATATATGGTTATAAAACCACCCATTCGAATTCTCAGACACATTAAAAGAGTTTCTCTAACAAAATTCCCTTTATTTGGTAGCCCTAACACCTCATACAAAGTAGTGTGGGTGTTTGTCATGGTTTCATCAAAGTTTTCCACATTACTCTCCCTAGTCTCTAAATTAATTTCTCTATGCTCAACTCCCTCCACCTTTTAAAAGATAACATCAATAACTCCCTTGACGATATTAACATTAATGTACGATATGCCTTCTCAAATTCCTAAAAAATAATATCATATGTGGCATCTAAAGTGGAATAACATCAAAAAAATCATTAATTTTTTTGGCATTTTAACTAAAAAAAGTTACTAACATCCATCACAAAGTCATTCTAGCTTTTGGGCTAAGAATAAATAATTATAGAGTCCTAATTTCTTCACCAAACTCGACATTTATAGAATATAATTGAATAGTAACTATATTAAACTCTTTTAAATGATGAAAAACATAACTACCTTTAACCATCTTCATATTAAATAAGTAGTTCATGAGAAATACCTTATTCAAAGTCTACAAGGCTTTTCATCCATCCTTTCTTGGGTTTACATCAACACTTTAATTGTCTTTTCTTTTTTAATATTAACTCCCACTGATTATACTAGGTATAAAATAATAATTCTTCCAAGTGCCTTTATGTAAAAAGTATCCTAGTCATTATTTGAAATTTATGGGTATCTCTTCTATTTTCCTCCCAATGGGTGCTATAAATACTTAGATGATAAAGATAGTCCTCCATTTCCATTTTCCATAATTGAACATTCTACCCATTAAACTTCTAAACTTTAAAATTACCATCACATACTATTACTTCCACTCAACTTTGAGACTTCCACTCAGTCATGAGAATTTCTTGTGGAGAATAACTAAAACAAATTGGCTCTAATACCAATTGTTAGCATAATTTCAATAGAAAATAAAAGTTATGTGCAAAGGAATAAAGCACACATAAATAGAACAAAAGACACAAATATCTAATGTGGTTCATGTAGTCTTGGGCCATGTCCATAAACAAAAAGTCCAAGATATATATTCAGTAACTTCAACCTATTACAATATAATATCTCCCTTACATCTCAATATTTCTACAAGAAGCTAAATATTCTAAGAAAAATGCTAACTCTAAGCCAATATTATAGAACTTATTCCATCTTATCAAGTTAACCCTAAAAACACTTAATAAATCAACCTTGGGAAATGCTTAATGAGTTAACTAATAAATGCTTGATAAGTTAATTAATTTTTTTTAGGGTGTGTGCCACACATTATAAAAAGTGCATGGTAATTTACTGACCAGTCACCAAAAATCAACAACAATATGATCACTTTGAAATTGAATAACAACTTCTAGATATAACTTTGCATGACTAATTTCTTGAGCAATATCTACAATTTATAGTAAAGAAGGGAAATAAGGCTGCAATATTTCTATATCAAAGACTAGATGAATACTAAAAGATGGAGGCAGGTTGATTTCAAATGCATATTTAATAACTTTCTTGATGTTCTTATATGGACCATATTGAAGAGGACAAGTATTTCTATTAGGGCTTTGAAGTCTTTCATTCGCAAAATCCAACCATACCTTAACCCCAATCTCAAATTTATAGCCCAATTAGATGCTCATCATGCCTTTGTCTATACCTCTTAGTAGTCTGCTCCAAAATTTTATGAAGTTTTTGTTGCAAATGATGAATTTAATCAATGAAATTCATTTCTTTACCCTTCTCCTTATCCAAACATTGTACTAAGTGAGGTTGCATAACTAGTATAGAAACATTTATTAGTCCTTTAGGATGAAATCCAAGACAAAAATCAAATGGGCTATGTCTAGTTGAAGTATGAATTACCCAATTGTCACTATTTTGTACATGTGTAAGGATCTTATCTCCTATATAAGGATATTTTAAGTGATGGGTAAGTGCAAGAAGTTAGATCTCACTTTTGGGCAAAAAGTGGAAGTTTTTTCCTATTTTTAAATTTTCTATTGAATATAAAAAACCTTCAGAAATAAAGATTGTATTGCTTGGAATCTACTTTTTGAATATGTAATTTATTTGTGTACCCATATGATAGATTTTTTTTTGGTATGGATCTTTAAAAACCACTTTTTCAAAATGCATGTTTCAGGACCATACCACACTCGTGTATGGAGATCATAATTTGACACAAATAAATGAATTTTTATAAATCCTTTTAAAGGAAGTCACCTAATACACCAAAGATTGATGAACATACTTTTTCTTAATTTTTAATTGAATAAATTATTATTATTAATTTTTAATTGGCTATAGAGGTAAATTTTAAAACCTCTCTTGTATGGACACCATAGTTTGATCAAAATTTAACTTTTTTCAAAAAAAAAAAAAATAACTTCAAAAGAATTGTATGTAGGCTAATGAAATATAAATTAATTTAAGAAAAACCATAAAATAAAAAGTTTATTATAGTTTTATTAAACCTTTCTATTTTACATTTAGGTACCACCTTTGATTAAAAATAATGCAAAAATAGTCACTAAAATCATAACACTATAAAATTTATATTTATGAAATTAGGACAATGAGAACTCTTATAGGTTTTTGATTTGTAAAAAAAAATTGATCAGGAAAACCCTCTAAAAATTATGGCAAGGCCTGAATTTGTTAGTTCAATGCCTTAGCCACATCTTGAGAGGTCAAGGTTGGTCTCACCAAGCCTATCTTGAACCGAAGTCCGAGGCAGGAGAAAAAAATCTCGCCCCATGTTGTAAGAAATGGACACCTATTTTTTAAAATTTAAAAATCGTGTGCCCATTCTTAAAAAGTATTTTCAAAATTTAAAACACATTTTAAATCCCAAAAAAATAAAAATAAAAATAATTTAAAAAAAAAATGGGTACCTGATTTTTGAAAAATAGGTACCTAGTTTTTATTTTTTTTTAACGAGTGCCCATTTTAGAAAGTGTTATTTTTTTATTTTTTCAAAAATGGGCATCCATTTTTTGAAAATAAAAAATGAGCACCCAATTTTAAAAAAAATAGGTGCCCATTTTTTGAAATTCAGATCAAGTGTTCGAGCCTAATATGGGTACTCATTTTTTTAAAAATGGGTGACCATTCTAGAAGAGCATGATCTCAATCTACGGACTTCCAGAATTGAGACTCATCTTTGTGCACTTACCCTGATATATACATTTTTTTTTAAATAATCATTTAATTAACAACCTCTATTTTAGGTCATCTATCTAAGGATAAAATGTGAAGGACTTAATTAGTTATGTGTTCATCTTTGCACATAATAAAGGCCAAAATTTACTAAGAAAATGAAGTTATCCCTTTTTGAAATAATGCTTCTTGGTAGCCCAAAATGAACCCAAGTATGTTCAAGGAAGAATTTTACAATTTCTTCTACAAAGATTGGCTTTCTATAGGCCACTAAGATTATTTTTGAAATATTAAGCATCCAAACCAAGGGTGTTGATCCTTACAAAAGAAGCTGGCAGACTACAAGCAAATTACCATCCACAAAAAGGATCACCCCCTAAGATATCTTAACACACCAAAAACAACATACAAAAAAGGATAGAAACTAACAAGCATCCTACTAAGATAACCTATAACTGCACTACTAAAAAGTAAAGAGCTTTTAAATAAAGGCAACATTGCCTTAAAATT
The DNA here is from genome assembly GCA_028749045.1 of Cupressus sempervirens. Taxonomy (NCBI): domain Eukaryota; kingdom Viridiplantae; phylum Streptophyta; class Pinopsida; order Cupressales; family Cupressaceae; genus Cupressus; species Cupressus sempervirens. Next base: position 265,428,671 of record CM053784.1, read on the forward strand.
GACCAAGTCCAAAATCCAACAAAACTATAAATACATAACCAGAAAGGAGCAAGGCACTAATTAGGCTTTCCCTCAACTTTCCCTTTGAGGAGGATATTTGCCCAATCTTTTGCCAGGAACCTGAACAATAACTTGGAGTCCTCCTAGTTCAGATCCTCATCATGGTTGTCCTTTAGCAAATGCAGGAGAGTAGTTGTTGCATGGGTCACCTTGATAGTGAACTTTGACAATAGGCTAAATCTATCCTCTAGGACCTATATTTTCTCCCTCACCTCCTTTACCCCCAAATTTAGAGACTCCATAATTTCCTCCAAATTTCTTCTTGACTTACCCTTCTCCATGCCCATGTTGTCAATCAACAAAACCAGAGAGTCAAAAATAATTTTCCCTATAAGAATCACCTGAGTTGCGAAAGACATCATCATAGGAGAGGGGGCCTTATCCACAGTCTCTAGGAACTGATCCTATGTGAGGTCCACCATATTCATCATAAGAGACGTAAAGATGTAATTCACCTCCTTACTCTCCTTTTCCTCCCCTTCTAAACCCAATGTAAAGGAATCTAAAACTTCCACCTCTATATCCATATTGTCCTCCTTTCCCCCTCTATAATTCAATCTATTTTATTTCATCTATTGTTTGGTGGTTCATTTTGAATCAAAATCTAACTCATCCTCCTGCTGCGAGGTAGTGGTTCTCATTTTCTATTTGGCACTCATTTTTTTCAGTCTCCCAGACCTTCTTCTACCCTCGCTAACCTCATCTTTCAAATCCACTAGTTCCTTCCCTTTCTCCAAATTTACCATTTTCCTAGGTGGGGTCTTCTTTCTCTCCTTAAGGGATCTGCTAGGAGAGGGTTGGGGGGTAGGGGCCCCAGGTCCAATAATTCTTAGAGGGACGTCATGGGGGTGGGGGTTATGGAGAGTAGGGATATCAACCTCCACAATTCTAGGTGGCAATAGGGCCAAATGAAAATGGTATAGGTAGAACATTAAACCCTAGTGTGGGATAGTGTAATTAACACCTTTTTTTCATTTTTTCCTTCACATTTGAAATATTATCAATCAACTCATGCAACATAAAGAAAGGAATGGAAAGGTTATCATGATGTCTAAAATGGTTTAGAGGGGGAAAATGATAATAATATAGCACACTTCATGCCTCCCTTCGAGAGTGAGATACTTCATCAGCACCAAACACACCTCATTCCAAGGCTCCAAAAGCTTTTCCCTTAGAAATCCACCACGATGGCATAGGGGTTCCTCTCTCTCCTAAAAGAAATGGCTTAGGCTAGCCTCATCCACAACCCTTGTCACTTTCTAACATTTTCTACCCTTCAGTGCAAGGCCTGTCGCCAAAGCAATAACTTCCTCGGACACTTGGAACATGATACCATTCACTGTCACCCTTCTATCCTCCTAAGAATTTGCAAATTGAAGTAAATAGCTCTTGTCATTACCATTCATTGCCTCCATGAATGAGACCAGACCCCCCTCCTTTAACATGTACCAGGTAAGGGGTTTTTTAGCACTGTCCTCAATCATTGATCATTCAATACACAACCACTAAGATTGTTATTATTTGAAAATATTAGATCTATCTAGTACTTCATATACCAACCATGCCCCTATCTAGTCATAGAAATGCCAAATATAGAATCCATAATAAATGGATGCCAAGGATTTTATATAATGGAATTAGTGAATATAAATCAAGCTTATGAATTTCAATCTTTACAATGACACATGTTGTAGGGTATGTGCAGGATCATGGCCAACCAAACTATGGCCTTACGTGGCAATGAAAAACCAACAAATCAGGGTTATGTTAACTTGACACATAATTTTAAACTAATTATGGGATTTATAGCAAAAAGTTGTAAGAAAAGAATTTGTAGGAAATTGAATGTAGTTTCTAAACTACTAGGCCTTATCTAGAGAAAAAATTATTTTATTTGTCAAAGTTTTGAATTTTAATGCAGTACTACAAAAATTTCAAGGCAAAAATAAAAAGTAGGTGTATGTCTGACCACCTTAATGAAAATCAAATGATAATATTTTATAATATAATTATAGATATAAAAAGTAGACTCATGCCCAAATGTGACACATACTTTTGGGTATTTTTATTTCTAATAATTAATTAGATATGAATTTTCTACTATAAATTTTCTAGAATAAAAAAACTCTCGTGGCTGACCACCTTAACTAATTGAAAACTTTACAAAATTAATATTTTTTTCCTTATACTAGGCAAAGCATAAAATGTGATGCAACTTTTGGATTGTTATATTGTTTGAAAGTTATAGCTATTTTTCAATCAGTATGTCAATCAACAGTTTACAGACATCTTCATTAAAAATTAACTAATAAATAATTATCGAACTCAGGATTTGACAGCAATTATATCAATGGAATCTTGAGAGTTATAAAAAACCCTTTATGTTTCATTGAATTTTGATGAAACAAATATTGATAGATGGTTACTTGAAGTCTGAATGTTAGTGAAACCTATCTCAAACACATTTTTTGAGTTCAACAAAGAGGTTTGGTAAATACCAAGACTAATTGAGTAACCGATTTCAAATTGAGTACCCAATACTAGATCAGGTACCGAAAATTGGCAGCCAATTTTTTTTTTTCCAAAAATTGATTGCCCAAATTTTGGAAGGAAAACAAAATTTGGGAAGTATGGGCAATTAAAAATCATTATTATTATTGAATTTATTATTATATATGATTATTATTATTATTATTAAATATAGTATAGCAATATATATGACTATTTTTATTATATAAGCTAGTAATATATTATTATTATATAATATAGCAATGTATTATTATTATTAAATATAATATAGTTGAATGTGTCAAAAGGGGTCATAGGTTATCCTATAACCCCTTTCGACTCATTTGAATAAACCAAATATGTCCCTAGGACCCTAGGGACATATATTATCATGAAATGTGTCGAAAGGGGTCATAGGTTATCTTATTACCCATTTCGACCCATTTGAACAAACCAAATAGGTCCCTAGGAGCCCTAGGGACGTATGTTGTCATGAAATACATTGAAAGGGGTCATAGGTTATCCTGTGACACCTTTTGACCCATTTGAACAAATCAAATAGGTCCCTAGGGATCCTAGGACCCCAAGAGACATATGTTGTCATGAAATGCGTCGAAAGGGGTCATAGGTTATCCTATAACCCCTTTCAACCCATTCAATCAAATTAAATAGTTCCATAAGTGTCCTAGGAACCCTAGGGACATATGTCATGAAATGAGTTGAAAGAGGTCATAGGTTATCCTATGACCCCTTTTGACCCATTTAGACAAATCAAATAGGTACCTAGGGTTCTAGGACCCCTAGGAAAATTTGTTGTCATGAAATGCATTGAAAGGGGTCAAAGGTTATCCTATAAGCCAATTCAACCCATTTGATCAAATCAAATAAGTCCCTAGGGATCCTAAGACCCCTAGGGATATTTATTGTCATGAAATGCATCAAAAGGGGTCATAGGTTATCCTATGACCCCTTTTAACCCATTTGATCAAAACAAATAGGTTACTAAGGGTCCTAGGACCCCTTGGGATATTTGTTGTCATGAAATGCATCAAAAAAGGTCATAGGTTATCCTATGACCCCTTTCAATCCATTCGATCCTAGGACCCCTAGGGACATATTTTATCATGAAATGCGTCAAAATGAGTCATAAGTTATCCTATGACCCCTTTTGACCCATTTGAACAAACCAAATAGGTCCCTAGGGGTCCTAGGACCCCTCGGGATATATATTGTCATGAAATGCATCGAAAGGGGTCATAAGGTATCCTATGACCCCTTTCAACCCATTGGAACAAACTAAATAGGTCCCTAGGGGTCTTAGGACCCCTAAGGACACATGTTGTCATAAAATGTGTCGAAATGGGTCATAAATGACCCATTCAAACAAACCAAATAGGTCCCTAGGGGTCCTAGGAGCCCTAGGGACGTATGATGTCATGAAATGTGTCAAAAGGGGTCATAAGTTATCTTATGACCCCTTTCAACCCATTCAAACAAACCAAATAGGACCGCTAGGGACATATGTTGTCATGAACTACATCAAAATGGGTCATAGGTTATCTTATGACCCCTTTCGACCCATTCGAACAAACCAAATAGGTCTCTAGGGGTCCTAGGACTCCTAGGGATGTTTGTTGTCATGAAATGCATTGAAAGGGGTCATAGGTTGTCCTATGACCCCTTTTGACCCATTCAAACAAACCAAATATGTTGTCATGAAATGCATTGAAAGGGGTCATAGGTTATCCTATGACCCCTTTCAACCCATTTGAACAAACCAAATAGGTCCCTAGGGGTACTAGCGACGTATGTTGTCATGAAATGTATCGAAAGGGGTCATAGGTTATCCTATGACCCCTTTCAACCCATTAGAACAAACAAAATAAGTCCTTAGGGGTCCTAGAACCCCTAGGGACATATGTTGTCATGAAATTTTAACCCACTCAAATAAACCAAATAGGTCCCTAAGGGTCCTATGACCCCTAAGGATGTATGTTGTCATGAAATGTGTCAAAAGGGGTCATAGGATAACCTATGATCCCTTTTGATCCATTGGAACAAACCAAATAGGTCTCGAGGGGTCCTATGATCCTTAGGGACATATGTTGTCATGAAATGCATCGAAATGAGTCATAGGTTATCCTATGACCCCTTTTGACCCATTCGAACAAATCAAATAGGTCCCTAGGGGTCCTAGGACCCCTAGGAACATATGTTGTCATGAAATACATCACCTTTTGACCCATTCAAACAAACCAAATAGGTTTGTAGGGGTCCTAGGACCCCTAGGGACATATGTTGTCATAAAATGCATCGAAAAGGGTCATAGGTTATCTTATGACCCCTTTCAACCCATTTGCACAAACCAAATAGGTCCCTAGGGGCCCTAAGACTCATATGGACATATGTTGTCGTGAAATGCATCGAAAGGGGTCATAGGTTATGCTATGACCCCTTTCGACCCATTCAAACAAACCAAATAAATCCTAGAAGAAGAAGGGAAGGATGAGGAATAACCTAAAAGGAAGGTGGGAAAATGTAATTTGAGACTAAAAGCTTATTACCTAACTGTATACATTTACTTATGATGTATAAGACTTATGGGATATATGTTGTCATGAAATGCATTGAAGGGGGTCATATGTTAGCCTATGACCCCTTTCAACCCATTCAAACAAATCAAATAGGTCCCTAGGGATCCTAGGTTATTCTATGACCCCATTCAAACAAACCAAATAGGTCCTTAGGTGTCTTAGAACCCCTAGTGACATATGTTGTTATGAAATGTGTCAAAAGAGGTCATAGGTTATCCTATTACCCCTTTGACCCATTCGAACAAACCAAATAGGTCCCTAGGGTCCTAGGACTCTTAGGGACATATGTTCTCATAGAATGCATTGAAAGGGGTCATAGGTTATCCTATCTTCCCTTTTGACTCATTCTTAGGGACATATGTTGTCATGAAATGCGTTAAAAGGGGTTATAGGTTATCTTATCACCCCTTTTGACCCATTTGAACAAATCAAATAGGCCCCTAGGAGCCCTAGGATCCCTAGGGACATATGTTGTAATAAAATACATCAAAAGGGGTCATAAGCTATCCTATGACCCCTTTTGACCCATTTGAATAGACCAAATAGGTCTCTAGGGGTCGTAGGACCCCTAGGTACATATGTTGTCATGAAATGCGTTGAAAAGGGTCATAGGTTATCCTATGACCCCTTTCAACCCATTCAAACAAATAAAATGAGTCCCTAGGGGTCCTAGTACCCCTAGGGACATGATTTCATAAAATGCATCAAAAGGGGTCATAGGTTATCCTATTGTACTAGTGTTAGACACTCATAAAAAATGCATTCATTCTAGAGCTCTGATTCTAGTACATGGACCATTTGGACATGACAGCTAGCTTGCTTTTGTCTTAGTTTTTTTCAGTGTGATTATGATCACTATGAGTTGAGTGAGTGGGTGGACACATGGGATCCACATTATCTTACTCCATTGCCCATCATACCCTCTATCAAAAATGATGACATGGAAAGTTCACTTGAGCATAACCTTCTATAAGATTTTCTTCAGCCAGGACATATCTTTGCATTGGTTGCACCACAGGGGAATGGTGAGAAATCAGATTATTTGTTAACAATTGTGTAAGAGGTAAACAAAATCTTGCACAATTGATCAAAGATGATGATGGATTCACATATCCTATTGGTTCATTTTTTTTTGTTGGAATATGGTTGTAGACATACATGCTTAGAAGGAATGGAATTCCTACATTTGAAGACTATCAAAAGTACAAAACAATTCTCATATATTCACATCTTATTATAGCAAAAAATGTGAATTTGTTGAAGCATCAAGGAAGACCAAAAGTAAAATAACTTTTTACTATTAGTAATGTTGATCATGAAGCCCTTTTGGAGACCCTAAAATAGAGAGAGGACCCTACAAGAATGCTTGACTAGGTATATTTACTTCTTATGTTCTTTTGTTCATAATGATTCAGTGAACCAAGATTATCTTGTTTAATATGATTATTTACTAATATTTTTTATGATATTGGAATGTAGTTTCATCATGAAGAGTGACCATGCATGAAGATAAAAAACTAAATAAGGACCAAAATGAAGAAAAATCTATTCTATTTTTGACACTTCAATTTTTAGCACTATTTTTTTAATAGTTGTGTATTGATGTAATAATGATGAAACACTTGAGATATTGTAAATTTAACCTTGTTGGTTTAATTTAAGAAACAAATATTTTTTTACTTAATGTAATTTATGTCGAGGGACCTTAAAAATGATTATTTTAATACATACTAACACCAAACTTGCACTATGCCCAATGCCAAAAACTTGAGGGAGGTAAAAAATTAATGTTCTTACTTAATACTAATCCTAGTGTTGCCCTTGTTCCATCCATAGAGAGCCTCCATCATTTGCGGCCACCCCGTATCAAAGAGTCTCCAAGGTGCTCTAAGTGTGTTTGGAGGTTGGTCTTTTGAGGGTCGTAACTTGGAGCTTGTGGGGGCTATTGGTGAAACATCAAATGCTATAGGATGGCCATGTCAAGGCATACACTAACCTATCTCATTTATGAGAGATCACATTCCATTTGGATTCAACACAATGATCTTGTTCAATGCCAAAACTTGTAGTGTGCCTCGGTTCATTGGTACATCACTGTGTAACTTTGAAACCACTAATCTTGGTATCGAATCATCAACACCATTAGCTCTGAAGGGGTTGATGAACCCTAGTGACACCCTTTTTCTAGCCATGGAGAGCCTCTAATGTTTGTGGCCACCCCATACCGAAGAGTCTCCAAGGTGCTCTAAGTGTGTTTTGAGGTCGATCTTTCGAGGGTCGTAACTTGGAGCTTGTGAGGGCTATTGGTGAAACATCAAATGATACAAGATGGTCATGTTGAAGCCTACATTAATCTATCTCAATTTTGAGAGATACACATTTTGTTTGGATTCGGCACAACAATCTCGCTTGATGCCAAAATTTGCAATGTGCCTCAGTTCATAGGTGCATCACTACATAAATTTGAAACCATTGATCTTGGCATCAAGTGGTATGTACCATTAACTCAATATGGGTAGGTGAACCATAGTAACACCCTTTTTTCCAGCCATAGAGAGCCTCCAAAGTTTGCGGCCACCCCGTACGGAAGAGTCTCCAAGGTGCTCTAAGTGTTTTTCAAGGTCGATCTTCTGAGGGTCATAATTTGGAGCTCATGGGGGCTATTAGTGAAATTTAAAATGCAATAGGACAGTCATTCTAAGGAATAAAATAACCTATCTCATTTATGAGAGATCACATTTCATTTGGATTCAATACAATGATCTCACTCGATGCCAAAACTTGCACTATGCCTCAGTTCATAGGTGCATCACTACAAAACTTTGAAACTATTGATCTTGGCATCAAATCATTAGGGCCATTAGCCTTGGATGGGTAGGTGAACCCTAGTAACACCCTTGCTCCATCCACAGAGATCCTCCAACATTTGCAGCCACCTCGTCCCAAAGAGTCTCCAAAGTGCTCTAAGTGCATTTCAAGGTTGATCTTCTGAGGGTCGTAACTTGGAGCTTGTTGGAGCTAATGATGAAAATTTGAATGCTACAAGATAGTCATGTGAAGGTCTATAATAAACTATCTAATTTATGAGAGATCACATTTCATTTGGATTTGGTACAATAATTTCATTTGATGCCAAAACTCACAGTGTGCCTTAGTTCATACGTGCATCACTACTTAACTTTAAAACTGTTGATCTTGGCATCGAATTGTCAATGCCATTAGCTCCAAATTGGTGGGTAAACCCTAATGATACCCTTTTTCTAACCATGGAGACCCTCCTACATTTGTGATCACCCCATACTAAAGAGTCTCCAAGGTGCTCTAAGTGTGTTTCAAGGTGGATCTTCCAAGGGTCATAACTCATAGCTCATGGGTCCTATTCGTGAAATGTTGAATGCTATAGGATGTTCATTATGAGGCCTACAATAACCTATCTCATTTTTAAGAGATCACATTATGTTTTGATTTGGCATTGTGATCTCGCTCAATGCCAAAACTTGTAGTGTGCCTCAGTTCATAGGTGCATCATTGTGTAACTTTGAAACCGCTGATCTTGGCATCAAATCATCAGCACCATTATCTTCAAATGGGTGGGTGAACCCTAGTGACACCCTTTTTCTGGCCGTAGAGATCCTCCATCATTCGTGGCCACCTTGTATCAAAGAGTCTCCAAGGTGCTCTAAGTGCATTTGGAGGTCTATCTTTCGAGGGTTGTAACTCAAAGCTCATGAGGGATATCGATGAAATGTTGAATGCTATAGGATGGTCATGACAAGGCCTATAATAACCTATCTCATTTATGAGAGATCACATTCCATTTAGATTCAGCACAATGATCTCAGCCAATGCCAAAACTTGCAATGTGCCTCAATTCATTGGTGCATCACTACGTAACTCTAAAACCACTAATCTTGGTATCAAATCATTAGTTCCATTAGCTCCTAATGGGAGGGTGAACCCTAGTGACACCCTTGTTCTAGTAGTGAAGAACCTCAATCGTTTGTGACTGCCCCGTACCAAAGAATCTCCAAGGTGCTCCTAAGTGTGTTTGGGCAAGTGAACCATAATGACATCGTAAGGAACTAATGGGTATGATCTTGCCTACTGCATGCACAAATAGAACAATTATCATACAATAGATCATTTGAGTTGGTCCAATAATCTCCCCACTTCAGGAAAATTATGCATGCTCGAGCCTTACTATTCTCCCAAATAATCTATTTAGGGACCTTAAAATATAGGGGTAGGGGATCAATATTAATCTAGTAGGGGAATAGTAGGGCCTACTGTTCTAAGGGCCTATAAATTCTATGAGTGTTGTGGGGGACCATAGATGGGCATATTACTTCTAGAATCTAGGTTGGCCTCCCCTTACAACAAACCAGATCAGAAAACATCTTAGTGATGACCATAAACATTCAATTTATTATTACCTCCCTCTTCACAGAACTTCTACAAGCCTGATTATATTAGATTTCTTCAAAGTCCTATCCTTAGCCTAGCCCTAGAATTTTTAGGTATGGGCCCTATACATATCCCTAAAATTTTATAGGTATACCTACCTACCTACCTAAAATGATAGGGCTAGGGGATAGCCTACCCCCATAAAATTATAGGCCATACCTAAAAATTATAGCCCATAAAATTATAGGGGGCTAGGCCATACCATAAAATTTTAGGCTAGGGGAGCCCCCATCCCATAAAATTCTAGGGATAGGCCATCTTATTAATTTATCTATATGGGGGGGCCATAAAATGGCTAGTGGGCTAGGGCCCCAATAAAATTATAGCCCTAGCCCCCTAGCCTAGCCCTAGAATTTTTAGGTATGGGCCCTAAACATATCCCTAGAATTTTATAGGCCAGGCTATCATTTTAGGGAGGTATACCCCATAAAATGATAGAGCCCATTAAATTCTAGGCTAGGGATAGGGCCCTATAATTTTAGGTAGGTTAGGTATGGTCTATTTAGGGGGAATATTATGGTATGATATGGGCTCAGATTACAAAGATCATTTCAAATTTAACATTGCATCAAAATTTGATAATAAAGTTTGTTAAAATGTTCATCACAAATTATTGCATTTAAATCAAATTTAAAAAACATGATCAAAATGAATGATAGTCCATAAACATGAACAATACACATGATCCACAATAAATTGAACAATACTATACTAAATTAATATGTATATCATTGTGCACATATAAGACAAAAATATATATCAAAATACATATATCCATATGCAAATTACATAAATATATATCAAAGTCCATATATCCATTCAAAAATTATGCAAATATATATCAAAATACATAGATCTATGGGTAGTAAAAGCACAAACCTATGTCATTCTTTTGTAAAGGAAAAGGCTAACAAAAGTATTATTGTTCACCTTCAATGACATAAAATTGCTATTATTATTTTGAATTTGAAAATTAAGTAAACTAATCAAATGTGTAGAAATGGATAAAGCTTAAGATTATAATTTTTAATAATTATTTAGAATAACAATTGATAAATATTCCTAATTTTTACAGACAACTTTTTAGTTGCTGAAAATTGGGGGTCTAGTTTCCACCATAAAACTATATGGAATTTAACTTATTTCCCTTTGATTTTAGACTATGTTATAGATAACATATGTAGCTAGAAAAATCAAAAATAAAAATCAGCTTTAGACCTATATTTCTATTTTATAATGATTCAAATTTCAACTCACCTACAATTGATAGTTTTCATCTCCCACCACATTTTTCAAAACAAATCTATTCTACCAAGAAGAAAATTTATGCATTCTAGAAGAGGACTCTCTCCTCTAGAACATCATATAATTTTTTTAAAAAATTGATATGATTTAATATTGTTTTCTCTCTCAAATCCAACATTTTTTTGAGTGTTAAAATATGTACTTGTAGATTTTGTTAATTACAATATACTTTATCTAATTAAAACACTATAAATTCTATATGACAATATTCTTGACTCTGAGCTCTATAAAATGATGTTTATATGTTATTAAAAAATATCATAAAAAATAGTAAGAGTTATTGAAATGCCACTTTTCTGAAGTAATTTTGATTCTTTAGTAATTGGATACAAACTAGTATAAAATATGCATTTAATAGACATTTCCAATTGGAAAAGTATGAGACCATATATAACTTAGCTAGAATGAATTTATCTAAATCATATGTTTGAAATTTTTTTATTTTTAGAAAGAAATACTCAAATTCATTCATTCTAATAAGTCAGCTTAAAAGGTAACAAAACTTTGTGCTTCTACCCTTAGATATACAAAATGTGGCTGATCATGCCATCTGAATATATATAATATCAATATTTTTGTATACAATGTGGCATAGTCCATCTCAAAATGTCTCATGATGCATCCTATGACAACTATACCATCCCATGTTACTGGTGGATGATCAAAATTCAACCTCTTTGCTGCACTAGGTGGATCAGATGCCTCCTACATAAACAATAAAGGAAAACCCAAAGTTAGACTACTAAATTTATATGATTCTATGTATCTAACATTGAATTACTCAAATGCACAATGATCCTTTTTTTAATGAAGATTTATAGTACTAAATTTATATGATTCTATGTATCTAACATTGAATTACTCAAATGCACAATGATCATTTTTTTAATGAAGATTTATAGTATTAAAATTTCATCACAAATACCTCTCTCATCGACCTCCCTCATTGGTCAAGAATCCTCTCATATGTCCTTGACAATGCTTGAACCTCGTTGATTGTGGCTTGCATATGTTCAAGTTTGTTTGTCAGATGAATTTACAACTTAAACTATAACATTATAATTCATAGCATACTACATTTATAACATATAATCATAAATTCAAACTACAACTTACCTTTGTTGACTCCTCCTCTAGATATAATGGCTGTGTGAGCAAAGATACAACAATGCTGGCATCCAACCTCCTGTGTACTAGGTGTTTCCTATAAGATACAAAAGACTAGTTGTTGATATCACAAAAATTAGTTTTGAATTTATTTATGAAAATAAGGAAAATAACAAATAAATGATACTTATACATATGATGGGGCTCTCATTGTGGATGGAAATGCCAGAGGTTCTGTGACACCAAATCTTGCTGGATGCATCAATATTTAATCAGTTTAAAAGCACCTAATTACCTTTCCCTTGTCAATGGGTTGTGCCTCACCCTCGCACTCTACCCCCCACTAACAGGTTATACCTGCAAGATAAAAGAAAGATTAGAAACCATATATGCTCCAAAATCAAATAGAAAAATAATGAGAACACAACATAATGTATCATAGATGTCTCAAGGCCAAATAAAATAGTCAAGAGCATCACAACATCAACTTGTATGAGCTCCTCCTCAGTCATCAACTAAACATGAATGCAGATTACATACATGTATAAGTCAATATTGGTTAAAATTACTCTATTATAAAGATTAACTTTAAATCACATATGCCATAACAAAAAATGTATACACATATCGACACAACAAGATGTTATGCCTCTGCATGCTCGTCCTCTATTATGTCAGGGTGTGTAGTATGTGTATGCACATTTGGTGTATCCTCCTCAAATATAAATTGATACTCAAAAAGATCACCTATGGGACCCAAACAAATATTCTTGCGTGTTATGCAAGTATGGGGCACACAAACATGTGATGAGCTTGCCAATGATGAACTCGCACCAACATCATCAACATGGGGAGGCAACACTGACCTAGCCTAGGATATCAATAGGCTACTCAATCTATGGATGAATCTAATAGCCTAAAAGCTAGCCTCTGCAATGATATCAGGATGTTGCACTAGAGGAGGGGGGGAGAGATCAGTAGGGGGGACAAAAGTGCAAGCTTTCTTCTGCTAGGTAGAGGGTCTATTATGAGGAGCTCCTCCTCCTACACCCATGTTGGGCCTCATGCTCCAATAGTTCATCTTGAGGTATAATACACATTTGTCATACAATTATTTAATGAGATATAATGACACCTCTAAATTACTGTGTAGAGGGTTGTCAAAAACCATCCACCAACAATTCCAAAAGTTTGCACACATAGCCTCATTTGAGCACCATTTAATCAATAATTTGGGCTTTGTGTGGTCTATTGATTTATCAATTTTTGGGTCCACAAAAAGGCTAACTATATCATCTTTAGTTATAATTAGAGCCACAACCTCATCATAGTCTAACCCATTGTCAAACATGGCATGCATTTGGTCATGCCAGTGAAGAGCATCATTTTTTTATCGGTAAGTGTTTTAATATTATCCACTAAGGTTTAATATGGATAACATGGGAGCCAATGCAGATATATTGTTATATGTGATTTACAAAACCCTCAGTTCGACGAGATTTTCAAATATAAAATCTTTGATTCGAGGAGGATTTTGAGGGGGTAGGGGATCATTTGGTGGATAGTTTTGAGGGGGTACTCTATCGTTTGGTGGATGGTTACAAGGAACATTATTTCTAGGCTCAATATCATCATTTTGTTTAGCCATACTTATTAATTTGCAAAAGATAATTTCTATTTAAAAAACCTAAATTTCAACAATTTCTATTTAAAAAACCTAATTTAAAAAAAATTCTATTAAAAATAACTAATTTACATTAGTATTCATTCAAATCATAAGAAAAGAAAAAAAACAAATTACTTGTATCTAATACATGTTCCAAAATATGATACCCGAAATGGAGCACAACCAAACAAACCCAAAAATGCAATGCAAAAATTGCTCTTGTTTAAAAAAAAAAACTATGTCATAGGTTTCATATGATAGCGAGTACCCCTAACTGATCAGATACCCAAAAAGGCTTGGCCCAAACTTTTTAGCCTTGGTATCAGGATGGGTGGAAAAATGTTAGAGAAAATTTTGAAATGATTTTAGACATTTTCAAACTCCACTTTTTTCACATTGCCACTTTTTGGCACACCATGATCCTGCACGTACCCTATACAAGATTGAATGTGTGCTATCACATCATTTTTATTTTTGGCCAACAAAAATATCATTAAGTACAATTGTAGTCTTACTTATTCAAAAATCATCAATGACCTTACTATAGCGATCTTCCCACATAAATTTATTATGTTCTACCTTAGGGGCATTGATTTGGCCATTGTAGAAAATCATTCCATCTTGCAAATAATAATAATTCACATGTTTAAGTTCCACAAGATAAGTAGATAAATCATAAAATTAATTATCATATCTGTAAAAGTGAGCACAAGTTTCTATTTGGTGACTAAATGATAGAATCACCATGCTTATTCCTACAATTACAGGCTTGCGAAAAGAATCCACTACCATATTGATGTTTTTTTATGGAAAATGTTCAGATGAAGTTGTTTAAAATGAGATGACCAGCTTGGTGACTATCATTTTGCAATTTGCCTTGTGTTTGGAAAAAAATGAAAATGCTTATAATCTATGTGGATGGTAGTTAAATTATTTATCATTTATAAAAAATGAAAAGGTTTATCATTTATATTCTTTGTAATAATTAAATTGTCCACAAAAATGTTTGGCTAAGGAAAAACATGTGATTCTACTTACCTTGGTTTCTTAGAAAAGTTATGATAAAGTTCATAAACATCAGTACCCAATCTTTTCATTTGAAAATATCAAGGTTAGACAAGAAGATCAAAATCATAATATAAAGTCTCTATACTTATATATTTTTCCTTGTCTTGCACTCATTCATATATTTTATAGAGTACCACCATTCTATCTTAAATTTATTAATGCATGGTTTTATTTTTTGTTTTATTTCTATTTTTAAAATTTATTGAAATGTGTATATAGAAACTTAATTCATTTGAATGTACCTCATTTCTTATCAAAATCCAAATTATTTTACTTTCCAGAATAAATACATGAATTTTTTAACAAAAAATATGAAATTTAAAATTAATTAGAAAATATCAATTTTATTTTATAAAATCTCTTTAGATTTTATTTTTATAGATAGCTTCTAATCATGTAGTTTATAAAAATATTTCAGTTATTGTTTAGGTGTTTCTATATTGTAATTTTTTAGAAGGTTTGATTGTTTAACAAATACTTAAGAATCAATATTTCTACACTACATGATCCATCATTAAATATGCAAGAAAGTAAGGAAATAAAAATGATACATTGTAGAGTTTGAGGATACTAAAAAGGGAAAGAATAGAGTGGGTGAGAGAGGAAGACCAAACATGCAAACCAAAGAAGAGATGAACACTAAGAATAAATTGATCAAAACAAAAAATATTGAAAAAATTGACTTTAATTACAACTACAATATTACAAAAATGTCAAGTCTTAATTATATTTCAATAAATTTATATCCTCTTTTAAAGATACTCATATTATTTGTTATTTTAAATATATTTGACAAAAACATTAATACTATTTTAGATATAACTTTTAATAGCCTACACAATGGTAACTTGTGGGCCTCTTGCCTAGAAGATTTTAGATTTGAATTTTCTTGAACTTCACAATACTTATAATTAATTTCAATAAATAATAATAAGTAATCAGTAAAATAGACAGAAATAAACTAAAAAGAAAACATATAACATAATACATAGGTTCTTTGTGCATTTTGTTGCTGGTTATAAAATTATTTTTTTGAGCCTTGGTTATTCTTGAAATTTGCCTCATTTTAAGCTTTAAATTGGTCTTTTCATGTCTAATTTTTTGAAAGATCTTGTCCTTCACTATCTCCAGCTCGTTCCCATCTCCACCTAGAACTTGAAATTTTCAAAATTTGACTTCTGAGCCACAAGTTATTACAGGTTAATGGAGAGACCTAAATTACACGCTTTCAAGTTCATCATTAACCATTAACCTCTCAAAAAAATGGTTAATGATAACTTTCAAATCACACATTTTGGAGTAGGTTAATTAACCTCTCCAAAAATGTGTATTTCTTAAACTCTCAAAAAGGTTAATGATAAGATTCAAATTACATATTTTGGAGTAGGTTAATTAACCTCTCCAAAAACACGTATTTATTAACCTCCTTAAATAGTTATTAACCTCTCTGTTTAGTAGATTAAGGTCAAGAAACTAGAAGTAAGGAGGTCATCATGTTGAATACCAAATGGAATTGGATGAGAAAGGCAGATTGTTTGCTAAGAATTGTTGAGGAATAGCAGGATGTTCACTGGCAGCAACACTTTCATAGAACTTTATAGGATTTCTATTGGAATGAAGAGGGGACCCGTGTGTTGGGAGGAGAAAGCTGCCTCAATGCAAAGTTTTACACCAAGAGCAGCACCTGAGTATGTCAAACCTATCGACTAGGATGGGCTAAATCATATCCATGGGTGGAGAGAGAAGTTGCCAATAAGTCTGATGAGTCTAAAAAATGCCTTTATTTTGTTATGTTTAAGATACTTTGTGATACTCCATTTATCCTTGTTTTAACACTTATAAGCCTATGTTTGATAAACCTTTGATGATTTATGGGGTAGAAAAACTATGTCATCTTTTGCCTAAATTATATCTAATATGCAGTATTTCATATAAATATCCAAATGTGCATTCTTATGCTTGAATTTAGTTTGATGGATGTTTATTTGCAAATATGTCTTATATCATAACTAACCTGATGATAAGGATTAAAGGATGAGCGAAGGAATCCAGAAGTTGGTTGCCGACAGCATTCAAGGAGAAATGAGCATGAAGGAACAACCACGAAAAGGAAGTTATAACCACTCTAGGAAACATGGCAGCGAATAAGGAGGAGCTTTTACTAGCCATTGCCTTCTCTGCATTTACATTGTAACAAGCGGATGCTGAGACTTCATTGCTCCCTCCTCAATTTCGTTATCCTTCCTTTCCGCTTTTAGTTGTTCTCCTATATTCTCTCCTGCAGACTTAACTTAGGACAATTACTTTTCTATTATGTAATAAAGAGTAGATTCTCTATATATGTCGGGATCGACTCCTGTGTGGGAAGTTTTAGTTTTTGATAAGTTTTATCGAGTAAGAGAGAACACTAATTCACAGTTTGTTGTAGTTGTGTTTTACAATTCTGAATCATGTAATGACTGATTAATGAAATGAATTAGTTCTCTTTAGCTTCTATCTTGCATTGGTAGATTAGAGAAGCCAACCAAGGGGGCCCACTTGGAAGGTGGATTAGATTAGGATAGAATAGATTCATTTTACTAGCATTAGCAGTATTTTAAGTAAGACGTAGCTAGTTAATTCCTTCCTATAGCATCACACTTCATAAACGTTCTTGCAACATCAGCGAGAATAGACTAGTGGATGAGTCAAGATGGAATCTCTGTTATCTTTTCATTGTGTTTTCAACATTCATAGATTCACTATTTTCCTTTTCGCAGCAGTAGTGTAGTTTCCTTCCTTTGCATTTTTACTTTCCTACAGCACAAGCATAATGACTCATCAAGGTACCTAGTGCACATACTGTGCCGACCATTTCAAGTATACATCCTTAGGTTGACAATCTAAATGCACCTCATGATAGGGGAAAAGTAGTCCTTAGCTTGAATAGATTATTCCTAAGCCAAGCCTAGCGCATGACTATGGAACACTTATTGTGAGGTGGTTCAAAGTCCACTGCCCTGCAGTGGTAAACTACTATTTATAATACTTTTGTTGATGTGGGTATCACTCCGAGTAATGGGTTTACATATGACCATAAATATGGCACTGAGGTTGGCAGATCTATCTTTGATAGTCAAGCAAATTGAACAAACCGATAAAAGTCATGGGGCTTCAAACACTTCAAACATTTAATGTAGTAGACAACAAGCAACCAAGCACCATGGCATGGCCTAAGAAAGTTGCTACTCTGAAGAATATGTAGTGCAAGAAGACCCACATCTACTTGACAAAATGACTTGGTGCCATTATCACACATGGGTGGTGTCAAGCCTGGAAGAAATCAGGTATTTGGCCTTAAGTTGCACGGTGCTTAACTTCAGAAAAAAGTTGCTTATGCAGAGCAATTAGGATTTTTTTGTGAGCAAGACGAATTTGCACCTCAAGGATTCAGATCTTCTGTTGAGGAGCAACATTTTGAGGATAGAATCGGATGGTGTTGAGGATGAGGAAGATGTTTTGTTGTGAAGGATGTGTTCGCTAGGCTGCAGAATGAAAATATAGAGTAGATGATAAAGCTCCTCTAAATGCAACAAGAAATGGAACAAATGACTTCTTTGGATTCCAACCATTCGTTGTTCATTACTAGAGACAATTCGTAAAGAAGATATATATCAAAAACCAACATTTCTGCAGATAACTTGTGTGCCTCCTCAGGATTGCGAGCATATGCAATGCTCGCAAATGAAGAAGAGCTCAAGAATGATGGTAAAAAATTTCTAAGGTATCCAGTAATAGACTTCCAAGACAAAATGCAAACATCTAGATCATGCCTTAATGAGGAAGATGATATTAAAACATCTTGCGTATGGGATCCTCGAGTAAAAAACCAATCCTTCCACGAAATTTGATTTTCTATACCTCTATCCAACATCACAGACTTTCTTCTCGATGTCAAAACCCTCAGAGACATGAATAATAAAAGGCATTACCTGCTAGACCAATATGATGGTATCTTGATTCGTTATGTAAAAGCTTCAAGTGCATACCTTGGCAAAGAAGGAGATTCAGTGAGTGTAGACATCACATTTTATGGATCTCATAACCCAAATGTTCTAACACTTTATGTAGCATGATATCTATTTGGTAATAACGTCAATTGTTTGACAAAATTGCTCGAGATTTGAAAAGAAAATGCACATATTCAATTACCAAGTGTATGAAAAGTACTCTACACGATCAACAATCTTCAGAAAACATTCTCATATTGAAAAGCCCTTCTTGAACAATGAGGTAAAATGATTTCATTTGGAGACACAAACAAGGTGCCATCCTTCCTACCCGAGTCACAATAGAAGCACTCAAATGATGTTTAGAGAGTTGTTGGAGGACCTTTATAAAGAACCACATTTGTAAAAGCCCAATTTCTACAACGCTCATCCAATGGTGATTTAAATGTAATTTTTGTGAGGACATATCACATGTTGAGGCATGTGAAGTTTCAAAAATCCTTGAAAGGCTTGTAGATATGTTAATTTGGACATTTGATGCTCAATGGGTAAAAAAAATTATCCAGTATGATCAATGCCATGAAGGGTATGTATGCAAGATTTGATCATATCATCATATGATCTTTTCTATTTTTCAAAGGATCATAATTTTGGGAGAACGAGATGCTTGGCAATTCTAAATGCAATTGGAGACCCGATGAACAGATAGTTACTATTCGATGGACATGTCTAAGGTCTAAAGTTTTAGGTCACATAGGTTAATTTTGTAGAGGTTTTTGTAGAGGTTAATTAACCTCACCCAAATCACGTATTTGGGAAGTAGTTATTAACCACGTAGGAGTAGTTATTAACCTTTATGACTATATAAGGCCTCTTTTTGGCTTTGTAAGGGGGGACTTTTTGGTTTAAAAAATAAGGGAACACTATGCTGAAATTTTGATTGAGGGATAAATTTTGGAAAGTATGTACACTTTTTATCTCTAAAATTGAAAAATCTCTATTGCTTTCTTGGTGCAAGGAAATGAAATAAGATGTGCTTTGGTTTCTTATTTTAAAATCAAAATTGTTATATGCAATAGTAGACATTCTCATGGTGCTATGTGAGTGTTTACGAATGATAATTTATGTACTTGGTAATACTGGTTACCTTCAAGTGTAGTTCTTGATCGCCTTTGTTATCAATCTTGTTTACCGAAGAAGGTTGTGAGGGCATGTGGTGCATTCATCCTGAATGACTTTCTCCTGATCTTTAAAGTTTTAGATTCTTTATTTAAAAAACCCTTCAAAAATTATATCATACGAGGGAGCTGCCCCTCTAAATGCAAAGGAAGGCTGCATACCAAGGGCCTATCCAACTGTTGTGAACGGTTTGCCACACACTTCGTTGGCCAAATTCTACTGTGACAAATATGTTTACCAACACGTTCTAAATCTCCTCTTTCCCTATAGTAATATAAATGATTAGATCCACTCTATTGTCTTAGGATTTTTCTGAAAATTTTAGCATTTGATCTTGATGATCTTTGTAGTAAAAATCAACAAAAAAATTTGGAAAAAAATCACTATGTTTGTTTTGTTTTGTCTTTAGTACATTTTGGGTGGAGATTAGCCTGTTGGTTGTCTTAGAGGAATGACTTAGATTTCCTTTGTATATAAATAATGACATTATAGTAGAGAAATGAGATAATTTCTTAAATGATTAAGTACTAAATGGAATATGTACTATGGGTACTTATATATGTGTCAACATGGTTTGCAAACAAGATATTTGTGATGTGTTTTTAGTAAAAAGCTATGTAGATATGATTCAACAATTGAAGTCTATTGGAGCTCAGGGAATCAAAGACTACTTATAGCAACAACTATGTAATTTTATTATATTTTTAAATTATATTATATGAAATTTTTCTCATTAAGGAGAGTATTTATAAGATTATTAGTTTTTAACATTTTAGATCTCACCCATTGCTCCCAGCTGGGTACACATGTATTTAAAGTTAGATTAATATCAATAATAAAATTTATTAAACCAAAATAAGATAAATAAAAAGGTAAATAGTTTTTACAACTTTGTATAAACCTACGAAAAATATATATTTTGAATTTTTTTATAAATTTTCTCTTCTTGACATTGGTGTTGATTCTGTGCTCAGTTAAGAACCTTATGAATAGGAAAGACAAAAATGGCTCATTTGAAAGAATTTAAGGTAAGATATCATAAATTTTTGTATTAAAAGAAAGTTTGACATTCAAATTAAATAGCTAAATTTTGTAAACTCTAAGAAATATTCAATGGATTTCTCAAAAAAATTATTATCATGCTGCATGGGACCATTGATATAAAGGAAGGAAATTATTGCCATTGAAAACATGAATGCAGATATAATATTGCCAAACACGATGAAAATATTGCTTTTTAATGGACATATTTCACTAGATTTTATTTAATTCCTTCTATAAATATCATGCAAATTTGTGGCTTGGTTTTATCTCGATCTGCAAATTTAGAATTGCAAAGGGTATTACAAGTATTTTTTTACCTGTTCGATCTGTGAATTTTGTATATTTCGATTTTAGGGTTTATCTTATAACATTAGAATTATTATAAGTAACTTTTTTAAGTTTAGAAATATAAAATAAATTTCTATTAATTTGAACAATAAGATATTATAGGGATTAGGATATTCAACTAATATTCTTATAAAAATATCAAAATTTAGAAATTCTTAATATTATATATATATATATATATATATATATATATATATATATATATATATATATATATATATATATATATATATATATATTAATATAGTTTTTCAATCATGGCCATTGCTTTATCCTAAGTCAATGTTTCATGGTATTTGGGAGTGTGCTCCTTCAGCCATTGTTTGGGCACTTTGGTGGGAAAGAAACAAGCGTATCTTTCGTCATGTTTCTTCACATATGAGCAAGGTGCAAGATCAGATTGAGAAATCTATATCTGAAAGCGTTAATTCTTCAATTGCTTCTGTTAGTTTTAATCACTATTTATCAGCTTGGGATAGTAGTGTCATTCAGAATTGGAAAGCTATTGGCATTCCTATGGGTACTCATTCAAATCCAAAATTATCCGGCAAAGTTGATAGATCAAATGTCAAGTGGACTCCTCTGTTATCTTATTTTGTTAAGATTAACTTTGATGGTGCATCACATGGAAACCTAGGCAAATTAGGAATTGGAGCTTGCATTAGAGATGAGTGTGGAAGGGTTTTAGCAATTAAATCTCAACCTTTACCTCCGAGGGCAAATAATATGGCAGAGGCACACGCTTTGCTAGCTGGCTTAATACTAGCAAGAATAAATAGTTTTCATTCAGTTCATATTGAGGGTGACTCAATGATTATAATTAAAGCATGTCTCTCAAAAAATTCTTTCAATTGGAAAATTACTTATATCCTAAAACAAATTTGGGGGTTATTGGATTCGTTTCGAAAGTATCAGATATCTCATATATATAGGGAAGGTAATTTTGTGGCCGACTATTTAGCAAATATGAGATGTGATGATCAACATGTAGAATTTGTTGCCTCGGCTTCACATCCCAATCTTAATTCTCATCCAATTATTCTGTCTGCCTTTCCTGTTCTAGCAGAACTTTTTATCCAGGATTCAAATTAATGTCTCCAATTGCAGCCCTTTGTAGTTTGTGTTGTCGTAGGGGAAATCTTTTGTGGGCTGCTTTTCTTCTGCTTATTTCTTTTGTATTTCAATGAGGAAATGGGGTTTTCTTTCTAGTTCTCTCCCCATGCAGTTATCAAACTAGCTATTTTAATTAATAGTTTGTGGCCCCGTCCACATTTGCCCATATATATATATATATATATATATATATATATAGTTTTTCAAATAGATTATATCATTTCTTTAATTTTAAGGTCTTCATATAAAATATAAAATATAAAATATACGATGTTTTATTTTGATTTAATTATTTTATATATAGAGTATGAAATAATTCTATGAAGATTATTAAATAGTTCAATAGTTTTCTTAAAAGAATAGTTATAAAAATAAATTAAATATTTTTCTAAAATAATACTTAGTATATCAAACATTTATATAATATTGTATAAATAAATAACTTTGTTTAAAAAACATACATCATTACAAATACACAAATAAAAGGAAATATATGCTTTTTATTTTAGAAATCATTTTTATATTTCTTTTCTTTAAAAAAATCTTATTCAATTATAGAATGTATTTTAAAATATATTAAAAAATAAAAAATATAAAAAAGAGATAATCAAATATTTTGACATTATATTTTTTGAAAAAGGAATAAAGCATTTATAGTTAATAATCTCATTCAAAATGATTTTCTTTTAGAGATCTATTTACAACCACATCAAAAAAACATTTATCCTTCAAATAAAAAACTATTTTGATGTACAAGTCAATTTGTCATAACATTCCTTTAAAATATGTGTACTATAAGTGTAAATGAGATATTTGTCTAAGTAGTGCACAATATTTATTCTTGCACTCTGATAGCAAATTGTATAGCATGTTATTATTATGGAAAATTTTTTGGGCCGACAATTAATTTACTTTCTATATACTTTTATTTTTCTAAATTAAATATTATAAATTTCTTAGATAATTTCTTATAATATTTTTAAATATAATATGTTATATCGGTATACAAGGTCACTTTTATATGATTTACTTTTTTATTTTTAACTAATTAATGAATATATCTTATTTTCTTATTTTACTTATTTTTCTCCTTGGCTTTCAAGTTTTTTCCATTCACTTTTTACTTTAGGATGTTTATATATCTTAATTTGTTCATTTTTAATTAATGAGAAATAAGTTTTTGGCTCGACAATTTATTTACTTTCTATATGAGATTTTTTTTTAAAACTTTTATTTTTCTAAATTAAATATTATAAATTTTTTAAATAACATCATATAATATTTGTAAAATAACATGTTATATTGATTTACAAGGTCACTTTTATATCATACATTTTTTTATTTTTTAACTAATTAATCAATATATCTTATTTTCTTATTTTACTCATTTTTCTTCTTGGCTTTCAAGTTTTTTCCATTAAGTTTTTACTTTAGGATGTTTATATATCTTAATGTTATTCATTTTTAATTAATGAAAAATATTCTTTAATCTCATTCTTGTTCTCAATTATTTTCTTCTCAAGCTAGATTTTTTGTTTGAAGGTTAGCTAAATTTTTACATGCTATTAGAGTTGACACTTGCTAGAAAGGAGAAAGTTCTTTTGGAGGGAATAAAAGAAATTTAGAGTTCATAAGGAATGAGACTTTGAGTCTAAAGAAATATGAAGCTATATTACTATATCAAATAGAAGCTAAAGATTATGCTTCACCTCAAAAGTAGATGCTTGCATCAAATAGAATTGGAAATAGAATAGTGTTGGAAACATAGGCTAAATTAAATTTTGTTGGTCCATCAAAAAATGGCCAAGATCATGCACTTTTTGCATGACTTTCCTTCATTTTTTAACTAACACTCCATTTAAGTTTACATGTCATTCATTCCTTTTAATATTATGCAAGGTTTTCTACTATTCATTTTGATGCATTCTTGATTCTCTAAAGCCACATCAAAGTTGTATGCAATGAGTGGCTTTGTCTCCAAGATTGTGGACACACTATCATGAAAGAGAACAAGAATTATCTATGGGAGATGTGAGGGAGACTATAGGGTCATTCAAAGTGGATCTCATCTCGGATCTATTCTTGGTCTAGAGCTATCTATAGGCAATTTGATATACCATGGTCATCCGCTTCTCATCATAGACTTGAGAGATTAAGGAGTCATCATCCTATCCAGGAGAGATGATTTGATTTATGCACAATGTATGTTTTGAGATAGATAGATAGATAGATAGATAAGATGGAAAGTTATGTATGTCTCCTATGTAAATACATAACATTTATAGGGTTCTAATGTGGCATGCTCCATCCATTTTTTCTAATTTATATATGCCAAAATTGTATGCTTTAGTGATGATGTATGGATGAAGCCAAATAAAACAAAAATTACCACTTTTCTAGGTGGAGAATTGATGTTACATTGGTTGCCATAAAGAACCAATTCTTTAACTATGAAATACTATTTTTTTGTTAATTCCTTAAAATTTTATGATCAATATGCTTTGATATGTTTTAGGGCATTAATGCACTCCTTATCTAAAATTTCACATAATTAATTATCAATTATGTCATTACAAAAAATTTAAATGAGGTAATCTCTATATCCAAGGGCATAATCACTTACAACATAAACTAAATATTATAAAATTCTTAAATAACTCCTTATAATATTTTTAAACATAACATATAATATCTTGTGCTAAGGTACATTTGTTTATTTTTTAACTAATTAATGAATATATCTTATTTTACTCATTTTTTTCCTTGAATTTCAAGTTTTTTCCATTCACTTTTTACTTTAGGATGTTTATATATCTTAATTCTATTCATTTTTAATTAACAAAAATTATTATTAATCTCATACTTGTTCTCAATTATTTTCTTCCTACATCTTTTAGCTTTTTTCCAAGCAAGATTTTGTATTTGAAGGTTAGCTAAAAATTTTAATGTCATCATATCTGAGAGTTGCTAGAAAGGAAAATTTTATTTTGGAGGAATTAAAGAAATTTAGAGTTCATAAAGAATGAGACTTTCAGTCTAAAGAAATATGAAGCTATATTACGTACTATATCAAATTGAAGCCAAAGATTATGCTTCATCTCAAAATTAGATACTTGCATCGAATAGAAATGAAAATAGAGGCTAAATTAAATTTTGTTGGTCCATGAAAAAATTGGTCAAGATCATGTGCCTTTTGCATATGTCTTTCCTTCATTTTTTTGCTTAGTGACAAACCATTCAAGTTTTATGTCATTCATTTCCTTGTAATATTATGGAGGGTTTTCAACTATTTATTTTGATGCATTCTTGGTTCCCTAAAGCCTCATCAAAGTTATCTCCAATGAGTGGTTTTTCCTCCAAGATCATGGACACACTAGCACGTTTATGTCCCCAAAAAATCCCAGATAAAGCACTAAGGTTTTAAGGTACAGATGGACACACTACCATGTAAGAGATCTAGGTATAGAAGATTGAAATTGTCATTTATGTATGTTAGTAAATGTTATTAATATTATGTTAGATGTTGTAAAAGATGCCATTGTAGCATTAAGGATACCAAAATCCTCTTTGTACACGTATGATGAAAAGTAAGATCCTTGGAAATACAAGGATATAATTTTATTTGTGTAGATAGAGATACATCTACTAAGAGATGACATAGAGATAATCCAAAAAGAAATGGAAGATAACAAGAATGATCTATGGGAGATGTGAGGGAGACTATAGGGTCATTCAAAGTGGATCTCATCTTGGATCTATTCCTAATCTAGAGATATCTATAGGCCATTTGGTACACCATGGTCATCCACTTATCATTGTAGACTTGAGAGATCAAGGAGTCATCATCCTATCTAGGAGAGTTGATTTGATTTATGTAGAATGTATGTTTTGAGATATATGGTACATATATTGGAGAATGTCTAGAATGTACCCAACATCACACGCACACACAAACACACACATTTTGATGTTTCTATGTTAACATGCCTATCTCTATGTGTGGTATCTATTAATCCATTCAAACATAATGTTGATGAAAAATATACAAGCATTTTCTAAAATATATTATGACCATATCCAAAACTAGAATCATTGCATTTTTATTAAAAATGAAACAAAACATGAAATAACAAATCATGCTTAAAATGCAAACATACAAAAGATGTAAAGAACACAATAAACGAGATGAAAAGTTAGGTATGGTATCTATGTAAATGCATAACATTTATAGGGCTCTAAAGTGGTACTCCATCCATTTTAGCTAATTTATATGTGCCAAAATTGTAGGCTTAAATGATTATGTATGGATGAAGCCAAGTAAAACTAAAATTATCACTTTTTCTAGGTAGATAATTGATGTTTCATTGGTTCTCATAAAGTACCAATTCTTTAAGTATGAAATAAGATTTTTTTGTGTTGATTCCTGATAATCTTATGATATATTCTAATATTTTTTTAGGTCCATTAATCCACTCATCATCTAAAATTTTACATTACTATTATTTTCAATTATATCTTTACAAAAAATAACAATAAGGTAATCTCTATATCCAAGTACATCATTCAATCTACACCATAAACTAAATTATAAGGTGTTTCTCCTATTGCAATTTTGACACTTATTCTACAAGCCCCTAAATTGTATGTTTATTGCATGTGTCAATATTTAGTGTATTTTATAGTAATTTTCCTAAGCATTTCCTTAATTACTTTATTAGATGCTCTAACTTGACCATTAATTGATGATAATATGCAACATAAAAACATTTCTTGATATGGTATTGTTCAAAGAACTTCATAACTTCATTTTTAAAAGGAGTAACATCATAAGCTCAAAGTGGAAATACTTATACTCATTTAGTGAAGTAATTAGTAAGAGTGATAATAGAAGTGTCTCCTTAAGAAGGAGGAGGTCCATCTAATATATTTTCAATGATATCCAAGCCCCACAAGTTAAAAGGAAATGAAGATAGGTGGGAGAAAATTTCACACATAGGATCATGAATAATATTATTGTGAATTTGACATTAAGGATGCAGTTTTAAGAAAGGTAGAGAAATCTAGTTCTAGTTTTTTCTAACTATATCCTATTTGAAGGATCTTAATTATTAAGGACTTCCCACCAAAATGTACACCATGAGATCTTATATAAGATTCCTATGAAAGAAATAGAGTAATATTCTAAGGGAAGTTTGGCATTACAATTTTTTCAAAAACATAATCAAATTATGAAGAGACTATAAGAAATATGAACTACAAAAAAATTGTTAAAGTTCTATAAGAACTGCACCCACAAAAAATTCCACAACAATATTCTCCATAAAATGTGGAAAATTCTATAATAGTCAAGGTCATTTGAATTTTGACCTGTCAACAAATATAATTTCCATTAAATTTAACACACACACACACACACACACACACACACACACACACACATATACAATTACATGAAGAAAGAAGATAACATGAAAATTTATAAATAATAATTTATCAAAATTATGAACATATTATAGACCAAGAGGCCATTAAAAATTATAAGAATTCCAAGATATTCTAAACATGAAAGCCAAGCTAGTAGGGTCTCTAGAACCTACTCAAGAACAAAAACTGAAAAGAATATTGGAAGAGTATTTTACCACCCTACCATGAAGTTGTTAAGCTTCCCTAGAATCTTTCCTAAGATAAAAAAATATCAAGCTCAACATCAAGGAAATCTAAACAAGTAAAATTAAAAGAAGTAATGGAATTTGTCTCACAAAGAGAGTCTAGAATAAACAAGTGTCATAAGTCATTGTTCAGAATATAACATAATCATTCTTCTCTTACTCATCATTTTAGTATCTTAGTTCCATCCAAACACATTTAAAACTCAAAATGATTCATTTAAATATGAAAATATAAATAATCTTTATGTATACTCTATTGACTACACATGTCTTAATGGATTAATGAGTGTATAAGTGTTTTTTAATTGATTGTTGATCAGTCAAAGGAAGATGTTACAAGGTAACATGGTTACCAGTAGAAGAGTAAATCAGTACACACATATATGTTAAGCCACTACTGGAAAGATAGATATAGAGGAAATTCAATCACTAATCATTCACTTGGAGAGTCACCATGAAAGTGATAGAAGCTAGAGAAAAGCGGTGAAAATAAGAAAGGACTAAGGCTAATCATTATCTCACAAAAGGATTGGGAGGGGTACCATTCTAGACCCTAGGAGAAGGGGTCATGGGTTTTCTGTGAATCGGTCAGATAAGGAATTTAAAATTTCAATTCAAAATCAAGTAGGATTATTGTCATGGGTAACTATGCCCGGACACATCAAAATGCATAAAGGTGCTTAGATTCTAGATTTTAGTTATGGTACCTATGTAAATGCATAACATTTATAGGGTTCTAAAGTTGTACTCCATCTAATTAGCTAATTTATATGTGCCAAAATTGTAGGCTTAAATGATGATGTATGGATGAAGCCAAGCAAGACTAAAATTATCACTTTTTCTAGTTAGATAATTGATGTTACATTGGTTCTCATAAAGTACCAATTCTTTAAGTATGAAATAAGATTTTTTTGTGTTGATTCCTGAGAATCTTATGATATATTTTGATATGTTTTTAGGGAAATTAATCCAATCCTCATCTAAAATTTCACATTACTATTATTTTCAATTATATCTTTACAAAAAATAACAATAAGGTAATCTCTATATCCAAGTACATCATTCAATCTACACCATAAACTAAATTATAAGGTATTTCTCCTATTGCAGTTTTGACACTTATTCTACAAGCCCCTAAATCATATGTTTATTGCATGTGTCAATATTTAATGTATTTTATAGTAATTTTCCTAAGCATTTCCTTAATTACTTTATTAGATGCTCTAACTTGACCATTAATTGATGATAATATGGAGCATAAAAACATTTCTTGATATGGTATTGTTCAAAGAACTTCGTAACTTTATTTTTAAAATGAGTAACATCATAAGCTCGAAGAGGAAATACTTATACTCATTTAGTGAAGTAATTAGTAAGAGTGATAATAGAAGTGTCTCCTTAAGAAGGAGGAGGTCCACCCGATATATTTTCAATGATATCCAAGCCCCACAAGTTAAAAGGCAATGAAGATAGGTGGGAGAAAATTTCATACATAGGATCATGAATAATATTATTGTGAATTTGACATTAAGGACACAGTTTTAAGAAAGGTAGAGGAATCTAGTTTTAGTTTTTTCTAACTATATCCTATTTGAAGGATCTTAATAATTAAGGACTTCCCACCAAAATGTACACCATGAGATCTTATATAAGATTCCTATGAAAGAAATAGTGTAATATTTCAAGGGAAGTTTGGCACTACATTTTAGTTCAAAAACATAATCAAATTATGAAGAGACTATAAGAAAGATGAACTACAAAAAAATTGTTAAAGTTCTATTAGAATTGTACGCACAAAAAATTCCACGTCAACATTCTCCATAAAATGTGGAAAAGTCTACAATATTCAAGGTCATTTGAATATTGACCAGTCAACAAACACAATTTCCATTAAATTTAACATAAATATATAAATACAAGTATGAAGAAAGAAGATAACATGAAAAATTATAAATTTATAAATAATAATTTATCAAAATTATGAACCTATTATAGACCAAGAGGCCATTAACAATTACAAGAAGTCCAAGATATTCTAAACATGAAAGCCAAGCTAGTAGGGTCCTTAGAACCTACTCAAGAAAAAAATAAAATAAAAAGAATATTTTAAGAGTATTTTACTACCCTACCATGAAGTTGTTAAGCTTCCCCATAATCTTTCCTAAGATAAAAAGATATCAAGCTCAGCATCAATGAAATCTAAACAAGTAAAACTACAAGAAGTAATGGAATTTGTCTCGCAAAGGGAGTCTAAAATAAATAACTATCATAAATCATTGTTCACAATATAACATAATCATTCTTCTCTTACTCATAACTTTAGTATCTTAGTTCCATGAAAATACCTTTAAAACTTAAAATGATTCATTTAAATATGACAATATAAATAATCTTTATATATACTCTATTAACCACACATGTATTAATGAATTAATGAGTGTATACATGTTTTTTCATTGATTGTCAATCAATCAAAAGAAGATGTTACAAGGTAACATGGTGACCAGTAGAAGGGTAAATCGATACACACATATATGTTAAGCCACCAGTGAAAGATAGATATAGAGGATATTCAATCACTAATCATTCACTTGGAGAGTCACCATGAAAGTGACAGAAGCTAGAGTAAAGCAGTGAAAATAAGAAAGGACTAAGGATACTCATTATCTCACATAAGGATTGGGAGGGATACCATTCTAGGCCCTAGGAGAAGGAGTCATGGGTTTTCTGTGAATAGGTCAAATAAGGAATTTAAAATTTCAATTCAAAATCAAGTAGCATTATTGTCATGGGTAACTATGTCCTGACACATCAAAGTGCATAAAGGTGCTTAGATTCTAGCTTGAAAAGTAGTGAAAAGAAGAAGGATAAGAAGAGAATATATTGCTTACACATTTATAGAGATAGCTCATGATTACCAGAAGATTAATAGTAGAGAGTTTTTCTAGATGAAAACTAGCAAGGAAATTCGTTGTGGAGTGGTTTGATATAATGATTTGAGATATTTTGAATAATTAAGGTCAAAGTGAGACTAGATTTCTCACATAGAAAATAGGGATATTAATGCATCTTTGAGGATATGAAGTAGAGATCTACAAGGCAAGATAGTGTTGTCATTAGATCATATACATTATATTTCTCTCTTACCATTGCATCTAGTTGTATTTTTTAATATGCAAAGCTTCGTTAGTAAGGTTTTGTAAATCCTCTAACAAGGTATCTCTTAGAAGGAGATTTTTAAATTGTCTAACTAGATAGCTTTCACAAGCCTGGGTAACCTTAATAGGTTATATACATTCCTAGAAGGATGTGTTTCTAAAAGAGGTAATTATAGCTTTTAACTAGACAACCATTTATATTCATTATAAGGGCTAGTGGCTATATTACTCTCACCATAGTTTTCACCCTCTCATTGAGGAATTCCATGTATAAATTTGTTTGTTACTTGATGAATGCATTTTTGTGTGTGTTTTAATGATTTTATATCACTGCATTTATCATTACTTTAGAATTAAGTGGTTTTTATTTAGTTTGATTAGAATGGTTGAGAATATAATCATTTTAAATGTAGGTAATGATTAACTCCCCATATCAGCATCAGTTGGGACCAATAATTGGTATAAGAGCCTAGTCCCTAGTAGCAACAAGCCTTACAATTTTAGGGAAAATTAAATGACATCTCTTAGATTACAAAAACAACTTGAAGGACTTTATACCATTGAATATTTAAAGGAAAAACTTAGGAAGGCCCTAACCAAAAGGAATAAATTGTTGAAAAAGCTAAGTGGGAATGAAGAGGTCATAATAATATTGGAAGAACATACTAGTTCTGAAGAGTCACAAGAAAACATATATAACCTAACAATTGAGAATGAAAAACTAAGAGAAATCATTACTCAAATGAGAAAAGAGAAAGAAGAATTAACAAGAGAGGTGAGAAAAGTCCATGAAAAATGAGATAATTTCATCTCTAGTAGAGATAAAGTTGAAGCAACATTCAAAATAAATAACATGTAGAAGATTGAGGAGAGCGATCATCCTCACATAGAACACTTCTTGTAGCTAATAGAATAAGTACTCAAGCTAATAGAAAATATAAAGAGTACATATGAGAGAAATGAGAAGTTGAGAAAAGCTAACAAGAGATCAGAGACAATAGATGAATGATTGAGACCCCAAAGAGGAAACAAGAGCACAATTGGTCTTAGTTACAAAGGTGACAACAAGACTAATGAAGGTGAGACCTTGGGAGAAAAGATCCTGGACAATAGAAGGTCAAGAAGCACATCTCCAAAAGGTGAGAAAACTACTAAACCCACTTGATATGTACTATGGTAAGAAAAGGCATACATCTTGTATGTGTTTATTTAAGAAGATAAATCCTATTGAGAGGTGCACCTTTGAAGGGTAATACTACACAAAAAAATAATGCATATTTCATTTGAATGAGAATAGTATATGGGTGTTTCTACTTTACAATAAGTATTGACATAAAGCTAATTATTGTAGAGAAAGAGAAAGAGCTAACCAATCTTCTACAAATGAAATGAGTCCCATTAGGAGAGATAGGTTTTCTACACTAGTCTACATGACCAGTGGAAATGATGGTCATCTATCAACTCAATGTAGACAAAGAAGCAACACTAGACCATGGAAAGGTATCAGAGTAACATGCTATAAGTAAAAGAAAGTTGATCATCTTACTAGAGATTGTAGAAGTAATAGACAATTAAAAAATAAGGCTCTTATTGCTAAGGATAAGATAAAAATAATAGAACAAAATGAGAAGAACTTCGTCAAGACATAAACAAAGAAGAGTGAAGTAGTAGAGGCAATGAAACCTAATCAAGTCACAAAATCACTTGTCATTGGTGAGACCTTACAAAAAAAACTAAGCTCAATAAGCTTAGGGGGGTTAGAAAATAAAATATTAAATCTTAAACTGGTCCCCTAATCTAAACCAATAAGCAACATGGTGAACAACAGTAATGATAAAGTGATCACTCCACCAGAAATCATGCCCAACTTGTTGATCATAGAATAAAGGGTGAAAAGTGACTATTGAAAGGTAGATTTAGATCATTAATGACATAGTAGTAGGTGACTATTTTTATAACCATTATAACCCTAACATTTAAATTATGTGACATAAATAGAAGACATTAGCCACTTTGCAAGATTTAAATCATCCATGCTTTCCCAATTGCAAAGCCCTAAGATCTCAAAGTGAATTTGAAAAAAAAAATAGCAAGAGGAATCTCACATAATCCACAATAAAGGCAAATCTAGAACTATGAAAGGACACAATGGATGAGGAGATAAACAAGGTTAATATGATCAACAAAGGAAAAAGTGACCATCCAGACTATGAGGACATAATATTAAAAGGAAAGGATGTGGAAGAAGAAACATGGATGTCATCTCTACATGATGATGTTTTTCTTATAGAGGACATAAGCACTTACCTGGAGGTTGAGCTACAAGAATCAGGTGATAAGACGATACATGAGTTGTATAGCTCATTCTACTTGAAAGGATTCCTAAAGGATGAACACAAAGACCTGGACAGGCCTACACTAAGGAGAGAAGTAGACGTACCTAATTCCTTTCATGAAAAATACGTACAATTTTTTAAAGATGAGTCCATAAAGAATACATGTGGTTAGATAAGCCCTATAACATCATAAATGATTTAGTATAGAAGGTATTTGATTTTAATACAATTTTTGATTTACCAATGAATGTTATATCAACAAAATAAGTAGCTACAATCATAAAGTGAATTTGACCCAAGAGACAATGGAATGCACAATAAATGAGATCCTAGATCCAAAGATAAGGTTCACAACCATGGTAATGGGGTATAAACTATGCTAAAGGAGTTGGGAAAACTAGATGCCTATAAATGTAGCTTATGGAGCATTCTAAGCCATCAACAACAAGTCATTGATTGGCTTATGAAAATGCCTGCATGGACAAATGATGGACAACCTAGGTAAAATCATGAATTACCATTAAAGTCAAAGTCTAAGATTTAGTTCAATACTTGTTTGCATATTTTTTCTATCTCAAAAGAGTATTCCCAAGGTTCTCACTTTACAATAAATTGGAAGGAAAGGGTAATTTGATGCTATGGGACTCTTTCAAGAATTTTCAGAAGGAAATCCATCAATGAGAGAAGGTTCCTTCCAATCTAATGGAAAGTTACCAAAATGGCATCTTCTTTCTTGAAGGTGTATATAAGTTCATTTTAAATGTAGTTTAAGCAAAAACCCACTGGTTTACACCATTCAAATATGTGGTTAAAAAAGAAGAAGAAAATCCATACATAGAATGGTTAAAGTAAATTGTCCCAAGGTTTGGTACTTATACTAAAATAAGAAATGAACTTATCAAAGAGAAGAAGAAAGCTAAGGAAAGGATT
The DNA here is from genome assembly GCA_028749045.1 of Cupressus sempervirens. Taxonomy (NCBI): domain Eukaryota; kingdom Viridiplantae; phylum Streptophyta; class Pinopsida; order Cupressales; family Cupressaceae; genus Cupressus; species Cupressus sempervirens. The sequence continues at coordinate 265,463,209 of CM053784.1, forward strand.
CAACAAAGGGTAACAAGAAGTCATGTCTCAATATCATCCAAGAAAGAATTAGTTAAAATAATGAACGCTAAAGAGATGGAAGCTAAAATTACAAGGAATCCCCCACACATTACTCAAGAATAAGTGGAGGAAAGAGGGTCATCACTCACACCACAAAAAAAAGACTCATCAGAGAATGATATTGATGAAGAAGCAACAGAGAAAGATGAAGTTGAAGCAACAAAGACAAAAAAGAAATGTAAGAAGAAATCCAAACCACTTTCTAATGATGATATTGTAGAAAAATTTGTTAAGAACCGTAATTATTCCACACTAAAAAATATATTTCCTAATTTCTCTAAAGATAATAAAAATAAAGCCATAAAATATTTTCTCGCAAGTGTGAGATAAACTAGTGAGAAACTAGAAGATGTTGGGGTATGGATACCTAAAGAGTTAAGAAACATACTCAATGACAAGTGGAGTATATGTGTAAAGAACCATGGGAAAATGGTATAAGAATCCCTAATTATGATTAGACCAAACATGTTAGAGTTACACAGAACAATGTATATATTAGTATAAAGGGGAAGTACAATACTAACAAGGATATGATTGATATTATAACATTTTGTATCAATGAAGATCAAGAAAGTTGAGATCAAAATTTTAGAGAAATAACACAAGAGATAGACATGCACATCAAGAGTAATTGACCACAAGGATGTACCAAGAAACCATTTGGAATGGAGGATTCAAGACAAGTTGGAACACCTATGTCTACTAGACATAAGCTTTCCAAAAATGATGATTCTAAGGAAGTAGATTAGACCACATACAAATCAATGATTGGTAAACTACAATATGTAGTGCACACAAGACCTAATATTGCATTAGAAATTGGTATGGTGGAAAGATTCTTAGAAAATCCCAAAGAAAACCATATGATGGAAATCAAAAGAATCATGTGGTATCTGAAAGGTACTGAAGACTATGGTTTATGGTACAAGAAAGGAGGCAACTTGGATTTGAAAGCATTCACAGATGTTGATTGGGCAGGAAGTGTTGATGACAGGAAGAGCACCAGTGGGAGCATTCTTTCTTGGTAAAAGACTAGTGTCTTGGACAAGTAAGAAGTAGAATTTTATTTCTTAGTCTACAACAGAGGTAGAATATGTAGTAGCAATAGTTAATTGCTCCAATGCTGTTTGGTTCAAACAACTATTGGTAGGTATGAAGGTAGAGATCAAGGATCCAATGGTTATCTTTTGTGATAACATGAGTGCAATTAATATATCAAATAATCTTGTGATGCATACCAAGACCAAGCACATAGCTATAAAATATTATTTTCTAAGAGAATTGGTGCAAGATAAAGAGGTAAGATTGGAATATGTGAATACAAAAGAACAAATTGCACATATATTCACCAAGCCATTGCCTAAGGATGCATTTTTGTATCTAAGAGGTAAGTTAGGGGTCATTCACCTATCTGAAGCTCACTAAATGAAGTTTAGTGATGCATTAACTAGAGCATGTTGAAGATCAATCAATTGATGTAGTAATAAAGGGCAGAATGCATATGAATTGGTACATAAGGTACATTGATATTTCATTGAATATTGTCTTTGGCATAAGATGTCAAAGAAGGAGAAGTTTGTGGAAGGTTTAGAGATGTCAAAGAGAAAGAACTTGGTCTGAAATATTTAGAGTTGATATCAAAGAGGGAGAGTTTTCTATCAAAAGAAGATGTTGAAGACAGAGTTTACTGATAGAGGGAGAAAACTGAAGTCAAAGGGAGTTCACACTGATAGAGGGAGTTCTCATGGATGATAATCAGAATGAAACTAAGGATATTTTCCTTACTATTATTTTACTCTAAAATTTCATTGTATTATGACATGTTGTGTTACCATCAATGCCAAAGAGGGAGATTGCTGAAAACAATTGGTTAATTGTATATTGTCTTTGATGTTACACAACATATCATATCTTTTCCAATCAGTGTATGTCGAGCTCACTCATTGATGAAGAGAGTTTCCTATATCTATCGAGCATTCTAGTGTTTTCCAAGTTCAAAACTCAATGACTACTGAGTTCACTCAGGCATCAAAGAGAAGTTTGCAGAAGTTGAGTGTTAACCAAGCTCACTCGGTTAATGAAGGAAAAGTTGGATGGAACCAGTGTTAACCGATCTCACTCAGTTACCAAAAGAAAGTTTGTAAAGATGCAGTGTTAACCAAGTTCACTTGGTTAACACAGGAAAATCATTTCTGAGTTAGTGTCTATCGAGCAGGGTCAGCTAATGAAGGATTTTCTTATTTTGGCATATTGAGTTTAATGAATTAGTTTGTTGGTTCTAGTCAACTGAGGAGATGAATATTAATTATTCTAAGTTGAATTCAAGCCAAATTGACAATGCTTAAGGTATAAATAAAAAGTCATGTTGAGGATTGAAAGTGCATAAGAAATAGAAGATTAGAAGATGCTAAGAGGAAGCAAATTTGAAGGATAAGTAGAATATCCTTGCAAAGCTGCAAAGATACATTTGATCAGGAAGGATCAAGTATTTAAGTTAGAATTAAGATCTGTAATGAACAATTTAGTTGCATCAGAAATTAGGTCATCTTATTGTTACTCTCTAACCATTGTAGTAGTGATCTAAATCTCTTAATAGAGTTGGCTTAACAACCATTTGTAAATCCTCTAACAAGGTGGCATTTCTAGATTGAAGTTTCTAAAGACCTCTAACAAGGCTACTCCTAATAGGGTGATTAAATCCTCTAATAGGGTCACACCATTAAGAGGGTTGTCTCCTTATAGGACTCACTTCATAAGAGTGAAAATTAGTAACTAGTTGTAATTGGTGGTTTATCTCAAATTGGATTTTCACGTTAAATCTTGATGTCACTTGTGTTCAAGCTATTTATTTCATGTGTATGCAACTAAGTTAATTAAGATTAATCATAGATAATATCATAAGATTTGTATGTTAATCATTTGCCAAGTTACAGTTGTTATTTCAGTAGTTACTGAGTTTCAGCATAATATCAATATCAACCGAGTGTCTGTGTGTTTACCAAGCTACAATATTTTCAGTGAAGTTTATATTGTGTATTAATATCTAAGAGATCTAGGATTTATTTTAGTGGTAACTGATTCACCCCTCCCCTCTTAGTTACTCTTATATTTCCAACAATCATAACATTTTGTATCAATCAAGATCAAAAAAATTTAGATCAACATTTTAGAGAAATAACACAAGAGATAAACATGCACATCAAGAGTAATTGACCACAAGGATGTACCAAGGAACCATTTGGTTCAAAGGTAAAAGAAGAAAACAAAGTGAGATAGTAGATTGAAGAACAAAGTGGAAGACTTGAAATAGGAACATGTAACCTAAAGGAGAAAGAGATTAAACTTCTAGTCTAAAAGAGAGGAGGGCTCACAATTGGAAAAAAAAAAATAGGAACCTGATGTAAGTCAAGGGGAGCTAGTTGAAACTTAATTGGAGGAGAATGCACAAACAACTAAAATTGTAAATGTTGAATGACCAGTAGATGCCCAACTTATCACACATGATACTACATAGGGTATTGGACAAAAGATGAAGTCACAAGGAGGTATGACTCAAGAATAGATTGATGTGATAATCAAAGTCACAACTATGATACCTAAATCCTCACACAATAAGGACAAAATAGAAAAAAGGGAAATCACCTAAACTTATATAAGTATAGGAAAAGTAACCTTAAGAGGAAAAGTATATATAAATGGAGAAAGTGGAACAGATGATACCAAAAGAACATACATTTGATTTAGAAGAGGAAGAAGCACAACATAAGGACATAGAAACAAAGGCAATAGGTATGTCAACCTCAAGATCCAAAGTATCTGAGAGAATGGCACTTGGAGAGAAATATAGGAGAAACACACCAATAATTTCAAGAATAATAGAAGGAGAACATGCAAGAAAGAAGAGACAACCAAGAAGAGATGTGACAACATATTTGTCATCACAATCTTCAAGCTCTAAAGATGAAGGATAATTCTTTGAGAAATATGCAAATAGTATATAAGAGAAGAAGACACTAAATTCCATCATTGTAGGAAAGAAACCAATGATAAAGGACATGGATCTAGATGAGATCAATGAATATATAAAACTATTGAAAAGGTGGGAGAAGTTAAATAAAGTTATCAAGAAGTAGAAAAGGGAAAGAACACTAGTAGTCACCAAGGATATTATTGTAGAATTAACCTCTAATGAAAAATATGATCTAGATATAGATCTAATTAGTTAAATAACCACCTTATTTGATTATATCAAAGAAGAAATACATAGTGTTGAAGATTTAGTTGAGAAAAATTTCAAAGATAGAAGAATAGAGAAATTGGTAAATATTGTAGAACTCAAGGAAACTCCACATGAAGTCAAGGATAATATGGTAGAGACACTCAAGTCCATAACACTAGTCGTACAAATGGCATCTAATCCAAGTTCCCTAACATTGTACTTAGACCATAAATTACAACAAGCTTAATGAGAGCTCCAATATTTGAAGAGTACATACAATTCAATCAATAATCCATGATTTGACTATTTTCCCAAGATACAAGAGATATTCCATTTTATTAATGAAATCAAGGTGGAATAAGAGAAAAGAATCATACAACTAATAGAAGTGCAATCCATAATGTCACTTCTGATAGGAATCATACAAGCGTACATTAATGATGCAGGAGCATTAATTGTCAAAGCCCCAGATAATACACTTGACAAAATTCAAGAGATCTTGGAAGATCTAAGGAGTGAGACAATTGTACTCACGAATCACAATGCATCATGGGAAGCTTGTCTTTCTAACATAAACATTCAATACAAGGATGTATTTGACAACATGTATCACCCTTTTTCATTGATAATGAAAAGGGGAGATGAATGCTAGAGTAAATGAGGAGATAAAGTAATGAGATAAAAGAAAAAAAGTGGTGATGAAGTCAAGTGGAGAAAAATGAGAGATGTTAGGATAAAATTAAAGGGTGTGAATGTAGATAATGATAGAAAAGAAGAAGGTGGTTCAACCAAAAGGGGACTAAATGTTGAAATGATGATGAAGTACAAATAGATAAGAACATGAAAAGGATAACGTAGAGGACAAGTATAACATGAAAAGGTAAAGGTACAAGAGAAAGGAACACAAAATGGAGAAATCAAAATACCTTACGGGGTATCTAACAAGAAGAGACAAGTCCATACACTGGAGAAGACTTTTCTATGAGTATAGATAGATTAATGCTAACAAGAATGAAATTTTGATGAATGTGGGTCAAGTATGTCTCATAAAATAATGGTGTAGAAAATTTTTTACCATCAACCATGTTAGAGTAATTAGATATTTCCTAATTAATCCTAATTAACTCTAGTTTGCTAAAGCTAAACTTTAGGCATCTAATAATTAATTCTTTTTATTAATTATTATGATGCAACCTAGGTTAGACCTTTTTAGAGTTTTGATCTCCTTTATAAGGAAAATCTCTCATTGTAAACATTAATTGAGATTAATTCATTTTGATTATAGCAATCCATTTTTTTGCTCATCAAGAATGTCTCATTTATGGATCTGGCAATCTTAGCCTCTATAGCTTTTTTCTTCTCTCTTCTATGATGGGTGTTTTCATGCAGGTGATTCTTGGGAGTTGTGGGGTTGAGCTTTCACAACTTCAACATGGTATCAGAGCTCTAGATCTTCATGCCCCTGTTCTGTTCTTTAGAGATTTAGCATCATTTTTCATATATGTGGCTTTCAGAGGATTTTGTATTGGATCTAGGGAGGACCTATTTTTCAGAGCACCTTGAGCCCAAATGGACATCACCATTGAGCTTAGAGTGTTCAAAAACCCCCACTTCCATATAAAATATGTCCAACTTGGATGTTGTTGAAATTTGAGGCAATTTTTTTTACACCCAGGGTATTTTTAACCAATGCATGCTTTACGAGGTGATTTCAAAGAGGGTATTTGGAAATTGGGGGTCCACGCTATCATTTGTTAGCATCCTTCACCTACCCATGCATTTGTTTCCTTGGTGCATTGTGCTCTCATGGTGGTTTCTTAATTTTTTTAGAAAGGTTTGACCCTAGCCCCTCCTCTAACCCATCTCCGCATGTACCTGAGCTTTTTTGTTTTGGTGCCAATTTTGTAAAGCCTTTTGAAGGTAGTTTTGTGTTCTCCATGCATGGTTTTCTTCCCATACCTCCATGCTTGACCAAGCTCCATGTCAGTTTTCTCGGGCCCTATCTGTACTCAACTCAAGCCTTTGGTTTTTCCACTACACTCTCAAACATGGGTTGCATTTTTTGATAAATGGATAGGATTTGTTTTTTAAGAGCTTGACTCATCCTTGGTCTTATCTACAATTAGTGAATGGGAGGCATTAGCTTTTTTATTAGAGGGTAGAGAATCTTTCTACCAATGATTTGACCTATTCTGGCACCACCATCCTTTGCCTCTAAGAACATGCATGTGCGATGGACTTTTTGGGCAAACCTTTGGGTGACACTCATGGTGATTTTTTTTCTTTGACTTTGACATTTTTTCATCAACTATGATATTCATTTTTTTGGAGATCATGCTTTTTCATGGAAGGGCATTTATGGGGAAACCACTAGCCTCAAGCTTAGAGTTAGCACTCAATGTACTTTTGATTGGTGGTCTTTTGGGTGATACGTCTACAAGCCAGTGAATTTTTGGAGAAATGAATTTGGAGGAGAACCCTCTAATTTGCCTCATCTCCTCTTGCATGCCTTGGAAGGGGCTTTGCAGATTTCCACACGCAACATTTTTCTCTTTGTCAATATCCATACATTGTGGCAGTTATATGATGATTACCATCTATTTTTTGAACCATCAACAGTTATTACACTTGGCCTCTTGACTTGGTGATTGTGCCTTTTTTTTGGCACATACTCTAGTCAATGCTTAGTTCTTGCATGACATTTCTTGGTGGGAGCCTTTTTTCTTGCCCACACACATAGTGTTTGGTGGACTTTTTGTTATGGAGACCATGTAAATTGGGGATTGTGGATTTTTATAGGCTTTCTCAATACTTAGTAAAAGCGCTCAATGCTTTTTTCAATGGTACAATGTGCTACCTTCTTTGCCATGTGGTGCCAACTCAACCACACTTCAAGGAGTTTCATGGGAATTCAATTGGAGACTATGTATTGGTAGAATTTACTCCAAGTTTAGTGGTTTCACATTTTTTAGGGTGGCTTTATGCTCGATTTGACCCTTCTTGCATATGTGGATTGATACCTTGTTTCTTGGCAATATTTTCACATGACATCTTCTTTTGGCCACCAAATTTTTTTCTAGCACCGACCCTTTTATCGACAACATTTTTTTTTTCATACATTGTCTTGTTTCTAGCAGCTAGATATTTTTTTCAAGAAGGGGTCATTTTTCAGGCCTTTTTTTGCCTTGACGACCATTTGACTATCAAATTTGGGCTCATCACTTGATGATGTCAGTACCATGTCGACACTTCATCAGCATATACTCTCACCTCCTTGGGCTCTATTTGGACCTACCTATGTGTTTTTTCTCATATCTCAAGCATACAGACTTCATTTTCCAAAAATAATATATCATCAAAAAGCTAGTTTTGAGCCCATCATAGTGGTATAGTTAGTTTTCAGTTTGGATGTTTTTTATGGTTTTTTCTACTGTCAAAGTCAAGGTACAATTTTACACTCTGGGAGACATATTTTGAGCATCTGATCTTTGATTTGGGAATTCTTTATATTGTTGGAAATGTCTTTCTGAGCTCTTTCCAGTAATGCTCGTTGTTTTTCCATATTCTTCTGTAGGCACATTCTATTTAATCTTTTGCATTTTTGCATTATGGTGGATATCTTGGTTGTTTTAGGTTCGAGGATCAATTTTGTACTATCTATTATATTAGTCTTATGTCTCTTCTAATTTATTTAGACATCATTTGTATGCATTCTTGCAAACACACTAAGATAAAGTGCCATACTACATCTATATTTTTGTTTCATTTGTTTTTCTTTGTTTTGCCTTCTGATTCAAGCAGTGTCATCCAAGGACACTCATGCAGATTATTGTATTCTTGGGACTTGCCATATCTTGCACCTTATTGTACAGGCACTACTCATGATTATAGTGCCATGGAGGGTTGATGTTTTGCCCTTTTTTTTTTCATCTTCCTTTGTCCAGTGAGTGTCTCTTCCATTACATTAGCCTCATGACATGTTTGAGATTGATCAACTCAATACACACATATGTACTCTTTGAACCTTGATCATGGTTCCTTGACATGCAGTTCTTTTGGCCCACTTTTTCAGTTTCCTATCACCTTACCCTTGCCTGTATTAGGGAGGGTTTGTTTTTTGTTTCTCATGCTTCCTTGGTTTGATTGATCAACTCTGTAGGCTTTGGTGTTTCATGCCATTTGTATCTTCAAGTTCAGTTTCTTACCTTTGTGTGTCTCCTGATTCAATGTAGATTATAGTCTTCTCTACCTAGTTAGGTTCTATTTTAGTGGAGGTTTTTTAGATTAGCAGTTACTTTTGATAGAACTTTGTAGCTTCTACATGCTCCAGTGGTGTTCTACATGATCATCTTTGTTCCTATCTTTTGGAACATTCCCTAGTTTTGAGGCTTCTTTAGTCCTTCACTAGTTTCTTTTCAGTATTTTTTCGATCTCTTTTTGGAGTAGGTTTTTTCCCATGTGGTTTTCTTTATTTCTCCTCTTTTAGAGATTTGGATGTGTTGGGGTACCTCATCAGGCTTTGTTGACGAGAGCCAAATCTACTTTCTATAGTAGTTTCTAGGTTTTTAGCTAATCCCTAAGTTTATCTTAAGGGGGGTTGTTAGAGTAATTAGATATTTCCTAATAACTGTAGTTTTCTTAAGCTAAACTTTAGGCATCTAATAATTAACTCATTTTATTCATTATTATGACGCAAACTCGGTTAGACCTTTTTAGGGTTTTGATCTCCTTTATAAGGATGATCTCTCATTGTAAAGATTAATTGAGATTAATTCATTTTGATTATAATTTTTTTTTTGTTTTCTCATCAAGAATGTATCATCTATGGATTTGGCAATTTTAGCCTCCCTAGCTTTTTTCTTCTCTCTTCTGTGATAGGTGTTTGCATGCAGGTGATTCTTTGAAGTTGTCTGGTTGATCTTTCATCAACTTCAAAAAACCAAAGGGGGAGATTATTGACCCCATAAGTCTTAATTAATTAATGAGTGTATAACTGTAGTGTCATTGATTGGAAACTAGTCAAAGGAAGGAGATGTTAGAAGGTAACACGGTCACTAGTAGAAGAGAAAATTGGTATACACATAAATTCTAAGACACCACTAGTAATACACATATAGAGGATATTTTATTATCAATTATTCATTATGTGAGTATCCATGGATGTGATAGAACAAAGAGTGAATTGACACAAAGAAAAAAGAACTTAGGCTACTCATAGTCCATAGAAGGACTAGAATGGCTTCCAGTCTAGACTGTAGGAGTAGGGGTTGCAGGCATCCTATGAATAGGTCAGACATGGAATTCAAATTTTGAAATCAAAATTCAAAGTGATTCTCATCATGGGTAATTTTGTCCTAAAACTATAGAGTCCAAGGTTCTCATGTTATTATTTTAAAATTAGTGAGAAGAGAATGGAGAAGAAGATAAACTATTGCTAACATAGTTAAAGATACAAATCGATTCCCAAAATAGTAATAGAAAAGAGTTGTTTGAAGTGTAAACTAGCAAGGAAATTAGTTATAGAGGGGTGTGATACATCAATAGGTCATTCCAAAAAATGGAGATCAAAGTGAGACTAGAATGCATATGAAGAAAATATGGATATCAGTGCATCTTCAAGGATATGAAGAAAAGATCTACAAGGTGAGATAATTCTATCTTACATCATATAAATTAGATTGCTATCTTACCATTACATCTATTTGTACTTCTTAATAGTGAAAGCTGCATTAGTATGCTCTTATAAATATAATAAAAAGTTATCGCTCAAAAGGATATTTGTAAACCCTCTAACTAGGTAGCTTTCATAGGCTTGTCTAACCTTACCATGTTATATACGTTCCTAATAAGATGTGTTTCTAGAAGAAATAGTTGTAGCTCTTAACTGGGGAACCATTAACATGCATTATAAGAGCTAGTGGGTATATTAATCCCACCATGGTTTTCACCCTCTCATCAAGGGTTTCCATGTATAAATCTATGTATCACTCGATGAATGTTTTTGTGTGTGAGTTTACATGCTTTTATTTCATTGCATTTATCATTTCTTTAATTGTTGAGTTTTTGTTATTTAGTTTGATTTAAATGGATAAGAATATAACTAGTTCAAGTATAGGTATTGCTTCACCCTCCCCCCTCCTCAATACTGGTTGGGACCAACATAATAATCATAAATATCCATTAATTATGCATTTAGTCCAAAATTCATATCATACATCAATCACTCATTTCATGCAAGGTATATCTATTGGAAACAAGTGAATCCAAATTTACAAATGTAATCAAACCCTTAAAAAGTCTAAAAGGAAAAAAATCATGCAACCTTAGCTCTAAATATATAATCAAAGCTCTCAAACTAAACTTACACAATCAACATATTCCCAAAATGCTTGTTGTCATCATCTATAATTTATGTCTAAGAGTAAATACTTAAATTAGAATCCCCAAATATTTTGAACCAACAAAAATGTTCCTAAATACTATACCAAATAAAACTTCTTGCTAAGCTTTTAATTCACTCAAAATTAAACTCCCAACAAAATTTAGAAACCTACAGTATTTCTCAATTTGATGTTGTGTTCAATATATCACAAAGATGACTTTGTCACTTTCCCATGTCAATGACCAAGAATATGAGAAGAGAATAGAGGGGATGGGCTATCTTCCTAGTATGGGTGACTTTTTTTGACCTAGATAGTGGCATTTCACCCTTGTGCAAACTTTAATTTTGGAGTTCATGAAGGGGCAAAACTATTCCCTAGTGTGGTAGGGACATCCCTAACCATGTTTATGAAATATATCTCCATGATTTCCTTATATATATATATATATGCATCTCGATGAATACTCTATCTATATCGATGAATACTTTGTTCACACTTGGTAGATATATTTTTCCTCAATGTCATTTTAACTCGGTTTATCTTGAATCTCTCAGTAAGGTCTGTGTTCGGTGTGTATAGAACAACTTTGTGTATACTATGCTCAAGAATATTCATACCATACATACACTTCTATCTTATCTTGGACTAGGTGATATATTATGGCTTGATAATAACCTATACTAAAGAAAACAATTATTCTCTCCTCAACTAATTGTTTGACACTAATGAAAACATGAATGTATAATGAGAGTAACATTGTCCAAAATTATTGAAGACTATCTTCACAAGAACAATCTTCAAGATAACATATCCAAGTGCATGAACTAATTAAATATCAACTCCTTTTCCAATTTAATTCCTTTTAAGACCATAGTACACCATCAACATCAATCACTTCACTAACCTTATCAAAATTCACATTCAAACTTGCATAAATAATAGTCATCCCCATCAAATACTCAACCACAAGGGAAAAACTCTCCTTTAAACCAACTCTGAAAATAAGTATTGAGTCATCCTTGAGGCTTTCTCAATTTACAATGAATATTATAGGACCTTGTAAAGATATACATTACACATTACATTACAAATAACACTTCCCAAGAAGATATTAAGAATAGTTGACCTCTTGGGAATAATATATTGAATAAATATCACAACCCATCATAGAATGAACATTTTATTCCACCATATTAATTATATAATCCTCAACATGTTTTCAACCATAATCCAAGCCCACTCAACTATATTCAGCTTTATCAAAAATATACAACACAATGGCCAATACCCACTTTCCAAACACTCACTCTAAGAGAAGTCTTCACAAAACCTTCTATCACTCATGCAAACCTTCAAATTCTTTTTACAAACATAGATGCAACATCAAAAAATGTTCTTTAATTCTTCTCTAACTCTACACAAAATAAATCTCGAACTAAAAAGCTTTACAAATGAATTATCCTCTATAACTCTAATAGAACTATCCAAAAAATTGGTATGTTGACATCAATGAAAAACACTATCATGAATGAGACTTATAAGTACTCAATCATTTCTCTAACAATCAATTAATACCCCCCCCCCCCCCCCCACCATAAAAAAAACCTCAAGTATTCATGCTTAACATATTTTTTATGATTTAAGATTGTGTCCCAACTATGTGCATATTGCTTTATTAAGCATTTGAGGATGTTCCCAAGATCTATTGGACACCTCTCTAAAACCAACTCTTTATGGATGGTAGGCAGAGCTAAAAGAGATGTTTGTTCCCAATTTTCTCCATAAGTTTCTCCTAAATTTACCTTGAAAATTTGCATCCCTTTTAGATATCATGGTTAGTAGTAAACTATATATTCTTACTGTATCACCTAGTTTAGTAGTGTAACATTAATACTAGCTATTAAGGAAAGCATTAACAATACTAAAATGAGTAAACACTTAAGATAGGACTGATTTGTTATCACCACAAATGGAGGCAAACCAAGAATGGTAAGCTCCAAATGGTATAACTCAATGATAGAATAGATTTGTCCCTGATTTAAGGTATGTGTGCTCACAAGTATAGCTCAAGCTTCAAATAGATGGATAGGGTGAGTGAGATAAGGTTGAAACAATGGATTCATGTAGTGATTTTGCCATTATAATGGTATTTTAGTAGTATGTTTGCTCTCAAAATATCATTATAACTTTGCATGGAGGATGGATTATTTTGTGAAGGGAGGAGGTTCAATTTATAGGCCAAGGGTTGGAGGAATGGAGGGCCAAGATGTCAAGATGATGAGATGGTGAGGGAGGGTCAAGATGCACTCAAAAGGGAGCACAAGGATTGTGCTAGTTTAGCGGAGCACAAGGATTGTGCTAGTTTAGCACCAATGGGGAAGTGAAACTTGTCACAAGGAGGATGAGTGTGAGAGGATAGGATAAGGTTTGGTCAAAGGTTTGATGAGGGTGGTTGAGTATGCAAGACTCATGAATGAAAGTGTAAGAGCCATTAAGAGGAGTGTAAGAGATATTTGAGGGTCATTTATGTTGGAGGGTGAGGGGAAGATATTTGTTGACTTTAGCTTGGGTTAACAAGTATTATCCCATGTTTATGATTGTGCACATGATTAGAAGGGGACTAGGATTAGCTTAGAAGGGGGGTTAGGTGGTGAGTGAGTTAGCTTTGATGGGATGGGTTAGTTAAGTGGTTAAGAGAGGTTAGGAAGGCTTTTGGGTTGGATTAGGGGTTAGGATAAGGTTTAGGAGGACTTTTGGGATTTTAGATATTTTATTAAATGTTTTATTCAATAAAATAGGGATATGGAATTAAATTGAATAGATTTGATGATTTATTCAATTTGATAGAGGAATAGGGATTTAATTGATAAATTGATTTTGGGTTATCATTTGATTTTATCAATTGGACTATAGTTAATTAAATTAATTAATTAACTAGGGGATGATGATTAATTAATTAAATAGTAAATATTTAATCAATAATGCCTTAGGAGATGACTAAATATGATTACCTATTGATGCAATCAGATTTAGGTGTCTACATTTTGCCCCTCTTTGACATAGTGTTGGAACAACACTATTTCAAAGAAGTTCAAACATAAATGACGTGAAGAAAACTTTTTGAAGCAATGTGGTTGACCCAATTTTGAGTAGAAGAGGAGAGAATGGACTGCATGATGCTCCCTCAAGAAGGTGGCGAGGAGAGAAGGCAAGGCTCGATAGCTTCTTGAAAAGTACAAGAAACAAGGGTAAGCAGAAGGACTGAGAGTGGCTAAGAGAGGGGTTTGAGAAAGCTCATACTCTCCCTTGGGGAGAATGATACAAAGGAAAACCGCGTACACAAGGACAAGCAATGGTTAAGGACAAGGGTTAAGGGAGAGGGGGGAGGTTGATTGGCTATTGAAATTAAACCCAAGGAAGTGATTCAGAAGATGGTAAGGTTGGGGAGATTATGATTCTAGGATTAGGATTGGTGATGACTAAGGTTATGATTGATGTAGGAGATATGATTATGATTGATGCAAGAGCTATGATTATGATTTGATGCAAGAGATATGATTATGATTGATGCAAGATTTGATATGATGGGATTGAGATATTGGTTGGATCATCATGGCAGGATTCATTGGACAGGATGCTTGGATAGGATATGATTCTTGGATAGGGTGAGATTCTTGGGTGAGATGGGAAGCTTGGATAAGGATGGGATGCTTGGATAGAATGGGTTGCACTAATAGGATGGGATAGGATATGAGTCTTTAATAGGATGGAAGTGTGAAGTAATCCATTTAAGCTTGAGCATGGGGGTGTTCCAAAGGGAAGCACCACCATGTAATTGAGCATTTATTTTGATATAGGAATATTGGGTATATGCCAAGGTTACCAAGAACATTAAGGCCTTTCTACCAATATTACATGTGACTGAAATGAAATAAACAAGCAAGGATTGCCCCAGCATCACACATGGATCCTGGAAGAATCAGAGTGGAAATGATACTGGGGAACCCACAAGCAGAAGAAAAAAAAAATGGACGAAAGACCAGATCAAGACCTTGCACTCGAATTGCCCCATTCACAGCACACCATGATATAAAAGATCATGGTGACCTTGAGGAGGGAACAACCCAAATCAATTGGAAGAGATACTTTAAGAACCAAGCTAGAAATCCTGAAAAGAAAATAAATCGAAAGCAAATGTAAATCCATAAAAAAGTTAACCTTTTGCCAAAGAGATCAATAGGACTGGATACTGACGGACCAAGATCAAATGAGAGGAAGGATGCATCCTGCAAGGATCTATCAGTAATATTGAGGACTAGGATGAGTTGGGAAAGTATAACTCTTCAAGACAACATTTTGATGACAAGGGATCACAGACGAGGATTCGCTAAAGCAGCTAACCAAGAGAACTGCAATTTGTGATCAAGTAGGAACTGACACAAAGAGATGAGAGGTATACAATGGGACCAAGATCAGGACTAATGGGCAAGGAATAAATAGCTGACATATCCAAAGATGTACATGGGATTACTAGAAAAAAGTTCAGCAAGGTAGGATAGCAGTGAGAAAGATAAAGATGAGAAGATTAGGGGATGAAAGGTTTGGGATGAGAAGATAGTGGATAAAAAGCTCGAGATGGGGAGATAGAGGAAAAGCATGGGATAAGGAGATAAAGGGGATGAAAAGCTCAAGAGGAGAAGATGGTTTGTAAAAAGCTTAAGATAGTGGGAGTAAGAAGGCTCAAGATGAGAAGAGAGTGGATGAAAAGCTTAGGATGAGAGGATAACGAATGGAAGCTCAGGATTAGGGATAGCTGAGGGCTAGATACCAATGACAAGGGATGTACTATGTGATGGAAAGATGGAGATAATGCTAGGAGATGCAAGGATAGATGAAAAAGGGAACAATGGATAGAGGGAGTTGGGTAGAGGAATGCAAAAAGATAAGGATTGATGGAAAAATGGACATGACACAGTCTCCAAGGAATAGAGTGCCCCCAGTTATAATATGCTATTCAAGAAGATTTTTTATGAGGGATGCGATAGGATTGAATATTGGTCAACAAGAGGATGAGGGAGATAGATGGAAGCTAGGATGTGAAATATTAATGAGGTAGAGGATAAGGAGGATGGGTGGATGAGGACAATGGAGGGATTGGATGTATGAAAGAATGGGTAGATAAAGGATAGGTGGATACAAACTTTGATGGAAAATGGATGTCGAAAGGATGACCAAAAGCATGGATTTATTGGTGGGCTTTATTTCTATGAAGATCCAAAGGAGGATGGTGGGTGAAATGGATAAGATGTGGCTGGTATGGTGGGATGAGATGGAGATGATGGGTGATGGAACGTGCCCCCAAGTGTATAGAGCATTTGGATGGAGGGATTACGCATGACACTTGTTTTCCAAGTTTTCACCATGGCACTTGTCCAAGGCACCTAAATTGCCAAGTTTTCACCGTTGGACGGTTTTTTTGTTTTTGTTTTTTATTTATTTATTTTTTGACTTCTTCTTTTTTTATGCATTTTTACTCATAGATGTTGGTACAATGGATGGAAAAGGATTGGATTGAACAAGTGGAATGGTAGGTGAGAGTTTGGCAAATAATGGATGCGAAGACATAAGGCTTGTGAGAAAATGGATGAGGAATTTGGAAAGATCATCACTGGCACACACCTTGAAAGGTGACAAAGTAGTGGAAAGATGGTATTGAGTGAGGTTGAGGAGAAAATGGAGGAAGAGAAAGATAAGGACTAAAGGTAGAGTTAGAAGATGGATGATGGGAAATTTAGGATAAGAAGCATATGGACTAAGAGTGGGTTGGGGGGATGAAGGATGAATATATGGGGATTTGGATAAAGGATGGATGGATGGGGCTTTTTGAGTAGCATGAATGGATGCCAATTGAGCTTTTTGTTTGATATGCATTTCTTTTATGAGCATCTTGGGTATCCACATGATTTTTGACTTTTGCAACTTGGGCCTTTGTGGCTTCTTGACTTTTTCTTTGATTTGGATCAAATGTTTCTCTTCATGAACATGTATTTTAGAAGGGACATGTCGAGACTTTTATCTGTGTGGATTTTTGGATTTATGCTTTTGTATTTTGGCATCCAATATGCTTCTATTATCCATGGGATGGTAACAAGAGCATGGATGAGATGGAGGGATATTGGATGGAGTGATAGGGTTTAAAGGTTGGAAGGGAATCAAGGGTGAGTGCCTTTGATGATCTAGTTGGTGGATTTGAGGGGATGGAAGGATAGATTGGAACATAGGATATGGATGGATATAATTGCCCAAAATGGATGGAGGGAATGAAGGATATGGGCCTAAAATAGATGGGGGAGATAAAGGATTCATATTAGGTATGTAAGGACCCAAAATGGATGGAAAGGGTGAGGGATTTAGATAAGGGATATATGGACCCAAAATGGAGGGTTGGAGATAAGGAGTAGGATAAGGGCCCAAAATAGATGTGGAATAAGATGGATGGGAACTTTGGGGTGGAGATGGAAGGACTTTTGACCATGTAGGAATAACGAGGATACCAACATCTAAGGATACACTTTTATTTCTTTCTTCAATATGATATTCATTATTTGGAACACAAGATGTGAGTCCATTATTAGCTAAAGGATTTGAAGCTTCATATATGATAGTTAGTTCCTCTTTGATGGATCTATCATCATGGATTATGGGAGATGTATGATCATGGAATAGAGGGGATGGAAGGATATGATCTTGATTTGGATGGGTGGATGGAAATGGATCTTGAGATGAAGTAGGTAATATGGTAGGATGCAGAGATGGAGGGGATGGTAAAAGTGGATCATGTAGGGGAATAAGTGGGATGGCGAGAACTTCTATTGTGTCGGGGGATATTTCAACATCCTTTTGGACAAGATCTTGATAGGAATGGGTGGGAGAGGATGGTATGATAGGAGAAGTATGGATGGTATTTTTAAGTGAGGTAGATGGATGGGTAGGAGTTTCTACAATGGGGATGGGTTGATGGAGGATGGACTCATTAGGTTCATTATATGGGATTTGGGTAATGCTAGGAGGAGGAGATGTGGATGGGATTTGGAGGGATTTGATGGATGCGAGGTAGGAGATGGAAGGGGTTTGATAAGTAGGGTGGATGCGATAGGGATGGTAGTGATAGAATGATGTAAGAGGAGTGATGGGGGTGGGAGAGGGAGTTGCTTTGGGCTTCCTTGTAAAATTCCTTCGAGATGAGTGTGTTGGAATGGGAGGAGTAAGGGGATTGGGGTGATGTGTTGTATGACTAGGATTGTTTGGAGGATTTGGAAAGGGGTTTGGAGGATATTGGGATGGTGGATTTGGACTAGGAATGTAACTACTAGAATTGTTCTGGAATGGTGGAGGCTAGGAGATGAAGGTAGAGGAAGATGGAGATATGACTGATGTATAAGAGGAATATGTGGGTGCAATATAAGGAGGAGGTAAGGATGAGGATAATAATGGATTTCTCTTGTCAAAGGTAGGGTAGGGAGTACTAGTGGATATGTAGGGAGGAATGATGGAGAAGTTTGGAGGAATGTTTGGATTTTGGGGGATGTTGGGAGTAATATCTCTAAGGCTTTCAATATATCCATCATAGTCAACAAGATCATCATCATCATCATTGGAATAGGATGAGGTGGGAGAAAAGGTGGGATGACAAAACTCATCATAATAGGATTGTGACATGATGTTTTTGGGATGAAGGATGAATATGGAGGAATACAAAAATGCAAATTAGGATAAGTTGGTAAGCTTAGATTTGGATATGGATGATGAGTTGGGTAGGGATGGAATTTTGCATAGTTAAGACATGGAGAGAAAAAGAAGATTTTATGGAAGACCTTAGGAATGATGATACTAGAGGAAAGCTTGGAAGCTTGGATGAATCTTGGATGAGGTAGTGACTACGCTAAGTATGCCCCTCATTTGGGTTGAATGATTGACCAATGGTTGGGTTGTTGCGAATGGACTTGCTAACAACTGTTTCAAAGGATAGACAAGTGATCTCTTTAGCAAAATCATTTAATTTTTTCTGAAACATATGGAGGATGTTGAATATGCAAGCATGTCAAACACACCAATAGCCCTATAAGATGTTTGCTAGGATATACAAGATTAGCTAGGGGTGTCCTCGATATACGCAAGGTACGTGAGGCCCAAATCTATAGATGAAAGAAAATAATGCCACTCAGTCGAGAGGAGATGGTAACCCAAATCTCCACCTTCACTTCCCAAAGGTATAAAGTTCTTTGGGGTTTAGCCAAGAGTGACAAGATTATGCTTCCAAGAAAGGTGTCTTTCAATTCACCTCACAATGTTTATATTCTACCAAAATGCTAGAGTTGAGGTCATCCCAAGGGGTGATGAAATCCCCAAGCAGGCCTCCTAAAAAGTGTAAAACAAGACCACATACGTGATCTTGGGTTTAAAAGACACTCATTTATTCCAATTGATGATTTAGATTTTGTAAGCTATGATTGAAGACACTTGTGATTATGGCATACAATGTTCATTCCAACTTGACAGCGTCATCAACATAATGGAAATCGAGAGATCATCAACATAAGAAATTTGAGAATCATTGAAGTGTGTCAAAATCATGAAATTTTCATTGATTTTTAGGCATTCAAGATTGAGTTAAAGTGTTTTATGCCCAAATTTGAAGTGTGAGGTATTGCAGTGATGATTTGATTTTTGGCATTCAAGATTGTGTTTGTTGTTTTAAGCATACATTCCAATAAAAAGTTGATTTTAGTCCATGGCATTCAAGATTGATTTAAGCAACATTCATTCAATGAGAGATGTGTTTAAACATGCAAGTTCATTCTAAGAAAAACCTACAAAAAATATGATTAGGTTTGTAGATGCTCCAACCTGCAATGCTACAAAAAAGTGATTTGATTAGTCACCCAAAAAATTCCAAAATGGAAGCTTTAACTATGGGAGAAATCTTTTTAACTTTTTTTGTTATTTTTGATATGCATAAATCAACTCAGAATAGTCCATATCTTACGGAACCACTAAAAGTCAAATTTTGAACAACTAAAAGTCAATTTTTTAAAAAATATGATTATGATTTGATTATGAGCTCAAAGATATGATGATAAAACTTGTAGAAAACATGTTAGCATGAAACCTACAATAAAAAACTATCAAAATTTTAAGCAAAGCACTTAGCACAGCAAACCTGCGAGTTTAAGCAGTGATCCCACAAGCGCAGGAATGCGGTAAAAATTCACGGGAATGCGACACAAGATTGGTTTAAAAAGTGCAAGAAATGAATCCATGTGTTAAAAGGTTGCAGAGCGATCCTACGAAACAGTGATCCCGCAAGCAGATTTATCAGCATTCCTACAGGGGAATTCTTCTGTAGGTTTGAGAGGTCAACGATAGTTATGAGATTAAAAATTTGACATGTTGAAGGTAGCGTTCCCGCAGAAAAATATATGTGATCTCGCAAGTTATTATAGCATTCTCATGAAAAAGATTTCAGCAGGGATGCAGGACTGCTTTGTAACATGTGGCAACAACTGGATGAGGATGAACTGCGAACTCACAGTCACAGGTTTGCTTTCCCGCCAGCTAATTGCCGCATTCTTGTGGTCGCAGGATCGCAAAACAAGTTGATTTTTAGGTGTTCAAAAATGAAAAACACTTAGATGGCCAGAAGTGCGATTTCCAAAGGTGACCTGCATGCCTGCAACAAAATCAGCAAATTTATCACAAAAAAATACAAGCAAACAAGGTTACTTTGGTTAGTTTAATACAAAAAATTAAAAAATTGATTAGATTGACCCAAATGCAGGGTCCCACTAGGCATGCCAAAATGTATCACCTAGTTTAGTAGTGTAACATGAATACTAGCTATTAAGGAAAGCATTAACAATACTAAAATGAGTAAACACTTAAGATAGGACTGATTGTTATCACCACAAATAGAGGCAAACCAAGAATGATAAGCTCCAAATGGCATAACACAATGATAGAATAGATTTGTCCCCGATTTAAGGTATGTGTGCTCACAAGTATAGTTCAAGCTTCAAATGGATGGATGGAGTGAGTGAGATAAGGTTGCAACAATGGAGTCATGTAGTGATTTTTCCATTATAATGGTATTTTGGTAGTATGTGTGCTCTCAAAATATCATTATAACTTTGCATGGAGGATGGATTATTTTGTGAAGGGAGGAGGTTCACTTTATAGGCCAAGGGTTAGAGAAATGGAGGGCTAAGATGTCAAGATGATGAGATGGTGAGGGAGTGTCAAGATGCACTCAAAAGGGAGCACAAGGATTGTGCTAGTTTAGCACCAATGGGGAGGTAACACTTGTCACAAGGAGGATGAGTGTGAGAGGATAGGATAAGGGTTGGTCAAAGGCTTGATGAGGGTGGTTGAGTATGCAAGACTCATGAATGAAAGTGTAAGAGCCATTAAGAGGAGTGTAAGAGATATTTGAAGGTCATTTATGTTGGAGGGTGAGGGGAAGATATTTGTTGACTTTAGCTTGGGTTAACAAGTATTAACCCATGTTTATGATTGTGCACATGATTAGAAGGGGATTAGGATTAGCTTACAAGTGGGGTTAGGTGGTGAGTGAGTTAGCTTTGATGGGATGGGTTAGCTAAGTGGTTAAGAGAGGTTAGGAAGGCTTTTGGGTTGGATTAGGGGTTAGGATAGGGTTTAGGAGGACTTTTGGGATTTTAGATATTTTATTAAATTTTTTATTCAATAAAATAGGGATATGGAATTAAATTGAATAGATTTGATGATTTATTCAATTTAATAAAGGAATAGGGATTTAATTGATAAATTAATTTTGGGTTATTATTTGATTTTATCGATTGGACTATAGTTAATTTAATTAATTAATTAACTAGGGGATGACGATTAATTAATTAAATAGTAAATATTTAATCAATAATGCCCTAGGAGATGACTAAATATGAATACCTATTGATACAATCAAATTTAAGTGTCTACTCTTACAACCTCTTGAGAAATAAATGTGGAACTTTAGAATAATCATGAGTGCTTTTGCAGGGCTTAAAGTGTGACATCTTAGTGAATCTATCTACAACCATAAAAATGTTGTCAAAACCCTATTTGGTCCTAGGAAGACCCATCACAAAATCCATTGAAATACTCTCCTAAGGCCTTGTTGGGATAGGTAGAGGATGGTAAAGACCCATATTTTTTTATGTGCCCTTATCCTTTCGACAAACTACATAGGCTTCCACAAACTTCTTCACATCATTATGTAACTTTGTCCGGTGGTAATGTCTTTAAACCAACTCTAGTATTTTTTATAGTCCAAAATGTCCAGTCATTGCTCCATAGTGATTTTCTTGGATAATTTTATCCTTCATTAAACATTTGGGTATACAAAAATTCTCCCATCTAAACAAAACACCTTCTTGAATTAAGAATTATATGTTGGACACAATTGTTAATTGTGTATTGTCTTTGATGTTACACAAATGTCATATCAGTCATCAAATAGAGTCTACCGAGCTTAGATGATCAACAAAGCAATTTACAGTGTCTACCAAACATTCCTGAACATTACTCAATAAAGTTAGTTCTTACCGAGCATCAAAGGATTTTGTAACAGAAAGTTAGTATTAATCGAGCTCCCAAGGTTAACAAAGAAAAATTAATGTTTATCGAGCTCACTCAAGCATCAAAGGATTTTGTAACAAAAAGTTAGTATTAATTGAGCTCCCAAGGTTAACAAAGAAAATTTAATGTTTACCGAGCTCACTCGGGCATCAAAGGATTTTGTAACAGAAAGTTAGTATTAACTAAGCTCCCAAGGTTAACAAAGAAAAGTTAATGTTTACCGAGCTCACTCGGGCATCAAAAGATTTTGTAACAAAAAGTTAGTGTTAACCGAGCTCCCAAGGTTAACAAAGAAAAGTTAACATCTACTGAGCTCACTCGGTTATCAAAGGGAATGTGGTAGAGAGTTAGCTTCTTCCGAGCTCACAAGGTCAACAAAGGAAGGTTAGTACTAACCAAGTTCACTTGATCTCCAAAGGAATTTTTTAGGGTTTGTAATGTTTACCGAGCCTCACTTGGTTAACACTAGAAAATCATTCTGGAGTAGTGGTCATCGAGCTGGGTCGGCCAGCAAAGGATTTTATTTTTTTGATATTAAGTTTAATTGTTTCATGCAGCCAATTGATGTAATGATTTTTTCATTTGTTATAACTTATATTTGAGCTGACTTGATAATCTAAAAGGTATATATTTAGATGTTCAAGTTATGAATCAAAAAGGTGAGTGTGAATATATGGATGAGGATGGAATAAGTGAATATTGAATGAATTTTGATGAAAGATTAGATATCCTGGAGGAGCTGCAAAGTTGTATTCGATCAGTAAGGATCTAGTAAAGCAGAACAAAGATTTGTAATCAGAAAAAGATAAGTTGCACATCATTCAGGTCACCTCATTGTTGCTTTCTAATCATTGTAATAGTGAATCTAGAATCTCTTAACAGAGTTGGTTTAATAGCCATTTTGTAAATCCTCTAATAAGGTGATAATTTAGTTGAATTGTTCTAAAGACCTCTAACCAGGCCACTCCTAATAGGGTGACTAAATCCTCTAACAAGGTCACACCTAACAGTGTGTATTGTAACCTTTAATAGGGTTGGCTCCTAATAGGGCTCACTTCAAAAGACTGAAAATTGGTGACTAGTTACTTAGTGGTTTTTCCCATATTGGGTTTCCATGTTAAATCTGGTGTGTCTTGTGTTCATTTATTTAATCTTTGCATGCACATTAATAACAATGAATGTTAGATGATCAGTAATTAGTTAACCTACTAAGTTACAATATTCCTGCACCATTTATCGAGTATCAACAGTAAGTAATTATTATAGACATCTAAGGGATTTTTGAAATTGTTTTTTTGGTAACTAATTCACCCCTCCCCTCTCAGTTACTTCATCTATATTTCCAACAATTGGTATCAAAGATTTTGGTTCTTGCAGGACAAGATTTCAAGGATCTAAGCCAAAGATCAGGATGTCTTATAAGAGGAAAATTTCAAGACTTAACAAGGAAAACTTCTCAGCATGGAAAGGGTTGATGAGACTTCATCTAGCTTCTATTGGAGATACATGACTAAAATACCTTGATGGAAAATATGTAGAACCAGTTGGTACACTATCTGTCAATGATATTGTTGAAAAGAAGACCCACAACATCATCATGATAGATATAGCATCTGCTCTAAGTTATGAAGAATTTGATGACATAAAGGACTACAAATATACTTTTGAAATGTGGGAAAAGCTGAAAGAAATCTATGGAGGAGATGATAATGTAAGAAGAGCCAAAGTAGAAAGTCTAAGAGGACAATGTGATCAGATGAAGATGAGAGAGGATGAAAACATTGCAAAATATGTTGAAAGAGTCAAAGCATGTGTCAGTGCAATCAAAAAATCTAGAGGAGATATCAAGGAGATAGTTATAAGTAAAGTTCTTAGAACTCTACTTCGCATTTATGCTATCAGAATTTCTACAATTCAAGAAAGAAGATGTGAAGCAAATCACAAGATAAATCTAGAGGCCATAGTTGGAAGATTAACTGCATTTGAACTAGACAACTTTGACAACTATGTTCCAGCTTCCAAAAATATTGAGTTAGAATTCGAAGCCAAGCTTTCACTCAAGGAGAAAAGTAAAAAGAAAAAGGAATCTCTATCAGGAAGTGAAGATGAATCAGGCCAAAGTTCAGACAGTGATCTTGAGGTGATTGAAGCTCTACTAGCAAGAAAATATTCTAGAGGTAGAGGAAAATATAAAGGTAAAGTTCCTCTAACCTATTTTTAATGTGAAGAAGTTGGTCATATTTTTGCCAAGTGCCCAAACAAGAAAACCAAAGATGAGAAGAAAGGTTACAAGTACAATGGCAAGAAAGACTTCAAATCATTCAAGGATAAAGGTAAGAAAACATGTTTTATGGCTAAAGATTCTAATGATTCTAATGATGAAGAAGAAGATGAAATTGTCTACATTGCTATGAAAGATGAGTTTGATAATGATGAGGAAATGGCACTCATTTCTCATATGAGAAAAAATGATACATGGATCATAGACAGTGGTTGTTCTCATCACATGACGGGTGATAAAACTAAGTTTGAGTACTTTGAAGACTATGATGGTGGTAGTGTAAGATTTGGTAACAATGAACCTTGTTGTATAAAAGGAAGAGGAAGAATCTCTCTAACCAAAGAACTTATATGTGATAATGCCTATTGGGTAGAAAGATTATAGCATAATCTGTTGAGTGTAGCAAAACTACTCAATAATGGATTCAAAGTATAATTCATGCATGGAAAAGCAAGACTGTTGGATGGAAAAGGAAAACTGATTGGATTAGGCACTCAAACAAAAGGTAACTTATTTTATCTTGAACTTGGTGAATGTCATGTTTTATTGCTCAAGTTGAAGAAAGTTGGTTATGGCATAAAAGATTGTGTCATGTCAATTTTGATAACTTGGTGAAGATAAGAAAATTCAAGAAAGTAAGAGGCATTCCTAATATAAAGAAACCTGAGGTCGGTCTATGCAAGAATTGTCAGATTGGTAAAATGGGAAAGACTAGTTTTAGAAGTAAAAACTATCAGCTGGAAGATATATTAGAAATTGTGCATACTGATTTATGTGGACCCATTGGAATTGAAAGCTATACTAGAGAAAAGTTCTTCATTCTTTTTGTTGATGATTACTCAAGAATGATGATTGTTATGTATCTAAAGAAAAAATTAGAAGCATTTGAGAAATTCAAATGGTATTTGGTCAGAGTAGAAAAGGAAACAGAAAAAAGATTGAAATGCTTGAGGTCAGACAAAGGAGGAGAATTCATTTCACATGAGTTCAATAACTTTTGCATTGAAAGAGGAATCAAAAGATAGGTATCAGCCCCTGGAACTCCTAAACAAAATGGAATAGTTGAAAGGAGGAATAGATCTATCATAGATTGTGCAAGAACCTTAATGATTAAAAAGAACATTGCTATCAAATACTGGAAGGAAGCTATCAGCACTACAGTTCATACCTTGAATCGAGTACAGCTTAAAAAAGACTTATTCAAAACTCCCTATGAGCTATGGTATGGCTATAAACCTAATGTAAGTTATCTAAAAGTATTTGGAAGTAAATGTTACATTTTGAAAGAATCTAGAAAAGGAAAATTTAATGTAAAAAGTGATGAAGGAATATTTTTGGGATACTCTTGCAAAAGTAAAGCATATAGATGTTTTAACTTGTCTACTTACAAAGTCATAGAAAGTGCACATGTGAAAGTTGATAAGTTTGCAAAAAGGACTGAAGAAAGAAGCAAAAGAGAACCAAAAGATTATAGAAGGTTTGTTTTCACTGAACCTAATACAGTACCAGTCAATCAGGAATCTTCTACTCTTGAGTCATCAGTAACCAAGTTACAGGAAGTTCAAACCAAGCTACAACAACCTGAGTTACATTTTGATGCTACCGAGCAAGTGTCTACTGAGTTTGAAGGACCCGAGCCAATATCTACTGAGCCAAAATAGCCAGAACCTAGAGTTGAAGTGCAAGAGGATAACAATAAAATTCATTCAAAAGGCAAGGAACCTGTATTAGCAAAATATGTCAGGAGACATCATTCAGCAGATTAGATCATTGGAGACAAATATGAACGAACCATGACAAGAAGTAAGTTGAAAGGTACTTTTTTACTTGCTAATTTTGAACTTATAAATATCAAAGATGCATTGGGAAATGATAGTTGGATTGAAGCTATGAATAAAGAAATAGAGCAGATAGAGAAAAACAAGACATGGACCCTTGTACCCAGGCCTAAAGATAAAAATGTGATTCGAACTAAGTGGGTATTCATAAACAAGTTGGATGAAGATGGTAAGGTATCAAGAAACAAAGCTAGACTAGTATGCAAAGGATATGCTCAAGAAGAAGGAATAGACTATGGAGAAACTTTTGCTCCTGGTGCAAGATTGGAAGGAGTCAGATATGCTGCTCATAAAGGATTCAAAGTTTATCAGATGGATGTCAAGTCAGCATTCCTCAATGGTATAGTGGATGAAGAGGTTTACATTGAACAACCTAAAGGTTTTGTTGATCCAGATAAGAAGAACATGGTCTTCAAATTACACAAGGCATTGTATGGTCTGAAACAAGCTCCTAGAGCATGGTATGAAAGATTGCATAACTATCTTATTCAGATTGGTTTTCAAAGAACTAATGATAACAATAGCTTGTATATAAAGGAAGGACCAAATAATAAGATTTTCTTGGCAGAAATATTTGTAGATGATACTATTTTCACATGGAATGATGATCTTTGCAAAGAATTTTCAGAACAAATGAACAAGGAATTTGAAATGTCTATGTTTGGAGAGATCAAATTCTTTGTTGGTCTTCAAATTTAGCAGAATAAAAATGGTATCTACATCACTCAATCAAAATACATCAAGGAGATATTAAAAAATTTTGGTATGGAAGATTATAAACCAGTTGGGACTCTTATGTGTACTGGATTAAAACTTACCAAGGAAGATGAATCAAAAGAAGTAGATCAAACATTGTATAGATCTATGATTGGAAAGTTGCAGTATGTAGTTCATATTAGGCTAGATATTGCCCTTGCAATTGGTATTGTAGCAAGATTTTCAGCAAAACCAAGAGAAAATCACATGATGGCAATCAAAAGAATAATGAGATATTTGAAAGAAACTGAAGATTATGGTTTATGGTACAAATTTGGAGGTAATCTAGATTTGAAAGTGTTTACTGATGCTGGTTGGGTAGGAAACCTTGATGATAGAAAAAGTACAAGTGGAGGAGCATTCTTTCTTGGAAAGAGGTTGGTTTCTTGGACAAGAAAAAAGAAAAATTGTACATCTCAATCTACTGCAAAGGCAGAGTATGTTGTTGCAGCAATAAATTGTTCTAATATTGTTTCGTTTAAATAGTTATTGGAAGGCATAAAGGTGGAAATAAAAGAACCAATTATTATGTTCTGTGATAATACAAGTGCAATAAACATATCTAAGAATCCAGTGATGCATTCCAAAACCAAGCACATTGCAATAAAATATCATTTTGTCACAGAATTGGTGCAAGATAAGGAGATCAGATTGGAATATGTTCATATAAAGGAGCAAATTGCTGACATATTCACAAAGCCATTACCTAAGGATGCATTCTTGTATCTAAGAGGTAAGTTAGGGGTCACTCCCCTATCTGAAGTTCACTAAAATGAAGTTTTAGTGATGCATCAACACATACCAAGTTGAAGATCTACCAGTTGATGCAGCATAATTAGGAAATATTGAATATGAATCAGTACTAAAGGTACATTAAAATTCATTTAAGTAGTGTTGTCTTTGGCATGTGTTGTCAAAGAGGGAGATTTTTACTATCATATCTTTCTGAAAGTTGTTTGAGAAGAAAATTTTGCTATGGAATGCTATGGAATTCCTTCACAGAGGGAGATTACTGAAAGAGGAAGAGTTTGCTATCTAATATAAAAGGTTGTTCTAACAGAAAAAGACTTGTTAAACTTATTTTCAAATTCCATTCTACTATGACATGTTGTGTTGCCATCAATGCCAAAGAGGGAGATTTTTGGATACAATTTTTAATTGTGTATTTTCTTTCATGTTACACAAATGTCATATCATTAATCAAACAGAGTTTATCGAGCTCAGATGATCAACAAAGAAATTTACAGTGTCTACCGAACATTACTCAATAAAGTCAGTTCTTACCGAGCATCAAAGGATTTTGTAACAAAAAGTTAGTATTAACTGTGCTCCCAAGGTTAACAAAGAAAAGTTAATGTTTACCGAGCTCACTCGGGCATCAAAGGATTTTGTAACAAAAAGTTAGTGTTAACCGAGCTCCCAAGGTTAACAAAGAAAATTTAACATCTACTGAGCTCACTCAGTTATCAAAGGAAATGTGGCAAAGAGTTAGCTTCTACTGAGCTCACAAGGTTAGCAAAGGAAGGTCAATACTAACTGAGTTCACTCGGTCTCCAAAGGACTTTTGCAGGGTTTGCAATGTTTATCGAGCCTCACTTGGTTAACACTAGAAAACCATTCTGGAGCAGTGGTCATTGAGCTGGGTCGGTCAGCGAAGGATTTTATTATTTTTCTATTAAGTTCAATTGTTTCATGCAGTCGACTGATGTAATGATTTTTTCATTTGTTGTAACTTATATTTGAGCTGACTTGATAATCTGAAAGGTATATATTTAGATGTTCAAGTTGTGAATCAAAAAGGTGAGTGTGAATATATGGATGAGGATGGAATAAGTGAATATTGAATGAATTCTGATGAAGGATTAGATATGTTGGAGGAGCTACAAAGTTGTATTCGATCAGTAAGGATCTAGTAAAGCAGAACAGAGATCTGTAATCAGAAAAAGATAAGTTGCACATCATTCAAGTCACCTCATTATTGCTTTCTAATCATTGTAACAGTGAATCTAGAATCTCTTAACAGAGTTGGTTTAACAACCATTTTGTAAATCCTCTAATAAGGTGATAATTTAGTTGAATTGTTCTAAAGACCTCTAACCAGGCCACTCCTAACAGGGTGACTAAATCCTCTAACAAGGTCACACCTAACATTGTGTATTGTAACCTTTAATAGGGTTGGCTCCTAATAGGGCTCACTTCAGAAGAGTGAAAATTGGTGACTAGTTACTTGGTGGTTTTTCCCATATTGGGTTTCCACGTTAAATATGGTGTCTCTTGTGTTCATTTATTTAATCTTTGCATGCACATTAATAACAATGAATGTTAGATGATTAGTAATTAGTTAACCTACCGAGTTACAGTATTCTTGCACCATTTATCGAGTATCAGCAGTAAGTAAGTATTATAGACATCTAAGGGATTTTTGGAATATTTTTGTGGTAACTGATTCACCCCTCCCCTCTTAGTTACTTCATCTATATTTCCAACATTATAAACAATTAGTATGGTACCTACCCAAAAGTTTTATACAAACCTCATAGGCTTCAAAAAATTCTACATCTCCTACATATAGGTCTGTAAGGGGATCAATTCCAAGGCTCTAAAGTTGTATTTCCTACACCAAAGAAACTCTTCTTCTTAAGTCATTTTCCACCTTGTTGGCTTGGCCTTACTTGTTATGTATTGTAAAGGAGTAGACATGCAATTGTTTAATCCATTTCATGTCCCTACAACTAAGTATGTCCTATGAGTTAAGATAACTTAAGGTATGATTGTTTGTGAATAAAACAAATTCTTTTGGAAGGAGATAATTTCTCCATTTCTTTAGTACTTGTACCATTGCACAGAGTTCTAGGTCATAAGTAGAGTACTTATTTTTGGCATCATTCATTCTTTTCAGAAAAGAATACTAGTTCCCTACCTTCTTGGCTTAGTATAACCCCAATTGTCATGTTTCTAGGATCAGTTTCAATAGTAAAGACTTTTCTACAATCAAGAAGAACAAGTATAGGATATTGTGCTACCTTATTTTCCAAGTATTTAAAAGACTTTCTTACTTCATTAGTCCAATAAAATTTTACCTTTTTGCCCCCTTAAATTGTTTCCAAGATAGTTGCACACACATGACTAATATTGTTGATAAGATTTATATTAAAAATGGCTAAACCATAGAAACTTTTCACATTTTCTAGTTTTTTGGGGGTTGTCCAATCTATAATTGTTGGTATCTTGGATGGGTCTATCTTTAATATGTCCTTTGAGATGACAAGATCCAAAAATATTAGTTCTTCCTATAGAAACACTTAGTTCTCCATATTGATTATCAATTTATGTTCATGTAGCCTCTTGACAACTAATTCCAAATGTTTTAGGTGTTCTCCTATGCTACTCATATAAACCAAAATGTCACCAAGGTAAATGACAACAAATTTCCAATGTAGTCTTGAAATATTTTATTCATTACTAAGAAAAAATTCAATCACAAGCCATTCATACAACTCTTTGGTGGTCTTGAATGTTATTTTCCATTCATCCCCTAGCCTAACTCTTTTTTGGTGATAACTAGACTTCAAGTCAATTTTTGAAAAAAAGTAGGCATTTCCTAGTTGATCAAGTGGGTCTTATATTCTTCGAATAGGGAACCTATTCCTTATTATTATTATTTTTATATCCCTACTATTAGTACATAGTCTCAATTTTCCATCCTTCTTTAGGGTCAAAATAGAAGGAACTACACATGAGCTCAAGTTTTTTGTATAAGGCCTTTGTACTAATTCTCTTACAACTATTTCATGGTAGTAAGCCTTTTTATAATCCTTTTTGGAGAATTTTGTCCCATAAGGGTGAGAGGGATGAGGGTAATTCTCTTGCAGCTATTTCATGGTAGTAATATAGTAAAAAATTTACTTCTTTGGGAACTTGCTTCTCCTTATCTGCAACCACTTCACCCTTTGGTTTCATTACTAAGGCATGAAATACATAATTTGACTCCATGAGGGTTTGAAACATTTCTTTCTCACCCATGATTATGATAGTAGGTTCCTTTTCTACTTTATGGTTTGGTAGATTCTTCATATTTTAAGTGACACCATCTATAACAATATTGTATGTTTTTTTCATTCAACTATGAGTGGAATCCATGTCATATTTCCATGGTCTTCCTAGTAGAAAATGGAAATCATCCATTTCTACCACATCACATAGGACCTTGTCCTTGTAATCAGATATGGAAAATTCTACCCAAATTTGTTCCTTGACTAGGGTTTGCTTCCCTTTTTTTGGCCATGATATATGGTATGGCTAAGGGTGAGGGTTTGTACTTAATTTAAAATTGTATCACAATTTCAATAAAAGCCATTTTTTTAGTGGAACAAGAATCTAGGAAGTTTGCATACCTTTCCTTGGCACTAGAAACTTGTCCTAAACAATCTCTTCCTCTATGGTTGTTCCTAATTTGGTGGGGTTTGCAAAAATGATTTCTACATCATCAGATAGCTCCCTTCTTCAAGGTCAAGATCCTTGACACTCAATGTGTCCTTTGGACCAATTTTGTCCTTTATTCTCCTTGATTTCTAGGTCCTTCCCTCTCTAGACATCTCTTGGGATAGTGTCCAATCTAGTTATAATAGTAGCATTTGATTTTTCCACTATTTCTCCCTCCTTGTCTACCTTTTCCAAAAGGTCTTATGCCTATGTATCCTCCTCTAGGATTTTTTTCACCTTGTGAGTTTTCTTGATTTTATTTAGCATAGGGTTTGGAACTCTTTCATCTCCCAATAAGTATTCCCCTTCCCTTTCTATTTAAAATATTTATTTCCTCTACCTTTGCCTTGGTATTTCTTCCTCTTTTGTTGGGCTTCCACCTTCAATGTTAATTCATAGTATTTTTTAATAGTATCAAGATTGCAAAGGTTTAATTCATCCTTAGGACATTGAAATATATGGACACATTCACACTTATAGGAATTATGGTCTTGGACCTCAAACAAAGCTTTTGAAAATCTTTGGTGTAACTACACACATCTAGTTATTTTTGTCTCAGACTTTGTCTGTTCTTATGATTTGAATTTCATAGTCTTCAAGAAGGTAGGCCTCTTTGACCTCGAAAAACATCACCTTCCAAGACGATATCATGTTCCTTCCTTATTTCACCCTCTCTCCTTGGATGAAATTCCACCATGTCAAAGTTGCAACCTTTAATTTGGATTTTTCTAGCTTCACCCTTTTCTTTTCAAGGATGCCCTCGCATTCAAAGAATTTTTCCAATACATCTATTCCATTCATAATTGAATCAGGGTTTATCTTCCCATTGAACACGGGAAGATCAAGTTTTCTTTTTGTGGTTCTACTTGCCATAGATTTAAGGGCATTCACAACTTACCTTTGGTTGACAGGGACTTTTCTTTCTTTCTCAAGGGTCTCTTCTTCTTCTCCCCTATCTTATATGGTCCTTTCTTTCCTACTTTCAACTTTGTTTTTCAAACTTCTTATTTCTCCCCTTCTTTCACCAGTTTGGAAAATTATATATTGATCATTATAAAAATCCTTTGGGACTCTTCTCCATCAAAATTATGGGTTGACATTTTGAAACTATCATATCTTGGGATTTTTTCCTAAAGCTCTGATACCACTTGATACAAAGGTGGCAATGGAAACATGATAAACCCAAAAGTGATAGGGTTGATCAATAGGGAATCTCCATCATAGGGATTACACTAATGTTAGAATCATAATATGCTATTTTTTAAGAATCATTCAGTTTCTTCAAGTCCTTTTCAAATAGTTAGGAACACTAAAACATTCCTACAATCACTTTTCTACAAGAATCCCCTTGATTTCTTAGTTTTCATTCAAGGAAGTGTGCAAAATTAGAACCCTTGACATCAAGGATTTGAAAGGGTTCAAATAGTCTTGAAACACATAATACAATAAGAATAATAGATTCATTAGTCCCTTATATCCCCTAAGTTCCACATCTTCTTTTAGGCCTACTAGACCTAGTCACCAATTAGACCTCCAATCAAGGTTTTTGTGTTTTAAATCTTATGAATTCCAAAGGATAATTTTAAAAAACATCTTTTTCAATAACCTTTTTGTTGAGATAATGGGTGTTGCACACATTGCATAATATTGTTATATTTTATTATTTTATTTTATTATGTAATGTTGCACCTAGATGGATGTGCAACATGTAAAGATTCTCATAGAATATTCTTGATGAGTTGTATTGTAACATTGTGATAATATTTCATGTAATTATTTAATATTGGGGAAAAGAATTAAATGCCCAATGGGTTAGGTAGCACATGGTTTTAGCACATGGTTTATGTAATACCACTTAGTGGTTTTGTGGGACTTTCTACTATATAAGCAACCACAAGTGTAGTTGTTGTAGAGTAAGAGTGAGAAAGGCAAGAGTCAAGCAGGACAAGGCTTGACAGGTTAGCCAAGGGAGCATTTGTGAAGGTTGAAAGCATGGCATGGGATGTGTGGATTCATGCTTGTACACATGGTTTGCTTGGTTGTGGCTATAGCCATAAAGGCTTCCATGGTTGTATTGCAATGGTATTTTTTTCTGAATAATATATGGTGATGGATGCTTTTGGAGGCTTAGTTTTTTTTCCCTCAATGAGGGTTTCCTAGGGTATATCTTGTGTCACAATTTTGTGGGTATGTTGTCTATTCTCTTGCATGTGGATTTTAATTTTGTATTTATTTCAAATCTATTATGAGTTATGTGGAAACAATTATATTCTTTATTGCAAGTTTCCTTACAAGTGGTATCAGAGCCATGGTTTTATTATTGTAACCCTAGATTGAGTCCATGGGAATGCATGAGAGGATAAAAGAAAAGGGTAAGATATATGAATGATTTATTGTAGATCTGAGGGTTTTGGATTTTCTATTATGATGGGATCTTAAAATATTTGGGCATGTGAAATTTTTTGGAGAAAAGGATTTTTTTCAGATGTTTCATTTAAATGAGGGTTTTGGGGGGGAGCTTGCAGAAATGACCTCTTGGGTAAAAATAGACCTCACCATTGGATCCGGGTCAACATTTCTATAAATTTTGATATATAATATGCCCTAGTTTGACCATGTTCAGAGGAAATGGAAGAGTTTTTTGGTTTCAGCCCATGATGGCCATCAAATTTAATCCCGTTGGAATTTTTGTCACAAAAAAAAAAATTTTAAAAATGAAAAATCGCAGTGAAACTGTGTAAAAGACTGTCTTAGTAAAATGGCCATAACTTTCTCTCAGAATATTAAATTTTAGAGTTTTTATAGGTGTTTGAAAGCTAATTCAGAGCACTACAACATGGTATAGGTTTGGTTCTATGATTTTGAGATTTTGTCAGGTTTTAAGAGCCCTAAAGTTAGATGTTATTTATTTTGAGCATAAATTAGGGCATAACTTGGGCATACAGAGTCAGATTTTGGACTTCGAGTTTTCAACAAAAAGCTCTTAGAGAGCTCTACACATTGGTTCAGATTTGGTGCAAGTTTGACATGATTTATTTGTTGATATATTTATCTGAACAATTTATGGTATATTTTGACTATGGTAACATTGTGAATTTATAGCATTGAAGATTTAAGTTTTGATGTCATTGTATACTCAGTTCATTATTCAGATTGGTCTCATGATGATATGGTTATTAGTGTTTGGTTTGAAAATGTATGATGACTTGTTGGATCTACAAGTTATGCAGTGTTGTAAGCAGTCTATACTTACAGGTTGCATTTATAGCTTGGTTATAGGTTGTCTTTGCCCATTGATATTTCATTATTGATGCATATTCAGATTGGTGGCTTGGATTTGGGTTGTCTATGCCTTAAGTCACATGATTTCCTGATTTTTTCTTCATGTAGAAGGGATGAGATGTTGTTACTAGGTACAGTCATGGTGGAGGATTGTGGTTGACTATTTTATCTTGACAGGTTGGACACATTGAGAGACAGATGCTCGGTTCATCGATGTGATCATGGTGTCATGGATTTTGGCATGACATGATTGGATATATAGGTACATCCTTGATGTTCATTAGCTTGGATATTTTTTGATTCAGTTATGGTGGTATATGTTCTTGGTTGAGGATCATGCTTATTTGATTTCTTTTGAGGAGCTCATGATGTGCACTTTGAGTTCTTTGATGGTTTGATGCCTTGGTTGATTCTCATGGTTAGAGGATGGATTTTTTCATTATTATGTCATGGATAGCTTAGATACATGGTTTAGTGGGAGCTTGTGACAATGATGGGGTGACAGTGCAGGATTAGTTCTTGGTTTGGTTTGGATCTTCATGAAGGAGATGAATTTTATGATGCCATAGGTGACTTGGTACTATATATGCTACTTTAGTATGTTAGAAACACTAAATTAAAACAATCAAAAGTATTTGCATACTAATTTAACATAACTTCATCAAAGACAAAGTGAAGTCCTCAAATGAGAATATGAGTCATGGATAGGCTCCCTCAATGAGGGTGATCACTTGATGTAGAGGTGTGTCTAATAGCTAAGATGGCTTGATTATGTATGTATGCTCAAATGCTCAAATGGGCTTCAATGGAAGATTTTTGATAGATTTTGGTGAACGGATTTGATGTAAAAATGGCTTCTCAAAATGGCATTATGGCTTTACTTTTTAGATTGTGTTAAAATGGCTTGAGAGAGGATTCCTTAAATAGGCAAAGGGCTTGAGGGATCAAGGGCTAGGATGCAAGGATGGGAGAAAGTTTATGGAAGGTTTAGATTGAATGAGAGGAGAGCACATGGATTGTGCTTCCTTACAGCTAATCAGGGAGTGACACATGTCATAGGGTCATTGGTTAGAGCAAGAGGGGTTGAGGGGTCAACAAAGGAGGCTCAAAGCTCATAAAGACCCTTCATAATGGCTTGTAAGAGCAATAAATGAGCTTGTAAGAGTCATTTATGGCTTTGTGGGCTTCATAAAGTTTTATGGTTGGGATATTTGTGAGAGAGTTGAGATATTTTGACTTGGGTTGGATTAAGAAATTCTTAAGCTTGACTTAGAAATGTGCAAATGATTAAGGCTTGGATTAGGCTTGGGTTAAGATTAGATTAGGCTTGTTAGAGATGGGCAAGTGGATGGCATTTAATGAGGGTGGGTGAAGGAGGAGATATTTGTTGGCTTTGGCTTGGGTTAGCAAGTCTTAACCCATGTTTAGGGAATGTGACAAGGTTGGGAGGGATTAGGATTAGGGTCAAAGATAAGGATTGACATCTTCTAGAAGAGTCTAGGCTTTGGATGAGCATGAAGACTTTCTAGAAGAGTCTAGAACTTCCTAGGATGAGGATAAATAAGGTTTTTAGAAAATAAATAAAGTTTTATTTATTTCAAGGGTTTGGGTTGAGGAGATATTTATTAAAATATTTTTAATAAACATAAGGATTAATATTTAATCTTAATTAAATATTTTGAGTTGGGATTAGGGGTAGGAAATGATGGGATTAGCCTTTAATCAAAATTAAAGAAGGATTAGAAGATTTTGGAAGAGGCTAGTGGTCTTAAGAAAATTGGCCAAGTTTTGGGCAAAAAATAAATAAATTATTTATTTTGAGATTTTTGGTCAATTTATTAATTAAATAATTAATAAATAAAGAAATAATATTTAATAAGATTTAAACATTTTTGGGAGGGATTCCTTAATTAAATATTTTTAATTAAGATAAAGAGATTTAATGGCATAAAAATTAATTAATTAATAAATGATGATGTCATCAGGAATTTTTTCAAAAAATAAAAATATTTTATTTTCTAAAGAATTTTTAGGTGTCTACATTTTGCCCCTCTTTGATGTGATGCCGCAAGTGGCATGGCATCAAAGATAGAAAAATAAGATGCCCAAGGCTAGAGCAGAAGAGAAGAGAATCTACTTTGAGATGCCCCCTCAAGAAGGTGGTGGGGAGAGAAAGCGAGGCTCAACAGCTTCTTGAAAAGTACAAGAACCTTGGCGAGTGGGAGGACGAAGAGTGGCTTAAGAGAAGAGGTTTAGTTAGCTCAAACTCTCACTATGGGAGAATGATAAAGGGAGAAAATCAGAGGTACAAGAGTAAATAAGCTTAAGACTTTCAAGATTGGGAGGAGGATGAAGGAGCAAAGTGCTATAAAAAGGAATCCGGGATAGGGAGATGGACGATGGGATGATAAAGCTAATGCAACAGGATTTTAAAGAGCTAGATTAGCGAGAGATGGGTTTCAGAGATCCCTAGGACTAGGATTATGGATCTCGAAAGATGAGGCTTGGTGGATTGATTTGATTGGTGGATCCTAAGACTAGGATTGTGGATCCCTAAAGCTAAGAGTGATGATTGATTTTGAGAGATACGATTGCACAAGCTGGGGTAGGAGAGACAGATGCTGGATATGGATGGGGGATAATGGAGATGAAGGGATTCCATTGAAGCTTTTTGAGCAAAGGGATACTTCAAAGAGAAGTACCACCATGTAGTTGAGCACTAGATTTTCTATAGGACTGTTGGTTAATTGCCAAGCTTACCAAGAACATCAAGGCCATGTCACCAACCATCCAGAGGACTGACAGACTGACTCAAAATAAAAACAAAAAGATTGTCCCAGCATCACACATGAAACTTGGAGGAAACGGTGTGGAACCAACACTAGGTAACCCATAAGAAAAAAAGAAACAAATGAAAGACTTGATCAAAACCATTCGCTCAGAGTGCCCCATTCACAGCAATCTTGAGGAGGGAACAAAAAGATTGTTTGGAAAAGATACTTCAAGACCCAAAAGCAAAGATTCCAAATCAAAAGAAAGTAAAAATCCAAAAGAGAACTTTTTACCAATGAGATGGGTAGGACGAGGTACTAACGGACCAAGATCAGACATGAGAAAAGCTATATCCTGCAAGGATCTATCAGAGAGCACCTAAGCTGGTGGATTTGGATTAGTGATGCACTTGGCAAGCTGAACTAAGAAGGATAACACTTTGGTGACAGGAGATCTACCTAAAGGATGCATTTGGAATAGCTAACCAAGGGTTGTGCGATGTGTGCAAGATGTTGATCAAGGATGAACTGACATGAAAGCTGGATAGATACAATGGTACTAAGCTAAAGAGGATGTACAAGCTAATGGACCAAGATATGGTACAATTGTACAAGTTGTTTTGGACAAGATTGGATATACAAGGTATGATACAAGCGTTGGATACGAGATTATTTACAAGTTGTACAAGAGCTTCGGATGATAAGATAGTGGGATGGCTCAAGTTGGTGCAAGATGCAGAAGCTAAGGATGAAGTGATAGTAGAAGATATGGATTTGGCAGGATGCATCCAATGATGATGATAGATGTGCGACCAAAAATGGGGACAATGCTAAGGTTAGTGGTAGCTGAGCTGATAGATGGTGCTAGAGTGAATGGCTAATGAGAGGATGACAATGGATTTGCATGAGGATAGCCTAGAGCGAGATACTAATGACAAGGGAGGATGGACAAGACAAGATCTCCAAGGAATAAAATGCCCCCTGTTAGAAGATGACATGCAGAAGGAGGTGTTACGATGGATGTGATAGGATTGAAGCTAGGATGGAAAAGCTGAAGGCACTAGGGAGATGGATGATAGCTAGGACGATGGGGTGAGGTTGCAAAAGATATGGATAGTGATAGATAAAAGATGGAGGATGAAAGATAGGTGGATAAATTGGAAGATGGAGCTGGATGGAAAGATGTGACCAAAAGCATGAGGATGATAGACTAAGCTGGGGATGGCTAGATTATGCATGACGCTTGTTTGCCAAATTTTTATCATGGTACTTGTCCAAGGTACTTGAATTGCCAAGTTTTCACCAGTGGACGCTCTATTTTTCTTTTCTTTTTTTTGACTTTTTGACTTTGGACTTAGCTGGAATGATTTTGGCTTTCTTCAGCTATTTTTGTCTCTTTTGGGATTTTCATTGGCTGTTGGAATGTTCAATTTTGTTGCTAGTTGTTGGTACATCGGATGTGTGATTTATGCAATAGATCAGATTAGATGGGATTGATTATAGGAGATGGAGGGATGAAAATGTTGGAAAGGATCATGAGATGGGGATGCTTGTAGGATCAATATTGGCACATGTTGGGACAGGTGTGAAAAGAGCATATGGGGGATAGATGGTAGATGCGGGCTTGATGGAGGATTTGTGGAAGCGTACTTGGGGATATAGGCACCCAAGATGGAGTTAGGAGATGGGGGACATGAGCCACTAGATGGGGGATTAGCAATGGTGGATGCCATTATGCATTGGGTTTCAACTTTTTTCTTTGGGATCCACGTGGTTTTGGATTTTCTTTTCATAGGCTTTTGCATTGTTTTGCATTCTTTGATTGGATTTTTCCTTTTTGGAGTATGTCTTTTAGAATAGACATATGATTACCTAGGATGTGGATTTTTAGCTTTATGCATTTTGAAGTTGGCATTCACATTATTGTGGTAAGCTTTGGGAAGATGGTTAGGAGAAGCTTTGCAAGATGGAGAGGATATGGAAGAGTGTGTAGTGGGAGGATGATGGATGATAGGTAGAGAGATGTGCCTTTGTTGATCCTAAATAGGAATGAAAGGAGAGGGATTTTTATGCTGGATGATAGGAGGATGGTTGATGGTAGATTTTGGTACATAGGGACCCAAAATGGATTTAGCGGATGAAGGGGGGATATGGTAGGTTGTTTTGGGTTGCAAAGATGGAGGGGGGATGACATAAGATTTCTTGAAGGAGTGATGGGAGGCTAGCATGGTGGGTTTGGAGATAGGCTTAGTTTGGGGGTGGCATGTACCAACACTTTTAGATGGTGAGCCTTTGGATACATATCCAAGACCATGAAATCTTGGATTCTTTTGTGCAATAATAGTCTTTCTAATTCCTTGCTCTTGCGGTCCTAAACCTTGACCTTGATAATGCCATCGATTGAGCATTTGAACGAGCTAAGGAAATTTTTTGCTTGTAGAAAATGGTAGAAGTGCTTTATTAGATGTACTACAACAAGGAGATATTGTTCTTAATTCTTTTGCTGAGAGGGGGCCACCATGGATGAATGTAAGTGAACCAAGAGGGTAGATTATAGATGGTGGAATAGCTTGGATAGGTGGTAAGATGGAAGCATGGAGC
Source organism: Cupressus sempervirens (assembly GCA_028749045.1). Lineage (NCBI taxonomy): Eukaryota > Viridiplantae > Streptophyta > Pinopsida > Cupressales > Cupressaceae > Cupressus > Cupressus sempervirens. Next base: position 265,503,534 of record CM053784.1, read on the forward strand.
AGAGGAGATGGTAGGATAGGATCTTGATTTAGCTGATGGGATGAAAAGATATCCTACAGTAGAGGAGGTATGGCTTGAGGCTTTGGAGATTGAGGGTATGGTGACTACACTATGGATGGAAGACCTGGTATGATGATATCTTCATTTATTCTTTGGGGGATGTCAACATACTTTTGGGCAGGATCTTGATAGGATTGGATTGGAGTGGATGGTGCGATAGGAGGTGAAGGGATGGATTTTTCAAAGGCAGCAGATGGATAGATGGGAGATTCGGTAGTGGAGATGGGTGAGTAAAATATGGATGCATAAGGGTCATTATGGGAGATTTGGGAAATGCTTAGAGGTGATGTGGATAGGATTTGGAGGGATTTGATAGGTGGTTGGATTTTGATGCTTGTAGGAAGTGGAAGGATTTTAAGCAATTTGATGGATGGTATGGGGATGATAGCTATGGGAGATGGAGGTGATATTATAGATGGGGAAGCTTCATCACTGACTACTTCACATAGTTGGATTAGATGACATGGCTTATCGACTGTTGGAGGCAGCTTTTCTTGTATTTCCTCTAGGAGATTCCTGGGAGACTCATGTGTTAGAGGTGGAGGTGGTGGATTGATAGGAATAGCTAGTGTGATGGGGGTGGAAGATTGGAAGCTTAGTTGATTGGGTGATGGAGGAGAAGCTGGGATATGAGATGGCATGACTAGATAGTGTGGAGGAATGCTTGGATTTTGGGGGATGGTTGGTGGAAGGCATCTAAGGCTCTCAAGATACCTGTCATAGTCAACAAGATTTTCATCATCATTGGAATAGGATGTAGTAGGAGAAAGGACAATGCGACCAAACTCATCATGATAGGGTTGGGATTTCATGTTTTGATGATGAGTTGAATGGGGATGGGTTCTTTCATATGGATGAACACAGAAGCTCATGGTTGGATTTGGATTAAGCACAGATTTTGGATTGGCTGATGAAAGATTTCCTAGGGAGAGTCAAAGCTGCATGACAGACCTAAGGAGGATTGGCTAGAGATTTTTGGCTTTCCTATGGATGGAAAACTTCAAGGGTATGCTATCAAAAAGTGAGATTTTTGCTTTCCTATGTGCAAGATTGGTGGCTTTTGGTGTCAACTTGAGGATAGAAAAATGATCCTATAGGCATGACATGAGATTGACCACTTGTGGATCCCAACCTTTAGCTTAAGGTGATGAGGGATGATAAGTGACAAGGATAGATTACCCTAGACAAAGCTCTATCAAAGGGATAACCTTGGGAAGATTGAGGGATTTGAATAGATTGATTGGATAGCAAACTCTGGCAGAGTAACAACAATTCCTTAAAGGCTTGGGTGATTTTGGATTGGGTTGCTAGCTAGCTGGGGGGGATGATTTGGATGGACTTTGGATTTGGGATTGTTCTAAAGAAAAGAACTAGATAGATTTGGTTGCGACGGGGGAGCTTGGATGATTTTCTAATGAGGCAGTGACTACGCCAAGTATTCCTTGAGCTGGGAGATTTCTACTTTTCTAAGATTTTGACCAAAGTTGGCAAAAATTCATTCAAAATCTATGAACAAACAAGCAGAGAAAAGTTTGGAGCAAGCACGTCAAACACACCAACATCCTAGGAAGCTTTCTACAAGGATGAAATTTGGTTTAGCTAGGGAGTCCTTGATATACACAAGGTACGTGAGGCCCAAATCCATAGATGAAACCAAAAAGATGTCACATAGCTGAGAGGAGAGGTAACCCACTTCTCCTCTTTCACTTCTCAAGGGTATAAAGTTCCTTGAGGCTTAGCCCGAGTGATAGAATTTTGATCCTAAGAGAGGTGTCTTTGGATTCACCTTCCAATATTTATACTCCGTCGGAACGCTAGTGTTGACGTCATCCCAAGGGGTGATAAAATCCCCAAGCAGGCCTCCTAAAACTTAAACAAGATTTTGGATCCTAATCTTATGCACCCAAGATGGCCTCGAAAGATGACAAGGGGAGAGAAGACTTGGATGATCTTGGGTTAAAAGACAGATTTCTTTTCCAACTAACGCTTAAGTTTTTTGATCTAGACTTTTTGAAAACACACGTGATTAAGATGCAAAGGTTCAATTCCAATTTGAAATGTGCCAAAAAAAGAGAAGTGATTGAAGAATGAATATACAAAGGAGAGTTAGGGTCAACAAGAAAGTAAACCCATGTGCCCAGAGGCCCTCCATGTCAAGTATCAATTAATTTCCTTTAAGGCATTCAAGATTGAGTGTGAGTTTTTTTTAAGCCCAAAATAAAGATGTGTGTAAAGCTCAATTTCAAGCACGCGCCTAGAGGCCCTCCACATCAAGATCTGTTCAATTTTTATGCCCAAATGAAGTGTTAGCGAGACTAATGTGCATTCAAAAAAATTTCTATCTTAGAAAAATCAATAAAAACTTAAGTGAGTGGAGTTTGACTTTTCTGGAGCACTTAACACCCTCTTAGGTAGACCCATCCCCATATATGGCATTGATATTGCAACCAATGGTTAGAATGATGGGTGATTAAAGAGGGTGAGTCCAACAACAAACTCACTCAAAGTGTCTTTATTTTTTTTTATAACTTAGAAATTTTATAAAATGTGGATTCTTTTTATGTCCCAAAAGATGAAGTGTGATGTATGATAATGATTATTTGATCTGTGGCATCCAAGATTGGATTTGCTATGTATTCCAATAAAAAAAAAACAAACTTGATTTTAATCCATGGCACTCAAGAGTGATTTTAGCAACATGCATTCAAAGACAAGTGATTAAACATTCAAATTTTTTTCTTAAAGCATTCAAGATTGAGATTTTGCGTGTTGTTTTAAGAACTTTGAAGTGCTTTGTTTTAACCTTAGATAATTCAAGATTTTTTTGGACTCAAAAGTGAAAATGACTCTTTGGACTTTGGTTTTCATTCAAGATTTTGTGTTCTAGTTTGCATGTTTTAAGCCTAAAAAAATGATATTCCTAGATTGTTTTGATGCATGAAAAACCTAGGAAACATTCAAGATTTTGCAACAAGACATTTGTTTGGAACAAATAACAAAGCTTTTAGAATAATTTTGGCAACCATTTAGGACTCTTAGTTTTCATGAGATTTTTAAAAGAACTTTAAAATATTTGCAAATGAGGTTCATTTTATCCTTGATTGATGCTTTGAGTTTGATTTAGATTTTAGTGTGCACTTAGTGTTGATTTTGAACCTTTTGAAATGGAAACTTGAAGTTCTTTTTAAGTTTCCAAAAATGAAGTGTTCCTAACTTTGCATGAATGCATTTAAAACCTTGATGTTGCAAGGATGCAAATGATTGGATTGGTTTAGTTTTACTTGTTAAAAGATTTTTATTTATTTTTTGCAAATTTTTAGTTTTTAATGGATTTAAGTATGATTTGGGGGTTCATTTTAAGCACTTAAAAAAAAGTGTGTATAATTTTGCTTCCTTTAAAAAAAAAGGCCAAGATCCCTCAAGAAGAAGAAGAAGAAGTAGACGGAATAGAAGAAGAATATAGACAAGAAGAGGAAGAAGAATTCCAAGTGCTCTGTCCACCTATAAGCTTGAAAAATATGCAAACACTATGAGATAGACTATGAGTTCCTTTGTCTTCTTCATGCTCATGTGGACCTGCAAAACCAATTTATACAATCCTGCCAATAACAAAAATAAGAAAAATTAGCCAAAATTAGCAAATGACATACAAAACTTGACTAAAAATGCTAATGAAGATGACCCATGCGGGGTCCCACCAGGCATGCCAGAATGTATATACTACTTTAGTATGTTAGAAACACTAAATTAAAACAATCAAAAGTATTTGCATACTAATTTAACATAACTACATCAGAGACAAAGTGAAGTCCTCAAATGAGAATATGAGTCATGGATAGGCTCTCTCAATGAGGGTGATCACTTGATGTAGAGGTGTGTCTAATAGCTAAGATGGCTTAATTATGTATGTATGCTCAAATGCTCAAATGGGCTTCAATGGAGGATTTTTGATAGATTTTGGTGAATGGATTTGATGTAAAAATGGCTTCGCAAAATGGTATTATGGCTTTACTTTCTAGATTGTGTTAAAATGGCTTGGGAGAGGATTCTTTAAATAGGCAAAGGGCTTGAGGGATCAAGGGCTAGGATGCAAGGATGGGAGAAAGTTTATGGAAGGTTTAGATTGAATGAGAGGAGAGCACATGGATTGTGCTTCCTTACAGCCAATCAAGGAGTGACACATGTCATAGGGTCATTGGTTAGAGCAAGAGGGGTTGAGGGGTCAACAAAGGAGGCTCAAAGCTCATAAAGACCCTCATAATGGCTTGTAAGAGCAATAAATGGGCCTGTAAGAGTCATTTATGGCTTTGTGGGCTTCATAAAGTTTTATGGTTGGGATATTTGTGAGAGGGTTGAGATATTTTGACTTGGGTTGGATTAAGAAAGTCTTAAGCTTGACTTAGGAATGTGCAAAAGATTAAGGCTTGGATTAGGCTTGGGTTAAGATTAGATTAGACTTGTTAGAGATGGGCAAGTGGATGGCATTTAATGAGGGTGGGTGAAGGAGGAGATATTTGTTGGCTTTGGCTTGGGTTAGCAAGTCTTAACCCATGTTTAGGGAATGTGACAAGGTTAGGGGAGGATTAGGATTAGGGTCAAAGATAAGGATTGACATCTTCTAGAAGAGTCTAGACTTTGGATGAGGATGAAGACTTTCTAGAAGAGTCTAGAACTTCCTAGGATGAGGATAAATAAGGTTTTTAGTAAATAAATAAAGTTTTATTTATTTCAAGGGTTTGGGTTGAGGAGATATTTATTAAAATATTTTTAATAAACATGAAGATTAATATTTAATCTTAATTAAATATTTTGAGTTGGGATTAGGGGGAGGAAATGATGGGATTAGCCTTTAATCGAAATTAAAGAAGGATTAGAAGATTTTGGAAGAGGCTAGTGGTCTTAAGAAAATTGGCCAAGTTTTGGGCAAAAAATAAATAAATTATTTATTTCAGAATTTTTGGTCAATTTATTAATTAAATAATTAATAAATAAGGAAATAATGTTTAAATAAGATTTAAACATTTTTGGGAGGGATTCCTTAATTAAATTTTTTTAATTAAGATAAAGGGATTTAATGGCATAAAAATAAATTAATTAATTAATTAATCAATCAATTAATAAATGATGATGTCATCAGAGACTTTTTTCAGAAAATAAAAATATTTTATTTTCTAAAAGATTTTTAGGTGTCTACAGGTACCATGGTTGAGTGGGAGTTGTTGGAATTGATATATTTATTGAGTGTTTGTAGATGTTGGAGGTTTGTCTTAGATCCTGTTGCTGTAGAAGCATCTTTCACATTTGCATGGTGCACTTGTTATCTTCATGGTGTGTGGAGATGGTTCTTCCTAGTATGTAGAGATGGTTTTCTTCATGGTGTGTGGAGATGGTTGCATCTTGAGGACTCACAGAGTTTTTGGTAAAGGTACGGTTTATGCTTTTATTTGGCATGTTATCCTTGGTATGAGGATGGTTTCATTATTATGTCATGATATACTCTTGATACACGTTTAGAGTTGTGACATGTTATAGTATGTTCATATGGAGCATGTTATCTCTTTAGTTGAGATTGTTAGATCATGTTGTCATGTTTATGTTCCTGAGGCCATGGTTGGAACGTTGACATTGATCTTGGTTTAGTTTCTTGGTATTGAGTACACTAATCATAAGCTGGATACTTCATGATATTGCTATGTTGCATTTGGAGTTGGCATGAATTGATTGGTTACAGGTTCTCATGGATACTTAGAGATGGTGGTGATGATGATTTCTCTTGGATTAGAGAAGTATTTGTTGGGATGGTTGATGGTTTCAATAGGAAGTCCGAGGGGCAGTCACCTGATATGGACTTGAGAGGAGATTGTTCTTAGATGAGTCTTGGTTGGAGACTTGGGTATCTTGATAAGCATTCTCATTCCCCACTCTTGGTCTACTCGGCGGTCTGCTACTTGAGAGGTATAGCCCATTGTTTCACTTAGTTGCATTATATTTATGCTTGTCTTTCATGGATATGGATCTTGAGCTATGGTACATGAGTTAGTTCTGGAGGGTTCATTTGAGAGATGGTTTAGCATTGGTTATCTCCATTTGCATATGTTGTTATGCTGGTTGAGTTTGGGAGATGATTTTATATTGGGCATATTCCTTGGATTAGGAATGGTTATTCCTTAAGTTAGGAATGGTTTATGATTTTGATCTTCTTGTGAGAGGCTTACATCCATGATTAGTTATATGGTATGGTTTGGGTATTGTTGAGGCTTCTTGTTGGGGTTTAATGGAGGAGATCATACTTGCACAGTTTACATCTAGAGGTGTGTGTAGAATGACATGATACAGGTTATGATTTGCATGATTTCTTTGGTCTTGGTTATCTTCTTGGATGTTCAGTTTTGCCTACATTAGATTTGAGCTTGGTTGGAAATTGTGATCACTGATTTGTGCTCATGTATGTCATGTGAGAGATGACATGGTTATTCCTTTATCTCTTTCCTCTGTTGGTTGTGGAGAATTTGGGAGACTATTGGAGACTTTTTATGAGAGTTGTTCTTGCAGGATATCAATTTATGTATTGTGGATGTCCTTGATACTACATGGATTCACTTCTTTGAGATGTTGTGAGTGGATTGGTTATAGATTTGACATTATCTTTTGTAGTGGGAGCTTCTTGGTATATATGTGGTAGGTATTGCTCTTGAAGCTTGTGATTGTAGGTTGCAAATTGGATATGTTGATGATATGAAATTCACTTGTTATACCTTTTGAGGTATGGATAGTTGGATAGGTTTGGCACTTGTTGTGGGTGTATTTCAGCTATGGATATTTTGACAACTACGGATACATATGATTACCTTTGGATCAGGTTTTTTTTGTGCTTGGAATTTTAGTTGGTACAAGATTTTATGATCTTCTAATGTGACAGGTTGGGTGGCTTTCTCTTTGAATGGCTTCTATGTATGTCCAATGGTAGTGGCATAATAGGAGGTGAGATCATTCATGTTTGAGATGCTGGATACTTTAATTTTTTTGCGGGTACTAGGATGGAGCACTTGGTGTATTTTGATCCATGATGGTGGATGTGCTGGGAGGGATTGTTCCCTTGTTCATTTATGTGGCTACGAATTGACCCTATGCAATGTATACAACAAGTGGGAGATTGTTGAGATAATGGGTGTTGCACACATTACATAATATTGTTATATTTTATTATTTTATTTTATTATGTAATGTTGTACCTAGATGGACGTGCAACATGTAAAGATTTCCATGGAATATTCTTGATGAGTTGTATTGTAACATTGTGATAATATTTCATGTAATTATTTAATATTGGGGAAAAGAATTAAATGCCCAATATTAAATGTGGGGTCAGTGGGTTAGGTAGCACATGGTTTATGTAATACCACTTAGTGGTTTTGTGGGACTTGCTACTATATAAGCAGCCACAAGGTAGAAAGGTAAGAGTCGAGTGGGACGAGGCTTGATAGGTTAGCCAAGGGAGCATTTGTGAAGGTTGAAAGCATGGCATGGGATGTGTGGATTCATGCTTGTACACATAGTTTGCTCGATTGTGGCTATGGCCATAAAGGTTTCCATAGTTGTATTGCAATGGTATTTTTCGCTGAATAATATATGGTGATGGATTCTTTTGGAGGCTCAGTTTTTTTCCTCAATGAGGGTTTTCGAGGGTATATCTTGTGTCACAATTTTGAGGGTATGTTGTCTATTCTCTTGCATGTGGATTTTAATTTTGTATTTATTTCAAATCTATTATGGGTTATGTGGAAATAGTTATATTATTTATTGCAAGTTTCCTTACACTTTTTCATGTTCTTTGATATTCCAAAGTTTTAGGTTCTAGTTTACTCCAAAGTCACTAAACCAATTAGGCTCACAATCAGGCCTAATATGGATGATTAGGTCTCTTAAAGAGAGAAGTCTTCACCAATGGGTTCCAAGGACTTAACCCATCATTGGAACATGTCATGGAATACAAATATAGACTTGATCCAAAACTAGATAGTGTTTTACCACTCCTTAGGTTATTTTGTACACCTATTTCCCCAAAATAGGGGTTAAAACACATAGGGATGTCTAGCCTAGGGAATGACATTAAAATGGTGGCATCTCTAATCCAAGTCTCTTCTATTGGAATATAATAGTTTATTTTCCTAAATTGCATTCTCCAAGAGGTTTCTTTAATCCTATGGTGAAATCTCAAGTTAGGGACATTTTTCTAAGAAACCCTTATTATTCCTCCAATTTCTACGTACCTTGCAAAGGGTTTTAGTTTTCTCCCTTGTATGAATTGACCTAGACTTCAAATCAAGTTTATTAGATGGATAATTCACATGGATTTAAAATCACAATATTCACATAGTTGTCCCAATCTAATGGATCTACTAAAATACCATGAATAAATGCAAATTTCAAGAAATTGAACAAAAATTTCTATTATCTCACAAAAATAATTCACACCAAAATCAACTTTTCTTGGATTTGATTCCAACGCAAGTAAAATGGGTATCAACCAATGTCTCAAACTGATTTTCAAACCATCATTTCCATTGTTGGAGTTGTTTAGGTATTTTAGACAATTTGTTGTAAAATATAACTTTTGCAAAAGTTACATGTGCAACATTTTTGCATTTTTTGCAACTTATTGCAATAATGAAATATAATGCTTATCATAGTTCCCAATTTAACCTTCTAGACCTAAAAACACCTAAGAATATATCCTAGGCCATTTTTGTGATCTATTGTCTAGGTTTGACCAAAATGCTTATAGTGTTTTCTACCTTATCAAATGGCCTCACGATGGATCATTATACATGCCATTGGTCTTATTGACCCAAAATGAAATTAGGACATCTATAGAAATCCCCAAGTCATTAGAAAAATGCTCCTAGGATAGAGGTTCTCTTGCACTAGATTTGGTGTTGGGATTTTGATGTGAAGTTTATGTTTAGTGAAGGCTCTCTAGGTTTTTAGATAAAATGTTGGCTCTTCACCAGCAAGAGTTATTTTGATTGATAGGCTCTTTGCAACTTGAATTGTGGACCTTCTTGTGATGAGTGGGGCTTTATCTTTGGCTCTTTTTTTATTTATGGATGACTGTCTTTTTATTTGGTCTAGGCAGTAGTTCCTCTTTCTCTTGTGGCTAGGTGAATGTTGATAGTTCTCAAGGGATCACTTGTTGGAAATATGGTTAGATATATGTCTTAATGGTTGTCATTTATGGCAACATATATTCAACAATTTATTTCTGCATTTAGAGTTAGGCAATTGTCAAGTGTTAAACAGTTTGCAATAGCACAGAGAGAAGATATGATGTGTACAGACAACTCTTTGAAAGTTAGCTCATGCACAGTTAAGGGAAGCTTCATGAGAGTGTCATGATGACGTGTGTAAGTACATAGATGTGTATGGATAGTACGATATGAGTTATAATTAAAATGCCAGTGTGGGTATTAAATAATGCAGAACAGAGCATAGCAGAGAATTGTATTGTATGACCTTAGGAATTATTTTGGTCACAAATAATTACTAATCCATGATGAGCCTACTTTGTGGATGTTTTAGATTAAGGTAAAAGAAAGTTTTGAAGGGGACCTGAAACCCTTTACATCAAAAATAAAAATATACCATGAATCTCTACTAGGTTTTAAATGGACATAAAACTAGCAGTACAATTAAACCAGGTCAAGCAAGGACCTAAAACCAACAAAAGTGTTCAGAAAGAGAAACAAGTGAGGACACTGGAACCTAGAAAAATAGACTGGAAAGCGAGGCAACCAGAGAAGCCTCCCAGACCAGGAAAATCACCTAGGATTGCTGATCAAATTTGTTCTTCTAGTCACAACTTCCTTAGAAATGTTCTTTCTCCAGTGCTTATTCTTGAAACAAGAGAAACTCAGGCATTTGTTATCTAAAAAAATCCTAACAATATCTAGATTATGAATATTGTTCAGCCCCCTAATATACCAAGTAATGATTTTCATATCTATTTTTTAGGGGTAAAATCCAAAATAGTTGCCTACCTGCCATTGGCAATATTCTGCATACTTTCTAACTCTCTGGTTTTCTTAGTGGTTCTTCTTCCAGATTTTTCTAGAAAACCAACATCCAGTTTCACCTTGGACTGTTGTTCTGCTCTTTTTCCATATTTATCCAGAGTAGAAGAAAATGAATTTATCTTGGTTTGCTGGACTATTTTGCTGCTTCTAGTCTCTACCCCTTTAGTAATGTTCTTAATATTAGCTCTTTTTCTTTGGTTTAGTTCATGCTTTGAGTTATCTCCTTTTTCAATCATAGCATCTAGGGGGGGAGGTTCATCCAAAGGAAGGTCATAATCAGCCTGAGATAAAATTCAAAACTCCCTAGACTGAGAAATAAGAAGATCACCCATCTCTGATTGATTTCTAGCTTCAGCCAAGAATTCACCTTCCTCTAGCACTGATTTATCTTCTAAATCTCTCCTTTGATAAATAACAATTTGTTTTGATAAATCAACCAAATCATCTATTCTTTGCTTAGGCATTATGGTATTAGATTTAAAACCATGTCCTTCTTCCTCAAAGATTGCTTTCTTAAATGAAGGCTCTTTATCCACCTTAGCATGTGATGATATAGAATCATCTTTGGGTTTCCATACTTTCTTTTGCTGGATCTTAGTTTTTTTCCCATCTGAAACACTGTTCGGATGCTTTTTACTTTTGGAGGGATAGTATTTAACCAGATGCCTCTATTTCTTACAAGCATAGCAAGAGTTAGGCAGATCTTCAAAAATAATTTCTTGGGTCTTTTTACCAAGTTTGGATATTAGTTCCACCTTGTCTGGGAGATGATTCAGGTCAACCACTTTAACATAAAGTCTAGCATTTTGAAGTTTGGTTCTGGAAACTGTAGCATTATCCAGTGCCACTAATTCACCAAAAGAATTGGCAATACCATTGAAAATGTCCTCATGCCAGAATTCTAAAGGGAGACCAGGAAGTCTAGCCCAAATGGGGGTGGTTAAGAAAAAAGAATCTGAAAGATCCATGTTAGGCTCCCATTTTTTAATTGTGAGAGAACATTTACCAAAAGACCATGGTCCCTCACAAAGAACCATATTCATACCTTCAATGCAATTGAAAAAAAAAGAGAGAAGAATCCATTCAACATTGGGGCAATATCAACTTCTCCTTGAATAATCCATTTCATTTTAACCATTTTTCTAAGAGATTCAAGAACTGGTCTTGCTCCTAAAAATTTACCCACTAGGGTGAAATCCATGGAGGACACAAAAAAATCAACTAAAGGATCTGGAATAAAAACTTGAAACTCACCTTTCTCCCAGCAAGATTTAGCAGTCACCGATGGGAAAAAAGGTTTTCCTGTAGGTTTCTCTCCAAAAAGAGAAGACCAGGGTTTCAACCCTTCTAAAAACATTTCCTTGTTAGAATTAGCAACTTCTTTCTCCTTCCTGAGATCCTGCCCTAACCCATGAAAAGAATCCAATGGGGGGACAAAAACCCTACAAAAAGGACCAAAATCGCGCAGCTCCTTTCAAATATCCACGTCGGCCAGAGAATCTGACCCAAAATTCTTCTCAGAACCCCCAACAGATCCTCCAAGGATAGAACATCCTGCCAGATTCTCTCTGACTAGTTTCTCGCCTGCCTACAAACCAGATATTTTAAATTTTGATTGAGCACAAGAAGAATCAGATTCACACAAGATCTTTCCATTATCCACATTGGCCAAGGATTTTGTTCCAACATTCTTCTTAGGACCCCTTCCAGCACCTAGAGGGTCAATTCCTCCTGCTAGATACTCTCCGACCAGATTCTCGCCTACCCCATAAAAAGGACCAGATTCACACAACTTCTTTCCAATATCCATGCCGACCAGAGAATCTGACCTGAAATTTTTCTCATAACCCCCAATAGATCCTCCAAGGACACAACATCCTTCCAAATTCTCTCTGACCAGTTTCCCACCTGCCTGCGAATCAGATATTTTAAATTTTGATTGAGCACAAAAAATATCAAATTCACACAACATCTTTCCATTATCCATGTCAGCCAAGGATTCAGTCACAACATTCTTCTCAAAACCCCATCCAATGTCTGGAGGGTCGGTTCCTCCTACCAGATTCTCTCCGACCAGTTTCTCGCCTACTAGCGACCCAACCAATTCAAATTTTGAAAGAGCGATCCTAGAATCTAACCAAACTTTGTGGATGTTAATCCATAATTTATTTTATATTATGTCAATCATGTGAACACATGAAGGCCAGCTTAGCAGAGTTTTGTAAATCTACAAGGTATAAGTAAAGATCTTATCTTGCACAGATAAATGTGTTATCTCTGATAGACGAAGTGACATGCGAACTTTTATGAGAATGATCTGAAAGATATGTGAGCCTTATGTGATGTGAGGTCTAATGTATGATCAGATTATGTGAAGTACAATAGATAGAAAGTAGTGTATGTATATCTATTCTTGTGAAGAATTGAATTGTATTATTGCATGTTAGGGCAGTGGGTTCTTCTTGCATACATTGTATTTTCTCTACCAAATCCTAATAGGATTGAAGAAATTCCTAATAGGGTTGAGGCTTCTAACAAAGCCTAGTCTTGTAATAGGGACTTGAGACACTATATGTACTTCATAAACTCCTAACAGGGTCAATATCCTTAATAGGATCCTATTGTTTAGTGAATCATCTAGTGAGTATCATCCCCACCAAGGTTTTCCCTTGGTCAGGGTTTATGTAGTTAAAAAATAATGGTGTTATAATTTCTCTATGTGCATGGTTATATTTTTTTTCAACATTGTTAGTTTACTTTCATATGTGAGTTATAAATTAATTAACAATATTCTATTGTGGAAAAAAGTTTGTACAATATTGATTCAGCCCCCCTCGGTCAATATTATCTATTTCTAACAATTGGTATCAGAGCCTAGTTACTTAGAAGAGGCTTAACTACTTAAGTAAGATCCCAGTGAATATGGAACAGTAGACGAAAAACCTAGAAGAAGCTCTTGAGCAAATTTACATTCTTATTGAAGAAAGAGATAACCTCAAAAATAGGTATGAAGATGCAAAAGTTTATATCAGTAATTTGAAAGAAAATATTGATGATCTGAAATCTGGAAAGGAATCAATTGCACAGACTAGTGACAATGATGAAGTAGGAGAACTTCATAAAGAAAATGAGATTTTGAAACATGAACTAAAAATTGTTGAACTTAAGTTGAGCCTTAAGAAAAATGGTGGCAAAAATGAACCTAAACTTAAAATTAAGAATGCACATCTTAGATCCCAATTAATTCAAGTTACATTTGAACTAGATACTATCAAGATTGAACATGTTGAGTTATAAAAATACAACATTAATATGAAAGGAGAATTGACACAAGCTAAGCAATAGTTAGAGAAACTTTATTCTAGTAGTGATAAGATGGATCAGCAGATATTTCACTAGAGACCCTCTTATGACAAGACAAGACTTGGATATCTGATTAGAGAGAAATCAGCCAAGAAAGTTGAAAGTAGAAGAGAACTAGATCTAGTCATTGAATCCTCTAAGGAATTTGATCTGAGTAAGGTAGAATCAAGCACATTTACTAAAGTATCAAAGGAATTTGAGTTGATTGATTTAACAACAAAACATGATGAACCTAAGAAAATAGAGCAAGTTGATAAAACTAAGCAAGATGAACCACCCAAGGAAGTTAGACATGAGTTTAGAGGAAGATGCTTCTTATGTAATGAAGTTGGACACAAGAAAAGAGATTGCATAGGTAAGTCTTTTAAACCCATTACTAATTTATATTGTTATAATTGTCATGGTTATGGACATAAGGAAGTATAATGTAAGAAACCTAAGTTTGATGGTGATAATACAAATGCTAGAATATTTAGGAATATTGAACCTACAAGTAATGAAAGAGGAAGATCATAGAACAGATTCAATGATGGAGAAAGATCTAATGGAGAAAAGAACCAATTTGTGTGTTACAAATGTAACAATCCTAGACACATTGCGTGGAATTCTAGAGCACCTAAGAATAAGAATGAAACTAATCAGAGAAGGAATGCACCTATATTTCAGCTATGTAATAACTTTGGACACACAACAAGATATTATAGAATGGACAAAAGGAACATTAATAGGAATCAGAATAATAGAAGGAACAATAATAGGAATGATAGAAGGAATGATAATAGCAGTAACAACAATTAGAAGGAAGCAATTAAGGAACATGTTGATAAATTCAAGAAGCATTTGTGGCAGCTAAAGATCCAGAAAGCTCTTATACAATTTTGGAAGAACAATACTTTGATGCACCTGACAAGGCATTAAAGTCACAGATTGTTCGTGACTCATCTTACCTTAATTAAGAAGTTTCAATAGAGACAGTGCATTAGTTGGTCATAACTAATGTTAGAGAGAGGGTTAGAAGTTATTATCTAGTTAACAAGAGGTTGAGGACATAGAAAGGAAGCTATGGTCAAGTGCGCAAGTCCTTATATGATCGCAGTGAGCAGCAATTGAGAAAATAAGTTTACTAGTAAATAGAGACAGTATTTGAATCTGTGGTAGATACGCATTTAATGTGCAGTGTGATTTGAAATGATTTAAGGATCATGAAGAATATTTTGTGTACCATTTGTTCATGCAAAGTGTCTTGAGAAATTGAAGAGTGATTTGACAACAAATTCAAGTGCAAAATGAAGTTTGTAAAGCAGTTTGTTGCAGAAGCCCTAAATTGCATTTTTGAGGTATTTTACGAAGTACTGAATCAAGTCTTCTTTCAAGTATTTACACTTTGAGTTCAATAGCTATTCAAGAATGTGCATGATATAAGTGATAGACCATGTTATGAGTTTAAGAAGCATCTATTTATATTATTATTAGATGATCCCATGGGCGCATTTTCACAAGTTTCAAAAAATGTGTTACATGTCAAATATATAAGAAGCTACATTCACTGTGAGATTGAGAGCATAGGTGATAATGAAATTCATGAGGATTTGGGAAAGATGTGTAACAATGACTTATCCTTGAAGTCTAAGTTTGTGCACCTAGAGAATTTGAATTTGGTGAAGTATATGTTCTACACAAAATTTAACAATCACGATTGGACTCGAATTATTTTAAGTAGAGTACATGATGATATGTTCTGGTTAGAAGATGCATAGATTGTCATAGATAATGACCCAATTCACAAAGTCATAGGATTAAAAAATGAAGGATGTAATCCTATAAATGAGAAAGATTTTAGGAAAATGGTTGAGATGAAATTGAAGACAAATTTTGATAGAAGAAACATGAAGGTAGAAGCTATTCAGGATAAAAGAGTCATGTTGTTAATCAAGATTTTGGGGTACAAGTTAAACCATGGATCAAAGGTTAACTCAGTACCAACTAGATTTCTTCATGTGGCATACATAATGGCATTTGAAGGAAGAAAGGTTAATTTGTGCAAGATTATTAGATTGCAATTGTTGGACAACATTGCAAAGATTAAGAAGACAAAGAATGCAGTATTTAGATTTGAGTCATTATTGACTCACGTATTCTTTTATGTTACAAAAAATTTTCTTGGAATGATACATTGGGATAGCAATGAGTGTGCAATGAAGATGGTGAATCAATGCTATAGATCCAAGCTAGAGAATGTTAGAGATGATGACATTGATGGAATGATGAGGAGTTTCCAATCTGAGATGAAACAAAGGTATAGGATACCTCCCTCTATGGTAGAAAATTATAGGGAAGATTTATGCTTCATGTTGGAAACAGACAATACATGCATGGAAGCAGTAATACCTAGAGTAAAATTCATTGAACCTATGGGTAATGAGATGAGTACAGAGCTCATAGAAGATTATGAAAAGATCATACTTGAATCTGAGTTGGACACAAAGAGCCCTAGATGGGGAACCTATGAGGAGAGATCAAGAATAGTCTAATATGAACTATACAGCAAAGAAAGTAAGAAAAAGGTTGAAAAAGAGATAGAATCTATTCTTAAAGAATCTGGAACGACAAAATAAGAATTCAATGAGATTAAAGGAATTATGCTAGATGAAGGCCAGTGAACAAACTGAGGTGTTGGCAGCAACTGCCATTTTTGTAGCAAGACCTTTAGAAGAAGTAATAGTGGCACAGCCTAGTGCACAAGCTCCTATTATACCTTATGTAGTAGTTTCACAAGTGCAACCAGTAAGAATAAGATATGAACAAACTAAGAGGCAGCCAGAGGTGGAAGTACCTACTATGTAGAGGAAATTGGGAAGGTTGGTAAAGGTTAAACAAGAACATGTACCACAAGCCAAGAAAAGGGTCAAGAAAACTGCCAATGGACCTAAAAAGAGGAGAAAAATATTGCAAATAAGTAGTTTAGAAAGATCTAAAGATGAAGTTGAAGATAAACCTGTTGAACAAGATGTGCAGGAAGTAAGAATAGTAGCAGGAAAGAAAGATTGGAAATCCAAGGTAGAAAATATAAATATGCAAATAATAAATAATGATAACTTTGTATAGTTGAATAAATATTATAGTATGTATAGTAATATGGATAGAAGATAGTTAGAAAATTTTATTATAAGGAATATGATATTAAGGAACAAGAAGTTTGAGAATATATAGAATAAGATTCCTGAAGACCTATACAATAGATTGATGCATAGGAAGAAGAGAGTGTTGGAAGAGGATTTGAATATGAGGATCACAAAAATAAATAAATTATGTGATGTTGAATCAAAAGAAGAATCGAACAAAGTTTTGAAGGGTATTGAGCCCTTGTTGAGGAACAAAAGAAGAGCAATTCTTCTGATGGGAGGCAATTATGAGGATGTTAGGAAGGAGACTAAGGAGGAAATTTTTAAGTACATGTCTACAATCCCTAAGGTGAGTGCATAGTCCAAAGCTGATAGTCCAATGTATGAACAGGTTGATACACCTTCCAATGAAAAGGAAGAAGCAGAGGAGACATAGTAGGAACTTTCACCACCTCATATCATTATGGGTATTGAATCCTTGCAAGTGGATTGTACGCACATAATAGTGGATATGAAAGAAAACCCTTTTGCTACATTTGGCCAATCTACTATTAATAATAGCACTACAAACAGAATCTCTGATGATGATGATGAGAAAGAAGATAAGAAGAAACAAGAAGAAGAAGAAGAGAAAAGGGAAAAGGTAGAAGAAAAGAAAAGAAAGGAAGTAGAAGAAAATAAAAGAAGAGAAGTAGAAGAAAATAAAAGAAGAGAAGGAGAGGAGAAGAAAAGAAGGGAAGAATAGGAGAAGAAAAGGGAAGAAGAAGAAGAAGAGAAGAAAACGAAAGAAGAGGAGAAGAACAAAAAAGAAGAAGAACAAAAGAAGAAAGAAGAAGATGAAAAGAGGAGGAAAACTAAAAAGGATGCAAAGAAGGATGCTAAGGAAAAGAAGAAAGTAGAGGAAGAGAAGAAAAAGGCAGTTACACTTATTCCTACTATAGCTTGAGTAGCAACAGCAACTGGAACATCAGCAGCAGTATCTATTCCATCTGACGATGAAGATCAAAAAGGCCTGATGAGCACTTTGAGCAAGTTATTTGAGAAGAATAAATCTATAAAGTCTTTAGAAAGACATTACCTAAAGTCTTGGACAAGATGCAGAAGATAGTTATTGCAGTTGTAGCTATTCTAGACTCACAATCTAAGGCCATAGAGTTGGTGAAAACCTTTGATAAGGAATTCAAAACCCTAGCAGAAGTAGCTTCAGCACAAGCTCAAGTTACTCATGATGTAGCTCTATTCAATACAGTTTGTACAAATGTGTGCAATGATCTAAAGACACTTGATGGAGTCATCAAAGGACTAAGAAAGCATATTGATGAAGGTAAAATATTGTATGGACAATGTGTGCAGTCAGATCAAAGCTAAGACAAGTGATCTTGAAACACTCATTGTCAAGTTGCAACTCCCAGAATCTAGTATTGCAGACTATGGAGCAGAAGTGGAGAGGGTACATGATGTGATAAGAGACATAAATATGATAAGGAGAAAGTAGCAAGAAGATTCTCTAACCTTAGAGAAAAAAAATCGTCTAAGATCAGCATTTTGCAGAGGCAACTTGAGGAATGTCTTACTACTAAGGCTTCCTATGACAAGTTTGCATATACTAATTTGAGTGCAGTTGAAGTGGCATCCTATGCACTTTGTGCACTAATCAGTACCTTAGAGACACTCAAGGCTAACTGGAAGGAGATAGAAAGGCTAAAATTTTCTTATACATATTGTTTTTCCAGATTGACAACATGATCGACGACATAACACTTGAATTTAGTGTATAGTTTTTGGCACCTTTTCCATTGATGTCAAAGGGGGAGAATATTATGTAAGGAAAATTGTATAGATGTATATTTATATGTAAGGGAGAGCTTATGTATGGAGGGGAGAGTATTATGTGAAGAAAATAGTAATTTTGTATATGTAAGGGAAAATGTAATTATGTATCAATGTAAAGGAGTGATAAGGGATGTAATGATCCATCAAAACATGAATAAAATTGTTATGTTTTGAAGGAAATTATATATAGTTACTTAGGGATGTAATGATCCATCAAAACATGAATAAAATTGTTATGTTTTGAAGGCAATTATGTGTAGTTACTTTTATTTGTTTTTGTTATGTATGACATCATTTGGGACTTAGCTAATTTTCCCAAATGTTGCCATCAATGCAAACGGGGGAGATTGTTGGAAATATGGTCAAATAGATGTCTTAATGGTTGTCATTTATGGCAACATTCATTTATGCATTTAGAGTTAGAAAATTGTCTAAGTGTTAGACATTTTGCAATAGCACAGAAAGAAGATATGATGTGTACGGACAACTCTTTGAGAGTTAGCTCATGCACAGGTAAGGGAAGCTTCATGAAATTTTTGTGATGACGTGTGTAAGTGTGCAGATGTATATGGATAGTACAGCGTGAGTTATGATTAAAATACCAGTGTGGGTATTAAACAATGCAGAATAGAGCATAGCATAGAATTGTATTGTATGACCGTAGGAATTATTTTGGTCACGAAATAATTACTAAGTCATGATGAGCCAACTTTGTGGATGTTAATCCATAAGTTATTTTATATTATATCAAACTTGTGAACACATGAAGGTTGGCTAAGTAGATTTTTGTAAATCTACAAGGTTAAAGTAAAGATCTTATCTTGCACAAATAAGTGTGTTATTAGTGATAGACAAAGTGACATGCAAACTTTTATGAGAATGATCTAAAGGATATGTGAGCCTTATGTGATGTGATTTTTGATGTATGATCAAATTATGTGAAGCACAATAGATAGAAAGTATTGTATGTATATTTATTCTTGTGAAGAACTAAATTGTATTATTGCATGTTAGGGTAGTGGGCTCTTCTTGCATACATTGTATTTTCTCTACCAACTCCTAATAGGGTTGAGGTTTCTAACAAGGCCTAGTCTCCTAATAGGGACTCAAAACACTATATTTACTTCATAGACTCCTAACAGGGTCAATATCCTTAACAGGATCCTATTGTTTAGTGAATCATCTAGTGGGTATCATCGCCACTGGGGTTTTCCCTTGGTCAGGGTTTCCCTAGTTAACAAATAATGGTGTTATGAGTTCTCTATGTGTGTGGTTATATTTATTGTTTAGAATTGTTAGTTTACTTTCATATGTGAGTTATAAATTAATTAACAATATTCAATTGTGGGCAAAAGTTTGTAGAATACTAATTCACCCACCCCCCCCCCCCCTCAATATTATCTATTTCTAACATCACTCTAGGTTTTTTTTTAAAGCTTATGGCTAGTTTGGGGGCTTTCCCCAACCCTTTGGTTATTTTATGTGTGTCATGTCATAGGAGGTGGGCTTGGGACTTGATATCAATTTCTTTCATAGTTACTATAGAGGTAGAGAAGTCTCTTATTGAGATGGAGATCATTTTTTGTGAATTTAGGGGTGGATGAGTCTATTGATCTTTCTCCTTGTTGTTCCTATTGAGGTGGACCCATTTTCTATTGAGGTGAAAATGGAGAATGCAGCTAGTGTTTAGATTAGAAGTCAATCTTCTGTTGTTATTCATAGGAAGACCTGTGGTAGGCTTGTTTATACCATGGGTTGTGGAATGTGATTAAAGTTGAGGGTGGTTGGAAGTGTGTTGAGAATTGCCTCTCTTGGCACTTGCATTGTTAATGATTAGTTGGAGCCTTTAGCTCTTTGTTTAACTTGGCCTCTCTTAGCCTTGAAAACTCCAAGTAGCATTTCTTCTAAAGCAATTTCTTGATTAAGTGTCATTAGTGGCATTTTTTTTTTCACATTTTTTGTATTTGTTTTTTCCTTGACAACCCTTTGGCTATTAATTTGTAAAGGAAAATCCCCTTGTTAGGCTCCTACTAATATCAACAATATTGTGTTAGTCACATTAATTTATATGGATAACATTTCAAGTTAGTATTTTAATGTCACTAACTATTATAATGGATCATCTAAAAGATCTATAAATTAAGATCTTTTCCAAATCTAATGACTTAAAAAATTTACATTTGTATAAAAATACAAATTTTTATCTTTGAGAACAACCTTTGTAAAGGAAAATGTGTGATGCAAAGTTATTGATTATACTTTCACCTAGGTTCATCAAATTCAATAGACTAAACAAAAAGAGTTCCTACTATTTTCTCTGGGTTCACTGAGGTTCAAAGTTTAAATGAGTGGAAGGATTTCTCCATCATCGTGAGAAAAATAGAAAATTTATCATTTATTGTTTCATCCAAGCAGGGGCAACAACTATGAGGGAATGCCTAATCTACCACTATTACCATTATTCAACTTCACTTTGATGTAATAGGAGAAGCTCTAAGGATTTTCTCATCTAGTGTATGTTTTCCCAAGAGAAGCTTTAGCATGTTAAATATGGCACAACTAGCTTTTAACACCCAAAAATCTAGAGGATGAAAACTTTGGAAATCTCTATATTGGACATTGTGGCACACCTTTAGGGAGATAAAGGAGGAAACAATTCTTTTCCACTATGAAATCATATTGTTTACCATTAATGCTATATTTTGCAAATTCTTGAAATCAACCATCAAATATAACAAATTAGTTATCATTCAATTCAATTTAAAATATATGACTTCAAAAAGAGATTTTAAAATAACAATAAGAACATATCCCCATTAGACATTTGTATTAAGTAGTGAACAATTTATCTTGAAGAAGATAGATACATAGGGATGGAAAAAAATTATGATTTTCACATTAACTATTTGTTTATAATGAATTTTATTAATTTTTTAAGCAATTGGGATCAAAGATCAAATAAAAGCAGTAAATAAACTCCTTGTGGAATATAGTTCATTAGTGGAATTTAAAGATCTAATAAGGCTTATGAGATCAATTGATGTAATATTGGCCATTAGTGTCATTATAATGATAAGTTGAGTCAAAAATCATAATATTTAATTGATATTGCCTAAGTTGACCAATGAGGCCTAGAATGGCTAATTGTAAGCAATACATGGTTTTAAAGATAAAATTTGTTTTTAAGGTCTTTTAATGATCATATTTAATATGTATTGGGAAAATTCAAAATATAGGATGACAAATAATAAAAGATGTAGAAGTTGACAACATATGAATTAAGGAATAAACATATCCATATTGGTTACAAGGGAAGTTAGATGATAGATATTAGTTTCAAATGAATAATACAGATGTGTAAAATCCTTATCAAGAGGAGGCAATGATATATTGAATCTACTCTTCAATAAAATAATCATATTTTCCTACAATTGTGTCATTTCCTTAGTTCCTTGTTCATCATATTGATTGTTTGTTATTCTTTGCACAAATTTGAATCCATGAATATTGGATAGGTCTGTTGGTAAATAGTTTGTCCCTCACCTTGAATTGGCTTTACCTTGACTCTAGACACCCAGAATGTGAGGAAACAAAAGGATATTACCAAAAAATGAGTCAATGTATGTGTTATATCACTTCCCTTTGAATTATAAGGTACAACTCCCTTATATGCAAGATATGTAATGAATTGTGTTTTTTATATATCAAAAGGGTGACTATGGGTATGCTCTTAAACTAAGAGCAGAAGAGGCTAACTAGATTGCTCATAGACATAAGCAACCCAAGTGAGGTTTTAGGTTTAACACTAACTCTACTCCTAAATGCATCTAAGACTACGAGATGCAAGGATATGTATTGGAAGAAGAACATCCATGACCCTATGTGGCTCTCTGACCAATCAAGGTTACCCAGTGGCAAACACCCAGAGCACTTCAATTGTAACTTCACAACACAAATACAGGATGTTATGCAGCTCTGGAAGATAGTAGAAATGCCTATGAAAGATAGCACTCTAACTACCCATACTATTAACACTACACTAACACTCTGATTAGCTCAAATACTAATAACTTCACAAGTACTTGTCATATAATTCTAGAAATACTAACCTACATGCATGTTAGCTCAGCTGAAGGAGACAATGAAAGAAACCTAGGCATGCTAGTTCTAAGTGAAATTAAAACATCACATTACCTAGTTCCAGACATCAATATAATCCTTCATTCCATACACCTCTCGCTTCTCACTCAATAGTCTCTGCTACAAGGGGCGAAAATGCATGAAACTTGTTGATTCTTTCTATTAACTTAGAAAAATACATATATAGGCCCCTTCTTAGGGTTCTTGGCTAGTTACAAATTCATTAGTTACATTAACATAGCACTTGAATCACTCAGAAATCCAACAGTCATTGGTCATAAATTGATACATCAGAGAAAGAAAGCAGAAATGATTAGAAACCCTCAAAATGGTTCATATTCTTCTTTGATTTGTTGGCGCCAAATTTGAATCTCAACGATCACAATAGGTTTGAATTCTCACTGTCGATCTCGAATCAATGATCAAGATTAAAACATAATAATCCTCTTTATTTTTCCCTTGTTGCTTCTTTGCAACTATCATTCCTACAATGCCTTTACTTGATGCGATGATGCAATGATCTTTTATACTAACTTTCATGTATCCTTTACAATTTTACAACTCAGAACCTCTGCTTATGGCATAACCATGCAATAATGCAAAAGCTTAACTCCTTAATTGTCAATTTTTTTTTGCCTATTCGCCACCTAGAACATATTGAATGTATTTTAGCCTATGATGTTGCGATGACCTTTTAATGTTTAACGGTTACTATTTTTGCAGAGTTGCAACTTAACATGTATCCATCTTACTAATAGCAGCAAAGTAGCAACAACTTCACACTTAACTACCCAAGCCACTTTTCGCAACTTCGCAACTTGAACTCTTAACACTGCATTTAACCTCGCGATGGTGAAATTGCTTTCTTTAATTGTTATGTTAACCCTTTGTAAATCTCACCTTATCAAAATGACCAAATATTGCTTCCTTTGATCATCTCACTCATTCAATTACTGCAAATGAAACCATATGATGTTGAGATGATTATTTAATGTTTAAACGTTATCACTTTCACTAGGTTGCAACTTAAAATGAAAGTTTATATGATTACATGTGATGTTGCAATCATTAATTTTGATTGTAATTTCATGCTCTTTACACCATCGCACCCCAAAATTCTTCAAGTCAGAACCAAGCCATGATCAAGTGATAATAATTGAATTGATTGTCTCGCATCTTCATTGTGGTTTGAGACATAAAATTCTTTCATCTAAGATGTTGTGATGACCTTACACTTGACTATCCAGATCATCTTTCATAGCTTTGCAACATAAAACTAATTTTTCTTTCAAACCTGTGAAGGAGAGAAACCTTTTCAATTTGATAGCGTCACTTCTTCGCAACTATTAATCACTTAACATCTTTATCTCTTGTGATGTTGCAATCACTATTTAAATTGACAATTTCTTCATTTCACAACTAAGGACTTCAACTTTAACTGAAACCTTGTGATCTTGTGAAAACTATTTGGAGTTGACTATTTCCTTTCATCCAAGTTTTGCATCTTAAATCCTTAACTCATTTCATAACCCTATGAAGCTACGAAGACATGATCTAGCTCTTTCACAACCCTAACCTTAGGTTATGATTAACCACTTGTGACGTTGCAAAAACCTTTGATATGATCTTCATCCGATGGCCAAGGATACATCTCTAAAGAATTTGACTTTTCAACCTGTGACATAGAGATTCAGATGCATTTTGTGTCATTGATTTGGCTTCCATCTTTATTCTTGCCACCTTTGACTAGAGTGTTCACCATTTTGTAATATATAAAGTATTATGGAATGCTTTTATTGCTTTCTCTGCATTGGATTCAAATTCTCTACCTTCTAACCTATTTCCATGATCTGTATCATATCCTTTGGTTTTGATATTGATGTTCTATGCTACCTTTTGCTCTAACTATAAGTGTGATCTTCTTTTTTAATGAATCATGTCTTCACCATAAACACTTGATCATAGCATTAGGGTTCGAGAACAACTTATCTTTTATCTATGAAATGCATATACTTACCCTCCCTTTCCTAATCACCTAATATGAATGAATGCATTATATTGACTTTGAATGCCCACCTAGGTGCACATAGAGGAATAGATGAGAAGAGAAGTTCCTTAAGGTAAATCTAGACATAGACATGACATCATATTGACTCAACTGTAGTCCTAGAAGTTTGAAAAATATAGGGGACTAAAATCATGGCAACATCTAGCTCTAACTTGGGGACTTAGGCATGTGAGTGCCTAAGCAGGGACCTAGATATCTCTTGGTTTCACAAAAAGCTTGGAAAAAAAACACACATAAAAATAGCTTACCTTCTTCCTTTATTATAGAAAATACCTTGCAAAAGATCAGTGCCTAGTCCATTCGATTACAGAATCTAAAATAGCGTAGGGATATGCCATTGCAATTGGGTGGTGGGGAAGTAGGGTAGTCAACACAGCAGGAAACCAAACACATAGAAACTAGGAAAGCAAGGAAAGACAACTACACTAGAAAGTAGGAAAACACGCAACTAAAACTAACTATATACAAAGGTGAGAAAAATATCACCATTACAAACTAGTAACAAGAGTACTCATGTGAATCCACTCACTGGTTGATTGAAGTAGGAGCCTTTCCTCTGTAGATGCTTGTATTTCTAAAATGTGACTCCTTCAAGTAGCATAGGTGAAGAAACCCTAATTAGGCTTATGATATGCAGGTAACGTTTGAGCACCCACTCTGGTCCAAATAGTCATGCCTGATCATAGACCACCTCTTCTTCTTCAAGGCTCTTGGTGTTGTTCTATAGATGATTTTCAACACTGAAAGGTAGGTAGGTAAACCTTTGCTTGATGGAAGTGGCCAAACTCTCATAGTTAGTGTTTTAGGTCATCATATCTCTCCTTGTAGACCTCAGCTTCATAATTTGGAGAAGGAAATAACGTCTCCTTCACCATAGGGTACTCTTTAGAAAATTCATCAACCTTGTTGCCATGGGGAACAAAAATTTATTGGGTCATGAAAGATTCTTCTTTCCTTACATCTTCTAGTGTGTCAATAGTTTTCTCAATAATAAGTTCACACTTTGGATTGACAATGTCTGGTTCATAAGCATGAAAAAGAAGAACAAAAAACAACTCATCTTTAATAGTTAAACCTGCCATACTTGAGTTTTTGTGAGAGATTTTTGTTGTCCACTTCATTGCTTCTTCAGAGGAGTTATAAACATTCAACAAGCTCTCAAATAGTACATCCACCCTTAAGCCTTCTTCAACAATTCCTTCCTCATCAAGTCAGCATTTTTTAATAGGTGATGACCAAAAGGGAGGAACTTCCATTTCTATGCCCTCTACATTCTCTTGTTCATCTAGGACTTGTTCTTCATCATCATCAGAGGTAAGGTTATGGTAATCATAAATGAAATTGCCAAGGCCAAAAGTTGTACCAAGATGGAAAGTGATCTCATGAAAAGGCTCTTCCTCATCATTTCTGACTAGTATTCTATAAAGGATAGGGGTTGATTGAGACATGAGGTAACCAGGGTTTTCTTCTTCAATAATTGGGCTTCCTCTACTATCTTTACAGGTATAGTGAGAAGATTCAGCAACTTGAGGATTGGCATTCACGATGTCCTTTTGAGGATATTCAACACATGAATCTATAATCTCAGCAGGATGGGATTGTAGACACCTAAATTTGATTACATTGCTTTGGTAATCTAATTTAGCCATCTCTAAAGGCATCATTAATTAAATTCTTATTTAATTAATCCTTTTCCATCCCTAGTTGATTAATTTAATTAATCATCTATAGTCCTAATTGATAAATCAAATAATCTATTATTTATCAATTAAATTCTTTTCTCCTATCTAATTCCAAAAATCCCCATTTATTAAATAAATCTATTTGATAAATGAAATCCTCAAATTCAAAAACCCCTAACCTATCTCTAATCCTCCATTTAGCCTAATCCACCCCATCCACCCCATCCACCCATACTAACCAAGCTTAGCCACTAACTCACCCACCCTCATTAATGCCATCCACTTGCACATCTCTAACATCCCTAATCTAATCCTAAACCCAAGCCTAATCCACCCCCTAATGTCGTCACATTCCTTAAACAAGTTTAAGACTTTCCTAATCCAAACCAAAGTCTCCCCTCAAAAAACCCAACCACTAAGTCATGAGTGCTCTTACAAAACATAAAAGACTCTTACAAGCCCACTCATGACTCTTACACCCATCTTCCACACTCTTCCCTCTTCCACACTCATTCCTCTTACATCCCTCTTACATAATCAACCCCACTCATCATGCCTTTAACCAACCCTTTACCCTACCCTCTCACACTCATCCTCCTTGTGACAAGTGTCACCTTCCCATTGGTGCTAAACAAGCACAATCCATGTGCTCTCCTTTGAGTGCATCCTAGCCCTCCTTAAGCCTTCATCCATCCTTTCATCTAAGCCCTCCATCCCTCTACCCCTTAGCCTATAAATTGAATCCCATCCCAAGCCATTTCATCAACAATCTTTGAGCTAAAGTTACCATGCTATTTTGAGAACCAAAGCCATCAATCTTACCCTTATAATGCCGAATTGAGAGCTCACAAAGCTACCAATTTTCCATTATCCATCTCCATTGAAGCAGCTTTTGAGCATCTTGAGCATACATCCACAGCAAAAGGACACATCTACAGAATCAAGAAAGCATGGAGTGTTTTCTCTTGTGAATTTTGCACTTCTTGTTTGCTTTCTTTGTCTAAGCATATATGTGAATTTAGTTTTTGGTTTGTGAATGTTTACTTTATTTGTTAATGGTCTTTGCATACTAAATCTTGTTCTACATTTTGGCACGTCCGGTGGGACCCCACTATGGGTCATTTAATCATCTATTTTCATCTATATGTCATTTTTTTTAACCATCTAATGTTTTTTGTTTTTTGAGTGTGTTGTGAGGGTTTTTTGCTTGTTTTTGCAGGTTAAAGAACGCACTTAGGAAGAAGAAATACCATCTAAAAAAAATTTGCGTTTTTCAACTTTTTTCGCGCAGTGTCGCCTCTGCTGTTTTGGCATTTGCAACCTGTTCTGTCGTCTCCGCCATCGCCAATCCAAATCGTTGTCTGTGAAAATCCGCATCTGCGCAAATTGACGTCTCTGCCACTACCAATCCAAATCGTCGTCTGGGAAAATCCGCATCTGCGCAAATCGGCGTCTCTGCTTGTCACCTATTTTCTGCACCAAAAATCTATTCTGTCATCTCCGAATACTAGCAAAAAAAGTGAAAAAAAAATTTCCCATAGTTAAGCTCTCATTTTTGAAGATTTTGGCTAACTAACTAAATTGCTTTTTTTTTTTTTTGTCTCATTGCAGGTTGGAGCACATATGGAACCACTAACCATGTTTCTTGCAGGTTTTCATGTTGCTAAAAAATGAGCTTGAATGTTTAACCATTTGTCTTTGAATGCATGTTGCTAAAAAAATGAACTTGAATGGTTAAACACATTTTCCATTGAATGAATGTTGCTCAAAACACACTCTTGAATGTCATGGATTAAAATCAACTTTCCTTGGAATGCATGCTTAAAACAACAAATCCAATCTTGAATGCCAAGGATCAATTAACCATTGCAATATCAAACACTTCATTTGGAGCTTCTAAAATTGAGCAAAACAAATCTCTTTTCCACATGCAATCTAGTTAAAGTTTGATTTTTGGACATTTAAGAAACTTTGTTAAGTTAAAATACAAATTTAAAAAAATCAATTTGAGTAGTTCCTTGGACTTACCTCTTTTCTAATCACCCATCAAATAGTAACCATTGGTTGCAATCTCAGCGCCATTTATGGGGATGGGTCTACTTGAAAAAGGTGTTAAATGTTCCACAATCTAACTCACTCACTTGGTCTTTGAACGTTTGCTTTAACTTTATCAAAATTCTTAAATGGCCAAAACTCTAGATTAAATCGATCACACTTCAAGTTTGGGCACTAAAATTGAACAAAAACTGACGTGGAGAGCCTCCAGGCGTGCGCTTGAAATTGAATCTCGCACACTTTTGTTTTGGGCTTAAAACAAACTCACACTCAATCTTGAATGCCTTAAAAAAAATTAATCGATACTTGACGTGGAGGGCCTCTGGGCGCGCGAGTTTGCTTTTGTTGACCCTAACTCTTCTTATTGTTTGCATTCTTCAATCGATTTACTTTTGTTGGCACTTCAAGTTGGAATTGAACATTGTCTCTTAAACATGAGTGCTTGCAAAGTCTAGATTAGCACACATAAGAGTCAGTTGGTAAAAGAACAAGCGTGTTTTTTAGACCAAGGTCATCTAAGTCTTCTCTCCCCTTGTCATCTTTCAAGGCCATCTTGGGTGCATAAGATTAGGATCCAAAACCTTGTTTCTTTTTAGGAGGCCTGCTTGGGGATTTCATCACCCCTTGGATGACCTCAACTCTAGCGTTCTGGCGGAGTATAAGAATCGGGAGGTGAATCGAAAGACACCTCTCTTGGGATCAAGATTTTGTCATTCAGGCTAAGCCTCAAGGAACTTTATACCCTTGAGAAGTGAAAGAGGAGAAGTGGGTTACCGCTCCTCTCGGTTGTGTGACATCCTTTTGGTCTCATCTACGGATTTGGGCCTCACGTACCTTGCGTATATCGAGGACTCCCTAGCTAAACCAACTATCAGCCTTGCAGAAAACCATCTAGGATGTTAATGTGTTTGGAGTGACTGATCGAAACATTTGTAGAACATACACACTCCTCAGCGCAAGTATCACATTCTGAGAACCACAAACTTCTATCTGGGTGTTCCTATCTATTGCTTGTTTTTATTTTACTTGTTGAATGAATGTTTGCCAAACTTGGTCAATCCTAGCTTAGGGAACACTTAGCATAGTCACTGCCTATTTTGAAAGTTGAACAAGTTGAAGCAAATCAACTCAGATCTTTCCCAAAGCCAAGAAAATTCAGGAATTTATGTCGGAACAACCCAAACCCAAACAGAAGTTTCACAAGGTCAAACTCAAGCCATCTCTAGCATACCAAGAACTTTCAGCCAAGAGAAAAGAAATAACACCAAGCCCACGAATTGCCAAACTCCACAAAGCAGAGGACAAAGCTACCGACAAAGCACTTCAAGAGGCCTAATTAGAGCGCACCATCAAATTTAGCCAACATCCAGGAGTTAATCCTACTTATGCCTTACCAAGTAGGCATGATTTCTATGATTAGACACCCTTGTTTCTCCACATCTTCTTGGATAAGTTTCACTTTAGAGTCATCTTTATAGAAAAGCCAGCCATCTTAGGTTATCCCCTTAAGCATTATTAGCTCATCCAACTCATTTAGAATCATACCATCTAGCCAGTAATCAAAAATCTGCACATCTAAGCTTTCAAAATTTTTGTCACCTTGCTAAAAGTTTTCCATTCCTAAAATCTTCCAAATCCACCAATCTCACCAAGGTTATCCCTTTGACAGAGCTTTGTCTAGGGTAATCTAGCTTTGTCACTGTTATCCCTCATCACCTTGAGCTAAAGGTTGGGATCCACAAGTGGTCAATCTCGTGTTCTTCCTAAAGGATCATCAGTCTATCCTTAAGTTGACACAATCACCACCAAGCTTGCACATAGGAAAGCAGACCTTTTGTGCTTTGACAACATATCTTTGAAGTTAGAATCCCCAACCCAATCCTCCTTAGGTTTTGTCATATAGCTTTACCTCAACCTAGGAAATCATTTGCATAGAAAATCCTTCCCCCTTTTGCATCCATCAGCATTATTGCATCTCATCCCTAGGAGCATTTTTCATGCCACCCGTCACTCGCTTAGCCAAGAAGAAAGAAACAATGGAGCCCTATCATTTGGATCGAACAGCCTCACCCCCCTTGAGCACTCAGCCATCCTTCAGCCCAGAGCAAGCTATGCCATCACCTACTGACATTGAAGCTTTCATGAACCAACCAGGAAATGCAGTATTGGTAAACACCATTATAGACAAAAACAAAGAGACAATCATGGCTAATTTTCGAAGGGACAATGTAGGAACCTTTGACTTTGGAAGACCCCCTCCATTATCAGATCCATCTCACCCATTGTTTGGGCAGCTACCACCACCCATAGGCTCTTATGATCCAAATTATCCTCAATATATTCCAAAAGAAGAGCCTCCAACCAATCCATATGACCCAACAGACCCAAACATACCATCATCCACCCAAGTTGAAATCTCCATGCCACAAGCCAACCCAGCCACCACCACTCCATCCTTGGTTCATACCTCTCTGCTCCAAACCCCCTTTACTCAAAACACCTCACCGTTCACCCCCTTCACTATTGCTACTGCTCCCCAACCCAGCCTTCCAAATCCACCCATCTCCCAAATTAGTGCTAGCATCTTTGGCCAACCTCAGCAATATACAACAGGGATGCCACCCATGGGGCCAAGTAATCAACCTTTCATTGCCCCCAGCTTGTTCACCATAGCCCAAAGTACAATCCAATCATTTCCATTAAGTCTTGGGAGCTCAATACCACCAGCCACAAATCCACAAGCTACTACCTTCACTCCACAAAG
The DNA here is from genome assembly GCA_028749045.1 of Cupressus sempervirens. Lineage (NCBI taxonomy): Eukaryota > Viridiplantae > Streptophyta > Pinopsida > Cupressales > Cupressaceae > Cupressus > Cupressus sempervirens. The sequence goes on from CM053784.1 coordinate 265,534,694, forward strand.
CTATCAAAACCCACAAGCTACTGCCAATCCTCTACCAAGCTCCCAGGTGACCCCAGCTCCCACCACCACTCTACCAAGCTTCCAAATCCAGCCACAAAGCTATCAAACCCCATCAGTTCCATTCCCAAGCTTTCAATTCCCACCACCTCCACCACCAACTAATCCATTACCTCCAATTACCAACTACTTTTCAATGCCACTTCTAGGAGGTAATCCACCACCCCGGCCAACCACCAATTATTTGCAGATACCATCCCAAATGGGGGCACAACCCACATATATTGGTCAAACCCCACAAGCCCTCCGATCCTTTCCCCAAGCCTCACAACCATCTTATACCTTACCTCCACAAAGCAATCCATTTATCCCACAACCAGCTTATGTTCCTCAATCCCAACCTCAAATCCCATATCAACAGCAAGCCTCACAGCACATGCAGCAATATGCACCACCTCCCCCTCAACAACCAGTCATCCACCATGTAGCTGCCCAAACAATGTACAATCCCTATCAGCAAATCCCTCACAGCCATCCATATTTAGTGGCCCCATCCAGCACATACCTACCTCAAGGCACTCCTACATTGGGGGCACCCCAACCATCACCTATCAATTCAGAGTGGAAGCAAATGAAGATGGCTCTAAAAGCCATCCAAGAAGGGAATGATCCAAAGACATTCAAGTTTGAGAATGTGTGTCCTTACCCATTTGACAGAGCCATTACCACGACACCATTTCCCAAACACTTTGAGGTACCTAAATTTGACAAATTCAGAGGAAAAGGAGAACCTGTCACACATATCAAAGAATTTTACATGCATTTCCAGGATGTGGCATACAATGATGTCTTCCTCTTGCACCTTTTTCCCAAAAGCTTGGCTGGACCAGCTCTTGAATGGTTTTATACAATCCCCTATGGCATAATTAAAAACTTTGCTAAATTATCTGAGGCCTTTGTAGCCCAATATGCCCATCTTGTTGAAACAGAGCTATCAATAGTTGATCTTGTCCGCACCAAGCAAAAATGTGGAGAAAGCCTTGCGGAATACCTGCAAAGATGGCAAACCCTTACCACCCGCATATCCTGCACCTTGCCAGAACGCCATGTGGTGAAAATGTTTATTGATAATGCACATCCCAACTTGGCTCACCACATGACCATGAACTGTTTGCAAACCTATAAGGATATCAAAGAGAAAGGAATGATTTTTGAGCAAGGACTCATCAAAGATGGTGTGGTAAAGATTTACAAAGAGGCCAACCAAAATCAATCACATTCCAATGACAAGTCTAGGTATTGGAACAAAAACAAGCATGTTGCAATAGATGGGGTTACTGACACCAGACATGTGAATATCGTTGGTCCTTCTCAAAACCAGTCTAACCCACCATATCAAAAAAACAACCAACAAGCTATCAATTACCAACAACGAAATAACCAAAGCTATCAAAACCACAATACAAGACCCAACTTTCAAGGGTCTAACAATCAAGCTAATGCCATCAATGTAGCTGTAGGGCAAAAGCCCAGATTCCAACCTGCACCTAGAAACTATACACCCCTTGGTGAGCCATTGGATGTTATTTTTGAGAAATTGGCTAAGGAAAATCTCATCAAATTTCCTCCTACCCAGCAAATTGATCCAAGCCAATCCAAAGCTACATGGTACAAGGACAATGAGTATTGCAAGTTCCATAGGGTAAACGGTCACACCACCCTCAGATGCATGAAACTGAAAGACTATGTGCAGGACCTCATTGATCGAAAGGAAATCACTGTTGGTGCCCAAACCTCTCCCAATGCAAGCTTGCAGATTTATCAAAATGCTTTTCCTCCACACAACAACCAAAATCTTGGAAAAGCACCTATCCAAAACAACACCAAAAACCGCTAGCCAAACCAACAGCATGGGAAGAACAATGACCACACTTCATCCTATATAGACTATGGTAGCCTTATAGGTTGTATATCTGAGAAAGAGGTTGTATATCTGAGAAAGAGCCTTCTGTCAATGTTATCAATATTCGAGGACCAGACAATGAGTGTGTGGTCACCACTCGAAGAGCGCAATTTAACATCGCAGCCCCACCAGTTTCATCAGCACCATCAGCTCCATCAAAAAGCCGATACAATATCTTGGAACACCTTGGGAACATGCCAGCCCAAATATCCATTTTAGACCTTCTCCGCACTAGTCCTATGTACAAAGACATCCTTGACAGTGCTCTCATAGAATCCTATGTCCCTTCTGATATAAATGCTACTGATTTTTGTAATCTTGTTGGACACCTCTCATCCTCATGTGCCCTATGTTTCAAACCCACCGACATACTCACGGTTGAGCCAGATCACACCCTTCCGCTTTGCATAGCCATCATGGTATCCAATTTTGCCATGAAAAGAGTAATGATAGATAATGGATCAGCCTTGAACATTTGCACCCTAAAATTCATAAAACAAGCTGGGTATACTGAGGCAGATATGATCAGTGAGGTTATCACCATCAAAGCTTATGACAACTTGGAAAGGACCACAGAAGGGACTATTTTGCTACCAATCAAGGTTGGGCCGGTCATCCAAGAGACATTTTTCCATGTTGTTGATCTAAACCTACCATTTAACATCCTCCTCGATCGCCCATGGATTCATGCTATGAAGGCTGTTCCATCCACCTACCATCAGTGCATCAAATTTCTGCATCAGGGCACTGAGGTAACCATCCACGCCGATCCAGAACCCTTTGCTTACTGCAATGCGGTTGAAGCTTCATATACAAACCATTGCCCTGGAATAGACATCGGCACAGACATCGCCAGCTCATCCCACACTTGTAATGACGCAGAAACCATCCTTGCCTCCACCCTATCTACTGTAAAGATCAACAACAAAGGCTATGGAGAATATAGTCTATCAGATGCATTTGTTGTCGGAGCAATCCCACTTGATCCACATACCCATGGACGGCCAACATATCACAAAGCTAAGGAGATTCCACCTCCTCGATACAAATGGTTTGGCCCAACCACCTTTGTGTCCTCAAAAATGCCTCTTCATGAGGAGCTCACTCCAGATATCAAAAATTGGTTACATAAGGATGCACCTCCAAGAAATCAAGCACGCCTTGATCACTTCAGCCAGAAGTATCCCCAACAACATAAGCTCATCACTAAAAAATGGAACTATCAAGGAGGTGGACTAGGACCAAAAGAAAGGGGCATGCAATGTCCCATTGAAGCATATAATTGGGAAACGAAGTCAGGTCTTGGCTTTGGCATACCCACAACTGGGGGCACCAACGAGAACGGTCACGCTTTTTCGAACATTCACGGTGACCTTGTCGAAATCAAAGACATTCCTGAGGAAGTTGAAAAGAGAGCCTACGACAATATCCCAGACCAAATCTTCCTAGGAGACTCTATTCTCTAAGAATGATCCATCCATCTCATTGACCTACCACTCGCTCATCCACAACTCATAGATTGGGACCAACCAAGTATCATACATATTGATGAGTTCGCATCAGAGGAAGCACTTCTAAGATTCATGGGAGCCAAAACTCCTCATAAGAAGACAAAGCCAGATTCTACCTACATCTACAAGCTAGATCCCAAGGGATATTTTGGAGAAAATCCCCAACCTAGTTTCGATACACCCAAAACTGAAACTAAGGTAAATCTGGGACTAGCTAAGACAACGAAGAGAACCCCTCAGCAAGAAAATCCAGAGCCACAAGTAGAACATGAGGATTTAGTATTGCCTCCTCAAGATAATTGACCATAGGTGTCTTCTATTCTAATAGAGGATACTAGAGAAGTCAACATTGGTTCTTCAGAGATCCCTAGAATTATTCACATTGATGCATCCCTATCACAAGACCAAGCTGACCTCCTCTTTGAGGTTTTACGAGAGAACATTGGCTGATTTGCATGGTCATATTAGGACATGCCAGGACTTGATCCAAAGCTTGTAGTTCATCATCTTGCAGTCGATCCAAAGATCAAGCCCGTCAGACAAAAGCTTAGAAAAATGCACCCCAAGGTGGCATTACTAGTCAAAGCTAAACTAGAAAGAATGTTAGCTGCTAAGGTTATCTGACCTGTCGACTACTCAGAATGGATCTCCAACATGGTCCCTGTCACTAAGCCTTCCGGTGACATCAGAATCTGCACTGATTTTAGAGATCTTAAGAAAGCTTGTCCAAAGGATGATTTTCCCTTGCCCAACATAGATATGATTGTAGATCTTACAGCTGGACATGAAATTCTGTCCCTTATGGATGGATTTTCCGGGTATAATCAGATCAAGATTGCAGAAGAGGACCAGCATAAGACAGCATTCACTACCCCTTGGGGAACCTTTTGCTACACCATGATGCCTTTTGGCCTAAAGAATGCTGGGGCTACCTATCAAAGAGCTATGACAGCCATTTTCCATGATCTTATCCATAGCATTTTGGAGGATTATGTGGATGATATCCTAGTCAAATCTCACACCTTCATGGATCATCTTGCTGACCTGGAGAAATTCTTTGATAGGTTGGCCCAATATCATCTCATGCTAAATCCCAAGAAGTGTGTCTTTGGGGTCACATCTGGCAAGCTTCTAGGCTTCATAGTTTCTAAACGAGGTATAGAGATCGACCCCAAAAAGGTCAAGGCTATCTTAAACATGGCTCCTCCCCAAACACTGCGACAGCTTCGCTCTCTTTAGGGAAAACTTCAATCTGTCCGTCACTTCATCTCCCAACTTGCAGATAAGTGTACACCATTTTCACACTTGCTAAAGAAAAATGAGAACTTCAAGTGGGATCTTTTATGTCAGCGCAGCTTCGATCAGCTCAAGTAGTATCTCACCAATCCCCCTATCTTGGTTCCACCAGTTCCTGGTCATCCCTTGATCTTGTATATATCAGCAACACCTACTGCTCTAGGGGCACTTCTAGCACAACATGATGATTATAGCAGAGAGAGAGCCATCTACTATATCAGTAGAACCCTAGTTGGTTATGAACTCAATTACACTCCTATGGAAAAAGCTTGTTTGGCAGTTGTTTTCTCAACTCAAAAGCTTCGCCACTACATGCTAAGTCATACCATCCAACTAGTCTCCAAGATTGACCCTCTCAAGTATATGCTCTCCAGAACAGCACTTACAGGCCGTTTGGCCAAATGGGTTATGTTACTAAGTGAGTTTGACATCCAATATGTGGACAGAAAGGCAATCAAAGGGCAAGCTATAGCAGATCACCTAGCTGATGCACCTCTAGTAGATGCATATCCTTTGCTCATAGAATTTCCAGATGAGCATATCTACCTAATTGAAGAATAGCCCCGATGGAAGCTTTATTTTGATGGCTCATACACCTCTCATGGATCAGGGGTAGGAATATTATTAGTTACACCTCAAGGAGATTACATTCCAAAAGCCTTCAAGCTACAATTCCCTAGCACCAACAATATAGCATAATATGAAGCTCTTGTAGCAAGATTAAAGATAGCTGCAGAATGGAATATCACTGAGTTACAAGTCTTTGGTGATTCCCAACTCATCATCAAACAAGTCTTAAATGAATATCAAACCAAAGATGAAAAGCTATTACCCTACAAAGAGCTAATTGATCAGATGACCCAGCATTTTACAAAGCTTCAGTTTACACAAGTGCCTCGAATGCAGAACAAGGCAGCAGATGCCATGGCCACTATCGGCTCACTCTTGGAAATTCCCCAAGAAGCTACGCAGTATGAGTTTTTAGTTGAGCAGCTCCTCACACCTGCCTATGCGAATGAGGATTCAAACTGTGTTTGTATCTTGGTTGGTCCCCAATCCCCTTGGTACCATGAAATTCACACTTACCTTAACGATGGTATCATATCCCCTCACCTCACACGTACCCAATGCCAGAACCTCATCCAAAAATCATCCCGCTATGTTATCATAGCCAATACCCTATATCGTCGGGGTTATCACGATACTCTCTCTCGATGTTTAGATGAAAATGAGGTCGCGATGGCATTAAAAGAAGTACATTCTGGACTTTGCGGTGCCCACACGAGTGGTATTGTCCTAGCATGACAAATCCTTAGAGAAGGCTACTATTGGCCTACCATTGAAGAAGACTCTTGTGACTTTGTCAGAAAGTGTCTCCCATGTCAGCAGCATGCAAATCTTGTGCACGCTCCAGCACAAGATCTACAGCCTATTGCACCACCTTGGCCTTTCGCTTGTTGGGGCCTTGATCTAGTTGGAACTATCACCCCTCTCTCATTTGATGGACATAAATGGATAATAACAGCTACAGACTATTTCACTAAGTGGGTGGAAGCAGTCCCCCTAGCCTCAGCTACAAGAGTTCAAGTCTCCAAGTTCATCTTGTACCACATTGTTTGCCGCTTCGACATCCCATCCACCATCTTCACTGACCACGGAGGTAACTTTGAAAATCTCAACATGGAAGAATTATGCACTTCCCTCCGCATCCATCACCGCTTTTCTAGCCCATATTTCCCGCAAGGTAACGGCCAGGCAGAGGCAACTAATAAAACCCTCCTCAAAATCCTAAAGAAAGTTGTCAATGATTCCAGCCGTGATTGGCACCTTCAAATAAATCTAGCTCTATGGGCCTATCGAACTTCCTTTTGTACATCCACAGGCACAACTCCATACTCCCTAGTCTATGGTGTCGAAGTGGTATTACCTATAGAAGTTGAACTTCCCTCACTACGCATATCTTTGCGAGGGCAAATCTCAGATGAAGAATACAGAGTAGCTCGACTCACCTAGCTAGATCTCTTAGACGAGAAGAGACAACAAGCCTATGACCATCTCACAGTCTACCAAACTCGTCTCAAAAGGAATTTCACCAAGAAGGTGCTCCCACGACACTTTTAGTCAGGTGATATGGTCCTCAAAGAAAATATGAAAGTCCAAGCAGATCGAGAAAAGAAAGGCAAGTTTGAACCTACATGGCTTGGTCCCTATGTGGTTACTGCCTCCTTTGGCTCCGGAGCCTATCAATTATCTACACCAGAAGGAGAACTCTTGAATGATCCCACTAACATCATTCATCTCAAGAAGTTCTATGCTTGAAAATCTTTGGTATACCCAACTTTTGAAAAATACAAAAAAATAGTAAAGAGAAATAAGCGTCCAATGGTGAAAACTTGGCAATTCAAGCGCCTTGGATAGGTACCTTGGTGAAAACCTGGTAATTCAGGCGCCTTGTGTGCTAAAGACTAATCCATTATCTATCACTACCATATCCCTCATCCATTCACCCACCATCCCATAAAACACCTGCTTGTTCCCTTGGTGTTCCAATCAAATATCCAAAATCTGATGGAGCTTGTCAATACCTCCTGTACAGCTTGTAAATCTTGTACCATACCTTGTATATATCTGAATCTTGTCCAAAGCTTGTACCATATTCCAGCTTGTAAATAATCTTGTATCCTAGCTTGTATCCTATCACATGCACACACAGAATCCCATTTTCCTTAAGCTTTTCACAAACCATCTACCTATCCACCTATCAACTATTATAGACATCCCATCCTTCACAAACATTTCCATCTCACAAAAAACAAAACATGAACAAACTTGTACATTTGTAACATATCTTGGTCCATCAGCTTGTACATCCTCTTTAGCTTAGTACCATTGTATCTATCCAACTATTCGTGTCAGTTCCTCCTTGCTCAACATCTTGCACACATCTCACAACCCTTGGTTAGCTATTCCAATACATCCTTTAGCTAGATCTACTATCACCAAAGTGTTATCCTTCTTAGTTCAGCTTGCCAGACGCATCACTCATCCGGATCCATCAACTTAGGTGCTCTCTGATAGATCCTTGCAGGATATAGCTTTCCTCATGTTTGATCTTGGTCCATTAGTACCTCGTCCTACCCATCTCGTTGGCAAACAGTTCTCTTTTGGATTTTCGCTTTCTTTTGATTTGGGATCTTCCCTTTTGGGTCTTGAAATATCTTTTCCAAGCAATCTCCTTGTTCCCTCCTCAAGGTTGCCATGATCTTCCATATCATGGTATGCTGCGAATGGGGCAATTAGAGCGTAAGGTCTTGATTAGGTCTTTTGCTTGTTTTCTTTTTCTGCTTGTGGGTTACCTAGTGTCGTTTCCATGCTGCTTCCTCTGGGATTCATGTGTGATACTAGGGAAATCCTTGTGTGTTTGTTTTGAGTCAGTTCGTCAGTCCTCTGGACGGTTGGTAAAAAGGCCTTGATGTTCTTGGTAACCCTGGCAATTAACCAACAGTCCTATAGCAAATCTAGTGCTCAACTACATGGTGGTACTTCTCTTTGAAGTATCCCCCCGCTCAAAAAGCTTCAATGGATTCCCTTCATCTCCATTATCCCCCATCCATATCCTACATCTGTCGCTCCTACCCCAGCTTATGCATCAGTATCTCTTTGAATCACTCCTCACGCATAGCTTTAGGGATCCACAATCCTAGTCTTAGGGATCCACCAATCAAATCAATCCACCAAGCCTCATCTTTCGAGATCCACAATCCTAGTCCTAGGGATCTCCGAAACCCATCTTCCGCCAATCTGACTCTTTGAAATCCTGTTGCATCAGCTTTATCATTCTATCATCCATCTCCCTACCATGGATTCCTTTTATAGCACTCCGCTCCTCCTCCCCCCCCCCCCCAATCCTGGAAAGTCTTAAGCTTGCTTTACTGTTGTGCCCTTGATTTCCCTTCATCATTCTCCCATAGTAAGAGTTTGAGCTAATTCAGCCCCTTCTCTTTTTCAATCTGTGTCTTAGCTCATCTCAAATTCTTGTACTTTTCAAGAAGTTGTCGAGCCTCATTTCTCTCCTCGCCACCTTCTTGAGGGGGCATCATCTAAGTCTAGTCTCTCCTCTTCTTATCCGAGACTGGGGCAACCTTGTTGCTAAAACATCTTCTTCGTGTCGTCTTCATTCGAACTTCTTTGAAATAGTGTTGTCTCAACACTATGTCAAAGAGGGGCAAAATGTAGACACCTAAATTTGATTACACTGCTTTGGTAATCTAATTTAGCCATCTCTAAAGGCATAATTAATTAAATTCTTATTTAATTAATCCTTTGCCATCCCTAGTTGATTAATTTAATTAATCATCTATAGTCCTAATTGATAAATCAAATAATCTATTATTTATCAATTAAATCCTTTTCTCCTATCTAATTCCAAAAATCCCCATTTATTAAATAAATCTATTTGATAAATGAAATCCTCAAATTCAAAAACCCCTAACCTATCTCTAATCCTCCATTTAGCCTAATCCACCCCATCCACCCCATCCACCCATACTAACCAAGCTTAGCCACTAACTCACCCACCCTCATTAATGCCATCCACTTGCACATCTCTAACATCCCTAATCTAATCCTAAACCCAAGCCTAATCCACCCCCTAATGTCGTCACATTCCTTAAACAAGTTTAAGACTTTCCTAATCCAAACCAAAGTCTCCCCTCAAAAAACCCAACCACTAAGTCATGAGTGCTCTTACAAAACATAAAAGACTCTTACAAGCCCACTCATGACTCTTACACCCATCTTCCACACTCTTCCCTCTTTCACACTCATTCCTCTTACATCCCTCTTACATACTCAACCCCACTCATCATGCCTTTAACCAACCCTTTACCCTACCCTCTCACACTCATCCTCCTTGTGACAAGTGTCACCTTCCCATTGGTGCTAAACAAGCACAATCCATGTGCTCTCCTTTGAGTGCATCCTAGCCCTCCTTAAGCCTTCATCCATCCTTGCATCTAAGCCCTCCATCCCTCTACCCCTTAGCCTATAAATTGAATCCCATACCAAGCCATTTCATCAACAATCTTTGAGCTAAAGTTACCATGCTATTTTGAGAACCAAAGCCATCAATCTTACCCTTATAATGTCAAATTGAGAGCTCACAAAGCTACCAATTTTCCATTACCCATCTCCATTGAAGCAGCTTTTGAGCATCTTGAGCATACATCCACAGCAAAAGGACACATCTACAAAATCAAGAAAGCATGGAGTGTTTTCTCTTGTGAAGTTTGCACTTCTTGTTTGCTTTCTTTGTCTAAGCATATATGTGAATTTAGTTTTTGGTTTGTGAATGTTTACTTTATTTGTTAATGTTCTTTGCATACTAAATCTTGTTCTACAGGGATAGGCTTTGACACATTTCAGACTAAGACTCAACAATTAAAACATCCCCATTATTAGGAATCTTAGTATCTTCTATTCCTTTTATTAGTCATGATAAATTTAAACTCTTTTCAATCCTAATAACTTTTTGTTTGGTGGTTTCAATATCACATACCTCAATCTCTTTTAGTTGATGTCTTATCTCCAAAGGCATGGCTAGGATGAAGAATATAGCTTGGTTGTGTGAGTTGGACATGTTGTCTTCAGGGATATTGGCCATTATTTGATCAAACTGGTCCATGAGACCTTGGATCCCTTCATCATCATTCCTCTTGATTTTCAAGAGGCTGAGAACTAGTGAAGTCACATCTTCTTCTTCTTTTTTAGGAGGTGCATGAGTTATTTCTTCTTCGTACTAATAGGATTCTTCACTTACTGATTTTTCTTTAGGCATATTTGTTGAAAAAAGTTTCTTTCTTCTCTGGTCTTGGATATTAAAATATCTTTGGTGCACATACCTTAGCAGCGGAGCAAATTGATGATCTTTGGAAGAGCTTAATCCCTTTCATTCGGCTTCATAAAACTCAGCATTTATTTCTTTAAACGTGGATTTCCTTCTAATTTTTTTCCTTGGTTGAACTTCTTGTTTGCTCAAGATTGAAAAATTATAAGAAACAAGGTCATGTGGAACTTTTGAAACTTCATCATCATTCACCTTCAATTCTTCACTTAAATGCAACACCCTTTTTTGTAATGTTGCAACAATTTTGTTTTCATTCCTAGCTCTTTCATCTTGTGATACCTGGCACAAATACTTCTCCATAACAGAACTGGTACATGGTCTTCTTCAATGCTCAAATTCATTTTTCTTCCTCGAATGATGTTTTCTCTAAAAGCATCAAACAAATCATGCCATACTGGATCATGAGTTTGATAAATTTTGTAAATGAAGGATCCAATCTCTTCCCTTTCACAACTTTAATAAGCATGGTCTTTTTAATCAGAGTCACCAATCTCCAACAAGTAGAGATAATAATTAAACTTGAGGCAACAATCTTTAGCACTAATCTTCTTTTCTGCTTCCTCGGCGGAGTTGCTAAAAAATATTGGTAAACAGTTTGTCCCTCACCTTGAATTCACTTTACCTTGAGTCTAGACACCCAAAATCTAAGGAAAAAAAAGGATATCACTAACAAATGGGTCAGTGTATGTGTTATATCACTGCCCTCTAAATTATAAGGTATAGCTCCCTTATATGCAAGATATGCAATGAGTTGTGTTTTTAATAGATCAAAAGGGTGACTATGGGTATTCTCTTAACCTGAGAGTAGAAGAGGCTAACCAGATTGCTCATAGACATAAGCAACCTAGGTGAGGTTTTAGGTCTAACACTAACTCTACTCCTAAATGCATCTAAGACTATGGGATGCAAGGAGATGTAATGGAAGAAGAACATCCATGACCGTAAGTGGCTCTCTGACCAAACAAGGTTACCCAATGGAAAACTCCCAACACACTTCAATCCTAACTTTACATCACAAATACAGGATGTTATGTAGCTCTAGAAAAGATCATAATACCTATGAAAGATAGCACTCTAACTACCCATACTATTAACACTGCAGTAACACTTTGATTAGCCCAAATACTAATAGCTTCACAAGTACTTGTCCTACGATTCCAAAAAGACTAACCTACATGCATGTTAGCTCAGCTAAAGGAGACAATGAAAGAAACCTAGGCATGCTAGTTCTAAGTGGAATTAAAATATCACATTACCTAGTTGCATACATCAATCCAATCCTTCATTCCATACACATCTCGATTCTTATTCAATAGTCTTTGCTACACGGGGATAAAATGCATGAAACTTGTCGATCCTTTATATTAACATAGAAAATTACATATATAGGCCCCCTCTTAGGGTTCTTGGCCAGTTACATATTCATTAGTTACATTAGTTACATTAATAGAGCACTGGAATCGCCCAAAAATTCAACACTCATTGGTCATAAATCGATACATCAAAAAAAGAAAGCAAAAAGTATTAGAAACCCTCAAAATGGTTCATATTCTTCTCTAATCTGTTGGCACCAAATTCATATAATCTTAATCTCAACGATCACAGCAAGTTTGAATTCTCACTTTCGATCTCGAATCAACAATCAAGATTAAAACATAATAATCCTCTTTATTATTTCCTTGTTGCTTCTTCGTAACTATCATTCCTACGATGTCTTTACTTGATGTGATTATGTGATGATCATTTATACTAACTTTCATGTATCCTTTGTATTTTCTTAACTCATAATCTCTGCTTATGGCTTAACCATACGACGATGTGAAAGCTTATCTCCTTAACTATCAAATGTTTTTTCCTTGTTCGCAACCTAGAACGAATTGAATGTCTTTTAACCTGCAATGTTGTGATGACCTTTTAATGTTTGATTGTTACCATCTTTGCAAAGTCATAACTTAACATGTCTCCATCTTACTAACCACAACAAAGTAGCAATGACTTCATACTTAACCACCCAAGCCACTTTTTGCACCTTCGTGACTTGAATTCTTAACTTTTTATTTAACCTCGTGATGGTGCAATTACTTTCTTTAACTATTATGTTAACCTTTTGTAAATTTCTCCTTATTGAAATGATTAGATATTGCTTCCTTCAATCATCTCACTCATTTGATTACTGTAAATGAAACCATGCGATGCTACGATGATTGTTTAATGTTTAAATATTATCACTTTCACCAGGTTGCAACTTAATGCAATTTTAGTTGATTGCATGTGATGTTGTGATCATTAGCTCTGACTATTATTTCATGCCCTTCACACCATCGCACCTCAAAATTCTTCAAGTCAAAACTAAGCCTTGATCAAGCGATAATAATTGAACTAACTATCTCGCATCTTCACTGTGGTCTGAGACTTAACATTTCTTTCATCTACGATGTTGTGTTCACCTTACACTTGACTATCCAGATCATCTTTTGTAGCTTCACAACATAAAACTAACTATTCTTTCAAACCTGCAAAGGAGTGAAACCTTTTGAATATGACTGCATCGCTTCTTCACAACTACTAATCACTTAACATCCTTATCTCTTGCAATGTTGCAATCACTATTTTCATTGATAGTTTCTTCATTTCATAGCTTTACAACTAAGGACTTCAACTTTGACTGAAACCCTGTGATCTAGCAAAAATTGTTTGAAGTTGACTATTTCCTTTCATTGCAATTTCATAGCTTAAATCCTTAACTCATTTCGTAACCCTGTGAAGCTGTGAATACATGATCTCGCTCTTTCACAACCCTAACCTTAGGTTATGATTAACCACTTGCAATGTTGTGAAAACCTTTGATTTGATCTTCGTCTGATGCCCAAGGATCCACCTCTAAAGCAATTAACTTTTCAAACCTTGACATGGAGATTCAGATGCATTTTGCATTGTTGATTTGACTTCCATCTTTATTATTGCCACCTTTGACCAGGGTGTTTGCCATTGTGTAACAAATCAAGAATTATCGAATGCTTATGTTGCTTCCTCTACATTGGATTTGAATGCTCTTCCTTCTAACATGTTTCCATGATTCATATCATATCCTTTGGCCTTGATCTCAATGTTCTTTGCTATCTTTTTCTCTGACTGTAAGTGTGATCTTCTTTTTGAATGCATTTTGTCTTCACCATGAACACTTGATCAAAGCATTAGGGTTTTAGAACAACTTCTCTCTCATCTAGGAAATGCATATACTTACTCTCCTTTCATTCATTGCTTTTAAATTCCCACCCAGGTGCACACAGAGGAATAGATGAGAAGAGAATTTCCTTAAGGGAAATCTAGACATAGACATGATAGCATATTAACTCAACCCTAGTCCTAGAAGTTTGAAAAATATAGGGGACTGAAATCATGGCAACAAGGTCTTACTAATATACTTTTGTCCATCTAAAATTTCTTCAATTTCATTTTGTTTTTCACATTTGAACTCGTTTGTAACTACGTTGTGCAAATATAAGAATTCTAAGGGTCAAGATGGGAAATTTATCGTGTCCAATTTATGTCCTTATTATATGGAATGAATCATGCTAGTTGTATAATAGTATTGAATAACATTATCTAATGCAAGAAGTGGTGGGCTATTGGGAGTTGAAACCCTAAGGTGAAGTATGTACATGGAAGGAAGAATGAAGATGCCAATTCTAGTAAATACAATCCTAATGTGTGGGTCATATCTTGGAAACTAAATGTTGGATTGACCAAAATTTTGGATATGTTGGACATAATCAAGATTGGAATAGTGTTAATGGGTTTATTTAGGAAATAAGGTCAAGTAAAAAAGTTATTAATGACTGTGTACAGGCCTATCTGGAAGATAGTAAGAATGTACATTTTGTTTATTTGGTTTTAGAGTTTTGTTTGGATCAAGGGAGTATGGTATGTTGGATAGGGCCTAGAGAGTTTTTAGAGAACCTTAGGAGGATGTTAAGGGTGTCTCAATGCATGATTTGGTAAGGGGACACAAGGTTAAGTGATATTAAATGACTATCTTCAAAATGTTGTTATTCACTTTCATAGTAGGCAGAGAATGAAGAGTTTGTTAATAAGTCAATTGTGGGTTGTGTTTGGGTGTTGATGTTGTTATTGACTTTCGTAGTAGGCAGAGAATGGAGATTGTGTTAATAAGTTAATTGTGGTTTGTGTTTTGGTGTTGATATTTGAAGACAATGAGAATGAGGGTTCTCCTTGAGTGAAATGTATTGGGGAACACATGTAAAGGTTTTATCCAAGGCAATGATCAGATTTCATGGAAGGATCATGTTGAAGTTGTGAGTTTGTGTAGATAGACACATAGAGGTGGTGTAATGAGAAAAGCATGATCAAGGGAGTATATGGAATGGGGTGATGGTTAGTGTGGTTAAGTAAAGGTGTATATATTAGTGATAAGAGTTTTTTGAATGACCATTAATAGGTATATTGTGTGGTTTGGGTCGAAAGAATTTGATCCATTTGTGAGGGTGATAAAGATAGTTTCCAAGAATATTGATTGAAGACCACTAGACTCTACATCAGTTTTCAATCCCAATTATTTTCAAAAATAATAAATAATGAGAAATTCATAAATTAATCTATCCCTATGCATCTCTTCTCTCAAATATGTTGTAAATTTCTTCAAAACATAAATAATAGAGATCCAAGACACATCTCAGCTTAGCCCCAAAGTTGAATTAACCAAGAAAATATCATGTGTACCACAATCAAGTTGAGCACCGACATAGAAATATCTTCTAGTGATGACAACTCAAGTTATGGATTTTAAGAATTTATAGTTAATGAAGTTTCTTATGATCTAGTCCATGATTAAGTCTAGAGCTATGTGCTTTCTCAAAATCAAATGTTAAAGTAGCCTTGCCAATCTATATATCAGGTTGTCATGTCTTACTAAACATATTATAAATACTTCGTGTTTGAAATGAAATAAAATAAAATTTGGGTACCATTGTGGAATTTAATAACTGAGAAAAATTTATTTAAGACATATTTTCATCAGTGTTACTCAGGGAAGTGTCCCCAACCTGAAAACCCTTATCTTTGTTCCAGAGATATTTTTGGGATGGGGGCATCTAGGGGATGTCTTGAACCTATCCCCAATTTTTGAAAAACAACAGGGGACATTCTAGAAACTCAAGGACATTTCCCAAAATTGGAGGATAACTGGGACACCAAGCGGATTCCCTAGAAGTCCCTAGGACATATATACATTCCTAATAGAATAGGCTACATCTACACTTAAAAACATATTTCTCTTATAAAAGTATTTTTTTAAATAATAAAGTGGGCCCTTCCTTCCAAGTTTGACCTATTATATTTATTACTATTTGGTAGTTATTTTTTTCTATCTAGAGTCCTCTTACTAGTATTTGGCAACATTACATTAATAATCATAAAATTAAGAATGTTGTTATAATCATGTTACATGCTCAAAATCATATAGCAAACTATTTGCAAGGTTTTGGGAAAGTATGAAAAGTGCATTAAAACCATGGAACTTGCATCTTAAAGTCATTTGTTGCCAATGCATCAATGGTAGTTTTATTTTGAGTTAATTTGGGTCCTTTGTGGAAGATTTGGTGAATATTTAAGGTTACATCAAGGTGTCATCTTGCTCAAACAAACCTATAAATGATTGGACTTGTATAGTAGACTTGTTCATATTAATATTAATCCACTTACAATGAATTGGAGGTGTAGCTTAAGGGGTGCACCAATAAGCCTGATTTATATCATTTTTGAAAGTGGTCTAGAGTGAGAAGAGCATGGGGAGACATACTTGATCTACAATATATAGCAATCATTTCCATAGTCAATGTCAAATCCAAAAGAGTCAAATCCAACACAAATTCCAAGGTTTTTCCTGTTAGTATTTCATAGGAATGTCATTTATATAGATGCACTAATGTGCAAATGATCATCCTTGAAAGCAATTGTAACACTATGCCTATAATGTGTACGCCAATAATTTATATTAGACTTCAATGATAATAGTGTGCTTCAATTTGGAAGGTGGGTTCTTGTTCTTGTTTGTATTGACAATGAATTACAAATTATGTTGTTAGATATATTTTAATTTTGTATGTTATTATTTTAATATTACATGTATGTTGAAATAAATTTTGAATTGTGAGTGCATATGGAATATTGAGTTTGACTATTTAAGTTTTGTACATTAAGGTTCTATTATGAATAAATAGCATTCTTTATCCCTATATATTTTAAATGTTCCTACATGTATATAGTCATCTCCTTTTTCATCCCCAAACTTGGAAAAAATTATCATATCATAAACTCTTTCAACTATACATTGATATCAAATTGAACTTTAATGTGTGTATGAAATTCTATTATCTCCATATGTAAAACTATTTAATTATAAAATCAAAATCTATTAAAAATAATTGGCAACTACAATATGTTGCACATAATCAGCATTGATATCCCATACTAAAATTAGTTAACATTAATCCTTGTCCATTCTTTATAGATTGCCACCATAGAAACATAAGAAAAAATGTTTAACAGTAATCAGCCCACAAATTTGTAGTACAACCAAAATAAAGAATCATACTTTGCTACTAGACTTGCATGCAACCAATCTCTTTCTACTTGTTATGAGATGTTGTAAACTCATAATTGAAAGAAATGATATGAGATGTTATAAACATTCAATCCAAAAAAAATGATATAAGAAAGTACTAGAAAGAAACATCACATGAAATTAAATCTACATGGGATAAATATACTCAAGAAAAAAATTAATTAGAGAAAAAAATCTTTCAAACAATCCAAATATCAATAAATAAATAAAGGGGAATCCCCTTCATGAAGACCCTTAGGAACATCTTACAAGATTCAATGTATCCTCTCACCCCAAGTAAGCATGTAACATTGTCAATTAATTACATGCACAAGTTTACTCCCTCATTAAGGGCCATTGGGAAAACATACGAAAAAGGACTCACCAATTTGGACAAATTGAAATTTCTATGTAGCCATGCTAACTCATAAAATGTGGTACTATGCAACTCATTTTTACTTTCCAAACATTTAAAGTTGGTATTGGAACACAATCCAAGCTTCTTGATGAGCTTCTCCTCCAAAAAACTTACTGCATACCTCAATGTTCTTGATTGCACAATTGGCTTTGCAAGATTTAATTCTTGAAGAAGAGAGTAACAAAAATTAGTTTCATACAAAGGTACATAGTAATGCATTTGGTTGATAAAGAAGGGTCGGGCAACATTTATCTATATAGGGTACGTTGGGAACAAATATGGCTTGAACTTTGAATCATAATAACACATATGTTATTCCTGTTAGAAAGTAAAGTATACCAAGATAACTAAAGTGGTGGGGATGGGTGAATCAGTTATGCAATTAAAAACTCTCAATATCCTTATTAATTCTAAAACATATAAACAATAAATGGAAAAAACATAGAAAGATTACCATACATGATAACACAAGATTTGTTAACTAGGGAAACCCTTGATAAGAGGGAAAACCCCAGTGGGTAAGGTACCGACAAGATGATGTACTAATATAAGGGTTCCTTGTAAAAGGATGGACCCTATTAGGAGCCAATAAAGTACAATTCAGTACATATGATTCCCTATTAGGAGACTTTGAATCATTTAGGAGATTTTGAACCTGTAAGGAGTTGTGCAAACCCTATTAGGAGTTGAAAGGAGGACAGAAGAACCCACTATCCAAACAACTTCAATACTATCCTCAATGAGTAATACAAGTGTACATCGAAAATTGTCCAATAGAAACTTCTTTTCCAAATATATTTCCTTGTGATCTCATCGTGCCTCAATTGCACCAATTCCTTCTCTCATCAAAAATATATTCACATGTAAGTTCACACTTATTCTTAAGTTTGCATTGCATAAAAAATGATCTCACAGATATACACATTATACTACAAGGAAATGATCTTTTCTTTATAGAAAGTCCTAAAACAAATAATTGAGTTGACCTTGAGGCTTTCCCAATTTACAATAATAATATAGGACCAACTTAAGATATTACATTACACATTACATTACAATATTACATCTTTTTCACAATTACAAGTAATTTTTTGGCTCATAATCTTCATATATTTACTTTTTTTTATCATCTAAATGTGTGTGATTAACCACAACATCTTCAACATGTCTTCAACCTTTGTCTAAGATTTCTCAACCAAATTCCATCTCTATTAGGAGATACA
Organism: Cupressus sempervirens; assembly: GCA_028749045.1. NCBI lineage: Eukaryota > Viridiplantae > Streptophyta > Pinopsida > Cupressales > Cupressaceae > Cupressus > Cupressus sempervirens. The sequence goes on from CM053784.1 coordinate 265,553,629, forward strand.
ATCAAAATATCAATACTCGCTTTCTAGAAATAATATCTAAAAGATTCATTTACTAAATCCATCATAACTCCATCCAATCTTCATATTTTTGTATGCGCTCTCAACTATAGCATCTAGACATACTCTAGAACATAACCCCAAGTGCGATCCTCAAACGGTGAATCCAAACTCTGTCTATTTCTTTGCCAATCTTCACTATATAACTAGTATGTTGACATCAATGACAAACTATGTCATGAAAGTAATACACAATCTTTGAATCATGTCTCCAACACTTCTAGGATACTCTCCCCATAGGAATACCATTAGCATTCATTCTAACAATCTCCCCCTTTGGCATTGATGGCAACATAGATGAAAAACTTCTAAGTTCCATGAATACCAAATGTATCTATGTTTTATTTGCTCCCCCATTCATGTTGTTCATGAATATCAATTGTTCTGCAACCATCATGTACAAGGAAGGTGTTAGTCTCTCCCATACATCAACATCTTTTCAAATCTTCAAATCCTCTTCATCAATATTTTCAAATCATCTTCATCAATCAATCTCTCCTTTGAGAATATCTCTCCCCCATTGACATCAATCAATATACAAGGATATTTTTCATGTGTTATTGTCTCCCAAAGATATTTTTCATGTGTTATCTCTCCCAAAGATGTTTTTCATATATTATTCTCCCCCATTGACATCAATAACAAAGATCATTATGTCAATTAAGCTCAAGTGTCTAAAGACACTATTAAATACCAGTTACCAAAGTCCTTCATGGCTCATCTCAAACACAGATACTCCCCCATAGAGGAAGCATCAAGCATCCAGTCCAAGTAAAAGAAATAGTTCTTTGTTACCACTGGGTTGATGCAATCTTTGCATCAAATACTCAAAAGTAGGTTGGGCCATAACCCAAGAATACCTCTCAAGTACTCAAATGTGTCCTTCACCAAAGGTTTTGTAAATATGTATGTTATATGCTCCTTTGTGCTAACATACTCCAATCTGATCTCTTTCTCTACAAATTTTTCTCTAAAAAAATAATACTTCATAGATATATGTTTTGTCTTTGAATGTAAAACTAGATTCATTGACATACTCTCTATACTTGTGCTATCATAATGTATGATAACAGGCTCTATAAACTCAATCTCAATGTCTTTTAGTATTTCCTTCATCCAAATAATATGATTATAAATGTTTGTTGCCACTACATACTCTGCTCCTACCATACTCTGTCAAATAGAGTCTTGTTTATTGCTTAGCCGAGAAACCAATCTTCCTCCCAAGAAGAATGCTCCATCACTAGTACTTTTTCTTTCATCTATACTTCCTACTCAAGCTGCATCAATGTATGCACATAAAGTAAAATCATTTGACCTGTCATACCATATTCCATAATCAAGTGTACCCTTCAAATATTTGAATATTCTCTTTACTGCTACATAATGTGTTGCTTTAGGATCTTCTTAAAACCTTTCCACAATTCTAATGGCATTAGCTATGTCAGGTCTAGTATGTGTCAAATATTGCAATCCACTAATCATAGATCTATATTTTTTCTGATCAATAATAGGGGATTCATATTTGTTAGATAATTTATGTCTGGTTATCGTAGGTGTTACAAAAGCTTTACAACTTTTCAAACCAAATCTCTTCAATAAGTCCTTAAGATACTTAGCTTTTAATATGAATATACCACCATCTTTCTAAACAATATGCAATCCCAAAAAAAAGCAGCTCACCAATCATACGCATTTCAAATTCTTTCTTTGTTTCTTTTGAGAATACTTTGCTTCATCATTACCCCCAAAAAAAATTCATCCACAAATACCACTAAAATCAGTAATCCTTTATTATATTTTCTCAAACACAAGTTACTATCAGAATTACCTTTCACAAATCCCAAATTTGTCAAGTGTTTGTCCAATCTTGCATACTAGGCTCTAGGTGCTTGTTTCAATCCATACTATGCCTTCTTCAATCTCCAAACCATATCATTTTCATCTATCAAAGGAAAACCATTAGGTTGCTTAATGTATACCTCTTCTTCAAGTTTTTTATTTAGAAAATCTGATTTGGCATCCATTTGATGAACTTTAAAGTTCTTGTTAGTTGCATATGCTAAAAACATTCTTACTGCTTCTAATCTAGCAACAGGTGCAAAAGTTTCTTCAAAATCAATTCCTTCCTCTTATGAGTAACCTTTACATACCAATTTTATTTTGTTTCTTACAACTTCACCTTGTTCATTCATCTTGTTTCTAAATACCCATTTAGTTCTAATTACATTCTTATCCTCGTGTCTAGGAACCAATTCCCATGTATTATTTTTCTCAATTCACTCTAGTTCTTCTTTCATAGTTTTAGTCCAATAATCATCTTTGCAAGCTTCATCAATATTCTTAGGTTCAACTTGATAAATTAAGTATCGTTCTTCATGTACCTTGTTTCTTGTCATCACTCATTTGTCTTTGTTTCCAATCATCGGTTCAACAATGTGATTCTTTATCAAATTTTTGTTAGGCATCATTGCTTTAACTCTAATTTCAACTTTGGATTCAAATCTAGGTTCATCTATTTCTTATTCTCTTTGTAATTCTCTTTGTAATTCTCTTTGTACTTCTCTCTTAATTTCATTCTATAAAGCAGTGTCAGTCTCATAAAATAATTCCTTCTCAAAAGTTTCTCTGTTAGATCTTAGATTAGTCTCTTCATCAGAATTATAATTAAGTATCCTTTCTTGAATTCTTTTTATCAACTCTCATTTGTGCTCTCTACAGCAGTCTTAGCTCTCTAATTAAAACATCTATATTCCTTACTTTTCAATATATATCCAAAGAACACACCTTCATCGCTTCTTAAGTCAAACTTTCCAATATGATCATCTCTCTTAATGTAACATTTACTTCCAAAAAAATTCAAATACTTCACAGAAAGTGTATGTCCAAACCAAAGTTCATAAGGTGTCTTACCAATGTCTTGTTTGATTTGTACTATGTTCATAGTGTACACTATTGTACTCACCACTTCTCTCTAAAAGATATCAGATACATTGTTTTCAAACATCATTGCTCTAACTACATTTGTTATTGTTATGTTTCTTCTTTCTGCTATTCCATTCTATTTAGATGTCTTAGGGGTTGAAAGCTATCTATTTATACCATTATCTTCAAAAAAACTGTTTAACTCATTTGAAGTAACTCTCCTCCTCTATCAGATCTCGAATATCTAATCTTCAAATCAGATTCATTCCCAACTATACTATTAAATATCGTGAATCTCTCAAAGAAATGCTACCCACATCATTCTAGTGAAATCATCAACAAGAATTATAAAATACCTTTCACCATAGAATTCTCTTGTCTTCATAGGACCACTCAAGTTTGTGTGCACAGTCTCCAACTTCGTCGATGTAGTAAATTTCTTGCTTGGAAATGATATTTTCTTGTATTTTTCTATTATACATTCCTTACACATTATGTTTAGTAGGTTTCACAATCTTGGGCAAACCTCTAACTACAAATGTAGTATTGACCTTCACAATGTTATCAAAGTTGACATGACAAAATCTCTTATGCCACAAACAATTATCCATCTTAGAAACTAAGCATGTCATCTCAGTAGGATTCAACTGAAATACATTACCTCTTGTCCTTGTACCAGTACCAACCAATGTATCATCTTTGTCTTTGATGATGCAAGTCTTTTTAATAAGTTGCAACCGATATCCCTTGTCCACTAGTTGTCCAACACTCTAAAGATTGTTTCAAACCATCCACAAATCATCAATATTAGTCTTTCCATCAAGCATAATATATCCTTTTCCTTTTATATGACAGGTTGCATTACTTCCAACTCTAACCAGTCCATCATAGCCATTGAATTCAACAAACTTACTCATATCTCTAGTCATGTGATGGGAACAACCACTATCTATAATACAATCAGATTTATTCTTTTCAACTTGTGATACTAATATTTTTTCTTCACTAACTTCTTTTGTTTTAGGACTTTCTTCCTTAATAGCAACAAATCCTATTTCATCATTCTGCTCGTCACTTTCACTCAATAATTCTTCTACTCTAGCATTAAATTTTTCTTCATAAGCAAAAAAGAAATCCTTAGGCATTCTTGATTTATAGGGCTTTCTAAACTTCTTTACTCTCTTAGGACATTTAGAAGAATAATGACTAAGTTCATTACAAGTCCAACATTTAAAGATTTTTTTACCTTTACGTTGTCTCTTCATAAGCAGGGCAAGTCCTTCCTCAATCTTCTTGTCTTCATCCACTTTTATTCGATCGTTGTTGTCATAATCTCCACTTGTTCTTGCACTTCTTATCAAAATAGGTTGAACACTTAATGTGTTGAAAGAAGTTTCAACTTTAGGCAATTTTCCATATTTTTGTTGATTGCAATCTCCCAAAAAGAGTCTCTCTTATCAAATCAAATGTTAAGTTAAGAACTAGTTCTATCATTTGTGTTGTTTGTCTATATCCAATTCGGTAATCTAACCTTGTGAGCATGCTCAAAACCTTCAAATGTACTTTGCAAAGCTTTCTAAACTTCATGAGAAAGTCTTAAAGATTTTACCTGAGCAAATTCAGTTTCAGGAAGAGACGATAATAGTGCTTCTCTAGCAAGCATATTTAACATGAATATGTATTTATATGTTTCATCACAACCTTCAAGCTTGTCTTCTTCAATCACATCCTTTTTTCTTTTAGTAATCAACTAATAACCCAAACCCGTGCATAACAAACGTGTCTTCATCTTTTCCTTCCAACTGTCATAGTTAACTCCATCAAATTTCAAACTTTCTTTCCTAAGTTGGGCAATAGATCTCCTTAAGTTGTTAATATTTTCCTTCAAGGACTTGATGCTCTGATACCAATTGTTAGATAGTAAAGTCCACCAAGATAATTGAGAAGGTGGGGTGAAACAATTATGCAATCAAAACAACTCTCAATATCATTATAAATTCTTAAACATGGAAACAGTAGATGCAACAACCATATAAAGATGACCATACACAATAATATTGGATCTGTTAACTAGGGAAACCCTTGATCAAAGGAAAAATTGCAGTGGGGATGTACCCACAAGATGATGTACTAATATAAAATTTCATTGTGAAAGGATGGACCCTATTTGGAGTCAATGAAATACAATCAGTACATATGAGTCCCTGTTAAAAGACTTTGACTTTCTATTAGAAGATTCCAAACCTATTAGGAGTTGTGCCAACCCTATTAGGAATTGAAAGGAAGACAAAAAGACTCGCTATCCAAACAACTTTGGTACTATCCTCACTAGATAATACAAGTGTACATCAAGAACTGTCTAACAACTTCTTTGTCAAATATAGTTCCTTGTAAGATCACCATGCCTTAACTGCACCAATTCATTCTCTAATCCAAAAGATATTCCCATGTAAGCTCGCACTTATTCTTAAGTTTACATTACATAAAAAATGATTTCACTAATCTACACATTATACCACAAGGAAATAATCTTTCCTTTATACTAGGTCCTGAATTATTGAGTAATCCTTGAGGCTTTCCCAATTTATAATAATAATATAGGACCAACTTAAGATATTGCATTATACGTTACATTACAATATTACATCTTTTTCACAATTACAAGTAATATTTCGGCTCACAATCTTCATAACTTCTCTCATTAGTCATCTAAATGTGTGTGATTAACCACAACACCTTCAACGTGTCTTCAACCTCTACCTAAGTTCGCTCAACCAAATTCCATCTCTTTTAGGAGATCCAATCAAAACATCAATACCCACTTTCGAGAAACACTATCTAAAAGTTGCCTTCACTAAATCCATCATAACTCTATCCAATCTTCATATTTTCGTACACTCTTTAACTATAGCATCTAGACATACTCTAGGATAATCCCAAGTGCACATAAGTTGATCTTCAATCCTCGAACCACGTAAAGCCAAATGCTATATATTGCTATGTCAGTCTTCACAGAATAACTAGTATGTTGACTTCAATAACAAACTCTATCATGAATGCAACACACAACCTTTGAATCATTTCTCCAACACTGCTATGATACTCCCCCATAGGAATACCATCAACATTCATGCTAACAATTCTTTTCCTCTCAAAGTGGTATCCATGAATGAGGTCTCAGTTGAACAATTTGAAACAAAGTGTGAAATAAGCATTTGTTCAAAATTAAGGCATCAAATGTGTAGGAAATGGTTGGAGCTATTAAGGGTTCTAATATTTTTGCGGACTAGACTATAGGACATATTGATCCCATTTAGGGTATCAACAATAGGATTAAGTACTAGGAATAGAATAAGGGATCTTACATTGCTACAAGATTTTGCTAGTATTATTATTCCTTTCTCAACAAATAGCTTTCAAACTTGTATAAGTAGTCATTTACTCCTATCTAATATTGAGATTGTAAATATGCCCTACTGGGCATTTTGAAGGCCAATATCAAGCATTATTGTAATTCTATGGAGAATGTCAATTTGGGAAATAGAAAACTTATGATAGTTGATCAAATTGTAAATGTACTCCAAATTTTGAATGAAGATCAAGCCAAAAAGGAGGATCTTAAAAAAGTAGAAATTTCACCATAAAGATAGGTTTGGCAACTAGGCATGTGGTTTTGCTTGTCCACTCAAGTTCCATTGTGACAAATGATAGTAACAAGCAATTGAAAAATATTTTGGTAAAACCTAGAAAGTCTAATCTTAATGGACAATTTTATCCACCTCTATGACTGTCAAAACTTATTTCATTTTCTCCTTTGTTGTCTCGCCATAGTGTTCAAATACATCTATGCTCTTACAAATTTCAAAATTTGATGATCATAAAATGAATGATGTTGAAGATGCATATAATACTAAGTACTATAAATAATATGAAGCACAAAAAAATATTTCCATATAGTAGAAGACATAAAATTTTAAGAAATAAACTTTGGTTTGCAAGTATATAGAATGTTAGCAAATATTTGTTTCAAAAACTTCATTACATTCGTTCTTTAGGAATAGCATAGAAATAACTAGTAAAAGTTCATTATTTAAAAAGTTGTACCACAATAAGTTAAAAAGTAAAGTAGTCAAAAACTTGAGTTAATATGCAACTATATTGTATACTAAATGTTTGGAGAATATTATAAGATACAACAGTTAAAAAATCAACAAAATCGGATATACCATTTAGGAACTTATGGTGCATGGAATTAGCCATAACAATGATTGGTGCTCTTCTCCTAGAACTTAAAAAGTTACAATTTTTGAAACTTGAACTTGATATAACTATATAAATTTTAAACAAAGAATATTTATGTTTTGGCAATATACCACATGAATAATTATTGTACTCAAGTTCTCATTCAATGTTGATCTTGTTTTGCAGGACCAATTGTCCAAGACCAATCCATAGATGTCATGCTTAAAATATTAACAATACTTATGGCTCAATATTGTTGGATTAATGACTAAAATTTTGTAATCAATGTATTGAAATTTTGAATAAACCTTTTCTCCTATCTACATAAGTCTAGATTTATGCTATGGATCTCAGAAAACAAATCATAAACCAAAGAGTAATTATAATGGACAACAAATAAAAGCAATTTGTTTAAGGAAAAAACATGGTAGGTGCGAATGGTAAAGATAGACAAGAGGCTATCCTATGTTACAATTTGACAACACTAACTAATCTCAACCGAGTAAGACCATCATCAACTAAGCCCAAAAATATTTTTCAAGTGAAGCAGCACCAAAATTGTAATCTACTCCCACTTTCACGATAAGAATCTCATAATGAGAAAAAGGTAGGCTCAAAATTTACAGATGGAAGGGCAAGTTCAAAAATTACAGATGAAAGGGTAGGTTATCACAAATCAAAGGCATTGTCTAGACAATGACATGATCAATGTCTGCACTTCATAATGTAAACTAAGAGAGAATTGTAACCATGTGTAAACCATACTAGACCAGTTCTTGCAAACAACCTCCAAGATGTTTTAAGCTCATGTGATAATTCTCATTCTCAAATCCATGGCCTGTATTTGTATCCAATATCTAGAACACAAAATGCCCATCACCATCATCAAAGTCGTAGTTAGTTCACCAATTAAGGAAAAAATGGGTGGAATTAGATGCACAAACTAGAGATTTTCCTCTGATTCAATGGCACGAAACATAACACATACAGAGGCAAGAACAAAAAGAGAAAAGCCACATTGGTCTTGATTTACATAATAATCAATAATCATGTGTAAAAGATTAATATCATCTCTATACAAGGCATGTGCCTCTACATATCTAAATTCTTCTAATTCTTGGGCATCTCTTCTTTCGACTCTTAACAATGAAATAAATAACATCATTAGAAAAAGGTTGTCACTAGAGAATTGTATTCGATAATATCAATAAAGTTCAATAGAGGTAGAGGCTAACCCCTATAGGACAAATTTAAATGGGCATCACACACCAATGTATATGGGTGCTCCTCACTAAGAGACAAGCCTACCATCAAAAATTTTAGAGTATTTTGTCATAACAAACTTCACCAAAAAAATGTAGCCTCTATATCAATTCTAAAAAGCATTGGCAATGTTTTCATAAATTTTGTCACAAGGTTATACATCCACAAGATAAGGATACCCACAAATCATCTAGCTATTTCTTTTGCATTGTATACATTTTTACCACATTTGGTCTAGATTTGAATAAGAAGGCACCAAAGTGAAAACACATATTCTTTCATTAGTTCAAGTATCTTAATCTTGAAATGCGAAATTGTTGCATATTAACAGTTTTCTACTAAAGAACAAAATATTCAATTAAAAAAATGAAAGCAATATACTGTCACCACTTAGCAAAAACTCTTAGAACTATATATAAATAAATAAATTATTTTTAAATTGAAATTTAAGTGATCAAATCCGAAAGAAATATAAAGTATATCGATTCTTTATGACAATTCTTGTAACGGATATAAACAAAGGCAGGATATAAAAGCAAGGGTGTCCTAGCTCTTTCCCATTGTGTACATTTTTACCACATTTAGCCTATATTTAAACAAGATACCAAATTGAGACGCACATTATTTCATTAGCTAATCTTAAAATATGAAATTGTTGCATATTTAAATACCAGATTTCTACTAAGGAACAAAATATTAAATTAAAAGTTTGCAAAATGAATGCAATAAATTGTAACCACTTGGAAAAAACTCTCAGAAGGATATACAAATTAAAATGATTTAAAACTACATGAATAAATTAGTAATTCCTTACCCAAAAAAAATACAAGTAATATGAAATCAGAAAAAAATATAAAGCACTTTGATTAAATTACCTTCTGTCAGCCTTGGAAGACAATAGTTAGCAGTTCATTAGTCACATATGGCACTCTCAAGAGAAGATGAATAAAGACATAGGAATTGGGTGCAATTAGCAGAAATGGCATATAAGATGAGCTGTGGTTATTCTCCACAAAATAGTATGACTGATTTTTACTATTTGTTTCCTCACTTTTACAGCACTGTGGAGGAAGACTGGGCATCAGACCAGTGACAATTGTATGAAAATCCATTCTATTATACAAACTCTGGTTTTTTAAAGGACACATGCTTGGATACTATGCTGTGTAAAATAGCCATATCCTATGAGATGAGGCAAATAGAATGCCATTATAAGGGATGGTGCCGCTTCCTTCGGAGAAAAAACAAATCATGACAGTTTAATTTTTAGAAGAGCAGCGTGGGAACTCAAGACCAGATGCTTGACAGTTGCAATTGCACGGAAGTTTCCAATGTCTTTTCAACAAACCATTCAATGCATATCATGCAGTCATCACTGTTGTGAGGTTTTCACATCATTGGGCCATTGTAAATGGGGACCCCCTCTTTTTGCTGATAGGCTTAGGTGTTGAATGAATTTTGCAACACTCTGGGTGCAAGAGGTTATGTTTGGGCAAAAGTCTGAAAGCTTGCAAAGATTTGGCATTTAATAGAGATGTGATGTGATGTCTATCTAGCTTGAGAGTTGAGAAAATTGCCCAAGTGCCAAAGTGGGAGTGTGATTTTCCAAAATTTGGCTAAGTTTGAAAGTGGGAATTAAAGTAGAAGTTGCACAAGGAAGAGCTAAAATTTGGCTGAAGTATACAATTGGAGCTGACACTTGTCTTCACTCCCATCTTGTCTCATCTTGGAGCTGAGATCTGTCTTCATTCCCATAAAATCTTATCTCATATTTGACTTAAGCCTGTCCTCGCATAAATTTTTGTCTCATCTCAAATCATGTGTAGTAAGCATCATCCCATCTCAAGCCTAGGAGTTGTAAACTAAACTTAGAACAATGAGCCCTGAACATTGAAATGAGAAAAGTTGAGCCTAGTAGTTCATTGCAAGAGGGGAGAATACAGGCCCAAGATAACATGTGGGCCTGGTCTTCATGGGCCAGACATTGCTTCAAGCTAATTGAAATCCCATTTAGAGCCCAAAACCCAAAGCATTTGACTCCCTAAGGCATTGGTCAGACACAGTAAGCTTCGACAGATCTAATTTGGTGAACATAAATGAATAAATGGCCTTGTAGGGCTCTCAAATCTGACTTTCTACATGGCGATCTGTGTTCAGATTAAATACCAGACCTAAATGATATAGAGCGGGGACAAAATTCATTGGGTCTAAGCCCTACATCTGGAGTCAAAGACGGTTGACTCAAACTTTAAGGGCTAAATGATGTAGCGTGTGGCCTTATTGGCCCTTTTATGTGCGAATTTCTGAGGAATGGCCCTACTTTGTAAGATGTAACCTTGAACTTTGCAATTACAACTCAGATCTTCCATTAATTGCATGTAATCAGACCTAAATTTGAATGAGTCAAGTCATATAAGGTGGCCTCAAGCATTGAAATTTAAAATCTGGGCTATTATAAGTAACATGTGGCCCATTTGCACCCAATGTCGAAGCATATAGGGCCTTAATCTGGGCGCCAAGCATATGTAAGATTGGGCTAAAAATAAGACAAATTAAGCCCAGATCTGGGCTCAAAACCAATGAAATAAGAACCACAGTCTAGTTTGTGGTCTTGGGATTGTTATGACAGTCTTAGACTTAGACCAGGCACTAAATCTATAATACTAGGACCCAAATGCAGATCAGTCCCAAATCAGATTAAATGGGCCTCCTTAAACCCATGTCCGGTGGCCTAATTCAAATGCCCGGGCCCTAGATCACTCAGTTAAATCTCTCCAATTAAAAAACACAACTGTAAATGTCCAAATGTTGACACAAAACTCAAGGTGAGATCACATAAATGATTTAAATGCTTTAGCAAACACAACTCGATGCAATTGCAAGATAAGGGGATTAACTGGTTGCAGATCTGAATGTGCAAGACTCAATGTAAGGTCTTTACAATTTACATTTTCCTTAAACTTAACCCATAGAAACCATGCAGTTAATGCCAATTTATAAGGGAAGAAAGAAATTTGATCCACTAAGGAGGCCCCAAATTTGAACTTTGAAATAGGGACCGAATTTAATGCATAAGAGGTAGCCATTAAAATACTCGATTGTAGAAATATAAAATCAGTCGTAATGCATGGGAGAAATAAATCAGAGTTATTATCTATAAGCAATACGATTTCCACAATTCAAGGGAAAATTTGAGCCAGCAAGAGAAGATCTGATGTTTTAATAGCATTTCCAGCAAATAAGGTTCTCAATACAGTCATCCCCAGCAAATTCAATACCTGAAATCGATAGAGATCAATGAAAGACAGATTCTTACCATTCTACAACACTATTGCTGTAGAGACAGAGATCTAAATCTTTTGTTTGGAACTATATAGTTCTGTATCAGACATTATTTTGTAGATCTCAGTCACTTCTCATAACCAGCGAAGTAAAATTGGGCTAGCAAGAGTGCTATGATGTGTAGAGTCTTGTTATTTATTGGAATTGCAAGTATTTCATGCTATTACAGATTTGAATTTGCTATTTTAGAACTCTGATTCTAAGTACAAAATCTCATTTTAATATCCCAGCAGCTAGCAACTTCAAGTTCTAGTTTATTGCAAATTTGATAAAAAAAAGTTTAAATCTGATTGGAGATTGGTTTTGCATGATTTCATGGAAAGGGAGCCAAGTCCACCGGCAAAACAAGTATGAAATCAGAAGTTGAAGAAAGATAAAAGATGAAGATGCTGATGAAGAATGAAAGAAGAATTCATCGACAATGAGATGAAATGGATCAATGCATCAAAGGAGGCAGCTTAGAAAACCAAGGCATTGGTGGTGTATCAACCCTCCATCTACACCAACAGAGCTTTGTATTGCAGGAAGGCTGGGCTGAAACCCATTCCTTGGAACTTAAAAGACTACGACAAGAAGAAACTCTTAGGCGAAAAGGATGAAGAAATTTCAAGAGATAAAGCGATTGAGAGGATCAGCCATCAGAAATGAAAGATTAACAAATGATCTCTCCTCAATAAGGGGGTATTTATAAAGTTTAGAGGATAAATTCGTTGAGGTGGCAGCCATATCCTCAATCAATAAAAGCATGCCTAGTGTCACATGTAGACAATTTGATGAGTTTATATCCAGATTTGTTGAATGTGAAAGAGGGTGAGGATAACGGACACATTTCCCAAGGTGATGAGGTGGCATTGTCTACAATGGGCCCTCCTCTCACTGGTCCATGTGTCATTCATCCTTATCCGGTTGTTATGTATTTAAATTTTCTCATTGGTCCACATGGTGCTTAAATGTAATTGGGTGGGCGTTTAATATTTGTAGCAATTGGTTATGGAAAGCCTAATTAGGGCTTATGTGGTTTAATCTTCGCCCTTGATTTCAAATCAATCTTGGCCACTCATTGTACTCAGGACTACTATAAAAGGCCAAGGCCTCCTCATTTGTAACTCATTAGTTTTAGAGTAGAATAGGGACTTATGTTGCAGAATTGTTGCCAAAGTACTACCAAAATTGTTCCCTATTCATTGTTGGTCTTTATGGTGGATATCATTTTGGAGTATAGCATGGTTCTTTGCATCTCTTGCTTAGCTCAGGATCCCATTTTATGTTGTTTAGAAGTAGTTTTGTTGGATGAAAGAAATTGTAGATGTTTACTTGCTTTACTTAACATAAACTAGGACACTAGCCTCTTGCTGATGGTAAGGGTGCCTTGTGTGGTGAGCTAGTGATTGGTACTTCACTTCAATTGATATTCAATCATTAGTTTGCATCCATTTGATGGGATTGAAGGGGAGATATTGATGTGAAACTTGTTTGTGTCCTTAGAAGCTTGCTTTAGGTGGGTGGAGTCGGTGGATGGAGTCGCTAATTAAGCTGCATCTAGTAGAGTCCAAGTTCATCCATGATTCCTTACATTCATTCTTAGAGCTAGAAGTAGCAGTAGAAGTTTAAGTTTGAGTTGACATGAGAATAGGAAAGGCAAATCATATTTTCATTGTACATTATGAAGCTAGATCTTTAGAAGTGTAAGAGTTGATATATATTAAATGAATAGTGAAGTCCCTTTGTGATCCCAACAAATCACATTATTTTACTGAGTATCCACAATAGAAGGAACCTTGAAGTCATTTCGTGATCTCGCATCGCAAGCTTAGCACAAGATATGGGCTTATATCAAGAGAGGATTGGGTGTTCGGTGTTTCATCTTGATATATCAAGTATTTGATTTTGCATGGTGTAGTGGAACAAAACTCACATCAACAGAAATTGGTGCTAGAAGTGAAAAAAAGTTCACGGAGTTGTCAACAAGAATGAGCTTTCAAAGTTGTATTTGAGATAGAAGATCCCTCTAAAAGTTGAAAAATAAAAAAATCCAAAAAATAAAGGTTTCTCAATATAAACAGGCAGGTTGATGTTCTTCCTATTTGGTTTGATTTAGGCAAACGACTGCATCCATATAGATTGCCTCAGCTTGCAGCATTAGGGCATTATAGGATACATGGCAACACAAATCATGAGGAGATGCATTGTCTGCTGTTCCTTTGAGAGTGATTTTGGTATTACTAGAAAGGATTTCTTTTTTCAGGAGTGTATGAATCAGTAGCACTGAACAATTCAGAGACAGAGTTCCTTGAATTCAAAGAAGATCTCAATAGGAAACCACGAAGTGAATATGGAGGTAAGTCTTGGTGCAACATGCATAGCCTTCCACATTCAGAATCTACTTGCCCATCTTGTCAAGACACCATTGACTTAATCAAATTGCAAAATGGGCTGGTATGAAGAAGTGTCAGCAGTGTGTGGCAAGCATTTCTTTCAGCTTTCAAGTTGGACATCAAATGAGAAGCATGTGGTATCAGCATCCGAGAAGAACAAGTTAAAAGGTGGCATGGTTGAGCCTAATGGACTGGATGATCAGGTGGAGGATAAACTTTCACACATTGCATCACAAGGAGAAGAGGTTGACAGGAAAATCAAGGAAGCAATCAATTTTATCCAAGGAAGAACAGACATATCAAACAAAGATCAACATCATAAATAATTACAAGAATATCATCGCAAGTTTGAAGAAGTCATCCTTGGTGAACTTTCCCTCATGCTACAAGGCTGAATTTTTGAAGATGAATTGCAAAGAATTTCAGTATCCTTGGGGAGGAAGGTGATCTAGTAGATGTGTTAGACAAGGAACTTCAAGTAATTACAGATGAATCTAGATAGAAAGAGCAATTAGACAAGGTACTACAAGACATTATCACCAAGTTCTTTGGGGGTTTGCTATAGGATATTGTAAAAGAAGTTGATTCATTACCAAATACATTTCAAGATGATCAGGTGACTGCAAGTGGCATGGTTCACCATCAGCTTCAACCTCCACAAATCCTATAGCTTGAGACTGAATTCAACGAGCTCATGGAAATGATGGATGATCTCCCTTGTAGTTGCAAGGATGCTATGATCAACGAGATTCTACATGGAGAATTGCAAGATGTTTCTAAAGAAAAATCTAATTAAACCCCATGGGAGAAGAAGATAAAGAACGGTTTGGGTTGGTGCTACAATTGGATATTGCATTAGATCAACTTGATGAGGTATTTGAAGAAGAACACATCAAGGAATCTTAATTTTTGAGTACGCACTTAGCAAGACTAACAAGGATGCATGATTCATGTTGCACAAGGGCGCAAGCAATATTTCACGGGCTTGAGGGCCTCACATGCTTCACTTTTAGCTTGACATCTCGAGTTCTTCGACACATATAGACATGTTCAGGAGATATTCACTTGGAAAGGCCTAAAGCCAGAGGCTCAACAATATTTTAGAGAGTGCTTCGGTTGTCAACAAAACAAATAGAACCATACCTATCCAAGTGGTAACTGGAATCACTTCCCATCGCCAAGAGGAAGTGGGAATGCCTTTCTATGGATTTCATTGTGGGCTTGTCTAAAGCCTTGTTAGTAGCCTTTAATTTTCCCCTCCTTTAAGAGTGTTTGTTATAAAGCGAGTTCACTCAACTTGTCACAATCCCTACCTGGTCTCCAACCATCAGTCTAGCAGAACCTTTCCAAAGCAATTGCGGACTTACCAATTTCTTTAAACTACGACTCCCCGTCATCATGTGTTACCAATTGCTCAGTCGTAGGTTCTTGCAAGCCTGGAAGCCTCGATCGTTAGTTGTTAGTTTAGGTTAGTGAGCGAACAAGAAACTGGTGGGTCCTACACCTTAGTCGTAACTCTGCTATAGATGTCCTTTCCTTTTCCACATCAATCCTTCCACCTTGTATATGCAGCCTGGCACAGAAAGTTGCATGATTTTCAATTGGGAATGATTCTTCAATAAATGCACATCTCATCCAAAGTTAATATACCTTTAGGTGGTGAACTTTCAAGCACTGCTCCCTAACGCCTCCAGTATGATATTCACTTCAGATTTGCTCTCAACATGCAGATTTGATTTAAAGTCAGTTAGGCAAGGTAAAGGACATCAAGACCAAGTATGGAAATTTTGATCAATTTGTGGAGAGGTATGACAGCAACAAAGACCAGAACTCCTGGGAATACCTGCTTGTCCAGAGTGGCCCTATTACATGCAAGGGTTTTTCCTTCAGCCATGCATTGCCCTAAGCTAGTAGCTGCCCACATGAGACACTATCATCCTGCTAATCAAGAAATTCAAATAACTAATGGAAGGGTGTTAGCAAAGATTTATTCGGAGAGTATTGTACAGGCTTTGGACATACCCTGTGATCACGTAATGGAGAGGCTTACCATCAAAGTTGGGCACGAATATTTCAAAGACCACAAGAATTTTTGCTTCAAAAGTGTCGCTAAGAATTGGCTCAAGACAAAAACACAAGATAAGTCCCAACTACCCAATAAATTGAAGAAATCTCATTTTAAAGATCCTATTACCGATTGGATCACATTGTTGCACCGGGTGGTTAGAAACCCTAGTTCTGAAAGCTGTGAGTTTTGGATTTTAAATCTATTCTATGGATTTTTGGAAAGAAAAACTATGTTCATTTGGTTGGTCTTATGAGTTCTAACCTCCATGCTCAGCTGAAGGACTTTCCCCAAAAAACAAAGTTTTATTTTGCTTGTGTTAATATATCTCATTGCCAATTATAAAAGTATTTGGGAAGGTTTAAATCCACAACCTATTCATTTTGTCCAAGCTTCCATTTATAAAGTACTTACCCAAGTCATTGTATGCAAGGGTGAACCCCATTCGCCTTGGTAAATGATGTCTTCCTAATGAAGTTGACTAGAGAATTGGAAGGAAAACTCTACATGAGATTATCTCAGGAAGCCACTGATTTTGTCTTAGGGTTTGGCAATGGATTTAATCAACTTGGGCAATCTACCTACCTAAGAATAGGGAGCTTTGACAAAGAGCCTTTGTGATTTCCTACGTACTCCATTGATTTTCTTGTGTTTTTAGAAGTATGTTGCCAAATGGCTGTGGTGAATGTAAAACATTCTAATATGGAAAAGAAAGGTTTCACCTTCCCTATTGCTATGTCATTTTATTCCTGTAAAACTATTGTGGTTGCCAAAGGTGTCAAGAAAATTTTGGAAAGCTATCATTTCCCCTCTAATAGTAAGGGTTTTGCTAATATGATCTTGTACAGTGCTAGAACTTGTATCCATAAGCCTACATTGGAGGACTTTTGGGCAGATTGCATCAATGAAGTGGAGATGTTTAGAAGGAATTTGATATCTCAGAATAGCACCATTATGTCTATAATAGAGATCCCTTTCTTCTCTTGTGCCTACTACTCCTGTAACCCTTCCATTTTCACCGAGGGCGAGTAATACCAAAGCCAGTCTAATTTCCCCTGTTTGGTTAACTTAAGGTAGAGAAGAAAGAAAGATCACCCCAAGCAATGACGAAGTAGACACTGTCACCCTACTCTTTCAAAGTTCGAAGAAGCCAAAAAGGACTAAAAGGATGTCTAGGGTTATTACAAATGCTAACACAGGGCACCACATCCTAAAGATAACCGAGCCCATCAAAAGTACAAGTGTAAAAGTTGTCAAGGAGGCCGATTAGAATGTCTCACGCATTGATATGGGAATTGCCAACCTAGATAGTGAAGCCTATTCTGTCAATTTTCATGTTATGGTACTAAATGAGAAAGCTAAGGAACTGAAGAGGAAAAGTCATGAGCTACACGAGCATCTTGCACAAGGTCAGCCCTATAAAGAATTGGTGATCTCTATCATAAGCTCCCTAAAAGGCGAAACTTACACCCCTTCCCTAGCCATTCAAGATACAAAACTCCTCAACCAATTCAAAGATGGAATTGGTAAAATTCAAGCTTTAGCACAATGGATAGAACAAATGCGAGAACAGGGTATTGCACGCTTGACCTCTCTCAAGAACTTATATGTAAGCATTATTGGTAAAATACAAACTCTAGTCCTGGAATTGTAGAAGACAAGGGAAGACTAGAGCAACTAGTATGTTCTTGTTGGGAACCTCAGGAGCATGTTGGAATTGAAGCTTGTAGTATTGGCAATTGAGAGAATAGCAGATAATCCCATAGAAATCAAGCCTTCACAGCTATACTCCACTAAATGGAAACTCTCCTTGGACAATGATTTCATCAATTGCCTCAGCCAAACCCTTGATAAGTATACCCATTTCCTTGTTGATATCAAGAGCAACTTCAATTCTCTAGATATAGATTTGACCGATGGATTTGAGGAAAAGGTCATCAAAATGGAAGAGGTCAAGAAACAATATACTGAGTTGTTGTCAGAGAAGATTGGAAAAATGTAGGAGGGTGACATAGAGGTGTTAGACCAACTCAGCAACCTACACTCGATGCTCAAAGGCCTCAAAGTTGTGGACACAATTGTTCCGAAGGAAGTCATTGATGCAAAAAGGGAATTAGCTAGGTGGAGAACTAAGTTACAAGTTACTACTATCCCTAACTATGAAGACGTCAAATTCTAAGACAACAAGTACCTAAAGTATCACCGAAGGGTGAGAGACATTGAAGCGGCAAAAGGAGTTATAATGATCGGTACAACAGATGTCCAAGGCTTAGGGGATATTGGAGCTGGAAACTCTTCAAGAGTTTCATGACTTTTCATTTTGAAAGCTTTAATTTCTTTTTGATTTCAAAGGACCAATGGTTGTTATTAGTTCTAGAGACCATTACTTGGTAGGGTTTAAATATGTATCTGCAAAACTTGTTTAGGATCTTTTGGGTGAACTGTGATTGACTCATTATGTTTGCTTTCATATTTTGTTGATGAAAGAAAACTTGAATGCACTTATCATGTTGAAGTTCCATATGTTTGATCTATGAATCAAATGTTGTGAATTCTTTTCATGTGAGAAGATATCAGTAGATTAATGCATTAAAGTGTTCTTGTTCTTATCTATGAGATGTGGAAATTCATTTGTGAATGGATTCCCTTTAGATTAATTCAATGTTCTGCAATCTTTAGGTCTTAGTCTTTCTCTTTGAATATATCAAATACCCTTATAAGTTTTCAAGTTAAAAGCCCACCTTATTGTTTTCAGGTTAAAAGAAAACCCCCAAAGTTATTCCTTTTTGCATTACTCATAAGAAGGTAGTTGCAACCTTTTAAAATAAGTAGAAAATTAGTCAAAAATGGTTATTGTTTGATTAGTTCAACTACAGTTACATTTATCATCTTGTCCAGGTGTTAGAAGATAGAGTTAGATGATGAATTTGTAAACCAACAAGCTCATGCCAAAGATTGCATATATGTGGTAGTGGATCACTTCACTAAATATAGGCACTTCTTTCTGATCACTAATACATTTTCAGCGACATAGGTAGCCAAGCTTTTTTTCCAAGAGGTTTTCAAATTGCGTGGACTATCCCAAAGTACTAGGAGTGATCGAGATAGTGGTTTTCTGAGTCACTTTTGGCAGGAGTTGTTCAGGTTATGTGGGACAAAGTTGACTTTGAGTACCAATTACCACCCTCAAAATGATGGCCAAATTGAGATTGTTAATAAATGGGTGGAAGGCTATCTTCAGGTTTATGTGTTTGCACAGCTATGAGCCTAGGTGAAGTGGATATACTTGTGTGAGTATTGTTACAATTCCACTCACAATATGTCTATTCAGTGACTCCTTTGAGAGCTTTGTATGGGTATGATCCTCCGAGTTTTATAGTTTTCTTGCTCAATGATAGTAGAGTTCCCAGTGCATGTGATTTGTTGCAGGACACTCAAGATATTATGAGGAATCTAAGGGATAATATTCAGAGGGCACAAAACCAGCAAAAGCAGTAAGTTGATCAGCGGAGAGTTGTTCGCTCATATGGTATACTTGATGTTGCAACCATGGAGGAAGTTATCCATTCGAAAGAGCAACTAAGAAGCTCAAGCCTTGCTATTGTGGTCCTTTCCGTGTTGTGAGATGAGTAGACGAGGTAGCTTATGAGCTTGATTTGCCAAAGGGTAGTAGAGTGCATAATGCGCTCCATGTATCGCACCTCAAGAAGGTGTTAGGCAGACATGTCTCATCTTCTACTTTACCCCCATTGGATGATGAGGGGAAGTTCGACCTAATTTTAAAGCCTATACTAGATATCAGGGAGATATATTTGTGCAGGCGAGTCATCAAGAAGTTTTTGGTGAGGTGATAAGGCTTACCTATTGAGGATGTCACTTGGGAATCAAAGGATATTCTACAGCATCCAGGATTGTTGGGAATCAAAGGATATTCTACAGCATCCAGGATTGTGATTGCTTGAGAACAAGCAATCTTGAGCAAGGAGGACAGTGATGTCCCCTTTTTGGCA
Organism: Cupressus sempervirens; assembly: GCA_028749045.1. Taxonomy (NCBI): domain Eukaryota; kingdom Viridiplantae; phylum Streptophyta; class Pinopsida; order Cupressales; family Cupressaceae; genus Cupressus; species Cupressus sempervirens. The sequence goes on from CM053784.1 coordinate 265,573,908, forward strand.
GGTGATGGGCATGGTTTTGTTAGCTCATCATTGCGACCCTTGTGAGCTAACACCTTGATTTGAGCGTCTCTGGTGGTTTATAGTAAGTTGTTGTTGCCTAGTTTCTATTTTTGGCATGGCACTTGGGCACAATACTTGATCAGTGTTTCTTTTGCATTTGAGTGGATTACTTGACGAATTATGGGCAATTTTGAATTACGATTGTGAAATGGTGCTATTTAATTAATTTAATTAAATAACAATATAAGCCAAAGTTTTGAGACATTATAATAAAGTGCATTAAGGCACTTATGAGAATTACTTCTAATTATTTTGAATTCAATTGTGCAACCAAAAGCAAATTACGATTTAAGCGAAAAGTGTGAAGTTGAAAACACTGGCAGTTGGTGTAATTCAGAAGCTATGTGGACCGGTTTTATAAATTGAAATCATTCTATGCATTCATTTTTAAGAATGTGCTGTGTTAAGAATTTGGCAAGGGTTAAAGTAAGGACAATCTGCAGGAGATTAGACGTTTTCTGCATATGTTTATTGACACTTTGAATCAGCCTGAATGCTGATGAATCATGCTGATAATTACTGATGGTGCATCATCCTAGAGAGGGTTTGTGAGCCGTTTTCGGTTTCTATAATCACAATATAGGCTGGACAGCTTATTCAGTCTACTCGCAGCTATCTCTAGAGGCTGTGTTGTCATTATTGGGGACTGCCATGCCTTGGGAAGCTCATAAGTTGGCAAAATTGGAGCTTATCAAGGCAGCATCCTCTTGTGTTTGTATTTTTTTGGAGGCACCATTCGCTAGAAGTTGACCATGTTGCATTTCTAGACACAAACGCCTATCTTGTTCACCAATTTGGTTGGTGGCTATCAATCTTTGTGAACATCAGCATGATTTTCAAGCTCCAGGTTATATATGTGTGTGTATGTCTGTGTGCACGCGTGTGCGCGCGCACACACATGTATATATTGAATAAATAAATTAGTGACTCAGTTATTACAATTATCTTGCAGCGTGATCTTTCCTTGTATATATGCAAAGATAATTGTGCATTGTTGAATTTCATTTCAGTTTTATTGCATTTGTAATTACTTCTATATCTCTGAAATTCTCAAAAATATCATATATCTCAAAAACACACAAAAATTGCAAAACAAAAAAAAAATCTTTCTTCAGCATAGTTAGCGTTAAGAGCCTGCAGGGCTTTTTACAGCACAACTGCACAAGCCTCACTCCTAACCCAGAAAAATGGCACTGGATAGTACAGAATCTGCCACCAAGCAGGGTAGCCGACTGAATCCATGGTGAGATCAGTCCCAGAACAAAGCCCTTGCAACAGAACAACCTCAAAACAATAATGGCAGACCTTTGCACAAGAGCAGGAAACATCTGCTGCAAAAAGCTCCAAGAAGAAAGCCTGGACAGAAGGAAAAACTCACTCCACAACTACAAAGAAATAGAGTGGCAGCCTTTCTCTGCAACAGAACAAACAGCTCCAAGCATTCACCCATCATCTTCATCAATGTTTGAATTTCCCCCTCCACTCCCTTTGCCACTGACATGCTCCATTGAAAGAAGCCTTTGAATCATAAAATTATTATTAGACTTGCATGCACCAAATTTTATCTACTTGCTATGAGATGTTATAAAATTACAATTCAAAGAAATGATATGAAATGTTATAAACTTGCAATCTGTTAAATATTAACATAGATAATTATACTGGCCTGAGAAAGTACAGACCGCACCTTTATCTTCACCTATTATGTCATAGAAGACATATATATACATCAGTTTTGACTCTAGAATTAGCGGCGATCTTTGGGCAGAGATTACATTGTATACTAATCATAACTAATAGTTATGTTAGTTAACCTTGTGTTACTTCATTCTAGGCGCCGATTTCTGGAGAGGAGTATAAGCCGACCTAGGTAGGGTCATGTCCCTTTGAGGGACATGCCCTTTGGTCTTGATATATAGGGTAGGAATTATTGCAAATTGAGGACACAATAATTACAAGTTTGCTCCCTCAAGCAATAATACCAGTTCGTATTTATTGCAAAGACATATAACATTCAGATCAGAATTAAAGTTGACAACTCCTCCATACTTCAGATTATTAAGTAGTTCATTTTCAGCAACCAAGGACAGAATTCAAGTCTGAATTAAAAGGTACAGAATTTGCAGAAACTTTACATGGTATCAGAGCCAGGTTGTCGAACCTAGGCTCTTCAAAATTCAGTAATCAGACTTTTATATATCTAGCATCAATCTCCTATCTCAATGGCATACACAAGGAGACCCGAGGACAGGTTTGATGGGAAAGAACACTTTGATACCTGGAAATTCAGAATCATGATGATTCTTGAAGAAAATGATGTAAAACAATTTGTTGATAGAGCATCCAAACAATCTAGTATTGAACCTCATAAAACTATATGGAGTAAAGGAAATAGAAAAGCCATTCAGATCATATTAGATGGAGTAAAGAACGATATTGTACCTAAAGAACGATGTTGTACCTGATGGAACCCAAATTTTCACAAAATTTTAGTCTTAAGCACCATGGAAAAGACAGAACCTTTAGATCCTACCCACTACTTATATTCAAACAATATGCTTCAAAGTATTAAAATTCATGAGCAGGACAGTTGTAGGTGGTTCACAACGATTTGACGAAAGAATGAATAGACAGTGATCCATTAATCAGAAGAGTAGTACAAAAGTAAAAGAAAATGAGCTATTGTAGAGTATTTAAAAACATGGTTGCAGATCTGCAGTATAAGAAGTGTCAAGGTTCTGCTGTCACAGAGATACCTTATGGTTATAGAGAAATAATTTTCTCAGCCTTCTATTATTCTTCTTGATCCCATTTACATACAGTTCAACATTTCTTGGATAACTATGAAATACACTGGTAGTGCACTATGAACCTGATGAACTAAACTCTGAAATGGATTAAAGCATGCTGTAATGTATCCAGAGAATAGATTTGTTTGAACTTGAAGACTACAATCAGGAACAACATATCTATAACGCAGCAGTGCAAAGGAATCAAATAAGTATATGTGAAGAAGCATCAAGTCAATCTTATTTCTGATACATGCAGATAAAGAGGCAATCCTTATACCAGTTGCAAATAGTGGAATCCAAAGGTGGGAAGTAAATGCAGAAACAAAGAATCAATCTATTTATGGCACAATGATTAAAACAGTGATTAAGAAATAAATGACCTCTCATATTCAGCACCAGAAAATCAGAGTGTGTATAAATTTGAAAAATTTGTTTCAGATTATGCAAGTATGAATATGCCAATCTTAAGGGTCTTTGCTTGAAAAGCATTAAGTAGGGAGAGACCATATTGCCGGCTGTATAAAGAGAAAGTTATTTGTGCAAGTAAAATCATCAGGAAAGGGTATCCAAGACCACAAAGAGAATGCACAATGGTTTGCCTCTGGACAATGGAAATTAGATACTTCATTCAAGCTCTTCTGTGGATGGTCACTTTGTGCTCGAGAACAGGCTAGACACAATCTATCAATGAAGAGAAGAGTGGAATGTGAAGGGATATTCTTCAGCTATCTATGCAAAAGGAAATACAAATAAGGGTACTATGGGCGAGACCCAATTGGCAGTCCCAGTTGGCGGAGGAAGAATTTTTCAGATGAGCTCGACACTATTGTATTTATCTCCCATCCACAATATCAGAGATTTTAACTCCCAGTCTTCACAGGGCCTTTTGGGCAGGAAAATTATATTATCTATTGTGAATCTTTTCCCCTAGTAAATCATATCTGATGTTAGTTTGTATTTTGTTGCAGGTCTGAAGGATGTGCGGGAGAGAGGAATAGAAATAAAGTGGTTGGAAAAAGCCAGTCGGTTCTGTGTGCACGCCAAAGGAGGTTCAATTACGAATATTCAGTGCTGATGGATACACACCCGAGTGGATGGGAGCAGAGGCGTTTGAATGGAAGAGGGGGAGGTGTTTTCATTGCTTCAGCAGAAAGACCCGGTTCCATTGATGAAGCTTTGCGTCGTCCAAGATGCATGGAATAGAACGATTGCTGAAACATAAATGTTGTATAGAGCACCAGGGGTGGAGCCCTTGCAAGTATGGAGCCCGATGATTTTGAATACACGCAGGAGGAAAGATACGCATAAAAATGATGCTAAGGATTTTAGCAAATAAACTTTATGAACCGAATGTGCCACTGTTTTCAAATAAAGTACACACAATTATGAAAATATTGGTCTGATTAAGTCTAAAGTATATTAAGAACTTTATGTAATTGGGCGGTTATGAATTACCAAGAGGTGCGATGTTTGGAAATTTAACTAACACCTCTTGGTCATTTATATATATGTGATGTAAATCAAACAAGGGACAATTCATTATTCATATTTTTAATTTTTTGCCTAGCCTATGCTTTATGATGCATTATATTTTCTCATTGGCAAAGAAATGACCTTTTGAACTAAGCCTGTGGATGGTGGATTATGGAATAAATTCTTGTGCGATTCTATTGTCGAATTATATTGGATGGATCATCCATAAGGAGCGTCTCCAGTACGAATTTATTTCCGGATCAATAAAAAGTATTTATTTAATTTATTTGAATTAGTGTTTTAATTTTTTATTAAGTTGTGTCCTTTATAAATGTTTTTTATTATTTTCTTTAAATATTTTAATATTCGGATAAGTGGACTAGATCATTATTGCATTTTAAATTTGATAAACATAGATATTGTAAAATATTTTATTGTTTCCGTATTTATGTCTAATTTGTCTCCGTAGGAGTTAAAATGCATTTTAGACTAGTTTAAATTGTGTTTATATAATTGATCCGTCGCATCTGAATAATTAAAATTGTTTATAGTTTAATATATTAAACTTTATAAAGTTGTATGTTTCAATTAATAATATTGACTCTATTGCCCATTTAATTAAGCACTGGTCTTTTACTCCTAATTCATAATCCGTATGCTGGCAACTATTTCATTTCTTTCCATTGAAGAATTAATATATTCATTTGTTGCAATCCTCTACAATAATCACTTTTATTTTTAAAAAAAATTCATACAATCATTTATTATTCTTAATTAGTAATTTGCAATCATAAAACTTTCCATAATTCTTGCCGTTTTGAAAAGCTTTTATTGCATTCGCATTTTAATTTATCTACTATAAGCATCTTGGATTTAAGGTGTTTCCTCTAGGATCAAGTACACCCGCCTCAGTTTTGCAAAGCCGGAAGTGCAGGGAACTCGGACTGTGTTGTTCAGTTCCGTCAAGTTAGCCTTAACTGGTTGGATATCCCAGCATCGAGCAGACAAGGCTTGTAGGATTCCAATCTGCGATTTTGGGAACCAACAGTACCTATGCCAACAAAACATCAGACAGCATTTGATATGATGAATGCATTACTAAATGCATATGAGGTCAACAATGCAACTAGAGTTCTCGCACTAAAAAGTCAACTAAATCACATACAAATAAAGAAAGGAGAATCAATGAATTCTTAATTCCTAAGGGTTGCCGGCATAAGGGATGAACTATCAAGTATAGGAACCATCATTAGTGACACGAAACTAACACTAATAGCTATAGATGGATTACGAAACTTTTGCACAAGGAATAAGTGCCAGAGATAAACTTCCTCACTTCAACAGACTTAAAGGGGATTGTCTTCAAGAAGAATCCAGAAAATTAAAGAAAGGAGGAAAATTGAAAACAAAAGATGAACTTCATGTTCTTAATACAAACTCCTATAAGGGCAAGAAGAAGCATTTCAAGAAGAAAAAGGGAAATCAAAAGAATGGAAAACCCAAGAAAGATCTATCTAAGATTAAGTGTTTCAGATGTGAAAAGTTTGGACACTATAGATCTAATTGTCCTAAGAGTTCTAAACAACAAGTGACCTGTACAAATGTTACTAGGGAAGAAGATAACTATGATCCCAAGAATCGTGTATTGTATTCGTCAATATCAAATGAAATCTCGAGTAAAGCATGGGTAATTGATAGTGGATCTTCTAGACATATAATAGGATACAAAAAAGCACTAGACTCTATTTCAGAAAAAGTTAATGGCGAAATTACCATTGGTGATGATTCAGCACATTCCGTCAAAGGAATTGGAAATTGCACCTTGAAACTAAAATCAGGAAATTCTCTTCTCCTAAAAGGAGTACTCTACATACCAGGAATAAAAAGAAATCTAATCTCGGTTACAGCGCTTGAAGATGATGGGCATAATGTTGCATTCATGGATGGTAAAGTAATAACTTGGGCAAAGAACTCCTCAATTAAGAAAGCAAAGTCGATTGGTTAGAGAAAAGGATATTTGTATGAATTGAATTCAGAATCTAATCGACCTATTCAAGCCTTAATTCATGAAGCTACAAACATTAATGAAATATGGCACAGAAGATTAGGGCATCTAAATTTTAAAACCTTATCAACTATGGAGAAGATGGTTATTGGTTTACCTAAACTACATAAAGACCACTCAAGCATATGCAAAGGGTGTGCTCTAGGTAAAAACACCAAAAGTCCATTTCATGATAGCACTAGAAAAACAAATAATGTTTTGGAATTAATTCATTCAGATTTATGTGGACCTATGTTTGTTCCTTCTTTTGGAGGATTCTGGTACTATATTTTCATAGATGACTTCTCTAGGAAAACATGGATTTACTTCTTAAAGAGCAAAGCATCAGAAGAAATCCTAAAGAGATTTAAAGAATTCAAAACATTAACTAAAAACTTATCAGGACATAAAATCAAAACTCTTAGAACTGATAATGGAGGGGAATACACCTCAGATTTGTTTAAAAGGTTTTGTAAAGAAACAGGAATTAAGAGGGAGTACACCATTACTTATAATCCAAAACAAAATGGAGTAGCAAAAAGAAAGAATAGAACAATTATAGAAGCTGCTAGAGCTATGATATTTGATCAAAATCTAGACTATTATATTTGGGCGGAAGCCTCTTGTACTGTTGTCTATATTCAAAACAAAAGCCCTCACTCTTACCTTAGAGATAAAACTCTTTAAGAAGTATTTACCAAGGTTAAACCCAATGTAAGTCATCTAAGGATTTTTGGGTGCCCCGTATATATCCATGTTTCAAAAGAAAAGAGAACTAAGTTAGAACCCTCTAGGAAGAAAGGTATTTTTGTAGGGTATAGTGAAAAACTAAGGCATATAGGATTTTCATACCTGAACAGAAAAGTATTGAACTTGGTAGGGATGTAATTTTTGAAGAAGATCTAGCATTCAAAAGAGCCCTAAGTTCTGAAGAACCTTCTCCTTTACCTAGTTCTGAAAGAAATAGCGAGTCTGAGTCTCAGAGGGAGAACATAGAAGAAATTGAAGATGAAATTCAAAATCTAAATCTTGGAGAAACTCAAAATTCAAAGAAAATACCACTTTGGACCATTAATATAGTCGAGGAAGCACAAGACTTTACTGCACCTTCCGGAACAATCAAAGAAAGCAAAAGACCTGAAAGATTTTCTAGTTGTACAGCAAACATGAGTGATTTATCCAAAACAGAACCAACCAATCCTTCAAATGCCATTAAACATACAGCTTGGAAAGAAGCTATGACAGAAGAATACCAATCTATTATGAAAAATGATGTTACATCTCAATTTTTGACCTAACTTGAAATATAGCCATTGAGGTTCGCATGAAGTCAGTTGTCAATGTAATTTGTTATAATCTGGCGAAATGGTAAGATAGTTAGTCGTTGTGATTTCAAGTGAAGATGACATGTTAGTTGATCGTTAATCACAAATTCATGGAATTGAGAAGATGGTAAACCGTTATGATTGATTATGATTAAATAATTTATTATGATAATATAATTTAACTGCGGAGAACTTCCTTGCAGAAAACACGTCGAAGGGGTGAAAGCATTGTCAAAAAAGAATTAGGCAGGAGCATCGCCATCACTAGGCAAATGAGTTGAGAACCTAGCGACTTGAAACAAGATACATCTGTGGGACCCGCATGAGCTATTAAGGAAAACAATATAATAAAAAACATAAAATAATTTAAATTAAAATATAATGCATACCTTTAGAGATTGTTTATTAAACTTTATCTTAACATTATAATAAACACTTAAATACGAACACAAATATAAAAATGAAATGGCACCAATAAATTATAATAATATAATTTAATGATGTCACCTCACCAATATACTTATGTGAACGTATATAAGAACATATTATAATAATAAAATAAAGTTTATAACTCTTCAACTCCTTATTTCTTTTCCTCTTTATTTTCTCTTCTTTTCAAATTGAATTAATAATTGGAATTCGAATGGACTTCTTGAAATCGATGGTAGCCAAGAAGTCATGGTTAGACCTTTTAAATGGAAGCCGAGAGAGGAGTCCGGGGGAATTACCATTCCTTATGTTCTCCATAGTCCGTATTTCTTTATGCAGTGTTGTTTCCAAATTCTTTTAAAACCCGATTTCTTCTCAATATCTCAATACGTCTGCAATGTCTTAGGGAGAGTAAACTTCCAATCGAATGCCCAAATCTCAAATTTCTTTATCACTGCACACCCATATCAAGCCTTGTCAAATGGCATTAACTTCTACTCCTTGCCATGCATTAATTCTGGCTAATGATCTAAGATCAAACGTTTTGCAAGTAACATTTCAATGCTATAAGAGAGGACTAGGCAGAGTTCGAATCCTTCAATACAATATCAAATCCTTAACAGGTTATGAGTTTATCTTTCCAAGTTTTTAAATGCAATTCTATAGCAATCGACTAGTATCAAAACTTCCTTTTGTGTCTATGTTCATGTTTCTTAAACTTGCTGAATGAACCCTGAAGATTATAGAGAACTTCTTAATACCTTTACATCCAGTTGAGTAGTATTCCATAAAGAAAGTTTCTGAATACAATATGAATTTGTATGATTATTGCTGTTCTCAAGAATAATATGTCACAAATTCATTCGCATTTCATAAATTCCTTCATTCTCTAAGTATATGACCGATTGCAGTCGAATACTCATTGCTAGGGTTGATTGAAATACAATATAAGTATTTGTTAATCATTTTTCTTCTTTCTCTGATTGTTGTCTGTTACATATTGTCAGAACTGAGAATAATGCAAAATATGTTATCATATTCATGACTCTGTCCTGATTGAATGTCAGACTGTAGCCAGCTATGTATTGTAGATTGTAATTAAGTCACAAACCATGTTGTTGGTCTCTTAAAATACATAAAGCTCATCTACAAGATTAAACAACTTTCCGAATGGTAGCTATTGATACTTAAATGATTGTGTGAACCTTTTTCAATAACCATGTTAACATAATTTCCGAACAAGATCAGAATACTTATAGATTCTTTAACACTAAGAAATTCACCGGCAAAGAAGCCACTGAAATGGTGAAGAGGTGGAGTTAATCTGCAAGAACCAAGAATGAAATCAGATATGAATAACTATGTAATGAAAACACATAATAGCTCATGCATGATCCTATTATTGTAATCCCTGCTATCAAGTCGAAGGGTATGGTTAGATACCAGGTTGCTCAATTGATGACAAGATGGTCCTTGTCTATTCCGGGTAGGGAGGGCCTTTCTCGTTAGAGATTGTGTGGGGACAAAGTTGAGGTCCGAGGTTGGGTGGTCAAGCCTCTGACAATGTTTCACCTCTCCCCAAGATGCCAATTGTGAGTCAGACAGAGATAAGCTATGCAGTCAATTGTTTAACGGAAACAGGTAATATCATTTTTATTTATGAGGTGAGATTAAATTGAGTTATATCATTGTTACTGTTATTTTACACCTAGATATAAATTCATGGATTGTTTTTCAATTATATGAATATCAAATATAAGTATATTTCTAATCTTGAGTTACTGACACAGTTAAGTAATCAGAAGGAAAGGAATCCGAAGCCCTAATGGATTGAATGATAGCTAGAACTCTAAACAATACAGTATCAGAAGCCCTAGTTGAATCAGTGGTATCGGAAGCCATAACTGAATCAGTGGTACCGGAAACCCTAAGTGATACAATGGTATCAGAAGCCCTAGTTGAATATGTGGTATCGGAAGCCCTAACAAAATCAATGGTATCGAAAACCCTAAGTGATACAGTGGTATCAGAAGCCCTAAATGAACCGAAGGTAAACAATGCCCTAATTGATACAATGGTATGTGATGCCCTAATTTTATATAATGGTATTTAATGATAATCGTCATTTGATTTTGGTTTAACAATATTGGATAGAAGTCGTTTTGTGGTATTGTTATAGAGGTATTTGTGGACTAACCCAGGTGGTTGCAAAAGCATCCCTAGTTGATTTTGATCTCAGCTTTCCGAGGTATGTAGTTTTCAATTTCTGTAATAATTTCATTTGATGGTACTTCAAGTTTTTAAGTTAAGAAATTTTGTCTAATTGATTTTAACGATAAATCTTATTCACATGAACATGAATGATATAATTGTCTTCCTATGAAACGAAGTAATATCCGTATTCAGTGAGTATGTTAGATGTTAATTTAGACCCGAAAAAACCGGATGTTACAAATGATGTTTGGGAAATTGTTCCAAGACCTAAAGGAAAATATGTTGTTTCTTCCGCTAAATTTGTAGCCAGATGATTCTCTCAAAAAGAAGGGATTGATTATGAAGAAACTTTTGCTCCTGTTGCCAAATATACCTCTGTAAGAGCAGTCCTAGCAATTGCAGCATCAAAGGGATGGAAAGTACATCAGATGGATGTAAAAACAGCATTCCTAAATGGAAAGATTACAGAAGAAGTATATTTGGAGCAACCTGAAGGATTTGAAACTCATGATCCTAACATTTTTGTTTGCAGGCTCAAGAAAGCTCTCTATGGGCTTAAGCAGGCTCCAAGGGCCTAGTATGAAAGAATTGATAAGTATCTCACCGGCTTAGGATTCTCCAAAAATGAAGTCGATCCAAATTTATATTATAAAAAGGATAAAGATGATATGGTAATTTTGATACTGTATATTGATGATTTACTAATAACAAGTGATGATCATCTCATAGATCAATGCAAGAAAGATCTAATTAGAGAATTTGAGATGAAAGACTTGGGACTCCTTCACTACTTCCTAAGACTGGAAGTACGGCAGAATTTTGACAGTATCATACTTAATCAAGGGAAGTATACATCAGAAATTTTGAAAAGATTTGGAATGTGGAATTGCAAGACTATGTCTTCTCCAATGGAGACTAATCTACATAAACTTAAAGAAGCAACAGCAGAATCACCATCCATAGATTCTACGATCTACAAATAGATGATTGGGTCCCTTATGTACTTAGTAAATATAAGACCTGATATTTGCTATGCTGTTAATGCCTTAAGCCAGTTTATGTGTGAGCCAAAGGAGATTCACCTAGTTGTAGTTAAACACATTATTAGATACTTACAAGGCACTCTTAATTTTGGACTCAAATATGAGAAAGTTGATTTAGATTTGCATGGATTCACCGACTCAGATTGGGTGGAAGTGTTAAAGACAAAAAAAGTACTTCAGGATGTTGTTTCAGTTTAGGATCAGCAATGATATCTTGGATATGCAAAAAGCAGTCTTCAGTAGCTCAGAGCTCCACAAAAGCCGAATACATTGCAACAGCGATGGCCTCTCGAGAAGCAATTTGGCTAAGGAAGTTACTTGTGGGATTATTTGGGCAAGCTATGAATCTTTTAGTGAATCCAGTTTTTCAAGACAGGTCCAAGCATAAAGATATGGTAGACAAGAATACTGTAAAATTAGAATAAATTTGCACTGCAGATCAGACAGCAGACATACTCACCAAACTTCTATCTAGAGTGAAGATAGATCACTTCAGGAGAAGACTTGGTATGGTTGAATTGTAATCCATTTGTATTCTTTAAATTATTAATAAAATAATTTTATTTGTCAAGCTATTGACTGTTATGGGCTCCACCATTTGTATTCATTATTTAAGAGGTGACGATCTCTGAGATAATAAATACTTATAAAAAGACATTATGGGAGATGACAATCCCTCAGATAATGTATTGAATAGTATAGAACTATTGTTAGATCTAGGTGAGTTCAAGATCATTTGTGACTAATAAGCATCTCTATGCCTATTAATCGCAACTTGGATAAAGGAAGAATTTATTCCTTGGACTTTATCCTGTTCTCTGGTAGATCTGAACTCAAGATCAAGTTGTGATATAGGATTACCAATACCTATGAGTCACAACCTAGATAAATGAAGAATCTAATCATCCTTCAGATTTATCCTATGTGTATTGTATTACATACAATACTGACATCACTAGTATAAGTGATAAGTCATATCGCAAGATAGTTATATGACTCAGTATCGTGTGTTCCATGATGCTATTTGCTAAAGAAGATTCAGATAGATATAGAGTATCAATCTTTGCTTATTCATCGTAATTGATGATGCTAGATATGTTATCTCTCAGTATGATTATCATGTTAAGAGGAAGTGTTAAATATTAACATCATTAATTATACTAATCTGAGAAAGTGCAGACCGCACCTTTATCTTCACCTATTATATCATAGATGGCATATATATACATCAATTTTGACTCTAGAATGGGCGGCAATCTTTGGGCAGAGATCTAATCATAACTAATAGTTATGTTAGTTAACCTTGTGTTACTTCCTTCTAGGCGCCGATTTCTGGAGAGGACTATAAGCCAACCTAGGTAGGATCATGTCCCTTTGAGGGACATGCCCTTTGGTCTTGATATATAGGGTAGGATTTATTGCAGTTTGAGGACACACAATAATTACAAGTCTGCTCCCTCAAGCAATAATATCAGTTCGTATTTATTGCAAAGACATATAACATTCAGATCAGAATTAAAGTTGACAACTCCTCCATACTTCAGATTATTAAGAAGTTCATTTTCAACAACCAAGGACAGAATTCAAATCTGAATTAAAAGGTAGAGAATTTGCAGAAACTTTACACAATCCAAAGAAATATATAAGATAGTAATAGAAAGCAACATGACATGAATAAAATATACCCATAAAATCTAATTAGAAAAAAAAAACTCTATCAAACCAAATCAATAAAGGAGTTAAAGGGGAATTTCCTTCGTGAAAACCCTCGGGAACATCTTACAGGACTCAATGCATCCTCTAACTTTATGTTTTGAGTAAGCCCATTACGCCTGTAACATTGTCAATTACTTAAAATGTACAACTCCGCTTACTGCTTAAGGGTCACTAGGAACACCTAAAGAAGAAAGCAGTGGAGATCAGGTTCATACACAGGTATATAGTAATGCATTGGGTCGATAAAGAAGGGCTGAGCACATTCATCAATATGGGGCTTCCTTTAATCAAACCTGGCTTGAACTTTGAATCATAATAACATATATGAATTCATTATTTCTCAAAATGGTATCCCTAGATGAGGTCCCAGATGAACAATTTGAATATATGAAAGAATCATTTGTTTAAAATTAAGGCACCAAGAGTGGAGAAAATGGTCGGAGTTATTAAGGATTTTTTAGATGGACTACACGAAGTATGAATCCCTTTCAGGGAATCAGTCACATTAAAGAAAAGTACTAAGAATAGACTAAAGGATCTTACCTTGATTGTATAAGGTCAGAATTATGTAATATTGAGGATATACCAAACATCATCACAATTTATCTTTGTGTTGCAGCAATAAAGACATGTCCTTGTAATTTACTGGATTGGACATTGAAGGCAGACAATTTTCGGTTTATGCAAGGGTTAAATGTGGCTGCATATATTTGTCAGCATTCTTAATTCATCCTCAATATTTTTTGTCGCCATTCATTTACTCCTGCCTGATATTGAGACTGTCATTGATGTGCTGCTCGGCATCTTGAAAGCCACATCAGGCCTTACTATACGTCTATGAAGAATCTCTATGTGTGAAATAAAAAACTTATGAAGCTTACGAAAGTTGATCAGATTGTAAATGTACTTCAGATTTTGAATGAAAAGCAAGCCAAAAAGGAGGATCTTATGATTGTAAAATTTTGACCTTGAGATGCCAAGATAAGTGTAGCAACTGGACATGTATTTTTGCTTGTCCACTCAGGGGTTCCATTGTGACAAATGACGGTAACAAGAAACTGAAGAATATTTTGATGAAACCAGGAAGCCTAATCTTAATGGATAGTTTTCTCCACCTCTATGGCCGTTAAAACTGTTTTATTTCATCTCTCCTTCTCTGTCTACTGTCTCTGGATCACATTCAAAAACATCTATGTTCAAAACAGTTTCACAAAATTAAAAATTTGGTCCAAATTAAAAGATTTAATAATCATAAAAATGGATGATGTTGAAGATATAAAATTTGGTACTTCAAAATTACAAATGATATGCCGCACAATAAACATTGTCATATACTGGATGCTATAAGATTTTAAGTAATAAACTTCTATTGGCAAGTATATAGTATGTTAGCAAATACTTCTGTTTAACTAACTACTTACTTGATAGTTGTACCGCAATAAGTTAAAAGTACCAAAGCAGTCCAAAACTCAAGTTAATATGCAGCAAGATTATGAATTAAAAAGGGAAAAGTACATTACAACATACAGAGACAACAACAAAAAATCGTTGAAACCCAATGTATCATTTAAGAGCTTAGGCTGCAAGAAGTTAGCTATAACGCTGACTGATGCTTTTCCTCTAAAATTTAAAAGTTCCAATGGTTAAAACTTGAACTTAATTGCCTAAAATATCGACACACTAATTATGGCTCAATTGTTGAATTTATGACTAAAACTTTATCATCAACATATGTACATAAACAAGTGAGTGATTGCAATGGACAAAAAACATGAAACAACAAATTGTTTAAGGCAAAAACATGGCAAGTGTGAATGGTAGAAATATATACAGGAAGCTATCCTCTGTTACACTTCGACAGCAGTGACAACAATGCCCAACCAAAACAGACCATCATCAGATAAATCCAGAAATATTTTTCAAGTCAACTTTCTTCTCGAGAAACACAAAAATTTGCATGAATGCAAACACCACCAAAACTCTAATCCAACTCCCACTTTCCGAAAAGGATTTCAAAATGACAAAAGGGTGGGCTCAAAAGTTACAAATGTTATGTCGCTAAGCTGCTGCAAACCAAATGCATCATCTAGTTGATGACGTGACCATTGTCTGTTCTTCATATCGTAAACTATGACAGAATTATAACCGCATGTAAACCACACTACACCACCGCTTGCAGATACCTCCCAGACAGTGTAAGGCTCATGTGACAAATCTAATTCACGTTCTCGAATCCACCGCTTGTGTTCTGTATCCAATATCCAGAATACAAAATGCCCATCACCATCAACCGATGCACAAACTAATAGATTTCCTTCCCATTCAATGAGGCGAAATATACAGCCTATTGAAGCAGGAACGGAAAGAGATAAACCCCATTGATCTTGACTCGCATCATAACCTATAATTTTCTGTAAAAGATCATCCCCATCTTCATTCAAGCCTTCTAAATCTCTAAATTCTTCCAATTCCAGGGCATCTCTGATTTCAACTCCAGCAACGAAATAAATGGTACCATTAAAGAAAAGAGGAGTCCCTAGACAACTGTATTAATAGTTATTAAAAAGAGGTGGGCGCTGACCCATGTACCAAGAATTTAAATGAGAATCAAACACCAGGGTATATGGTTGCTCCTCACTGATTGAGCCGCCTATCATCACAAACTTTAGAGCATTCTGTGTATAACAAATTTCAGCACAGTATACGTTCCCTAGATGCACTTCAAAAGGCATTGGCATTTTTTTCAAAACCTTTGTCACAAGATTGTACACCCACAACACGCGAATATCAAGAAAATCATTTGGATGAAAACACATCAGCCCATTTGATATGGTAACAATCACAAACCTCCCGTTTTGAAAACCGTCTAAGCCCTCCAAAGAAAAAGGAACAATAGAAAGATTACCCGTTTGGGAGTTGTAAGAGCGGAACTGGTATTGTTCTGGCGTCGGTCGTTGATCAGTGTCAGTGAAACTGATTATCGATTCCTTGGGACCATTCTTGTAATGGGTATGAGCAAAACCTGGATCCAAAATGAGGGCGCGCCACCTCTTTCGCACTGTGGACATTTTGAGCACATCTTTTGTGGAAAGCCTAGAAAGTATGTTTGTAAGCAGCTCGTCAAGGCATTCCACCTGCTCTGCACTGCTTCCTGCTTTCGATATGCAAATGCTCGCCATTTTCAAGTCGCTCAAAACAACATTTTCCTATGGCGGGATATCTATGAGAAAGTGTGCAAGTATTTAGGCATCGTCTAAACAGCAAACTAAAACGTATATCTTTTCAAACTTCCATTTAAAACATATGTTCATGAACTATAGTTTTAAAATTTCTTCATATTTAAATGACTTAAATAAAAATTTATCTATTTTCTGATTATCTTAGAATAATGAATTTTCTTCATAAAAATTGAGATATTTTTTACACTCTACTTTTTATACATTGATTATAGTGTATGTCATCTTTTATAAAAAAATTCATTTATATAAAACATTTAACTCATTTAAAACTATATATAATAAGATGGTTCAAAAATTCAATCAGATTAGAACCATAAAGAAAATCCAACATCACTGTTTAATACAAATGATATAAGTGAGAGAATGAGATCAAAAAGATAATACAGCTACCATCTTGAGACACCCCTGAAAGTCTCAAAGATAGGCCGAACTACACTGATCATTACAATGCTGACACAACTCTTTACATATGTGATGAAGGGTGCTCCCCTTAATACCATAAATACATAATAGTAACAAAGAAACAACAACAAATGCGAGCCCAAAATATGGGCTTCTTATTTGCGCCTATAACATCCAATTTTTCTTGGGTCTAATTTATCATTCAACATACTCAAGGAATACAGTTTCTACTTCGTTTCATAAGAAGACAGTTATATCATTCATGTTCACATGAATAAGATTTATTATTAAAAATAGTTATACAAATTTTTTTAACTAAAAACTTGAATTACCATCAAATGAAATTACTACAGAATTTGAAAACTATATACCTCATAAAACTGAGTTTGAATCAAACTACGGATGCTTCTACAACCACCCGGGTTAGTCCACAAATACACTATAACAATTTCATATGATGACTATCATCTACAAATCATTATCTTAAAATCAAATGATAATTTTTAAATAATTACCACTATATTTTTTAATTAGGGCATCACATACCACTATATCAATTAGGGCATCATTTACCTTTGGTTCATTCAGGGCTTTTGATACCACTGATTCAAATAGTGTTTCCAATACCACGAATTCAATTAGGGTTATGATACCACTATATCAGTTAGGGTTCTAGTCATCTCTCAAACCAATTAGGGCTTCAAATTCCTTTCCCTTTAATTGCTTAACTGTGACAGTATCTCAAGATTAGAAAATATACTTATATTCGTTATTCATATATATGAAAGTAAAATGATGATAACAATAAAATAATTGAATTTAATCTTACCTCCTGATAAATTGAAATGATAATACATGTTTTCGTTAAACAATTGAATGCGTGGCTTATCTCTGTCTGATGCATATTCGACATCTTGAGACAGGTGAAACATTGTCAAGGGCTTTACCACCCAACCTTAGACCACAACATATCCCCACACGATCTCTAACGAGAAAGGCCCTCCCTACCTGAAATTGATAGGGAACATCATTCCATCCACTTGGGCATCATGATATATAACTCGCCATACGACTTGGCAGCAGGGATCACTATAACAGGAATATGCATGAGCTGTTAATTAATTCATATTAATGGTATATATTGAAATGTCATAAATAATGCTAATTCATATTATTGAAGATTCCTTTCTTTTCACCTCCTCACCCTGTTCAGGCCTCCAAGCCAGTGATTCCCAGGTTTTATTATGTTAAAGATCACAATGATAGCTTACAACTTCACCACATGCTGGCATTTTACCTGGTGATTTCCTTCTAGTTTCATTATCCCATTCTTAGTTAAACATATATTTCAAGATGGATATGATTCTAAACTAGGCTGATTTACTTTCGTATCATGGATCCAAAGATATATATATATATATATATATATATATAAGAAAGTATAAGAGAATAGACTTTATAATTTCAATGTCATATCAAATTTGGATGTATTCCAACTCTAAAAGATTAGCAATCATGAATATAAACCATTGCTATAATCTTGCATAGGGCAATCGATTGAATTTAGAGGATTTCATTGATCTAAAAGGAATGAAACCAGCTTGGTTTTATTTAACTTCAAAATATAAACAAAGACAGATCTGTGAATTTCGTTTGGATACAGTTTGTAATATTTATCATGAAAGCAAGATGACATACTTGCATGATTACTGAAATCAAGGAACTTATAATGTTTTATACTTAGAGCTAACTCAGCATTAGAATAGGTAATTAAAGAAATACAAATTCAAGAGATTATATATTTGGATATTAAAAGATTATCAGTCTTGAATATAAGTAAAAATATGATTATGTTACTGCAACTGGCAGTCGACTGATCTTTAGTAAATTACAATGAATTTGAAAAGGTTTCTAACCAGCTTTATCATTAATTGTCATTGCTATTAAAATAAAGCAAATTGTAAATGGGGAACATGATTGGCTTCAATCATAAATCGCAATCTTAGATATAAAAGAAGAAACGACTGTAATAAGAATTATGTTTGGCTTAAAACATGACTCGTAACCTCAAGTAAAAGAAGAACAAATTTCATGATCATATGACTGTTCAATTTTATGATAGACTTAGCATTTCAAATCATCAAAGGGTAAGTAATATAGCTTTAAAAAGATCTTACGTGACCCTCTACCGTCATGGTCTGAGATGGCCTCTCTACTTGACTATTCCTGCCTTCAAAGCTTGAAGTTCCACGGTGGATAGCTCTAGTATGAATCGATGCAAATTAAAAATAAAATAAGGACAAGACAGGATTCAAATGGCTCAAAATACTGATCAAGGAATTTGGAAATCTAGTCAAATGTGCTTGAAAGATTATCGAATGAAAAACAAGGATGGTTGTCCATAAACATTTAAAGGTTTCATATAAATATATTAAATGTTGTTACGGCTTCCATCAGTTACAAGAAAACCCCTATGAAAACCCAAGATGACCATTCGGATTCCAAACCAAGTGCTAATTGGCTTAAAGCGAGGAATAATAAAATAGAGTTATAATCCGAACGTTATTAAATTATGAACATTATTATAATCTTATAGGTTCATATAAACATCATTTTATTAAATTATATTGGTGCTGAATCATTTATATATTAAATGCATGTTAATAAATATTAATTAAAATAATATGATGAAAGATATATTAAAATACTTTAAGATACATTTTATGTTTCAATGCAATTATTTTAATTTAAATTATATATTTAAATAACTCGTGCAGTTCCACAGATGTATCCTGTTTCAAATCACTAGGTCCTATACCCATCTGCTAGTGATGGTGATGCCTTGCCTAATTCTTTTCTGACAATGCTTCCACCCCTTCGACATGCTCCCTGCAAGGAATTTCTTTGTAATTAAATTATAAATTATAAATTATCATATCAATTAACCTTTCATCCTAATTCCATGAATTCACAATTAATGATCAACTAACATGTCATTTCACTTGAAATCATAATGACTAATTATCTTACCATTTCACTAGATTATATTAAATTAAATTGCCAACTAACTTCGTGTGAACCTCAACGGCTATATTTCAAGCTAGGTCAAAATTTGGGATGTAACATACTATTCCCCTTGTGGTTCATCATCCTCGATAAACTAGAAATTGCAACGAACATTATAAAGGAGTATTTTAAAATTGAAATGTAACGTACCATTCCCCTTGTGGTTCATTGTCCTTGATGACCTCTACAATTTAGACACTAAAATAATATTCCAAATACAAGATATATATAACATTGTGATATCATTTTTCAATTGGGTCAGAATGAAAATCATAATCGAAACTCAAGATCCATTTTACTTTAAAGTTTCTACAAGATACTTAAATGGTAACATAAAATTAAACACATACTCACCTAAGTTCATTTTACCGAACTTGTGGTCATCAATTGAGTTAATTCTATTTCATTTTCCTGTCATACTCATGTAGACACTCATTAGTTTGTTTTCATTTTTGACATCTTCATCTAAGAGGATTTTCAGGGTTTAATGACTGAAAGTAAAATATGTATTCAAAAATTGAAATTCTTCAACCAACAAGTTCTAGATCATAACTTGATCATAATTTAAATCACTCATATGTACCATCTAGCATATAACCCTCATTATTGGATAGATCTACATTGCAAACTTATAGATTACCTGTAATAGGTTAGTGTATCCATATTTTTCCATTGCAACCTTGGCCTTCAAGCCCAATATTTCATTAGAATAATCATATCATGATAGGATATCTCCAAAACAATATACAATAGCTCAATAAGTAACATCACATGTGTATTATACATGTATAACAATGTGTAAAAGGGTAAAAACAAGATATACTATGTAAGATCGTCAAAATCATAGGCAGCTAAAACAATTCATAAGATTCATCTGTAAATACTTGGAAATTCATCTTTTCCCTTAGGCTTCCATGCCCATCTCGTCAAAGTTTGCAACTATAAACAAGCATTGATAGTTTCACTCCTTACTGAAGCACATAATGATCTTGTTGTTTAACCAATATCAAAAAGGATCATGGTTCACAATTTTGTTTTCATTCAATTTAGGTTTAGGTTGGTAACAATTTATTTCTTTCATTAATTTGGGTCAACAAACCTGCTCATGATGGATTTAGATAACATTTTATCAAGATTATAAACTGTGTTTGGATTGCGCAAATCTTGGCATCTGGACCCCTTTTTAATCTTCTCATTCTCAACGAAGAATGGCCCTCCCACCAGGGATAAGGCATATGTAACACTCTAGTCCTACCATCTGAGTAATCAAGTGGGTTGAAGTCCCAACAGTTATTCGACAAAATAACTGAAGCATCTGGACAATCAACAAGATCAATTGTTTTGGCAAATATGCCTAATTAAAGTCCCAACAGTTATTCGACAAAATAACTAAAGTGTCTAGACAATCCACGCTGGCCAAGGATTTCAAAATTTGGGTCGTCAAACCTGATCTCCACCTTTCAGCTTGCCAATCCCTTTATATTTTTAATTAGGTTTTGACTCTATGATATCATAGTTTATACATTTGTTCACTTTATATCATCTCAGCCTTCCTAGCTATTCTGAATGATTTCCCAGTGTGATTTTCCAGTTTTTTATTGCAATATCTGGATATGCAAAAGTAAATCCTTTTCAACATTTATAGTTTTAGTTTCTAAAAAATAGTGCTAGACCCAAGGTTTCAGCATTGAACCCAGCGCTCTAATACCATATGTAACATCTAATTTTTCTTGGGTCTAATTTATCATTCAACATACTCAAGGAATACAATTTCTACTTTGTTTCATAGGAAGACAGTTATATCATTCATGTTCATATGAATAAGATTTACTGTTAAAAACAGTTATACAAATTTTTTTAACTAAAAACTTTAATTACCATCAAATGAAATTACTACAAAAATTGAAAACCACATACCTCAAAAAATTGAGTTTGAATCAAACTAGGGATGCTTCTGCAACCACTCAGGTTAGTCCACAAATACACTATAACAATTTCATATGATGATTATCATCTACAAATCGCTATCTTAAAATCAAATGATAATTTTAAATAATTACCACTATATTTTTTAATTAGGGCATCACATACCATTATATCAATTAGGGCATCATTTACCTTCGATTCATTTAGGGCTTCTAATACCACTGATTCAAATAGGGCTTCCAATACCACATATTCAATTAGCGTTCCAATACCATTATATCATTTAGGGTTCTAGTCATCTCTCAAATCAATTAGGGCTTCAGATTCCTTTTCCACTAATTGCTTAATTGTGATGGTATCTCAAGATTAGAAAATATACTTATATTTGTTATTCATATATATATGAAAGTAAAATGATGATAACAATTAAATACTTCAATTTAATCTTACCTCCTCATAAATAAAAATGATAATACATGTTTCTATTAAACAATTGAATGCATGGCTTATCGTTGTCTAACGCATATTCAACATCTTGAGAGAGGTGAAACATTATCAGGGGCTTTACCACCCAACCTTGGACCACAACATATCCCCACATGATCTCTAATGAGAAAGGCCCTCCCTACCTAGAATGGATAGGGAACATCATTCTATCCACTTGGCATCATGATATATAACTCGCCATACGACTTGGCAGTAGGAGATCACCATAACAAGAATATGCATGAGCTATTAATTAATTCATATTAATGGTAAATATTGAAATGTCATAGATAATGTTGATTCGTATTATTCAAAATTCCTTTCTTTTCACCTCCTCACCCTATTCAGGCCTCCAAGCCAGTGATTCCCAAGTGTTATCAAGTTAAAGATCACAATATATCTTACAACTTCACCACATACTGGCATCTTACCTAGTGATTCCCTTCTAGTTTCATTATCCCATTCTCAGTTAAACATATATTTTAGGATGGATTTGATTCTAAACTGGGCTGATTTACTTTCTTATCATGGATCCGAAGATAATTCAAGTAGCTCTACACACACACACACACACACACACACACACACACACACACACACACACACACACACAAGAAAGTATAAGAGAACAAACTTTATAATTTCAATGTCATATCAAATTTGGATGTATTTTGACTCTAAAAGATTAGCAGTCATGAATATAAACCATTGCTATAATCTTGCATAGGGCAATTGACTGAATTCAGAGGATTTCATTGATCTAAAAGGAATGAAACCGGCTTGGTTTTATTTAACTTCAAAATATAAACAAAGACATATCTGTGAATTTTGTTTGGATACAGTTTGTAATCTTTAGCATGAAAGCAAGATAACATACTTGCATGATTACTGGAATCAAGGAACTTGTAATGTTTTATACTTAGAGCCGACTCAGCATTAGAACAGGTAATTAAAGAAATGCAAATTCAAGAGATCACATATTTGGATATTAAAAGATTATCAATCTTGAATATAAGTTAAAACATTATTATGTTGTTGCAACTAGCAATTGACTGATCTTTAGTAAATTACAGTGAATTTGAAAAGGTTTCTAATCAGCTTTATCATTAACTGTCATTGCTATTAAAATAAAGTAGACTGTAAATGGGGAACATGATTGGCTTCAATCATAAATCGCAGTCTCAGATATAAAAGAAGAAACAATTGTAATAAGAATTATGTTTGGCTTAAAACAGTTCGATTTTATGATAGACTTAGCATTTCGAATCATCAAATGGTAAGTAATATAGCTTTAAAAAGATCTTATGTGACCCTCTACCACCGTGGTCTGAGATGGCCTCTTTGTTTGACTATTCCTACCTTCAAAGCTTGAAGTTCCACGGTGGATAGCTCTAGTACAGATCAATGCAAATTAAAAATAAAATAAGGACAAGACAGGATTCAGATGGCTCAAAATACTAATCAAGGAATTTGGAAATCTCAAAAGTGCTTGAAAGATTATTGAATAGCAAACAAGGATGGTTGTCCATAAACGTTTAAAGGTTTCATATAAATATATTAAATGTTCTTACGGCTTCCATCAGTTACAAGAAAACCCCTATGAAAATCCAAGATGACCATTCGAATTCCAAATATTAAATTGATTCCAAACCAAGTGCTAATTGGCTTAAAGCGAGGAATAATAAAATAGAGTTATAATTCGAACATTATTAAATTATGAACATTATTATAATCTTATAGGTTCGTATAAACATCATTTTATTAAATTATATTGGTGTCGAATCATTTATATATTAAATGCATGTTAATAAATATTAATTAAAATAATATGATGAAAGATATATTAAAATCCTTTAAGATACATTTTATATTTCAACTCAATTATTTTAATTTAAATTATTTATTTAAATAACTGGTGCAGTTCCACAGATGTATCCTGTTTCAAATGGCTAGGTCCTATACCCGTCTACTAGTGATGGTGATGCCCTACCTAATTCTTTTCTAACAATGCTTCCACCTCTTCAACATGCTCCCTGCAAGGAATTTCTCTATAATTAAATTATAAATTATAAATAATCATATCAGTTAACCTTTCATCTTAATTCCATGAATTCACTATTAATGATCAACTAACATGTCATTTCACTTAAAATCATAATGACTAATTATCTTACCATTTCTCTAGATTATATTAAATTAAATTGCCAATTGACTTCATGTGAACTTCAACGGCTATATTTCAAGCTAGGTCAAAATTTGGGATGTAACAACACCGCAAATGCAAAATTATAGAATTCACAAGTACAAAATGTTAACCCACATGGGCGCCTTTATTACAATAATTTGCAAGATTAAGTTGTGAACTACACCAAGAGCTATTCTAGACAATGTTTGAGCCTTTCTTAAATAGGCAATTTTTTATGCCGCCCAGGAAGGTTCTATACATTGAAACTTAATACCTACGACCGACAAACCCTAACAAAACATATAGAGTCGACCACATACATCTTTGACAATTATTTTATATATTTTGGGCATTCCAATTTTGAAAGGCCGTAACTCACAAATCGTTGCTTCAACTGGCTATTATAACCACTTTTCAAAAATGCTAGATCCTGATCTACAGGCTTGAAATTGCACAAGCACCCTTTTGTTGTGTTTTCAGACCTCATCTGAGCACTCTAAGGCCTCCAACTGTGAGCTTGAAGATTTTTCTGCAAATTTTTCCACCAAAAATCCGCAATAACTTCTCTAATACCTAAGCTAGAGCAATGAGATTTTAATGGTAGCCTTATATGTATAAAATGAACCTTCCTATAGAAAATGAGAACATTCCAAGGTCATATGAAAAACTTACTAAAAATAGCAAGTTCCCATAAATACTAACCACCTATCTACCAGTCTTTATTAATATAGAAAAGACTGAAAGTAACATATTTTTGGGTGATGTAAGATTGCTCTTATACCTAGGATGCTCCTGCATCAATCTGTTGAGTATATTGTTTGTTGATTGTGATGACTTTTTGTAGATCATTATCATGTTGAAACAAGCCCATTGATTTATCTATTTCAATGTCTAAACCCTCATACCCCTGGTCGGCCATATAGTCTGCCATCATATTCCCTTTGTGAAGAGTATGTGACATACATATTTCTTGAAAAGTATCTAATAGTAGCCAAATTTGTTGTAACATATATGCAAGTCTCCAATTATGTGATTCTCGCTTAATACATGCATTAATAATAACCATTGAGTCACCTTCCACTTGTATTTGCTAAAATCCACCTTTTCTAGCAAGAACTAATCCTGCAAATAACGCATGCGCTTCCACCATATTATTAGTACCCTATTGTAATTGAAAGAATTTAACTGCTAACATATCACCCTGATTGTCTCTAATACAAACCTCAATTCCAGATAAACTAGGATTACCACACAAGCAACAATCAAAATTTAATTTTATAAAACCTGGACTAGGTGGATACCAATGCACCATAGCTCTATCTTGGACACCTTGATTTGAAGAGTTATGAGAGCAACCGATAGGAATATGTATGTCTTTCCATTCATGAATGACTATGTTGTCCCAATTATATACTACTAGATTACATTGAACCTTCGAATGACTAGCATTAGCAACCTCAAAAATAGATCTTTCTAGATTTTGAAGAACCATGTCAATATCTGATGGATTGTGACAAAATATCATGTTGTTGTGTTCCCACCAGATTGCCCGTACCACAAGTGTTGGAATACATTTCCATAAACTAGAGAAGAGGGAAGAGGAGTGTAGCTCTGGCCATGACTGAAAAGGGTCCCATAATTTGTTGGGTAGCGGGGTGGAGTACTACAATTTTCTGAGTGCAAACATCCAACATTTTTGTGTAAATGGACAATTCATAAACAAATGATCCACATCTTCAATTTCTTGGTTACACAATCAACAATTAAAAGGTTGGGAGATATGGAGCTTGTTTAAACTATCACTTGTTAATGCCCTATTCTTTAAAGCTATCCAATCAAAGCATCCTACCTTGGGGAGAGTGATTGAATTCCAACAAAAAGAATATGCCTGGCAAGGAACCTTTCTACCCTCCTACTATTGTAAAAGTCTATAGGCCTCCTTAACTGAATAATTACCATTTTTTTGGGGGACCCAAAGTAACCTATCATCCTTATCTAACAAATAAATTATTTTCCCTAAGAATATTTTTGGTAAACTTTGCTTATCTTGATCTAATACAAGTAGTTCATCTGGATCTTTCCAAATCACTTTCCTAGAAAATAGACATATAGCTGAAGCAAAATCCACAAGGTGACATCCCCATAGTCTTTCTAAATGTGTAAGAAAATCCTAGCTTAAATCTCTCTTAATGAGCGAAGGGGCTTCATTCCATGAATCTCTCCAAAACTTAACCTACATGCCATTGTTCACTTCCTATGTAATATATTTAACCACAACATCTCTTAAGGACATCATAAAATCCCAAATGGCTGAGCCTTTGACAGGATCCAAGATAGGTAGCACTCTTGACAAGCAATTGTTGTAAAGATATTTTTGTTGTATAATCTGGCTTCATTTAGTATGTAGTTTAAATACATGTGCCACACTAGCTTCACCCCAAAAGCATTGTAATGATTTATCAAGTCATGCACCCCTGCACCACCCAATGACTTTACCTATGCCATATATTTCAAAGAAGAAGGGGGATTTTCTTCACACCATTCACATTCCCAGTCCATAAGAAGTCCCTCAATAACTTTTGAATTGTTTAAACCATTGTTGCAAGAGTTTTTGAGTACCACTAAATAATAATTTGGAATAGCAGACAATATTGATTTTATAAGGAGAATTATGCCTACAAGGGAGAGCCATCAAGTTTTCTAGGCCACAACTCTAGATTTAATTCTTTCAATAATGGGCTGCCAATAGCTAATTTTATTAGCCCCTGTGAAAAGAGGTATACCAAGATATATTGATGGTAGGGTGTCAATTGAGAAGCCCATAATATTGATGATTCTGTTTGAAATGGACTAATTGGTATTAAACAAATATATTTTTGATTTATATGCATTAACCTTTTGTCCTAAAGCTGAAGTATAGAGATCCAAAGTTAGCTTAATCTGCCTAGTTTCATTAACATTAGACTCCCCATAAAGTACCATCCACAAAAAAAGAGTGTGTTACTAAAGTTTCTATACCCTCAATTTTAGCACTTATCCAATTTCCAAGTGTATGTTATTTATGAATAGTTCTACTAAAGGCTTCTACCATGAGAATGAACAAAACTAATGATAGAGGGTCCCCTTGCCGGACCCCTTGTGTGGACGAAAAGAAGCCCGCTGGGACTCCATTTATTAAAACTCAAAACCAAGCACCCGTTATGTAGGCTTTAATCCATTTGCACCAACCTTTTGCAAATCCAAATTTATGCAATACTTTGAAGAGAAAGTCCCATTTAACTCTATCATATGCTTTCATCATGTCAAGCTTAACCATGAAGATTGAATATTTATTTTTGTTAATCAAATGGAGTACCTTGTGAGCCACAAGTGCTCCTTCCATTGGCTCCCTACTTGGAACAAAACCACCTTGTTCTTGAGAAACTAATTTTGGAATGAGATATTAGATTCTCAAGTAAATTGCCTTTGTAATGATCTTGTATATTGTGTTGCATAATGAGATTGGTCAAAAGTATGCAAAAGTTTTGGGACTTTTAATCTTTGGGAAGATGGTTATATTGGTAGTGTTAAAATATTTTAGCATAGCTTTAATTTTTCTTGACTTTTCAATGACATCCAAAAATTCCCACCCTATGAAATTCTAGCAAGCTTGAAAAAATAGAGCTATATAACCATTAGGACCCAGGGCTTTATCTAGAGGAAGAGAAAAAAAAATTCTAAGCTCTTGTATGGTGAAAGGAGCCATAAGAGCAATATTATCAACATCTAACACAATGAGTGAAATATTATTCAGTAGATCATGCTCTAAAAGTCCACCGGATGTAGGATTAGTAGGTGGTGCAAGTAGGCTCTTAAAAAATCTCACCCCTTCATCTTGGATACCAATCTTATCATAAATTCGTATACCAGTATCATAATTATTAATGGAAGAAACACAACTTGCTACCCTTTTTTGCTTTGCCGATGCATGAAAAAAGGAAGTATTCTTGTCCCCATCTTTTAACCATAGTTCTCTAGATTTTTGACACCGATATTCCTCTTCTCCAGTGCATAATTCTTCCCATTCTATTTGTAAAGCTTTATGTTTATGATAAGTATCATCATCCATGCCTTTCTTAATAATTATGTCAAAAGCTTTAGCCAACTATTGTTTGACTTTCCCTTTCCCTTTATCGATGTTTATAAAAACCACTTCATTCCATTTTTAAATCTGGTTCTTGATATACTTTAGTTTGGTAGCAAATCGGTGCATTTTTAGCCTCACCCTGTGGGGCACTAATCCACAATTACTTAACAAGGGGAAAGAATTGGGGATGACAAAGCCACATCTATTTAAATTTAAAAGATGGTTGATGCTTGAAATCCTGTTCTGCCAAAGGGGGGCTTATGAGTAATGATATAGGGAAGTGGTCTAAACCTGGTACTAGCAGAATATCTAATTGGAAGGTGTTGTTAGTTAACTTCCATTCCTGTGAAATGAGAAACCTATCCAATCTAACTGCAATCTGGGCAAAATTTTCTCTTTTATTAGTTATTGTCCAACAAGTTATTGTCCTCTACAAATCCCAAAAAATCTTGAATAGTTTTTAATGGTGAACAAATACCTCCATTCTTTTCTATCATCTTGAGGATGGCATTGAAATCACCCCCCAAAATAATATATTGATCACTATGAATCTGGACAATCTGAGTCAATTCTAACCACAATTTCTATTTATCTTGAGTTGAAGTAGGGCCATAAACATTTATTAAAATGAAGGAGAGCTCGAATTTGTTCATTTTTAAAAGCTACTAGTTATCATTTTGGTCTAAAACCCGCTCTTGCACATGAGTAGAGTTCCAAAGTACAACTATACCATCTAAAGCTCCTATCCCTTTTCTATGAGTCAAATTCCATTTCGACCATTTGGTAACTATCTTCTCAAAAGTTTCCTAAGACATCTTGGTTTCCTGTAGCAATATAGTGTCTACATTCATAGAATCAAGTTCCTTCTTGATTCTATTTCTTTTGTCAAGAGCATTCAAGCCCCTGACATTCCATGATATGATCTTCATTACTGACAAGGAGAACACCTAATTCTCCTTGTCAATCTTTTAGATGGAGTAAATTTACCATCCAATGTTGATTGAATTCCCATTGCAATTTCCTCTTTTGTCTTAACTCCATTAGGTTTTCTTCCCCTCTTCTTGGGTGTCATTTTGACTTGTATGTTTTGACTATGAGTCTACTCAATAGATAGCACTAATTTGTGATCATATCCACCTTTACAGCCATATTGAACTTCCTTTTGCATATCCTGATTTGATAAGGATCCTTTGAGTCAAAGCCATTTTTTGAATCTATGTCAACATTAATAATCTGATCTTCATAATGCATATCCATGATAGCATACTGATTATTATCTGATGAATGCAGAGTCTTTCCTAATTCCATAACCTTTTGCAAATCCTGTCTAGAAGAAATTGCCTTGTTGTTTTCCAAGTAATCTTCTTATTATCTTACCTCCATGAAGGAGTCAACAACCAATCCAATGTTTTGAGGTACCTAAC
Source organism: Cupressus sempervirens (assembly GCA_028749045.1). Lineage (NCBI taxonomy): Eukaryota > Viridiplantae > Streptophyta > Pinopsida > Cupressales > Cupressaceae > Cupressus > Cupressus sempervirens. Next base: position 265,603,858 of record CM053784.1, read on the forward strand.
ATAAGCCATTGACATCCCTACAAAAACCTTGCATATTCTAAGAGTCCTCACTATTAATACCTTCCCTCAACATTTCATTAAGAACATAATCCTTTGTGTGCTACAAATTACCAGTACCCTAACAATTCATGTAATTGCCAATATCAAAGTCATCTAAAAACAAATCTCCCTCGTCATCTTCCCTCACGACTTCATTAAAATCGCAATCCTTCATATGCTGTAAAATACCAATATCCTAACACTGCATCTTGTTTCCAAAAACATAGTCATCTATGGGCATAACTCCCTCTTCATCTACTGTGTCATAAATTATCTTGGTAGCTAGCTTTGTGATCATGTGATCAGGTAATTTCCTTGCTTTTAATTCCCCTGCCACATGTTTATCAAACACTTCGTGCATATTGGTCATTTTAATTGGGTAATCTTGAAACATCAACTTTTGAACTATGATGCCTATCTTGGAAGGTGGGATCTATGGCTAAACCCATTCTATCATCCTTAGGGGTGCTGATGAAGCATAACAAAAAGTTTCATGAGATTTGCAACATATAGTTAATTGCCTTAGAAAAGTGAAAAAATTGTTGAGCATCTTAAAGCAACATGTCAAAGTGTCTTGTGGATAAGGCCATCTATGTGAAGTAAATAAGACCAGTTCATTCAAAGCTTTCCTTCCTTGAACTAACTAATTGTGTCAACACTTAGCTAGATCTAGAGACTTATCTTTGCACACTCTCACTTCTAATTGAATTTTGTTCTTGCATTTGTTGGTCTTAGATAGTTTTGACACTTGAGTGTCAACACACTTAACCACTTTCTACATTGAAGCTGAGTACACTATGTATGTCGAGCCATAGTGTGTGCCGAGTCAGATTTTCAATAGGTGCCAAGTGACTTCAGGTGCTGAGTAGTATATAAGTGCTGAGTGATATATAGATGCTGAGTCACAATTAATGCCAAGCAATCTAGAACTGTACATGTGCCAAGTAATCTGGGATCATATAGGTGCCAAGCAATCCAAGCTAGTATATGTGCCAAGCATTAGTAGTCCAATATGTGTTGAGTAACATAGAATCAACATATAGTTTGTGCCCTCACAAACTCAGATGTAAACCATTTTTGGAGTCGACATGGAAGGATTTCAAAGGAGGAAAAGGATAAGATCAAATATTTTACATTTTCTATGCAATCAACATGTAGCCAATCAGAAAAATGGAGAAGGCATGCAACCAATGATAACAATGCAAGGAATGAGTGGGAACTTGAGATTCAATATGGATCATAGATCCATACCTAACCCTAAATCTTCACAATCTTTAAAAGGAGGTCAAAAAATCCATTGCATAGGTGGTAGAGAGAAATGTATAGGGAGATTATAGCAAAATTCAGTGAGAAAGTGCAAAAGACTTAGAGGAACAGAGCAACAATTTCATACCCAGTTGATCAAAACAACACAAGAGACAAGGGACATGATCAGATATCAGATCTCAGAGGATCAAGATCAAAAAGAGCAGATCAAATGCCTAAATCCAGCAATTAAAGATTGCATACTATTAGGTTTATTGTTCTAATACTTTCTTGCCATTGTATTAGATGTTGAAAATCTTATACTGATAGGTTAGCTTAATAGCTAGGTAGGAGAACCTTTGAAGAAGGTGATTGAAAATCCTATTGTATTAGGTGGTTTAACAACCTATTGTAAATCCTTTAACAGGGTGACACTTCATGTAAAGTGTTTTTAAATCCTCTAATCAGGTCACTATTGATACAGTGTAAAGCCTTTAATAGGGCAGGCCTTTCACAGGGAAGACTATCAGAAGTTGTCAAACATTTATTGCTGCAGTGATTTTTGTGGGTATCATTCCCACCCCAGTTTTATCTTCTTATTCCTGGAGGGTTTCTGGGTTACCAATTCTGGTGTTATGTGTTATTGCATGTGTTTACTTTATGTTCATTTATATGTTTACATGCATGCAATTTACTTTTTAGTTTTATGCTTAAAGGGTTGAAAAAGGTTAAAAGCATGGTACTTCTGATTCACTCCCCCTCCCCCATAAGTACTCTTCCCATTTTGAACATTCCAACAATTGGTATCAAAGTGTAGGTTCTTATAAGGAGAAGCCTAATAGCTTAGAGAAAAGGTCTGAAGATGGAAGTCTTCAAACTTGGGAAAATCATAGACAATCAGGTGATTGATGTACACCTACCTCTACACAAAGTGGAAGAAGCCAGAGAAGAATTGAGAAAGTCCTTAAAAAGAAGGAAGGAGATAGCCATAGCTAAAAATGACATACACTAAAAGGAGATTGATACTACACAAGTGTTTACCAATGGAGATTCCAAGGAATTTGATGCAACAATAATAGAACTGATGGAGAAAAATAGAGCACAAGCTGAAAAAATCAGATTACTCAAGCTTGAACAAGAATCACAAGCCATAATGCTTTGTGAAGTGACTAAACAAAATAAGAGTGCCATTGAAGACAAGGCCATGACAGAAGATGACAAGAGAAATCTCACCAATAGACTGGAGGAGAAGACAATTGAGTTTGAAAGGATCTCAAACATGCAGTTAGACACCTTAAGCTAGATGATGAATGCTCATCATGAGCTAAACATGAAGGACATTGAGATTTCCACCTTGAAGATGCAGGATGAACAATTACAGAATGAATTAAAAAGAGAAAAAGAGATAGCAGAAAGCTTCAACAAATCCAATGAGGCTATCAAGTACTTTGAACAATTGCTGAAATCACCAAGGGCTAGTAATGATACTTCAAGGCTTGGTTACACCAGCACTGAACAAGGAGAATCATCCAAGACTGCAAAAGAAAGGACTAACAAAGGTAAAACACTAAACCAACTTGTCATCTCTATGGTAAAAAGGGACATACCTCTAATGTGTGCAGGAGCAAGAACAATCATTAGCATAATAAGCCTACCAATGCAAGCTTTTGTCACAAGTGCAAAAAACAAGGACATCAAGAACATGAATGTAGAACCAAAACCATGAGGACACCAAGTTTTGAAGGTCACTGTTACAATTGCAAAAAGTATAGACATAGAGCATTTGAATGTAGATCAAAGCCCATGTGGACACCTAATCATCCTGCAAAAGGAAACAACCATGGTCATCACCACAATTGGGATTACAATACTAGGTATAGTTGTCACTATTGTCAGGAGTATGGACGCATTCCTGAAAATTGCATAAGGACACATTTTAGAGGGAATTACAACAGATGGTTAAGTCAAACTACATGTTTCAGTTGCTTGAAGATTGGTCATATTAGTAGGAATTGCCTAACAAAGTCAAAAGCACCCAAGACAGAAGTCAACAAAGGAAAAGAGAAGGTTGATGTTGAACAAATAAGAGGGCAAATGAATAAGACTTGGAAGAAGAAAGGTGAGCGCAACACATCAAATGGAGAGATCACTTCACTTAAGAGGTCAAGTGATCACATTCCATCCAACTAAGCAAAATAAAGGTGTATGGGACTGATATACAAAGTCAAATTATACATCAGTTCCAAAGAATCTGCATAAGAAAAGATGCCAAACAAAATCTTGAAGAAGCTACCAAGTTGCACTTGAATGCCCAGTAAAGCTCCTATGGATGTCGAGTTTCTAATAGCGACCGAGTTGATAGTTGAAGTCGAGTGAAGTAGAAGTCTAGTGGAGGCCGAGTAAATGAAATACAATGGGAGCTAAGTCATATTGAATCCTTCAAGTGCCGAGTTTACAATTGTATGTACGAAGCATTTAATGCTAGGTCTTTGACAGGTATAAGGTCAAATTTTGTTCATTTTCACACCATTTGAACATAGAGCAAAGACGAGAAGAGTGAAGAAGCGATCAAGCAGCAACCTAACAACCATTTGCATGGATTCCAATAGTAATTTAGAACAAGTTCATCAATTCAAAGGTATTTATCAAGTGCCGAGCTACGCAAAGTTAAAGTTTTAATACATTTAAAACCCTAGTTTGGTAAAATGGCCTCTAGTTCAAGAAACCCCAAGGCTAAGGAAGATTATGAGATTCAACTTGTTAGCAATGAAGTCAAGCAACCTGAATTTAGGCCAATCCCCGAAGTTGCCTATAGAAATGACCTAGTTGGCTCGTTATCCATCATTCCACCTAAGGTTGTCATGGTTCAAGATGTAAGAAAGTGCTACGAGTGCAAAATTGGTGCCATAGGTGATCTGGAAATCTTCCATGCCTATGATAAGTTATGTGACAACGAGATATTGAAAGATGAGTTCCAAATTATTGAGAAGAAGGGTTTGACCAAAACCCTAGTCTTTCCTACAACGTCTAAGATAGAATGGATTCACATTGTTTTGAGTAGAATTCATGATGGATATCTATGGCTAGAGACTGGACCTATCAAGATTACAAAGAGGATAGGGCATAGGGTTACTAGACCCCCAACCCTAGATCAGCCAAAGACCTTGAGAAGTGACAGAAAGGAAGTCATTGAGAAAAATACTGGAGAAAAATGGAACAATAGGGGAATGACCATAGACACTGGAACCGAACCCCTACTTGACTTTGTTGTGAGAATAATTTCACACAAATTCTACAAATCCAGTAGACTAAACAATGTACCCTGCATAACTATTGATGTGGCTTACAAGTTGGCGAAGAAATATCATACCTATGATCTGGTAGAGCTAATGCTTCAACAAATTAATTAAAATTTGGGAGCTATAAGAAGATCCAAGGGAGCACAATGTAAATTTGGATCAGTATTAGTCTACATATTCTCTTATGTGTTGGAATAATTCCCTTCAATTGGGAAGGTAAATTGGAATTCCAACAAATTTGTAGTCACACAAATTAATGAATGCATTGATTAGATGGGAGATAACTTTGAAGCTCATATGACTAGTTATTTTGAAGACTTTAAGAAGTCTATGAAGCAGAGAATGAGGATACCAGTTTTATTGGTTAAACAACATATCAATGACATATGTTTCTTGGTTGACATTGACTACACCTACATCTAAGCAGTAATACCAAGAGTTAGATGGCTAAGGCCATTAGGATATGAGCTTGATGTAGATGAAGCCTTAGCAGTAATCACAACATTGCTAGCAGAAGAGATAGACTAGAAGGCTCCTCACTTTGGGACATATGATGTTGTTAAGTCCAAAGTTGAGATTGAATTGAAAACAACTTCTGTTATCAAAAATAAAGATAAAATGGTAAAGAAGATAAAGAAGACATTTGGAGCAAACGTTGAAGGAGAAGTAGGTGAAGAAGAAGAAGTAGAAGAAGTAGAAGGAGACAGTGAGGAAGAAGAAGAGCAAGGGCAAGGCCTAGAAGAGCTGACACAAGGCCTAGGAGAAGACAAAGAGGAATGTTTCGAGAGAGAAGAAGCTGAGGAAGCACCTACACCTATCGAGAAAACAAAAAGAAAGGCTAAAACTCAGCTTGCAGCTCAGCCAAAGGTCAAAAAGGCGGCAAAGCCAGTTCAAACCAAACTAGGTCCAACAACAAGGGCCACTACAAGAGCATCTACTCAAAAGGCTAAAGAGGCATGAAAAGAGAAGAAGAAAGCCACTATACAACCTACTAAAGAGACTAAGAAGAGAAGAAGGTATGTGGCACAGCCAGATATAGATGATGAAGAGAGAATAGAGTCAAAGGACATTAGCCAGTTTAAAGTGGTAAGTCATCCTCCAAAATCTACAATTAACAAACTTTGTGATAAGATTAAAAATGCAGATTTGAATGATTTAAAGTCTCTTAATTTCAATAAGCTTATTAGGGAAGAGCAGAATCTATGTATACCATGATGGCAAAATTCAAAAACACACCTCTAGAACTTGACTATACTATGCCAAAGGAATTGTATGAGATAGTTGAGAATAAATGGCATTATTGTCTAAAGATGGAAAGGGAGATCGACCCTAGCTCAAGTAAAGCTTGACATGACAAAGGCTCAAATAACAAAGGCAAATAAGAAACATGGTGGCAAGTTTGCACCAAAGTATAGAGCCTTCAGCATCCTTCAAAACAAGATTGAAGATGTTGTGAATAAATCCACATAATTGTGGAAAACAATTTATAAAATAACTGATGATAAAGTAGAGGAAGCAAACAAGGCATAAACTAGTGCCAAAGAGAAAGTAGAGGCAAGGGAAACAAAGAAGAAAGAAGAAGAAAAGAAAGATGACGAAGAAAAAGGAAAGGAAGAGAATAAGGAGAAAGAAGAAGAGGAAATAGTTAAGGAGGAAGAAATAATGGCAACAACTGATCAGCAACAAGAAGAAGAACAGAGTGTGCAAGACACACGATTGCCACCTCCTAGCCCTCCTTATACAACCATCACACTTGTAGAAATAGTAATCATAAAGAACGTTGCTAAGAAGTTAGCTCAGAACATCAATCTACTAACTACAGAGGATCTCTCCAAGATCCTTCACCAATCTACTTTACAGGCACAATTATGCACAAGCCTTGTATTGGTGAGTGTTGATGAGCTATAAAAGGTAGTAGCTGCACTACAAAGAGAAAAGGTGAAACCAAAGGTACCACCTTTCACATACATAGCTATTAGAACTAAAGTGTTGATGCTTCCACCACCACCTCCACCAAGTGCAACAAGTGATACCGATCAGATGCCGAGTGCAGAGGAAGGAAAATCAGATGAGAAGGAGGATATGACAAAAGAAAAGGAGCAGGTTGCCATTCAGACATTGGTAGAACTACCAAAGATTGGCACTCCTACAAAGATCATTTAGAAGCCGAGCACTGAAGGCATCCCCTTGCAATTTTCAACTCTAGGCTCGAGCTCAACCAGAGTGGCTAGGGTACTTCACTATGGAGACCCTGAACTAGATGAAGATATTGTGATTCCTTCCTATGATTCCAAGACCATTACAATGGCACAAATGACTAAAATGCAAAATGCATTAGATAGAAGGATGAGGTAGGAAATACAAAGGAAAGAATTCAAACTTAAGAAAGCACTTCATGACATTAAGGACATCTTTATGAATGCCTTCAGCTTGCAGTCACTAGACGAAGCAAAGCTAATAATAGAACAACTATCAGACATAGTTGACTAGGTGACAAATGAAGACTAGGATACCAATGTTAAACTCGTGGAATGGTTAGAAAGAAAGTTTCAAGGAAAAGTGAATGAGAAGATATCAAGTGGCATAACACTTGAACAGGTAGAGTTGGCCAAGAAAATAGAAAAGGTCAAAATTGTCCTTGAAAACATTTTTTCATTGTATAGGAAGCTGTGTGATTTTTCCAATTTGAGACAAGAAATGAACCAAAGAATAATGAGCTTGGAAAGAAACTTGAAAATCTCTAGCATGCAATTACCTAGAGATCCAGCTCAAAGTGAGAAGCATTTTGCACAATTGCTTCACACACAGAGGGAGTTAGCTATACTAACAGCAAAGGAAGCCAATATTAAGGCTAAATTGATGCAAACCCAGTCCTCCATAACCCCTCATTTAGAAGTCCTCCATAAGGAGCAAGTGTATGTTGAAACTATTTTAAAGAAGGATCCAAATCTTTCTACACTTGATGGACTTGTACACCTTGCTGCAGAGACTACCATCTAGCATAAGTCACTTGACATTGCTTTAGAGAATTGGGATGCAGCTCTGAAAACAATAATGGAGGTGAATAGTAACTTTTTGGTTAAGTATGGAATTACTCCTTAGAGACCTTTGACATAAGTGTCAAAAAGGGGGAGAAATAATAATAAGGAAAGGTAGAGAATGCTATAAAGAAAAGGGGGAGAATGCTATAAATTTTGTTTACAATTACAATCTTGTTAGAATTGCTTTAGAATAATTGAGAGGGGGGGGACGGGTGGGGGTGTGATTCAGTTATTTAAGGTGCAAATTTCCTATTCAAACTTTCCACTAAGTGTAGTGAATCAATTCAACCATTCATTCATCCAAGTTTTAAGTTATCTTATCAGCAAGTTACTATAAATCAACATGCAAGTATAACACACAAGAAATCAACACATGATATAGTGATTTACGTGGAAACCCAATTTGGGAAAAACCACCAATAACATGCTACTCAATTTTCACCCTTCTGAAGTGATGCTCTGTGAAAGATCTACCTTGTTAAAGGCTTACAACACACTATTAAATGTGACCTTGTTAGAGGATTTAACCACCCTGTTAGAAGTGGGCTTGGTTAAAGGACTTTAAAACATTCACTTGGAATGCCACCCTATTAAAGGATTTACAAATGGCTGTTAGGCCAACCTAAGTCCACATGATTTTCAAATCTAATACAATTGCTAGAGAGTATTAGACAATCTTGACCTGACTACAACATACAACTTATCTTGCAGATCTTAGATCACTTCTCAGCTCATACCCTTGCCTGGCCTTCAATCTATGCAATTCTTAATAGCTTGCCCTTTCTTTCAAGCTTTGTCTCCTTGAGTCTCAACACTCAATGTACTAGTGCAATCATCTCTTCATGACCACTCATATAAGTGGATCCTCTGTGCTATTCCTTCTCCTAGATGTCTTGTTCTTGACACCCTTCTAGCCACTTTGCAGATTTGGCACTTCAACAACAACAGTATCAGTAGTTCTTTGCTTCTTGGTCTATGACTTCTTAAATAGAAGTCTTGGAGTACCTTTTCCTGCTTGATTCTTCCATTTTCCATTTTGCATGGATTAGGTAGGATTCATTGTATCTAACCCATATTCTGTTTTCTCTAGAAACTTCTTGAATAATCCTTTAGAATTTGCCCAAAAATGGTTTACATAAGATTCTGTGCGAACAACTCATCATCCTTATCTTCCAACTTGTTCACAAAATTCAATGTAACCACTATGTCGGCTTAGATTTGGTAAATCTTCATCAATTGAAATAATGCAACAGCTCGACACTATTGAAATCTTGGTGCTCGACACATACTGTGTTACTCGGCATCAACTATGTCTTTCTTGATGCTCGACACCTGAAGATCACTCGGCACCAACTAAAAAATTTCTGATGCTCGGCACCTGATCTTCACTTGGCAGTTGAAGATCACTCTGCACACATTAGAAATGTCTGTTACTCAGCTTCTACTAAAAATTTGCTCGGCTTCAACTAACTTGCTCAACACCTACTGATGATCTTTGCAGTCAACCTTGTTACAACTTATTCCTCCAATGTTTCTAAGTGTGACCAACCTCTGTGTCTTTGAGTATGTCATCAATACATTACTTAACCATTGTCTTAACTGATCCTTGCACTTCATTACATCATCATAACTCAACCTAGGGAAAGGTGCTCTTGTTACATCTTGTTGATCAAATCCTCTTCATTAATCAACTAAGTGATAGTACTTGGATCTTATAAGCAAATATCATCCCTACAAATAGCAGGTTTGACATCAATAGAAAAAAAAAGATTGAAAACATTCTTTTGCAACAATCTCCCTCTTTGATCTTCAACAACAATGAGCTTTTTAATTAGATTTCCAACAAATCTTTCATTCATTCTGATAAAGTCAAAAGGGGGAGATTCAAAATTTTGGCAATCATATGGAAAATAGCTCTGATAGAAAATGTAGGAATTCCATAAGCTCTAACAAATTAGATATAGAGACACAGGTACAGGGCAAAAGACAAGGAGTATTAGACACATTCAACACAAAATTTTGGTTGTAAAAATGTCAAGGCATAATTAGATCAGGGGGAGTTAAGGCATTTTGAACAATTTTGAAATTTTGTGGATAAGGTACTCATAAGGACAGATTAGCAATGTTTAGTTAAGTGTGTTTGACACTCATGTAAAAGGGGGAGATTGTTGGTGTTAGATAGTTTTGACATTTGAGTGTCAACACAGTTAACCACTTTTTACATTAAAGCCGAGCACACTATGTATGCCAAGCCACGGTTTGTTCCAGGTCAAATTTTCAACAGGTGCCGAGTGACTTTAGGTGCTGAGTAGTATATAGGTGCCGAGTGATATATAGGTGCCAAGTCATAGTTAATGCCGAGCAATCCAGAACTATACATGTGTCGAGTAATCTAGGATCATATAGGTGTCGAGCAATCCAGGCTAGTATATGTGTCGAGCACTAGTAGTCTAGTATGTGCAGAGTAACACAAAATTAGCATATGAGTTTGTGCCCTCACAAGCTCAGATGTAAACCATTTTTGGAGCCGAAATAAAAGGATTTTGAAGGAGAAAAGGATAAGATCAAATCTTTTACATTTCCTATGCAATTAGCATGCATCCAATCAAAAAAATGGAGAAGGCATGCAACCAATGATAAAAATGCAAGGAATGAGTGGGAACTTGAGATTCAATATGGATCGTAGATCCATACCTAACCCTAAGTCTTCACAATCTTTAAAAGGAGGTCAAAAACTCCATTGCATAAGTGGTAGAGAGAAGTGTATGGGGAGATTATAGAAAAATTCAGTGAGAAAGTGCAAAAGACTTAGAGGAACATAACATCAATTTCATACCCAGTTGATCAAAACAACACAAGGGACAAGGGACACGATCAGATATCAGATCTCATAGGATTGCGATTAGAGAGAGAAGATCAAGTGCCTAAATCTAGCAATTAAAGATTGCATACTATCTGGGTTATTGTTCTAATACTTTCTTGCCATTGTATTAGATGATAGAAATCCTATACTAATAGGTTAGCTTAATAGCTAGGTAGGAGAACCTTTGAAGAAGGTGATTGAAAATCCTATTGTATTAGGTGGGTTTAACAACCTATTGTAAATCCTTTAATAGGGTGACACTTCATGTAAAGTGTTTGTAAATCCTCTAATCAGGTCACTATTGATATAGTGTAAAGCCTTTAATAGGGTAGGCCTTTCATAGGGCAGACCATCAGAAGTGGTTAAACATTTATTACTGCAGTGATTTTTGTGGCTATCATTCCCACCCCAGTTTTATCTTCTTATTCCTGGAGGGTTTCTAGGTTACCAATTCTAGTGTTATGTGTTATTGCATGTGTTTACTTCATGTTCATTTATATGTTTACATGCATGTAGTTTACTTTTTAGTTTTATGCTTAAAGGGTTGAAAAAGGTTAAAAGCATGGTACTTTTGATTCACTCCCCCCTCTCAGAAGTACTCTTCCCATTTTGAACATTCCAACAACATTGTGTGTTAAAGTGCCCAAGTCTATGCTGAAAATTCTAAACTAAATCCATATTCTACAAGATAATATTTGATGCCAAGTTCCCCATTTGGTTTTAATGCTAATTTTCTTTGGCAGGACCTTTGAGTTGTCAAGGAGAACACATACCCTGATATTACAGTGCAAAAGCTCTAAGGGGATTAAGTCATGTTTAATGAAAATACCCAATTTGTTAGCAAGGATTTCCATAATGTCCAGGTCTCTATACTCCAGAGGCAACAGTGGGAAGGAGATCCAGTAGGAGAAAAAATGGCATGTTGTCACATATGGTTTAAAATTTGGATTCCAAATTAAAGTGAAAAGACCTGAACCTCAACAAAACCAACCTTTGCACTTGTGTATCTCATTTCTTTGTTTAAAAGACTCAAATAATGCAACAAAGAGATTTGAAGTAGTCTCTAATAGAAATATATTCTTTAACCCAACCCATGCCATCCATGCCCATTCCTTAATGTCTGAGAATAAAAAAATTTCATTTGCAAACTTACCTATTAGTGCCGATTGTCGAAGGAGACCAATATGGTTTTGCAACATCTGTTTAGGTATAGTAATATTGACTGCTCTTTCAAGATCTTGACATGTCTGCTTGTTTTGTAATGGAAGTTGTTTTTCTCACCATACTTGTGTAGAATTTCTTGGGAAGAAGGGCATTATACTTTGCTTATATGTAGGAATCTGCATCCTTGGTTCAAAATTCCCTTGGCGGTTTGAATTTGGCATATCACTAAGAGGGGATCTAGGTGGAGTCTTGTCACATATATCAAATGGTTACAAGTTTTGCATAGAATTTTTATTCCATCCTTTATATTTTGTGTTGATGCATGTATTCTATAGTAGAGAGCGGTTACCCAATGAAGCCTTAGTTCGAATATGCTTCACTTTATACATGGTTGTTATTGCATGCCATTTTTTAGCTTTATAAGCCAATTGTTTGGATGATTCACCATGCTCATAAGTTGAGAACCCTTTCAACCCTGACTTCTTTGTATTTGAAATCTGCCCTTGACGATGTACCATTGATGTTTGAGCTGCATCTGCATAGGAAACATGCTCTTGCCGATGAAGAGAAGTCTGATCCTTGTTACCTGTCTAATTTGCCCCACGGTCTTCATAACCTATCTATTTTGCCCCACAAACTTCATTTCTCTTTGTTTTTTTCCTTGAAATGGAAACTTGGATTGACAAAAAAGGGATTTGTTGGTTGAATAATAGCTTTCCCTTAGAAAATTTGAAAGTCCTTATCAATGCTTGACCTGGGTTGTAGTGTATTTTTTTTCTATGTGTATAGAAAAAAATGGAAACCCATGCTTATTGATTTTTCCACTCGACGGTGTACAGGCTGAACTATCAGCTTTCCCCTAAAAATATTTGTAAAAATTGTCTATAAATCAATTTTTTGAGGTCCAATGCATTTCATCCACACTGGTTGTTGCATCTACTCCTTTGTGTAGACCTGGTGCATCCGATCCCTTGCGCTCCTCATTCCAAAAACCCTTTATGTTCAAATTTTATATTTTCAATTATTGAGTATTGAATATCTATATAAATATTTAATAGTAATAATTTTGTATAAATAATTTTGATTTTTTTTTAAAAATAATTATTTATTAAATTTTATTTAAGAAGACTATAAAAAATTTAAGATTGAAGGTTTTAGATTTTACAAACTCAAAGATATTAAAATAAAAATTTAGCAATTCTATATTTGAAAAAGTATTTGTAAATTTTAATCACTAAAAAGATTAAGAATTCAAATATTTTATTTTTTGGCATTCTCTATGTTCATTATCAATGTTTAATCTAATTAATTTGACATTCTATTCTTATGCAATAATTCTTGTAGATAAGAGTGTTGAAGCTAACTTTTAACTCACCTACAACAGTTCATGAATTATGTGAATTATCTATTTTTCTATATATTTTTTAGCTCATTTAATTTTTTTATTTCTTCTAACATAAGGTGAATTTGGTGCTAATATACGAGAGCACCATCTTATCTAAAGTGAGACTTTCTATCTAATGCAAATAAGCTAGTTTACAATGTTCAAACTATAGCAAGTCACTCACATCAAGATTCAACATACAAAATATTTGAATTAAGATTCTAATTGTAGTAAGACTTTCTATCTAATTCAAGTAAGGTAGTTTCACACAAGTCACTCACTTCAAGATTCAACATAGACCGTGTCATGTAATTATCAATATCATTGATGAAATATTTGAATTAAGATTTTGATTGCTTACATTGAAGACATGTAGTGTAGTGTTGTAATGTATGTTGAATTTTGGATAACTAGTTATTTTTTAACATCTATTTTTTTTGGGGAAGTTCCCATTTAATAAGTCTTGAATGAGAACATTGCTAGAAAAATGAGTAAATTTATTTAGTTGTGGTGTAATTATTTATAACAATTGTAAAATTTTAAACTTAGACATTAGAAGTATATATCTACTTCTTACAAATAATAATGAAGAAAAATAAAAAAAGTTACCTTAAAATGAGGGTTTGGTGGGAGAGTGCTTAGATATGCATGGATGCTTAAACAAACCTAGAAATCCTTGTATTTAATACATTTACTAAGACTATTTTAGGGTTTTTGATCTTGTTTTTGAGTGAAAAGGGGAGTTTCTTTGTTAATGGAGGGCTAATTAGGCCTAAATGGGTGTGCGATCAACAATAGAAAGGTTCACCAATCAAGGGCTGAAGGATTAAGATTAATTGGGGTTCAATAACTCTAAAAAGGGTATTTGAAAAGGTAAATAAGTTACTAGGGTGTTTGGGAGGATGTGGAACTAAGTGCAAATTACTTGTTGAATATGGCTACTAGCATAGGCCTAGTGAAGACAATTTGAGATTTGAGATAGAACTAATACTTTGATGGAGGTTGGAACTTTTTAGTCATGATTTTTAAAGGGTGTTGAAGCATTAAAAGGATTAGAGGCATCCTTGAGTATAGAGATCAAGAGTTGGTTGAGTCAAGGGCGAGTTAGGTGTGTTCCCCAAGGAGAGTGAAGTTGAAACTAAGACAAGATGAATTGACAAGTTGTTTGAAATGATTTAGGGAAGTGAACTTGTTCAAAAGGAGTGTTTTTCTAGTTTCCCAAAGTCAGAGACTTCCAATTGAACTTGGAGTTGAGCCTAACTTCTTGAGTTGATTCCAAGGCATTGTAGAATCCTAGAGTTGAGTTGGCTTCCTTAAGGGGATATTGGAGGACTTTGCATTACCAAGCGAGCTAGTGTAAGTTAGGCGATGGATAGAATAGTAGAGACTGAGTGATCCAGTAATGGCCCAACATAGGAACACAATGACGATCAAGTGTCAGCATGTAATACCCCTCCTTTACTATCATTGTAGAATTTATTGATAAAGTTCTATTACACTTTTATGTGGATATGTTAGCCCTTAACCAATATTTGAAAATACAATGTTTTGATTTATAGGGTAATTGATTATACCAAATAGAAATGGTTACTTACTTACAGTGATGATACTTTCATGTGTATGTTTGATGATAATGATTACTTTTATAAATTACTCTTAGTTATTAAATGTAATTATTTTCTTGATGATATCATATGATATGCCTTTAAGTGATGATTTGCTATAGTGAAATTTGATGTTATTTGTATTCATGGTTTTATTTATGGTACTTACATCATACTTGCATTTGTATGGTGTGTGTTTTGTTTTATATTTCTATCTAACATGTTTGATGTGGTCAGGGGAGGAAATTGTAGTCACCTGCTATTTAGGATCTACATGATGTACCACTCCCTGTCATTGTATGTTTAGCTTAGATATATATGCACATGTGCATGCACTCATCTTTTATGCAAATTGTAGGTATCAGGCATCAACTTCCCTGAATTGCCAAGATGAGTGTGTCCTATTGCAATAGCTCAATGGTAAGAATGGGGAGATAATGTTGAGGTCTGATCTCATCTAAAACCTAAATACTTGTCTTACAACGAGGACTCGTATCTAATTGTCCACCCTTTTTAAACCTGCGAGTCTTTCTGTGTGCATGTTGTTTATTTTTTATTTGGTTATTTTTTTCTTATGCATCTCATGCAACTTGGCTTTGTGATTTGCTTGGTAGAATGCTTATTTATAAATTTTGGTTCAATCATTGATATTTGAATTATTGAAAAAATAAATTAAAGAGAAAATATTAAATAAGATGATATTTAATTCTTGGAAATTATTTGAATATATGCTTAATTTAATAGATTTAATGTAAAGTTCTAAATTAGAAGATTAAGATAAAATATTTTAAATATTAAATAAAAATAATTTTTTGATCAGTAAATGGTTGAAGCCTAGTTTTATTATTATTATTTATTGTAATTAATTATTTTTATGCATTAAGCGAATTCGAACCCAAGACCTCTCACATGAGAGACTCACAAGTTACCATTGTGTTGTAGGCTCTTGCCTATTAAATATTAAATATTATTTTAGTATAAATATTTAATTAATATTGATTAAAATTAGAATTGCATCTAAATAATGATATCTAATTATCTTTATTGATTAAAATAATAAATAATTGCTCTTAACATGCTTGCATTAAATAATAAAGTGAGAGAAATAAAATAAAAGAATACTCTAGTTTAAAAGTGAGTTAAATATGTATGAAAAGATTAATAAAATAAAATAATATTTTAAAATTAAAAGAGCTTTGAGTGTGCATAGAAAGATTTAATAAATTAAGTTATTTAATATTTAATTAAAACTAAGTGGATTTTTATTAAATTAAGAATTAGAAACCCTAGTTAGGGTTAGAGCTCTTTATCAAAGGTTTTTTGGTCATTTTAGAGTTACACACGTTTTTGGGAGAGCAATTTGGAAATGAAAGTTAAAGAATTGTTGAAATCTTAAAGGTATTTGGCTTGCATGTATTCACCAAATTGTTAAGAATTTTATCTATTAGATTGAGGTAGGGTTTGAGAACTCATTTGTTGAAATTATTTTGGAATATTTGTCTACCTTGTGTTTTCATATTGTTGAAATTTATGGAATAAAATATGAAGGAAAATTTTGATTTGCAATTAAGAAATAGAATTGATTCATATGTTGTTGGAAAACTATAGCAAAATGTAAATTATAGAATCATGTTGCTGAAAATTGATTTAAAAGGCCCAAATATACATAACCAGTGAAAATTCAACATTAAATTTTAAAGAACAATGATTATTATCAGCTAGGGTTTGAAAGAAAATTATCTAGAAACTTCAACAGAAACTCTAGTAAAGATTTTGTGAGGCCTCACCTCGACCCATTCACATTTTGATACCTATGACTCAATGCTTTGACACACTCTTGATTTGGTTGGACAATAATTTACATTATATAGTTACTTGTGGTGTTTACATTTTGATGATCATTACTTATGTGGTGTACTATGAACCACCTTATATGATTTATGATTGAATGGATTTACTTTCATTATTTCATTGTTATGATAGAAAATGGACCATGATGATACTCAAAATGTTAAATTGGTAATATTTATGTAGGAATTAATGTTGTCATGTAGATTATGATATTTTGATGTTACAAGAATTTCATATGATATTGTTTAGAAAAGAAAAGTTAATTGTGATAAATTAATATGAATGTTTGATGTAAATGCGATAATGCAATGTTAGACAGTTGTACACATACGTACATATATCTTTATATAATTTTTCATTGGACTATTGATGCTTGATTTTAGTGTGTAGGGAATTGAATAATGTAATTTAATCAGAGAACCAAGGCCCAAACTTATGTGTACACGATAAAGCCAGGGTGAATCTTTTGGAAGATTCAAAAACCTCATTGTTATGTGTTTTATTTTGTAAATGTGAATTGTATGTGTGTAATAGATTTAAATTCATGTGTAATTATAGGCATGTCATTGTATTGTCTCTTAAGGTGTCACTCGACACTTGTATTATCTATGTGTGGATGACATGTCATTCAGGGTTTTGAGCAAGAAGTCACCTAACCTAAAGTTAAACCCAACAGACTACTCAAGTTAACCCCACTTGGAAGAGTTAGGAGAAGTCATCATCATGTTGAATTTCGAATCCAAACTTCTTAGTGACTTTAGAGGACCTAAAAGTGGTCCCAAGTGTCGTTTTAGTGGAAATAAGGTACCCACATGATAGTATAACATGGTAGGGGTCTAAATTTCACTATTTCAATGTATAGGTAACTTTAGGGACCCTCTAAACAAGTCATTCCTTCAACAATTTGAAAATGGAGTTTTTTCAATAACATTTTTCTCACCCTCACACTTGGCAAAGATTTTATTTTTAGAAAAGACAATAGTATAAGGGCCTTATTTTTTTTCCTTATTGAGTTAGTGGATGGGTTAGAGGTTTTGAGGCCTTTTAAAGGGCTTTGGACAAACTAGTTAAATGTTCACCCACTCTCTGATTTTAGAGACACTTAGGGTTTTGGAGAAGTGGAAGCTAAGGAAAAAGGGAGCTCTACTCAAATTTCATTGTCATTTTCTTTGGACCAAGGTTGATGCTTCATGCCATGAACTTTCTCTCCCGTTGAATCTTGAATAATGGTGTTGCAATTTTGTTCATGTAGGGATGTTAATACATAATGTGCATATTATTGTTTGGGTGTATTGTAAGAGTATGAGGAATTAATGCATTTTGTATATTCTTTGTTCCCTTTTTGTTTTCAATTGGATGTTGATCTTGGGTGTGAAATATTCACTCACCCTTGTGAGGTAAGAGAAGCCTTGGGTGAAGGGGTTAGTTGGGCTTGAAAACTTAGTGGAGAGCCTCTTCTCATGGAGAAATGAGGAATTTCATGGATTATGGGCTCCATTGAAGACATAGCACTGATATTATGTTTTGGGGGCAAGAAGGGATGTTTTGTGGAGAGAAAAATGTATTGTGAAAGCCTCACAGAGGCATGGTAATCTTTATGTTATGTTATTTGTAAGCTATGGCATTTATTCTCTTGAAGAGCCCACCTTCATCCTATGTTCATGATTCCAATTGCGAATCATCGTGAAACCATTGTTGGGGATGTTAATGTTGTATTTTTTGTTGTCTATGCATATGTGATCTTGCTTTATTGTAACCCATTTGAGTCTTGGTTCTCCTAGCTTGGTGCGTGGCCTCAATGAGGTCTAGGTTGAGAGGTGAGCCTCCATGGTTCTTGTTTTACATGTATTTTCAGGTTTTTTTTCTCAAGGGATCAATAGGAGAAGCTTGGAGTTGCTCATTGTGTTGATGTCACATGAAGAAGAATCTTGTCATGTGTGCCTTACATTTGAAATGCAGAATTCTCCATCTTATTTATACTGTTGCATTGCATGATTGGATGGTATAAATTTAGGATTTTGTGAAAAGACCACATGTCATTGGATCATTGTTTTATTGATGTGCATTTATGTGTAATGAAATGAATGGTTGAATATCATTTTAGGCGTAGTTGAAATGTTGTAAGAAATCATTCCAAGTAGATATTTTGTTGTACTTAATGTTCATGGAAATAATTAAGTATATGTTTGGACTATATCCAATTTTTAGTCATGAAATATTATGAGGAGATTGTACTTCAATATGTTGACCTTGTAAATAAATTCCATAATGCATTCAATGCAAGATGCAAATGTATTATTAGATTCATTGTAATTGTAAATAAAGGAACAAATTGAGCTCATGTAGGTTCATTGTTTAACATAAGATTAAATTCTCTTGTTTGTGAAAAGTGTGGAATCAATCTAATGATCATGATAGGATTCAAATAAGTATCCAAATTAATGTATTAGGTCAACCAAACTATAGGGATGTTAGCTCTAAATCTAAATTCAAGACATTCTAAATCAATAGCATGATCCTAGTGCAATAACTAGAGGAAAAGACTAATAGTCATTGCACAAGTATACATTAGCAAACCCAAATGTGGAAGCATGCATTTTATTCTCTAGATTTGTATGGGGAGTGTAAATAATAACTCATTTTCAAAAAGGAGAAATACAAGCCTATTAAAATAATCAAGCATATTCTTAAAAGATTATATCTCATAGGATGTAATGACATAATAATATAGCCTTGTAACATCTCTCCATATAGAGAGAGAACCCGTAAGGATTCCCGTGACCCTATGGGGACATCTATTAAGACTCATATGAAGCAAGTAAAATAATATATATGTATTGCCTATTCAAATTCCCCTACCTCCCTAATTACCCATCATATGATGGTGAGGACATGTTAGGTCAATCACGATGAGGACCTTTCATAGGACATAAGATTAAAATATAAATACAAAAAATTATTAGCTGATAGGCTTTCCCTTTGGGATTGCCTGCAATCAAAAATTGTCTCACACTACCAAACAACTTTTTGAAAATCTTGAAAATGGTTTTTAGAACATAGTTTAGGGTGACTGATCTATGTATCAAATATTTACTCAAAATCTTATCTACAAGGATCATATCTAATCATAAAACTGCGAGGATCATATCTAATCATGAAATTACTACTCCACATGCTATTTCTTTGTATTTTCATATGAAGATTTATTGGGATATGTTTTGAAGCTAAGTAGAATTAATGGTGTGATATATGAAACTCCATCACTTTATAATAATCCATTCAAAGAGATTGAGTATGCATGAATTTAGGACTATCACAGAACCCTGTGAGCTAGATAGGTAAATTCCAAGAGGCTAACAAGCCATTGAGAAAGAGAAAAGTAATATGATAGGGGAAGGAGAAGGGAAAATAAATATGGCGGTCATGACCTCTATATTGGCCATTGTCATGGGAGGAAATGTATTTGAGATGTATACAGAGGCAGCTGAAAAGATGATGGTTTGATGCCTAAAAGTTGGATGGAGACATGATCAGTCACATTGAGAAAGTGATGAAGGAAATTTTCATAATAGTGGAGCCCCAAATCCATGAATTTTATCCCTTTCTTGTGCCTCTATTTATCAAGTGGTGGAAGTGAATGAAGGACATGCACCACACCCAAATGTGTAGTGGTCATTCATAAACTAGTGGTAGTTGCTCTTGAAAGTTGATGGGTCAACACTCGAGTAGTACAATGATGTTCAATCATACATTGAATCCTTGATCAATCTAGAGTTGGAGGAGTATGAGAAGCTTATAGACATAGAACTTGTTGGCACTCAAAATTGCATTCTCATTTTGAGCATCCATTTGGAATTTTGAGTCAAATCAAACCCCATAAATGTGTATGTACCCAGCTGTACCTTTGAGGCCCCTAAGGTGTTTAATGTTTCTAACACCCTACATTCAGTGTGTCTAAGTGTTCTATGAAGTCAAATTGACATTCTGAGCCATTTCGTGAAGTCTCATTTTGAGCAATTGTCATTTCTGCATTTTCACCTAAGTGTCAAACAGCGATAGGAGGCCTTGTTTGCATCTGAATATCTAGAATCTAGAATTGTTTTGTGACTTGCCACTTTGGGAGTATTTAGTATCCATACCTAAGAGCCTATGTTTCAGATTTCAAGTTTTTTTGAGTCCGTTTGAAATGCGTGAGAAAGAAAGTGTCTTCAAATCAAGTGCCCGTGGCATACAAGACAAAGGGAAGTATGGGTCGTTAACAATGTGACTTGACAAGAGGAAGGATGTTGCTGTGGGGAAGATCATGTTTATTATAGAGGGTGGCCTATTAGATTGATGGATAATGTTATTTAATCCTTGCGAGATGGTTATGGTGGTGAGTGTATGGTTATGTGGCTTTGTAAAAGGAAGGGTCATTCAACTCTACATTGTAGTAATATGATTCAACACTAAGAAAACACATGATGGAAATATGCTTATATATAGATTTAGTGTATTGAATATACATTTAAAGCTCAAATTTCAAAGCGAACAATTTGACTTGCAAAGATCAAGCAATGAGTAAAAGCATTAAAATAAAAACGAGGAGTACATGTTTTAGAGTAGTCTTGCGCAGGAGAAAAGAGGCACATCTTTTGTGATTGTCAACATATTGAAAAGGGAGCAGGCGATACCTTTAGGGGAGCCAGCTAGAGGAACATGCCAGGTACATCAAATAAAGTCCACGCATTGCAAGAAGAAAGTTGCCCTGCAAGGAGACCAGCGAATGGATTTTTTTTTTCTTTTTGGGTTCGTTTTGTAGCACAACAATCGGTTTTACATTGTAGGGTTTTACTCTCATATTCATGCTAGCGAGAGGTCAAAGTTTCTTTGGAAACTTGCTATTCATTAAGCAGGGAAAAATGGCTTTTGCCAATAAATTGGGAAGCCTTTTAAGCCAATCTGTTACAAGGCACACTGGTTCAAGTGCCTTAGCATCCATGCCTTCCATATTAAATATTGTGCACTACATGTCATCTTTAAAGCTTGCCACAATAGAGTGGGCTTCATATAAATAATGCTAGTCAAAGGCTAAGAAGTAGAGATCATGCCATGAGGAACAGAGCAACCAAACAACCTGCAGTAGATGTTAAGAAAATGCTAAAACATGAAGATGCCTGGCCACTTAAAGGAGAATTCACAGCTATAAAAGGTGCAGGCGAGATCAAGGAAAATGCAACTAAGGAGGCAGAACATTTGCAAGAAAAGAGCCACCCAACATTAAAAAGGGGATCCACACCAATACAGGGGAGAGACCATGAGAGCTTCCACGTTGAGAGATGCATTTCTACGTGCAAGGAAAAGAGGCACACACATTAAATGGCAGTTGCCTACCTTAGAAAGGAGGAATTAAAAGGTTGAGTGCAGATTGCATTCTTTCAAACTCCAACGCTAGGAAGCCTGCATTATTGGGGAATGGGAAATCTTAAAAGGAATGCCCCATGTTTTAAGAGCAGACCACCTGCATTAAAGAGAGGAGTGAGCTTTAAAAGTAGTCCCTCACCATCGAGCAAAGGAGAAACTCGACGTATGTTCTGCGTAGGGCAAAAAAGGTGTAAAGTCTTATATCCCACATTGGGTGGGTAAAGTTTTTTCTAGTTCTTTAAATAAAAGATCACACATATTGCTATGTGTTAGAAAGATTGGACCTTTTGGAAAGATAGCGCCCAGTTGGGGTCTGTAGATGACGTCAATAGGATGAAGCAATTGCATGAATTTTGAACAAAATAAATCATATGCTAATGTGGTGCCAAGGATGAAGATCACACCGGATGCCAACATGTGGCGAGATCGTGCAGTGTGCGCATGCCCGCAAAAACAATATGCGAGGAGGTTAAAGATTGCGAGAAAGTGGGCTACCGCCACGTGGCAGTGGGTCCCATGTGTGATGAAGTGGTAGTTTAGAATGTGATCAAAGACCAAACGCTTTAGATGCCGACACGTGGCACATCAAACGAATGTCGCATGCCCACAAAAATAAGTTGCAGGGAAGATAAGCAATGTGGGAATGCGCTTGGGCACCACGTGGCAGTGGGTTCGGGACGCATTTTGAGGTGGCAAAAAGGTTGGAGCCAGGGGTGAGTATGTGGCACCTTGTGGGGTAGGTATGTGGCACAAGTCAGCCGATCAAGGGCCGCCATGTGGCAGCCCAGGTGGCGCTTAGTGGGCCTAGTAAGGAAGAAGGAAAAAATCTAATGAATAAAAAAAATAATTTTTAATTATTTTTGCAGAAAAGGGATGCGTACAGGTTTTTCAATTGTGAAAAGGCATTTTCTAATGTTTAGACATTAGAATGTTTTAAATTTTTTGAAATTTTAGATTTCAAATAATTGTAGACCTAGACACTTGTACCAGGGGGACTTTTTCAAATCAAGATTTTGAAGGTTTCTAGTAGGCAAAATATACACTCCAATATACCATTGGAACCAGAACGAGCTGAATTTTTTGAATATGGAGTTATTTATTGCACAGAATGCCACTGGTCCATGCTATAGGAGGTTTTCTATCAGATATTGATTTGTGTGTTCTAAGGGGTGTTTTGACTATTCAGTTGTAGAATTCAGTGAAGAAACACCTAAAACATATTTAGTGGCTTTTCTATCTATTTATTTTTAATATTTGTGGTGTTTTGGCTATGTTTTGATCAATTAGCAGATATTCAGATCCAGTTACCAGATATTTGTCTTTACTAAGATATTTTGCATTTGGAGAGGCAAAATAGAAAAGATATGATTAGCAGTTATAGAGAGAAGGTAGAAAGATTATTTTCAACTTCTTAAGGGAGATTTCTGAAGGTTCACTTGTCGATTGCAAATTCAATTCGAGAATTCCTTTAACCTATATCTTTCTCATTCTTTCTGATTAGAGGGGTTCCATTTTTTCACTATGAGACCATTATTGGTAGGAAATTTTTAGTCATTCTATGATAACACTTCTTTGGATCTAGAACTGTGATTCCATCCTCATTCTTCAATATATTCTCTCTTGTATGAACAATAGTAGGTTAATATAAATAGTTCAGATCTGTTAGGTATTTCCATATTTTCATTTTCATGCATATGACTGTATTAATTTCAAGGAAATAAATGCAAAGAGCAACAAATGATTGAGTTTCAGTTGAATCTTGTCTCCATTCTCAGTGAGTTGTAATGTTTTATGACCTTTGAACAAAGAGCCTAGGTCATAGTTGCAATCCCTTAAGGCTGTATGTTGTTTCATTGTTGCTGATGATTCAAGGAATTCTGTAAATGCTTCATAGAAATCAACAGGGTTATAGATTTATTGAGAAGGATATCAGGTAAGAATGAGATTTAAATTGAACATAGATGTCTATTTACAAGTTGAATAGATAGAGCAGATATCTGAAGATACACATATGACTCAAATATTCATATGTACGTTTGTGATTCATGGATTTGCCCAATGGTTAAGGCACTGATCAGTTATAGGATCATTAGGTCTTACTGCTGCATATCTGAGGTTTTGCTGCATTCAACATTATTAATCAAACATTCTTTCCCTTTTATGTTGAAGAACCTAAATGTAATGCCCTCACTCAGCTTGTGAATATCATAGGATTTGTAATTTGCTACTGTAGATCTGAGTTATTACATGAGTAATTAGGAGATATAAGGGTTTTCATTTGCTTAATAGATTCAGGGATATGTTTTTACATTGGTACGATATCAATTGAATCTCAAGTCCACTTGCCTAGGTTTAGCAGAGCTTGAAGTAGAAGAAGAGTCATGCCTTATAGTTAGCCCATTGTCAAAAATGACATGTTGAAAATGGGAGTTAGTTGCCCCTAGATATGTCACTTTCTCAGTGGGATAATTGAAAATCTTCCAGCATTTTCAAACACCAACAAAACTTGTGGAGGGAAATTTGTGCCTCCAATCGATAGGTCACTTCTGTGATGAACCTCCTTATAGCAATATCGTGAGAATGCTCGAAATAACAGAATACAAAGTGATAGTAGAACTCAGAATGAATCTACTGATCGCAGGCCACTTCGAGGGGGTAACCTCCTTTGAGCAAGCTCAATACAATAAATTCATCCGTGCCCATCAAGGGCCTCAACCTATTCTTATATACTGAGTACGATCTAGAAAAGTAATACTACCTATGCATGTGGGATAATAAAATATACTCACGGGACGACTTACAAAGCATATGCGTCCAACAACACTACTCTAACAAAATAAACAGAAGGAACACACAGGTTCCTAACATCCCCTCTCCCTTAGAAAAAAGCTTTGTCCTCAAAGCTTAAGGTGTGGAAAGTGTTGTTGAATCTGAAGAAGGGGTTCCCAGGTAGCATCCTCTAGTTGCATGCCATGCCACTGAATCAAGACCTCAGAGATGGAGCGAGAGCGAAGCTGGCGAGTGCGCTGGTCAATGATTGCCACCAGCTCCAGGATAATGGATCCTTCCGTATCCATTTCAGGGAGAGTAGTTTGTGCTCTGACAGTGGTACCCAGAACTTTCTTTAGACAAGAAACATGAAAGACTGGATGAATGCGGGAAGAAGGAGGAAGTTCCAGTTTATAAGCAACTGAACCAATATTCTGCAGAACCTTATAAGGCCCATAAAATTTTGGGGCCAGCTTATGACGCCCTTTCAGCTTTAGGGAGGATTGTTCGTATGGCTGTAGACGAAGAAAAACCATATCCCCAACTTGAAATGAGTGCTCAGAACGGTGTTGATCTGCTTGCTGTTTCATTTGATTACGGGCCATGTGAAGATTATCCTGTAAGGTACGAAGAATCTGATCCCTGCTGCGGAGAACTATGTCAACTGCCTGGACTGGTGAGCTGTTGGGAGTGTAGGGAAGGAGCACTGGAGGTGCCTGACCATAGACTGCTTCATATGGAGTCATTTTAGAGGCAGTGTGGTAAGAGGTATTGTACCACCATTCAGCTAAAGGGAGCCACTTGGCCCGCTGATGTTGCTGTTCGGAAGTGAAGCAACGAAGATAAGTTTCCAAGCATTTATTGATAATTTCAGTTTGACCATCAGTTTGTGGGTGATAGCCCGAACTCATCTTCAGTTTGGTGCCAGTTTTCTGAAACAGTTCAGTCCAAAAATGACTGGTAAAAGTTGCATCACGATCAGAGACAATGGAAGAAGGGAGTCCATGAAGACGAAATATCTGGTCCATGAAGATTTGTGCAACAGAGGAGGCAGTATAGGGGTGGCTGAGGGCACAAAAATGACTATATTTCGAGAGACGATCAACCACAACCAAGATCACTGTCTTGCCACCGGATTTAGGAAGCCCTTCAATGAAATCCATAGAAATATCAGTCCAAATCCGTGTAGGGATGGGCAATGGTTCGAGCAAGCCAGGAAGGAGGGTCGTTTCACCCTTGTGGCGTTGGCAAGTATCACATTCAGCCAGCATATGTTGAATCGTCTGTTTCATCCCTTTCCAAAAGAAGTTTCTCCTTGCTCGCTCATAAGTTTTGAGGAAGCCTGAGTGCCCTGCTGAAGGAGAAGCATGGAGTTCATAAAAAATAGCCTGATGTAGAGCTGGGTTCTGAGGAAGCACTAGCCGACCCTTGTATCGAAGAGAAGCACCATCCCAAGAGTAATGTGGTATAGCAGAAGGATTATTGGCTAGCTGGTGAATGATTTGAGATAAAGAAGAGTCACTGTCATAGCCCTGCTGAACAGACGCTAACCAATTGGGAATGGGCATAGAAATAGCGGAAAGGGAAGCTTGATTATCAAATGTGCGAGAAAGAGCATCTGCCACAATATTCTCCTTACCCTTCTTGTAGGTGATCTCATAATCATACCCCATGAGTTTGCTGACCCATTTCTGTTGTGTAGGAGAGGATACCCGTTGTTCCAGGAAGTATTTCAGACTTTGGTGATCGGTTCTGATGCAAAAATGACTCCCTAAGAGGTATGGCCGCCACTTCTGTACAGCATGCAAAATAGCCATCATTTCTTTTTCATAAGTAGAGAGGGCTAGATTCTTACCAGAGAGGGCTTTGCTAGTGAACGCAATAGGATGGTCATCTTGTAGGAGAACAACACCCAATCCATTGCCGCAAGCATCACTCTCAATAGTGAAGGTTTTGGAAAAATCTGGCATTGCGAGAACAGGTGTACTGCACATAGCCTGTTTCAGTTGTTCAAATGCAGTCTCAGCAACAGGGGTCCAGGAGAAGGCATCCTTTTTTAACAGAGCTGTCAATGGTGCTGCAATTTTCCCATAATCTTTGACAAACTTGCGGTAGTAGCTAGTCAACCCCAAAAAACCTCGAAGGCTCTTGAGAGTTTTAGGATGCGGCCAAGTTTTCATGGCATCTATTTTTGTAGGATCCACCCGCACTCCATGGTGTGCAACAATATGTCCGAGATACTCCACTTCCTCCTGACCAAACACACATTTAGATAGTTTTGCACAGAGTTGATGATCAGAGAGAAGTTGCAAGACAAGCTCCAGATGATGGAGATGCTCAGCCCAAGTTTTGCTATATATGAGGATATCATCAAAGAAGACCAGAATGAATTTCCGGAGGTATGGTCGAAATATGTTATTCATCACTGCCTGAAATGTTGAAGGAGCATTCGTGAGGCCAAAAGGCATGACTAAAAATTCATAGTGACCATCATGTGTGCGGAAGGCAGTTTTAGGTATATCCTCCTCATTAACCCGAATTGGATGATACCCAGAACGAAGATCTAACTTGGAGAAAAAATGAACCCCATGAAGTTCATCAAGAAGTTCATCAACAAATGGAATGGGAAACTTGTCCTTTATAGTGAGATGATTAAGTGCTCGGAAATCAATGCAGAGTCGCCATGACCCATCTTTTTTGCGAACAAGCAGAACTGGAGAAGAAAAGGAACTGGTACTAGGGCGAATAATACCTTGCTTCAGTAAGTCACGGACAAGTATCTCGATTTCGGTCTTCTGATGAAATGGGTAGCGGTAGGGCCTGATGTTGGGCGGAACACTGCCAGGAAGGAGCTGAATACGGTGGTCCTCTGGACGAGAAGGAGGTAATCCCACAGGTTCAGCAAATACACCAGAATACTTGTCCAAAATGTGTTGGAGATCGGCAGGAGTGCTAGAGACTGCTGATGGCTGCATCTGAATGGAATGGAGCTGAGCGATGACACCATGTGAATTCTTCTTAAGAAGTTTTTCCATACGGTGTGAACTGATGATGCTGAGAGACCCTGGTTGTAAGCCTTTCAAAGTGTGTTGGTGCCCCTCGGCTGAAAACTGCATCCAAAGTTCAGCAAAATCCCAGAGAATGGGGCCAAGAGTGCGTAACCATTGGGCACCCAAAACTACATCACAGCCACCTAAGGGTAAGGCAAACATGTCAGAGCGCATGTTATAATCGCCAATAGAGAGACGCACATTGCGACATTTCCCTTTACAAGGTAAAGTGCCCCCATTGGCAATCATGACTTCAAAGCTAGAGCAGGGATGGATAAAGCAATCAGCATGTTTGGCTATTCGTGGATCAATGAAGTTATGAGTGCTACCAGAATCAATGAGTATAGTAAGAGGGATCTTCTTGAAGAAACCCTGGACCCGCATGGTTTGTGGAGTAGTGACTCCTGCCAAAGCATGGACAGATATCTCTGGTGGAGCTTCTGGTGAAGGAGGTTCAGGCTGGTGAGGCTCAACCTCATCATCCACTGTTTCCTGAGCATCTACATATTCTTCCAGTTCCGGTGGAGAATCCACATCCAAGAGATAGAGCTTTTGCTGAACACATCTATGGCCCCGAGACCATTTCTCATCACAATTATAACAAAGCCCTTTGTCTCGCCTGACTCGCATCTCTGTTTCAGACAAGTGCTTGATCGGAGTAGTTCTGGGAGCTGGTATGACTGGAGGGTTGTGAGAACCTGTATTTCTGAATGGAACAAAATTAGATCTGGAGCATTGTAGAGCACTAATCTTGTCTTCCGCTAACTTAGCCAACCCAAGGGCTTCCATCATTGTAGTAGGTCGAAACATTTTGACTTCTGAGCGAAGTGCATCCTTCAGACCACTGATAAAACAACTACGGAAGAATTCATCAGACAAGCCCTCTGTGTGATTAGCTAATTTTTCAAACTCTGTCTGGTATTCTCTTACAGTGCCTGTTTGACGCAGTTTAGTGAGTGCTCCTGTGAAATCATCAAAGGAACTAGGGCCAAAGCGCTCCAAAATGAGGGTGCACAATTCTCTCCATGTTGGGCCTACATTAGCCTTGATGTACCAACGGAACCATTGAAGAGCTTCATGTTCCAAATGAAAAGATGCAAGAGGGACTTTGTGGTTATCCAAAGTATTATGCAAGCTGAAATACTGCTCTGCCCTATAGATCCATCCAGTCGGATCAGAACCATCGAAGCGTGGAAAATCAAGCTTTGGTCCACGGAAATTGCCAGAAGAGGACCCAGTATCTCCTGAATGGTTTCGGCTCATGGCTGACTGCTGAAAGTTAAGACCCATAATTTTGTCATCCAGATCTTGAAGTTTGGTTTTGAGGGATGCCATTTCTTCTTCCATGATTTTTGCTCCTGTACGCGTAACAACCATAAAGCAAGGTTTTTTTTTTTTTTTTTTTTTTTTGGAATGGGTAGAAGATGAGAAACAAAAACTTTTTTAGTTACGGCAAACTTGGATTTGGGTAAAACTCAGATAGGAAATGGGTGTTCGACAGGTGGTGGGAGACTATCTGGGGACAAGGGAAACAGAAAAATGAGGGTTTCAAGGGTAGGGAGGCGAAATGAGGCGAACAGTCCAAGAGGGATAAGGGAGCAAAATGAGGAATTGAATCTTGTGGCTCAGTTTGGTGGCGATTGGATGAGAGGTGAAAAAGATAGGGCAAACCCTAAAATTAGATAAATGAGGGATTTAGGGCTTTGATATGTAAAATTTGGGGTTGGGTCGCCAAGGAAGGAAGTATGCGAAATGATATTGCAGACGTTCTGCGGAAGTATGAGCAGAAACAGAAAGCAAACAAGGAAGCTACGACTAAAAAACAGAAAAATTTTTACTCTTTTTTTTTTTTTTTTTTTGAACAGTCGACTTAGAAAAATTCACTCACAGACAGAACAACTGAAAAGAGTTATTGCAATAACAAGAGATATTAGAAGTGAGAGGAACCTGAAGGCCACGACAGAAAAAAAAATTGATGTAATTTCCACCCAGCGAGCCCAAGAGAGTGCTCTGATACCAGATGTGATGAACCTCCTTATAGAAATATCGTGAGAATGCTCGAAATAACAGAATACAAAGTGATAGCAGAACTCAGAATGAATCTACTGATCGCAGGCCACTTCGAGGGGGTAACCTCCTTTGAGCAAGCTCAATACAATAAATTCATCCGTGCCCATCAAGGGCCTCAACCTATTCTTATATATTGAGTACGATCTAGAAAAGTAATACTACCTATGCATGTGGGATAATAAAATATACTCACGGGACGACTTACAAAGCATATGCGTCCAACAACACTACTCTAACAAAATAAACAGAAGGAACACACAGGTTCCTAACAACTTCTTCTTGTTCCACATTTCCACTCACAACTACCATCTTTGTGGTTGTGACATGTTTGTTAAGGCCAATGCGGAGTTCTACACAAATTATATTTTGTTTGACCTGCACATATGATGTAATTATGGGTAGCACACATGTAAAGATTATGCCCTTTGGTTTTGGCCAACACATTTTCCTCGTGCTTGGGTTGGGCACTCCATATACATATTTGAATTTGGCATGCATGGTTGATCATACTAAAACAAGGCCTCTAAAGTTCATCATCATGTACATTCGTCTCCTCCCCATCACCTTCACAACAAGATGTCCACACCCTTTTGTACTTAAATGCAACAAGTGTCATTGTTGCAATTGTAACAAATACTCCAAATTCACATAAAAAAGCCCAAATTGAAGAAAAATCCTATCCCCATAACTTATTCTCCATTGAACAAGACAATAAACCCTTAAAAATTAGAGTGTTGTATAGCTAGTAATTAGGAATGCAGAGGTAGAAATGCCAATGCCACCTATTTGGGATTTTTTACACCTGTTAATGATGGTGTGAATTGTTAATTATATTTTGTAGCCTACCTATCATCTTCTTGCTTGGATAAATTACAACTATTAGTAATGTTAAGCTGATTTCTAGATCATAGGTCCTGCCTTCTTCATCTCCACTTTCTCCTAATGGGTCAACATTTCAGTTAGCATAGCCACATTATCTTCTAAAACTTTAATAGTTAATTGCCTCTAGGTGAGAATTTGATCTGCCAATGCTTTGGTAGTGGTTAGCTTTCTCACAAATAATAAAAAGGTCAACCTCATATAGTGAAAGGCCATTCTCAAAGATAAAAACCTAAGAGCCTTCAATATAATAGACTTTGAATTAGTGGTATCCTATGTGATCATAAAGGGTGTCCTGAGCTCCAAGGAAGTTGTAGCCAGATAAAGCTATCATTTACCCCTATTATTCTGAGGGCTATTACTTGCCTCCCTACTACTCCTGGTGGAGGAATAGGGGTTGTATTATGTGCCTTGAAAATTAGAAAAGGTCAAATTAATGCATTATATACTAAAACCCAAATCATGTACCACTTTGAATATTTTTAATGTAGGCATTTTTCACTCATTGGTTTTAAACTTAACAAAAAAGATGTACTATCAACCCTAACATCCCATCATTGTGAGATAGATGTTAAAAGACAAAAGCTGAATGAGATTTATTAGTGGGAAGACCTTATATATTCAAACTAAACGTAATAATTATTCCTTAAACATTATGTTTTCCTCTTTCATCTGACTCATTAGTACTTGTAGAGACTCAAGCTATCCACACACAGCCTAAAAAATATTAACATCCATGCAACTAACAATATTATTCTAGCCACAATGAAATAGAGATTGAAAGAAATATTATTTTGGCCATAGTGAAATAGAGATTGAAAGAAATATAAAGGATCAACCGTTACTTCACTTCCTGTAATAGATTCTTGTGGAGAGTGACAATTTGATCAATCGTTTGTATTCATTTCCTTCTCGATCTGTAAGCCAACATGTATTTTAGTTTCAATGTCTTAGGTTGTAACCTATTAGTGTTGAATGTTATTATTAAATTGAATAATTTAAATGAACATAGCATGAATATTACACAACTCTCAACCAAGATGAATCTTGTAAGTATTCTATTCAAGTTAAAAATAATAACAAGAAAATAATATTCCTATAGTATCCTTCCATCAATTGATGCCAATAGGTATTAATAGCTTTTAATGGGTCTTGTATTAATGGGAGAAGATTAATAAACTATTTTTTAAATACCATTTTTTTCCAACAAAATCTTAATTATATAATTTAGTGGAATATATGCTATCTCAATATCATACAACTAACATGTTTCAATGTGCATGTAAATCTTAACTGAATTTTAGGTACAACATTTTGATGCTCATGGTTACATGTTAAATACTCAACTTTATGTAATATTGAACGTGTAACCTCATGGGAAGTTTTGGCTTTGTTAGCATCATCTAGACATGCAATAATTTCTTAAGTGTTCCATTCATTTTGATGATATATGGGTTCTTGTGAGCCACTACTCATGAAACATGGGTCAATGAGCTTGACTCAAAACCTACATAGTTGAATCATGATAAAAATATCACAATTTGACTTGCTATGGAAAAAATATCCTACTTATCAGTTGATGATCTCAAGGAGCTTTCTAATGAATGATTCCTATAGAACAAAATTTGTTGAAGGCCTTTCCTTTTATACGCTTCCTTACGTAATATGAAGCTTAATTTATGATTTTTAATCCTTTTGTATTTACAATTGAAAAAATATTTCAACAAATTTACATTAAAGTTGTAAAATGTCTGAACCTCTAAAGAAGTTACTCATGTATATATGCTCTATTCTATATAAAATATTAATTCTATGCTAACAATTTAAAATCTTTCCTTGAATTTGACATCTCTTCAATTTTTCTTTTTTAATAAAACCGGTAGACATACCCCTTGCACCTCCTTCTGGTGCAAGTGCTAGTATACGTATACTAAACATGCAACATGTATTACATCCACATAGTCACCTATCCAATCAAGTGGAATTCACATTAGATAAAAAAATCTATAAAAAAAATTCACATGGGGAGAAGGGCACTTTTGGGTCAGCAAACCTCTCTCCACCAACACATTCTGGCTGCCACTTTGCCCGAGGTAAGAAAGAGGGGACCACGGGTCCCCATCCCATCCCCATCATGCCCACTTGGAAAATTGGTGCCACCCTCCAGCACCTAGGAAAGGGGATAGGTGGAAAAGGGTAGGTTGGGAGTGAATAATTAATATGATTTAGTTTGAGTTTAGAATAAAGTTGATAATTAGTTAATGATTAGGATAATTAGTTATGGTTAGTAGTTGTTGGGTAGTATATAGATTAATTTGTTGTTATAGTAAACAAATTAAAATGAATTGTTAGTTAATAAAGTTATTAATTGATAAAACTTAGTTAGTAGTCAATTTGCATACTTATTAATTAGTAATTAGTAAGTAACTAAATAGTTGATGGGGTGAGCTAGTAGGTTTAGAAGTTAACTAGTTAGTAAGTTAGCTAATAATTATTTAATTGTTAATAATTAATTCATGGAGTAAGGTAGAATTTGTAGAGTAGTTACTAGTTTATTGCTTGGTAGTAAGTTGTTATTATATTGTAGATTGGAGTTAGTATAGAATAACTTAAATATTTGATTGTTATATTTTTATAATTGTCATATATGTTTTAAAGAATAATTGTAGAATAGTGTAATTATTATTTGTGATAGATGTTTTTGATTCAACTTATTGTATACATTTAAAATTATATATATATATATATACATACAATATGTAATGGGTGATGTATGACAAGTGTTATGTACTAGAGGTGATTTGGATATGTATGAAATTACTCATTTAATTACCTTGAATTAGACATATGAAATTGAATTAGGAAGAGATGAGATAGGATTGTTGCATATTTTGATCTAAATAGGTATGTTAAGGTATTAGACTCAGTATGTAACCACAAAGTAATTAAATGGTAATTGGTGTTAGATGGAAATATTTATTTATCTTATAAATTCAATTCATCATGTGTTGGATACATGAACCTATATTTGATTAATAATTTATGATGAGTTACATTTATATACACAAACATATACTTATGAGGATAGGTTGTAGAATTTAAATGAACATTTTATATCACCATCTACATAGTTAGGATCTTGCAAACAAACTTACCTTTCAGGAAACTAGTATCTAACCGATATGTCTATAACTTGGATTTTAATAAATGTAAGCATTGGTGGATCTCTTTATGCTTAGGCCTTCCCTTGTGTTATTGATATTGTTATTATAGTGATACTAGAGTATTGATTTAGAATGACACATCTGATCCTGACACTTAACATTCATCCAACCCTAACGCACCCATAAACACCTTTATCACAAGTATGTAGCCATGAGAACCTAAGGCCTAGCTGTAAATGTTAACACAACATGATACTACTAGGTATATTA
Source organism: Cupressus sempervirens (assembly GCA_028749045.1). NCBI lineage: Eukaryota > Viridiplantae > Streptophyta > Pinopsida > Cupressales > Cupressaceae > Cupressus > Cupressus sempervirens. The sequence goes on from CM053784.1 coordinate 265,637,953, forward strand.
TTCTATGCCTATTCAACCAATTAAAAGACTACCTTCATTTAGTGAAAAGAAGTAAGTATCAATTCATACTACACCTAATGAACACAATCAGTTACTCAAATACCTTGAGAGAATGTGTCTTGAAGACATAACTAACCAATAACCTAGTTGCAACATGTAATGTCTATGTGTGATTCCCTAAGTTTAACTTTAAAAAAATTAAAAATTGCAGCTATATTTTCTTCCAAAATTTTGGGCATGATAGATTCATCAAACAAACATATATTTGCCTCAAATTTAAACAAAATTATTGGTTGAAAATCTTTCTACAAAACAAATACATTCAAGATAGAAAATTAATTAAATTTTATGATTGCATGTTTCAGAAGATCTTAGCCACGTGAATAGAAATTGCTTACTTATATTCTTTTAGAAAATATAACGTAAATTATAATTTTTTTTATAATATTTAATTTTTTATTAAAAAAATATTTTTTAGATTATTTATTAACTCCAAAAATTAAAAAAAATTAAAAACATTTATTTATTTTTGAATTTTTTTTTTATTAATTTCAAAAATTAAATAAATATTGCTCAATTATTTGTAAGGAGAATGTTACTATTAGTGATTTCATAAGTCTAGTTAAACTATCAGTTGCATATAAATGATTTAATATTTATTAATGTAAGTGGGAAGTTAATAAATTAATATTTATAATTTTTGTTATTTCAAGAGAAGTTATGGTAGAGTTCACTATTTAATCATCTAGTTAAGAATATTTATTATTATGAGAGAAAACATAAACAATTGAATTAAAAAGATAATTCTCAACTTTGAGTTATATGTAGTTGCATTACGAATTTAAAAAAAAAATAAAAAATTATTAGACTTAAGTAGGAGTCATTAATATTTTAGAAATGCAATTGATATTTATGTTTAATCTTTTTAAAAAAAAGCAAAAGTGGCAAGCCACTATAATATTTTATTAAAATTATTCAAAGAGGTCAACTGGGAAAGAATTAGTAAGAAAACCCAATCTCATCCCTATAATATACATAAAATAAGTATTTGGAGAAATAGTTACAGAGGATGAGATTATTATCTCTCACCATTACATCAGGATCAGGATATGAATCCATACAAAATTTTAACATTCATTACATACAATAGGATTATCAATATCCAAGTAATATCTTCAACAAAAAGGATCAAAAATAGATATCACAGAATTATCCTAAAGAGTCATCAAAGCCTCCAAGAAATTTACTATCACTATCATGAATTCCTTCCCAAACAGTCAGATTTCCACCTTTAGAAGACCCTTGCCCACCAGGATGGTGCCCCTAGCCAAAACATGTGTTTGAAGTGTTAAGGGACCAACCCAAATCAGAATTAGCCTCAAAGACTAAATCCCAAATATTTTGGTCATGTGGCTGCAAGTTAACTGTGGTTGCATTCAAACCCATGGAGTTTGATAAATTGGAAACCTTTTGAAGGTCAATCATGGCATGTCCCACCTTCCTGATTCTCTCCACCATTTGGAATCCCATTGATCGTGAAGTAGATTTCCATGCATTTTTCAATTAGATGACACTGCAGTTGTCTATCGACTTCTTGAGAGCATCAAAAACAACAAAAACCTCATGTTTTTGTAGAAGTTGAGTATGTGAGAAAAAATCGCTAACTAATGCCATTCCATTCCATAAATCATTTTTGCATGGCCAATATCAATTTATTACCAGCAAGGAAATGTAGATGAATTACCTTTCAGGCCAAAGCATGAAGCATCTCTGGAGACTGCATGAGATCCATAACATTGGAGAGGAAAAGAGAAATGAGTTGTGATGGGTAGAAAAATAGAGGCGTCGCAGGGCATAAGAGATCTTCATCAATGATGTGCCGAATAGCTCTTCAAACTGTGGGTGAATGAATTATGAACATTTGGTCAATCACCACATCTATAATATCACTGGGCAACACAACTTCCTCCAATGCCGATGGCAACCAGATACAATTTTTTTTGGGTAGAATGACATGGTGTTGTTTGTGACACAACTCACAGGCCAAAGCAATGTCCCACCCATGATTCATCTTGGTTCAGAGTCGCAAATCACAAAATTGGATTCTTGCATATGAGTGCAATTGGAAGATGGGATAAATATAGGTGTCATTCCACATCCAATAAATTACTAAGTGCAAAATGTCATAAGCCATGTGAGAGCTCACAAATTACATCCTTGCATAAGCTGGAAATAGTACCTTTGGTGCCACACCTTAATGACTCAGATTTAGCCACATGGAGGGAATCAAGACACAGTTTACAAGTTGAGTATCGTCAGTACAAATAAATTTTTGAAGCACCCAATTTGTACTTCTCAACTCTCATTAGCACAAAACTCTTGACAGATTCATGCAAAATAAATGTACATGAATGAAGAATGTACTCAAGCATATAAGATCGTAAATGAATATATAAATGTTTATAGTTCTAAAGTGCAATGCCGACTCCACCTTAATACTAATATCCAAGCCAAATCCAATCATATATCGAGTCACTTTAGATATCAAACAAGTGATGCTTGCTAAGCAAGTGGTCAGGTGGTACACAGAAATGTGACATGCCCCAAGCAATATAGTATTAAAATAGGTGCCGAGTACCTGACCATATATGCTGAATACTCTTTGTATGTCGAGCAAGTGATAGTAGTTATCAAATTAAACCAAGCCAAATCCATATAGAAACTGAGTTACTTTAGATGCCGAGTAAGTGGTTGGGTGTTACACAGAAATGTAACACGTGCTAAGCAATATAAGATTTAAACAAGTGTCGAGCATCGACCAATACATGCCGAGGACACTATGCATGCTGAGCAAGAATTGGCAGTTACCAAATCAAGTAAGAGATGCCAAGCCAAATGAGTAGTAACGGAAACCAAGTCATGTGTCAAAGAACTTCAGGTGCCGAGTAGGTAGTGATTACAGAGCAAGAGTGTTGGTGCCGAGCCATAGAAGAAAAACTACTCATTTTTTGAGCAATCCATAATACAGAATCAAGAAAGTTATGTCATTTCAATTAATGGATACCAAGTCAAATTCTAAACATGCGTCAAGTGACTTTAGCTGCCAAATAATTAGTAATTACCGAGCAAGTGTTCAGGCACCAAGCAACAGAGGAGTTGTTGAGCAACAATGCAATATGTACCAATCATTTACCAAGTAACACATTGATAGAAGATGTGCCAAACAAAAAAGATTGATTATTATGTTCATGGTCTAGCTTCCATATCAACCTAAATAAGATTTTTTAGAGCATTGTGTTTCTCAATTGTGGGTAATGGTTTAAATGTTGAAACAACAAACCCATCACAACCCAAGTTTGATAGATAATTTGCAACTTGATTCCCTTCCTGATAAGTATGCAAGATACAAACATCCATACATTCATCAAGAAGTCTCCAAAGTTGGTTAAGTACATATTTTAGTTTCCAAGAAATGATGCATTTGTGGATACAAGCATCAATAATGACATAAGAATCTCCTTCTATATGTAGCTGGTGGAAATTACCTTGCTTTTCTAATATAAGACCAGCCAACAGGGTATGTGCCTCTACCATGTTATTTGTGTTAATAGGCAAGGGGGATACTATGATTGCTGCAACCTCACCAAAGGAGTTTCTAATACATGCACCAAAACCCAAAGGACCTGGATTTCCTCTAGATGCTCCATCAAAGTTCAACTTCCAAAATCCATAAGCTGGGGGTCTCCAAGTATTCTTATGACGTAAGGAAGAGGTGGGTGGTTTACTGATTTTCTACCCATCTAGTATGAATAAGTATTTCTAGTTTTGAACAATTTGAGAATCCCAATGAGTAATGGTTAGATTGAATTTAGTCATTTTAAAGCTGGAATTTATCACTTCCAGGATAGATCTTTCAATACCATCCAAAACAATGTATAATGGATGAGACTCCTTTATAAAAATATGTTTATTTCATTCCCACCAAATAGCCCAAATGACCAAGTCTCGGATACATTTCTAGAGGTTTGCAAACAATGAATTTTGATAAAGAACTAGCCAGGCTTGAAAGAGATCCCAAAGATTGTTTTGCAAAGGAGTATAATAATTTAGTTTACTCAAAACAAAACACTAGTATTGATAAGAAAATGTACATGTGACAAAAAGATGATCCACGGTTTCTTCATTTTCATCACAAAGAACACATTTAAAAGGGAAAGCAATATGTAATCTATTCAATTGTATCACTAGTTAGAATCTTGTGTTTTAGTACCAACCATGAGAAACAACCTACTTTAGGGAGGACAACAGGATTCCAATAGAAGGAAAATGCCCTAGAAGTAGGTTTGTTCAAATCATTTTGTTGTAATATTTTATACCCCTCTTTCACTGAATAGTTGCCATCCTTGGCTGGAGCCCAGAAGATCCTATCTTGGGTTTCATAAAAGAAGACTTGCCTTGAGTTTAGAATTTTTTGAAATTGATTGATTTCCTAAGGTGAAAGAGGTAATACAATTAGATCCTTCCAAAATAATTTCCATGAAAATTCACAAACATATTCCACATATTGATTAAGTTGGGTCCCCCAGTGATGCTCAAAAACTTCAATAATGTTCAAAGAAATCCCACTCTTAGAAAGAGAAATTTGACCATCCCAAGAGTCATTCCAAAAATTAATGCTTGAGCCATTGTTGACTTCCCAAGAGATGTAATCTGCTATAATTTTATGTGAAGCTATCATGAAATCCCAAATAACCGAACCTTTTGGAGGATTTAAAATAGTGAGAATTCTAGAAGGATTATTATTATCTAGATCTTTTTGCTGCATAATTATGCACCATGTGGAATGAGATTTATGGTACATGAGCCAAATCAATTTCCCACCAAATGCTTCATTTCTTATGGAAAGATCATATACTCCTACCCCTCCAACTTTTGGAATCTGTGACATATCTTGCAAAGAAATGAGCAAAATCTTATGAGATTCATCCATATTGCCTGACCAAAGGAAACCCTTGATCATTTTTTGAATTGTAAGCAATACTTTGGGTGGGATTTTAAGGATAGTAATAAAATAATTTGGAATTGCAGCTAATATTGATTTGATTAACAATACTCTTCTAGCTAGTGACAACCATCTAACTTTCCAAGCTACAATTCTACTCTGAATACGCTGAATAATCAAAGACCAATATGAGGATTTATTTGAACCCATAAAGAAAGGAATGCCCAAATATACTGAGGGTAAGAGGTCTTTTGAAAAACCCAAAATTTGTTTGATTTTGTTTGAAACCATTTTCTTAGTATTGAAAAAATAGATCTTGGATTTCTAAACATTAATGACTTGACCAAACACTACTGAGTATAGATTGAGGGTATAAAGAATATGGCAAGTTTCCTAAACATTTGATAGACCAAACAAAAGTGTATCATCCGCAAAAAGGGAATGTGATAGATATGTTCGTACTTGAAATAAGAGCTCCTTGCCATTTATTTAGCATATGTTGATGTGAAATGGTCCTACTAAAGGCTTTGGCCATAATAATAACCAAAACTGGAGATAGAGGGTCCCCTTGTTGAACCCCTTGTGTAGAAGGAAAGAAACCCGCAGGCTTACCATTAATAATCACTGAAAACCAAGCTCCCGAAATGCATGCCTTAATCCATTTGTACCAATTTTTTGAAAAACCCATTTTGGAAAGTACTTGCACTTTCATCATATCCACCTTAATTACAAAGTTTGAAGAATGGCTTGAGTAATAGAATGGAGAACTTCATGTGCCACTAGAGCCCCTTCCATAGTTTCCCTTCCTAGAACAAATCCACCTTACTCTGGTGAAATAATACGCGGTATAAGATGTTGCATCCAAAGATATATGGCTTTAGTAATAATCTTATAAGACAAGTTGCATAAAGAGATTGGCCTAAAATCCACAAAAGTTTGGGGATCCTTAATTTTAGGGATGATAGAAATATTGGCAGTGTTAAAATATTTAAGCATGCTTTTAGATCTTCTAGATTCTTCAATAGTTGACAATAAATCCCATCCAATAATATTCCAACAACCTTGATAAAACAAGGCAGTAAAGCCATCTAGATCTAGAGCTTTGTCTGGCGGAAAAGAAAAAACAACCTTACATATTTCTTGAATAGTGAAAGGAGCCATCATAATATCATTGTCCTGAGATGTTATCATTTTTGGAATAGAGTCAAGGAGTTCATCACCTTGTGAGATAGTAGGAGAAGGCAATATGTTAGGTGCAAGAAGATTTTTGAAGAATTTGACGCCTTCATTTATGATAAGATTTTCATTGGTAAGGAGATCGCCAGAGATAACATCTTTGGTATGAAATTTTTTGCTATTAACTCTTTTTTTCTTGGCTGATGCATGGAAATTTTTTGTGTTTTTTTCCCCTTCCTAAAGCCATAATTCTCGAGACTTTTGTCTCTAGTACGTTTCTTCTCTAGCACACAATTCCTCCCATTCTAATTGTAGATTCTTTTGATAAGAATATGTTTCTTCATTCATTCCCTTTTGAATGATCTGATTATATACTTCTTCTAGCTATTGTTTGACTACCGCCTTTTGATGAAACACATTTTTAAAGACCTACTGATTCCAAAATCTAATTTGAGACTTGACATATTTTAACTTCATCAAAAATTGATGCATTTTAAGTCCTTCCACTAGGGCTTCATTCCACCACTGTTGAATGTTGTGTATGAATTTTGGATGCCTAAGCCACATGCTTTCAAATTTGAATGATGAATGGAAATGTTGTTCACTGCATTTTTCTTTGATAACGAGGTTTACAGATATAGGAAAATGATCAGATCTTGGCAATGTGAGAATTTCTGAGGAAATATCTAAACAACTCAACTTCCAATCAGTAGATAAGAGAAATCTGTCTAGATGAGCAGCAATATTTGCAAACCCAGATCTCTTATTTTTCCAAGTAAATGATCCATTAGTTGGGTGAATATCCATAAGACCATTATTATCCAAAAAAAAATTAAAGTCTTGTAGAGTTTTTTTTTGGGGGGGGGAATAATGCCTCCAGTTTTCTCTGATTGTGATAATAAGGCATTAAAGTCACCTCCAATAACAACTTGCTGCTAGTTTTGATTCTGAAGAGAAAAGTGATAGATTCCCATAAACATGCTTTATCCAAAGACAAAGTAGGTCCATATACATTAATCAAAATAAAAGATATATCAAATGCAGATATACGTGTCATCTACCAATTATTTTCTTGCTGGAGGAGCTGTGAATTAACTGTAAAAGGATTCCAAAGAACTGCTAAACCCTCAGAAGCACCCATTATTTATGTTTAATCTTATTGTGTACTTTTATATGATTAATTATTAATTAATATATAATTTAATATTATTTAAATTAATAACAAGATAAGATTGCATGACCTTTTATACACACAAAGAGATTGGACATTTAAATACTTATCTATTTGAATAAGTATATTAGCATAATATTTTACATTAACATGTATATTCTCAATTTATTGTTTAACACATCCTTATGACTCAATCCAAACATAGAAAATAATAGAATTAAATCATATGGCTTAAAAAACTATGTGTTTCTTTATATTTTATTTATGGTCTTGTGATGTTTATTTTTGTAATGATTTTATGTGATTTGTATAGCTGTCCAAATTAGGATGTGCACTAGAAGTTTTTGATATTTAATTTTTGTTTATTTGACTAAATGTTATGATGTACTTTATGATTCCAAATTGAGACTTATGTTTATGATATTTTTTTGATGGGCATTTATGATGACTTGGTTTTGAGAACCAACTATTATTTTTTGCGTTGACTATTAAGGAACCAAATTCAATCACTATGGGTTTTTTGTGGTATGGGACACAATTATGGTTTGTGAGTTTTGGGAAGGCTTTCGAGGTGCATTTATATGGGAGTGGCTTTCCATGGGGGTCGGGGCCCAAAGTGACTGCCAGGGTAACTCATTGTAAGTTGTGTAATAAATGATAACATAGTAATTAAACTATTTAGACACACATTAAAAAGATAAGTTAGAGATTTTTCCTTGCCCATGCCTTGAGTGCTTGTATAGGCTAAGGATGGGAATGTGATGATACCTAGTTAGAGGTATGATTAGTTATCCTCATCTTCATGAGAGGGTATTCTAGTTCTACATGTGTCACATTGAGGTTCTACGATCTAGAGTGACCAGTTGAGGGTAACTCAATGCTTGAGGGTTTGGGGTCTAGTGAGAGACCATTCTAGGGTAACTCAAGTAGTTTGACCATGTGATGACACTCTATAGTATGTAGCCTGAGTCTCCTTCATAGTTTTTATATTTTCCTCTTGTGGTGTACTTGATAGATGATTTTATTGTGGGTTGTTATATATTAGTTGGATGTCTTATATTATTGACTATTGAATTTTATTGACGAGTTTCAATTATTCATTGACAGTGTATTTATCGTTGAAGTTATTGATTAAGGATATACCATTTTTGATGAGAGTTGTTCTTTGTCAATTATTGTGCTTTTGACATTTGACACCTTATTTAAAAATGGTTATTCTTTCAGTGTTGTTTTCTTTATTTTTGATACTTGATTTATACTTGGTATATGTATGTTGACTTTGGGATGTGGTGTTGGTATTGGATTGAGTGTCCTTTCGATTTTTATTATCTTTTCTTCTTGATTAGTTTGTGTTACCCTTGAGGTAGAATTAGCCATTAGGATTTGTTTACTTAGGATTATTTTATGGTTTGATTATCCATTTATGGATCATTCATTATTTTCCTTACACGATGAGAGTGGAAGCCTAACTAGTATATGGATGCCCCTTAGTTTGACAGATATTGGATGCTCATTGATGTAAATGTACCATTATCATTCTTCATCCTACCTTGGAGACTTCTTTTTAGTTGATGTATATATGTTATCATGTATCTTATATTTTGATGTACTTGTATCTATTCTCTCATACCTTGCGACATGTGTAATGGATGTTATTCATTAGATGCATTTCATTATATTAGTTGCATTTATGCATTTACTTATGACATGATGTATCTAGAATTTCCTTGTGATCATGATATTGTACTTGTGACTTAAAATAGTTAATCTAATTTCTTAAACATGACTCAACATGAAGGAAACCTTGAGGAATGAAATCTGTATTGTATTTGTATATGTGTGATTCATGTATATGAGTGTATTGCTTCTACATTATTACTTTGATGTTGTTTACAATTTAATAATAAAAATAAAATATAGTTTAGTAATCATTGTCACATATTAGGTTTATTTTTCTTGGGTTCCTGAGTAAGGTGTTACACATCAAGATAATAGTTTGTGAAAGAATCAAGATTTGAGGCTGACATAGTTGAATTTTTGGATTGGTCAAAATGCAGGAAAGATGAGGATCGATGAGTTGGTGTATTTTAATGTAATAATTGATTTTTTTAAGTGATAAAAGGAAAAGATTTGAGGAGAAGTTTCAATAAGTTTTTAAAAAGGAGTAGAAGGACAAAATGATGTATATATTCAATAGTGATGTTTAAGCGGAAAAAAGATCAAAGATACCTATTTAAGGAGGTACAAGGTATGTTTTATGTTGGTTGTTGACTAGTTTAAGTACAATTTTTTGAAGGAAAATAAAATAATAGAGTTGTAGAGAAAAAGTGAGAATATTAGTGAAGTGTGATTGCTTGAAGGGTACCTAAACAAATCTGAGATGAAGATTATGGTGAAGTTTAATCAATGAACCATAATGAGTCAAATGGAGATCTAAATTTTCAAAGTGAGTTGTACTTTATCATATTAACCTATCAAAAGTCTATTGGATTCAACTAAGATATGAACAAGTCTAATATACATAGCTTGATCTTCATTGGATGGCTTAGTCGCAGTGATGATCGACCAACTGTGCCATAGGAATGACTAAGTGTTTGAAGCTAATAGACAACATACATTCGGGATCACAATCTCCCCCTTTTATTAGTGGTAGAAACACTTTATCATGATATAACATGACATCCAAAACTAAAAATTGTGCTCCCCCTTTGACTATGATTCTTTCTTCATAAACACTTTAGTATATAAAACATATATACGTGACTTCTGACATACTCAAACTCCAAAATGAGTATACAATACAAAAGTTTCAAAGAATCATACCATTGATCATATCCATTTGTATTTGAATTTCCCATTATGTATATTTCCCCCTTTTTTTTGTCACTCATGTCTGCTAGGGCGATGGGGTCAAACCATGCTTGTCCAAAAATGGTTCATGAATTTGTATAATCAGTGCTAACACATTATCCCAACTCAATTTGATAGATTTCAAAACTTGAATCTTTTTCTCTATATGAGTAACTAGGTCAACAAAACTTTTAATAGTAGAAAGATGTGAATCTCTTTTAACTATATCCTTGGCTAGTGACAACTCTCTCTGAATAACCTCTAAATGAGGTATCAATAGTAATTGAATAGAAACAATTTTTGCTCACATCCTACATCCATGGCTTACAATTCAGCCAATCTCCCTTGAGCAAAAGTTAGTTTATTATAATGAATGAAACTTGAACCTATGTCCATGTTCAAAGACTATCTTATCGATATCAAATCTAATTGCAAATTCCCAATTTAGTCATGTATATCCTTTGTAAAAATTGGTACATCTTGTAATGTCTTATACAAAATTTAAGTATTATTTACTACTCCTTCTACATTATTTACAAGGTTAGAAAGTTCAACTTTCCTGATGGCAATTTTAGTTTATAGTTTCTCCAAAACTTGTTTTTCAAACTTTTTCTCAGACCATTGTAGTAACCTTTCATTTGCATTAATATCCTCATTTTTCACCTTTTCTACAATATGAACTAATTGGTCTATAATTGGGTATTTTTCATCCACATATTTGATATCATAAGAATCAACAAATATATCCTTTATTTCTTGAAGTGCTTGTTTATGTTGATGTTCCCTTCTCAATTATTCTTGTTTGGTTTTTTCCTGGCCAATAGATCTTGTAAAATTAGTATTTGCTCATATGTCAAGTTATTAATGTCAAATTTGGGGATCACTATAGCTTCGTCCAATGTTATTGGTTTACTAAGTGATCTAGCCTTCTTTTTCAATATTTGCTTATTTTTAGATTTAGGGGTTCTGGTACTTGATAATGCTAGTTATAGAGAGTGAGGAAACATCCACACTCAATCCTTTCTCTTTCTCTTTTTACTTCTATTGATGAACCTATTCCTTAGTCCTTGCATCATTTGGTGGCTATGTCTTATTTTTTCCCTCAATTTGAGGTCCTAAGACTAGTGGTCTTGTTTCATCAAAAGTAGAATTAGCTACTTGAGCTTTCATCACATTAGAATGACCCTCTGTTGTCTGATTTGCATTAGTAGGTTCTCCATTTCTTTTCTCTTCAATTGTTGACACACTCTAACTAGTGTTTTTTATTGCAATTGTGCATTTTTGTCAACAATACCTATACGTGTTTCAATTATAGTCACAGTTACTTGTTGATTCATTTCTTTCTCTCCAATCCATGGATATTCTTTAATTTTTACAATAACTAGATTGGTGGTGTCCATTAGAGTGTCTTTGATAGATTTAAGAGCTTTCTCCTCTTTCTCTAGCTCAACTAACATTAATTTTTCTTGCTCTTTGATAGCTAGAGCCACATTGGGCAATATAGTAGCAGGAGTTTCATCCACAATGTGACTACCTTTGTCTATTGTTCCTTATCTTGAGTGATTTTATCCATAATTTTTACTAATTATTCTGCATCATTGTATAAATATTTTGTGTTATCTAGTTCTAATCTATCATCTTCCTTTTCCTCTTCTATTACTGGTGGTATCCACCCAAAAACTTTCTTCTATACAACCTTTCTCTCTTGTACAATGTCTTTAATTCTATTCCTCAATTTTTTATAAGCTATATAGTCTTAGGTATCAATTTCTTTGCATAATCATTCATGGCAATAGCCATTTGATGCTTTTCTAAGTCAAGAATAACTAGGACTAATGTGGCCTCTCTCATTTTTTTCTTAGTGGTTAATGCCCATTTCCAGTTAGCATCAATTTTATTGTATAATTCCTTAGATAATTATTTACCTAACTTTATTGGAGTGTATTTAAAATTTACCATCATATCCAAAATTGCTTGTTCTTCTTTTTCATTATCACTTTTATGCAAAGAATCATTTTTTACATGTTTAAATCCTGTTAGATCCACTAAATTGCTTATATTCTCACATATCTTTTAGAGAAGAGTCATGACCAACTGTAGAATTTGAAGATTCTTTATCCAAGGCTAAAGAAAAAGAAATTGATTTGGGGCCTCTTTAAGCAGAAGGGTCTGAGGATGTCAACGAAATTGAGCATGAAAAGCTCAAATTAGATAATGAATTTGTTTCTTCTAAAGAGTCCAAGTCTTTCTTCTATCAATATAGGGGAAGCCAATTGAGGGAGTCTTCATAGAATTCAAAGACTGAAATTTTGGGTTCTATCAAGGAAGAAGATATTTTGATAATAAAAAAGTTTGCAAGACTAGTGCTCGACATAAAAGACCAACTTCAACCCATACCTCACCTCCAATATTTGTGGGAAGATTGTAACAATGAACATGAGGTCACTAAAAGAGATCACTCAAGGTTAAAATTCTCCTAGATCACCTCATTGAAACTGAAGTTCAAACTGGAAGGAATGATAGAAGATAGTTCATAAGTTGTTGAACTAGGTTGGGAAGAAGTGAATGAACAAGTACAACTCAAATTTGATTGGAATAGAGATGAGGAGGATGACATAAGCCTTAGGACTATATCCATATTGGATTGCATAGATAATTGCCTTATCACTATCTAAAACTTGCTTAGATCATTTGATTTAGTTCGCTTGGTTTCATCCTCCTCCTCATCATTAGGCTTAACAATATTTTTTCTCTCTAACATTTTCATTTGTTTTCCTTGTTCGATCTCCTTGTCCTTTGATGTTATCTTCTTTCCCTTTGGTGGCCTGGTCACTATTCCTTTCTCTGGCTTAGCAATTATAGGGCTTGCTACCTTGGATCCTTACTTTATTACTCTTCTTTGTGTTGAGGTAGGTGGTATCACCACTTTATTTAGGATCCTTTTGACCTTCAGACAAACAATCACAATATTTTTACCTTTTGGTGCCTGAGGCTTGACAACCACAAGATTTTTACCTTTAGATTGATCATCTTCATCATCTTCACCATCACTATCATGATTTTCCCCTTTTTCTATGGTTCTTTTTAGGGTCGAATCTCCAAGCTTACCCTCCATTTTCTTTCTCTTCTTGTCCATCTTAGAAACCTTTGTATGCATCATCATTTTCATCTTTACAATTTTATATCTATCGAATGGCTCAACACCTTTGTCAATTTCTTCTCATAATAATGTTTTTATAGAAGCATATACTTCATTAAAATTAACCCCATATTTCATTGGCCTTAGCCATGCTACCCTTGGTATAAGTGCTTGAGCAAAAGTATAGTCAATATCAACCATAAAATATATTTGATCATAATATTTATCAACCATTGACTTAGGTATTTACAACCTATTCTTCATTTTATTTTTGAACTCTTCAAAATATCCATCCAAAATTATTTTTTAAAAATTTACCTAATTGCTCAATATATACATTGATATGTTAGTCACTAGTTTATGCTTATTCCACACTACATCTCCAATTGTAGGAAAGGAGTTATGTACATAAAAGAACATGCTTAATATAAGTGAGCCAAACTTACATGTTGTATTCTTTTCTTTCTTGATGGCTCCAAGATTTTGCAAGTTGAATTAATTGTATCTCATCCAAGTCATAGCTATGGTCCTTCTTGACTATTTTATATCCCAAATATATAGCTACACAAGGCACACTATTTAATCAACTTGACTAATAGAATTTATGTGCAATCACTCAGATTGCAAACTCAATAATTGGATCTTTGATTATATCAATAGACATCCCATGACCATTCTACTTTTCCTTTGTGAAGTCTTTAGTTATATTCATGGCTTGGAAGTGAACAATATTCACTCAATCAGGGTAGAGTAACCAGATACATGTGTAACAGATATGGTAATTCCAACTAGCTCGTTCTCCAAATGTAACTTTATATCATACAATCTTCTCAAAATGATCTTAATCCTTTCCACCTTGAATACCTTGGGAAAAGTTAGGGCACAAGTTAACCTTTTCTTGGCCATGAATATATTTTCCTCCGACCCTCCTTTCTCACATAGCTTATCATATGTGTTCCTTAGCTCAAAATTACCAATTTCTTCAATTTTACACATGTAGCATGATGATACATCATGCACTGTAATAACACAAGGTGGAATTGATGACAACACTCTAGAAAAATATCTAGTCATCACAATCTCTATATATGCTATGAATTTTGGAGGGCATGTACCATTGTACACAATCTAAGCAATACTATCCTTCAATGTCTCCCTCTTCCCATTTCTAGATGCAGATGATACCATTAAAAACTAGGGTTTTGATCTTCAAACAATTTCACAAAATAATTGAACTTTTCTCAAAGAGACTTTGAAAACTTACATAGTATTGCCGATGACATGGACTAGATTCTTATGAAATTTGCACAATTTTCTCTACAGTCATCTTGATATCATTTTGAGGGTTCTAAATTTCTTGGTGAATGCAAAATACAACTCAAAATTGACTAGATACCTTCAAATGGTCAAAACAGCCTCATCTTTAATGCTTCATACTCTTAGTAGGTAAACACAAAGTGCATGATAGTTGTCTTGGCTTACATAAGATAACTCAAGGTTTATACTTCCATTCACATGCTCAGTGAATACAAAAAATTGGTTGGTACAGGAGCTCAATGCACACTATGGATTGGTCACAATTGACATTGATACTAATACTCGACATCAACTATGCTCCAACTTGGTATATGTGTACTTTAATTGGTTCACACTTTAGATCTATATGGACTTCACTACATTACATGATAGGAATTGATGTATTAAATATCATCTTAAATACATTTCCTTAAATATCTTCTTTTCTTAGTTTGACGTAGTGTGATCACCTGATCCAATGGATTGGGTGACCTCGCATCAATAACTCCATTATTGTTTCCTTCATCCTTCTTTCTCCATGTTTGATTCATCTCATTTCTTGAATATTCTACATCAATAGTGCCTTTGGCTTTATTTTTTTCATTGCTCAGTGCTGGTGCTCAGATCCTATAGTTTTTCTCAAATTTTCAATCTTATGACAACTATAGAAAACTATACTGTCATTCATCCAACTATAGAAAACTATACTGTCATTCATCCAACTATTGGAGTTTCCTCTAAAATGTATTCTCATACAATTTTATGCAATATGACCATATTCACCACATAAATGATGATTGTACCATGTGTTGTAATCATAATTATATGAGTTACCTTGCTTAGGTGAATTTACTTATTTCTTAGATGTCTAGTTAGATTTTTCCTTTCATCTACATTCTTAAGCTCTATGTCCATACTTCTAAAAATTCTAGCAGTATCCTTCAAATCTAGGTGAAGCTAGTCTATTTTTGACTTTGGATCTACACTCATGTCCTTGATGTCCTTGTTTCACACACTTAAAATAATTACTAGTAAATTTGGGCTTAGGGTTTTGCTTACCAATCTTGCTTCTGCAAACATTTTTCATGTGTTTTGTTTTTTCACAATGATAACATGCAAGTTTATTGTTCTTTGACTTTGCATTCCTCTATTCTAAACTTTTTGATGATTCTCCTTCCTCAATAGATGATAGGTGCTCAACATAGCCTAAAATAAATGTGTCACGAGGTCTTCTTTGTGATCTCATCATCTCTTCATAGTATCTAACAACTTCTTTGGTTTTTTTCAATCCTTCAATAATTTTCCTCTCATGTCTTAGTTCAATCTTTATATGTTCATTCTTAGATTTTAGAGCTGCAATCACTACATCTTTTCTATTAAGCTCTTGATTTGCACTTAGTAATTAATTATGGATAGAAAATTTCTTGTGTGTAAGTTTTTTCACATTAGATGTCCTTTCATCAAGTCTTTTGTCAATTTTCCTTTTGTCTTCATCATCCATTGTCTTATATTCCCAACTTTCTTTTTCTATTCACTCACTTCACATAGTCCTATTTATTGGATCTCATGTTCTCTCTTTAATCCTCTTATTTATTCATTCAATGTATTTTTCCTCTCAAATATATTTTCTATTGCTACATCCCTTTCATTAGAATTTTCATAATCAAGTAGTCCTTTAGTGTCTTCTTCCTAGTATTGTGTATCATTCTATTGGATTGTCAACTCCTTCCTTTTCTTTGAGGATTTCTAAAATTCCTCCCTTGCCACTTCAAGTTGCTACATTACAACTTGTATCTCAAGCTTCTAATTTTCAATAATCTTTCCCAACTTATAGGCCCCCATCTCCAAGATCTATACTCTCAAGTGGTTAGACTTATGCTATGAGAACACAACTCTGATACCAATTGTTGGAAGTCTATTAGTTGGATACCGAAGGGTGGCGGGGGGGGGGGGGGGGGGGGGGGGGGGGGTGGTGAATCTTGATTTATAAAACATTTATTCTTTGAAATAATTGTCAATATGATATCTTTTACCTTAAACCCTTCTAACAATGATATCATAAATCATGTAGACATTCATTATAATGAAGTATATGATCTAACATCTAATTATATCCATGAAACATGTAAACAAATGATCAACACAGAACACAATAATTTGGTTATCCAAAAGCCTTCCAAGGTGAAGGTAAAATTGGGGTGGGGATGATACCCACAAATATTCATTACTGCATCAATAAGTTCACTTGTTAGGGCTGCAATTTTGATCATTTTGAATGACCTACCCTAAGAGGGTTCTTCCTTGTTAAGAGATTACAAGACTTATTTAGTATACCTTGATTAAAGGATTTAAAACTTACAACTAAGTAATGACTATGTTAGGATATTTACAATAGGTCTATTAGGACCACTCTATTAAGAGATTCACCTTGAAACACTTGATATAATGTATCATGACTTGATCATTCAATTCACACTTAATATGTTGATTATGGATCTCCTCTTTCCAAAATTTGATATGATCTCTAACATGATATATCTCTATTCTATGCTTCACTTCTCTTCTTGGTCACTCTGTTTGATTCTCCTTCAAACTTCTCTTCTTGTATCCACACTTCACTTCCCTTATATACGCACACACACCTCATAAAAATAGGGTTTGGATCCTCCTTTTATAACAAACTAGATAAGTTTCTAGATCAAAATCAATGATCTAGATCCTTCACTTTTTCCACTTAATCCTTCCATTTTTTGATTGGTTAATTAGCTTGCATAGGGATTACTGATCCCTAATAAAATATGTAACCATCTCCTTGAATTACTCCTTGGTCATTAAAACATGCATTCAAGTCGGCTAAAAATAGTTTACCTTAATGTTTGTAAACAAATATACCAAAACTAGTTTACTTGGCATATGAATACTCAGATGCTTAGTCATAACCAATCTTTATGTTTTCCCTCAGTATATATAGGAGTACTTAGTGACCATAGACTTGCTTGGCAATAATAACCTTCTCAACTTCAACTAAGATACAAACAAGCTTCATATATATAGTTTAGCCTCTATTGGATGGCTCGGTCATAGTGATGACTAACAAACTCGTCCATAGGAATAACTTAGTGTTTGACACTAATACACAACATACCTTAGGGACCAACACAACCTAGCATTTACTTTCTAACCATTTTGGTAGTCAAAATCCTTTAATCAAGGTTGACCTAAACATCTATTTTAAATCCTTTAATCAAGGTGACATTCTAATGGAATGATTAAAAGACCTCTAACAAGATCACTCCTAATAGGGTGATTAAATCCTTTAGCAAGGTCACACCTAACAATGTGTTTTTTAACCTTTAATAGGGTTGGCTCTTAATTGAGCTCACTTTAGATGAGTGAAATATCGGTAGTATGTCACTTGGTGGTTTTTTCCAAATTGAGTTTTCACATTAAACCTTAGTGTCTTAAATGTGTGAATGTTTTTTAAATCTTAGTTTCTTACACGTGTGAATTTTTTTCTATGTTTCATGTTGTTTATTGTTATATATATTTTTGTTAGTCAACATATACTAAACAAAGGACTAAGTGCTAAGATGAATAAGTTGATTTACAATTAAGTTACTATATAGACTGAGTAGATTAATGAGTTTTAATAAGTTGTTTGGATTTGTTAAAAGTTGAATTAGTACATCTATACCTGAGGATAACTAATTCACCAACTTCCCCTATCTCAACTATTCTAATCATTGTAAAAACTGGTATTAGATCTTTGGTGCTTGTAATGAAAGTTTGAAGAGACTTAAGCTAAAGATCAAGATGTACAAGAGAGAGATAACCAAGTTGAATAAAGAAATTTTCCTAGCATGAAAATGCTTGATGAGATTTCATATCTCTAAAGTTAGAGATTCTACAATATACTACCTAGATAATGAATACATTAAAGCTCTTAAACCCATGACATTGAGCAAATCAATAAAATATAGGAGAGAAATCAAATGATGATATATATGGAATCTTCCCTAAGTTATGTTGAATTTGATGATGTAAAGGAATGCACTACTACAAAGTGGATGTGGGATAAGTTGGCATAAATTCATGGAGGACACAAAAATGTTTAAAGAGCTAAGGTAGAAATCTTGAGAGGTAAGTTTGATGACATGAGAATGAAAGAAGGTGAAACTATTTCTCAATATTGTGGTTGAATCAAGGAAGTAGTGAATGCTATTAGAGAATTTGGAGGAGACACATTTGATGAGACTATGATCAATAAGGTATTGAGGAATTTACTCCTTACATATGCAATTAGAGTAAGTGCAATACAAAAACTAATATGTACACATGGTAATGATCTAACCTTGCATAGTCTAATTGGTAGACTCATTGCATTTGAATTATCAAATTTTGATACCTATGCACCTTCTAGTATTGAATGTTCTTTCAAGTCTCGACTAACCCTTGATAGATCTAGAAGAAAGAAAAAGAGTAAGCATGTAGACATTAATAGGGAATTAGATGATGATATTGAAGCATTATTGGCAAGAGGGCTACCAAGAGGAAAAATAAAATATAAAGGTAAACTTCCTATTATTTGTTTTACATGTAATTTTTTTTTGTCATATTGATGCAAGGTGTCTTGAAAAAGATGAGGAGGAACAGAAAGACAAAAAATATCAAGGAAGAAGAGACAATGGAGACAACTAAGGTAACAAAGACTACAAAGGAAACGATAATAAATCTTGGTACACTACTAAAGAAGATGATCTTGATAGTGATTTTGATGAAAATGATGAAGAAGTTGTGTATGTTGTAATGAAAGATGAATCTAATGAGGATGAGAAAAATGTTTTAATCTCATATGTGAATAAGAATGACAAGTGGATAATTGATAGTGGTTTCTCACATCATATGACTGATGTTACAAGTAACTTTGAAAAGCTTGAACATTATAATAAAAGTATTCTTAAGTTTGAAAATGATGCACCATGTTATGTGAAAGGTAAAGGATCAATTATTTTGAATGGCACGATCAGATGTGATAATGGATATCAGGTTGATCAATTGAAATATAATATGTTGAGTGTGGTGCAGTTAAACAATTTAGTCTACTAAGTTGAATTCCAAAATAAAAGGGTAGTGATTTATGATGCTACTGGTGAACTAATTAGAAGTGGAGATAAAAAAAAGAGGCAAATTGTTCAATCTAGACCTTTTTGAAGATACATGTTATTTTGCACAATTTGAATATGTTTGGTTATGGTATAAAAGGATATGTCATGTATACTTTGATAATTTGGTAAGTATTAGTAAGATGAAAAGAGTAAGAGGGTTACCAAGACTGAGAAAACCTGATAAAGTGATGTGCAAACAATGTCAAATGGGGAAAATGAAAAAGTCTAATTTGAAAAGATGAAGACTTATTATTCTAAAAATATTTTTGAGTTGGTTCATACCGATTTATGTGGTCCTATTGGAATGCAAAGCTATTATGATAACAATTACTTTATTCTATTTGTTGATGATTTCTCTATATTGATGACAGTGATGTTTCTTAAAGAAAAATATGATGCTTTTCAAATGTTTAAGTGGTATTTGGTTAGAGTTGAGAAGGAAATAGGAGAGAGTTTGAAATACTTGAGATCAAATAGAGGAGGTAAATTCATTTGAGAGGAATTAAATATATTATACAATGACGAAGGACTCAAAAGACAAATGAGTGCACCAAGGACTCTAACAAAGAATGGGATAGTTGAAAGAAGAAATAGACCAATAATGGATTGTGCAAAAATGCTAATGATGGAAAAGAATATTTCACAAAATTATTGGAGAGAAGTTGTAAGTACCATGATTTATAAAATAAACCAAGTTCAAATCAAGAAAGTTACAAACACAACCCCTTTTGAAATTTGGTATGGCTATGCACCTAATGTCAATTATTTCAATGTTTTTTGAAGCAAGTGTTATATATTGAATGATGAAAGACATAGAAAACTTGATGCGAAAAGTGATGAAGTAATATTTTAGGATATTTCACTAAAATCAATGCATACAAGTGTTTGAATTCTAGCACTAACAAAATCGTGAAAAGTGAAAATGTTAGAGTTGATGAATTTGTAGAAAATAATGAAGAGGAATGCAACAAAGAGCTTGAATATTACACAAAATTTGTCCATATATATGAAGGAGAACCAATACAATACTTGAAACAAAAGAAAGAGGTTGTCAAGCATCACTAACCAGGCACTATCAAGGTTTAGTAGAAAAGCTCTGTCGACATCAACATGTTGTCGAGTATCAAGATGTAGGAGCCAAGTCAGAGAGAGAAGAAGTTGAATGTCAAAGAGAGGAAATTGAACATTAGATAGATAATGTCAAGATACAACTAGAGAAACCTGAAGAAGATGAACAAGTTGGACAGAGTGAAGTACAACAAGAAGAGAGAAGGCTTGAAAATGTCTTGGTAAAATATGTAAGAAGGAACCATACACTTGATCAAATCATTCGAGAAAAATATTTAGGAGTCATGAAAAGAAGTAAGTTGAAGAATGATACATATTTTCTATTGGATTTTGAGACTAAATTAGTTAAAGATGCATTGGAGAATGAAGACTAGATTAAGGCAATGAATGAGGAAATTGATTAAATAGAGAAGAACAAGACATGGAAATTGGTACCCAAGCCAAATTATATGAATGTGACTGGAACCAAGTGGGCATTTAGAAACAAGATGAATGAGAAATATGAATTCATAAGGAATAAAGAAAGGATAGTTTGTACAGGATATGCACAAGAGGAAGGAGTTGACCACAGAGTGACATTTTCCCCGCTTGTAAGGTTTGAAGAAGTGAGTACTTTAATTGCATATTTTGTATACAAAGGATTCAAGGTATACCAAATGGATGTCAAATCTACATTTTTTAATGGAATCTTAGAAGAAGTCTATGTTGAATAACTTGAAGGATTTGTTGATCCAAGTATGAAGAATATGGTATGTAAACTATACAAAGCATTATATGGTTTGAAACAAGCCCCAAGAGTATGGTATGAAAGCTTACATACAAATTAGTTTTGCAAGAACTAATGACAATAGAAATATGTACTTAAAAAGTGAATCTTAGGATAGGATATTGTTAGTTAAAATATTTGTTGATGATATCATTGTTAATCTCATTGCAAGATATATTGTCAATTAGCATCAAAACACTTAGTCATAATGGTAAGGTAGTAGTAACTAGGTTTTTAGCCTATAGTATTAAATAAGCTAAAAAAGGAACCAAGAATATAGTGTTAACCTTGCAAATAGTGTCAACCGAGTTGTAGTGCCAATCGAGTAGACAATTTTCACTAAGCTGTAGTGTCAACCAAATTGATAGTGTGAGAATTGAGCTAGAGTAGTTTTCCAGGATAGTAAGCAAGTTGGCAGAGTAGTGTAAACCTATTCAGAGGTGTCTACTGAGTGATCAGTATGAACTAAGCATCCAGTATTAACCAAGTGCCAGAGTTAGCCAGGGATAAGACTTTGTCTATGAATTTGAAGGTACACCATAATTTTATTTCTCATTTTGGTATAACCCTATAAATTTTTGATATTTGTAACAAAAACAAGGGGGGAAGTATACTAAGGGAGAAAGTGTACCAAAGAGAAAGTGCAATGTACATATTTACACATGTAAAGGGAAATATGTATTGGAAGGACAAAATATGTGCAACAAAGTAGATATGTAAAAACTAGGAAAACAAAAACAAATTTGAAAAATAAAAAATAGAGTTTTAGTTCAAACCGAGTTACAGAGTCTTATGTATGACAAGTGTTTTTTTCACTAATGCTAAAGGGGGAGATTATTAATCTCATTATAACATATATTGTCAATTAGAGTCAAAACACTTAGTCATAATGTAAAGATAATAGTAATTGATTTTCCAACTTGCAGTGTTATCTAAGCTCATAGAGGAACCAAGAAAACAATGTTAATCTTGCAAGAAATGTCAATTGATTTGTAGTGCCAATCAAGTTGATAGTTCTCACTGAGCTATGGTGTCAACCAAATTGATAGTGTGAGAACTGAGTCAAAAGAGTTTTCCAAAACAATAAGCAAGATAGAAAAGAAGTGCAAACTAAGTCAAAGGTATCTATCAAGTGATAAATGTGAACCAAGCATCCAGTATCAACCAAGTGCCAGAGTTAGCCAAGGTGATAGTGGTGCCTAAGTATCTTTGACATCGCTCGAGTAAGTCATTGAACCTGAGTTCTAGTAGTGAGATAACTTGGTGATTGTTTTTGGAAATGATTATGTTGTAGCTAACCCATGGAAGAATTATTTGGATGGATATAAGTATAAGATGGTTTGGTTATCCAAAAGCATGACTATAAGTTGAAGAACATTGTATAAGAGAATATAGAAGAGTAGATTGTCTAGAAGGCTACAAGCAACACAAAGAAAGGAAGAGAATTATCTATCACAGTCAAGTGATTTCAAAGGATCTTCATTAGCAATCATAGTTGAATTTTAGAGATCAATCCACTAATTTATCCTAATAGGTGCATCAGTTCCAAATCCCTTAATAGGGTGGACCTAACAGTCCTTTGTAAAAAATCCTAATAGAGTGTATACTTAATTGTATTGTACAAATCCTTTCACAAGGTGGACCTAATAGTCCTTCTTACTCTTAACTAAGTGAGATCATTAGAAGTGATCAATTGTAAGCCTTAATAGACTAACTTTATTACTGCAATAGTGAAGCATTGTGGGTGTCATCCCCATCCAAATTTTACCTTCTACTTGGAGGGTTTCTAGGTTACCACATATTGTGTTATGGTGTTGTTACTTTACTTCTTTATGTTTCTTGCATGCATGTAGATTAGGGAATTTTAAGTGGTTCCTGATGCCCCCCCACCCAGTCACCTAGTTTGCATTACATTTCCAACAATTGGTATTAGAGCCAAGGTTCTCTTATCAAAAAAATTAGTAGTTTGAGAGAAAAGATGAGAGACATTAAAAATATACAAGCTAGAGAAAGCCATTGAGAATGAAAATTTGGATCTACATGTGGCCATGGAGAAAATCAAGAAACTAAAAGAGCAACTCTCTCAATCCCTAAAAAGAAGAAAAGAATTAATAGAAATGATGAATAAAAATCTATACATAGAAGAAATAATTGAAGATATTTGCAAATAAAGAAGTTTAGAAGAAGAAGATGCATCTATAGAAGATCTAATTGGAAGGAATCTTATTCTTCAAGAAGAAGTCGGAAAAATGAGAAGAGAACAAGAGATTCATTCAATTAGGATATGTGAAGTCATTGAATAAAGAACCAAGCTAAAAATGACAAAAATATGGTAGAAGAAGACATAAGATTACTCAACATAAGGATAGAAGAAAAAGACAATGAAATCCACCAGCTTTCACTACATCAGGTTGATATGGAAAATCAATTGAATAATACAAATCAAGAAGTCATCAATCTAAGGACAGAAAATGAAAGACACATGAATGATCTTAGAGAAGAAAGATAAATCAACAAGAGAATGATGAGATCACAAGCAAGAATGGATCCATTAATTGAAATATCTTAAAAAAGAAATAAAGGGAAAGAAGGATTGGGATGCACTAAACAAGGAGAGTCATCACAACAAGGAGCTAAAAACAATAAAAGACCTACATGAAATCATTGTGGAAAGAAAGGGCATACTTCAAAAAATGTTGGAGCAATGGAAAGTCAAAGTTTAATGGAAAATACTTTAGTGGTAACAAAAATGGGCATAAAACAAGTGAATGCATAGAAAAAGCTAAGTTTGAAGGAAAATGTTTCATTTGCAAGAAACAAGGTTAGAAATCTTCAGAGTGTTGAACCAAGAATTAGAATCCTACTAAACAACTTGTTAAAGTAGTCTTTGGTTGGGATTACAACACTTGGTATAGATGTTATTTATGTGGAGAATTTGGACACATTGGAGCTAATTGCATGAGGACTCATCTCAGAAAAAGAAATCCTACCAAAAGATGTTAAGTATGAAAAGAACTTGGTCATCTAACAAAGAACTGCATGAATAGAGGTAAAGTTGAAGATGAAAAGAAATCAAAGGCTAATAATGTCAGGACTCAAATGAAGCAACAATGAGTGAAGAAGTCTCCAGAAAATGTAACTGAAAATAGTGAGGTTATTGACACCCAAAGAAATGAATGGGGTGCTTTAATTATCTCTGCTTGAATAGGAAAGGGGACCATTGGAGCTATGATAAAACTCATATAATACATCAGTTCCAGTCATCCAAGTAAGATAGTCTAGATTAGCATATCAGATGCACTTGGATAGAAGAAAGACTCAGACAATACTGAGCTATTAGTTCTAACTATGTCACTTCTTTGGCATAACTAAGCTATTAGACCAAACTGAGTCACTCCTTAGATCTAACCAAACATGGGTAGACTCAAGAAAGTCACTAACTCAACCAAACATGGTTAGTTGGCATTTTCCAAGCATTTAAAGGGTTGAAGACCAAACTAAGATTCTTTTACCTACCTAGGTATGAAGTATTAAATGAAGATCTAAAATTGAAAATTTGATAAAAGGAAGAAATCATAGTTTCCTAGAGAGTACAACATTTCTTGAGCTTCCAAAGTGATTAAGCACAATTTAGTTGAAGGAAAAGTCTCAGAAGAAGTCTAATTCTTCATCAACCAAGCATCACAACAACACCTTACAGTGTAAAGGTTAATAAAGGTTCAGAAACGTTAGTGAAGAGTTCAAATTGTATTCCTTTGAAGTTCCAACTTTATCCAACAATTGCCAAGAGAAGGATCCTCAAGGAGCACACTCATTGATCCCTCCAAAGGTACTTCTCATCCATGACATTAGGTCATTTTATCATTTCTCTATTCAAGAGCTAGGTAATCTTGAGCTGGATCATGCATATAATGCATTATGCGATAATGGTGTGTTGAAGCCAGAACACAAACATTTGGAGGTCAAGGGCTTGACCCACATCATCCACATGCCAAGAAACATTCGAGTCAAATGGATCAGGTTTATACTAAGTTGAGTCCATGATATGCCATTCTGGTTGGAGCTGACCTATCCCATCACTAAGAAGATGATTAACAAGATATTAGGCTATCCTATGACAGAGAAATCTAAGACTACCAAACCCTAGGTCAAGCAGAACTAACAAAGCTAACCCTAGGTGAATGAGATGGAAGAGGTATGAAGTTGAACAATTTGAAAAACATAGAAATAAAGTTTGGAATCCATTTCATTCCACACAAAATCTACAATTCAAGCTGTGCAAACAATGTGCCATGTGAGGCAGTGGACTTGACATACAAGAGTGTCAAGAAGAATCTATCTTTTGACCTAGCCGAGCTTCAACACATCCAACTAAGAAATAACACGGAGAGCATCTAGGTATCAAAGAAAAATGCATGTAAGTTTGGTTTACTCTTAGTCTGTTTGTTCTTTTATGTCCAAAAATTCTTTCCTTAAAAAGGAAATGTTGTTTGGAAGAAAGATACTCCAGTTCTATAACTGATAAATGAATTCATAAGTGAGATGGGTGAGAAATTTGAGACCATTATGGATGCATATTTTGACAATTTCAAGGAGAGGATGCAAAGTAGGCTTAGGATCCCTAAGAAGCTTATAGAGGATAATGAGTAGGATATATGTTTCCTAGTTGACTATGATAGAGTTCACATATAGGCAGTTAGGCCTAGGATAACATGGGTTAAATCTATCATATGAGGTAAATAGTGATGAGACAAGAGATCTTGTTGAGGCTCTCATCAATGAGATAGTGGACCCCAAGACTAATTATTTTGGGACATATGATGAAGCTAAAAAAATAATCTCACTTGAGATTTAGATTCCTCAAATTCTAAAAAGAGGAAAGAAGAGGCTAGAAAGCATTGAAAAGAAGCTTGCAAAATCAAAATCATCCCCTATGATCATTGAATGAAAAGGTAGTGATATATAAGAGGAATATGAAGAGGGAGATGAAGAGGAAGGAGAAGAAGAAGAGGTAGAGAAACCTCCCAAGAAGAAGGCCAAGACCCCATCTAAGCCACCAAAGAGGACTACAAGGTCTACTCCTGTGATTTTTGCCTCCAAGCCAAGAAAATCCAAGAAGAAACTAAAGCTACAAGATGAAGATGAAGACAATACCCCAATTACATCTTTGAAGAAGGAGCCTCCTACCTTTGAGTAATAATTAAAAAAATAAGGGAAGGAAGGTGTATGGTAGGATTTAGATATTTTTGGTACGATTCTAGAAGCAAAGAGTAGCATAAACAAATTGAGGAAGCATTATTTGAGAAAATGGCAAGATGGAAATATGACCCTTCTGAGCTTAAAGGGAATGCTCCTAAAAATATACTAAAGGTTATTTCACACCTTTAGGATAATGCAGAAAAATAGAGAAGGATATTCAAGAGAAGACCCTAAGGAGTCTCATGCCTAATCTCTTTGATAAGAAAATCAAGGAGGAAATGTCCAAAAATAAAATCAAATAAACTTCATGATTTAAAACTTTTCAAGTTTTATCAAAAAATATAGAAGATGTTATGCAATCCACAACAAAGACATGGAAGAACATTTTTATATTAAGGATGAAGGAGACCTACTAGAACTTTAAACTATAAAAGAGTTTTATCTTGAGAAGATTGCTGCAGAGGTAATAACACCACTTCCTACCACACCATCTAAGGCACAAATTAAGCAACAATCCATCAAGTTGAACCCAATTCAATCGAGCTATGATGTGAAGTCTATGTTACCTTCACTGAGTTGTGTCACAAAGGAAATTGAGCAGTAGACTCCCATAATCTCAACCAATCAGCAGATCCCCATAGTCTTGATCGAGCAGTAATAGAAGGACTCGGTTGATAAAGGAAAAGTTGTGAGGCCTCACCCTGACCCGTCATAGCATAGATATTTTGTTTACATTTTGATATTCAAGGCTTCGATATTCTAATAGCTATTTGAGACTTAGATGGATAGTGGATTATTTTATCTATTGATTTTGATACTGCAGTAATGTTTTACATTATGATATGCAATAAGAACCTGATATTATGTATGAAATGATTGAACATATATGGATGTAGTTTTATGACATGATACTATTATGTTTTGATGCGATGTGAAATGTTAATTTGATTATGATGATTTATGATATGCAAATAAATGTTAATTTAATTATGATGATTTATGATACACAGATGAATGACTATGATATGCAGATAAACGTTAATTTGATTATGATGACTTATGATATGCAGATTTTGATATTTTAACATTTCAAATGAACTATTTGAAATGACTACGAAAGGAAATTGAATTTGAATTATGAAATTATATGCATTTATGATATATATATTTTATATGACCCCCTTGGACTACTGATGCTCAAGTTTAATGTGCAGGAAGTGGAACCATGGAAATTCTTGGGGGAAATAGGTTCTAAACCTTTGTGAACACAATTTAACCAAGGCGAATCTTTGGAAGATTCAAAAGCCTCATTGTGAAAGTATTTTTCTTCGTTAATGTGAGTTTTCTTGCATGTGGAAATGTTTAATCATAAAGATGCATTAGGAGCATGTCATGTTGATGTGGAATGTGTTTTTATGTGTCACTTGACACTTGTAGATTTTATGTGTAATTGACATGTTATTTAGGGTTTTGATCATGGTGACAATTTACCCTTAAACTAATTACCTTGTTAATGAGTAAGTAAACCCACTTGACAAAGGGTAGGATGGGTCACAATCAAAAGAAATTCGAATTTGGTCTTGACTAGGGTTTTGAGGGGTCATTAGGTGGTCTTAAGGTGTCTTTTATGATAAAATAAGTTACCCATATGATAGTATATCAAGTTAGGGACCTAATTTTGACCATGTGAGTGCCTAGACAGCCTAGGGGGCCCCTTTACCCATGCATTCTTCCATTGATTCGAATTTAGATTTGTCACGTGTTTTCTCTCAAGTTTGTACTAAGTCAAATATAGCAAATTTAGAGGAGACAAGTTTGTAAGAGGAAGTGGCTAGGTGTCTTTGCTAAAATAGTTAGTAGGAAGACCTTATTAGAGAGTCTTGGTCAAATTAGTGGGTTGTTCACCCACTCTCTAAGTTTAGAGACAATTAAGTTTTTGGAGGGAGATTAAGGGAGTTCTACTATAACTATCATTTCCTTTAGCTTGGACCAACACTAGTACATTTGACCCCATTTTTTGACCAATATTGGTCAAAATTTTGACTTAGATTGGTCAAAATTTGGACCAACCAATTGGTCAAAGTTTTTCTCATCAAAATTTTGACCAACTTACTAGTTGGTCAAAATTTTGACCAATCTGTTGGTCCAAAACTTTCTAGAGCCCTGGTACAATTTCTACTAGGCATTGGTCAAAATTTGGACCAATGCTTAGTAAAAAACTACCAAGTATTGGTCAAAATTTTGACCAATGCTTGGTAGAAAACTTCTAGGCATTGGTCGACAAAAACTTCCAGGCATTGGTTGAAAGTTCAACCAATTCTTGGTTGAAAATTGGTAGGAAACTACCAAGCATGGGTCAAAATTTTGACCAATGCTTGGTCAAATTTTTGTTTGAGGCATTCTATAAAATAGTTCACATGCCTTGCCTATGATTTGACATTTTGCATGCATCCTGCACTCTGTCATCCTGATGATGGATTACAGAGAGTGATCTGAAATGATGATGCTAAAAAAAAGACACAATCAAATCCAAGACGAACTTGCATTAGAAATGGATTGTGGAAATCTGATATTGTTAATTTTGCATGCATGTCTACCATGAAAATCGCAACTTAAACATATATATAATTGTGGAAATCTGATATTGTTAATTTTGCATGCATGTCTAAGTTGTGATTGTCTTGGTAGACATGCATGCAAAATTAACAATATCAGATTTCCACAATCCATTTCTAATGCAAGTTCATTTTGGATTTGATTGTGTCTTTTTTTTAGCATCACCATTTCAGATCACTCTCTGTAATCCATCATCTGCCAGATGAGAGAGTACAGGATGCATGCAAAATGTCAAATCATAGGTAAGGCATGTGAACTATTTTAGAGAATGCCTCAAAGAAGCTAAGAATATTGAAATACTTACAAGGGTGTGAGGAACTTCATATTTGTTGATTGTACAATATGGTTTAAGAACTCGTCCTCACTAATTAACTTGCACCATAGACCGACAATCTTCATCTTTGTTGTGGGCTCCTATTCCCTATGTGAGTGCTGATGTAGAAGTTGACACCAATCTGCAACCATTTAACTCATACTATTATCTATAATGTATTCAACACACTATTTATGATTTCATACTAGCTATATATAAAAAAAAAAATAGTTTATACTTCTATGACTCTTCTATAATCTTCACTATGATCAAATTATTCATACCCGTCGAATAATTTCTTCAATCTTCTATTGTGCATCAATATCAAAAGGATTGGCATTAAGAAGTGCTTTCCACATAAAAAGCCCTTATAGAATTAAAAAAGAAAAAAGAGACAGTACCTTAAACAAGAAAAATTGTATATGTCTCAAGCTAAAGGTTAGAATTAATATAATTACTAATTACAGATTGCTACACATTCTAAGTAAATATCAAAATCAAAAGAGGATTTTTCATGATAAAATAAATTCTTCAACAAATAGAGGAACAAACAATCAGTATCTTGCTTAAGCAACAACATCACTTATTTAATTCATCTAAAAGAATACATGAAAACTTGAAATGAATTCATTAAGCACAATAAGCACTACCGTGGAAAATCTAAATGCCAAAGCAAGCAAAGAATTAATTTTTCCACTGGAAAAATCTTCATTCAGACAAGCACAACCTAGAAGTTCAAAACCATAAGTAGAATGTGCAAGGTCAATAAAGAATAAAAAAATCACTTCCTAATTCTTCCTGTTGTATACATTGTTGTTGCAACCTTTCTTGATGGTGTTTTCTAAGAATGTTTTGAAAAGCATCTAAGTTATCCCCGAGAATAGCCTCTATAAATTTTGGATCTTTCTGCAAGATTTTAAGCTAAAATAGGAATTGAAAAGATAAAATTTCTTTTGAAATGCAATACAAGGAAGGCTCTGGGACTTAACTTCCCACTTCATAGCTACTTCCAACTATAAATTAGAGATCAATAACATTTTCCTTAACAAAATACCATATGCAAACCAAAGAATACAAAATCTCTATCTAGCTCATTTAGTATGTGCATAGCCTCTTGGGATTTAACTTTCAAGTGGTAAGATTTTAGAAATGGCATTATAGGCTGAATGAAAATGCCTCCAAACTGACCCAGATGAGAACACTTATCTTAGTTCTCTGTGATAAGTCCAACACTAGAAACAACATTTAAAAAGTGCTAAATTTGACAAGAAGAAGAAACCAAGTGTAGCTTTACATTATTCAAAGACCTTACAAAAATTGATTTGCAATAATTTTAAGCCTCTCGATCAAGTAAACATATAGTAATTTATTTATGGAAGGAAATTTTATCTTGAAATAAATGTTAATTAGACAAATCCATGAAAGGCAAAAAATGATTACCAAATGTGGGGCAATAAATTAGCCCACAAAACTACTAAGTTCAACACTGCATGGGAAAATTGTGAAAATAATAATTAAGATTGATTCATATCTACAATCATGAAATTATATTCAAAATCAATACAGTCTGAGCATAATAACTACTAGCAGTAATAGAGAAAAACTGTAAGGCATCAATTATAGATAGGCTAGACTACAACATACACAACCTATTTAGAAGACCTCAAACCACAAAAGGAATCCAATTCTAACCCAACTTCAACTACCTTCATCCTCCATATTAATTGAGAAGAAACATTGCCCAATTTTTCTTAAAATTTTAATATATCCCTAGCTTCTTCTCATGAATAGTCATCCACTGTGGAAAGGATGGAGGACTACAACTGCTAGTTTAAAGTTCAATTTTTTGCATTCATGAGGAAGGGATAATTCACACTTAAATTCATCAAAGATTGTTAAGTCATGGGCATGGACTGCTAATTGCCACATTATCTATTGATCCAATCTAATATAAGCCATGTGCACTCCATAAGGGAGGGGTAAGAGGTTCAAATCTACAAGAAAGTAGGCTTGTAAACCTTGTTGAACAATATTAAAATAAATGGAAAATAATCCTCTTATGAGCTTCCATAGGGAGAGTGCACACCAAAGCTTTTTTGAATAGATATGTGCAAAGGGCATAGGTGAAACAAACTGCACTAAACCATTTTTCTTGGTTAATACAAAAACAATAACAATGATCATAGACATATTTAAGATATTAATCCTATAAAATATATCATTCATTGCTCATCAATATAAAAAATCCCCTTCACAAGTGCCTCCATCCCCCATTCTTATCTATTTCAAAACCCAGATTCAAACTAATATGGTTACCTCATCTGTCACTAAGTAATTAATATAATCTGCACCAGTGGTACCCAGATATCCCATGTAAGATACTTGTACTGGTGCTGGTTGCATTGCAAAAATTTCATTCTAAGCACCTTGCATAAACAAGAGGATGCATACCAAAGTTCCAATTAACAAAAGTCCATGTGCAATAGATGGCTCTATACATTTCAAGGAAGTGGGAAAATTAGTCCCTTGGGTATCTCAGACCTTAGCTAAAACAACTGAGTTTAAAATGAAATAGTTCTATGTTACCTTTGTATATCCATTCAAATTGACAAGAACTTGTATGTTATCCTCAGATATCATTCTTGCAATTACATCAGATGAAAAAGACAAAACATCAATGAAGTGTTCTACTTTTGCTTGTATGCATTGCCTCCATTCACTACCATCATTCTGGCTCAATGCATAGCAAAATACTTGTACATCCCCACCCACATGATTGAAAATAATAAAACCATAAATCTCAACCACAAAGCAACACTTGCATACAAAATATACAAAAATTAGAAGCCATGTATGAGACCAACGTCAATGTGCTCTCGATTGTGCATACCAAAAATAGATCCCATGAGATGTGAAAGTGGGTGATTACCAAAATCACTACTTATGTACCTAGTCAAACAAACACTTTTGACAAAACTGCAACAAGAGTTGACACAACTTAATAGAAAATTTATGTGAACAATAACCACAAAAATGGATGTCCAACATACCCCCTTTGTAGCCTACCACTTCCATCTTCACTCTTGATAGGGATAGGATGATGATGATTGAAAGGTGGAAGACCAAATCAAGATGAAATCAAAGTACAATGCTTCACATACTTACAACTGTAAAAAAACACTTGGTTACTTTATAAACACAACAATGTTGATTTGTAAATTCAAAATATATGATAAAAACTAAAACAGGTATACCTAATTTCCAAGGCAAGCATGGGATCAATGGGGTATGTAATTGCATGAAATGGTTGCACACTAGGAAGAACCGAAAGCTACAATAATATTATCAACCAGAGCAATTCAGCAACTAAAATGACATAAATTACTATAAAGACACATTGCTAAATGAATTTTGCAGCTAGAAGAACCTTGATTTGCTACCTAATAATTCTATCCACTTCCCTAAACTTGCTATCCTGATCTTCCCAATTACATACACACTGATACTGACAAAATTAGACATTTTTATCAGAGATACAACATGATATCCATATTCTACTAATCAATGCTTCAAAAACAAATGCATTGATTTAATACTAACACGTGTATCTTAAAAGCTTCTACATAAAATTGTCTACAGTGGACTTGTGACATAAGTTAAATAGGCATCTGAAGATTTCTTTCTCAATGTGTTTCATGCAGATGCATCTCAAAATTTAAAAATCTAAACTAGTTTAAGAGGTTTGTAAATTTCCAAGCTTGTTATATAGTATATCTATATATATAACCATCAACACCCACAATTTAGTGGTTATGAGGTTTACAATATCTCTCTCCCTCTCTCTCTCTCTCTCTCTCTATATATATATATATATATATATATATATATATATATATATATAATTATGATGTAATGACTATTAAAAAGCTTTTGTTATCCACCTACTCTGCTATGACCCTGTGCTTGCTGTCATTATAATTTACACATCCACATTAAAATCTTATAATAACAAATAGTAAAAGGAAATGACCATTGCACTACTAAAAAATTGAGCACTAGAAAGCTCGAAAAAGGTCATTATTAAACACACAGTAAACAATAGACATAGGCAAACTCATAATGTATGTAAAAGGTTGCAAGTTGCTTTTGGAAAATCAGGTCATAGTGTTAATGCCTGTTTATAACTCTTCATAGCAGCTTCTACATGGCCACTACAAGAATGTATAAATAAAGCAAATTAGTTGTTATGTAACTTGCAAACAACTTGAGCATTACAATCACCAAGTACATACACTATATCCTCACCTATCCTTGTAAGTAGAAGCAAGGTTTACATGTGCTTCAACCATGGTAAGTCTAATTTTTACAACATGTATATAATCTTGAATTGGTTCACTAACACGACCTATCCCTTTTAATGTATTCCCTCTGTTTAATAGACCATCAATTGCTATAGGATCTATGCGAAAAACTTCATTGTAGCAAGCAATAGCTTCCACATAATGCCCCTGCCAGTATAAATTTGTTGACTTGGAAAGAGATTCCTAGAAGCACCTTTAATTTCCTATTTATTCTATTAGTAGTATGATAAATTAGACATAAGTAATATCTTTATTCCTGCACTAGATTAACATGAATGAAAACTTTAAATGCAACATTAAGTAAATGAAAAAAAATCATGTGTACATCACAAGAATACAACCACTTTTCCAATATTATCTTACCATTCCATATATATATTTCCAAGATTAGTAAGTGCTTGAGGGTGATTTTCTTGAAGTTTAAGACATGGATACACATAAATACAAGTAACATCTTCAAAATTCAAGAATTAAGATAATAGAACATAGTGAAGAACACTATAAAAAGTTTTAGTCAATGCAATCAACTAGGCCACAACATAAGTAGAACATAAAATATGTTATGATTTAAAGAAACAAAAGTCTAACCTAGTAACAGGCAATGGCTTCTTCCACTTTTCCAGCATCTTTCAGAGCATTTCCCTACATAGAATAAAATAAGAGTTTGCATTTAGGTCATAAATATATTTATCAAGAAAAAGGACACTACTAATTTGAATAATACATTGTGCAACTATAGACTAACTTCACCTAGACAGTTATCTGCTAGAAAAAAAAAGCAACTCAGAGAAAATATCTTATAGTTAGTGTAGTACTCACCAAGTTATTGTAGGCCACTAAGAATGCCGTATCCAAAATTATAGCTTGCTTGTAATGCATTATCACCAAGTCTAGTTCACCTTGTTCATTATAAACGCTTGCTAGATTCCCTCCAATACAAAACATACCATATCCACCAACTCCCTATCAATAAACTCAACCTTACCACTTACCCAAGATGTCTTGCACCTAATATTTCTTACTAAAGTAACCCATAACTTGTGGCATTGACTATATTTGTCCAATTGTGCAAATAACAATACAATTTACTGCTCCTTTAAAAAGCTTGGTGAAGATTGTATAAATGTAGCCTCACAACATTGCTTAATGCCAGCTGAATGACTAAGTACAATGGTGAGAGACACTAATTTAGTGACCATGGTACATGTAGAACTCAGTTCAAATTCCTTGTTAGGACTCAAGAACAAACAAGCACTTGGGAAAACTATAGGTTGAGACACAAACTTCGTGCATGCCAACACTAGTGCCCTAGTCCACACACCTTCATGAAAGAAAAAGATGGGACAAGTAGAATCAAGAAGGGTATTGTTAGGAAGCACCATATTTAGGAAGGTCTTAAAAGTTGGGAATGCAAGAAAATATCATCCAAAACATAGAACATACAACCACACAGGGATTCAACACAACATAATACAACAAATGACAATCATGTGATTTAGCCCCTACCCAAGCCCCTCTAAAAGATCCATCACCTAAATTTTCAAAGGAATACTTACGATAAGTAATTGCATAGTCCAGTCTTATTTGAGTGGCGTGTTTATAGCACAAAATTGCCTCTTAGGGCCTTCTCATAGCTTGACATTGGATATATATAACAAATGAACATGAGCACAACTTTCCATAGCTAAAAGTCAATAGTAGAGCTCTAAACAATAAAAATTTACCTTAAGAACATTCCCTTGATTCAAATGAGCACCAAAAAAGTTAGGTTTAAGTTTGATTGCTTCCTACATATAAAAACCAACCAATTCAAAATGACAATAACAAATTTTTCTAGGATGTTTTTCCACATGAAAAGATATCCATGAGAATTAAAAACTACAATCTTGTTGCACATCTTGTTCATTAAGAACATCTGCTCCATCATGGATAAACCCCAAGTGATGTGTGAAATGTACTACACATAGAATAACAACTAACCTTATAATATGCAAGGGTTTTTGTATAATTTCCTGCTTCCATAAATAGGCCAGCCAAATTTGACCAAGCAATTGCAAAAGTTGGTTGTATGCGCAATGCTTCCATATAGCATAAGTATGTCTATTCATGTTAAAATAATAAAAAATGTTTAGCAATTTCCAATGTTGAACTTTACCAATCAGGCCGATGTACAATATTTTAGAAGACAAATCCCTAGACCATGCTAAGAACTCTAACATTTGAGTATTGAATTTATATTAGCCAGCAAAGCATCAAGAGAAAAAGTATAGAGCTTACATGTTGAGTTAATCCTTGTGCCTTCAACAGATTTCCAAGGTTGTTGTGTGCATCAACCTGTTTAGTGTACCAAAAAAGTCACAACCATTGAATTTAGGCAAGTCCTGAAGTATGTACAAAATGCATAATTTCAATGAGAGAGAGGCTTACAAGATGAGGATTTCGATGAAGAGCTTGATGGAAACACTTTGTAGCTTCACTCAACCTTACTTTCCACATGTATGCACTCACCAGATTGGACCATGCATCGCAAAAGTTTGTCATAACTTCAAAATAAAATTGGAAAAATATAGATTAACAAAAATATAAACAGAGATGAGGAAAATATTGAAACTTGACCAACTAGCCACCAAACAACATAAGTAAAGCCAATGCATATCCCAATAAGCTAAAAAATAAAAATTCCTTCCAAGGTCCAACATTTGTAAAGAAAACACTAAACAGACCTTCCTACACATTATGTGGTGTGTGCTCAATGGGATGCATGTAAAATGACCTTCAAAAACACATTCACCTTCAAATGAGCACTAATCTTGACCTTCATAACAAAAGAGCAAGTCATTACACACAATTCAGATGAGTTATCAATGTGCTAGTCAAACCAACAAATTGAAATTATAGAAGCAAAACTCAACAAAAACTTATGTTTAACCATGAATAACTAAAAACCACTAGTTACCAGTGCTGATCTAACCAGAACACAGATTTTACATTAGCTTACTTTTTTGGTCAAAAAACCAGCCTCAGATATTGCTGATCAATCTGTGGGTTTTGGTGGATTATTAAAAACAACTGCTTTCTTCTAGCAGTAATTGTTTTCTTCATTTTCACATCAGTTTCTCTACTTATACTCTCTAAGAATGAAAATTTTTAGACTTTGAGAGTAACATGTAATATTGATTTTTTTTTTAATGTATTGCATTTGATGCTTGAACTCTGTTATTTTTTCTATACAATAAATTTGGCATAAAAATAACTATCGTAGATTACTTTTCTATATTTTATAATATTTTAGCAGAGTTTTAGTTGCTACATTTTCCTATATTTTTCCCACATTTAACTTTTAAAATTGAGCTCCAATTAGCTTAAAAGTTTTTCATGTCAATATAATTCAATTAGTCCTTTACTTCTCATTGTAAATGTTTAAAACAATTCATTATGTTACTTCATATTGGTTGTTTTATCATTACTTGATAGTTTCTTCTCCATGTTAAACCTAAGCCCCTCCACATGATTAGAAAAAATAATAGGACTTGTTCAGGGTACATGTGACCCAGACAATTTCTAGGTTTGCAGAAAACTCCCCACTTCCCTTATTCTATTCCCCCAACTTAATTTGTCTTTATTGATTAACCTAGTGAAAGTATGATAAACAAAATTTTATTTAGTCGATAATCACATTTAATTGGACTTATAAAACACCAATAAACCCTAGAGCTATCAAAGATGTAGCAAGACACATTTATAGACTTTTGAAAATCAATATTAGGCATAACACATATTCAAAGATTTCCATATATGCATTTTCCATATAATAAAGAATCCAATTACCACATAGAAGGCTCAAGTCCATAATGCCAAATGAACCAATGAAAATTTTGAATGAACCATTGCCATCATAAAATATTATAGTAATAGTCTAAAAGACCAGGGTTTTAGACATAACTCAATAGCAATCAAATATAACTGAATAGCCAGATCAATGTTGCCTTTCTCCTGGGTTAGAGACAACAAGAGTGTTGACATTAAATTTTCATTCACATATAATCACTATATTTATATAGAAGCATATCTATTAACAAAAATAACAAATAATTCTTGAGCCATCCAACTTGGTAGAGCAGAAAATTATACCTTCCATGCATTGGCCATATTCTAAAAACACTCTACAAATTGAGAATCAATTCTAATTGCCTCCTCATTTTTGACAATGCACATATCAAAATCATGTAGCTGCCCAGATATTAAAATAAGTAGATTTAGTAGTTGTATAGATAACAAAAGCAGATGCAACTTGGGCACTTGCATTTCACTATTTGTAAGACAAATCATTAGTAAGAAATGAGAATACATGATAATATATGCTAGCATTAAGTTATTATTGCCATTAGTGACAACACTTATCTACATTAGTATAGCCACCGAGCATTCTAGTGTTAACCGAGCTTCACAGTTCACATCGAGCATTCTAGTGTTAACTGAGCTTCACAGTTTACACCGAGCATCTACAGTGTATACCGAGCATTCAATGGTTACCTTGTAGGTTCATCACTTAAGTAGTTCATACTGAGCATTCATGAAGCTATCGAGTGAATGTGCAATCCAACAGTGTCTACTAAGTTTACAGTGTTCACCAAGCTTCATAGTGTTTACCGAGTGATGGAAGTGCAATGTTTATCAAGTAACGGAAGTATAGTGTTTACTGAGTGAAATCAAGGTAAACGAAGGATCCAATTTTTACCGAGTGACACTATATCTACTGAGTCTCCAATGGTTACCAAGTTCCAAGCTATGTTGTGTGGTTAGTATGGATTGAGCATCTACTTCTACCAAGTGCATGATGATGCTGAGTAATACAATGGATGCTGAGTATCAGAAGGTCACCAAGTCAGCTTGAAGAACTTGAGTTTTCTACTATTTGGCGAACTCAGTAATATTTTGTTCACTTATGTTTTGGCCAACCTTGCAACTGTAATTATTGGAATGGTATATATTTAATGTAATATATCATTTACAAAAGAGAGATGTATGTGAAGGAATGGATATGAAAAGCTTTGAATGAAAGTGAATTAGTAGTAGAGCAGAGTATTTAGCAAGGTCTACAAGGAGCAGTAAAGATTCATCAGTCACAAGAGGTGATCTATATTTTAAGGATCTACTCAAGTTGTAAGTAGATCCACTATTTCATCCTAACAGGTGAATAAGTTTTGTAAATCCTTTAACAGGGTAGACTTAACAATCTTTTGTATAAATCTCCTAATAGAGTGCATACTTCAGTGTATGTTTGTAAATCCTCTAACAAGGTGGACCTAGTAGTCCTTTGTGCTCCTAACAGGGCATATCACCATAAGTGGTCAATGTAAGCCTTAACAGGCTAACTTCATATTGCAGTAACAAAGTTTTGTGGGTATCATCCCCACCCCAGTTTTACTTTCTATTTGGAAGGTTTCTGGGTCACCAAATCACTATGTACATGTGTTATAAATGTTTGTTCTCTCATATATGCAGTAGATTAGATGAATAAATGGTGAATAGTATATATGGTTAAAGTACTGAATTGTTTTCAAGTTTTGACATTACTGATTCACCCCTCCCCTCTTAGTAACCTATCATATCTTGAATAATTCCAACAATTGGTATTAGAGCTGTTTGTTTCTTAGGAAAAAGCTTGATAGCTTGAGCAAAGATCAAGGACAATGGAGATAGTCAGACTTGACAAAGCTATTGAAAATGAAAAGCTAGATCTGGAAATGGCCATGGCTCAACTCAAAGAAGCTAAGGAGCATCTTTCTCAATCCCTGAAGAGAAGGAAGGAATTTGCAAGACAAATGAATGACCATCAGTATGTTGAAGAGAAGATTGAAGACCTTTTACCATCAAGTAGCTCAAATGAAGCAAATGAGGCTATCAAGGAACTCCTAGCAAAGAATGGCTCTCTACCAGAAGAGGTAAGAAAGCTTAAAAGAGAACAAGAAATGCAATCAATCAATCTATGTGAAGTTTTAGAATAGAGAAACAAGGCAAATGAAGACTTAGAGGCAAGAAATAATCAATCCCTTCAGCATGAAGATCTTGTAGATAAACTATCTAATGCAAATGAAGAAATTATGAATCTGAGATCTAAGAATGAAAGCCCGAGGAATGATTTAATCACTGAAAGACAAATCAATGAAAGCTTACAAAGTGACTTAAGATCTGAAAGAAAAATCAATGAAAGTTTGGAAAATGACCTAAATGCTGAAAAAAAAATCAATGAGAGAATGATGAAATCTCAAGCAGACATGACTCAATTAAATCAACAAAGTGAGCAGAATCTTCATAAACAAAAAGGTAAAGCTAGACTTGGTTATAAGGAAGAAGGTGAAACCTCCAAACAAGGTGCCCAAAGGAATCAAAGACCTACTTGAAATCAATGTGGTAAGTTAGGTCATACATCAAAAAAATGTTGGAGTAATGGAAAAACTAAATTCAATGGTAAATGCTACAATTGCAGTCAGCATGGTCACAAAGCTAATGAATGCAAGGAGAAACCAATATTTGAAGGAAATTGTCACAAATGCAAGAAGCATGGTCACAAGGCATTCCAATGTAGATCCAAATCATTCAATCCAGCTGAATAATTTGTTAAAGAAATATTTGGATGGGACTACAATACCTAGTGCAGATGTCATTATTGTGGAGAATATGGACATATTGGTATAAACTGTGCAAGACATCACCTAAGGAAGAAGGACACTAGTGTAAGATGTTATACATGCACTAAACTTGATCATATAGCTAAAAACTGCATGAACATAGGAAGAGTCAAAGATGAAAAGAAAACTAAAGCTGATAGCATTCAGAAGCAGATGAGGCAACAATGGATTCCAAAATCTACTGAGCAAGATAGTTCAAATGATGGAAATGTCACTCAAGAAGTGGGTGACTCCACCATTTCCAATTAGATTCATAAAGGAGAATATGGAACTACATCTTCTAGTGATATCTCAAGCAGTTCCAAAATACAAAGAAAGAAAAATGATCAAATTAGTATTCTAGATACACAAAGATCAAAGAAAGCATGTCTTTTGTCGAGTTTCATCTACCAAGGAAAATTGATTGGACACCTTGCCAAGCTAGGTCAAGAGCAACAAAAGTTTTATTCAATCATCGAGTTGCAAGCTTCTACCGAGCAAGTGAATGATAACCTATCAAGTACTATGTCATCTCAGCTACCTTCGTACCAAGAATTTATGGCAAAATTTTTGTCAAAAGGGTAGAATTTGATTTCATTTTTCACCACGATTACAGAGCTAAGAAAGTTCCAGCGATTCCAAAGAAAATTCCAAAGAAAATTCCAAAGCAATTTCAAGCCATTTTTAAGCAGAGAATTTGTTTAGAATTTTCTTACACCTACCGAGCAACAATAGCATTTGGGAGTAGCAGTATCACCAAGGCAAAATGAGGTTCAGAAATGCTAGTTAAAGGTGTGGAGTGGAAGGTGCCAAATTTCAAACTAGTTCCAGCAATTGCAGAATCACTCGACCCCAATGGAGTTCAATCAAAAACTCCACCAAAGGTACTTCTCATAAAAAAAATTCGTACTCATTTCAAATGTTTTGTTCAAAAGATTGGAAACCTAGAGATGGATAATGCCCTAGGAGAAATGAGTGTTGATGGTTCTTTGAAACCCGAGCATAAGCATCTAGAGACCAAAGGGTTAACCCACATCTCGCATATGCCAAGAAGTTTTCAAACTAAGTAGATCACATACATACTTAGTCATGTTCACAATGGGCAACTATCATTAGAACATCCAATGTTAATCACCAAGAAGATGATTAATAAGATTACCGATCTTCCCATACTAAGTAAAGTGAAAACTACAAAAACCCTAGGTCGAGAGGAGTTACAGAAGAAAACCTTAGCTAAATGGGATGGTAGAGGTTTGAAGGTCAACACTATGTTTGATGTTGAATTAAGATTTGGCATTCACGTCATTGCCCACAAAATTTATAGCTCCAGTTGTTTGAAAAGTGTGCCGTGTGAGGTTGTTGATTTGGCATTCAAAATTGTGAAGAAAAATCTTGAATTTGACCTGTCAAAATTTTTGTTGAAACAATTGAACAAAAGCATGGATAACATAAGGAATTCAAATAATAATCCTTGCAAATTTGGTTCTTTGTTAATTTGTTTATTTTTCTATGTTCAAAAATTCTTTCCATCAAAAGGAACTATAGTGTGGAGAAAAGATATTCCCATTCTTTATCAGATAAATGAGATTGTAGCAGAAATGGGTGAAAACTTTGATAGCATCATGGACAATTATTTTGAAGATTTCAAGGAAAGAATGAATAATAGGTTCCAAATTCGACCAAAATTGGTTGAAGACTACAAAGATGATGTATGCTTTATGATTGATTGTGATAAAGTATACATTCAGGCAGTCAGGCCCCGAGTTGCATGGGTGAAACCTCTTCCTTATGAGGTTAATATTGATGAAGCCAAGGATATTATTGAAGCACTGGTGAATGAGCCAATAGACCCAAAGCAACCAATTTTTAGAACATATGATGAGGCAAATGCCAGAATTGAGCTTGAAATCAAGCTACCCTAGGCCATAAGCAAAGGAAAGAGGAAGATAGCCAAATTGAAAACTGAAAGTGGTCTTCTTATGCTAACTAAAGGAAAAGGTGAGGGTGATGAAGAAGAAGAAGAAGAAGGTGAAGAACTTGAATCTAAAAAAGAAGAGGAACCACCCAAGAAGAAAGGAAAGGTGATTATCACCAAACCTAAAAAGAAGCCTACTGCAGTATTCTCTAGAAGAACCAGACAAGGCAAGCAAGAACCTATACTTGTCAGGCCTCCACTCACATTTGATTCTAGGCTAAAACAATTGGAAGAGGGATCTGGCATCACAAATTTCAAGGCATTGAAATTTGAAACAAGGACAGATGCAGAGAAAATACAGATTGAGGAACTGGTACTCAATAAGATGGGAAAATGGAAATACTCCCTAGACCATCTTGCCCCTCAAATCTCCAAAGAATTTTTGGAGAGATTGCAACCAAGATGGGAGTCAGCCACCCAAATGGCCAAGGACATATATGAGCAATCCCTGAGGAATCTTCTACCGAGTCTTACATAAGCAAAAATAAAGGCAACAATGAAGAACCATGAAGGTAAAATGATGATTAGATTTCACACATGTTTGATTTTAATTAAGGACATTGAGCATGTTGTAAATGATGAAACAAATATGTGGAAGAACATCTATCATCTGCAAAAGCCCAGTAATGATCCTATTGAAATCAAGGATGATGACAACAGTGACAATGATGATTTTGATAGCACTCCATCCATCATAGTTACTCCAGGAGAGCTGCATGCACTAATGGAAGAAAAAGAGGAAGAAGAAAAGGAGGAAGAAGCACATGAGGAAGAAGATCTAGTAAAAATTGCAACAAAAGTTATTGCATCCCTTCCTCACTCTCCACCAAAGACAGTTACATCTACTTTGGAGATAGCTTCTACAAGTGAGATTATGAGCACAACAGTCACATCAATTGCTCAATCTTCACCAACCTCCTCCCAGCTCTAGGT
Source organism: Cupressus sempervirens (assembly GCA_028749045.1). Classification (NCBI taxonomy): domain Eukaryota; kingdom Viridiplantae; phylum Streptophyta; class Pinopsida; order Cupressales; family Cupressaceae; genus Cupressus; species Cupressus sempervirens. The sequence continues at coordinate 265,681,654 of CM053784.1, forward strand.
ATCTAAAATAGATGTTCCAAGCACTTCATCTAATGAGCTATTTGTCACTTCTTCAGCCACCAAGTTAGCCTCCTTAACTCCTTCATCATCGGTGAGTGTAATAGTAAGTTCTACAATTTTGTTTTCATTAGTTCCAGTAAGTTCTATAGTTTTGTTTTCGTTAGCATCATCTATATCCACTTTGACTCCAATTAGTTTAGATTCTACTATGGGTACTTTACCAAGTATAATACCATTTTTTGGGAAGTGTTTCAGTTTTTGATCCGGTTAGTACTTCTATTGGCATTCAATCCTCAAGTCCTATCTCAGTTTTCACTGCTAGCCCTTCTATCTCCGCTATTGTGTCTATTCCTAAGGTCAAACCAGTCATCACAGAAGTCAAACAAAAGTATCCATTAAAACTTCTAATCACTAGAAAGGAAATTGGAGAAGACATTGACTTAGACATAGAGATAGTGATTCCAAAGATTGACTATGACAATGCTACCATTGAAGAGATGAGGTTAGCCAATCAACTCATAAAGATGAAAGCTACATAGAAATAGTTAAGATCAGAAAGGGATAAGGAATATAGAATAATTGAAAATACCAAGAATATAATTACAGATGCTATAAATGTTGAAGTAGATTGTACTCAACACATTTTGATTTAGTTAGAAGATGCTGTATAGAAATTTAATGAAGATTCTTCCAGACAAGAGAAACTTATTGAGAAAGCTGAAAGGAAATTTGATAATAAGGTGCTCGAGTATATTGCTCAAAAGATAGCAATCAGGCAAGTTGAATTGTCAACATTTTGGGAAATTTTGAAAATTCTTTTAATAATGCAACATCACGTTTTGCCAAACTTTGTGATGTTTCTAGTTTTACTAAAGAAATAAAGAATAAGTTAAATAAGATTGACATTGATATGCAATCAAGTGCTTCCAAGCTAAAGGTGGACTCCTCCTCCACAACCTCCCTTCACACCAAAATTAGATATTTGGTAGATGTATAGGCAAAACTATTAAGAGAGGAAGCAAGGATCCAGTCTATACTCATAAACATCCAAAACATGATCCTTCCTATCATGGACACAATGTAGAAACATATTACTCATTGCAAAATACTGGTCCAAGATCAGAACTTCTCAATGGCTGATCACTTGATCCAATTATTAGCAGAAGTTCAAATTGCTCTCTCCACCTGTCAAATCTTGCAGCAGACTTGGGATAATATGTTTGCCACCATCCTCAAGGTACATCAAGAATTTATATCTCACTTTGGTGTAGTCATATAAATTGTATATATGTAGTCCATTGGCATTATTGTCAAAAAGGGGGAGAGATTCAACATAATAAGTGAGGAGAGTTATCACTATGAGTGATAGGGGGAGTTAGCACTCAATAGAGTTAGCATGTGTACATAAGAATCTTTATATATACATTATAAGTCATCAACAAGATATATAGAAATGTATATGCAATAGTTCTACAAAGATCAATTTTGAAAAACCAAAATTCATTGAGTCAAGTTATGTACATATGTTTTGGCTTATAAGTGTTTTGTCACTAGTGCCAAAGGGGGATATTGTTGGCATTAAGTTATTACTGCCATTAGTGACAACACTTATCTACACCAATATAGCCACCGGGCATTCTAGTGTTAACCAAGCTTCGCAATTCACACCGAGCATTCTAGTGTTAACCAAACTTCACAGTTTACACCGAGCATCTACAGTGTATATCGAGAATTTAGTGGTTACCTTGTAGGTTCATCACTTAAGTAGTTCATATCGAGCATTCATGAAGCTACCGAGTGAATGTGCAATCCAACAGTGTCTACCAGGTTTACAGTGTTCACGGAGCTTCACAGTGTTTACCGAGTGACACTATATCTACCGAGTCTCCAATGGTTACTGTGTTCCAAGCTACATTGTGTGGTTAGTATGGACTGAGCATCTACTTCTATTGATTGCATGATGATATCAAGTAATATAGTGGAAGCCGAGTATCAGAAGGTTACCAAGTCAGCTTGAAGAACCCAAGTTTTCTACTGTTTGGTCGACTCAATAATATTTTATTCACTTATGTTTTGGTCGACCTTGTAATTGTAATTATTGGAATGGTATATATGTAATGTAATATATCATTTACAAATGAGAGATGTATGTGAAGGAATGGATATGAAAATCTTTGAATGAAAGTGAATCAGTAGTAGAGCAGAGTATTCAACAAGGTCTACAAGGAGCAGTAAATATTCATCAGCCACAAGAGGTGATCTATATTTTAAGGATCTAATCAAGTTGTAAGTAGATCCATTGTTTCATCCTAATAGGTGAATTAGTTTTGTAAATCCTTTAACAGGGTAGAGTTAACAGTCTTTTGTATAAATCTCCTAATAGAGTGCATACTTTAGTGTATGTTTGTAAATCCTCTAACAAGGTGGACCTAGTAGTCCTTTGTGCTCCTAACAGGGTAGATCACTAGAAGTGGTCAATGTAAGCCTTAACAGGCCAACTTCATACTACAATAATGAAGTTTTGTGGGTATCATCCCCACCCTAGTTTTACTTTCTATTTGGAAGGTTTTTGGGTCACCAAATCATTGTGTACATGTGTTATAAATGTTTGTTCTCTCATATATGTAGTAGATTAGATGAATGAATGATGAATAGTATATATGGTTAAAGTTTTGAATTGTTTTAAAGTTTTGACATTACTAATTCACCCCTCCCCTCTTAGTAACCTATCATATCTTGAATATTTCCAACAAATATATTGCCCCAAGAAGTAGAAGATTGTCTGTACGTTGAGGGTTCTTCTCATAAAAAGCATTGGAATGTTCCAATGCCTATGCATAGTTGCCAACTTGGTATTTTTGATGAGCAAGAGCCAACAACATGTCTTCATATACTGTAGCAATTATAGAGACTCAATTCTTTATTATTCTTGCAATATACACACATGGCTAACAATAAAAATTAATTACAATGTAATTTTAAAATTATGGTTGATTACACTAGGACATTCTATCGGTAAAAGCAACAAACTTTCCTCTAGACCTTGGATATCTTTTACAAAAAAGTGGTAACAATAGTTAACACCAAACAAACAAAGAATTTGATTTTCTCTACTAAGAGAAGAAATTACTTTTTGAATGAGACCCACAACTATAGCAAGTCACAATTGGAAATATTGCATAATAATTGAAGACGTGAGAAATCATGAGTTTTGGAATTGGATTTGCACCTACTATGGTGGCTTCAACTTCTGTATAAGAACTTCAGTCAAACATAGACTATACCAAAATGAAAAAAAGGCATCAAAAAGTTGACAACTGTATGTGCAAATTGAGTAAATTTCCACATGTATATCTGTGGAAATTGGGTAAGTTATCAATTTATCACATTTAATTGTGTATTTTTGTGTAAATCAACAAACAATACTAGATACAAGCCCAATATGAATTTGTGGCATCCAAATCCAAGGTCAATCCATAGTGCAAATCTCCCATAAACCTAAAAATATCTAAACAAAGAATTGCCTTGTTGTTAATTCAAAGTTATCAAACAAATTAGCTCAATATTCTCTACTATAATGCTTAATGTTTTGAAGTTTAGAGGCATGATATTTAATCAGCACATTTCTTATTTAGATGCACATACACACAACTTAAAAATTTTAAATGTGAACTTACTTCAAGTATTGTTAGCCATCAAAGCCACCAAAAGCATACAAAGCTCCACCCAAAACTGCTCCTACTAAAGCAAATCGCTGCAAAGTAGAGATCTAGACAAAAAAAACAAAAAACATTTATATTAGCAATAAGTACAAATAGATTTAGTAAATAGGAAAAAACTACAATCAAGGGTAAACAAAATTGAACTGTACCATGACAAAATTATAGGAAGCTTGCACCTCTGTTTGACTAAAAGGGGTTAAATGTTTTCTTAAAAAATCAAATTCAAGAAAGAAAAAGGCGAAATGCTTATTCAAAAGATGCTCTGAAGAATATAATTAATTTGAGTACAACTTTTGGTTTGTATAATGTAAATTTAAAATTGACTTATGTTTATTTATGCACCTGTTATGTTTCTACATTCCATTTAAACCTTAAAGTAAAAAAGAATCTCCTCTAGTAACTCATAAAATTGGGTCACACATGCATGTGTGCATGTGTGTTCTACAAATATTGTATCTAGTATTGATGTTTCTTTACTTAGAACATGAAGTCAAATAAGATCAATTATTCATAAATCTAAGATTCCAAACTCTCAACACTAGTAAATCACTAAACATTTTAGAATACTTATCTCTAGAAATAAGTAATCAAGAAATAATATTGTTAAAGATATTGAGAAAAAATGTTATACTTGATAAAAATATATTGTACAATATTGTGTATAAACATTACTGTCCTAATTTAATAAGATTTTTGAGAACATTATCTTTGGTTGGTAATTAGTGGCTAGCGCAAGGTCCAAAGAAAAAATCATGAATGCAGTCAGGAAGGAAAAAGAAACCCACCAAAGGTCCAATTAAGATACCAAATGGTATACCATTAAACTTATCTGCATGATGAATCTATAGTGACATCAACACAAATTTGTTATATTTCTTTTCTGCCCAAATATATACATTCTGACTTATGAATGAATTGAAGATTTTAAAACAACACACACAAAACTAAATTGTCTATGAGAAGAGGGTTTATAACACAAACCTAATGTGCTAATGCTACTTTTCAAAGGTATGTAATATCACCAAGTGGCCCAACATAAAATGTCTATCAATAAGGCTGTTGTGGACTAGTATATATGCAACCCCACCAATGGTGATTCCTATGCCCTGGAAAAAGTTTTCAGACCCATTAAACCCCTTCATATGTAAACATAAGAATTAAGTAAATTTTCAACAATGTCTTATTCATCATTTATCTAGATGATGGAATATACAATGACCCAAATCATTATTGCACTATTTTCCAAGATTGAATTCATAAAAATATAGAAGACAAGGTAAGGGGCAGTCCATACAGTATCAAAACAAAGACTTAGCTCAAGGCCTTTGTAGTAGAGTCTGTATGTTAGTAAGACATTGGCAGTGATGAAATTGAGGATGGTAAATATATCATTCATTTCAAAAGGTCCATCTCTAGGCCTATGATGAGACTACAAAACCAAGTGAATGTTTGATTAGAACAGAGTAAGTAAACCTTTTTTTTTTTGTTATAGTGGAATTTTAGGGTTGAAGACCATTTTTTATCCACTTTAGCTCAAACTACAATAGCATTAATTTCATACCTCATGGATATTCCAAAGAGCACCATGCCAAAATTTTCAATGAACCTAACAAGTCCAATGCTCCATTCCAACCTATATACACAAAAATGAACTTAGTAGAAATTATGTCAAAGCCAACCACTATCATGGGAAGAGATTTTAGGATTCATATTAGATAATCTTGTTGGAAAATGGGGTCATATTTGAATCAAAGGTTAAGTGGTGGAGTTCTTGTATTTGCATTCAATAAAAACTAAGGTATATAGGACTAGGAATGATAAAACTAGTCTTTGTTTGAAGCCTTGAAAGCATTTGGCCTAATTTTCCATATTTGGCCTAGTTGAGGGCTATTGTCCCTAAAGAATTAATTTGACCCAAGTTTGCTAAGAGCCCTAGAGAGGGGGTAAGACCTTAGAGAAGTGGAGTCCACTTGGAGAGATACAGGTTAGCATTGGGTAAAGGCTGGTAACCTTTCTTGGCATCTTGCAGTGGGTTGGGTGCTACTAGGCACTTTAGAATATTTTGGTGGATTAAGGTTGTAGACTTTGCATCAATTGAGGTGAGATATGAGCACATATTTTGGGCATCTTACAAGTTAAACTACCTCAACTTGGTGATGCAAGTAATTGGCATTCGAATAAAGTGGGTGAAAGAAATAGTGTACATTATTCAAGCACATCATTCTTTTCTTTGGAGCGTTATGATTTTAGGATATGCAGATGATGAATTGATCAGGCTTTAGACCCTTCCAAATAAAAGTGGCAGAAAAGATGACTTATTGGGATTTGAAGATGAGAGGTAGATGGATTTGGGTTTTGTGATTCCTTGGTATGTTAGTTTGAGCTTCACTTGGTTTCAAGAATACTATAATATTCTCTACTTAACAAGGCCAACCACGTGAAGGTGGAAGCTCATTTGGCCTCACCTCCCTCCCCCTAACATCAATCTAAATTACCCATTATCATCTAATTACATACTTCATTCATCCATTCATCCATTTATGAACTATAACATTCAATCAATACAATCACATAAAATTCATTAATATGATATAAAATTCATTAATACACAATACTAATCAAGACTTCATTAACACATAAAAATATTCATTAACATAAAATAAAAATCAATACTAATACGCATCATTCATAGATAATTACTTAAAACAAAGTTCTTTCATTATCCAACAAGGTTTATCAAAGAACATTTTTAAAACATCAATTCTTCTTTTTGTTTTTTTTAGCTCTCTTAAAAAAAATGCTCATAGGAGCATCCATATCTTCCTCATTTTCCTCCTCTTCTAGCATGTGTAATGTCAAATTATGATGGCTCCTTCTCTTTGGAGGAGCAGGAGGCTACTGTACTAAAGGGGGCTCTATTGCAAGAAAAAGTAAATGGGATAAATTGGCATACTCTTTTTCTTTTTTTAATTGTTACAAGTCTATAATTAAGTACTAGTACAACATAACATGCATTTTTCTTACCTGACAATGCCACATCATGTACATTAACATTTTCATTTTCTGCCACATCAACATGTTGAACACTTGGAACTTTCTCCACTCCTTCACCATGATGTTCAACATGCTCTAAAATATTCAAAAAAAGGATAGACATCAAATTGCAATTGAAGATGTTAAATTGTATTCATAATTGCATAATTAATTTCCAATAGAAAATTAATACCTCCACCACTATAATGCACATCATGGCCTTCGTCACGAGTAGGTTCTATGATAGGATGTGAAGGCTATAGTAAAATGTTATGCAGTCAATTTACGCTCAAAACTAACACCAAAAAAGAATCTTCTCAACTATTCAATTTCATTTACTTTTCATCTGAACAATTTACTTGTGAGATATCATTTGGTGCATTGGATTCTTGGGTAGGGCTTTTAGATTCTTCGTGTAGGCGTGCAACCACAACTTTATAGCCTTCCTTCAAAGCAATTTTTCAATCTTCATCTATGAGCTCCACATTGAAGTCTGTGCTTTATATTTTTTGCTTAATATCGTCAATTTTCCATGTATGGTTTCATTAAACAAAATTGTTTGCAACATTATATAAAAAAATAAATATGAAATTTCATTGCTCCTACTTATAAGTCGAGACTGAAGATTCATATAGCCACAAGAGCCGAGTTTGTGCTGGCCAACCTTTTGTAGCCACAGATGTGTCCTATAGTCTATGAACAATTTAAAACATCTTAGATTATATATTTATAAATATCACTAATTAATGCATGATTACAATGTACTTAATACTATCATGACATACCTTTTTTTGCCCCGTGCTGCTTCATTTACTCTATTTTCACATAACCTTTTCTCCTTTGCATATTCTATTATTTCATTCCACTCCATCAGTGAAATCTTAGGAGGATGGTCATACTTTGGGTTCTCCTTAAGACCCCTTCTATATTGATCCCTCACAATCTTTAAATGCTTTGATGCTCTTTTTAGAATTAGGCCAATGTCAAAAATGTTTTTTCCAAATTTCTCCTCAAAAGATGTAATCAACTAATTTTTGTAATTCCATAGCTTGTAAATTCCACCTTTAAAAAAAAATTATATTGTTAGATCAATAACTTTAATATAGTACAATAAGTGGAAGAAAAGAAAAATTATGTAGCAATGATATGAAACTACGTACCTTTTATGTATGGTGGGTCCAAATAGTCTCAATGTCATATCAAAAAGATGATCAAAGAAAACATTATTACCTACAAAATCATAAAGGGATTATTAGTCCAAAATGAGTAATGTAAAAGTAAACTAAATTTACACTTTAAATAATAACAATTTTAAAGCACCTGAAAGCTTTTGTTCTTTTAACGCAAACATAGTTTTCTTGTTCAGCAATGATGTCCTTGCATATGAACCAATACTAACCACACAGACTGCTCTAGGAAATCAATTAGCTTTAGTAGTATTACTCTCCATTTCTCTATCAACTGAAGGTCTATCTATTTGTGCACAAAATAGGACTTAAGTAAGATCTATCTGGCATAAATTTTATCACCAGTTACATCCACTGATGAATTAGGGAAAACATTTACAGACCATACTATTCTTTTACTACCATTCCTCATGATGAGTTTGAAGATTTAAAATATTTTACTTCATTGACATCCAATGACCCTTGAAGTGGAATTGAATGCCCTAGAAGTTATATGAAAATTTTATATTCAACAAAGTCTGATTGCTATAAACAAATCCCTTTGTAAATAGAAATGAAGCAGTCAGAAAAAAATATTTTTCTTTATTGACATTGAATGAGCCTTAAAATGGAACTAGATCCCTAGTAGTTGTCTAAAACATTTCATATACAACAAAGTCTAATTGCTACAAACAAAATGCCTTTGTAAAAAAAAAGATACTTAGAAGTAAATATTTTATTTTATTAACATTGAATTAGCCTTAAAGTGGAATTGAGTGCCCTAGAAGTTGTATACACATCATATATAAAAAATTTTGATTGTTACAAACAAAATGCCTTTGTAAATAGAAATGAAGCATTGAGAAGTAAAACTAGTGCATATACCACTTAAACTTTGTAAAGTTTTTGATACATGCTTTGTTGATGGAATATAGATTGAAGGAAATGTTGAAGTCATCTCTATGTACATTATTGGAAAGTTGTGTCAGGATGCTCTTTGAACAATTGATTTATACTTATGATGCAGTCCTAGTCTAAAGATCTTAAAATAATTATTTTGAAGTTGGTAATTTGTTGCCAATAAAAAATATTGAATGACATGGTCCTTACAATAGTGTCAATAAAATAGTTTGGTTACTCCTAATTGAAATGAAAAGGATGTAGTTAACTCCTGTGGAGGAAGTCAAGGGTAATAAAATCCTTAATTTCATCTAAAAGGTTTACAACCTACTATTAGTATTAATAATATTTTAGTATTAGTCCTTGGAAGATCAGATGCTCTTAAAACCTAATGTCTCAACAACCCTTCTCTCACTGAATTTACAATATTATCCAGAATACTAATAAGATATTTGATATAATCAAACAGAAAGTACCTTGTCAATTATTGCATATGTTGCATACCAAGATTCTTAGAGGTTCTCTATTCTTTAATTTCTAATGCCAATTCACCACATTATTGTTCTACCATCACCTCTTCACGAGTTCCTTTGTTGTTAAAATTTCTTTGAATATGTTCACTCCTTGTGTAGTAAAATGGAACCATCTTTAGGCTTTTGTTACTCTGCATTCTAAATCAAACAAATTCTTCTTAGTGGTGAATGTGTGGCATGTTAATATATGCCTCAATATTCAAAGAGATGTTGGTTGTTCTTATCTAAGTGGTAGTTCAACATAAAGCTTTCCACACATGTAGTGCCCCTAAGAATGTCTTCTTCTACACATTCCAATTGCAAAAGATAGACAAATAGGGGACCCCAAGGCATGTTAGTAATACAAAATTTTAGGCATACCAACAATATAAAATTTTACTAAGTTTTGAATCTTTTGCTCCAGTCCTATTCCAAGGAAAACAATTCGACCATTATCTGATCTATTTCAAACAAGCCTTCACAAACTCCAATTTACTTTAAAATATACATCATGGTAAAAGTTGAATAGTTATTCAACATCATGGAAAATCGGTTTAGTAGTTTCCATAACTCATCTTTAATTTAAATTTTTTTATATTGAACAAAGCTAAATGATTACAATGTAAGAAGCAATCCTAGATATGATTGCACATAAAGGAAGATAATAAAAAAAGTGTAGCAAAGTTAAATCATAAAATTAACTAGTGGCTAATCCAACCAGCCCACCAGACATAACAACAAATATAGATAAGCTTGAAATTTACAAATATTTTGTATTCTCTATCACATCTAATCCCATGATTGCAATAAAGTTAAAGGCTACAAGATAGTGAAGAGGACATCACATCTGATCTCATGATTGCAATAAAACTACATAGGCTACAAGGTAACAAAGAGGATATATGACCAGCTGATCCAACCAACTCACTAGACATGGCTGCAAATACATATTAGGCTTGAAATTTAGAAATAATTTGTATTTTTTTGACACCTTTAATTTAGTTTATTGGAACTAACAGCTTATGAGTTGAGACTTGATTGGAGTAAAGCTTTTCTAACTTACCTATAATGTTGGTAGTTGATTGTCCTAGTCATTGCTTGCTCTAGCTAGGTGTAGACATCAATGTCTATATTTTTTGCTCTCTAATATTCATTAATCCTAATTGTCATAGGGGAAAATAAATCAATACATACTTTCACACATTGACATTGACCTAGAATAACAATAGGTGAAAATGTGCATACTAGATAACAACTCAAAAGATCAAACATTTAATGTAGTTGGTTTAATCTTCCCTGATTACAGTAATGACACAACACTAAATAATAACTTAGGTCCTTTATATGCTTTTTAGTGTTTTCCTGATGCCTAACTCTCACATAGACAACAATACATCAAATTTTGTTCAATGCTAGCCTAAATAACAAGGCAAATTGTCAATCAAAGTAACATTTACAGGTTGCAAAATAGAACTCGATTCAAGAGAAAAATGATTGCTAAGTGCTTAATTAACACAATTTTAAGAAAGTGTCATCCAAACCAGCCATATTTTTATTAAATAGCTACCCTTTAAAAAGAACACAATACTAATATGAAGTCATATCTCTTGAAATTATAAGCTATATATATTTCAATCTACACTCATTCAATCTGAGAATAGAAAATTACCACTCTCATTCTTTTCAAATATGAGATTAAATAGAATAACATAGGAAACCACAAAATTGTTGTTTAACTTAGTGGAAATCTAGGAAGCTAACAGTTGAGGAGTTGGATACAATTGAATCAAGTAAATGGTATGTATAAGTAAACAAATTTGATAGGTGATATAATTACTAGGATGCTAATATTTATTAGAAGTATTACACTTTTGTGAGATTAATCTTAAAACCACTTTTACACATCCAGTTGGGGTGGGCGTCATTTGTCTCTAGCACCAAATAGACGAATTCGGTGGAGTATCTGATTACCAAACCCATGGCTTCCAAAACTTACCATGTCGGGAATGCTTTTGTTCTTCTTGGTTAGGAAATTGGGCCACTATTAATCCCTAAACAAATCATAACATGTTCTTGATGTAAGTGGACTTTAACACAAAAATTTAAGAACAATTAGTCATTTAAAAACACATAGGTAAATGGGATTTTGACTAGTCCAAAAGAAACTGAAGGAAAGACAATATAAGGAATATTAATTGAAATGACTTGGAATGGATTAAAAAACTCGTTTCTTATTTTTTTCCCTTCTCTATCAATTTATAGATGCTTTTTTGGGAACCCTCTTAAACTAACTTAGAATCACATGGAAATTTTTAGGAGAATGTTAGGAAAATTAGGGCCTTTGGATAACTTATTCCAGTCTCAAGCTAGGGGTTTCATTGATAACAATATTACTTATGTTGTGTTGAATCATTTGCATTGGTTACATTGTGAAACATAAAATGAAGTAAGAGCTTAAAGAGCTCAATTAGGAAGCATTGGCTAGTTCTTTAAAAAAACTATAGTTAAATAGAAGGACATTGAATTAGAGAATGATGCTTGGTTATTGGGTGTAAATGATATACTCTTCTCTCTAACCCCAAATTGTACACTTAACCTTGTGGAAACTAATCAAACAGTGGACACCTCGCATTTTGGTATAGGTTGAGATGTATGTAGTTGGATTAATTTTACAAGATTCATTTCTTCTTAGAGATTACACCTATCTTTAAGTAAGCATTTAGAATTTATTAAAAACCTTCTAAACCATGTAAGCTTAAACTAAATGGATGGGTACTCTCCTAGAAATTGAATTGCTTAAGTAAATACAGATGACTACATTAGCTGAATGCATACCAGGTGAACAAAAATCATTATAGCCAAAATATACCTCAGAGAAATGAAAGAATTGAGCCAAAAAAATACCATTCTAAAACAAAACAACAAGAACTACAATAATTTAATCTATAAGGAGATCAGAGCAACTTGATTAATTAGCTTAAGTCTATGTTTTATTAGCAATCTAGATGAGTGGAAGTTATGAGATTGGCTAAATATGGATGTAGGCTGAACATGGGCTATCCAATGAGTATGTTGTTTGCAAATTCATTTTAATGGTGGCAATGCTTTAGAAATAATTACTTTGTGGTTTTTACAAACTAACTTTTTTCATAATAATACATAATTATGATAATTTATGATGTAAGATGTGGCTTCTTTGAGTTTTATTGTTCTATTAGAGTGGTCAGCATTGAGCTGCACATCGTGGTAGCATAGCATGTAATTTCCTCTGGAAAGCCCTTGGTCAAGAGCTTTTATGTTAGTTGGCAGTTGAACTTTGGAGTAATTAGTTTAGTTGTGTTTTGATTTGCAACATTATAGTAGAATTGAATATTTTAGCATGAGTGGTTAGAGCAGTGATATAGGCAAAGCTAGAGTTGATAAAGATTGTAATTGATCACAGATTGGCATTGGTGGATGTATGCAATATAACAATTACAAGAAAAATAGAAGTCAATACACAAATGGGCGAATATAAATCATCATTTTAATAGTGGGCATGAGCTTTTCATAGTTCATATAGTATGTGCAAGAGTTTCCTAGAAAAACTTGTATATGTATTTTGAATTGATTGTTTTGTTTTTAGTTAGTGATCCATCATCAAGAAGGGAAAAGTTGATTCAAAAAGCATATATAGTTTTCCCCATAAATTGTTTCACATAATTTGAGTTTTATACCTCAAGCATGTCACTATAGGAGACATCATATTTAATGTTTCATTTAATATGACTTTTCAGCAATTGAAATAGTTGATTCACACTACATCTAGAGTACTTGGGTTCCCAAGAAACATCCTTTAAGCATCACTATTCTCTCTAGTTTGTAACTAGAGTGTAGGGATTAAACAAAAATTATGGCGAGTTTCACTATATCTCAATGTTTTTGAGTGTAGTTTCTTTTGTCAACATCCAATACTAATATTGTTGGGAGGAACCTACTCTGGTATGTATGTTTTTTTTTCTAGTAGATAGATTTAACTAATAGCATGTATGTGAAAGAAAGTAATTTAATATGTGTTGATATCCATATTATCAAGCAGTGGAAAGCATCAATGATCTATAGGCTTACAAAAGTTCAATAGGCTTTTAAATGCATAAACAAAAGCTTCCATTAAAGATACAAATGTAAGGCCAAAGAAGTATGTTTTGCATGCAAGGCTTAATAGCTCAGGTTTGCAAATCCCAATGTCTTAAATACAATTCTCCCTAGGCTCTTATCTATAGTTATACATAGTGATATAGACATAAGGTTGAAAATTATAGTGACGAGGAATGCTTTGTTGGTGGTGAAACTAAAGTATTAATCACACAAACTACTCTAGGAAATGGATCGGTCACACGTAACTGAGTACTAATCACCATATTTTGTACTCTAGTATGTATGATAGGTACATGCATACAGAATCCACCCAACAAAAAAAATGAATGATTAGCATATAAAAAAATATAGCAAAACAAGGTTTTACTAGTTCTAGTGGGCATAGATGAGGATGTTTGCATGGTCCTTGTTGCCGATAATGCACAAGGCAATACTAGACCGCCGACCGAAGGAGGCATCCACACTTCATCATAAGCTAAAGAATACAATATTGTTAGCAAATACATTTGCAATGGATAAAGATCAAATGAGATACTAGCTAGAAGTATCCACAAAAAAAAGGTAAGTGTTATAAAGTTGATGAAAACAAATAAAGAAAGTGTTACTTACGTGAAGGTTGTGTGCTACAACCCTCACCATGTTCACCATGTGATGTCACAACTATCACATATTTCTATACAAGAACACATAAAATTAGAGATCATGATCCATAAGATACTATAAAATATTAACATCTATTGAACTTCTATTATTGCTTTAGACGAATTACTGCTTACCTTCAAAGATTGGACACTATGGTCAAATTCTTTTCTCAGTGCCTCTTTCTCCTCACTTGTGTCACCCTCGATGATAATGTTAAAAATTTCATTAGTGTATCTTTTTTTGAGTTTTTGGGCCATGAACATAGGGTTAGCACTAAGGGCAATGTCATGTAGAAATGATGCCCGTATTTCAGATTACATTTGATCAGTTGTCATTCTAGCTTTTCCCTATCATTTGTGACATCAAATATCAGTAAATTTTTATCAAAATAATTCCAAAGCCATAAAGAAAAGAAAATAATAATATGAAATTTGTTTCTATATTAATATTAAAAATTACAATAATTAATGTTTACCTCCACTAAAGGTGTGTGAGATGGTGTATCCATTTCACCCTGTGAAAAAGATTAGTAAGTCTTAGAAATCAATAGCGAAATTAAAGTAATAGACTTACCAAAAAAAATATTGATAATAAAGTAGATTGTATATGTAAATCATTTGTCTTAAGTTATCCAAAAATTTGGTGTAACTAATGTGTATATCTAAAAAACTATTTGACATGTTCTACTTAATGTTTATATCTGCACATATGGTTTGGAAAGAAAAATTTGGTCATACATGACCCCATCATAGTTGACATTGATCCTACCTAAAAATTCATTGATAATCATGATCTTTAGTGATGTCATCATCATCATCATTATTGTACTTATCACTTTGATCATCATCATTGCCACCACCATCTTCATCGCCATCATCATCATCTTCATCACCATCATCATCATGAACATCATTGCCATGATCATCACCATCTTCATCACCATGATCATGATCATCATCAGCATCATCATCATTATTATCACCATTATCATTAGCATGACCAAAATCATCACCATCTTCTTCTTCTTCATCACTGGGTAACTATTGTTCCTGATAATCATTTACTTCATCTTGTGCTTCTTTAATATCTTCTTCTTCCATCACATTATACTTTATTGGCCTTCCTCTTGGTTCATGTCTAAAAACAAATGACCAACCTAGTTTGTGCGAAACACCAAAGTAAAACACTTGCTCGCATTGGCTTGGAAGAACATAGGGCTTATCTCTAATTGGCTCAAATGACCTTGTATTAATCACAGTAAATCCACTATCAGGCTCAATAAAAATCCTATCAGAATCATTTTGATTCAGTCGTAGCCTATACCATTTGATGACAAATAGAACTATTTTGAATGAATTAAAGTCACACTCAAGTATATCATCAAAAATGCCATAATATTGATTTTCAGATTGTTGAGGATGTATGTCAGTTCTAGACAAAATATTGGTGACCTCAAAGACATTTATCCTAGAATCACATGTTTTATTTGTTTCTTATGACTTTTTTGTGAGAAATTTATAGCCATGGTAGTACATAACTTTGTGGTGTTTGACCTGCAATTATTCAAACATGTCAAGATTATTTGCATCGATCTATGAGTTGATATTAAACTTATGTCTCATGATTAGTAATCTTATTCATACCTTTGTATCTCTTAAGCCATATACTAGATCAATTACCATTGGCATAACGTTGGGATCTCCATTACAATGAGCTTCTTTAACCAACAATGCAACATCATTCCATGTTAATGAGTGACCACTTTCTTGAGACTGTTCAATCCATACTGTCATCTAATCAAGATTGTTTGCAATGCACAAATGTAGTGCATCCCACTCATGACCAACTATAAAGAAGAAAATTACACTAGTTAGAAACAACTTATATATATTGATGATGGATAAGAATTATTAAACTACAAGAAAGAAACTTATAATTACCTCTCACTCTCATTAATCTACCTTTCCCTATTAGGTACTCCCCTTTGAATTTGTCATTAGAGTTGGGATCCCAAATGTGATCTACATGGATATTTGTTGCAAACTTTGAAAGATATTCACTAATGTACATCATGGTTTGGTATACCATATATCCCTCTACCATAGAACCCTCAGGATGTGCTCTTTGTTGAACCAAGCCCTTCATAAATTTCAAGTGCCTCTCAACCATCCAAATTGACATAGTTTGTACAAGTACACACAATTCAATCTCTTCAAATTGATGTATAAGGTAGTGTTCTTGAACATTGAAAAAGGTTGGAGGTAAATGCTTTTGCATTTCACACATAAGCTGTGGATTTTTTTCTCTTCAAATATTTTATCTTTTTAATCAATTTCTTTAGATGATAACCACCTAAAAGAGATTCAACATGCAAAATCACATAAACAAGATTTCAAATAAAATCATACAATAGATTTTAGATAAAAATTTACAAATCTAAGAAAAAAAAATTCTAACCTCATGTATTTTCCAAGATCATGTATAACTTGTTTAATACTATTGTCAAACTGGTGTAGAAGGGATAGAGGTAGGACATACTAAAATCATTAAAAAATAATCATTTCAATATATTACTAAATAATGCAATAGGTAGTACATTCAATTTTATAAATATACTATAAATAGAGAACATGACTTACCTTGACGAAGGTATGCCAATCATGTGTTTTCAACCCTGGCCCAAAATCACCTTCTTTGATAGAAGAGTGCTTATATTTGCAAAAAATCCTGTTGAAAATTTTTCTTTTTTTATGACTTCTTTTAATGCATCATTTTGTTGCTTCGTTAATAACCAAGGAAGAGCACTTGTATTCATGCGATCTCCATTGCTATTTGATTCAATAAAATGTTTTAGTGTATGATTGGATTCATGAATGTTAGTACAAATTTTGACAATTTGTTCTCTATCACGCCTTCCATCCAACATTTTTCATAGTGTCTCTGTTACATTCTTTCCAATATGCATAGCATCAAACAAATGCATGATTGAGAGATCCTTGTAGTATGGTAACCTAGTAAATTGAGTAGGATAACTTTTCATTCCTCAAGAAAGTTGGTCATTGATGCCTTGACGACCTTCATGAGCATCAATTATAGCATTAGTAAATATAAGACAATATCAAAATGTAAATTTTAAACTTCAGACGACAAATTGGACATTATCTCGATGATTTAGTTGATTGTCTTCCAACTTTCATAGCTGAGGTGTCATTCTTCATGGCCTTGATGATGTCTCTTCTTTCCCATTATATTTTTTTTTGGCAATTTGATACCTATTATTATTGTGGAGAAAGTGCCTAAACTCATTGAATACTTGCTTTCCTAAACTTCTCGAATGGTGAGATTTCATCTTCGGACCACAAAGTGGATATGCAAATTTTTCCTTTGTCTAAAGACCTAAAAGATCATGTACAATTATCATGCACAACTTAAGAATACAATAGTAATGTGTAAGCACTATAACAAGCTAAAAATATGTGATCTTAACAATATAACATACCACAAAAATGAGTTAGCCCAGGGGCATCATGTATTGTCCATACAAGCATTGTATGAAATTGAAATTATTAGTGTCCTATCAGTCTAGAGATGTCATACATAGTCATGTCATTCCATAACTTCAACAACTCATCAATTAAGGGCTCAATATACACGTTCATATCTTTAACTTGGTACTTACCTAGTAATTGAATGAACATAAACATTACATAGTTGTTATGACCATTTTCATGCACTATTTATAAATTAATTTAGATAACTATAAAATGAAAAAAATACTTGGCACAATCATTGACAACATTATGTGCTCCCTCTTTATGGACATCCAAGGAGGAATGTTATTATTAATAACAAAAATAGGTCATATTGAGTAAACAAATCTCATATCTCCATATGAATTGACACCAACCACTGCCAATGAAAGCTTTAGATTATGAGGTTCTTCTTTAAAGTGTGACCATGCTTCTTCTATCTCTTTAAATGTAGAACCATCGGCAGACATTCACATAATGTCATCTTGACTTCTATTGCATGCATGGCAATCCATAAATTGTGCCAAGATAGTGCACCTAAATAATTATTGAAGAAGTAGAATAATGAGAATGTACTGAAGAACCTTGTGAGGCACCTTTTTTGTTATTTGATCTGACCGATATCTACTAATGTGACAATTAGGGCATTTTGTTGCAAAATCATGTTGTTATGATATAGAATGTGATCATTGGGACATGCATGTATTATCTGATACTTCATTCCAATCTGATTCATAATGGTAGATAATTCTCAGTACAAACAACGTAAAATATTTGATGGTGATAATAAAAAATCACCTATCAACCTACAACAACAAATATGCATTGTTAATATAATGAATACTAATTGTATGCTAACATTGAAGATGAAAAAAATGGTATACCTTAGCATATGTGACATTGCTACATTGCATATACCATTCATAACCTTTAAGTTCACCAACAATATTATAGCTGAGAGTAGAGTTGTTTGGGAGCCTTCATATAAGCGCTCATGTGCCTTCTCAAGTAAAGGTATATCAAGACCATCTTCATCATCATTATCAAATTTTCTAGTACCATCATTGTGAGACTCTTCATCACCTACCCCAATACCATCTTCTTCAATCATGTCCTCTGGCACATTATCATCTTCTTCCATGGGAGTGTTATCCTTAGCTTGGATATTCACACCTCCATGTTCCTCCAGTAGGAAATCCACATTCAAAAATGGACAAAAATTGTGGCCCCCTTCAATGTGACCATGTTGCCTACAATAACTTTGGGCTATTGTGATTAGAATTATTCAATTATTTAAGCCCTTACACTTTTTTCAAGGACAATAAAATTTATGAGGTTTTCTTCGAAACTGAGACCACAATGCAACCATTGTCTCATTATTTTGTTCTAGGTTCATATTGTCAGGCGTGGTCTTTCTTCATGGGAAAATATATCTACAAATAAATTGGACATGTTGTAGTTAATGTTTATATCTACACATATGGAAATTGTTGATTAATGTTTTCGAATGTAACTAAAATGATCCTATAATTTCTAGAAGGCCTAGATGTTTGCAAAATGTGGTTTTATAGACAAAGTATCTTAATTATTTGCAAAATGCCTCAAAGAGATGTCACAAGGTGAAAGTTACTTAGGTGCTATTAGCAACATGCCTTGACTAATCTTGATAGCAATGACTAATGTGATTAATGCATCAACTAATGAACATGACTAAAAGATCAAAACATATTAATGTATAAAAATGTTTTTCTTGAGGAAACATATGCTCTTCAATAAGATATAAAAGGAAATACAAATTAGATGTGATCTATGTGTGCTCCAAGCAAATGGACATTACCTTTTGAAAATTGTTCAACAAGGGCATTATATTTTCATCAATTTATTAAGAGGTTTGTATAGTTTGAGACTGGAGTAAGAGACAATTATCATTGTTGCTGAAGATTATTATCCTAAGGATTGTAGACTAAGTGTAATTAGACATTTCATTGTCTATGGTTTTACCAGTCCTCAGAGGCTAGCTAGGAATAGGAACTAATCTAGGAAAATTTTGTGGATAGGCTTTTGGAATGAGACAATTCAATATGCTTGGCATATACATACAACAATCTATTGTGATACTTTCAGCAATTGTAGTTCTCTTGTTTATACCAAACATTCTTTCAGAGCCTATATTCAAATTTTTGGGACAATCCACCATCGTTGTTGCTAAGTCTGGAGTGCTCTTGAACTAGATGCTTCCTCAACCATTTACATTTGCCACAAATTTATCTGTGCAAAAGTTTTTACATGAACAAGATTTAATTTACCAATAGTCTAAATTTTTGTAAAAGTGCTAATCTTCCATTTTGCGGTCTGTTGGATAACTTCTTTCACATATATATTAAGTCTCCCTAGTATTGTTATTGCAAAGAATATATCATGCTTATTTGGTGCTATTAGATCCTATTATTTGGTGGGACTACTGCTAGGCATACTTATTTGTTTCACTAATAGAGTATGCTTGAAACCTCACCAAGTTTTTTGCAAAGACTTAACATGTTTGTGGAAAAAGCTTGTCTACATCAATAAAAAAGGCCAGTTACTCTGCTATCAGGTTTTTCACCATACTGACATCTTCCAACATGAAACAAACCCCTTATTAAGGCCAGCTGACTTCAAATTCATTAGCTTTACTTGTCAATTCTCTTGGTGTACACTAGTCAAACCACACTTCCTACATATATTAGGTTAGTAATATCTCATTTATGTTATATATGGCCCATTCTAGGTGAAATAGTGACAACTTTCATAGAATGGCCCTAGTTACCATCAAAACTATTATGAATCAGAAAAAGCAGTAGCATGAAATGAATCTGTCAGCAGCGCAAAATGGAAATTCTAATGGAACTTTGTTAGTAGAACATTCAAGTCAATATTAAAATCTTGGATTAATTCACAACTACATCCAAATGTTTGATTACTCAAATGAATCAATAAATCATGTGAAAAACTTAAATTTTCAAGAAAACAATTTATTATTGACTTCACTTTGTATCTCTTTTACAACTCTTTAGATCTCTCTCTCTCTCTCTCTCTCTCTCTCTCTCTCACTCACACACACACACACACACACACACACACACACACACACACACACACACACACACACACACACACACACACACACACACACACACACACACACACACACACACACACACACACACACACACACACACACATCAAACACATTTTAGAGAATTTATAGACCCTATTTCAACCTTAGCCAATTCTAGTTGGTTATGATCATTAAAATTTGAAAAACAATAGATTTGTTTACGCCCTCCAATACTTAACTATTAGGAATTTAAATTTCAAATTTGTGAACTTTTGAAATGTAAACTCCTAGACTCCTACCACTTTACCTATGATAAAAACTGACCTTATTCCATTATTTAGGACTTGTAACATCCATTTTATCCCATTTCGAATCTTAGGTTCCACTTGACAACTTTTGGTCCTATGGTCCTTACCAGGACCATTAGGACATTTGATTACATTCTTGAATTCATTACAATTCATAGCCACTATAGGCCTTAGTATTTCATAGTTAGGTCCTCTAGACCTAATATCACTCCTTCTATTCCTTGATGTGTTCAATGCCTTCATGGCATCTCTTGATGCTCCTACACCAAGTTACTAAGTAGCCCTGTCCTCCTGCAACCTTGGTTTGAAGTGTTGGGTGTGTGATCTTGATGACGGATTAGTTTGGGAATAATATTGTAATAATAACAAACCTAGATTTTCTTTTTTATAATAATAACACATTGTCACCAATCCAATGTTTTTTCCCCTTCCTTTTGATTTCCATTCAATGAACCTTGGGCCTCGCTTATTCAATCCACACATTGTTTCATCTCTTCTATTAATACTTGTAATGTTCCTTCCTTCACAATAATTTCTGATTTTCAATTTTCAATCGAATCAGTGTAGGTAATAAAGAAGTTTATGGACACTGCCACCCACATAGTCAAGAGTGTGGCTTCAATACACTATCAAGGGCCCAAATTGAATCTGTGAATGTATTAGATTGGTTGATAGGTAAGAGATATTTGCAATAAGAAGTGGTAGCTAAAGTATTGAATTGAAATCTTTAATGGTCCAAACCTATATTAAAAAATCTTAAATAATGTTGAAATCATGGAATATTTCTTAAATTGGGAATGAGGATGAATTGAAAGTGGTGAAATTGCTTACACTGCCAAAATCAAGAAATCTTAAACTTACAAAACTAAGAGATATCTATAATATTTCCTTTTAAAACTGCAAACTAAAAATCTTAATCATCCAGATTTCACACAAAAAAGGGAAAATTACAAAAAACTTGCAATATTCTGATAGAAAACTATTTTTTTTCACTATTATTTCTTATTCATGTAAATCAGTTAATACATGAATAGTGCATAGTGCATTCAACACCTACAATGCTCCTATTTTTATTTAATTCTTCAAATGCAAAAACTAATAGGTATTAAACTTTGCACTTGAAGTAGCTATCTCCTTATTGGTTTTTACAAATGCGAATGGCCTTTTAAATAGGTCTTTGAGTTCAATATCCAGCATCTTGTTTTTCACTAAATTGAGATAGAGCTTGGGTTGCTGTATTAACCAACCAGACCGAATTCCTATATTCTTCACATGATTGTTTGAGAGGAAAATTTTAGTTCCTTTTTGGCTGTCATAGTGAAGGAGTGTGTCTTTTTATACATGGATTATATCTATGAATCTGTGGATAGGATACTTCAACAAAGAGACCTAGTCTATATTGAAATATTTAAAAATTAATCTTTACTAACTCCATTCAGTAACCTAGATTACATACTACGGTTCTTATTTTCATGAGCACTAAAAAATATGGCCCTTAAAATAGTTAATTGAATTAAAATTTGGTGGCTATAAACCAAATAGATTGTTACATAGTATAGACTCTAGATGACTTATATAATATAATGAGAGAAAAATAATCAAATCATTTCTAATTTCTAATTGTTTAGGATCAAAACATGAGAGAAAAACTTGAGTAAGCAACAACATGATATACTTCATACCTTAATAATTCTTTGTTGTGGCACACTACGTGATGCTTTGAAACCATCTCTAGAACTCTAGTGCATAAATCTGAAGTTTGCAATTGGATCTCTTAATGATTATGGCATAGCCTATAATATAAGTATTCCTATATAAGATCATGTGTAGCCTAGGCATGCCATCTTAGCATCCTTATTTCATAGTAGACTCCATTGCTAGTTTTTGTGCAGAATTATTGTTTCACAGGGTTTCATCTACCACTATAGTAAGTTCAATTACTAATTAAATTGGCAAACTGTCAAATACTATTAGCCAGACTATCAGTCATATTTCAATATTATATAATAGTCATATTTCAATATTATATAAAAATGGGATGCCAAGCAAATGCCTTATGATGAAGCGATCGTAGAGAATATATTTGTCACTGATAAAAATCAAATACAATGCTTAGTTCAAGTCCTATTAAAAATGATAAAATTTAATATTACCATTAGTCAAAATGCACACTATCATATTTTGGATCATATACTGTCATCTAAAACATTACCATTATACAATCAAACCTAGAAAAAATAATTCATTAATATGAATTGTGGAAATCTGATATCACTAAATGAGAAATCTATTTAAAAATAGAATGCAAATGTGAAAGAAATCCTAGAGAATATATATTTTTCAATGCTAACAATTAGCTATAAGCATGAGGTTTCCAATTGAAACTAAACTATAATCATGATACTCCAAACAAAATGTGCGATTGTGTGATGAAACAATATGTGCAATTATAACTGAAGTGTCATCTAGTGGTTCTATCTTGCAATTGTAAACATGATTTGCCAAAATATTTTGGGTGTGAGAGCCTCAAACATAAATTCCATCATGGAAATGGTTCTGTCTTACAACCATAAACATAACAAGAGTGTCACCTAATAGCTCTATCTCACAACCAGACACATGATACTCCAAAATCTTTTGGGAGTTCAAATACATAGGAGTTCAAATACATACATTCTATCTTACGAAAATCTTGGTATGAAAAGGGCCATGATCTAACTAATCTAGGTGAGCCCTTTAGTAGTTTCCTTTTCAAATAGTCATGAGCCTTAATGGCATGCATCTTCATAACACATGGATCCTATAGGTCGCTACTAGTTAGAGCATTTATTTCATTAGTTTTAATCAAATGATTTGGTTGCAAAGAAGGCATAAAATCCTGCAATTCATATAATCAAGAATGGCCATATTGTGCATTAACTCTTACTATATGTATTGTAATACTTTTTTTAAGGCCCCTTACCTTAGGAACCACACTTGTCTTTGATGGATTTTCTAAGCAAGATAAAAAACTTACACAAGATTTGTTGAAGAAATGTACCATCAAATAGTAAGACACATGAACTTTGAGAAACAAAGTATCAAATAGCTAGTAGAAATCTAAAATTTGTATCAATACCATGCTATTTTGAGAAACAAAGGTAGAAGATGCTATGTATATGCAATTTTCTACCATAGTAAATGTAGAGAGGAGGTGAAAAAGGAATTCTCAGACCTAGAATTTGTGATCCCTAATATTGTTGCAGTAAACATTCTCACATTCCCAGAATTCCAAAACTGATAAGAAAATGTCAAAATCTACTTTGATGTCCTTATTCTCAATGGCCATGTTGTAGAAGCTCTAAAATATCACTTTTCATACAAAGTAAAAGATAAGTTGTTCCAGACCACAAATGTTGGTTTCATATATGATTTGAACAAAGACTATATAAGAAATGTGTTAAGAAAGAGACTACAAAACTAAACAAGTAGAAGCCAGTGTGTAAATATAGGTTTGGCAAATAGAAAACATTGAACTTATAATTGGATCAACATGACTATGTATGCAATTCCAAACCCTCACCTATCCTATAGTTTAACAAATCTCAAAAAAATGAAGAGACAAGTAAATTGATTCATAGAGCTGACACATCCACCTAAAAGGATTTTTTTTTGGTAAAGTTAATCACAATCTAGAAAATCATATCCAAATCTTAACTGTGAATAGAAAGGAATGTTTGCAAGAAATTGCCTATTCTGGTCCCTAGATTCTTGGCTCAAAACACACAATGATAGACATGGACAGGAAAAATAATATAAGTCACAACTAGAAAATAGTTTAGAGATGGTAAAGTTGATACTAAAGTCAACCAAAAAAAAAAAAATGTGAAATCATAATGGAAGAGTGAACAATGGGTAATGCATGGTATGCAAAAAGGGAGATTGGAAAACTTGGAAGACAATGACTAGAAAGAAAATTCAAGACTAGTGAATAGCAAAATCAAATTTCTTATAATAGTCATGAGTGAAGCCATAAGTAAATGATTGGTTGCGACCTATTCCTAAAATACATGTAACCTCATAAAATTCCATACAACTGAGTAACATTATAAAATTCCACATAGCTCAGTAACATCATAAATCTTACAAGGCCTTATGATAGAATGTGAGCTTCCTTCTCAAAGTTATTATAATGAGATTAAATAATGTTTATACTCATAAACTCAAAAATTTAGAAACTGATATTTCAAATGTAATATAATTACATTGTGGGATGTGTGTGCACTTATGCAATAATTTGATACTATTTACAATCAAGAAAATGACAATAAACAAAATCAACATAAAAATAACTCTCCTACTACTCACACCTTTTTACTGGCTTCCTCCTAGCCTCCTTGTTTTCTATCCTGGAAGTTCCTTGGCTTCCCCCTTGCAATCATCATTTAAACATGTTGAAATCATTCAGATAAATATTAAAAAGAGTAGAAATGATTTAAATTTCAAAATTTACAAGGAAACTCACATTTATTATAATTTTCTAGTTAATATGAGACAGAATGAGAAAGCACACTTTCAGAGGTAATAATGATGAATTCAATCTAAAATATAGACAAAAATGATTTTTAGACTTTGCAATAAAAGAATTTATTTATTTTCAAAAAGCTACATGCATATAGATTATATCATTGCAAAATGATGTAGAGTTGATAGGTAAACATCAGAAATGAAAAAATTCCAAGCCTTGGAGAGGAAGGTTGTGTCAAATTCTTCTCATGACTGAATGAGGAAAGGTATAGTTCAAGGTGACATTGACATAGGATCATCAATCCATTGGAAATTCCTTATGCACTTTGAAGAAAAAAGCCAACTTAATGACCTACTAATATGCAAGCTTTGTGAAGAGCTGACTTGATATGGTTCCCAATGAGAGGTGCATAGGCTATGGTCAGGCATTATAATGGTTTTTAAATTTCATACACAATAGGTTGAGAGAATAAACCAAAGCTAATAATATTCATGAGTAGGTGCAAAATGCAAGCTTGATAAAAAATCACCTTGGGAAAATGAGGGCTTTAAGCCCTAGACAAGGATGACAACTAAACATACCAATTTAATGTCATCAAAAGCAATCACATCTAAATCTTTAAAAAATGAAAAATGAATGAGCAGTGTGGAAGCTCACATATGCGACCATGGAGCTTTAGAACCTTGAAAAAATTTGGCCTAAAATGGCATAGCAAGAGCCAAGTAAAAAGTAGTTTCTCTATTAGAGTACATGAACAAGCCAGAGAAGCTAATCAAGTTTTCTAGGGTGCATCAAATTGAGATACCTAGGAAAAATTAGTAGCGACCACCTCTTCCAATGCTCTTACTAAGAGCCAACTTGAAAGCTGGTGTGCCAATTCATATTGAATACTGCCTAAAGTATTCCTTGTTTCTCATTTCTAAACTATCTATCATGATGGGTAGTGACTACTTTGCTACATGTTGGAAGAATGTGGGGGCCACATTTAGAGTGACAAAACCTTCTGTCACAATGCATAAAAATAACACAATAAGTTAAGCGCAATGCCAAGCCTAATGGGGTGCATTGGGGTTAGCTCCGCCATGTAACATATAAAAAAATGTTGCATCTTCCCTCACATCTCAATCAATGCCAATAATCTCTTCACATCACAAGATAGTAGGCAAGGCATGGGATGTGCATTGCTCTGATACCATATTGAGTATTGGTAGAGCAATTGAATGACTTAGTTTGTATAATGAGATATATTTATATATGAAAGTAGTAATATTTAACCATATTAGTTTGCATAATGATATATATTTATACATGGAAGTAGTGATTAACCATGTATTCATGGGTATAAGAAATAAGTAGAATAAGTTAACAAATAAAAAAAAACTAAAAGTAAAGGCTGACAAGCCCTATAACACAACATGTAGAGATAATGATGGAATATGCATGAATTAGTGCATGATTTGTGGTAGTTTAAATAATTTAATAAAACAAATATTAGATTCCTCCTCTAAAGATATTGGTAGATAAAAATTAACTCTCTTTATCAAACTCCTTATGCATAAAATTTAGACAATAATTTTTGTTGCAGAAATTCTTACTTAACGATTTCAAAAAGTAATAATTTTGTTTGAACTTAAGATTCTATTTGATGGGATTTAAAGTTCACTGTTGTTTCCTACTGCATCATGTTTAAGTGAGGTATGTCTCTAGTAACTTACTGAGAGTCTAAGATATTCATATTGATGTTTATGATCATTGATAAAAATTCTTTTGAAATATTGTGAGATTGGAAAACCTGAAGTTCCTTGTGCATAGTTGCTGAAGAGGATTAAATTTGGAGATTTTTTTTGCTAGGATATCTTTTATGCGAATCTTGGATTAAATTAACAACAACAATGGTAGAAAAATGTGATAAGTACAAAAGAGGCCATAAGTTAGGGAAACCATAAACCCTAGAGACAGAGAGAGATAGTAAAATTGAAAACCATAATATTAAAATACCTAGAGAATGCATACAGGATGCTGAGGATGCCCTTAATCTTCTAGGCTACTCACTCTATAGTCTCCTTAACTTCCACAAGTATAGTTTAAAAAAAAAAACTCAACCCATGACCTTCGTAATCTATCAAGTAGCTACCAAAATAAAAAAAGGTAACAATTTAAGGGGAACCTAGCACATAGTTCCCTTGCATGTGGAGAGAACATGTAAAGAAGCCAACTGTTTATGCCATTTGTGCTGATGAGAACTTAGACATCCTCTACAAAATAGCTGGTGGTTTTGATCATCCCGCATGAATAGAGGGCCCAAGATGTCAGTACACAGAAAAAGTCTAAAATAATCCCAAGATCAAGGCCTCTTCCTCGATTCTTGCCTCTTCTCCTACCTTGATATTATTAAAGTGTTTAGTTGATCATGCTGCGTGTAACAATCAATCACATTCACCAATTCTTGTGCTTGTGCAACTCTCGCATGTGCTTTGTGTTAAACATAACAATGAAATAGGCTGAAATCCTTTTTCATTTTAACATGTTAAGATTGTGTTGGTCAAAATTTTGACCAACACTAGCATGAATTTAAAAAAAAGGATATTTTTCCTTCCATATTTTGACCAATCTAAAGCATTTTAATAGATGGTCAAAAAATGAGGTCAAATGTACTAGTACAAGGTTGGTGTCTTAAACCATGTTTCATTTTCTTTCTTTTAGTATGGGAAAATAAATCTACAAGTATGGAGGATTTGTCAATGGAGCATGCATTTTATTGTGAATCTTGCATTGTGGACCTTAGTATTGTGTTGTGGTAATGTAAATGTGTATTCTGTTCTTGGAGATTTCTTGGTTTTTCCTTCTTAATTTTCTTGTTGGATTTGAATGTTGAATGTGATCATGGGTGTGAAGGCTTCACTCACCCTTGGGAGGGAAGAGAAGTCTTGGGTGAAGGGATTAGTTGGGATCAACATTGTAGTTGAAAAGGTTTACCTCATGATGAGGAGGTGTTTATCTTTCATGGAGTATGGGCTTCATTGAATCCATATACCTTATTACTTTGGGAGATACAAGGGGTTTTGTGTGTATGAAGGAGGAGATTTTTATGATGGTCTTGAGAGGCAAATGCAATTGCAATATGATGATTATATTGGTTATGGCATCTCCTCTTTGAAGAGCCCACCTTCACCCAATGTGAAATAATTCCAATAGTGAATCAATGTGCAAGCCATGGGAGGGATTTGTTTTGTGTTATGTGTTGTGCTCATGCAATGAAAAGTGATGTATGTGTGTAACCCATTTGGATCTTGTTTCCCCTGCTCAGTGGGTGGCTTGATAGAAGCGTAGGATGAGAGGTGAGCCTCCATGGTTCCTAGTTTATGTGTGTATGTAGGTCTTGTGAAAATGGATTCCTTGAAGATGTTAGGGTTTCACCCTTGACAAGTTGGAAAATCTAATGTGTAAACAAAGACCAATGTTCTATGTCATTTCAAATGTATTATGGTTTCAAGTCTTCATTGTTATTGCATTTGATGTGAAAGAGATTGTTCATCATTATATAATGTTGAAATTGTGTAAGGGAAGGTTGAGAAATTGCACATAGTTCTCTTGTAAGGAAATATTCATTGTAAGTTTTTAGATTACATGACTGATGCAATATGAGAAATCATGTAAATGAAATACTTCTCCTTTCAATTCAATTAGTGTAAATATTTCATAGAGGTTACAATTCTTCTTGGAAATGGTTGATATAATTCAATACATAATTGGTTGTGGTGTAAATCTATAGGCTATGATAAATGAAATGGAGAAAAATTTCAAAATGTTGATAATTCATTTTATGTGTTACCAAATTTATAATTATTTCTACATGTGATTTGTAGAATATGTCTCATACAGTTTAAAAATCAATAAGTAAATAGACTTCAATGAAACCCACAAGGAGATGAGATAATTAGTATGTTAAGGTTGTTAAAATTAATACCTAAAAATAACCTCATTTTAGCTAGAAGAAGGAAGGAGTATAACCATATTATAAGACTTCATAAAATGAATAGGCCTGTATGAAAGACTCTCTGGATTTTGTATGGGAGAGACAAATAAGTCCCCTCCCTATTACAGTCTAATATTTTAATCCATGGAATATCCCTTGGATTCTTCTAAAAAGTTTCATGAAGGTCAATTCCCCTAACCAAGAAGGAATAATAATAATAATGCACTTAAGCTAAAACCAATATACTTAGACCCATATAAATTATGTGACCCTTAGGTCATCCCTTCTTGAAAACAAAAAAAAAAAAAAAAATATTTGACTTAAGATTAGGTGAATTTAAAAATTATGCTAAGACTAGATAGCTAATGATTAAATGTGGAAGTACTAAAGAGAAGTCCCCATCAAATAATATACTAATTACAAACAAATTAAAGGAAAAAGTAAATAAATAAAATATAAAATGAAAACATATTCATAAACCAAATTTAAAACATTAAAAAATAATCCTATACATTATCTTTTGTAGCAAGTCCATATTTAAATAAGGGAGACTTACCTTGCTACATGTAAAAGGGGACATTGATGTGACAAGGACTAGCATGCTTCCCTAGGCACTTAACACATTTGAAATTGTGCAAAAGGTATAAATTTACTTCTTTCACCACCTCACACCTAGAAAAGGGAGAGTGAGACATTGGAAAAGTGGGGAGGAAATAAAAATTTAGGAAATATGATCATGTCGGTTGTCTTGTCTTTGTTAATGCATGTTTTGCGAGGGAAGGCAAAATCATTATTGCCTAGTTTTTTTTGTTGAGGGAGAACAAAGGGGCACATGACCTTGGGCTTGGAGGGGAACATGTTTGGGGAGATGTAAAGGCTTAAAAAAATGTTTTAAGTTGGGATTGGAACATGTACAACTTATGTTAGGGGCAATGTTAGAACATAGGAAAACTTTGTAATAAGTACATTTTTCATGTATTGTGGGCCTCATGTGAGAATGTTGTTTGGGGTTTATTTAATAATGAGGAAAAGGTGGGATTAGTAATATTATAGAGTGGTAAGAAATTATTATCTTTTGGGTCAAGTGTTAGTAAAGTGGTGGTACTTGGTGTAATTAAAACTAGTATAAAGTGGGAGCATGTAGCAAGTAGGATTAAGGAAAAGATTAGAGGATAAATAAGATAGGTTAGTTAAGTGTGTTATAGATATTTAGTGTCTTTCATTTATATATGGATTAACAATTATATATGTAATTAGCAAGTTTTGTGGAGTAGTTGTTTGTTAGATTAAAGTAAGGTGGGTGAGTGGGGGCATGAGATTTTAATTAAATGGATAATAAAATTATGAAGGTTAGCAATGTTAGACTTTAAATTTTATGCCCCTTTGTGACTTGTCATATTAATTCTAAATTAATTAAGTACATTGATTTACTCTTTCATTTGGGGATATTGGTACTATTGAATAATTAATATATAAATAAAGAATTAATTGAAATAAAATCAAATAAATAATCAATAATTAATTTTAAACCAAAAATAGATAAAAAAATAAATAAGTAATTAACCTTAAATTATAACCAAATAACTAATTAAAAATACTTAATTAGTAATGCATCAAATTGATCAAGGTCGAAGAGGGGTAAGTTGTAAGAAGTCCTTCAAGAGGATATATATGTAATTTAAAAGGGCAAGGCACATACTAAGAGTGAGTACACATGCATATGGTGGGGCAATTTGTATTCGAAACATTTAGGACAATTATAATACATCTTCATGTTTGCATACCCTAGAACCATTGCAACTGCATTAATACGAAAGAAATTGAACTTCTCTTACAAATTTGAAGTGTCTTAATTGGGGTATAGAAGGTGAAAGATTTGTAACAATAACCTCACTCAAACTTTGTCATTATAATGTAGTACTGAAATCAATAATAGACAACCAAGTGGCCTCTCATGGAAAACTTGGAGTCTAGATTTTCAAATGGATCAATTCCATTACATCAACTAATTTTATCACCTCCAAACCCAATGATAGAATTAATAAATTTTCAACACTCTCAAGGAAATAAAAATTGTTATCTGGACAACTCACCATTCAATAGAATGTTTGTAACTAGTATGAACCTATGCATTAAATCTATAGTATACAAAAAAAATAAAAATTGGTTGTGTTTTGCTTCGTAAATTTAGGGCATGACAAAAGCCGCAGTTCCTTCTTCAACTATCCAGAGCAAGAGCAAAGGAAAAGGAATAGGGATGACCATTGATGGAATTTATCTTGATGAGGAGATTGTAATCTCAAATTGGGACCAATCATATCTATCTACCAAGGAAATAAACATTTTGGGAGAGCTATAAAAGAAAATAGCAAATCAACGAATGCTAAGAGCTGAGAGAGATAGGAGCAAAGTCTTGGAAGACATCAAACAAATATTTTTAGATGTTATATCTCTAGAGGTAAATGATAAAGTCCCTATCATTGATCAATTAATTGATATTGTGCATAAATGCAAAAAGGATACTAATGGGCAGGACAAACTCCTTATGAAAGTTGAAAGGAAGCTTGAGAATAAAGTGCTAGAATATGTACCACAAAAGATAGCAATTGATTAAGTAGAACTATCTACTTTGATTTCTACATTAGAAAATGTTGTATCTTTATTTGTAAAGTTGAGTGATTCCACTAACTTTACCAAGGAAATAAAAGAGAAACTGGCCAAGATTGACATAGAATTGAAGGATAGTGCAAATCAACTAGCACTTAATCCAAGCTCCAGTTCCCATCATTTTGTAAAAACCATATTTTTGATAGATCTTTAGGCTTAACTATTAAAGGAAGAAGCCAAAATAAGGGTAACATTGGTTGATATACAAGGTATGATACTTCCCCACATGGACATTATGCAGAAAAGAATGGATCATGCAAAGACACTAGTCAAAGATACAAATTTGTTAGTTGTAGATCATATGTATGAGTTATCAACAAAGCTTCAGATTGATCTACACATTTTGAAGGAAGTACAAGATAATTGGGATAAGACTTTGTTTATGATTTTGAAGGTATGCCATAATTTTCTTTCTCATTTTGGCATAACCCTATAAATTTTTGACATTCATAACAAAAACAAGGGGGAAAGTTTACTAAGGGAGAAAGTGTACCAAAGAGAAATCATAATGTACATATTTATACATGTAAAGGGAAATATATATTGGAAGGAAAAAATATGTGCAACAAAGTAGATATGTAAAAACTAGGAAAACAAAAACAATTTTGAAAAATAAAAAATAGAGTTTTAGTTCAAATCAAGTTACAGAGTCTTCAGCAAAAATCAAGCTATAGTATAGAGCATACTCAAAGGGGGAGTTTGACTAAAGAAAATTGTTTTCAGATCTTACGTACAATAAGTGTTTTTTTCACTAATGCCAAAGGGGGAGATTGTTAATCTCATTGTAAGATACATTGTCAATTAGAGTCAAAACACTTAGTCATAATGGAAAGATAATAGTAACTGAGTTTCTAGCCTATAGTGTTAACCAAGCTCACAGAGGAGCCAAGAAAATAAAACTAACCTTTCAAGTAGTGTCAACCAATTTGTAGTGCCAATCAAGTTGACAGTTCTCATGGAGCTATAGTGTTCACCAAATTGACAGTGTTAGAACCAAGTTAGAAGAGTTTTCCAGAATAGTAAGCAAGCTGAAAAAGAAGTGCAAATTGAGTTAGAGGTGTCTACCAAGTGATCAATGTGAACCAAGCATCCAGTATCAACCAAGTGCTATAGTTAGCCAAAGTGACAATGGTGCTCGAGTATCTTCAGCATCACTTGAGTAAGTCATTGAACCCGAGTTCTGGCACTGAGGTGACTCAGTGATTATTTTTGGAAATGATTATGTTGTTGCTGACCTATGGAATAATTATTTGGATGGTTTTTTTATCCAAAAGCATGACTATAAGTTGAAGAACATTGTATAAGAAAATATGGAAGAGTAGATTGTCTAGAAGGCTACAAGAAACATAAGGAAAGGAAGAGACTCATCTATCATAGTTAGGTGATCAATTTTATTTCAAGGATATTAATTAGCTATCATAGTTACATTTCAAAGATCAATCCACTAATTCATCCTAACAGGTGCATCAATCCCAAATCCCCTAATACAGTGGACCTAACAATCCTTTGTAGAAACTCATAACATAGTGCATACTTAATTGTACTGTAAAAATCTTTTCACAAGGTGGACCTAACAATCATTTTAACTCTTAACCAAGTAAGATCATTAGAAGTGATCAATTATAAGCCTTAACAAGCCAACTTTGTTACTACAATATTAAAGCATTGTGGGTGTCATCCCTACCCTAGTTTTACCTTCTATTGGAGGGTTTGTGGGTTACCAAATATTGTGTTATGGTGTTGTTCCTTTACTTCTTTTAATTTCTTTCATGCAAGTAGATTAGAGAAGTTTAAGTGGTTCTTGATTCACCCCCCCCAGTCACCTAGATTGCATTACATTTCCAACAATCATATTTGGAGGACATGATGTGTTGTGCAAATCAATTGCCAATGAGATGAATAAAGTATTTGAGATGTCAATGTGGAGAGATTATATTCTTTTTTTCTTTGCAAGTTTATCAGATAAAGAAAGGATTTTACATTACATAATCATAGTATATCAAGGAGATATTGAAGACCTTTGGAAAGGAAGATTCAAGACTAGTTGGAACACCTGTGGTGACTGAACATAAAATTTTAAAATTGATGATTTTGCTTAAGTAAATCATACATTATATAGGTCAATGATTGAAAAATTACAATACGTTGTACATAAAAAACCTAACATTGGATTAGTTGTTGGTATTGTTGCTATATTTTCTGATAATCTTAGGGGAAATCACATGATGGATATGAAAGGATATTGAGATATTTGAAAGGAACATACAACTATACTTTATGGTATAAAAAGAGTGACAAGTTAGAGTTGAAGGTTTACATAGATGTTGATTGGGCTAGACACATTGATGATAGAAAGAGTACAAGTGGAAGTGATATCTTTCCATTGGAAACTATAATTGAAAGAATTTTTATATTGTCATTGATGTCAAACCTTATTGGTGAAATTTTTTTTCTATCTAATCTAAGTGTCATATATATTTGATTGATGAAGAGGATTTGAGAAGTTGGTCATGTTGAAAACAAATGGTTGTCTTTGATGTTACATAACATATCATATCTTTTCTAGTAAGTGTACATTGAGCTCACTTAGGCGATGAAGACAATTTCCTATGTATGCCGAGTATTCCAGTGTTTGCCAAGTTTAGAAGTCAGTGACGACTAAGTTCACTCGGGAATCAAAGAGAAGTTCATAGAAGTTGAGTGTTAACCAAGATCACTTAGTTAATGAAGGAAAAGTTGGATTGAACTAGTGTTAAATGAGTCACTTGGTTACCAAAATAAAGTTTGTAAAGATGTAGTGTTAACCAAGTTTGCTTGGTTAACACATGATAATCGTTTATGAGCTAGTGTCTACCAACCAAGGTTAACTAATGAATGATTTTCTTATTTTTCATTTAATGAATTAGTTTTTTGGTCCTAGCCAACTGAGGAGATGGATATTAATTATTCTTAGTTGTATTCAAGCTGACTTGACAATGCTTAAGGTACAAATAAAAGGTCAAGTTGAGGATTGAAAGTGTGTAAGAGATAGAAGATTAGAAGATGCCAAGAGGAAGTCAATTTGAAGGATAAGAAGAATATCCTTATGGAGCTACAAAGATACATTCAATAAAAAAGAATCAAGTATACAAGCCAAAATTGAGATCTATAATTAGCAATTCAATTGCATTAGAAATTATGTCATCTCATTGTTACTCTCTAACCATTGTAGTAGTGATCTAAATCTCTTAACAGAGTTGGCTTAGCATCTATTTGTAAATCCTCTAACAAGGTGACATTTCTAGATTGAAGTGTCTAAAGACATCTAACAAGGCCACTCCTAACAGGGTGATTAAATCCTCTAATAGGGTCACACCTAATAGTGTGTATTGTAACCTTTAACAAGGTTGGATCCTAATAGGGCTCACTTCAAAAGAGTAAAAATTAGTACCTAATTGAAATTGGTGGTTTCTACTGATTGGGTTTCCACCTCAAATCTTGGCGTCATCTGTGTTCATGCTATTTATTTCGTGTGTATGCAACTAAGTTAATTAAGGTTAATCACAAATAATATCATAAGATTTTCATATTATGTAATAATAGTTATTTTAGTGGTTATCAAGTTTCAACATAATATCAGTATTAACCGAGTGCCTATGTGTTTACTGAGCTACAATGTTTTTTAGTGAAGTTTATATTGTGTACTAACATCTAAAGGATGAGATTTATTTCTATAGTAACTGATTCACCCCTCCCCTCTCAGTTACTCCTCTTATTATTGCCAATTTTTATGTCATTCAAATTAGTGACACTTAGTAGCCAAATTACTAGGTGAATTTGCTTCTACAGTACCCTAGTTTGTCACTAATATGTGATCTTGATTAGATTTGCATTCATTTGTAAATTAAGATAAAGATCAAATACACAATCAACTGAAATAAAGGAGCTAAATTGAAAGTACAAGTTCATGTGATAAAGATTAGTGAAATATATAGGATCACATAGGCCGTGAGCATAGCCAACATGTAGAGCATATTGAAGGGAGATGCATGCATAAAAATGCAAGGTACCATACATCTCTTGACTCATATATGCAGATGGTTGATCACGAGCTCTAGTTTCCTTCTAGAACTTACAAGGGTTACAACAAGAGAGTAAGGAGGATTATATATAGAAATATATAATAAATGTTTGATATCTTACAAATATCATGCATGCAAAATTAGAAAGTACTCATCTAGCTATTCTCAAAATATGCCTAGAAGGCTCAAAAAGATGATACAAAAGGAGAGAGGCCTTTTTTTATCTAATATGTTTTTTCCATGTGTAAGAAAAACAAGTTAAATAATTTCCACGTGCACAAAAAACAAGTTAAATAAATTGGAAATTGCATATAGGAAAAATTTGCAAAGGTGATAGGAACTAGGAATTGTTCCTATAACAAAAAGAAGAATGTAGAATCTAGGCCTGTTATCAGTGATAGGAAGAAAGAAGAGAAAGAGATGCAACATAAGTGCATCTGATAGGAGCATAGTATAAAGGTTGATAGTGTAAATTAGGATTCAGAGGAAGGGACAAAATCATGTAGACATATAAGGTACATTAGAAAGTGATATGCATCTATGCACATATCTTATTGCAGGGAGATACTTTTAGCCTACTGCAAAATGCTATAGGAGGTAGCAAAAGGGAAAAAATCAGAAATAACAAGGCATTTTAATAGGGATATTTCATAGCCTTAGATTCAAAAAATAAATCCCCTACAAGAATTGATGGAGTATGTTTCAGCTGAAACTATTCATGGATCAGTAGAAGGACACCAAATGCAAGCGATATGAAGAATACAGGGTGAGCATTTGGGAACCCATTCATGCATTTTAACATGAAGCCATGAAAAATGTAGAATTCATTTTTGCACACACATATAATAATAGAAAGGAATGCTACTACATCATTTCCTAAGCTCACAAGCACACAAAAGTTATGCCCTCCAAGCAATACATGCATGCAAAAGCGACAAGAAAAAAATGACATTCCTATAGCAGAAAGCATGAATTTAAAGAATGAAGCACATGACTTCCATGAAATAACCTACACTAAAAATTACATAAGGAAAAGCATGGAGATCTTATTTATGTCATGGATCTACATAAATAAAACCCTTTTCAAATGCATCAATACTATATGGTAAAATGATGCATGCAATGGGGTTACAAAAGCATGAAATCAAGATGAAAGCATCTATAAATCTAAAAGTTGCAAAAATAAATGTGAAGCAAGCGTCAAAGGTCATTCACAAAAAATAAAATGAGCAAATGGAGAGATCAAAATCAAAATCCTATTTTATAGATTGAAGATTAATGTTTCCAATTTTTGTGCTATAGGAGGTTGGCTTAAATTGTCTCCTATCATGGAAACTTTCCCAAAATACCTCCAGTTCAAACTTGGGCTTCCTTTTGAAGGATTTGAACATGTAAAAGACATATTTTAGCCTTTATAATGTTTTTTGGCATATTTATGATGTCATTTTATGAGGGTTTTTATTATAAGGGGTTGTATAATGATGTAAAAGATGGGGTATGTTAAAATGCGTAAGTGTTAGGTGGGTATTTCTCTACATGGGGGAATATTTTAAAAGGTTATGGATGTTCATTTTGCATTTTGCACCATTAATGTAAAACATTTAATAAAATGATGATAATAAATCATTTTATTTAAATGTTATTTCAAATGCAAAATTGGAGATATTAGATTAAATGTTGGAAAGAGGGATATATGATGCATGTTGTAAGGGGGTTGGTCTTTTTATTATTTGCACATATTCATATTGTAAATAATTCATAGATGATGATTTTATAAATCATTCTATTTAAGTATATCATTTGGTGCAAATTAGGAGATGGTAGAATTATATTTTGTCAAAATCATGGATAGGGGAAATTTAAAAGCGCAAGTTACTTACACCTACCAACTATTTTTTTTGGAAGATGTCAGATTCAATTTGCAGCATGCTTCATGAGGATGCCAGTTTGTAGTCTTTAGTTGATTTGATGGAAAGCATTGGTTGGTTTCCAATTTTGGGGGTAATGCAGATTGTGGGTTTTGAACATATTTATACCCCATTCTTGGGCATTATTCAAGTTATCTCTTACATTATACCTCCTTGTGGGTTCTTTCTTTCTACCTCCTTGGAGATTTGGTGTTTTGTAGCTTAGTCCTATATTGTGATGTAATTTGTGAGCTTTTTCTCCTTTTGAAATAATATAGTAGTGATCCTCTTTGGCCCTATTGTGAGTTTGTCATTGTATTTTAAGCATTTTTAACTTCAAGTTAGTGTGATTAAATTAATCCTTGGCTTAAGTTAAGAGTTTTTAAGGCATATGGGAAGTATTTTCATGAGAGAAGTTAGTGTAATTTGTGTGTAATCAAATTTTGAAGTTGTGAAAATGGTTTCCTTCTTTTGAATATCTACACCTTGTTACATTTTCATGCACTTAATGTTAATAAGATCTTTCTATGATCAAACTGATGGTCATTTCAAGCTATGAGTTTCATTCAAGGTTGCATCGCTCCACAATTTTGGTGAATCACCTTCATTTATAGTTAAAATTTATGTTATGTTTCTCTCTCTCCCCTTTTCCTACCAAGTTAAAGTTAGTTTCAAGAGGTGATTTAAGAGAAACTGACCCTTTGTACTGGAGGTTGATCCTTAACATGGCATACCCATAGGCCAAGGATCATCCCATGTTTCACTAGATTGCTAAAAGTTAAACTTCAACATAAGGGTACAATCTAGGTGACAATACTTATATTTCAATGAGTCATAGAAAAGCATCTAGATGATAGGTTGAGTTATGAGGAGAGATTACAATGGATACTTGATTAGTTGGACTTTGACAAGATAAAGTGACTATTTGATATCAAGTTGCAAGAAGAGAAGATAGTAACACTAAAGAATTGAAGAAGTAATCAAAGCTAGACTAAACACAAAGGCTTGACCAAGCAACAAAGTAGAAGATTAAGGAATCTGAAGTGTAAGCTCAGTGATGCTACTATTGACCAAGGACTAGAACAAACTAAAAAAAAATAGTATTGATTGAGCATTAGTAATGATCAAGTGTCAGTGTATATACTGAGCAAGAAATTTAGTATGATCGAGTAACTTAGCAATGATTGAGTGTTGGAACTTAGTGTTGGTTGAGGACCAACATTTTAACAATTTGTGAAAAATTGTAATTTCTAGCTGAATAAGTTGATTTCTTGGAATATTGAAAGAATGTTGAACATAAGGATCAATGAGTTGGATCATTTAATACTAGGAGAGGATTGGGAAAATAGCCTAAGGGATTCCAAGAGAAGTTTCTAGAATGGTAGAAGATAAACAAGATGGAAAAAAAATTCATTAATTGTGTTAAATGTGATAACAACCCTAAGATCTACAGTGGTGTTCAAGCAGAAAAAGATCTAAATCACTTATTTAAGGAGGTACAATGGTGAATTTTAATCTATGTGGTTGAAGATTTGAGCAGTTGTTGATACTGTTGACTGGTGAATCTAAGTATAAGGTTGAGAATAGTTGATAAGAGGTGAAGAGTGATTTCTTAAAGGGTTTCCAAGTGAATCAACGACTGAGATGACAATGGAGGCTAGATAGTGAATCAACTAGTGAAAAGAACTAAGATCTATATATGCAAAGTTAGTTGTACTTGACATATCAAAACCTACTATTACTCTCTAACTATTGTGAACAATATTTAAAATCCTTTAATCAAGGCTTACCTAATAGTCATATGTAAATATTTTGACCGAGTAACATAATAATGGAATGTTCTAAAGTCCTCTAACCAGGCCACTTTTAATAGGATGACTAAATCCTTTTACAAGGTCACATTTAACAGTATGTTTTATAAACCTTTAATAGGATTGGCTCCTAATGTAGCTCACTTAAAAAGAGTAAAAAATTGGTGACATGTTACTAGTGCTTTTTCCCAAACTGGATTTCCATGTTAAATCCTAGTTTCAAACTTGTGTGGATGTTATTGTGATGTTTTATTGATTAATGTTTACATTTTGCAAGTTTTTTATATTTAGGATAGTGAGCTACTAGTTGATGTTATTGAAAGTTAACTATAGAGACCGAGCTATGGAGTGATTAGGTTAGAAGTTGTTTAAGTGTTTGACTATTCAATTGGTATATCTAGACCTTGGATAATTGATTCACCCTCCCTCTAAGTTATTCTAAATATTCTATCTGTAGTGCCTCTTCCTTTAACTTCATATAAGTCATCCTGATGGATACTACCTTGATGATCTTGCTTCTTATGCGATCATGATTAGGAGTGGTCTATACCCTTGGGGTGATTTGATTATATTATTGCTTTAGTTGGATGTTTATGCTTATACCTAATTATTGAGCTTATTGTTGAGGATTATCAATAGATATTGTTGGGTTTATTGTGATGTGATTGTGCTATGAATATTTACATCATTCTTGCAATAATATTTTACTATTGTGCATCTACACTTGATTGGGTATGTTTATTGTGTAGGACTTATACCCCCAGCCATGACACATAGAGTTAGTGATTAGACCTTTCATGTTGAACCAATATAGTCCTTATATGGGAAATGTATCTTTTATTATTATTTTAATCCTCTGGTAATTGGTAAATGTAGATTCATAATGCATTATGTGATTAGACCTATGAGCATGTCTATGGATTCAGGATTTTACACCTATCATTGAAGATGTCTAATTAAATACTATTTTAATAGTTTAGAGGGATTTTAATTATTTGATATAATCTTTATTTTAATTACCAACAACTTTGACATAGTGTAATTCCATTTAATTGGAATTGCTTGATTTTATCTAGGTTAAAAAGGGATTTAATTAAGTGATTCATTTATTTTCCTATTTTAATATTTCACTTTTCTGTTAGTGTAATAATTAATTATTATTACACTTTACTTAAGTTTACTTAGGCTAATTCTTTAGCATATTAGTTGTCATGTAGACACTTAGGAATATGCATAGTCATATGAGTTGTCTTGTTGACAACATAGGAGTTAACAATTTATTTGAGCACATGGTATCTACAAAATCTCTTTATGAGATACACGTATGTAAATTTATCCTCTCATCATTGCACAAACTCCTTTGCTCAATGGAGGATAATCCACTCTTAGTGGTCATGTGCTTAGTTGTGATGTTTATCTCTTTCTGACTCCTAGTCATTCTAGTTGACTTTATTTAAAAGTACTTCTAGTGTGTAATCATCTCATATTAAATCATCTGATATCCATTCTCATTTGATCATATCTTGTCTCTCTTGTGCTATCTCTTGAGCTTCTAGATCTTGGAATTTCTTTCTTGCCTTAGAAAAATTCTTACATGGTATCAAAGCTATACTAAATTCTTACATGGTACCCGAGTCATAGGAGCTTCATTGTATAGCCATTGGAGATTTTTTTTTGTAGGTCAAGGTTGGAGCTTGCCTGTGCAAATCAGATATTGGCATCACATTCAAAAGTTCAAAAAACTCTCAAATCAACTTTTGTTTGATCAAAATTGGACATCTAAGGTGAAATCTAGAGTCATTTGATTTTTGGAGGTGCAATGATGGCGATTTAGGAAAAATAATTATAGAGGTGATTTTTAAACAATGATATCTCTCTCATACAGACTCCTTTTTTTGAGCAAGTTTTTTTGTTTTGGGGTAGAATATCGTGATCTACACATTGGTGCAAGATGTTTGAGATCTTTA
The DNA here is from genome assembly GCA_028749045.1 of Cupressus sempervirens. Classification (NCBI taxonomy): domain Eukaryota; kingdom Viridiplantae; phylum Streptophyta; class Pinopsida; order Cupressales; family Cupressaceae; genus Cupressus; species Cupressus sempervirens. The sequence continues at coordinate 265,723,597 of CM053784.1, forward strand.
TTCCTAAATTTTTCTATAAATCTCTATTCCTAATTTTTGCAACTTCAAAGGCTTAGTTTGGGCTCATTTGGACACATATTCAAGTGCTATTTTTTTTAGAGTGCATGATTTTTTGTTGACTTTCCAAATTTGGTATCAATTTGGAGTAGTTTTGAGTAGACATAGTACTTTCAAATTTTGGTCTCATTTTGGCCTATTGGAACTTGTAATTAATTAGATCCTTGAGAGGTCTTGTGTCTTATCTTGTTGAGTCTAATATAGATTCATATTTTTTATTGTAACCATCAAAATTAGAAGTTCACTTACACCCTAAATTGGCAAGTGGCCATTGTAATCACACTAAATATAGAGTGCCAAATCATGCATTATGGGGGTTTCTTTAAGTTTTTTTTTTTTTTTTTTTTTGCATTTTGGGGGTGCATACATTATTTGATCTCATGGAGTCATGTCAAAAGTGTCTCTTTGTTTTAATATTTAAATTAACAAAAAGGAACTATCAGAAATGGAGTGCTTTGATGATTGATCATCTAAGAGGACATAAGAAAGTGTTTCATTATCTATATTTGAAGATATTTCCACCTAATACTAATTGGGGACATCTTTCTCTTCTTCTTCTCTTTATGTATAACATTATGAGTAAGGAATCTGTTGCTCCTCTTAGTAAGGCAAGTAGTCTTCATGACGTTTGGATGTGTCTTTGGGAAGCATATGGAGACCAACTAGTCCCTCCATTACTAGAGGACATTCTACCTCCAGTCACTCCAGTTGTGGTACCTACAACTCTAGTTGAGATCATACCTCCTGATGCTCGTATTGCTTCTAATGATCTAGTTCCAAACATAGATGCTCCTAATTTAGTGCAACAAGAAACACCATGTCTTCCTATTTTAGCTTCATGGGATGACTTCCTTCTAGACATTGCAGTGTTGTTTGTGGAATCTTACATTGAAGATGTGGGAGACATTATTGATGATATCCATCTTCTTTTTGTTGAGGATAATTCTTCTTCACTTATTGCAAGGGAACACTTTGACCCTCAACCACTTGATCTTTCTTTTGAGATTGACATGATTATAGACACTTCTTTTTAGTAGTTGGAGGAGGACTCTTTTACTTCAAAGGAGATATATCAGTCTTTGGATATTATATTCTAGTTTCCTCAAACATCATATCTTTTGAGTATTCTTCCTACTATTTGGGAAGAATTCTCTACTACACGTATGGAACCACTTCTTCCTACAAGGAGGAACATCATTTAGTTTTCATGGTGCAACTTCTTCAGTCATCAAGGAGCTTCTTTCATGGGTGTGCATTCATCAATGAGAGGAGGCTACATTTCTTCTCTTCCCATATCTTCATATAAGGATTATTCCTTTTCTTTGGAGTTTGATTCACTTTCATACATGGACATGTTACCTTGTTTGCTACCTTCTTTTGGGCATCCACTAGATTGGCTTGTGGCATCTACATTCATCAAGGACTTGTTAACATATGAAAAAATTTTAGAGGTAGCATCCATAACATACTACATATGGATTCCTCATCTATCTTCCTATCCACAATGGGAAGTATACTTGCACCTATACTTGGTGTATCTTCTTCCTAAAGGGAGAAATTTCATTTGTAGCCATTTGATACTTTTTTGTCTTCATGACATTCTTGTAGGTGATTATTCAATATGAGGGGATACCATCATTCATTATTCCTTATGGGAGATATATGCTTGTACATGCATGATGTATGTCATACTGGGGGGTCTTGATTACTCCATCCTTGCATGCATCTTGTACTACTTCATCTCTCCTTTTGGAGGAGGTTTTTCCCATGAGTTTTTCCCTCTTTCTCCATTTTAAGTGAGATTGCATTGCATTGTATTGCATAGCACTTTATGTAGAGCATTGCATTTGTACATGGGTACCTAACATGGCCTAGTAGCCGAGACCCATATTGCATCTTGCATTTAGCTTTGTGAGCTTAAGCACATTCCCCTAAGTTGCACTTAAGGGGGGTGTTAGTGTAAATAATTAATTATTATTACACTTCACTTAAGTTTAACTTAGGTTAATGCTTTATCATACTGATTTTCATGTAGACACTTAGGAATATGCATAGTCATATGAGTTGTCTTATGGACAACATAGGAGTAAGAAACTTATTTGAGCACATGGTGTCTACACATCTCTTTATGAGATACATGTATGTAAACTTATCCTCTCATCATCACACAAACTCCTATGCTCAATGGAGGATAATTCACTCTTGGTGGACATGTTCTTAGTTGTGATGTTTATCTCTTTGTTGACTCCTAGTCATTCTAGTTACCTTTATATACAAACACTTCTAGTGTGTAATCATCTCATATCCTATCATTAGATCTTCATTCTCATTTGATCATATCTTGTCTCAATATCTCTTGAGCTTCTAGATCTTGGCATTTTCTTCTTGCCTTAAGAATATTCTTACATGGTATTTAGAGCTATACCAAAATCTTACATTTTCAAGTGAATATATATTCCAAAAAGTGAGTTCTTTCTCACTTCTCACTTTTTTAAAAACTTGATTTATGGAGAGAAAGATCCCAAATCCTCTTAAGGAGAAATTATTTTTAAAACTCATTGTGGGAGTCGTGGGCATGGGATCGGCATGAGGTTGATCTAGTTGGATCTAACTTGGGGCAGACCTTGATTTTCCAAGACTTTTGGAAGTTTTAGCAAGGATTCTCATAGTTTCCCTTTTGGCTGCCAGGTAGGGCGGTCTTGTTTTTACATTTTAGAGTCTGTTTTGTATAGTTGTTACTAGGAGGTAGAGAACTAGTGTTCCCCTCCATTCCTGTATGCTAGCTCTACCTAGTTGGGCAAGTATAAGCATTTGATTGTCTCTTGACTTAGGTTTTGGGTTTTTAGACTATTATGCTGGCCATTTTTTCATACAAACTCCAAACCCAAATTTTACTTGATATTTGGGGTTTTTATACCCAATCATAAAAAGGGTTTTAATTTGATTGATTTTTGTCAACATGGAATTTTGGGCATTTTTCACTTTGCCTTAATTGAGTGCCACCCAATTTTCTTGGGTATTTCTTGGCACTGATGCTAGTTGTGGATTCATATTATTTGCGAGGATTCTAGTCCAGCCATAGTTGTATCCTACTTTGGAATTAATGTAAAATTCATACTCCTAGATCTATCCCACTAGAGTGAGATCATGATGTTGGTGTTTATTTCCTTATTGGAATTTGTGTAGAATCTATACTGCCAGATTTAGGCCGATCAAGTGAATTCATGATGTTTGGGTGTAATGTTGCCTCATAGGTTATCATGTTGAATCTGTACTCCTAAATATAGACTAGCTGAGTGATATTTTTGTACTTGTATCATTATTTCATTTCTCATATCCAACTCTTACATTTGTTCTATTAATTATTTTGTGTAGTTGGTGATGCCCCAACATGAGCACATGCACGTGCATTTGACGGGTTCTTGCAAGACTCAAACTCCTAGATATAGGTTGGTTGAGGGATTGTTCATTTAGGGGTTGGGTTGTGAATTTTCATTGCCTATGGGTACTCATTTTGTGATGAGCACGGGTATGTAGGGTAGACATGTGGAGTGGCTTCTCTTGTTACCCCAAGTAACATCTCTGACAAGGTAACCATGAAGGAGTTCCTAATAAGTGATAACGAAATGAATTAATGAAAAAAAAACTTAATGAAATATAATATTATGGAACACTTGGCCTCCCAAGGGAGTTGATCTATGGTGTGTGTTTTTCTAGCCTCCTTAGGGAGTTTATTGAAGGCATAATATCTAGCCTCTCGAGGGAGTTGATCAAAGATACATTCCAAGTTTGGCCTCCTAAGGAAGTTGATCGAAGGCTTGAGGTACTTGTGCTACTTGATGGCAAGTAATGAAAATCCACTAGAGTCCCTACATAGTTATCCTATAAAGGTTCTAACTAGTGACCTTATGTATTGCATTTTCTCATGATCATATGGGTGTTGGTATCATGTTCTCGATTGGCGTGTGTGTTAGCCTTGGGTGATTATCTTATGTGATTATGGTTGGGTCATTATCTCTATGAGCAGGACACGTGTGGACCTATAGGTACCATGTGGCTAGAAGGTGTAGCTACCTATACCACTATTGGGGGACTGGTGTACAGAGATCGTCTACTTCCAATTTGAGGCTGGTGCTAGATATTCACTTGGTACTTTGGTGTATCTAGAGTATGTTCTCTTGTGATTTATGTTTTTCTTTGAATGCATTTGATATCATGTTTAGATAATTATTAGTATGTTACTTGATGCATTCATTTATCATGAGGTTGTATCATATTGCTAGATGATATTTCTTACCACTTCTTTGGATTAGTGATGTTATTGGTAGATTAGCATGTTGGATGTACTTGTTCTTATGATGTTAATTAATGGTTATCGGTAAGAATGATCTCATAAGACAACTACAACTATCTTGTTGAAAATTTGAGATCCATGTTTGAGGGTATGGTTAGGGCCCTTAAGGTCTTATGATGTCATTATGGTAGGAATAAAATGAGCATGTTTGATTTTATTTAGTTATTTTGCATGTGTGTACTTTCCTTTTTACTGCGACATTGTTTATGATCATTTTGTAGATCCATGTTTTTGATTAGATGGATGTATATGATTACAATGTGTATTTTTTATTGATCCAATTTCTTAGAAATTATTCTTTCTCTCGAGTGACCAGTCATCAAATTATGTGGATCTGGTACTCCTTGGTGTGGAGGTTTCATTTTTTATGCTTTTTTCTCCTTGCCTTGTTGATGCAATGTTAGCATTTCTTGCATGGGAAGGGAAGTTTCTTGTGCAAGAATATATTGTCTTATGTGAGCATACATTCTCTCACATGAACACAAATTCTCTCACACAAGCATATACTTCCTCAGATGGTGAAACAAAGTCTCATGTGCATTTGATGGAAAAACTCATGTGACTCATTGAGAAATCTTGTGTGAGAGGGAATCTTGACTCACATGAGCATCTTGGCTATTTTCTCGTATGGAAAATAGTGAGTGTTTGCACATACTTTAAGAAGATGTGAAATGTTATTTTGATTACCCTTTTGGGTCCTACATCTTTCCATATTAAAATAGATCAATTATAAGGTGAATAACATATATCATTTAAGTATAAGTTCCAAATCAATTATAGGGTGAATAAAATATATCTTTCATTTGAGATAGGTTCTAGACCTCTCCAAGTTAAGATAAAGATTCTAGAAAATCTCATGGCTTCAAGATTTCAGACAGCCAATTTCAGGATTCAACATGTTGTTTAGTAGATGAGTGGTTAACCTTGAGCCCTCGTCTTGTGCATGACTATTTGAGTGTATCTACATATTGTTCTTGATTATGATATGGTTAGTTGGAAATGGAATTGTATGTTTAAACATGCTAGGAACTTTTCTTTTGGGCTTAAAAATAACATCTCTCTTTGTGTATTCTCATAATTTGTGTGATTTGTAGTTGTAACTTATGGTTTAATGTTTGGGGATCTTTGGAAGTGTTTGTAAGACTTCCATTGGTGTAGGTGAAATGTGAGTTTAGCAATGTTCCTTATTCTTATTACCTTGTTTAGATGTTTTAATCTTGTACTTGGTTACTTTATGTTGTTGTTAAGTAACATATCTTATGAAAAACATTATTTAGTGCTTGATTTATCCTTGTGTTCCAAGGGTATCTAGGCAAGGCATTACATCTAGTATTAGAGCCCATGTTAAAACATTGGGATCTTTGTGTATATGTTGCCCACATGGTTGATGTTGTGATTGTGGGACTATAATGTGTCCCATTTGAGCTTGTTATATCTCATTATTTGGGTACCTACTTGGGATTAAATTGCTTATCCAATAGATGTGACTTGAGTAATATTAGGAGATAGAAGTGAATCCTGCCTTTTTATGTAGAAATAATTGATGTGCCTTTGCATGGATGGTTTCTTGTGTGAGCCTCTTATATGTAGCCACTTATTGGTGTCCATGTGTTGGCTTTGAGTGCCTCTTTTGTTTCTCCTTGTGGAGCAAGGTGCATTATTTTCCTTGTATCCTCAGATTCAAAGTAAAGAAATGAATGTAATTGTAATTCATTTTTATGTCATTATATTATTGAAATGTTTCCTTTCATTGAAAAATGAGTACATATTGTGAATCATTGAACAAGAAGTTGTCATTGTGTTAGATCATTTGGGTTAATGAATTACATCCCCAAATTGCTTGTTTCTTAAGCTTATGAATTTTTTTAGTGATGTTGATGCATAGTTTAAATGTTGCATTGCATGGAAAATAATTAAGGAACTTATGGTAGCATGCATATACATGAGGTTATTAATGATACATTGCTTGATGTGTGTGAGTGTGTTCTCTAAGAATGCTAGGAAGATGTATTCCTTAACATTGTGTGGCAATTGATCCCTCTTGTGTGACTATTCTTAGTCATCACATGTAATGTGATTTGATTGATGTCTTTTCTTGGGCTAGTGGATCTTTCCACGTGTTGTTTGGGCTAGCATTGGTTTGGGCTATTTTGCTTTCTTGGACTAGTCATCAAATTTTCTCTATCACTCTCTTTGTGACTTTTGTCATACTTGATTTATTGTTGAACTATTTAATTTTTTTTTGATCAGTAAATGGCCAAGCCTTGATTATATTAATAAAAATAAAAATACAATAAAGTAACTCCATTCAAATGGGCATTGGTAGGAAAGAACGGAGAAGAAAACCTCTAGTCTTACCTGGGACCATAATCCTATATTATTACATAATTAAAAGGGGCATACCCTAGTTGACTATTTCAATATTTTATTTTGAGTACAAGAAGATACATAATATAAAATTGATCAATCAAACTTCTTTGATCAAAATGAGAATTAAAAAATTTGACCGGATCTAGTATCTTAGGTAGGATCCACTTCTAAAGAAATGATTTCCTCTTATTAACCTACTGATTGGAAATAACACTTAACAAACACATTAGTTTAGTTAGTGAAAAAATATATAAATAAAATCCTTGAATTTCTGGACTAAAGATAATAAAATTCTAAGTTTAACCAATTGGTACAGGATTGCATGAATCCAACCTTCCTATTAATTGTTTCTTTCTATCTTCTCTACAAGATCAGTATGATACATATATATTCTAAAAGACATCTAAAGTCTAATAATAATTATTGCAACATTCAAATACAATGTTAAGTGGATTTACTAATACTATAGATGTTATATTATTTAATTCTTATTTTCTGATTTATCCTTAGGCCTCATTTGGAAGATGTAACTAGTCATAATTGGAACAATAACTTGGATTGTGATTATTTATCTTAGATTATGTAGGACTACTTATTTGATCATTATATATTAAAATATTTTCACCATCCACACTCTTATTTACTAACTGATCTACCTTTTTTTTGCCTTCTCCAAAAATGTGGAGGATTTGAAAATCTATAAAATTCCAAAATATTAAGAACTTCTAGTTTCAAGTTTAAAACCAAATTAGGCATCTTTCTCTTCCTAATGACAATTAGGAAAATATGAGAATCTCCTTCAATAATAATCTTAGGTAAACTATATCTAAGCATATTTGAAGACCTTCTTGCAGGGCTTCTAATTCTGCTAAATTATTAGTAGTGGGTTCCATAGTTTTAGCCCTTTTAGCAATCCACTTACCTAACTCATTATTAATGATACATCCAATTCCAGTAGAACCAAGATCACCTCTTGAGGCTCCATCAAAGTTTAACTTGGCCTATCCAGTTGGTGGAGGGGTCCATCTACAATTTTCTCTAGCCTCTTTATTCTTATTTTATATACAAGTGGAGGATTAATCCACTTCTTTTTCATTAATCCACCCCAGCTTGAAAATGATCCTTCCTCTATCTGGGATTTCCTAAGATGAGAATTTAAAGTCTCTACTATAAAAGCCTCAATTTTTTTAATGATCCCTTCAGGCTATATATCTTGATTGCAGAAAATTATTCTATTCCTTTCTTTCCACACTTCCCACATAAGGATAGATGGGAAAATATTCCATAATTAACTATAAATACCACTACAACACTCTGTTGGCCATTCCTTAAGAAAATCCACTAAGGATTTTGGAACATGAGCAGTCCATCCCATCATATGTCTGAGCCAATCTAACAATATTGGAAATATGTGCAACTGTATAAGATGTGATCAGAATCTTCAATATCTTGCTTACATAGTACACATCTTGATGGACCCTCAATACCCAACTTTCAAAGTTTGTCAGTAGAAAGGATCCTTTTCTAAAATGTTAACCATAAAAAGAATCATGCCTTTGGAAAACATGATGAATCCCAACAAAGTTTAAGTGGAATATTCACTTCTTCCCATCTTTGGGAATTAGTAATAGCTCTATATCCTTTTTTGACACTATACTTCCCATCCTTTGATGCTGCCCAAATGAGATTGTCTTTTCTATCTACTTGCTTTACATTTCTTTTTTGGATTATCTTTTCAAATGCCATTTTTATTACTAGATCCATATCTAAATTTTCCATGGATTTCTATTCCTAATTAGAGACTCCATTAATAGTTTTTCTTGTTTTGTAATCACTAACCTTGCTCCCCCAAAGTTTGATGAATTTCTCTTTACAACTGTTTTGGAATCCCATACTATCTATTAAAGGATAACCATCCCACAAATCTTCCCAAAATAAAGTTTCATCTCCCTTACCCACATCCCATGTGAAAAATTTACTAATAAGGGCTTGACTTTTAGCTATAAAGTTCCAACTTTCAGATCCTTTTGGAAGGGACCTCATTCTAAAGATTGAGTGGGGATCATTAGTATTAAGGTATTTGTTATACATGATTTTAGCCCATTTTATGATCCCTTTCTTCAAAAATGCACCAAGTTAGTTTAGCCTCTAATGCTTCATTTTGCCAGCTTAAATTTTTTATCCCTAGGCCTCCCAACTCCTTAGGCTTACATATATTATCCCATTTTATGAGAGCTAATTTTTTTGAGTCATCAAATTCACTCCAGAGAAAATTTCTAAGCATTGCTTCAAACTTCTTATTGATGTGTTTAGATAGAGGAAGATAGCTGTAATACCCCAAAATTGGCACATTGCCATATTAACAAATTTTGGTCTATTCAGTTATTCCTAAGTCCTATTTTACTAGGCAATTCTAATTTTTATAATCTCTACTTGACCTAAGTGTCAAATGCAGAAAATAATTAATATGTATTAATCACTTACTTTAATTAATTCTTGAATATTCATTAAATTGGCTAAATTAACCTTTTAATTGAATTAATTTAATTATAAGTGTTCATACTTTAATTAAATTAAATTCACCCCTTTAGCTAATGTATAAAGGAATTAAATATATTTGATTGAATAAGATATTTCCTCTTTTTAATTAATGAATTTAATTATTCAATTAATTAAAGTTTATACATTTATGAGGTTATATTCCATTTTATTAAATTAAATATTTTCTCGAAATTTTCTCTTTAATTTGAAAATGGAAACTCTAGGTGAACTAAAATAAAAAAAAGGGATTAAATTAGTTATCTCCTTATTCCACTCAAAATTAAGAAAGTTAACTCCTTTTTCCACTCAAAAGAAATCAATTAACTCCTTTTTCATAAGGAATCTTCCATTATGACTGAGTATCATCTTCAATCTTGATCATCCATTCGGATTAATGTCAACCGTTAGTTGATTCTGGCATCCTATTTAAGAAGCCTTCGATTCCTCATTATAGAGGTTGATTTCAATTTGCATCGAACTTATGTTGGAACATCTACTCATTTTCTCTTGCATTCTTAGCTTAATATTCTTGCATATCAATCTCATATAGTTTAATAATGCATCCATTTAGATTAATTATTCTTTCTTATTCTTAGAATAATCTTGCATACATTTAGATTAATCTTGCATATCTCATATAGCTTGAAATGCTTCATTTTAGAGGTCTAGTTGCCCGCTTCTCATTTTGAGAGCAAAGGCAAAATCTTTCTAGTTAGAAGACAATAGGTCAAACTTTTGGATTACTTGGATGAAAAATCTCATATTCATTCTAGAATGATCTTTAGATAATGATTGTGTTGAAGTGTGTGAGGATCTAAGGCTTGCATTTCACATATACATTTCTAGCACCCACCATGGGGCCAAGAAATCAATTTTTCAGGCCTCAATTTCTCTATTTTTTGTATTTTTTATGATTCTATTGCATTTGTCCGTACAATTTTCTAGATTTTTATACGATAAATCTCATTTTTGTGCAAAGAATTGAAGATTTCACATTTTTTTCTGCACTTCCTCATGCAAAAAAGTGCATAGTCACACAGATTCTCGCACGGTGCACATCATTTCTTTGCACGGATTTGTGCATAATTTTGCACAAAATTTTGCAACAACAATGCAAAATACAAATTTTCAAATTCTAGTTTATTATGATGTTTGACTAACAATTTTCTTTGAAGCATTTTCTTTTGGATTTCTTTTTTTTTGTAGTATAATAGTGGTTTGTAGGACATTTTAAAAAATAAATTTAAAGAGTATAAAATAAGTTTTGACTTTTGATGTTTTCCTAGGTTTTGAAAATTTCTAGGCTATTTTATGGGTATAAAAAAGAACAAAAAAAAAAAGTTTTATTTTCCCATAGTTAAGATTCTATTTGACTAACAATGTTTTTTGAAGTATTTATTTCTAATTTCTAGTTTTCAAACAATTGAACAGTGGTTTGCAAGATGCATGTTGAAGACACCTTATCAAAACACTCGAAACAAGTACTAATAGTGTAATTGTAGGAAGGTTTGTCAAAGATACACACATTGAAGACTCATTTCAAACTCACTTAAAAGGTTGTGTTTTCTTTATTGCTTTCCACACATAGTATAAATAGAGCTTGTGAACTTCATAGGGTGCAAGATAGGGGAATAGGGGAGTATTCTCTTTACCACTTGGAAGTGATGCCCAAGGGTAAATTAGAAACCTAGAAGCCTCTAAAAGATGGTACTTGAGGGAGGCAAGCAAGTTATTGGTTCTCCCAACTAAATCCTTTAATGAAGAGATGATGATTTTGTTTTAGGGAATCAAAGTCTTGGAATAGGACAAGGTGGGATATGTTAGGATTAAACCATGGACAGAAATAACAATTACATGCAAATATAACCAATATCAGAAAATAATAAATCACATAGAAAAGAACACAAGACACCGAGATTTAATGTGGTTCACCCAATTCTTGGGCTACATCCACCAAAAATCAAGTCCAATATTATTACGATCCAGTGATTACAACCTGATTACAATTTGTAATCCCTTACAACTCAATACCACTACAAGAAACAATTTCACATCATAACTTAATGAAAATACCTAACCCTAAGCCCTTTAATACAAGTAATTTTATGTTGCTTTAGGGTTACAACATGTCGGCCATATGTCGACCATATGCTGGCCACAACATTGGCCATGGCCCAAAAATTTCCTGATCAGTCACCACAAACTAATAATCTCCCACTGGGGGACTGCTCAGGCTCTACACTAAACAACAATCTCCCACTTGGAGACTGATCCTATAGCTATACCACTAACACATGGGGCTCCCACTAATCAAACCAGCTTGGACTTTGCTGTTCTTTTATTCAGGCTTAGTCTAGAAGACCAACCAAAGTAGAAGAGGAGTTTAGCTTCTTCTTTGTGACTACCTTTGTAAACACATATGCTAGATTGTCATTTGTATGTATCTTATCTAGCTTTAACTTTCCATCCTCCAAAACTAACCAAATGAAATGGTACCACAACTATATGTGTTCCATCTTTAAATGCATAGCTGAATTCTTTGCAAAATGAATGGCACTTTGACTATCTGTAAATAAATAATTATCCTTCTGAGGGTGTCCCAATTCTTCTAAGAAAAACTGAAGCCATATCATCTCCATGGCTACCTTTGTAGCAACTACATACTCTGCCTCTATAGTGGATAACACATTAACCTTTTGTAACCTAGAAACCTAACTCACAACTGCCCCACCAACAGTAAAGACATAACCTGTAGTACTTCACCTAGTATCAATATCCCCTGCCAAATCTGAGTCAACATAGCCCTGTAAATCAGTAGTAGAGCCTCCAAAGTATAAAAACTTATTAGAAGTTCCTTCAAATATCTGAGAATCCATTTGACAACATTCCAATGCTCAATTCCTGGATGACTCATATACCTACTAACGACTCCCACTGCATGTGCAATATCTATCCTAGTACATACCATAACATACATCAAGCTTCCTACAATTGAAGCATAAGGTACCTTGGACATCTTATCCTCCTCTTCTTGTGTCTTAGGACAAATCTCCTTAGTCAACTTCAAATGACCAGGTAAAGGTGTGCTGATAGCTTCAACATTCTCCATAGAGAAACGTTGCAACACCTTCTCCACATAATCAGCCTGAAATAGCATCAATGTTCTATTCTTCCTATCTCTACAAATATTCATACTAAGGATTTGTTTTTCTACCCCCAAATCCTTTATAGAAAATGCATGTGGTAACTGGCATTTTAGCCCCTTAATATGATCCAAGTTAGACCCAGTTACAAGCATATCATCAACATATAAACATAAAATAATGTAGCTATCATCATTCAACTTCTTAAAATAAACACAATGATCTGAATGACACCTATTGTATCCATGCTCATGCATAAAAATGTCAAATTTTAGATACCATTGTCGAGGTGCTTGCTTCAAGCCATATAAAATTTTCTTCAATTTGTACACTAAGTTCTCCCTACCTTTGATCGCAAATCCTTATGGCTGAGCCATATATATCTCTTCATACAAATCACCATGAAAGAAGGTTGTTTTAACATCAAGCTACTCTAAATGCAAATCTTTGGTAGCCACAAGACTTAAAATAGTATGAATAGAGGTCATCTTAACAATAGGAGAAAATATCTCATCAAAATCAATGCCTTTTTGCTGTGCAAATTCTTTCACAACTAACCTAGCTTTAAATCTTTTCTTACCTCCATCCTCTTCTTTTAACCTATAAACCCACTTATTCTGTAAAGATTTTTTACCTACAGACAATTTTCATAAATCCCATGTCTTATTCTTCAACAAAGAATCCATTTCTTCTTTCATTGCAGACTCCCACTGAATCTTAGTATACACCTACACAGCTTCATCATAACATCCAAGTTCACCAGCATCTGTTAATAAAATAAAATACAAAGAGGGAGAAAACCTTTTTGGAGGTCTAATTTTCCTTGTTGATCATCTAACATTCACCGATGTGTGTGGTATTTGTTGTTGTAGGTGTTGCACATCATGAGGAATGGTTGGAACATCAGCTTTTGGAGTATCATCCAACACTACATAATCATCTTCTTTCTTCTCATGTTGTTGTTGTACAACACTTTCTCATTGAATATGACATCCCTACTTCTTAAAATTTTATTATTTTCAAAATCCCAAAGCCTATAACCAAATTCATTAATGTCATATCCAAAAAATACACATTTCTTTGACTTAGCTTCCAGCTTTGTTCTATTTTCAGAATCTATATGAGCAAAAGCTTCACAACCAAAGGTCTTGAGAAAAGAATAACTCACCTTCTTATTGGTACATGCTTACTCTAGAATACCACAACCCAAAGGAGTAGAGGGACTTCTATTAATCAAATATACAACAATATTGATAGCCTCTACCCACATGTATAAGGGCAATCCAACATGCAACCTCATGCTCCTTGCATGCTCCATTATAGTCCTGTTCATCCGTTCAGCCACTCCATTTTCTTGTGGAGTCCTTGGAACAATTTTTTATCTATGAATACCATTAGTTGAGCAATAATATTCAAATTCATGACTACAATACTCACCACCATTATCAGATCTGGGACATTTTAATTTCTTGCCAGTCTCATTTTTAACCAAGCATTTCCATTTCTTAAAAGTTTGAAATACATCATATTTTTGTCTAAGGAAATAAACCCATACTTTTCTAGTTGCATCATCAATAAATGTAACATAAGGATGAGAGCCACCAAGGGAAGATACCTGAGCCAATCCCCATACATCTATGTGCACAAGCTCTAATTTCTTTTTTTTTTTTCCTTCCCAGTCTTTACAAAACTCACTCTTTTTTTTTTTTCCATACACACAACTGTCACATAAATCCATATTAACACATTTCAAACCTGGTAAAACTTTCTTTGAATGAAGTACTTTCATACCTTTCTCACTCATGTGCCCAAGTCTATTGTGCTACAATGCTGTATCAAAATCTATAGTAGCTATTTGTTCTCCCTGCTCAATTGTAGCAATTGTTCTTGAACATTCATTTTTCTCTGAAACAATTAAAGTAGAAGGAACAATATGACTTGTACAAAGATATAAGGTGCATACTTTCACACCTTTTGCTACTACAAGGGAACCTTTTGAAACCTTCAAATTTTGATCATTAAAAGTAACTAAAAAACCCTCATCACCGAGTTGCACTGCTAAAATTAAATTCCTACTCAGCCTTAGAACATGTCTTACCTCATGTAGTAGCCAATGATTCCCATTCTGTAACTTAATCTTAATTTTTCCCTTTCCAAAAATCTGATAGGGTTCATTATCCCCAAAATAAACAAGCCCAAAATTCCCTTGGACATAATCAATGAAATAACCTCTATGAGGTGTGGCATGAAATGAAGCACCAGAATCTAAAACCCATGAATCATCAACACTTTCTAAAGATAGAAGCAAAGAATCCTCTTTAGATTTGTTACTTACCACATTTTCCTCCTTGTCTCCATCTAATTTGTCTCCTTCATTTTTATTTTGATTCCAACAATCTTTCTTTTTGTGACCTAGTTTCTCAGAGTACCAGTAGTCATTTGGGCCTCTCAATTGAGACCTCCTCCCCTTTGAATTTCCTCTTGATTTCCCACAATTTCTAGAATTACTTCCTCTCTCAGTCATTCTGCCCTTTCTTTGTGCATTTAAAGCACTTCTTGATGTAGATCCACCTGAGGATTTCCTTCAAGTTTTCTCACTCAAAATAACATAGATCACATCATCATATTTTAGGGTACTAGATCTAGGAACAAAATTACTCACAACCATTACCAAGCCATTCCATTTTTCAAGCAAAGAACACAAAATCAAGAGAGCCCTAATTTCTTCTTCAAAATTGATACCCATAGAAGATAACTGACTCGTAATAGCATTAAACTCATTTAAATGATCTATAATAGATTCACTTTCTACCATTTTCATATTAAATAAATGCTTTATGAGAAATACCTTGTTTGAAGTAGAGGGCTTTTCATATAGTTTTACTAGGGTTTGCATCAACTCTTCTATTGTCTTTTCTTTTGTAATATTAAATGCCACCAATGGTGCTAGGCATAATCAAATGCTTCCAAGTGCCTTTCTATCCAAAATATCCTATTCATCATTTGACATAGATAATTGATTCTTGGCTTTGCCTTCTAACAACTTCCATAAATCCTTCTGATAAAGATTGTCTTCCATTTGCATCTTCCATAACTAGAAGTTATACCCATTAACTTTATCAACCCTCAGCTTACCCTCCTCTACCATTGCTCCCACTCAACTGTGAGATTCCCACTCAACCGTGAGACTTCCCTACAGAGGATAACTGAAAAACAACCTCACTCTGATACCACTTGTTAGGATTAAACCATGAACATAAATAAAAATTACATGCAAATATAACCAATATTAGAAAATAATAGATCACACAGAAAAGAACACAAGACACCAAGATTTAATGTGATTCACCCAATTCCTAGGCTATGTCCACCAAACAACAAGTTTGATATTATTACAATCTAGTGATTACAACCTGATTACAATCTATAATCCCTTACAACTCAATACCATTGCAAGAAACAATTTTGCATCACAACTTAATGAAAATACCTAACCCTAAGCCCTTTAATACAAGTAATTTTATGTCGCTTTAGGGTTACAACATGTTGGCCATATGTCAGCCATATGTTGGCCACAATGTTGGCCACTGCCCATACTTTCTTAATTAGTCACCACAAACTAACAATTTCCCACTTGGGGACTGATCAAGCTCCACACTAAATAATAGGATCGATAAGCTAACTTGGTGATTAAATTGTCTTGTGTGTTTGGGTAAGGTGATGAGGTAGAGGAGTATACTCTTTCCCCTTGAGGGAAATTAGAAACTTGGATCCTTAGATCCAAACCATCATTCTGAGTCAACCTTTAGAGGGCCTTCCAGAATGATCCAACCTCTGAGAATGACCCAAGTGAGCACACTCCTTTTCATGAAGATTCCAACTCACTATAATAAAGAAGCTTTATAGAGAAAGATACTCCAAAGTCATATTAATTTCCTCTTCTTCATTCTAATATCACATATCATGAAGAGGCTTTGTAAACTGCATTGGCTGGTGTTGACCGTAGTCTTGCTAGTCAAGTGTGTGCACTTATAGATGCTAGTGTGGGCTGCTGACCTCAACTTCACTTGTGAAGCTACTAGAGGTTAATATAAACTAAAGCCAAGTAAAAACCTCTTAGATAGTTGCTACCCAGTTCACCTCCAAAAGGGGGCATAATATTTGTGCAAGGAGGGTGAAGAATCTCTCCTAGAGAACTCACTATAGGCATGTACCTAGGAATTAGAAGGTGGTATATGCACTTGACCCCTGCCACAAGGGTGTTCATTCAGCATATATGTTATTGAGCCCTTGGAATACACCAAAAACATGGGCACCCTCTAGTGGGGTGACATGGCTGTGTGAGGTGAACGCATGCACATAAGTTGTGGGACAAAGGTTTTGCCTCCTCTACCATTTTTGGTTATAGGGAAAAAAGCATGTTTATTATTGAGTCTTAAACTTGTCCAAACCTATTAAACAAAAAAAAATTCAAGATTCCCCCATCCCTCTAAGTTTCTTTGCGCTTGATTGGATTGTTTGCCACTACTACTTGCTTCCCATGTTATCTAAAAATAAACTATATTTTTGAAACCAAAATGCTATTCAAAAATTTGAAAACCATCTTGCCATCTACTTGAAATCTATCAAATGACAACCAATCTATCCAAAACTATCAAAAATATTATAAATCTCTTCAAAATTCCATCTCATTTGTCAATCTAGTATGCTACCTACAATATTTCACCTCTTTTCTATCTACAAACAATGTCAAATAGTGGCATCTTGCTTAGCTAAAAACTTGTGACCTACATGCAAACTAGTCTCATCTCTTAGTTAACTTGTCTTTGTTCCCTCATGCTTGTCATACTTGGTGTCATGATAGTCATAATATTTATTCATTCTAACCATTACTCATAGAACTCGTACCATAGTATACAACACTCTTATCTTGATTTTTGAGACTATGTTCTAGTGTGGTCCTTATCTAGGCCTCCACTTTTTGTCCTTATCTATGATTGTGGCAACAAGAAGTAGAAATATATTTTATCCTTCTAGATTTAGATGAGGAAGAGCTAGAGGTTGTGATCATGGTAGAGGTTTCTCTTCTATTTATACACGGTCTATGTCCAATTCATCTAGTGAGGAGTTTTCATGATCTCCTTCACTTGTTAGATCTCTTCATGTTTAGAGAATATTTTCTATAAATTTGCAACAAACTAGGAACCCTTTGTATCAACAGGATCCTAAAACTAGCAAAGGTCATACATCTCCAAAAAATACAACTAAATTCTTATTAAGACAACCTTTTCAACCAACATATACTAAAACTTATCACATCCCTAAAATGGTTGAACTAGAACCAAAACATTTGAAACATAGTAGAGACCAAGATCAACACAGGACTAAAAGAAATTGGGAACCTTTTACTAATGACAATGAAGAAGAGGTAGAAATACTCCTCGAGCATATTGAAAAATGTCATAAAGACAAAAAATTCCATAAAGTCATGGAGATCTTGCTGAATGAAGAGAAAGAGAAATACTTTCTCAAACTTGCTCAAGAGGGGGCCAAGATACCTCATCACTTTAACATTGAAACTATCATTACACCTAAAGAAGAAATTGAAACATCTAAGTTGCAAAAACAATTGAAGATCATACAAGACTAACTAGCCCAAATGATGCATGATAAAGACAAACCTACAAAAACATACACTCTAGATGCTCTTTGTCCATTTCCTTTTAACAAGAGTATGGAAATGCCTCCTTTTCCAAGAGGAGTTAAGTTACCTAAGTATGATAAATAATTTGGAACTATGGATCCCCAAGATCATTTATGAGAATATAGTGCCTTTTCTATGGAATTTATGCATAATTAGGCATATCTCATGCACTTATTTCCAAGAAATCTAGGTGGTCAAGCTACAGAGTGGTTTTCATGCTTGCCTATGGGTATCAAAACATTTGATGAGATTGCAAACTTGTTTGTCCAATAGTACTCGCACAACATACAACACTTGATTAACATTCAAGACTTGTGTAACCTTAAATAGAGAGTTGGGGAAACTTTCCTCACATTCCTTTAGAGATGGAGACAACTTTACACCAAATACTCATGTAAAATCCCTAAAACAAAAAAAATTGATATCTTTATGGACAATCTTTTACCTAAATTTGGGTATAAAGTTCAACTTCAAGGTCCATGCACCTTCGAAGATATGGTCAAACAAGCTATCCAAATAGAGGAATTCATGTCAAAAAGGGTGAGTTCACCTTTCAAAAGGATACTAAACAAGGATCCACCTCTACCAAGGACAAATCCAAGTATGTGAACAAAAATTGAGAGGTTTTACATGATGGAGTTGTTGATAACATTACTCCTAAACTATCTAAGGTAGCTTTCAATCTCATAGACAATCTCAAAGCATCCAAGAATGTTGAGAAACCTCCTTTTGACAATAAGACAATTGGAAACAAACCAAAGAGCTCATCTTGGGTCACATGCCCAAAAAATAAATTTACACCTCTTGGTGAACCTTTGGATGTGGTCTACAAGACCTACTGCAAAACAAGCTCATTTCTCCATTAGATAACTCTCATCTTTACGATCCACAACTATGACCACCATGGTGGATTGAAACCACATTTTGCAAATATCACCAAAAAAAGGTCACAAAACCAAAAATTGTATCAAATTGCATCACAAAATCCAAGACCTAATTGATGATGGTGACATTGTTGTGGACAAACGTAACAAGAATGTAGATCACAAGGCTTTCAAGGAGCCATTCTCATCTTATGAAAAAGGAGAAAAATAAAAACAAAAATCTCAAAACAAGATCAACTATACATACTGTAATGATGATGATGAGATAGTCCACATGGTTGAACCCGTGGATGCTGAGTACTATGACATTATCACCATTAAGGAAAAATAAGATGAAACTAAACCTAAGACACCATTTGTCTTAAGGGGTCCTTCCAACACATCTAATAATGAACTATCACAATATTGTGCCAAAATTGTTATTCATTCTCATGCTAAGTTAGTTCTCAAGGGCCCTATGCCTTCTACACCTAAGATAGAACAACACAAAGACAAGCCTCTTTCCTGTCCATCTGGCAAAGGAACAAAACTTGATCAAATTCTATGGCTACTAGCTATAGTATTCTTGATTAGTTATAATGAATGAATACTCAAATTACAATCTTTGAACTACTCAAAATCTTGCCTACTCATAGGAAAATTATTGACAAAGCTCTCGCTGAGGCAAACATACCTCAAGATCTGGATCTTTAGAGATTTCAATCTATGGTAGGTCATCTGACCTCATCTTACTATATGTCTTTCTCTGAGGAGGTCAACAACTCATTGAGTCATCCACATAATCAACCTCTATACATTGAGGTCATGATACACTAGAAATGTGTCCATCATGTGCTCATTGATAATGGAGCTAGTCTAAACATTGTCTCTGCTACTCTACTTAGGCAATTGGACTATTCTGAAGAATCCATTGATCCCTATCATAAGATAACTATCAAAGAATATGATGAAGTTGAGAAAAAATATTTAGGCCTTGTGGTATTGCCTCTTTGTGTTGGTATTGTAGAAAGGGATGTCACTTTTCAGGTCCTTGACATTCCCTTAGCTTACAATATTCTACTAGGAAGACCATGGATACATGAGATGTGAGTTGTGCCATCTACATATCATCAATGCATAAAATTCCAATTTCATGGCTCTAAAGTCACCATACCTGCAACTATTAGCTATACCTATAACATGCTAAAATATACAAAAAACTTTGTACCTACTAATAGGAAATCTACAGACCATCATGATAACCAATTGAAGCAAACTGAACAGTCACTTATGCTAAAAGAAACTTGAATGGGTAAATATCACATAGAACTAGTTCTACCTTTGAAATTTCTTCCCGAGTCTCCTTGTCATTATGGGAGACCCTCTAAAGTGAAGAAACCATTTGTGTTGACACCTCAAACCAAGTACAATCTAGTACCTTTGTGAAGGCTATTGAACCTCTTAAGGAGGAATATGAAAACAAAGCTATCGCTACATGGATCTACAAAGAAGAAACTCTAGTTGACCTCACATAATAGGATTGTAAAATTACTCCTGAAAAGTATGGTCTTAGTCTTAGACTCATGAAATGTTTTGGTTACAAGGGGACTAGTCCTATTGGGTGCAACAAAATGGTTTGGTTGACCCCATCAAGGTAATAGCTAGAAGGAATCAAGACACATCTACTCTAGGATTCAAGAAGATTCTCTTCCATTTAGGGATTAACAAATTTATACCAAAATTTGAGAATTCATTTGAAAATGAGTCACAAGCTAAGTTTGATGACCATGAAGATAATGCTGATGATGAGGATACTTCTTCTTATCCAATTCTTGATGATCTTGCTAAATTCTTTATGGAACTATATGATTTTGTACCATGTGTCAGTACCATGGATGGTGATAGTAATTATTCTAATGACACTACTGATTCCCCCTGTATTCAAAAAGAACAAGAAGAGTATATTCGTGCTCTACACATTGAGTGCCTTTGCAAAAATCTAGAGGATGAAGGAGAGTTTGTTCCTATCACTGTTGGGGAATTCTATAGTCTATCTCCATGTAGCAAAGATTCTCAAGAGTATGAATTTATATCTCTCTCAGAAGTAACTATAGATAAAGACATAGATCAAGTTGATGTCTATGAAAACCTCCTTGAAGTAGGTGAATCATCTAGGGTTAATTCAGATGAGTCCTATCCAACTAGTGTCCTCGAGTCTTTAATTAATGATGTTAATGCTCAAAGGAATTCAAGCACACTTATGGACAAAGTGGCTCTAGGTCTCGAATTGCTGGTCCAAGCATTTAATGATTATACTATGAACATAATTGAACCTATCACATCTATTTCACTCACCTATCTCAAGCTCATAGACTAGAATTACAATGCATCTAGTGAAGTCCCTACAGTCTAGAATGACTATGCTCTTGCTTGCTACTTTAACACTATCAAACTAGTAATTTCTTCTACCAGCAAACAAAGTGTCAACATGACTAAAGCTAACATCAAATATCTTAGTAATACAATCAAAAAGAAAAAAAATAGAAGGTCTGATGGTGGAAACCACATTGTGGTAGTGTTAGAACCTAAATAGTAAAAATAAAAGATGTATCCAAGGGTGAAGACCTCTCTGAGGTGCCTGCGGATGAGATATTTGATGCACTTCCTAGTCATTTTTAGGAAAGATCATTGGTTTTGATAGAACCAACACAATCAATCAACTTGGGAATAGAGGAACAACCTCACATGATACATCTTGCATAGTCACTATCACCTGAGGAAAAAGAGGAATTCATTGTCTTCTTCCAAGAGAAAAAGATAAACTTTGTGTGGACATACTCAAACATGCTAGGATTAGATTTTGATCTCATAATGCATCACTTATCTATTGCACCAAGAATTAAACCAATTAAACAAAAATTTAGGAAAATGCATCCTCATGTTGCATTACTAGTCAAAGCTGAACTAGAAGAGCTTCTGAAAGCTAGTTTTATACGTGCTATTGATTATGCTAAATGGATATAAAAAATTGTTCCAGTCTCCAAGCATGACAAATATATTAGAGTCTATATAGATTTCTAAGATCTAAACTTAGCATGTCTGAAGGATGATTTTCCACTACCTAACACTGATATGATAGTGGACATGACATTAGGATATGAAATTTACTCACTCATGGATGGATTTTCTAGTTGTTATCAAATCAAAATTACACCAAAAGATTATGAAAAGACTGCCTTCACTTGTGCATGGGGAAATTTTTGTTGGAACATGATGCCATTTGGATTGAAAATTATGGTGCTACATATTAGAGAGTAGTTACTACAATTTTTCATGACATGATGCATAAAAAGATGGAAGACTATGTAGATGATACTTTGGTTAAGAGTGCAAAATGCAACACTCACCTTCAAGATTTGGGACCTATCCTAGATTACATGGAAAAATTCAGCCTAAGACTTAACCCTAAGAAATGTGCATTTGGAATAACATCTAGAAAATTGCTTGGTTATTTTGTGTCTACAAAAGGAATCGAGGTTGATCTAGAGAAAGTTCAAGTGATCATAGATATGCCTCCACCTCATAATATCAGCGAAATGAGGGGCTTATAAGGAAGACTTAAATCCATTCATAGGTTCATCTCACAACTAGCAGATAGGTCACAACCTTTTATCAAAACTCTACATAAAGGTGTGAAATATAACTAGAGCCAAGATTGTGAATAGAGTTTAACATAGATAAAGAAGTACCTTGCTCATCCATTGATCTTGATGCCTCCTATTCATGGAAAGCCTCTTATTCTATATATTTCTACAAAAACAACATCTTTGGGTATGTTGCTAGCTCAAGAAGACAATGATAATAAGGAAAGAGCTATCTATTATCTAAGTTACACACTAATCTACTATGAAATGAACTACAATTTTATAGAGAATGCTTGCTTGGTAGTCATCTTCATTTCCCAAAAGATAAGACACTAAATGCTTGCTCATACTACATGAATAATTGATAAAATTGATCCACTAAAATATTTACTTAGCAAGGAAGCTCTAACAGGGAGGTTGACTAAGTGGGTTGAATAGAAGGCTATCAAAGGATAAACAATTTTTGATTAGTTAGTAGAGGCACTAATACAGAGTCTTCTTCTGCTACACATTAATTTTCTTGATAAATCTATTCTAATGCTTACACATCAAACTTGGGTAATTTTCTTTGATAGTTCTTTCACACAATAGGGATCTGGTGTTGGGCTACTATTCATAACATGTTAGATGTATTCACTACCTTAAGCATACAAGATTTTGTTTCCTTGTACAAACAACATCAAAGAATAGGAAGCTCTCATTAATGGCATGAAGATAGAAATTGAATGGAGAGTAGATCAATTGAACATCTTTGGTGATTCACAACTCATAATCAATTAGGTTAATGACATATATCAGACAAAGGATGAGAAGTTGATCCCGTATAAACACATGGTAGATGACATGAAGAAATACTTTGCTCATATCACCTTTCAAAAAATTCCTCAGGTAGACAACAAAGTGGCTAATGCCATGGCTACTCTTGCTTCCTTGTTATAGATTCCAGAGAATGATCTTTGACATGAGTTCTTAGTGGAAATGTTACTCTACCCTACCTATGATACCCCTGACTCTTAGATGATCTGTTCTATTATAAGACACGATTCATCCCACTATGATTACATATACTTCTATTTACATGACCAAACCATTCTGAATGGTCTAACCTAGAATGAAAAGTGTCACCTTATCTACAATGCTTTATGGTATGTCATTATTGTTGATGACTTGTTTAAGAGAGGTCTTGAGAGAACACTCCTTAGGTTTCTAGAACCCGATGAGTCCAAATGCACATTAATCAACATCCACAAGGGCATTTGTGGATCTCACTCTAATGGCTTGACACTAGCTTGTGAACTTATTAGAGTTGGTTACTATTGGCTGAATATGGAGCAAGAGGCAATCAAATACACCAAGTCTTGTAAACAATACCAACTTCATGGTAATATGATTCATGCTCTAGCTAGGGAGCTACTTCCATCTAACACGCTATGGCCATTCCAACAATGAGCCTTTGATCTTGTGGGTTAGATTCACCCTTCTTCTTCAAATGGACACAAGTTCATTATTATAACTATAGACTACTTCACTAAGTGGGTAGAGGTAGTACCTCTCTCTATAGAAAATGGAAAAACTGTAGCTCTGTTAATCATGAATTACATCATATGTAGGTATGGTATACCTTCTTCCATTATTACTAACAATGGAGGACACTTAAAAAAAAAGGATCTTAAGGAGTTATGCAAAAAGTTTAGAATTATGCAACACTAGTCTTCTATCTATTATCCTTAGGTTAATGGTCAAGTGAAGGAATCCAACAAGGTGATCCTTAAGGTCTTGCATCACACAATTAGAAAATTTGGAAGGGACTAGCATCTTCAAATCAATCTAGCTTTATGGGCTTACAAAATGAGTATCAAAACTCCAATGAGTACGACATCCTTTGCTTTAGTATATGGAGTAGATGCTATGCTTCCCATTGAGGTTGAGATTCCTACTTTGAGAATCTCCATGAAGGGCCTCATTACTGACAATGACTATAGAATATCTCAACTTCAAGAGCTAGTATTTTTAGATGAATGCTAGCAAGTGGCATATGATCATCTTTGAGCATATCAGTAGTGTATGTCCAGAAGTTACAATAAGAAGGTTAAGCCACTCAACTTCTAACTGGGTGATCTCATTCTTAGAGAGAACCCTAAGAATCAACAAAAAAGGGTATAAAAGGGGAAGTTTGAACCCAATTAGCTTGGTCTCTATATAGTCACTATAGTGTTTAGATCTAGTTCTTACCAACTTTTTTACAGTCAAAGGAGAGGTGCTCAAGGAGTCCATCAACACTCTTCACTTGAAGTGGTTCTATAGCTGATCTGGTTACAAAAATCTCTTTGTATATATCAAAAAGTCTTGAAAAATATCTAAAAATTGCAAAAAGTCCTAAAAAAATATTATCTTGGTGAAACCTAGTAATAGGTGCCTTGGTAATACCAAAAACATTTGAAAAATTCAAAAAAAAAAGAAGAAGATAAAAATACAAAAAAAGTTGAAAAATAATAAAAGTGCCATTGATGGAAACTTGGAAATAAGCATCATGGTAGCAAAAAAAGAATTCCTGCCAAGAAGGTGAAAACTTGGTAAACTAGTGCCTCTTGTTCCCAATGCTATATCTTGCAACACATCTTCTGGCTCATGTAAAGTTTCTTTCCTTCTTTAGTTTGCTACTTTTGCTCATGTATCCATGGACTGAATCTTGTCATAACTTGGGGACAACACCTTACAGTGTCATAGGAATCTCTTACGATAGTCACCAGTTGTTCTAACTACGTCTGCCTACTATTACTTGTGTCCCCATTGAGATTCCTCTCATGGAAGATCTCTCTTACATCAATCACCAATTTTTCTAACTATGTCTATCTACTATTACTAGTGTCACTTTAGAGATTCCTTTCATAGAATATCTCTTACATCAGTCACCATTTGTTCTAACCGTGTCTGTCTACTATTGCTAGTGTCACATTAGAGATTCCTTTCACAAAACATCTCTCATGTCAGTCACCAATCATTCTAACTACTTATGCCTACTGTTGTTAGTGTCACTTAGAGATTCCTTTCATAGAATATCTCTCACATTAGTCACTAGTTGTCCTAATTCTGTCTATCTATTGTTACTAGTGTTACTTTAAAGATTCCTTTCATGGAACATCTCTCATGTCAGTCACTTGTTGTTCTAACTACATCTACCTACTATCACTAGTGTCACTTAGAGATTCCTTTCACAAAATATCTCTTGCATCAACCAGCAATTATTCTAACTACATCTGCCTACTATCACTTGTGTCACTTTAGAGATTCATTTCATGGAATATCTCTCACATCAGTCACCAGTTGTCCTAACTGTGTTTGTCTATTGTCGCTTAGTTTCATACTATTGTTCTTCTTACTAAAGATTCCTCTTTGACTTCGATTACTAGTTGTCCTAACTGTGTCTATCTACTATTTTCACCCTACTAAAGAGATTCCTTTCATACATGTTCTAGAAATTAAACTTGACATCAATTCTATGAAGCACAAAAAAAATTGAACTCAAAATGATGAATTTATTTGGGATATGCTGACCTTTTCTTTCTTTGCTTTGCTTTTGCTTTATCATTTCTCTTTGAGTGACTTGATGATGTCACTTTTGACTAGAGAAGTGAGGACTAGGGGCATGATATTTTCTTTTTTTTTCTATTTGTGGTTTAGTTCCAATGATCTAAAGCATCCACATATAGAGGGTTGTCCACTACAAGAGCCTCCATCTTGTGTTAGATGGCAATGTGTACCTCAACTCCTTTTATATTGACTCTTCATTAAGGTTGGTTATTTTTCTTGCTTGTTTGAGTGAATTCTCTCTACTACAGTAATTACTAATCCTCATCCTACGAAGTGAATGTATAGGTCACTGCGCATATATCTAGTGCATTTTTGTCTCAGGTTACGAATGCAAGAGTCATTGCAAATAGAAAACTTCCCAATTACTTAGCGTAAGAAGAATCTCTCATGTGTCTGGTGTATCTACATGAAAGAAACATCCTAGTCATCCTAGCATTTATGCTTTGATTCTTATGTTGACTTGCTACATTAAAATGGACAAATGTTTTGGTCATTCTAGCTTCTTGTGCCCCAAATGCTTACATTTAACCCTGATAAAACTAGAACATATGTCCTATTCATATTCCTATGGTTGCAATATCAGTGGAAATTGTACAACATATGAGATTTAGCTAAATACTTAGTGATAATAATTATCAAAGCTTGGTAACTAGAGCTAGGGTTGCATCTAGTTTAAGGTTACATCTAGTGTAGGGTTGCATTGCATAAGCATATGGTTCAATAATTGATTTACTTGCATCCTTCATGATGAGGAATTTTCAGCTTCTTCAAAGTATCATGTTTCTTCATGACTGCACATATGATCGATTAATCACCCTCTTGGCTATTTTGAGCTACTCTAAACCCATTTTCAAGATTAAATTCAAAATTTGACACACTTAATCAACTCAAAGTCACACTTTAAATTTTTTGGGACCGATACGATCGAATGCTTGTGCAGTCCATTTTACTAATACTTTGTGAATCCTTGTGAATTCTGTCAAATCACATTTCTTGACATTTTCCAAATTTTTTGAAAAAGTCAACTCTGGTAAACTTTGGTCAAACTTGGTCTTTTGGACCTCACAATCACTTCGAATTGACTCCAATTTTTCTTTTGATCATTTTGATCTCTTCTATACTCGTTTGAATCTCACATTTCTTTAGTATCTCTCAACATACTACTCTACATCATATTTCTGGTACGTCATCTTTAGATTTCACTCCCAAGGGGGTAGGATGATTACATCATTGAATCTACATTTCAACTCAATTTGAATCTTATGTCCTTATCACTTGGGGCATCTCATTACTCAAGTTATCTTGTCCCCTCTATCTAGCATGTATGTCATCTATCTTATCTTTCATTAGTTGATCAATCTTATAATAGTTGTTGTCAAAGTTCGATGGATAGGTATTGGGATGGTCTAAACCCTGACTCCTGAGGATCAAGCCTCATTCTAGAGATGATTCTATGACTCATTATAGGTCTTGTTATATATATATTTTTTCAATCTAGGTACCTAGGTGTTCTATTGGATTCCTTAAGGTTAAGCTTCATTCTAGAGATAATCTCTAATAGCTTATCAATCTTGGAATTTAGGTGTTCTATCTAGATCCCCTAAGGTTAAGCTCCATTTTAGAGATAACCTTTAAAACTTATCAATTGGTCTTTGTATCAATTTCAGAACCAATCTCATTTCTTGATCTTTGCATCATACTTTTGATTTCTTTGAATTGAACGTGTTGCTCACACATTCATTCAAAGAGGGGAAAAATGTAATACCTCGAAATTAGCACATTGCCATATTAACCAATTCTAGTCTATTCAATTATTCCTAAGTCCCATTTTATTAGACAATTCTAATTTTGATAATATCTACTAGACCTAAGTGTCAAATGTAGAAAATCATTAATCTATATTAATCACTTACTTTAATTAATTCTCAAATATTCATTAAATTGGCTAAATGAACCTTTTAATTGAATTAATTTAATTATAAGTGTTCATACTTTAATTAAATTAAATTCACCCTTTAGCTAATGTATAAAGGAATTAAACATGTTTGATTTAATAATATATTTCTTCTTTTTAATTAATGAATTTAATTATTTAATTAATTAAAGTTTATCCATTTATGAGGTCATATTCTATTTTATTAAATTAAATATTCTCTCCAAATCTTCTCTTCAATTCAAAAATGGAAACTATGGGGAACTAAAATTAGAAAAGGGATTAAATCAATTAACTCCTTATTCCACTCAAAATTAAGAAAGTGAACTCCTTTTTCCACTCAAAAGCAATTAGTTAACTCCCTTTTCATAAGGAATTTTCCATTATGACTGAGTCTCATCTTCAATCTGGATCGTCCATTTTTATTGATCTCAACCGTTAGTTGATTCTGGGGTTCTATTTAAGAAGCCTTTGATTCCTCATTATAGAGGTTGATTTGAATTTGCATCAAACTTATGCTAGAATATCTACTCATTTTCTCTTGCATTCCTAGCTTAATATTCTCGCATATCAATCTCATATAGTTTAATAATGCATCCATTTAGATTAATTGTTCTTTCTTATTCTTAGAATAATCTTGCATACATTTAGATTAATCTTGCTAATCTCATATAGCTTAAAATCCTTCATTCTAGAGGTTAAGTTGCCCGCTTCTCATTCTAAAAGAAAAGGCAAAATCCTTCTAGTTAGAAGGAAATAGGTAAAACTATTGGATTACTCAGATGAATAATCTCATATTCATAAAATCCTTCTAGTTAGAAGGAAATAGGTAATACAATAGGATAATGAATATGTTGGAAGTGCAGATAAAATTGCTTTGATCTTAGTGACTTTTCCAGCTTTTGTCAGCCATTTGTCTTTCTAGCCTCCTATCCTTGCATCCATTTTTTCAAGAATCATGTTCCACTCCTTTTTATATTTCTTCCTTTCTCTAACTCTATTCATAAATATTTGCATGGAAATGTGCCTCTTTTATACCCCATAATGTTAAAATCTATTTTTCAATATTAGGTTTGGTGTTAATAAAATAAATTTCAGATTTGGCTATATTAAATTTTTGACCATATGCTTCCATATACAGTTAGATGATAGAATTGATATTTAGGGCCTCTTTTATGGTGCTTTTGCTTGGCAGAATAGTGTCATATGCATATTGCTAGTGGGTAATATTGGGAACATTTTCAGTTATAGTGATACCATTTATTTTCCCCTTAGTATGAGCTTTGGTTATTGCTCTTCCAAAGGCTTCTTCTATAATAATATATAGAAATAGAGATAAGGGATCTCCTTGTCTTAAACCTCTTGATGTTTCAAAAAAGCCTTTAGGTGTTCCATTAATGTAGACTAAAATTTTAGTTGTAGAAATACACTAGTAGATAAGATTAATCCATTGATGTGAGAATCTAAAGTCCTCTAAGGTTTTACATAAAAACCTCCAATCAACCATGTCATATGCTTTCTAAATATCTAGTTTCATAAACATGCTTGCCACTTTATTCTTATTGGTTGAATGAATTGTTTCTTGAATAATTAGTAATCCATCTAGGATTGATCAACCTAGGACAAAATGTATTTTTTCTTTGAATATAAGCTTAGAAAGAATTAGTTTAAGCCGATTAGCTAAGATCTTAGGTACAATTTTATATATAGTATTACATAAAGCAATAGGTTTGAAGTCCCTTGGATTTTTAGGATTCCTTTTTTTAGGTATTAGAATAAGAAAATTAAAATTGAGTTCAGTTATTAATGATCCACCATTTCTTGAAGCTTCAATGGCTTTCTAGAGATCTAGATCGATTATATCCCAATATTTTTGGTAGAAGAAAGCTTGGAATCTATTAGGTCCTAG
Organism: Cupressus sempervirens; assembly: GCA_028749045.1. NCBI lineage: Eukaryota > Viridiplantae > Streptophyta > Pinopsida > Cupressales > Cupressaceae > Cupressus > Cupressus sempervirens. The sequence continues at coordinate 265,753,706 of CM053784.1, forward strand.
AGATTTGTCAAGATTCATGCTGAATAACATTGATCTAACTTCTTCCATAGTGATGGGTTTGTTTAACATTCTATTTTCTTTTGGCGAGACCACTTTAGGTATAGCTTCAAGCATTTTTTCTTGAGCTACCGTATTCGATCTATCAAAGTTATTTAAAATATTTTGAAAGTGACTCACAAAAATCTTGGCTATTTTATCAGGACTTTCTACGGTTATGCCCAAAGGATCTTTGGCTTTTACTATTTTGTTAATTGCTCTATTATGAAGTGTACTATTATGAAAATTTTTTGTGTTTCAATCTCCTTCTTCTAACTATTTTTCTCTTGATTTATGTCTCCAAAAGATTTCTTCTTTTGCCAATATATTTTCCCATTTAGCAAGTAATTCTTTTTATAAATAAAAGCTATTATTATTCATCCCCCTTTTAATTACTTCCATATTTATTTCTTTTAATCTTTCCTCAATATCTATTTTTTCTCTAAATATGTTATTAGAATGTTCTTTATTCCATTTAAGTATATTTTCTTTGACAATTTTTATCTTGAAAACAAAGATATACATTTTAGAACCTTTAAAATTGCCTTGCTTCCACCAATCTCTAATAAGTTCCATAAAGTTTTTGTCTAAAAACCACATTTTTATGCACTTAAAAGGATTCCTAATAGGTTTATTTGGTACAAATAAACAATTTGAATAGGGTAGTGATATGAACTTGTTATTGGTAGAAATGAGGATTGAATGTTGAAATTAAAATCACTGAGTTCTCCTTTGATAAAAAATCTATCCAATTTCTCAGCTATATAGGAGAAATCTTTCCTTTTATTGTTCCAATTGTATTTCCCATTATTTATAGGAACATCAGTTAGATTATTACCTTCAACCCAATTTTTAAAATCCTTAGTTGCTTGGGTGGTTTGCTGTAAGCCTCCAAATTTTTCCTCTATGTTTAAGATAGTATTGAAATCACCACCTAAAAGAATGATTTCATTATTGTGTTCATTAATAAATGTACTATTTCTTCCCATAGGATTTTTTTATCTATGTTGTAGATTGGACCATATACATTTACTAAGATGAACTGTGTGTTAGTTTTAAAGCTTTTTACTTTGCTGCTCATCTAGGAATTATTTGAGTTTAATATATTAAGGGTAACTTTCCTAGGATTCGATATCATGCCTAAACCTCTTAAAGTTCCTTTGGATTCTTGTAGGTTAACTTTCCAATAGCCTAATTTCTTATCTAGCTTGACTTCTCCCTTGTGCAATTTAGTTTCTTGTAACATAATAATTTTAGATTCAAATTATTTTAGGTTTTGTATTAATAGTTGTTTCTTGCTAGGAGCATTTAAACCCCTAGCATTGTATAGATCTTCATGCTGACTTGGGAAGGATCTTCCCCTTCCCTGGATTAAATAAATGACTAATCTTTTGTTGCTCTTTTTCCTACCCATCCACTTCTCTGAGTTCCTTAAAAGATTTCCTACCTCTCTTAGCTTTCAATTTACCATATCTAAGGACATTTATCCCTTCTTGGTTCATTAAAATACCCAATTGCTCTATGTTCTCCTGCATTTAAGATGATTTAAGATTGTTTTCCTTCTGTCTCATTTTTTTCTTCATTTTCTAGTTCTTACAATAATTTTTTTGCAATGACCATCTAATCCGCTATAGATTTATCATCTTTATCTAGAATCTTTTTGACATTTCCTTCCTTGGTCCCATTGCCTTGATCTATCATGGATTTATGCTTAGAATTTTGTATGTATTTACTATTCTTGTCTTCTTCTTCTATACTGAATAGATCTCTTTTTAAGTCTTCAAAAGTATAATCATCTCCACAAAGTTTTAAAACCCTCTACAATAATTTCTCTTTTTTTGATTCACTACTCTTGTCTATACTCTCAAAGCTGAATACTTGGATTTTTTCATCAGTTAATAGTTCCAAGTTTTCTCTCTCAATCTCATCTAAAATTTCCTTTTCCAAGTCTACATCCCTGATCATAGTATGCATATGGTAGTATGCATATGCACGAGGTTATCAATGGTACACTACTTGATGTGCATGAGTGTGTTCTCTAACAATGCTAGAAAGATGCATTCCTTAGCATTGTGTGGTGATTGATCTTTCTTGTATGACTATTCTTAGTCATCACATGTAATGTGATTTGATTGATGTCTTTTTTTGGGCTGGTGGATCTTTCCACATGTTTTTTGGGCTAGCATTGGTTTTTAGTATTTTCCTTTGTTGGACTAGTCATCAAATTTTCTCTATCACTCTCTTTGTGACTGTTGTCATACTTGATTTATTATTGAACTATGCATATTTTTGAGATTTATTGTTAGAATTGATAATTCTCCCACTTGGGAGTTTTCATTTTTGTTCCATAGTGACTATTCTAAATGTCTTTTACAACTGTTGAATTGTATGTTGTGACTCTATCATGTCCGTTTTGGACCACATATAATATTTATAAGGGACAATATTGTGGAGAATATACTAGTGTGTTTGCTAATAGATTTAAAGTTGTGATGAAAATTTTGTTTGGTTTAGTGTTGATAAATACAATATTTGTTTGAAAGGGAAATAAATTTGATAAAAATACGTACTGGTTAAATGGTTATTTATTCTTGCAGCTAGTTATTAAACTCTTCAGTTTAAATTGTTCTTAACTACTTGTAAGAAGAGAAAATTAATGCTGGCTATGTTAAATGAGAGTATAAGGCTTGAGAATATGCCTTTAATTGTTTATCTAGATATATGGTGTGTGTTAGCATTCCTTGTCTATTGCTATTATGAACATTTTGTTGTTGCATTCTTTGGCAACTAGGATTTTGAGTGTTTTATCTTGTTTTATAGTATTCATTTGTGGCTAGATAAGGTTTTTTTGTGATTTGTTGGATTGTGTTTGGGCACTTGGTGTTCTTGGGTTCTATTCTTGGATCATAGGATTCCAAGAGTAAGCCTAGTCTTTTGGGGGGAGGGGGGGATGATATAGTGCCTCTCCCATTTGATTCCTGTAAGTCATCCTCATGGATGCTACCTTGAAGATCTTGCTTCTTATGTGACCATGGTTAGGACCCATGAGTGGTCTATACCCTTGGGGTGATTTAATTATATTGTTTCTTTAATTGGTTATTTATGCTTATACTTGATTTTTGAGCTTATGGTTGAGGATTATCAATGGATATTGTTGGTTTTGTGCTACGAATATTTACATTGTTCTTATAGTAATCTTTTACTATTGTGCAAATGAATGATTTAAATAGATTATTTTAATGAAATTAATTATATGCTTTAACTATGTAATTTTGTATAATTGTTGTTTTGACTATTATTATTATGCATCTACACTTGATTGGGTGTGTTTATTGTGCAGGACTTATACCCTCGACAGTGACACATGGAGTTAGTGATTGGACCTTTCATGTTGAGCCAATGTCATCCCTATATGGGAAATGCATCTTTTGTTTTTATTTTGATCCTTTGGTAATTGGTAAATCTAGATTCATAATGCATTATGTGATTAGACCTGTGAGCATGTCTATGCATTTAGAATTTCACATCTATCATGGAAGAGATCTAATTAGATGCTATTTTAATGGATTAGAGGGATTTTAATTATTTGATTAAATAATTATTTTAATTATCGACAGCTTTGCCATAGTTGAATTCCATTTAATTAGAGTTGCCCAATTTTGTCTAGGTTAAAAAGGGATTTAATTAAGTGAGTCATTTATTTTCCTATTTTCCTATTTTACTTTTGAAGTGAATATATATTCCAAATAGTGAGTTCTTTCTCATTTCTCATGTTTCAAAAACTTTAATTTTGGAGAGCAAAATCCCAAACCTCTTAAAGAGGAATTATTGTTTTTCTTGTTGCGGGAGTTGTAGGCATGGGATCCATGTGAGGTTGATCTCATTAGATCCGGCTTGGGGAGACCTTGATTTGCCAAGACTCTTGGTAGTTTTAATGGAGCAATTATTTTATCATGAACATTCCTATATTTTCCCTTTTGGTTGCTAGGTAGGGCTCTCCCATTTTTACATTTTAGCTCCATTTCAGAGTCTTTTTTGATAGTAGTTTACTAGGAGGTAGAGAACTAGTGTTCCCCTCCATTCCTATATGCTAGCTCTACTTAGTTGGGTGGGTACAAGCATTTGATTACCTTTTCAGTTGGGGTTTTAGGTTTTTAGACCATTATGTTGGCCATTTTTGCATATGGACTCCAAGCCCAAATTTTTATTTGATATTTTCGATTTTTATACCAATCATAAAAAGGGTTTTAATTTTATTGATTTCTATCAACGTTGAATTTTGGGCATTTTTGACTTTGCCTCGATTTGCATACCACCCAATTTTCTTGGATGTTTCTTGGCACTGAGGCTGGTCATGGATTTCAATTATCTATGAGGATTCCAATCCGATCATAGTTGTATTCTACTTTCTTTGGGATTTGTGTAGAATTCATACTCTCAGATCTAGGCTGATGGAATGAGTTCATGATGTTGGTGTTTGTTGTCTTATTGGGATTCATGTACAATCTATATTCCTAGATTTAGGCTAGTCAAGTGAATTCATGACATTTGGGTGTGTTGTTCCCTCATTGGGATTTATATTGAATCTGTACTCTTGAATATAAACCAGTCGAGTGATACTGTTGTACTTGTATCATTATTGTATGTCTCATATCCAAGCTTTATATTGGTTCAATTGATTGTTTTGTGCAATTGGTTGTGCCCATACAAGAGCATGTGTTTGATGAGTTCTTGCGATACTCAAACTCCTAGATATAGGATGGTTGAGGGATTGTTTATTTGGGGGTTGGATTGGGAATTTGCATTACCTATGGGCACTGATCATGTAATGAGCATGGATATGTAGGGTAGACATGTGGAGTGGCTTCTCTAATTACCTTGGATAACATCTCTGACAAGGTAACCATGAAGGAGTTCCTAATAAGTGATAACTAAATGAATTAATAGAAAAAAAACTTAATTAAATATAAGATTATGGAACACCTAGCCTCCCAAGGGAGTTGGCTGAAGGTGTGTGTGTGTGTCTGGCCTCTTGAGGGAGTTGATAAAAAGCACAATATGTAGCCTCCTAAGGGAGTTGATTAAATATAAATTTTAAGTTTGGACTGCAGAGGGATTTGATCAAAGGCTTGAGGTACTTGCGCTACCTGATGGAAAGTAATGACACTCCACTAGAGTCCTTACATAGTTATCCTATAGATGTTTTGGCTAGTGACCCATTGTACAATATTGGCTAATGATCATATAGGTGTTGGTATCATGTTCTTGATTGGCACATGTTTTATCCTTGGGTGATTGCCTTATGTGATTGTGCTCCAGTCATTATCTCCATGAGCATGATGGGTGTGGATCTATAGGTACAATGTATTTGGGAGGCATAGCTACCTTTACCACTACTAGGGGACTAGTGTACAAAGATACAAGAAAACAACCAAGATTATCATGCGAGATTTCTAAATGAGCCACATGAGTTTCACCATCAGATGCACACGAGACAATTAATTTGAGATAGGTTCCATACCTCTTTGAGTTAAGATAACGATTCTAGATAATTTTAGGGCTTCACAATTTTAAACTTAGCCAATTTTAGGATTTAATTTTTTTTTTTACACATGGTGTCCAATAGACGATTAGTTGTAACCTTAAGCCCTCATCTTGTGCATGACCATTTGAGGGTCTCTACTTATTACTCTTGATTATGATATGGTTAGTTGAAAATGGACTTGTATGTTTAACCATGCTAGGAACTTGTCCTTTGGGGCTTAAAAAGAACATCTTTCCTTGTGTATTCTTATAATTCATGTGATTTGTAGTTGTAAGTTATGTTTTAGTGTTTGGGGATCTTTAGAAGTGTTTGTAAGACTTCTACTGGTGTAGGTGAACATGTGAGTTTAGCCATGTTCCCTATTCTTATTACCTTTGTTAGATGTTTCATTCTTGCACTTCATTACTTTATTTTATTTTAAAGTAACTTATCTTAAGAAAAAAATTATTTATTACTTGTTTTATCCTTGTGTTCCAATGGTATTCGGGCAGGGCATTGCACTAACAATTGGTATTAGAGCATTGGTGCTTGTAGAGAAAATTTTCAAGGTACTTGCAAGCTAAAGATAAATATGTACAAAATGGAGGTTCCAAGTTTAACAAAGAAAACTTTCCTACATGACACAAATTGATGAGATTACATATCGCTAGAATTGATGATGCTGCACTAGATTCTATGGACAATGCGTATGTGGATATAACAACAGTCACTCTAACCGCTCAACAATTGAAAGAGAAACAAGAGCACAATCAATCAATGTTGGAGATTGCTTCAACCCTAAGCTATGCTAAATTTTATGACATAAAAGATTGCAAAAATGCAAAGGATATGTGTGATAAGATAAAGAAAATCTATGGAGGAGATGGTAATGTCTTGAGAGACAAATCATAAATCTTGTGATGATGAGCTTGATGAACTTGAAACACTGATGGATAGAAGACTTGGAAGAGGAAAATGAAAATACAAAGGTAAACTTCCTATAATCTATTTTTCATGTAACAAAGTTGGTCATATTACTACAAGATATCCTGATAGAGAAGAAAGGATGAAAGGAGGGAAAGCAAGTACAAAGGAAGAAAATATGACCAAGACAACAAGAGAAGGAAGGAATATAAAGATAAAGGTACAAAATCTTGTTATATTGCTAAATAATAAATTGATATTGAATCTAAAAGTAATGATGAAGAATTTGTCTATGTTTCTATGAAATAAGACTTTGATGAAGATAAGAAAACTACATTATTATCTAATGTGAATAAAAGTGATAGATGGATAATTCATAGTGGTTTTTCTAATCACATAAGTGGTGATAGAAGTAAATTTGAGAATATTGGACCATATAAGGGTAGCTTTGTTAACTTTGGTAATGATGTACCATGTCTTTTGAAAGATAAAGAATCAACAAAACTGACTGATAAGATCAAGTATGATAGTGTTTATCGTAAACTAATTGGAAGTGGTGATCAAGCAAGAGGTATCTTGTTCTACCTAGACTTATCTAATGTGACATGTTTGTTTGCACAATATGAGGATATATGGTTATGGCACAAGAGGTTATGTCATGTAAATTTTGTCAAATTGGTTAGTGTTAGAATCTAAAAAGATTGATAACTTAGAAAACTAGTATAAAAAATTGATATCTACACTATGAATGCAAATGATACAAAATCAATATAGAAACATAGAGTTAGTCTCTAAGAGAGTAATGAAAATGCTAGAAGCAAAATAGAATTAATAGGATGCAATAGAAATCAATCACAAATACAAGCCAAGTAGCATGCTTATATAGACTATGAAGAGGGAGGAGGTGGCAACATCGACCAATGAGGAGCAACCATCTATCAGACTAAAGATAGCAAAGTATCTTCCTAAAATAGCTAATGGATGCTCACATGTAGGAAGGTGACACCTCACAACCACTTTCTAAATAAGACATGCTTTATTAACCTAAAAAATATTATTAAAAGTGTAGGAAAAACCTAACAATATAGAGAAAAATAAATAACCCAGTAAGAAATAAAAAAAATACACTAACACCCCCCATAAGGGAAGCTTAGATGGATGTAGAAATGGGTCCTAGTAAGTTAGGCCTAACAAGGTACCCATGTACATAAAAGTCCCCAAAAAGAGAGAGAAAAGAGACTCCCCAAAAAAAATAGGACTGTAAGTGAGAGGAAGAGGCCCCCCCAAAAGATGAAGCATCTTGCACCTCCAACAAAGCTCACAAATTTTGTCTAATAGATCCACTTACATCAAACATGTTTTCTTCCCTTAGAAAGAGGGAAAAGATCCCAAAGTGTGGTTCCTCATCAAGGAACTATACTCTTCCTGCATAGTTGTATCCCACTTAGGAATACTAGAAGCCTCATGAAAGGATGGTGGATCTAAGGTAGTAGCAATGAAGACATGTGGAGCATCTTGGAATTATGAATGAGTTCGCCTGGTGTCTGATGGATCCCCAACCCAATCACCTATAGACTACAAGGTCTATCTAGGCCAAAGTGGACTAGAAGATGGAGAATTTGGAGGAGAATCATCAACCTATGAATAATGACTAGGAGAGGAAGGAGGTGAGTCCTCTAAATCACTCTTTGCATAAGAAGTGGAGGTAGCAGACAACTTAGGTGAATCTGAATCATCAAAATATTTGTCATGTATTCCAAGTAACTCCAATGTCAAATTAGGAGTTGGAGAAGTGATAGAAAGGGAGCTTAAAAGTCCCTCCTCAAACTAAACACTCCTCTCAATGAAAAACTCATGTGTAGTAGGGTGGAGCAACTAATAACCCTTTACACCATTAGGATAACTTGCAAATATGTAAGGTCTACTCTGTGAATCCAAGACCTTACATTTCTCTATAGGAATGTGGGCCCATGCAAGAGAGCTAAAAACTCAAAAGTTCTTAATTGATGGTTTTTGACCATTCCAAGCTTCAAAAGGAGTAACTCCCTTTAAGGCTTGGTGAGGAACATGATTTTGGATATAACAAGCATAGTTTATGGCTTCAGCCCAATACTGTGGTGCAAGAGATCTAGAGTGAATCATATAGTTTTCCATTTCCTTCAAGGATCCATTCTTCCATTCCACAACATTATTCTATTGAGGATTATATGGAATTGAATGTTGTAAATCAATCCCCTTTGAAGTGCAAAATCTTTCAAATCGATGGTTAACATACTCACCACCATTGTCTATGCACAAAACTTTTATGGCTTTCTCGGATTGCTTCTCTACAAAAGTTTTGAAGTCCTAAAAATGATCAAATACCTCTGACTTTTTTTTGAGAAATTACACCCAAGTATATCGAGAAAAGTCATCAATGAATGTGAGGTCATATCTGTAGACACCTAAATCTGATTACACAATAGGTAATCGTATTTAGTCATCTCCTAGGACATTATTAATTAAATATTTACTATTTAATTAATTAATTGTCATCCCCTAGTTAATTAATTAATTAAATTAACTATAGTCTAATTGATAAAATCAAATGATAACCCAAATTATATTTATCAATTAAACCCCTTTTCCTCTATTAAATTAAATAAATCCTCAATTCTATTTAATTTAATCCCATATCCCCATTTTATTAAATAAATCATTTAATAAAATATCTAAAATCTTAAAAGCATTCCTAAACCATATCCTAATCCCTAATCCAACCCATTCAACCATGCTAACCTCACTTAGCCACTTAACTAATCCATCCCATCAAAGCTAAACCACTTACCCCCTAACCCCATTTCTAAGCTAATCCTAATCCCCCTCCTAAACATGTGCACAACCTTAAGCAAGGTTTAAGACTTGCTAACCCAAGCTAAAGTCAAAATATCTCCTCCCCTAACCCTCCAACATTTATGACTCTTACATCCCCCTTTATGACTCTTACAAAGCATTTATGAGCATTTATGGAGCCCTTATCTCTTGAGCCTCCTTTGTTGACCATCCACCTTGCCCTTCCCTTTATCCAATCACCCTATGACATGTGTCACTTCCATATTAGCTCTAAACAAGCACAATCCATGTGCTCCCTTTTTAGTGCATCTTGACCCTCCCTCACCATCTTGTCATCCTTGCATCCTGACCATCCATCTCTCTACCCCTTAGCCTATAAATGGAACCCTCTCCCTTCACAAATATCATCCACTTTTCATGCAATGCTATAATGCTATTTTGAGAGCTTGGAAACTATTAAAATACCATTATAATATTGAAATCCCTCCATACCTTCATTGTTGAAACCATCCTCTATGCACACCATCCATCCACTTGAAGCTTGAGCACAATTGTGAGCACACATCTCTACTTATCAGGGAAAAATCCACTTCATCATGGGTTATAGGATAAGGAGCCTACTATTATTGGTTTACTTCCTTTTATGGTGATAACCATTAAATCCTATCTTAAGTGTTAGCTTTGTTTAGTTTTGTTAATGATCTTGTTAGTATTAATATTCAATTTACACTACTAGATATTAGGTGATACATTTTGGCATGCTTGGTGGGACCCTACAAATCATGTTTTAGGGTTTTTTGTGATAAACTAACCAAAATAACATTTTATGCTTGTGGGTTTTTGCAGGTGGTTTGCTAACATTTTTGTAGGTACATAAGTCACTCTTTGGAAAATGTGGTCCCAACCATCTGATCATTTAAAAATTTCCAACACTTAAAAAACATTTTTGTTCATGATCCTGCAACCCCAAGAATGTGAACTCATAACCGTGGGATTGTAGCTACACACTAGTGGGAACGCAAACTTGCGAAAGTGAGTTTGTTGTTTATCACTAACCATCCTCTATACGTGTCCTAAAGTAGCCCCTGCATCCCCACCATTCTTCTTCTTGTGGGAACACTAGAGTTAGCCTGTGGGATCACTTTATTACACCTATGGGAATGCATCCTACATTCAATCAAACCTTTAAAATGTATTTTGTTTGTTGTCAGTCAAACCCATCAAAGAAATAGGAATGTCGCTAAAACCATTCATGGGATCGCCTTCTCGTGGGATCACTTTGTGAATTTTCATCCCATGGCCTGATTTCTTGCATTTTCTTCACCACTCCTATAGAACATTCCCATGAGCTTTTGACTATGTTCTTGTGCCTATGGGATTGCTAGCTATTCCCGTGGGTTTGTAGAGTTGACTGCTTTATTGTAATTTTTGATATTTTCTATTGTAGGTTTTTAAGCTAACTAGTTTTTTATAGGTTCTATCATCATATTTTTTTTAATAGTTTAAAATTGAACAAATCTTACATTTTTCATGGAATGAATGATTAAGGCTTAAAATTGAACCAATGCGATGAATATTTTGTTTTAAGTGCTAATGAACATTATGTGTAAACACTTCAAATTTGGTGCTTAAAATAAACTTCACCCAATCTTGAATTCTCTAAAGTCAAAAACATTCTTATTCCCTCCTTTTTGAAGCTTTCACTCTCAATTTCCCTTTTGTTGACTCAATTTACTTTGTCGGTGACATTGTTAAGTTAGAAAGAATTTTTAAATGTTAATCACATGTGTCTTCAAATCATAAAATAGAACACTAAAATGTCCAAATAGAAATGAATCCAATGTTTTGCATGTCTTGAGATTGTGCCCTTTAGTACATCTTTGAATTCTTTATTTCTTGCAAAGTAAGACCATTTAAATACATGACGCATGTACCAAAGTTGTTAGCAAGATCATCCACAACAACCTAGGAGTGCTTCTAGCAAGTTCATCTACCTCTAGGAAGTGCTTCCCCTTTGGTGAGAAGCTCAAATTGGTAAAAAGTCTGGCCAGTATATAAATGAGGGGAAAGGTAAACTTTCTTTCTCTATCACCCAAGTTTAGGTGGTGTGTTTCTAGGGGTAGCTTGAGGTGGGAAAACTTTCCCATGATTTTAGCATGTTTGAAATAGATTCTTAAGTGGATCACATATGTAACAACCATTTGGTGAGACACCACAGACCCATTTACAACCCTTCTATCCAAAAGTATCTCACTATTTTTCCATGGTATGTTCATTCATGGTGCAAGGGAAACAACATCCCTCAAGATTACTCACCATTGTGCTCCCTTGGTAGAGGCATAAGGCCACTTGGGTTTCATCTCCAAGGGTCATTGTTCCCATATAAGGGAGACTTCTATTTGCCATACCTTGAAGATTCTTTGATGTGTATCATTTGTCGATTGACTCTTATATCAACTCACCTCTTCAATTAGAGGGACATATTGCACTAGAATCAAGAGACACCAAGTTTTGGGCCATTGAATAGCATTTTGCAATCAAAATTTGACCTTAGGGATAAAGCATGTGTTTGAACTATCTTATTTGTGCTCAAGACCCATGAAATACATTTGTAAAACATACAAAATTTGGTGGTTATTATCAAAAATATTTTTGCTAAAGAGATCATCTATTTTCCTTTCTCAAAGTTGCTTTATCCTTTTAGAAACTATTTGTTCATAAACACCCTCATATTAGAGAAAAATTCCACCTTTGTTATCTCAAAAGGCAGTTGTTATCAAATCTATTTGCAACAACTATTTGTCTTGTTGGTCCAAATTTTCCCTTTGTCTAAAAAGTTCTACTTGTTCCAAAAAAAAAAATCACTAAGAAAGTCCTAGTTATAAATCCTTTTTCATCAATCCAAAGTTTTTGTCCTTTTTTAAATATCCTTGTTGCTTATCCCCACTTGACCGAAAATAACACATTTTTTCTTTAAAAGACCCCATCTTTTCATATACAAATAGTTGTTAGAAAGTCCATTTGCAACAACAATTTTCCTTCTTGGTTTATCCTTACCTTTTTTCCAACCATACTTGTTATCTAAAAAACCACAATACCCAACAAAGTCTTGTTACAAATAATCCTTTTTTCTCAATCCAATCCTTGTTACCTACTTGACTGAAAACAAACACTTTCACTCTTTACTAAAAGATAGTTGTTAGCAAGCCCATTCGCAACAATATGTTGTCTCTTTAGTTTATCCTTACCTTGTTCCAAACTATACTTATTGTCTCCAAGACAATACTAACCAACAAAATCTAGTTGCAAATAAGCCCCCTTTTTTACCATTAATCCAAAAGTTTGCCCTTTTTCAAAATAACTTTATCACCTATCTTACTTGACCAAAAATAACACATCTGTCTTCAAAACAAGTGCTCCTTACTTCTTGACCAAAGGATTGTTAGCAAGTTCATTTGCAACAAAACCTAAAAGTCTAGTTTTCCCCACTTCACTACTTTACCATTTCAAGAAAACTTAGCTATCCCTCAATCAATTTATGATCCCAACCTAAGGTCATAAGGTATACTTAGCATAGTCACTACCTATAAAACCCCATAGTTGTGATAAAATCTCTTAGGGTTATCTCATGTCAGGCCAACCTTAGGCTAAGTTCAAAAGGCTAAACTTCTACAAATACTAGTTTACAAGGAAATCGATGCAGAACACAAAAAACATTCCCCCGACCCAAGGATTGCCAAGCTAGACCAAATTGAGAATTGCAGAGTAGACATTGCATTACAAACTGAGTGGGATTACAAAATTTAGAACCTAACTCTTTGATGAGGTCAACCATAGCCTTATCAACTCTAGTGTGACTCACTCTAATTAGATCTTTCTTTTTCCACACACACTTGTGCACTTATTCCCTCATAGTTTTAGTCTCTCATATATGAGCCATTCCCCCACACATCCATTTAAAATAGGATCACCTCCTTATTAAAACCTAGCACCTTTCACCATTTCCTCATTTTCTTAGAAACATTTTAGCATCATTCGTTCCACCATCATAGTTATCCTTGAAACTCATCATTTTCTAGAAATAGGCTATTGTTTGTGTCCCACATCGCTTTGAGCCAAAGGTTTGGGCCACATATTTCATATCACCATTACATTTCCACAATCATATTTAAGGGAAACACAACCTCCTTTACTTAGCACCATATCATATGGATTCCTAAAAGTATCATATACACTTAGCATCATCCCTCTTTGCATTCTAATCCTTTAGAAAATCGTCCTTTCATGCCACCCACAACACATTTTGGTAATAAAACATAAAAAAAGGACATGGATCCTAGTCATAGTAGTAACACATCTAGAGCTCAGCCATACCTTGTAGTTTCCATGATGCTACCAGATCCACCACTGCAAATCCTAGAAGAGATAGGTTCCTCCATAGATATTGATGCTTTCATGAACCAGTTTGGTCACACCACCATTGTTAATGCCATCATAGACCAAAACAAGGAAACCATCATGGAAAATTTCTTAAGGGACAATGTTGGTGCTTTTGATTTTGGACACCCACCACCTCCCCACATTATGGATCCTACACATCCTCTCTTTGGGTGGTTACCACCATCTGTAGGGTCATTAGACCCTTTTGATCCCTTTTCTTCACCAATAGTGGATACCAATCACAGTAGATAGAGCCTGCAAACCCAAATATACCTTCAACATAGGTGATTGCTCACATTCCACAAAACACCCATCCCATCCTCACTCAACCCCTAGTACATACCACATCTCAACCAACCCCAAGTGTAACATCTACATCTGCTTCTATCACTCATTTTCCTACTCTACATAATCCTCTATTTGCATCCAACAACACTACCTTTTCACTTCCACCTCACAACACACCTAGTCCATTTACTACTCAAATGCCGCCACTAGGGTCAAATACCTCATCTTCCATCCCACCCAACATCACTATCAACCCCTTTGTAGCTAGCCAAAGCTCTTTAGCCTCATTTCCTTTGGGACCTTGGAATGTTTCTATGGAACAAAGGTCTACCACTAGCCTTCCCTCTAGCATTGCATCCATGTCCACACCTTAGGCACTTTCATCCATCACTTCACAAGGCTATTCACTACCACCCCTTACTAGCTACTTTTCTATGCCACCTTTAGGCAATAGCCAAAACACCCCACCACTACAATTCCCTATTGTGAATGCTCTACCTTAGATTAATTACTTGCACATGTTCATAATTAGTCATTTTCTCAAGTAGGAGCACAACCCACATATATTGGGCAAGGTATATATTCCCAAAGCATGGCTTAGACATTACCAACATTACCACCCTTTTAGCTACAATCATCACACCAACAATATGCTCAAGTATCCATGCAAAATTATCTCATAGGGCAACAACCTGATACTTACCCTCCCCACCAACCATCTTCTCAATAGATGCAATAGTATGCACAAAATACATTCCAACAACCCATAGCATCCATCCCACTAGTTGTGCAACCTATTTTTCCACAGATACCATATGGCCATCAGGGTTTTCCACATTAATCTTTAGAATTTTTCATGTATCCTATACTAGGGGCACTTGGATTGGGGGTATCCACTCCCCCACCTATAAACTCTAAGTGGGAGGAAATGAAAAATGCTCTCAAGGAACTCAAAGTTAGGACAAACTCCAAAACTTTTAAGTTTGAAAATTATTTCCCATATCCATTTGACAAAACCATCACAATGACACCATTTCCTAAACATTTTGAGATCCCAAAGTTTGATAAATTTAGGGAGAAAAGTGATCTAGTCACACATGTCAAGGAATTCTATATGCATTGTCAAGAAATGGCCTATGATGATGTGTTCCTCATGTAGTTTTTTTTCAAAAAGCTTAGGAGGACTAGCCTTGGAATGGTTTTGTTGTATCCCTTAGGGTACTCTTAAAACCTTTGCTGATCTTTCTCAAGCCTTTGTGGCTCAATATGCCCATCTTATTGAAACTAAATTATCTGTAGTAGACCTAGTTCATACAAAGAAAAAAGGAGGAGAAAGCCTTAGAGAATACTTACAACACTATAAATCCTCACAACTAGGATCTCATGTACCATCCTAGAACATCACCTTGTCAAAATGTTCATAAATAATGCACATCCTTGTCTTGCCCATTACATGGTTATGAATTGTCTACAAACATACAAAGAAATTAAGGAAAAGGGGATGAGACTTGAACAAGGGCTCATCAAGGATGGTGTCATCATACTTTACAAGGAAAACACCTAAGACCAAGGCCCAAACAATGAAAAACTCTAGTATTGGAATAAAAAAAATTACA
Organism: Cupressus sempervirens; assembly: GCA_028749045.1. Classification (NCBI taxonomy): domain Eukaryota; kingdom Viridiplantae; phylum Streptophyta; class Pinopsida; order Cupressales; family Cupressaceae; genus Cupressus; species Cupressus sempervirens. The sequence continues at coordinate 265,769,366 of CM053784.1, forward strand.
GTGATAGATAGCATCACTGACACTCGATATGTTCACATCGTTAAGGCAGCTACCAATATTTTTGCCACATTTTTCAACAACAACCTTATCTACAACAACCCCCTATATATTAGTAACCACCCATGCACAAAAATTAGAAAGTACCTATCCATCACAATCAAACCAATGCCATTACACTTTTAGTAGGACCAAAACTACATGTTTAGAGACAACTATGCATATACACCATGTTGGGGGAACCCCTTGATGAAATATTTGAAAAACTAGCCAAGGATAATCTTGTTTGATACCCACAAACACAACCCTTGGAACCTAATTATTCTAGAGCATCCTGGTATAAAGATAATGAGTTTTTCAAATTCCATGTCAAAGGACATACTACCCTTAAATGCATGCAACTCAAAGATTATGTCCAAGACCTCATTGACCAGAAAGAGATAACAGTAGGGGCACAAGCTTTACCTAATGTAGGGTTGATGATGTATCAAAATTATTTCCCTCCTCATAACAAAAACCTAAGAAAAGCACCTACAAACCCTCCTATCAACAAACCAAAGAATGCTCCAAATAAACTAGGTGACAATTGAGATAAGTCTCAAAACTATACCTCGGCATATTTAGACTATGGGAGCCTTATCAGCTGCATATCATAATTAGAGCCATCTATCAATGTTATAATCAAAGGCCCAGATACTCAATGTGTAGTTACTACTCACTGAGCTCAACTCAATATCGTTGGCCCACCTATGTCTACACTATCATGACCACCTCCATCTAGAGCACCTTCATTAGGATCATCCTCATTAGGACCATAGTATAATATCTTGGAATATCTTGGAAACACGTGAGCTCAAATTTCCATTTTTGATATCTTATGAACAAGCCCACTGTACCAAGAGATACTTGATAGTACTCTACATGACTCATTTGTCCCCACTAACATAAATTCCACTAAGTTCCACAACTTGGTTGGACATATTTTAGCATCATGTCCTTTATCCTTCAAAACCATTGACATCCCAATAGTTGAACCTGATTATATCCTTCCACTTCGCATAGCTATCATGGTTTTTGACTTTGCAGTCAAAAGAGTCATGATAGATAATGGATAAAATTTGAATCTATGTACTTTAAGATTCATCAAACAAGTAGGATACACTGATGCAGATATCATTAATGAGATAATCACCATCAAGGCACATGACAACTTGGACTGCATCACTAAAGGAACCATCTTGCTCCCTCTTAGAGTTAGACCAGCCACTCAAGAAACAGTTTGACACATAGTTGATCTTACCCTTCCATACAATATCCTCCTTGGCCACTCATGGATTCATGCCATGAAGGTCATTCCATCCACATATCATCAGTGTGTCAAATTTCTACATAATGGCATTGAGGTAACCATTCATGTAGATCCTGAACCCTTTTCTTATTAAAATGTAGTTGAAGCTTCATACACCAACCATTGTCCTGGAATCAAAATTGGCCACATCATGGCCAATTCCTTTGGCACCTACCATGATCTAGATACCATTTTAGCCTCCACTCTTTCCATGGTTAAGATCAACTACCAAGTTTTTGGTGAGTACAATCTCATAGATGATTTTGCTATTGGCACCCTCTTGATCCACATACTCAAGGATGCCTGACACATCAAGGGCCAAGATTAGAAACCAACCCTTACCTCAAATAGATGGGTCCTACCACATTTATTACCAAGGGTATCCTTGATGGAGAGGAAACTATGCCAGACATTAACACATGGCTATACAAGGAGCCACCTCCTAAAAGTGAAGCACTTCTTGATCACTTTAAAAAAAGTACCCATGGTCACATTGCCTAGCCATTGAACAATGGGATTATTAGGGAGGTGGTCTAGGAAGTTTGGAATTAGGTATTAGGCAGCCTATAGAGGCATACCTAGAAAAGAAAAAGCAGGGCTTAGGCTATGGACTCCCCACAACTAGGGGCACTACGAAGGAAGGCCATGCCTTTACAAACATCCAAAATAGTCTTGTTGAGGTTGAAGACATTCTTGAGGAAGTAGAAAAGAAATCCTATGATGATATTTTCCTTGACAAGATTATCCTAGGAGCATTTGTGCTCTATCAATTATCCCTGAACCTTATAGACCTATCACTCACTCACCCCAAACTCATTGATTGGGACCAACCAAGTGTTGTCCATGTTGATGAATTCTCTACCAAGCATGCACTCATTAAATTGATGGGGGAAAAAACACCACATAAATGACTGCCACCACCATTGGGATATGTTTACAAACTAGATCCAGTAGGTTACTTTGGGGAGGATGAAATCTCCAATTGCAAAATTGAAATGAAAAAAGAAACAAAAAAGCAAAAAATAAAAACCAAAACATCCTCTAGTGAAAACACCTCTAGAGCACCATTGGATGACTCACAAAATGAAATAAAAATAAAGGATGTATTTGATGGTGAAAACATATCAAAGGCACCCAAGGATGGAGATTTCATCCTCCCCCCATAGGAGTATAGACTTCCCATATCTATAGTCTTAACAGAGGAAACTAGACCAATCAATATCAGTCTGACTGAGATACCAAATATCACATATATCGTAGCATCTCTACCACTTGAGTAGGTGTATTTTCTCATTGAAGTTCTTCATGAGAATGTTGGTCACTTTGCATGATCCTATCAAGACATGCCAAGGTTGGACCCCAAGTTAGTAGTGCACTATTTGGCCATGGATCCAAAGGCCAAACCTATCAAGAAAAAGCTTTGCAAGATGCATCCCAAAGTTGTTTTATTAGTTAAAGTAGAGTTAGAAAAGTTGTTGGAGGAAAAAATCATTTTCCCAATAGATTATTCCAAATGGATTTCCAACATGGTACCTATTACAAAACCTTCTAGTGATATCAAAATATGCACATGCTTTAGAGATCTCAACAAAGCTTGTCTAAAGGATGATTTCCCATTACCAAATATAAACATGATTGTTGATCTCACTATAGGCCATGAGATCTTATCACTCATGGATGGTTTGTCTAGATATAACTAGATTCATATAGCAGAGGAAGACAAACATAAGACAACATTTACTACACTTTGGGGAACATTTTGTTATAACATGATGGCATTTGGGCTAAAGAATGCTAGGGCAACATATCAGTGCGCCATGACAGTCATCTTCCATGACCTAATACATAAAAATGTTGAAGATTACATAGATGATATTTTAGTTAATTCTCTTAATGCCCTTGATCAATTATCTCATCTTGAGGAAGTGTTTGATCGATTGGCTAAATATCGTCTCATGCTCAATCTTAAGAAATGTTTCTTTGACATCACCTCAAGAAAGCTCTTGGGATTCATTCTACCATGATGAGGTATTGAGATTTATCCTAAAAAGGTCAAAGCCATTATGGATATGGCTCCTCCTAAGAAACTCAAGCACCTTTATTCTCTTCAGGGAAAACTTCAATCAATTAGATAGTTCATCTCCCAACTCGCTGATAAATGCCAACTATTTACACATCTACTCAAGAAGGATCAAAACTTCAGATGGGACCCTGCTTTCCAGCACAAATTTGAGCTCATCAAGCAATACTTGGCTAATTTTCCTATTTTGGTTCCTCCAATTGTAGGGCATCCGCTCATATTATACATTACCACTACTCCCACAACATTAGGTGCTCTTCTAGTGCAACTTGATGATACAAGAAAGGAAAGAGCTATTTACTACATCAATCATACCTTAGTGGGATATGAGATCAATTGGATGCCAATGGAAAAGGCTTTCTTACCTGTGGTATTTGGCACTCAGAAGTTGTGTCATTACATGTTAAGCTACACTGTGCAACTAATATCCAAAATTGATCCATTAAAATACATGTTATCTCCCACAATACTCACAGGACACCTAGCTAAATGGGTTATGCTTCTCAATGAATTTGACATCCAATATGTTGATAGAAAGGCCATCAAAGGCCATGCTATTACAAATCACTTGGTAGATGCTCCCTTGGTTTTGGACCACCCTCTCATTATGGAATTCCAAAATGAACACCTCTGTTTGATAGAAGAACAATCATCTTGGAAGTTATACTTTGATGGCTCTTACACATCTCATGGCTCTAACGCAAGCATACTCTTGGTCACACCTCAAGGAGATTACATTCCTAAATCTTTCAAACTATAGTTTCAGTGTACCAATAATATCTCAAAGTATGAAGCCCTTGTTGAAAGGCTCAAAATAGTGATTCCTAGCTTATCATCAAACAAGCCCTGAATGAATACCAAACCAAGGATGATAAGCTACTACCTTAAAAAGAGTTGGTTGATCAATTAAAGGAACATTTTACTCAACTCCAATTCATATAAATACCTAGACTACAAAATAAGGTAGTGGATGCCATGGCTACTATTGGTTATCTTTTGGAAATATCGTGCGAGGCTACATAGTATGAATTCTTGGTCAAGAAGCTACATGAGCTCGAATATGAGAATGATGAGTCAACACGGGTATGCATCTTGGTTGGTCCCCAATCCCCATGGTACCACAAAATTCATGCTTATCTACTAAATGACATCATATCTCCCCATCTCACATGTACCCAATGCCAAAACCTTATTCATAGAGCTTCCTATTATACTATCATCACCCAAAATATATATCATCATGGTTATCATGATACTCTCTCACAATGTCTAGACCAAAATGAGGCTGCAATGATTCTAAAAGAGGTACATGCTTGACTTTGTGGTGCTCACATGAGTGGGATAGTTCTAGCTAAGCAAATCCTTCAAGCTGTGTATTATTGGCCTACTCTAGAGAATGATGCATGTGAGTTTGTGATACAATGTTTACCCTATCAACAACATGCTAATCTAATTTGGGCCCTAGCTCAGGATCTATAACCTATAGCACCACCATGGCCTTTTTCCTATTGGGGGTTTGATCTTGTTGGTCTTATCATACTACTTTCTTCAGAAGGACACAAGTGGATAATCACCACCATTGATTATTTGACTAAGTGGGTCGAAGCAGTTCCCCTTGTCACTACCACAAGAGTTCAAGTATCCAAATTATCCTATATCATATCATATGTTTCTTTGGCATCCCACCTACCAATTTTACTGACCACGGAGGTAATTTTGAAAACCTAAATATGGAGGAATTGTGCACTTCCCTTCACATCCATCACCACTTTTCTAGTCCATACTTCCCACAAGGTAACGGTAAGGTGGAGGCACCTAATAAAACCCTACTTAAAATCCTAAAGAAAGTTGTCAATGATTTTGGCTGTGATTGGCATTTACAAATCAATCCCACCCTATGCGCATACCACACCTTGTTTCGTACATCCACCAGCACAACCCCATACTCCTTGGTTTATCATGCTAAAGAAATATTACCTATTGAGGTTGGATTCCCATCCATTTGCATTTCTCTATGGGGCAAAATATTCAATGAAGAGTATAGAGTGGCTCAACTTAGCTTGATTTACTTGATGAGAAAAGGAAATAGGCCTATGACCACCTCATGGTCTACCAAAATTACCTCAGGCACAATTTCAATAGGAAGGTCCATCCACACAATTTTCAAGAAGATGACATGGTCCTCAAAGAGAACATGAAGGTTCAGACTAACTGAGAAAAGAAAGGCAAATTCGAGCCCACATGGCTTGGTCCTTATGTGGTCACAACATCTTTTGGCTCAGGGGCCTATTAGTTATCTATACTTGAAGGTGAAGTCCTGAATGATCATACCAACATCATTCACCTTAAGAAATTCTATGCCTAAAAAAAAATTTCTTAGTCAAAAATAGGTAAAGAAAGACAAGCGTCCAATGGTGAAAACTTGGCAATTCAAGTGCCTTGGATAGGTACCCTAGTGAAAACCTAGCAATTAGGCACCAAGAGTACTTAGCCTTTTTATTATCTATCAATGATGCACGTCTCCCTCATTACCACTCCATACCACATCACCCATCCCCCCATTTTTTTAAGGTGTTCCTGATAGTTTTACTATTTACACTCCCACCACGCCTTGCAACATCACCTTCCAACACTCAACATCACCTTCTAGCACTCCACACTTTGCAACCTCCCACCTAGCTCCTGTAATATAGCTCTCATTCATTTATGCCCCATGTATCATATTCAATGTACTCTATCATTGAATCTCCTCGATGTACCATATCATAATTACCCTACCATTATACTCTACCACATGTATCTTATCAGGTGTTTTTCATCCTTGTTCTTTACCATGTATATCCTACGTGGCAAGTAGTATTCTGTATATCATATCCTTGTATTAACACTTGTACCCTATGTATCATAATCTTGTAAATATAATAGTATCATAATCTTGTAAATATAATAGTATCATAATCCTTATAACAATAGTTGCACTATACATATCATGCCCCTATAACAATATCTCCTCATCCTGGGCTTTTCCCCTTCATATACATACCTACTACCATATTTTATCATATGTTCCTGAGTTCCTAGTCTTTGTATAGTCATGCTTGTACATATTGTTTAGGTCTTATTGTGACACCTTGTGTCCCTAGCCCATCATTTGTAGAAAAGAAGTCATTGTCCCTTTTTATCAATACCCAGTGCATCGTAGCCTTAAAATCCTTTCCAAGTGTCTCTTCCATGTTTTTTAGCCCATCAGTAGTCAATCATCCTGATCTCTTTAGCAAAAGGTTACTTTTTTAGACCTTTTTTTTTTTTTTTTTTGTATATTTTGCTTTGGTTGCTTCTACGTGATTTTAGTTGTTCCCTCCTCAAGGTTGCCATGGTCTTCCATATCATGATGTATTTTGACTAGGGCAACTCAAAGGCATCGTTTCAATCGCAGTCTTTTTCTACTTGTGAGTCAGTTAGATATCACTCTTGCATATTTCAACCATGTTTTTGTTTATGATAACATGATGCACTTGGGCAATATCATTTTCTTGTGGATCCCCCAGCATCATTCCCACACTGATCTCTTCGAGACTCATGTGTGATGCAAGGGCAATCCTTGCGTCCTTGTTTGAGCTAGTCCTATGTATTATTTGGGAAAAGGCCTTGATGTTCTTAGTAACCTTGGTAGGTCCCTAATATTCCTATATCAAATAAAGTGCTCACATTCCATGGCGGTACTTCCTCATGAAGTATCCCGTGCTCAAGCTTCCCACACATCCCACATTTGTTTTCCTTTTACTTTCCTTCCCTTTCATATCATAACCCATGGTATCCTCTTCCTTTACATCACCTATCTCTCTCAAAATGTTAGATTTTTCCACTATCCAAATATTTTGATTCAAAATCCTTATCATCAAACATTGACTTATCTATATTTGCAGCTTTTCATCCCTTAGGCTACCATTTCACCACCATCATGATATGATCCTTATCATAAGTCACTATCCTAGCTCTAAATATCTACTATTCTCCTGACTATGAATTTGTTGGTCACTCATTTTCCAACATTATCCTCATTAGAGTCAATATCTCCTATGTTTACAATCATTTTTTTTTATCATAGCTCATTATCCTAATTCAAGTATTTGGTTGTCCCATCCCACCATCATCAATTGTCCTATCTCATTATTGTCATCATTGCCTACATCTATTTACTATCTCCCCACCTCCTAGAATTTAGCATGTTGTATTACCATAGCTTGTGTTCATCTACCCATTTATCATACCTTGGATCTCTTATTTGCATTAATTCTTTCATCTAATGATTAGATATTTTAGCTCACTTCGCACATGTCATCATCAAAATTTATCATTTGACATTTGTGTTCATTTTACCTTATCATAAAAATCACATTCAATTGTAGTTTATGTTCATTTTAAATCTATAATCCATCTTTAGTTTGTGTTCATTTTAAATCTATAATCCATCTTTCGTTTGTGTTCATTTTAAATTTGTAAATCCATCTTTAGTTTGTGTACATTTTAACATATCATAAATCTCATCTTTATTCTTTAGTTTGTGTTCATTTGAAGATATCATAAATCTCATCTTTATTCTTTAGTTTGTGTTCATTTTAACATATCATAAATCTCATCTTTATTCTTTAGTTTGTGTTCACTTTAAACATATCATAAATCTCATGTTTATTCTTTCGTTTGTGTTCATTTTAAACATATCATAAATCTCATGTTTATCCTTTAGTTGGTGATTCATTTTAAATTTGTCACTTACCTTTCTGTTTATTTTAAATACTATATAAAAATTCTCATCATTATACAACCACATATCAAATACTATCAAAGGAAATCACATCATCAATGATCACATCAAATTATATCACGTCATATCTGCAATATCATAAGAAAATCACATCTCAAAATCACATCAAAACTTATATCCCATCATGTTAGCGCTATCATAGCAACTCACATCATCAAAATCATACAAAAAATATTTCACATCACATGTGCACTATCATAGATAATCACATCCTATGCTATCAACAAAATCCATCACATCCTACATCACAAACTATCAACAATATCATATATATCCTCAAAAATCACATCCTGCATCACAAACTATCAGCAATATCATATCTATACTCAAAAACCACATCTTGCATCACAAAATATTGGCAATATCATATCTATCCTCAAAACTCACATCTTGGATCACAAACCATCAACAATATCATATCTCTCATCCAATATCACATTCTTCATCTCAAACATATCAGTCTCTCATCTACATCTAAACATACATAAAACTCACATCATAACCATACTCATATAATCATAAATCTATAACACATATCCCACCCTAAAGAATGCTCCACTCTATATATATCTCTCCTTTGCAAAGAATCAATGAAAGAATAAAAGAATATAGTCAATCACAATCCAAATATATAGTATCCATATCATGCATTAAGCTACAATGGGTCCATGCCTACACAAAAAATGAAAATATATCTCAAAACTACTGATATGCACAAAAAATAATGCTAATCATACAAGTGTCCCCAGCATGTCACTGGTCTTCCTGATCTAATGCCTCTATATATGGATCCTCCTCTATATCCTTCCCTACCCCTGGTGTTACTGGTGGTGGCCTTATCAATCCTCCTCCTATCCCTGACATCTCTGCCTTATCCCTCCTCCCCCTCATCCCTGTGTCTTACCTCTAGCTTTGTCCTATCTTGTGACTGTGCCCTATATGCTAAGACCCACCTATCCTCTGTGAGCCCCCAGTGCTCCATCCACTCTCCCCCCCTCCATGCATCCCTGTGTGGGTCCTAGTTGTCCCTGACCATGTTGGTCACCTGTAGTGCTCTATCTAGTCTCCTAGAACCACTACATGGTACCTACCCCAATAGAATCTCACCGTCTCCCTCAAATCCTCCACCTTTTATCATAGTCTCCTCAACTCCTCCATCCCTCCACCCACCACCACCTGCACTCATAGGGTCACCACCTCCACCAAGAGTCGGTCCTGCTCCTGCTACATGGCATCTAGCCCTGCCTGTATAGCCTGCCTCTCTAGGCTCACCACATCCAACTTCCCCTCCATTTGCCCCAACTCCATCTGAAGTCTCCCCACCTCAATCCTTTCCTTGTTTGCCTAGCCCTATGCCACATCTCACTCCTACCATAGTAGATCTCACTCTATCCTGAGCTAATCTCGCTCCTACCATGGGTTGTGTAGTAGCTAGTTGGTAGCATTGTGAGTCTAGTGCAATGATACATAATAGGATACCCATCCATCATCCCCTCCCCCTACAAATGACCCTCCTCCATCACCCCCTACTGGCCTCTACAGCCTCTGCTCCCTCTCCCCCTATAGTCTCCTCTCCTCTGTTGTCTCCTCTCCTCTCTCTAGTCGTGCCCCTCTCTCCTGCCTCCCTACAATCCATCTGTACCTAACTAGCTCCTCCTGCATAATGGCCTCTACTCATAGCCCTCTCATTATGTATCTCCCCTGCCATGCTACTTGGTCTAGCTCTCCTCCCACCACTGTTGCCCTTGTGACCTATGCTCAGCCTACTAGTCTCAGCCACTGAAAACCATCTCGGTACTCCTGAGTGGAGCCCGCATCTACTACCTTGCCAAACCAATCCCATTGTTGTGGCTCTAACTCTAACCAAAACCAAAGAAAAATCTCTCTATAATTCTGGTCCATACATTGATACTAGCTCATGCGTCACTTGTTGATACCAATTTAGCTCACCAGGAGCCACCTGTCTCCATCCAAACTACTACAGGGCCCTATCCGACTGATACTACTCAACAATGTACTCCCACTAACCAAAAATGAAATAGGGGGATATAGTGTAGGGCAGCTACTATCTCTCCTCCACCCATGGCTATAAACCCATGTGGGGTCTCCATACCACTACTATAATCTCATCCACCCAGACTCTCCATTAGTACACATCCTCTATATGGTGGTACATTAGTGGCTCCCCCCAATTTTATGCCACTAGATCCTCCACCTGCCAGTGTCTTTGCCCAATCAGCCTAAATATTGCAATGTGCTCCCAGGCCCATACTTGTAATAATGTGGGGAACCCTATGCTCCTCCCCTATCTACTGGGTCCCTGGTACACTATCTGGTGTAGATCTCTATACAACTCTACCAACATCAATGATCCCCATAAGGTGGGGACTCCTAGATCTACTATCCACATGATCATTGGGATCAGTGCTAATGTCACTCTAGTCCCTCTTGTATCTAGGGAAATATAACTTGAGACCAGCCTGCACACGTAGAAATATATGCATCTCTCCAGGACCACTCAATCTAGATGCTCATCTAATACAAACTATCCCCTCTGAATCCAAAATGGCACACTTGGCCCAACCAATCCCTGCACAATTGCCTCTAGGGTCATCTCTCTTATCAAAATCATTGGCATCCCCCATACTGGTAGTCTGAAGATTCAATATATGTCCTCTAGAGTCATTGTCATCTCTCTTGTTGGTAGGTGAAAGGTAGCTATCTTGCTATGCCACTGCTTGCATAATGATGTCACCATGGCCATGTATGTCCATGTGTGAGGTAGCCTTGCCAAGTATCCAAGTCTAATGCCCTCAATCCTCACCCAATCTATGGTTGTTAGCTAAAGTCAAGACTTGCTAACCCAAGCTAAAGTCAAAATATCTCCTCCCCTCATCCTCCAACATTTATGACTCTTACATCCTCCTTTATGAATCTTACAAATAATTTATGAGCACTTATGGAGCCCTTATCTCTTGAGCTTCCTTTATTGACCATCCACCTTGCCCTTCCCTTTATCCAATCACCTTGTGACATGTGTCACTTTCCTATTGGCTCTAAACAAGAACAATCCATGTGCTCCCTTTTGAGTGCATCTTGACCCTCCCTCACCTTCTCGTCATCCTTGCATCTTGGCCATCCATCTCTCTACCCCTTAGCCTATAAATGGAACCCTCTCCCTTCACAAATATCATCCACCTTTCATGCAATGTTATAATGCTATTTTGAGAGCTTGAAAACTACCAAAATACCATTATAATGCTGAAATCCTTCCATACCTCTATTGTTGAAACCATCCTCCATGTACACCATCCATCCACTTGAAGCTTGAGCACAATCATGAGCACACATCTCTACTTATCATCAAAAAATCCACTTCATCATGAGTTATACCATAAAGAGCCTATGATTCTTGGTTTGCTTCCTTTTGTGGTGATAACCATTAAGTCTTATCTTAAGTGTTATCTTTGTTTAGTTTTGTGTATGCTCTCATTAGTATTAGTATTCAATTTACACTACTAGATATTAGGTGATACAATATTGGGCCCTACTAAAAGAAGGATGTTGAAATGGACTAGCCAAATCACTGTGAACTAACTCTAGTATCTATGAAGCTCTCCATGCCTTACTTTTGTCAAATTTTTCCTTAGGATGCTTACCAAGAATGCAACCTTGGCAAACACTACATGAGAACTGAACTGAAGACAACCCTGTGCCCATGCTCTACTAGTTGAGCTGATGCAAATAGTAGAAGTTAAGATGGCCAAACCACTCATGCCATAATTTACTCACATCATTAGAGTTAGTGAGAAAAAAAAATGAATGAGGACTAGGAACAAAGTGAGAAAATAGATAGAGTCATGAATGATGTTTTTCTCTTCCAACTGCAACTGTAGAATCACTGTGCAATTCATGTATCTCCACTGAATCAGGAGTGAACTCAACCTGCTTGATTGAACTTGTGTGAGTGATTTGGTATATTGATAGGAGATTAGTTGATAATAAGGGTACATAAAGAACATCATGGAATGTGCCATCCCCCACATCAGTAGACCCTCTCCCACACACCTCAACAAGATTGTCATCACCCATCAAAATAGAAGGTATAGTACATGGCTCCAAGGATGCAAGTTCTTCCTTAGATGAAGCCATGTGGTGTGAAGCACCCAAATCAAGAACCCAAGTGGATGGTGAGGAATCAATTGCAAAAAGGGCCTTGCCCTTTCCTTTCCCCTTGTTGTTTTCTTTTTCCTTGTTAGACCCTTCATTAGAACTTTGTTTGATAGACTCAGGAACACTGATATTATTCTTCTCAAGAATGTATGTCAAGTGAACAATTTTTTTCTTCAAACATTTATGTTCATCCTAACTAGGTCTTTTACAATAGGCACATTTGACCTTTTCTTTCTTAGGCTTATCACCCTTGGAAGATGGGGTATCAATAGTTTCTTTTGAAGAAACTGGTATCTGATCCTTCTTTTCCTCACTATTATTTTATTTCTCATCCTTACTAATGTTGTTACTACTTTTTCCTTTTTGTTCTTTTGTGCCTTGGTTGGCAGCCAAGACATGTGACTTAGAGGACTTAAGAGTGCCCATCTAGATTAGCTTGTCCTATTCTCGAGTGAGATTCATAGAAAAATCATTTAAAGATGGCATGGTGAATTGAGTACCAAGTGCACCCTTAGTAGCATGGAAGGTAGAGACAAACACAAAATATTCTGAACTTAGCTTAGAGAGAATACTAAGAATTAATTGTTCATATTTCTTTTCAATTCCACATTGTTTTACCTGCAACCTTAGTGACTTCAATTTAGAGAAGAAATCCTGGATTGTGTTGAAATTGCCTGGACGTAAACTAATTAGTTCATTTTCCAACATATGACCCCTCATTGAATCTTGTGTACCAAATAGTGTTTCTAGCTTTAACCATATTTCATTTGGTGTATTCAAAGATTCAATGTTAAATAGAAAATCAGGAGAAACAAACAAACACAATGTTCTATATGCCTCATCACATTTATTAAACCACTTAGGCTTATCTTCATCTTTATCAAGTTTAGTTTCAAGTCCCATAGTTATCCTATTTAATCCAACTTTCCTTAAGTGAATTGTCATGTGTGATTTCCACTTAGTTATTTTATGGAGTTAGGACAGGCATATTTGTTTGATCCATGATGAAGAAATGCAGAGAATAAATGCTAAAAAAAGAGAGAACCCAACCATGACAACGCCCTTCCTTTTTTACTCAACCAAAGAACCACCCCAAAGAAATATGATTTGACACTTTATTTTAGTGCATTTATAACTACCATTGGAACAAAATACTTGGTGGTCTTGATTTAAATGCATTACAAACCATCTCGAAGAGCATATGCTGAAAGTGAAACTTGGGCACAATAACCAAGGAAAAACTAGCACCACTACAATCTACTCAAAAAATTATGCACTTTCAAAAAAATAATCACTTCGATATGAGGTCATATGAGAAAGTTATGATCCTTTGAAGTTTCCAAAATGAGAACTATGCACAATCACGATTGGGAATCTACAATTTCTAAAAAATTTATGCATAAAAAAAAAAAAACTCCACTAGTGGATAGAGCACAAAAAAATAGCCAAGGTCATAACAAGAATCATCGAAATTGGAGTCCTTATGAGCAAGAATGAGGCATTTGAAAATTGCATTCAAATCTGTGACTGCCAACGGAGAGGGGTATGACTGTAGCTTTCTATGCTTGATTCTAAAAAACATATAGATTTCATGCAAAAACTAGAAGATACCTAGATATTTTTTTAGTGTTGCAAACAAAACATAGAAAACATTTTTCTTGCTGATCTTTATAGAAGATGTAGTTGTAGTGTAAATCAAATGCCTTTAATAATTAAAAAAATGGCTCCAAAAACCAAGAAATGACCCCAACAACCAAAAGATGACATGAAAATGTTGAATCAACTTCCTAAGTCCATCAATGGCATGCTAGAACCTGCAATACTGATTGAAAACTTTAAATATGCACGTTGGTTGTCAGATTTGAGATTGAAACCTTAGAGATTAAAAACATTTTTGATTCTCAAGATCATCCAAAGATGCAAGAGAAGAGTGTACTTCATTTTAAAAAACTACAATAAGATTTATGAGCCCCCCCCCCCGTGAATCTCTCAAAAAAGGAAATTAAAATCTACTTGTGCACATAGAAAAGATTTGATACCATGTTAGAATCTGAAAAGATTGATAACCTAGAAAACTAGTGCAAAGAATAGATATCTACACTATGAATGAAAATGATACAAAATAAAAATAGCAACATAAAGTTAGTCTCCAAGAGAGTAATGCAAATGCTAGAATAAAAATAGCATTAAGAGGATGCAAAAGAAATCAATCACAAATACAAGCTAGGTAGCATGCTTATATAGACTAGGAAGAGGGAGGAGGTGGCAACACTGACCAATGAGGGGCAACCATCTATCAGACTAAAGATAGAAAAGTATCTTCCTAAGATAGCTAATGGATGCTCACATGTATGAATGTGATACCTCACAACCACTTTCTAAATAAGACATACTTTATTAACCTAAGAAAGATTATTAAAAGTGTAGGAAAAACCTAGAAATATAGGGAAAAATAAATAACCCACTAGGAAATAAAAAAACTACACTAACAGTTAGCATTAGCAAAATGAAATGAGTAATAGGTTTTCTAAAACTAAAGAAACCTGATGATGCTATGTGTAAACAATGTCAATTGGGAAAAATGACAAATTTAAGCTTCAAGAGCAAGGAATATTCATCTAATGATATATTGGAATTGGTTCATACTGACTTATGTGGACCTATTGGTGTTCAAAGCTATTGTGGAGATAAATATTTCATTATGTTCATTGATTACTACTCTAGAATGATGACTATGATGTTTCTTAAAGAAAATCTGATTCTTTTTAGTTATTTAAGAGGTATTTGGCTTGAGTTAAAAAGGAGATATGGAAGAGTCTAAAATGCTTGAGATATGATAGAGGTAGTGAATTCATTTCCAACGAGCTTAACATATTCTACAATGATAGAGGAATCAAAAGATATATGTCAACACCTAAGAAACCTTCTCAAAATTGAATAACTAAAAGGATAAATAGATCAATCATGGATTACACAAGCACTTTGATGATGGAGAAGAATGTATAACATAAATACTAGAGAGAAGTTGTAAGTACAACTATTTATACTTTAAAAAGAGTGCAAGTCAAGAAAGGTATAGATGTTAAACCTTTTGAATTATGGTATGGTTATACTCCTAATGTAAAGTATTTCAATTTTTTTGGAAGGATATGTTACATACTAAAAGACAATACAAAAGGAAAACTTGATGCAAAAAGTGATCAAGGCATATTTCTAGGATATTCCACTAATAGAAAAGCTTATAAGTGTTTGAAATCTATAACTAACAAAGTTGTGGAAAGTTAAAAAGTGAAAATTGATGATTTTTCATAAAGGAATGATGTTGAATGCAAGAAAAAACCTAAAGACAACAATACATTCATATATGTGAATGATAGTGCTCCTAGCACCCCACTTGAACAAGAGAAGAAAGTTACAAATGAACAACAAACTAGTATTTTTGCATTGCAATAGTCAATTGTTGAGCAACATAATATGAGTTTTGAGAAATAGGAAAAATATGCTAAGTCATAGATAGAGGAAGCCAAACATCAGAATGAAATGCTGAGCATGCAAAACTTGAAGAAGAAAGAGAAAATGAGCTTGAAATCATTTTTCAAGAGGACCTTGTAGAAGAGGAAAGAAGGAAAGTGTTTGTGCTAGCAAAATATGTGTGAAGACATCATGCACCTGAGAAAATAATTGTAGATAAAGAAGCTGGTATTATAACAAAAAAAAGACTCATAAATGATACATGCTTACTTTGAGAGTTTCAACCAAGATATATGAAAGATGCCTTAGAGAGTTAGGATGGGATAAAAGAAATGATTGAAGAAATTGAATAGATTGAAAATAAAAAAAATGGACACTGGTACCTAGACCTAAAGACAAAAATGTTACTCGAACAAAGTGGATATTCAAGAACAAGCTAAATGAAAATGGTGAAGTCACAAGAAACAAGGATAGACTAGAATACAAAGGATATGAATAAGAAGAAGGAATTGACCGTGGGGAGACATTTTCCCCTATTGCAAGACTATAAGGAGTCATAAAAATAGTTGCATATTCTACTTATAAAGGATTTAAGGTATATCAGATGGATGTCAAATCTGTATTTCTAAATAGGATACTTGAAGAAGTATACATAGAGCAACCTTGTTGCCAAGTTTTAGTCTACCCATTTAAAGCTTGAGGTCATTGTTAGAAGTAAATGTGTGTATGAGTGAGATGTGTCTAATGATGTTTTAGGTCACTTACTTCTCATCTTTTTTGAGTGCTCTACCTACTTTTCTTTCAAGGTCTCCCTTTGCACTACTTTTACCTAATCTTTCGAGGAGGGTTTCCTATTTTTCTAGTGTGCATAGGGATTAGGTGATTTAGGTGTGGTTGGGGTGTGATATTTCATCCTCATAATGAGAAGTAAGTGTTCTACATTTTTTTCTCTATTATCTTTCCCTAACATTTCATATCCCATAGATTCCAAGTTTTCGAGTTGACTTTCCCCTTGTGCAAACTACATCAAGTGCAAATTCAATAGATGAAGCCGTGAATGTGAGTAATAGACTATGAAAATGATTTTTTCTACATCCAAAGGCCTATGAAGCTTTGGATGGATGCCAGGTTGACTCTCATTTAGATCTATAGAGACAAGATAAAGTAATACCAAGGAATACGAGTCTATGATTTTTTTGCTGTATATTCATGAAAATGAAGCTGTTTTGGTTCTATTTCTAAGGTTGTATGAGCTTGAGCCAAATCTCAAGCCTAATGGTCAAATAACATGAGGATGATGTTAAATGAATCATTTAGGGCTCATAGCAGGTGAGACATACTCAAAGATTCAACCTCAAGGCCATTAGATTAAAATAAAAGGTTGAATGCTGAATGTTGTGTTTCAATCTAGAAAATGTTGCTGAGAAAGGAGTTTTTTGCCCCAAGGAAAAAAAAGGGACACTTCTCTAGAGGATTTGATAATAGAAATTCAAGTTATCCTAAGATAGGAACATCCTTTAGAGATGCTTAGAGGATACCTCTAGAAAAGTTAGCATTGGAGATGCGAACCTGTTATGAAAGAAAAGTAGTGTTAAAAGAATTAGGTGGAAAGTGGAAGAATGGAGTGAACAAGCTAGCAAAAGGATTACTCCACATGCTACAATTCCAAATAAAAGGAAAATTAATTTGCAGAAAAGCTAAGTATTTCTCTCTTCCCTACACATGTTAATATTATTGAGGATATCTGCTTTCTAGATTCTGAAGCAAAGTGAGGTACTTCCCATAAAGCTAAGTTTTTTGTGTTGTTTAATGACTCTTATTAATATCACTTTACTTTAAGGAAAGTAAGAGCGATTTTGAGAACTTCATATTTTATGTGCAAATAAATGGAAAGTTTAAATAGTTATTACTCATGAAATTAAATGCAAATCTTGCCATTATAATTGTTGGCTGAACTTAATTTTGTTCATGTGGCTCCAACATTCTAATTCCTAAAGTTATTTCATTGGAATTTCATGTAATTGGTTTCCTCAAGTCTATTTAAATGACTATTTATTAAGAACTACATCCTATGCAATCATAGCACGTGACAATTAGAGCTACTGGTTATGATAAGTTGACTGGCTTGGAAAGTGATTGAGCTTACAGATAAATCCTTCAAATTCTATGATCTTGGTGATCTTTATAGGAGACTTAACACTTAACCTATTGGCACTCAAAATTGTAGCCCCAATTTTGAGTACCATTTAGAAATCAAGCCCCACAAGTGCTTTTAATGCATATGTACCCAGCTGTCCATTTGAGGCTCGTGAGGGGTTTAATGTTTCTAACACCTTCCATTCAGTGTGTCCATGTGTTTCATGAAGTTAAACTAACATTCAAAGCTATTTTGTGAAGTCCTATTTTGAGCAATTGTCAAATCTGCATTTTCACCTAAGTGTCAAACAGCAAAAAGAGGCCATGTTTGCGAGCAAATATCTCACACCCAATAGCGTTTGTTGACTTGCCACTTTGAGAGTGTCTAGTATCCATATCAAAGAGCCTATGTTTCATATTTTGAGTCATTTTGACTCTATTTGTCTAGGTTTTGAATTCCTCAAAGTTGGTCATTTATTGATGTCATGTAGATGGAATTAATTTTGAATTCTAGGAAGCTTTGTTTGACTTGCCATAACTTTGACCCAATTGACCAAAATGAGAAAATTCCTATTGCATTGCATTTTAGAGGTTAGAGACATAATATTTTTCAATTTTTAAGCTTGTGACAAATCCAGTTGATCAATTTTCAAATGCGATTCCAAATGCAATTTCTAGTTTTTTACTGGCGTTACCATATGCAAATTTGTCAGTACCCTTGTTCATGATGTTATAACTCTGAATCTATGATAGTTGAGATTGAATAGATTGTACCACTATGTTGTACTCTAAAAATACTTTAAATGTGCCAATTTTCAAGTCATGATGAATTCGTTTGCACACTTTCCCAATTTAATTCCATTTGCAAAAATTGCTTTTCTACCATTGTTTCAATTTGCAAAATCTGAGTAGCCCACTTTGATCACTTACCATTTGTGTCTTGTTATTCATCATAAGCCCAAATCATAGATTTATACTCTCATTTTGAAAATGAACCAATCTTCTAGTTTTTGTTTCCCCAAGTGTCCATTTACCCAATTTTCCAAGCCAAATCCGAACACAATTTAGTGTTTTCTGACATGTTTATCTGCAGGTGATCTTAAGAAGGCAACTTCGATAGTCAATATCTTTTGACTGAGAATTCATCATGAGATGAGATTTGATGAGGTAGGAGGATGTGGAACAAAGAATTAGTGTGCCAATTTCACATTTTGGTTAGGTGTTTGTGTCAGTTTTTAAGGCCAGTCAAAGGACCTCCTAGCACAAAGTTGACAGTTGTAGAAAATGACAAAATGATCTTCAATTGATGGTTCAATGATCAAACTTGTTTCTAATTAGTATGAGATGGTTAATGGATCAGTTCTATAGTTCAGTTGTTTGGAAACAATTTTTTTTTTAGCCAGACCCACTTTGGGGACTGACTAATTTTCACTAGATTGATAAGATGCTAGGATTTGGGGTGTTCAAAAGATGTGACAATGTTTCAAACTTATCTTAATACATTAATATAGAATATCAAATGAGGGATGGAAATATATGCTCGATGATATATGGTTCATTTCAGTGAGGGTGGCATTGAAGTATTTTTATTGTAATTGAATTCAATGAATATAGAGACTTTGAGACACAAAACCTTGGATGCCTAATATTTGGCTTGAGGGAAATACACTGAGTGCATGATTTATGTGTTGTGTATCTAAATATGGCAAAAAATCATTGATGTAGAAATCTAGGAGAGCCAAAATGAGATAAAAGTTTAGCATATTTTGGGGCTCATTGCATCCTTATTGTTAGGCCTTGCACTTGTTCTAGGATTAAGTTGGGTCACTGCAAATAATTCCTCTTATAGTGGTTATTGGCTTGATTTTATAGGTGGCCTTCCAAGCTTTATCAAACTTTAATTTCATGAAGAACACAAGACTATTATTGATAGATCCATATATTTGCTCAGTTAAAGGATCAAGTCATTCCACTTCAATTTTTGCAATAAGACTCTACACTTAAAACTCTTCAACAACTAGCCTACAACCATTAAGGCCACAAAAATAAGGCCTAGGGAACACTCTTCTATTGAAGTCACAAATTCACATAACAAGGACAAAAGAAAAGTGATCATGTAGGAAGATGTGCAGGCATTTGATCAGTCTCTACCTCAATGAAAGGATCTGCCTATTCTTCCCACTACAACCAAGCGAAGATTAAGAGAGGAACGAGAACAAAAACATCATCTATCAATTGTTATTCACTTGAAAATAATGAAGAAGTTCATTCTTATAGAGTAGTTATGCCTCTTCCTTATAGATATCAGCTGAAGAAGTTGGATATAACAAGTTATGAGGGTATAGAAGGAAGAGGAGGATCATCACCATCCTTCATATTTTTCACATCAAAATTAAAATCAATAGTAAAGAAACTATCTCCATAGGTTATAATCAACAAAGGGAGAGTCCACATCTCTTAAAAATGGTCACATGCAATTAGAAGGAGCTATATTTTTAAAAAATTAATGCCCACGATGAGGGAGCAACTTCCAAATTAAGAAAGAAAAACACCCAAGCAAAATAGGGCTCCCACAATGGAGAGAAAAGGAAGCGATAGAGCACAAGAAAAAGGTAGATTTTGTATTTATTATATGTTTATAATCAGCATGCAAAAGCTGCAGGGGTATGCTCATCAAAGTGGAAGGCATAGTCCTTGGAAGAGAAGCAGAAGATGACAATACTCCATGCAAGCAAAGGAAGCTGCCAACTTGGAGCAAACAGGAGAGAACCCGTGTGAAAAAAATGTACACACCTATGATTGCTCAAAATATGAAATGTAATATGAATTTTCACATTAAAAGGGAAGTCAATGCTAGAGATCTAGGCAATGCACTAGAGAAAAGGAAGCCCCACGTAACAAGCAAAAAATAGGGAAAGCCATATAAAGCAGATTCACAAGCATGAAAAAAGAGCAATTAGAGGAGGCTGTGACTTAAGACGATGGCATGGAGCTTCAATATCCAATGAAAGATCATGCAAGCTATAGCATTTTGAAAGATCACGTAAAAGAAAAAGCCACTATCTAGTCTAAAAAATATACCACGTGTAGCAAGCTGTGAAAATATTAAAAAAAAGACACCATCAGAGCAGGGAAACAACCTACACACTCCAAGAAAGGAAGAAGGAGGCACTAGCCATAGTCAAAGGGATAAATTAGTATATCCCACATTGGCACCATGGAAAAGGTTTTAACTCTTTAAATACTCCTACACACACAAAGCCTAATGTGTAAAAGACAAGCGCTTTTGAAGTGCAAGCCTTGTTGTGGGGCCTGTGGTTGGCCAGCTGGGCGCGCAAACTATGGTTAATTTTGACCCAAGCTTTGGAGGAGAATGAGCCACGTGGAAATGTGGTGTGAGAGTGTGAGTTGAATTGTGAAGACCTTATGCACCTATGAGAAACCTCTCTCAGCGTAAGAGTGGAAGTTGATTTTTCAAAGGTTCCGACAATACGAGTTTGGGAGTATGAGTGGGAGAGCGTGAGAGCATAAAGGATTGAGATTCAGTGTAAGAGTGGAAAAAACATCTCCAAAGGGTCTTGATGCTATGGGAAGTAAAGTAAGATGGTTAAAAATATTAATTAAAAGATTAATATATTCCCTGTATGAATGTAAAGGAAAGCTTGTGTGGAATAATGTGGAGGCTGAGCATGAGAATGTAAAGGAAAATTACCATGCCTTCTATGCTACATAAGTTGAATATGATGGATTAAAATGGTTTAAAGGATTAAATTAATTAACTAATATTAAAATATTAATGAATTAACATTTCAAAGATTATGACCAATAGAAAGTAGACAAGTGGCAAGGTGGGCAGAGAGAATAAAGTGAATATAAAATGAAATTCAAAGGTGATTTGAACGCATGATTTTTTCAAATGAAGGATATCAATACATTTAAATGATTTATATAGTTTATACTATATGAATTTTTAAATTTTTAATTTTAATGCAAAGCCATAAGCTAGGTTTGAATTTTTCAAACTGCCATAATAGGGGCATTTTTTGTCCAAAATAGGCAGTGCAGTATATTGTTGAAACTAGAACGACCTAAATTTTATGAATATGAGGTCAAATTTTGCACACCAATTCACCAGTTCAAGTTATAAGCAGATTTTAATTTTTGGGGCATTCTCAGTAAAAGTGGTAGAATTCATTATGGAGCTTCAGAATTAGTTGAGGAACATATCTTGGAGTCTGTTGATGCTAAAATTTTTTTTGGAAAAGTTTTCATCCCTTTAGAGTTCAATTTTAACTACTTTTTGCTATTATTGTGAGTTTAAATAAGGAATCAAAATTAGTTATTCTTTCTATCAAAATATCTTAGATGTTTTTTGCTTGAAGAGGCCAAATGATGAGGATTTGATTCTGCAATTGAGGGGAGAGATTAGAGAGATGTTTTTAGCTTCTTGGGAAAGAATTTTGAGGGGACACTTGTCATTGTTTGACCAAATCTAGGAATTCTTTTCTCCTTTATAATTCTCATTCTCTTCCTTGGTTGGTGGTTGGCAGTTTTCTCTAGGTAAACCAATAGGGTTCTAGTGTTCTACTGTAAAACTAGGATTGTTAATGGTTTTGCTTCTTGTCTATTGAGTTGAGCTCTAGCAGCGAAGGCCACACATCTGTTTATGTGCAAATTTTCAGTTCATTTTCATGTGTTGTTATTCTGAGATAAATGGAGATTGATACTAGATTATGTGAAGTATCTTGAGTTACATTCAATTTTACCAGTTTATGTATTCAGTCTTTTCCATGGATGAATATACAAGGGGATTTACATGTATTATTTTGGTTTTCTTATTTTGTCTCCTAATTCTTCATATGCCATTAGCTTTGAGATTGAGTGAATAAGGTTCATTTGATTTAAGGCATCTTGGATGAGTCATGTATCAGATATTTTATTGCTTTTGATTCAAGGAGTCAAGTAAATGCTTTAGTGTTTTGATAGGGTTTCTGGGTGTATGAAGGGGATATTTCATAAGAATGGGATTTGAAGATTTTAGTTGACAAACTTAATTGTAAAGCAACCAAGTTAGGTCATCCTGCCGGTAATGACTCTATGTTTCAATTGATAAGGCACCAATCACTAAGTCAAATGCAAGCTGATATGAATGTCATTTGCACAAATTATCTTAATCAAATCAGTTCAGTATTTCATGTTTTGTGGTGGGCTGAAAAGAATTGACCCTCACTTAACTTATAGTTTCATAGGTTATGATTTGTAGCTATTTCATTCCTATGTTATTGCATAAGTATTAGAAGATAAAAGGGGTTGCATCTACTATTATTAGGTTTAGATTTATGTTTAATTGCATTGGTACTAATGGCACATAACAATAGATGATTTTTGACCCTTTTTATGAACATTTGTCTATATCTTGTTGAAACTTATCATCTTTTAAGCCTATTATTTTGAAACTTTTAATGTACAAATTGTGAACTTGTGGCATGAAAATGATAGTTGATATTATGTTTAAAAAGGGTTCATTTTGTTAAGTCTTTCTTCATGTATGCTTAACATGGGTAGGTTTTCCTACAACTGAAAAGATTGCAGAACCGTTAGTTGAATAATTGATGTTTTTCTTATAAATTAATAAATATGAATAGATGTTGTCAAAAGTTTTGTATGTATAATTTATGTCTGCAACAATCTAAGCCAGGCGAGAATCAACCGAATGACCATGAAAGACTCGCATTGAGGAAGCGCTGGTCTTAATGAGATTCGGTGGCAAAAACTAGAAGGGACCTATTTTCATTGATGATAAGCGAGAACTGGTAAAGAAAATGAGTGGGAAAGTAAGAATTTAAGTGGTTAGTTAAACATACATGGAATTGTTATGGATACCTGGATTCCTAGAGGATGGTTTAAGTCAGAAAGATGAGCAAATCTAGCATTTGTTGTGCTCTATATTTATGAGAATTCAATGGAATAGTTAATGCTTTTGCATGTTGTAATGGACTATCCTTCATG
Source organism: Cupressus sempervirens (assembly GCA_028749045.1). NCBI lineage: Eukaryota > Viridiplantae > Streptophyta > Pinopsida > Cupressales > Cupressaceae > Cupressus > Cupressus sempervirens. Next base: position 265,793,405 of record CM053784.1, read on the forward strand.
AGGAAGTTTTAAATTTAGGATTTTGTTATTCCTTCTCTTTAAATAAGACCCTGTTTGTATTCGAAAGGTCAAGAGAGAAGATAGGAGAATAATAGAAGGATAGATTGCTAGTTATCTAGTTTTGTTTCCAAATCTGTGTACCACTGCATGTTTGAATGAATATATGATTTTTCTGAGTTCTTACACTTTTATCTGAGTTTATCTTTCCTTCATTATTCTACAGGGGCCCACATGGAAGGTGGAGTTTATTTTAGTCATGAGGAGTTATTTAGTTTCAAAAGTTATTTAGCTTCCTAAGTTAAGTGTAAAACTGCTATTGCAGCAGCCACTGGAAAAAGAACTAGTTACTGTTCCTACAGTAATAGGTGCATAGATGAATGATTAAGTAGTTAGGATCTCTTTCTAAGCATTTGGTAATTGTCTTTTCTATTGGTAAAATAGATTTCCTCAGTAGTATTTGCCTTCAAAGTAGTAGTGGCTTTTAGTGAAATTAGAGCATATACTTTGCAGACATCATCTCAAGTTCATGCTCTCGGATTGACATTTAATGGAGATCAACATAGTACTTTTATAGTGAAGGATGTCTAATCCTATAGCTATAAAGGTATTATATTGGCCAAATAGGTACCATATCTTAGAACCTCAAGGTTAACTCACCTAGGTCTTGTAGAGCCTAAAGTGAAGAAGGAGTTATGCCTTATAGTTTTCCCAAGATTGTAGTTAGGTGCATTCATAATAGGAATTTGCTAGCCTTAGATGCATTTGTCTAGTTTCTTGGTCATTTTCAAAATTGTTAAATTAGGAGCCAACATAACCCATACACCCAATCACTTAGAAACTTAAAGAAAGTGGAATAGTAGAAGCAACTAACTTTCCAATGGAAGTTCATGCCCCCTAAGTTAGTGAAGGAATGTATATATAGATACAACCCAAAAACAAAGCAGATTTTGTTTCTAGACCTGTCCATTCTCCTATCAATCAACAAGGCACTGATGTAGTCAACATTTGGCATCCATGTGCAAGACCAATATTGTGATATTGATTTTGGGTCCTCCATGTCCATTTTCAATGAAAATAAGACTCTTAGGCATGAAGAAAGGCATAATATTTGGTTCCAAATTGCCTAGTCAAAGAAGAGAAAAATGCCAAAGACATAGTTTGGCACAAACCTAAAAAAAGAGATTGTGGACATCCTCACACTTCTCTTTAGATTGAAAGGAAAATAGGAGATTTTGGAGTTCATAAAGCACCACTTCTTTCATGTCCAAGAAATATGTTATGAGGATATGGAGGTCAATTGGGCATAGATCATCTGTGATGAGCTCACCTTGTGGTTGAATTCTACCAAAGGGCTCAAGCAATTTTATATGTCATCTTATTTGATCTATGATTTGGAAACATATTATCTGGGCCTAGCCTCCCTAGCATCCCAAATTATGATGAGCACGCCAAAGTCTATGAATTTTACCTACATCTACAACTACAAAGGAGCTATGAGGAGTATGTTGCTATCAACAATTCCTTCACAATGAGGTTGTCCCAAGAATTGCAAGGATGCCCTAAAAGGAGATTCTCACTAGAGGTTATTTCAGCTCTAAGGCATTTTAGATGCTCATTCATCTAGTTTCTAGGTTTCTCCTATTTATGAATAAGATCCTTTGATGGATTTCCTAAGAGGTTTCCCAAATATCTAGAGGACAAGGTAGTTATAGTTGAGCTATGTCAACAAATCTTGGAAGTGAACACCTTTTGTTCAAATGTGAAGAAGATTATTGAGATTTTATTCCCTATAGTGGTACGCCAATATTCATGTGCCTCCAAATTAGATGCTCAAAGACGGGTAAAGAGCTTTGAAATCAAGACCAAGTTGTTAGACTATGAGGTGCTCAAACCTCAATATGATCCAATTAACTTTGTGAGGGATCATCTAAAGTTGAGATATGCCTACAGACATGTCCCATACATTGAAAATTTATGGTCTGAATATCTCAATGAGTACCAAACTCAGGAGATATTTTGGTCATAGTTAACTATTGATGAAATAAAACTATATAATGATTCTTTGGATGTTTCTAACCTTGAAGATGATGGAGTCTACATGCACCCTACATCTTATGAGAAGATCAAGCGCACACAAATTTTTTCTACCCCACTAGTAGATCCAATCACTGACACAATGGAGGTTTTCATGTAGGGGATAATTAAGAGAACATACAAATGGGTGGAGTTGACCCAAGAAAAGAAGAAAAGGACTAGGAGTACTGCATACATGGATGGAGTATTAGCTAGAGCCACCTAGTCAGTTGCAAAAACAACCACAATGACCTCTACATCAACATCTATAGGACCATCACAATCCATTAGCCAAGGAGGAGACCAAACCCCCCAAAAAAATGTGCCACTCACTCCTACTTGTAAAAATGGCTCCCTTTCAATCATGAAGAAGACTAGAGAGAAGGAAGATGACAAGGATAAGGGGAAGGAACAAGAAAAATCAATGGCTAAGCCATCTGCCCCTATTCAAGTGATCAATTTGGATTGCAATACTAACCCCATGGATGGCTAGGAACAAGAAGCATCTTAGCAAGGGGATAATCTATCCCTTTGATAACCAAGGTCACTACCTTACCTATTGCTTCCCAGAGTAAGCCAACTCTATTAATCCTGAGGAAGTTGTTCAACCCCTTTGCATTGTAATCTGCTATCAATGTGCTCTCTTCAAAGTCTTGGCTCAAAGAGACCATTGATAGGAAGAAGAGGAGATATGAGGATGCAACCCCATCAAAAGAATTGATCACACAAGTCACCTCCTCCAAGACATAAAAGAAGACAAAGAAGTAGAAGACAATTGCTACATTAGCTACAAATTCAATGACTGGCCACATGCTAGTTGAAATTTCAAAGCCTCAAAAAGAAAGAAGATTTCACGAGCTCTCAAAGGATGATTTCAAAATTAGAATGTTGGATCTTGGAATTCTTGTTCATGACTACATGGTGAACATGTGGAAGTAAATGAATGAAAAATTTGAGGACAAGATTGAAGAGCTTAGAGAAGAGAAGGAGATAGTGAAGGCCTCAAACAAAGAGCTAGTGGAATACATAAAGTCTACACTCACAAGCACTTCTTTGAGTGAATTTGACCTGAATGTAGAGGAGAACAAGAACTTACTCCTAAAGTTGTAGCAAGAAAGAAAACTTGGGAAGGTATTCCAAGCATGGATAGATAAAATGAAGGCACAAGGTCCCTCAATAGTTTAAAACCTAGGAATCCAAGTGTTGGATGCTCACAAGGTAGAGAGGTGACCTCAAATCATCAATCAACCATACAAAATGTAGTAGACAAGCTAAAAAACAATTGGCCCTTCCATAGGAAGTGATAGATATGAAGAGAAACATGGTCATCACTCATGAGATTTTAAAAACTGGCAAAGAGTCACTATTTCATTGGAAGTAGTCCTTGGAGTTTGTCATAGAAAGCTCCATGAGATCTACAAATGAGCAAAAGAATGTGCACAACTTGGTGTAGAAGATCATTGAGAAGTTGATTCAATATTTGAAGATCTTGCACATAGAGTCTTTCATGTCTACTAATGGCAAGCTAGTGAACATTGAAAGAATGAAATCTAGGCTCTTGGCATTTGTTGATGAAGCCATTGACCCTATTAACTTCCAAGTGTTCAAGATCCAGGAGCTATCAATAGAGAACACAATCATATAGAGATAAATGGAGAAGTTCCAATCAAGGGTGGCCAAAATCAATGAACTTATAGAGATGCATGACTACTGGATGGTCTGAGCTAACAATATCCTCATTCTAGGTGTCAAAGAGCTAGATAAAGTAACCAAAGCCATGAAAGAATATAGAGCTAAATCAGTTACTTCTAAAAAGGCATGATTATTTTGATGCTCTTCTAGAAATCTATCATTTTCCTTCTTCTCTTTTCTAATTTTAGCCATTCTTGGCATCTTGTTAATTCTTGTACTGGACAATGATTCAAACTTGTCCTATTTTTAGTGTTTCTATTTAGAGATGATCTATGAAGCAATAATTCAACATAACCAACCATTTTGAGAAGGCTTATAAATATAATCTTCAATGAATTTTATAAGATCAGTAGAATTTACTTTGGGCAAACCCCTATAGCTAGGACTACTATGTAAGACTTTGAGTTCATTTTAATTTTTTCTTGTCATTTTAGTTAAAGTAGAGTATATGGAATGAATGTGTTAACATTGGAATTTAATGAATGTGAATGAACTTGGATTTGTTTCCTTCATTTGAAAGATTTTATGTCTTACTCCCTCAAACATAAGCACATCTTCTATTTTCTCTATTGTTTTCCATGGTCTATATGTGTAGTTTAGTTCATTGCATAAGGAAGCTAGATACTAGTGTGTAGAGTAGCTAAAAGGTAGATAATCTAGGAATTGTCAAAACATTAGCCAATTGTATAATTTGGGAATTACCTAATTTGCCATAAGACCTTTATTCATGTTGTTTTAGCTAGTTATGCATGTTTCCATTTCATGCATTATAAGTCCAAATAGATTGCATTTTGTGAGTCTTTCTCCCTTCTTGGCCTAGGTTGTTTAAAGTGTTGAGAAACTTAGTTTTTCCTCTTCTACTCTCTAGTTAAGAGCATACCCCCAAAACCCAAAAGAAAAATTCATTACATATCTTGCACTCATAAAGGAGCTATACCTTTCAATTTAGGGGTCTTTGATATATTACTATACTAACCCATTCCCTTGTTAACTTTTTTTTTCTTTCTATAAGCCATTGGGCAAGTCAAGAGTTAGGGTATGAACCAAATATCAAGGAAGAAAAACTGTTAAACAATAATTTTTGGCCACTCTACTAGGGAAGACACTTATTTGACCTAAGTTCTCTTAAGTAAGTCTATCTATTGTGGCTTTGGAGAGAAACTTAGGAGTTATCTCTATGGAACTCAAATAGTTGAGTTATGTATTGCAACTTATAATAAGAAATGGTGTTTTCTCACAAAGGACAAATCACCATAGTGCAACCTAATATGGGCTTCCAAGACAAACAAGAGGATATAATAAATCAATTGAACACCCTTGCTTGGAAAAGCCAAAAGTCCCTTGACCAATATAGAAGAGTAAGCTTTTCCCCATAAAGAGAGGAATAAAATGTTGAATATTGGGAGGGAGTTTTATGGGAAAGAAGATTAAGAGAAGCATGCCCATTTTAAGCTAAGATAGTTCACCCTAGATTCTACATATACCTACAACACTTTTGGTAAAGGGAAAGTTGACCCTGTATTGGAAGAATTATAGAAAACTAAGTTCCCTTTATTAGAAGACCCTATAGGAAGAGGAAGAACACACTCTTGGGATCTAGTATATCAAGGTATTTGTGGTGCTCTTTTTCTGCCACCTCACCCTATTGCTGGATACATAGCCATTTATTTTCACCTCCTATTTTCCACACTCAAATCTCACCATTGTGTAATGCCCTCACTCTTCATATACTCATTACCCCCTCTACTATCACTTTCTAGGTTGTACTAATAATTCTCCCTACCTCAATGGTTGTTTCATGGGGTAATGCTATTAGCGCTTTGTGACTTGCTACTAATAATGACTTGCCCAAAGCTTTTAGAAATAATTTCCAAAAATTTCATGGTGATGGGAAGGTCTCTACTGATGACCACATCACAAATTTCTTTGCCACATGCAGTGTCATCTGTCCTCAGCATGAGGATGTTGTAGGGAGGATGTTTGTGGAAACCTTGGTAAAAAATGCTGCTGACTGGTTTCAACACCTCCTAGTGGGATGTATCACAACTTGGAATGACATGAATACTCGATTTGAAGTGTGCTATAAGAATATAGAAGATGAGCATACTCTCTCAACTTAAATTACTCATATCAAGAAGGAACCTAATGTTCCTATGAGGGACTTCATTGCTAAATTTAATAAGCTGGTCAATAGGATCCCTACTGCTAGCATGCCTACTACTAATAACCAAAGATGTTTTACATTAGCTCCATGCCCCTTGACATAAGATTTCAAATTAGATGTGTGTATGTGGATAATTTTTTGGTTACATAGACCTTGGCAATTGAGTTGGAGGATGATCTGATAGTGGCTGGGAAATGAAAGAGAGATTTAGAGTGGATCCTCTACAAGCTTTGTTCCTAGTGTAACTAAAAATATTGAACCAATTCTTTAGAATATCTCTAATGAAATGATTTCCATGAAGAGACAAATGTGAAAACTTGGCCCTTCACTCCAAAAAGCATATCAAGACATTCCTCATAGGCAACATGAAGGCAGACCATTGCAATTGCCATCTGCTTAGTAAAAGCTTTCTATTGAGGCACCTCCCAAGAAGAAAAACATGTGTATTTTTCATCTATGAGTGCATCATGATGGTGACTCATTCCCATAAATGAATATAATTAATTAAATCACTACTTCTAATGAGCTAAACATTGAATACCCTAAAAGTAAAGACAATTCTACTCCCCATGGCAACTCTAGAATATTCTTTTTAGAGTATGAATATGATTTAGAGGTTGGAGATGAATACTTTTCCACCTTAGATGGAAATTAGATGATTTTAGTTATGAGAAGCTAGAGAGAGAATAACTTGGTGAACTTTGTTCCTCCCCAGAACACAACCATTAGCCCTTCACCTACTATAGCTAGAGCATCTATGTTCTCATCTTGTAGGAAAGAGCAATCAAAGTTCAAACCAAGTGGTAAGCCTCAATTCCCATTTGATATTATAAAATATTGTAAGGATGATTGTATCTAGGTGTCTCCCCTTGATTATCTTAAAACTCATCCTACTAAATTAAAAAAGCTAGTAGACTATTGTAAAAGTGAAGCTAATGCTAGAACTCAGCCTAATGTCAACTCTACCATCAACAATGACCAAGCTTAATTAGATAGTGGCCCACTAGCTGATGAAGAGCCTATTTTTCCTATGCTCTTTAAAGAGGAAGAAGCATCAGTATTAGCTACCTCCCCTAGTGAAAAGTTGGACCCATTCTATGTATCCTTATACATTAATGGTCATAAGCTTAGTAGTTGCATTATAGATTTTGGAGCCTCTGATAACATCATGCCCTCTTCAATTGCTCATGCCCTTGGCTTAACCCTTACCAAAACCTTTAGACATTTCTATTTCATGGATGCAAAGCATTTCCCTCTAATAGGCCAAGTGAAAGATGCACAAGTAGCATTGACTACTGACCCTACAAAGAGAATGAAGTTAACCATCCTAGTAGTAGATATTCTAGCCAGCTATGGGATAGTTTTGAGTAGAATCTTTTGTAAAGACATGGGAGGCAAAATAAAGATGTATTGGTCTCATGCCATTATTCTCATGAGAAATAAGAAAATGAAGTTGGAATCTGAGGAAAAGGCCAAATTCATAGTTTTAAAGTCTGATGATTCTAAAGCACAGATCCTGTACCAAGAAATGGAGTTTGGTAATTACATGATGTTCTCTAACTCTGATTATTTAGAAGAACATCTAGATCCTCCTATTGATCTAGGAATGTAGACCCTAGAGTTTGATGGCAGTTGGACTACTGCCAGCTCCAAAGCTGATGTGGTGCCTATGTCCCCAAGTGGAGATGTAACTCACCTAGCTTACAAGATGCAATTCAAAAATAACAACAACACAATAGAGTATGAAGCCTTGTTTTTGGGTATTACTATTTCAAAGAAAAGAGGAATCGAAGTTCTAAAAGCTCAAGGAGACATTGAGCTTATAGTGAAGCAAGTTCAAGCTCAATACACTGTAACGAATGCATGACTCAAGAATTACAAAAATAGGGTTTAGGATGAGATTGAAAATTTAGACACCTTCTCAATTCAAGTTGTTCCAAGGGAGAAGAATGCAAGGGTGGACTTGTTAGCCACATCCTCTTTGCTTCTACTCCTTGTAATACCCCAAAATTGGCTCATTGCCATGTTAACCAATTCTAGTCTATTTCAATCAATTCTAAAGTCCTATTTTACTAGGCAATTCTTATTCTAATTTTTGCTACTCAACTTGATTGTCAAATGCAAAAAACCCTAACTTTGCATTAATCAGGCTACCTATTTAATTCCTAAGTATTGACTTGAATTAGTCACATTAAACCTATTAATTAAGATTTAATTTAATTTTAAGTGTTTATATTTTAATTAAATTAAATTATATGCTAAGGCAAATGTACTAAGGAATTAAATATTTAATTCAATATTTATGCTCACTTTAATTAATTGAATAAGATTATTCAATTAAATGGAAAAGGAATTTATGAGGTCATATCTCACTTTATTAAATTAAATAATATCTTCAAAATCTTCTTTGCAGTTCCAAAATGGAAACTCTGAGTGAACTATCTATTGAAATTGGAATTAATCTAGTTAACTTGTTCTCACACTCATTAAAAGCTCAGTTAACTACTCATCACACTCAGATTTGAAATAATCAACTTCACTTGCACAAGGAAGTTTCCATTTTAATTGAATATTCTCTCTAATCTTAACCATCCATTTGAATTGATCTTGATCATTGATCAATTCTTGGATTCTATTTAAGAGATCCCCAATCCCTCATTACGGAGGTTGGAATTTGATTGTATGGAATTGGTGTTGAAATAATCATGCATTCTAGCTTTCATATTTGCTTAAATACTTCAATGTAATTTTAGAATAAGAATGCATACATTTAGCTTAATGCCTTTTATTTCTTAGATTAATGCTTGCATTTTCATATAGATTAATTGCAAAATCATATTTTTCATCAAATCCTTCATTCTAGAAAAGTTTGGTTTCCTGCATCTCGATCTAACAACATAATAGGGAAAATCCTTCTAGTTAAAAGGCAATAGGTCACATTGTCGGGCTTCTTGGATAAATGACTCCATGTTTATTCTAGGATGACTCCACATATAATGATCATGTTGAAGTGTAGGTGAAAGATCCAAGGACATATTTTTATGTATACATTTTTGGTGCCCACCATGGGGCTCAGAAAAATAAATTTTCTGGCCTCATCTGTTTGAATTTTCTGACATTTTCATCATTTTTCCGTACTTGTTTGTATAGTCTTCTAGGTTTTTGCACAAGAAATATCATTTTTGCACTAAGATTTGAGGGTTTTGCCCATTTCTCTCCACTTTTTCACATGAAAAAGTGCCCTATTACACAAATTTTTGTGTGGCACCTCATTTTCTCATGCATGAAAGTGAAAGACTTCGTGTAGACTTACACAAGATTTCACACAAAATCTTGAAACAACACAGTTAAAATGTAGTATTTTTAGTATGCTATTTATCATTTTTACTAAAGCATTTTCTCTAAAGCATCATTATTTCAGTTTTCTAGTTTTCTATAGCCTAATAGTTGTTTGTAGGATGTTCCAAACATGAACTGGTTGTGTGTTTGTAGGACCCTGTCAAAGATAAAATTGTCAAAAACCAACCTTAAAACCTACTAAAACAATGTGTCTTTTTCTTGCTTTCTAAACATAGTCTAATTAGGGCTTGCTAACTTCGTAAGGTGCAAGATAGAGGAATAAGGGACTATGCTCTTCACCACTTGGAGGTCATGACCAAGGGTGAATCAGAAACCTAGAAGCCTCTGAAAGATGATATCCGAGGGAGGTAAGAAACTTAGTGGTTCTCTAGTGCTAAATCCTTTTCTATGATGAGATGATGATTTCCTTTTAGGGGATTAAAATCTTTAGAAAGGATGAGTCTAGATTGATTAAGCTAAGTCGATGATTAACATGTTTTGCATGTTTGGGTGAGAAAATAAGGTAGAGGAGTATGCTCTTTCCCCTAGAGGGAAATTAAAATCTTTGACCCTTGTGTTTGAATGACCAGTTCAAGTCAATCCTTTAGAGGGCCTGTCAGAGTGATCCAACCTCCAAGAACAACCCAATTGAGCACACTTCTTTCATTGAAGATTCAAACTCACTATAATAAAGAAGCTTTGTTGAGTGAAAGACTCCAAAGACATATTAATTTACTCTCCTTCATTCTTGATATGACATATCAAGGAGAGGTTCTATCTGTTGCACTAGCCGGCATCAGCCCCAATCTTGCTAAGTAAGTCTATGCACTTTTAGATGCTAGTGTGGGCTACTGGCCTCAACTCTACTTGCAAAGCCACTGAGGATTAATACAAATAGACACCAAGTAAAAACCTTTAGTTAGAGGCTACCTAGTTCACCTTTGAAAGGAAGCATAATCTTTATGCAAGGAGGGGAAATAATATCTCCTATAGAACTCACCATAAGCATGCTACTAGGTGTTGGAAGGTGGTATACACACTTGAACCCTACCACAAGGGTGTTCACTTAGCATATATGTTATTGAGCCCTTTGAATACACCAAAAAAATGGGTACCCTCTTGGGGGTGACATGACTGTGTGAGGTGCACACATGCACATAAGTTGTGGGACAAAGGTTTTGCCTTCTCTACCATTTTTTTAAGGGATAAAGCATGTTTGTTATCGAGTCTTAAACATGTCCAAACCTATCTAAACAAATTGAAGGTCAAGACTTCCTCATCCCTTTGAGTTGCTTTACCCTTAGTTGGATTGTATTCGCTTACTGCTTGCTTCTTGTGTCTTGTTGAAAGCACTTTGTCTTACTTGAGACTCAATGTTATTTCAAAAACTTGAAAATCAACCTTAAAATCTATTTGATATTTGTCAAACAAACCAAAAATCTATCTGAAACAATCTTAAATTGTCAAAACCTCTTCAAAATCCATTTCAATTATCAATCTAGTCTCAATTTTTGTGCATAGTTTGCAACATTTTATGCAAGTTCCTTTTGTTCTATCACTTCTTCATGCTGGATTGTCTAGATCCTCACATGAGTACTTGCATATCACTACACGAGATCCTGCTGACAACATTCTACTTTGTTTGCCAAATCCTAGCATTTCTTTGTGTGGCCAATAGTACATCTTTGTGCAAGTTTAAATTGCTATTTTGAGATTTCACCGGTGCTTGTGTACTTTCTCGTGCACCTCCCAGAGGATCTTCATGTGAGACCTTGAGTCAAAACTACCAAATCAACTTGATTGAGCAATCTGCACTCTATGTCTAGTCTATTTCCTACATTAGTTTGCCTCTTCTCTGTTTGTAAACAATCCCAAATAGTGGCATTTTGTTTAGCTGATGACTCACGATCCATACTTTAACTAGTCTCATCTCTTAATTTTCTTATTCTCATCCTCTAGTTTTTTTCATACTCCATGTCATGATAATAATAATCTTTGGCTATCCTAGCCTCTACTCAAACTATTTGTACCTTAGTATACAACACTCTTTCTTTTCTTTTTGAGACTATGTTTTAGTGTGGTCCTTGTCTTGGTTTTTGCTTCTTGTCCTTATCTATGACTATCGTAACAAGAAGTAGAAATGTGTTTGATCCCCTTAGACTTAGGCAAGGTCAAGCTAGAGGTCATAATCATGATAGAGGTTGCCTTCCATTTTATACACAGTCTATGTCTAGTTCATCTAGTGAAGCATCTTCACGATCTCCCTCACCAGTCAGATCACCTCAAGTCCAGCAAAAGTTCTCCATAAACTTACAAAAAACTAGGAACCCCTTGTATCAAGAAGATCCTAAGGCTAGCAAAGGTGCTACATCTCTGAAAAAAACTTCTAAATTCCTTTTCAAAGGACCTTTCTAATCACAACATACTAAAATTGAATACATTCCTATAATGGCTAATTATGAACCTGAACATGGTAGTCACAACAGACACCAAGATCAACCTAGGAATGACAAAGAGAAAGACCATGACACTGATGAGGAATAGGAAGAGGTGGAAATACTTCTTGAACACATTGCAAAGTGTCATAAAGAAAAAAACTTTTAGAAGGTCATGGAAATCCTACTCAATAAAGAGAAAGGAAAGTAATTTCTCAAACTTGCCCAAGAGGGAGCTAAGCTACCCCATCATTTCAATGTGGAAACCATTGTCACACCTAAAGAGGAAAATGAGACTTCCAAACTCCAAAAACAACTAAAAATCATGCAAGACCAACTACCTTAGATGATGCATGATAAAGACAAACCTACAAAAACATACACCTTAGACACTCTTTGTTCATTTCCATTTGATAGGAGCATAGACATGCCTCCTTTTCCAAGAGGAGTAGAGCTACCTAAGTATGATAAATACTTTAGAACCACCAATCCCTAAGATCACATGTGAGAATTTGATGCCTTGTCTATGGAATTTATGCATAATCAGACATATCTCATGCATTTATTCCCAAGAAGTCTAGGTGGTTAGGCTATGGAGTGGTTTTCATGCTTGCCTCCTGGTATCAAGATGTTTGATGAAATTTCCAACTTGTTTGTCTAGTAGTATTCTCATAACATTCAACACCCTATTAATATTTGAGATTTATGGAACCTTAAGTAAATGGCTGGGGAACCTTTCCTCACATTCCTTCAGAGGTCAAGATAACTTTACACTAAGTATTCATGCAAGATTCCTGAAACAGAAAAGCTTGATATCTTCATTGATAATCTCCTACCCAATTTTAGGTATAGAGTCCAACTTTAAGATCCACACAACTTTGAAGACATGGTCACACAGGCTATCTACATAGAGGAATTCATGGTCAAGAAGGGTGAACTTACCCTTTAGAAGGACACAAAACAAGGATCCACCTCTAATAAGGACAAAACCAAGTATGTCAAAAAGAATTGAGAAATTGTACATGATGGGGTTGTTGATAATGTCACTCCTAAACCTGCTAAGGCAACATTTAATCTCACAAATGGTCTCAATGCAGCCAAGAATGTTGAGAAACCTCCTCTTGACAACAAGACATCTAAGAAAAGGCTAAGAAACTCATGGGCTACATGCCCTAAATGAGAGTATACACATTTGGGTGAATCTTTGGATGTGGTTTACAAAACCTTGTTACAAAAAAAACTCATTTCACCATTGGACAACTCTTTCCCTTATGATCTGCAACCATGCCCACCATGGTGGAACAAAACTACATTCTTCAAGTACCACCAAAATAAGAGACACAAAACTAGAAATTGCATAAACCTGTGCCACAAGTCTAGGACATAATTGATGATGGTGACATTATGGTAGATGGAAATAACAAGAGCTTAGATCACAAGGCTTTTGAAGATCCCTTCTTGGCATATGAAAAAGGAGAGAGTTCAAAATAAAAATCTAACAATAAGGTCAACTATGCATACTCTAATGATAAGAATGTGATCAACATGGTTAAACCTATGGATTTTGAGTACTGTGACATCATTACCATTAAGGGAAAGCAAGATAAAAATAAACCCAAGATGTTATTTGTCTTGAGGGGTGCTACTTCCAATGCAATAGATAACACATCTTTGTAATACTATGCCAACACTGTTACACACTCTCATGCCAAGTTGGTGCTCAAAAACCCTATGCCTTCTACTCTCAATCTTGAACAACATAAAGATAAAACCCTTGCTGGTCCATCTAGTAGAGGTGCAAAAATCACAAAAAATTTAGTAGCAACTAGCTATAGTGTCCTCAATCAATTAAAATGAACTAACGCTCAAATCACAATCTTTGAGTTGCTTAAAATCTTGCCTGCTCATAGGAAAATCCTAGATAAAGCCATCACTGAGGTAAATGTTCCTCAAGACCTTGATCTTGAGCAATTTAAATCTATGGTAGGCCATATAACCTTGCCTTACTTTATGTTCTTCTCTAAGGAGGATGATAACTCATCGAGTCACCCACACAATCAAACTCTACACATTGAGGTCATGATATATCAGACACATGTTCATTAGGTACTCATTGATAATGGCACTGGGCTAAATATTTTCTCTACCACTTTACTTAAACATTTAAATTATTCTAAGGAATCTATTGATCCTCACTGCAAGATCACTATCAAAGCGTATGACAAAGTTGAATAAAATTCTCTAGGTCTTGTGGTCTTGCCCCTTCACATTAGTCCTATAGAAAGGGATGTCACTTGTCAGGTCCTCAACATTCCCTTGGCTTATAACATTATGCTAGGATGGTCATGGATACATGAGATGCATGAGATGCCCTCCACATATCATCAATGTGTCAAATTCCCATTTCATGGCTCTAAAGTCACTATCCCTGCTAGTACTAACTACACCTCAAATATGCTCAAAGCTGCTGACAATTTCATCCCTGCTAATAGGGAATTTATTGATCATCATGATAAAAAGCTGAAACAAATTGAGCAATGATTTAAGCTAAAAGAAAGTAGCATAGGTGAGTACCATATCGAACTAGTGCTGCCATTAACATCTCTTCCTGAGTCCCCTTGTCATTATGGGATACCATCTAAGGAAAAGAAGCCATTTGTGTTGACACCTCAACCCAAGTATAATGGCACTTTTTTCAAGGCTACAGTCCCCTTAGAGGATGAAAGAAAAAATAGAGCCATTTTTTCATGGCTTTACAAAGAAGAGACTCTAGTGGACCTAACAGAACAAGCTTGTGAGATCACTCCTGAGAAATATGGCCCTAGTCTTAGGCTTATGAAAAATTTTGGCTATAAGGGAACTGGTCCTATTGAGTGCAATAACAATGGTCTAGTTGATCCTATCAAAGCAATAGCTTGAAGAAATAGAGATACATCTCGTCTAGAAATTAAAAAGGTTCCCTTCCATTTAGGGGCTAACAAATTCATACCAGAGTTTGAGGGTTCATCTAGAAATGAGTCACAAGCTGAGTCAGATACTCAGGAAGATAATTTAGATAATGAGGATCCTTATCCTTATCCTATTCCTCATGATCTTGCTAAATTCTTTGTTGAGCTGGATGACTTTGTGCCATGTATCAACACTATGGATGGTACTAGTGATTCCTCTGAGGATAATATTGATCCGCATAGTGCTCATTCAGAAAAGGGAGAGTCTAGTCAAGTGTTATGTGCTAAATACTTGTGTAAAAATTTAGATGATGAAACAAAGTATGTCCCTATCAGTATTGGGGAATTCTACAGCCTCTGCCATGCAACACCGATTCTAAGGAATATGAGTTTCGCTCCTTTTCAGAAGCAACTACAGATAAAGACATTGACCAAGTTCATGTCTATGAAAACCAACTCAAAGTGGGTGAAATGTCTAGGGCTAGGTCAGATGGGTCTAATCCAACTAGTTTCCTTGAGTCTTTAGTTGCTGGTGTTAGTACTCAAAGGCATTCAAACACACTTGTGAATGAAGCCACTCTAGGTCTTGAATTACTAGTCCAAGTATTTAATGACTATATAGTGAACACAATCGAACCTGCCACTACTATTTCACTCACATATCCTAAGCTTATAGATTGGCATCCTGAAGCATTTAATGAAGTCCTCACATTCCAGAATGACTATGCTCTTGCCTGCTACTTAAATGCTGTCAAACTAGTAGCATCTTCCACTAGTGAACAAAGCATCAACATGACTAAAGTTAACATCAAATATCTCAATCATACAATTAAAAAGAAAAAACATAGAAGGTTCGATGTTGAAAACCACATTGTGGCAGTGTCAAAATCCAAAAAAGTAAAAACAAAAGATGTATCCAAGGATGAAAACCTCTCTGAGGCACCTGTAGATGAGATAATTGATGCACTACCAAGTCACTTTCAAGAGAGATCATCAGTGTTGATAGAGCTAACATAGCTGATCAACTTGGGCATAGAAGAACATCCTCATATGATACATCTAGTACAGTCACTGTGTTCAGAAGAAAGGGAGGAATTCATTTCCTTTTTCTAAGAGAAGAATATAAATTTTGCTTTGACATGTTCTAACATGCTAGGACTAGATCCTAATCTCATTATGCATCATCTATCCATCACACTAGGCATTAAACTAGTTAAACAAAAACTTCAAAAAATGCATCCTCATGTTGCATTGCTTGTCAAAGTTGAACTGGAGAAACTTCTGAAAGATGGTTTCATCCATGCCATTGATTATTCTAAATGGATATCCAACATTGTTCTAGTCTCTAAGAATTATAAATCCATTAGAGTTTGTTTTGATTTTCATGATCTCAACTTCGCATGTCCTAGGATGATTTTCCACTTCCCAACATTGATATGATTGTTAGATTGTGGTGATTAATCAGGGAAGTACTATACATA
The DNA here is from genome assembly GCA_028749045.1 of Cupressus sempervirens. Taxonomy (NCBI): domain Eukaryota; kingdom Viridiplantae; phylum Streptophyta; class Pinopsida; order Cupressales; family Cupressaceae; genus Cupressus; species Cupressus sempervirens. The sequence goes on from CM053784.1 coordinate 265,809,537, forward strand.
CTTCATAAATTCTTTTTAATCAGGATTTTCATCCAACATGTAATTATTAATTATAACCCTAAAGTGGTAAAAATACTTGTATAAAAGAGCTTAGGGATAGGATTTTTTTTTCATAGTTGTGATGTGAAATTGGTTCTTATGGCAATATTAATGAGCTGTAAGGGATTACAAATTATAATTAGGTTATAATCACTAGATCATAATAATATTGGACTTTCTATTTGGTGGATGTAGCCTAGGTTGTGGGTGAACCATGTTAAATCTTGGTGTCCTATGTTCTTTTTTGTGTGATCTATTATTTTGTATTGTTGGTTATATTTGCATGTAATTGTTATTTTTTTGTGTGGTTTAATCCCAACAAGTGGTATCAGAGCGAGGTTGTTTTTTTTAGTTGTCCTCTATAGGAAAGTCTCACAATTGAGTGGGAGCAATGGAAGATGAAGGTAAGCTAAGGGTTGTCAAGTTTAATGTGTAGAACTTCCAGTTATGGAATATGCAAATGGAAGACTATCTTTATCAGAAGGATTTAAAGAAGTCGTTAGAAGGCAAAGCCAAGAATCAGGGATCTATGTCAAATGATGAATGGGATCTTTTAGATAGAAAGACACTTGGAAGAATTCAATTATGCTTGGCACCATCAGCGGCATTTAATATTAAAAAAGTGAAGACAATAGAAGAGTTGATGAAAACCCTAGTGACATTGTATGAAAAGCCCTCCACTTCAAACAAGGTATTTCTCATGAAGCATTTATTTAATTTGAAAATGATAGAAGGTGTATCTGTTGCAAATCATTTAAATGAGTTTAATACTATAACTAGTTAGTTATCTTCTTTGGGTATCAATTTTGAAGAAGAAATTAGGGCTCTCTTGATTTTTTTTTCTTTGTCTAAAAGTTGGAATCGCTTGATAATGGCTGTGACTAATTTTGTTCCTGGATCTAGTATGCTAAAATATGATGATGTGATCGGTGTTATTTTGAGTGAGGAAACTCATAGGAAATCCTCAGGTGGATCTACATCAGGAAGTGCTTTGAATGCACAAAGTAGGGGTAGAATGATTGAGAGGAAGTAATTCTAGAAATCATGGGTATCAAGAGGAAAGTCAAAGGGGAGATGGTACTATGGGAAACTGGGTCATATAAAGAAAGATTTTTGGAATCAAAAGAAAAATGAAGGAGATAAACCATATGGAGACAATAAGGCAAATGTGGTAAGTAGAAAATCCAAAGAGGATGTTTTGCTTCTATCTTTAGAAAGTGTTGATGATTCACGGGTTTTAGATTTTGGTGCTTCATTTCATGCTACACCTCATAGAGGTTATTTCATTGATTATGTCCAAGGAGATTTTGGGCTTATTTATTTGGGGGATAATGAACCCTATCAGATTGTTGGAAAGGGAAAAATTAAGATTAAGTTACAAAATGGGAATCATTGGCTACTACATTAGGTAAGACACATTCCAAGACTGAGTAGGAATTTAATTTTAGCAGGGCAACTTGAGGTGATGAGGGTTGTGTAGTTACATTCAATGATAAAAATCAGAAGATTTCAAAATGTTCCCTTATAGTAGCAAAAGGTGTGAAAGTAGGCACCTTATATCTTTGTACAAATCATATTATTCCTTCTACTTTAATTGTTTCAGAGAAAATGAATGTTCAAGAACAATTTCTATAGTTGAGCAGGGAGAACAAATAACTACTATAGATTCTGATACAACACTATGGCACAACAGTCTTGGGCACATGAGTGAAAAAGGTATGAAAGTACTTCATTCAAAGACATTTTTATGAGGTCTAAAATGTGTTAATATAGATTTTTGTGAAAGTTGTGTGTATGGAAAACAAAAGAGAGTGAGTTTTCTGAAGATTGGGAAGGAAAACAAAAAGGAGAAATTAGAGCTTGTGCATACCGATGTATGGGGACCAACTCAGGTATCTTCCCTTGGAGGCTCTCATTATTATGTTACATTTATTGATGATGCAACTAGAAAGGTATGGATTTACTTCCTTAGATAGAAATCTAATATATATCAAAATTTTAAGAAATGAAAATGCTTGGTTGAAAATGAGACTGGTAAGAAATTAAAATGTCTTAGATTTGATAATGGTGGTGAGTATTGTAGTTATGAATTTGAAAATTATTGCTCCACTAATGGTATTCATAGACAAATTTTTTTCCAAGGACTCCACAAGAAAATAGAGTGGCTGAACACATGAATAGGACTATAATGGAGTGCTCATGGAGCATGAGGTTACATGTTTGGTTTCCCTTACACATGTGGGTGGAGGTTATCAATACTACTGTATATTTGATTAATAGAGGTCCCTCTATTCCTTTGGGTTGTGGTATTCTAGAGGAAGCATGGTCTAGTAAGAAGGTGAATTATTCTTTTCTGAAAACCTTCAGTTGTGAAGCTTTTGCTCACATAGATTCTGAAAATAGAACCAAGCTAGAAGCTAAGTCAGAGAAATGTGTATTGTTAGATATGGCATTACTGAATCTGGTTTTAGGCTTTGGGATTTTGAAAATCATAAAATTGTAAGAAACATGAATGTCATATTCAATGAGAAAGTGTTGTACAAAGATCTCTTGCATTAACATGAGAAGAAAGAAGATGATTATGTAGTGCTAGATGATACTCCACAAGCTAATGTTCCATCCTTTCCTCATGATGTGCAACATCTACAACAAAAAAAAAAATACCACACACATCAGTGAATGTTAGACAATCAACAAGGAAAATTAGACCTCCAGAAATATTCTCTCCCTCTTTGTATTCAATTTTACTTACTGATGCTGGTGAACTTGAATGTTATGATGAAGCTGTGTAGGTGGATACTAAGATTCAATGGGAGTCTGCAATAAAAGACAAAATGGACTCTTTGCTAAAGAATAAGACATGGGATTTATGCAAGTTTCCTATAGGTAAAAGAGCTTTATAGAATAAGTGGTTTTATAGGTTGAAAGAAGAAGAAGGAGGTAAGAAAAAAATTAAAGCCAGGTTAGTTGTGAAAGGATTTGCAAAGAAAAATGGCATTGATTTTGATGAGATATTTTCTCATGTTGTTAAGATGACTTCTATCCGTACTATTTTGAGTCTTGTGGCTATTAAAGATTTGCATTTAGAGTAGCTTAATGTTAAAAAAACCTTCATGGTGATTTGCATGAAGAGAAATATATGGCTCAGCCACATGGATTTGTGGTCAAAGGTAAGGAGAACTTAGTGTACAAATTGAAGAAAAGTTTATATGGCTTGAAGCAAGTACCTTGGCAATGGTATCTGAAATTTGACTATTTCATGCATGAGCATGGATACAATAGGTGTCATTCAAATCATTGTCTTTATTTTAAGAGGTTAGATGATGACAACTACATTATTTTATGCTTATATTTTGGTGATATGCTTGTAGTTGGGTCTAACATGGATCACATTAAGGGGCTAAAATGCCAATTAGTACATGCATTTTCTATGAAGGATTTGGGGATAGCAAAAAAAAATCCTTGGCATGAAGATTTGTAGAGATAGGAAGAATATAACATTGATGCTATCTCAGGTTGATTATGTGAAGAAGATGTTGCAACATTTCTCTATGGTGAATGCTAAAGTTGTAGGAAGCTTAATGTATGCTATGGTATGTACTAGGCTAGATATTGCACATGTAGTGGGAGTCGTTAGCAAGTATATGTGTCATCTAGGAATTAAGCATTGGAATTCCATCAAATGAATTCTCATATATTTGAGAGGAACATCTAATAAGTTTATACACTTTGGGGGCTCTACTACTGATTTATAGGGCTATGTTGACTTAGATTTGGCAGGGGATATTGATACAAGGCAGAGTACTACAGGTTATGTCTTTACTATTGGTGGGGCAACTATGAGTTGGGTTTCTTGGTTACAAAAGGTTAATGCTTTATCTACTATAGAGGTAGAGTACATAGCTACTAAAAAGGTAGCCAAGGAGATGATATGGCTTTAGTTCTTCTTGGAAGAATTGGGACACACTCAGAAGGATAATTATTTATTTATAGATAATCAAAGTGCTATTCATCTTGCAAAGAATTTAGTTCTACATTGAAAGACCAAACACATACAACTACGGTACCATTTTGTTCAATCCATTTTGGAGGATGGAAAGTTATAGCTGGAGAAGATACATACAAATGAGAATGTGGTAGATATGTTGACAAAGGTAGTCACAAGAGAGAAGCTGAACTCCTCTTCAACTTTGGTTGGTCTTCTAGACTAAACATGAATAAAAGAACAACAGAGTCTAGGGTGGTTTGATCCAGTGGGAGCCTCATGGAGTAGCAATATAGCTATAGGATCAGTCTCCAAGTGGGAGATTATTGTTTAGTGTGGACCTTGATCAGTCCCTAAGTGGGAGATTGTTAGATTGTGGTGACTGATTAGAAAAGTACTATACACACTTCATAAATTCTTTGGGGCTTAGGGCATTGCCCCCCAAAAAAATTTTTGGGGCCTATTTTATTAGGATTTTGGGCTAACATGTAATTATTAATTATAACCCTAAAGTAGTAAAAATACTTGTATAAAAGAGCTTAGGATTAGGTTTTTTTTTTTAGAGTTGTGATGTGAAATTTGTTCTTGTAGTGGTATTGAGCTATAAGGGATTACAGATTGTAATCAGGTTATAATCATTGGATCATAATAATATCATACTTTCTATTTGGTGGACGTAGCCTAGGGCTTGGGTGAACTACATTAAATCTTGGTGTCTTGTGTTCTTTTCTGTGTGATCTATTATTTTCTGTTATTGGTTATATTTTCATTTAATTGTTATTTTTATCTGTGGTTTAATCCTAACAATGATAGTGGACATGAAAGCAAGATATGAGATGTACTCACTCATGGATGGATTTTCTTATTATAATTAGATCAAAATTGTGCCAGAAGATCAGGAAAAGACTACCTTTACAAGTGCATGGGGAACCTTCTATTGGAACATAATGCCATTTGGTTTGAAAAATGCTGGTGCAACCTATTAGAGGGCAGTCACTACATTTTTCCATGATATGATGCATAATACCATGGAGGACTACATGGATGATACCTTGGTCAAAAGCACAAAATGCAATACTCATCTACAAGATTTGGGACCCATCCTAGATCACATGGAAAAGTTCAGTCTCAGGCTCAATCCTAAGAAATGCACATTTGGCATCACATTAGGGAAATTTTTGGGATACATTATGTCTATGAAAGGCATCAAGGTGGATTGAGAAAATGTTCAAGCAATTTTGGATATGCCTCCACCCTGTAACATTAGCCTGATGAGAGGTCTATAAGGAAGACACCAATCTATTTGCAGGTTCATCTCATAGTTGGCAGATAGATCACAACCTTTTATAAAGACTTTACATAAGGGTGTTAAATTGAACTAGAGTTAGGATTGCAAGCAAGGCTTGACACAGATGAAAAAATATCTTGCTAATCCACAAATTTTGATGCCTCATATCTATCGAAAGCCTTTGATTTTGTACATCTCAAAAATTGAAACATCTGTGGGAATCTTATTAGCTCAAGAGGAAAACAATAACAAGGAGAGAGCTATTTATTATTTGAGTTGCATGCTGATCTCTTATGAGAAGAATTATAGCATCATTGAGAAAGCTTGCTTGGTAGTTGTCTTTGCTTCCCAAAAGTTGAGACATTACATGCTTGCTCACACTACATGGCTAGTGGCTAAGATTGATCCCCTAAAGTATTTTCTTAGCAAAGTGGCTCTGATAGGAGGATTGGCTAAGTGGGTCATGATACTCAGTGAGTTTTACATTTAATATGTTGAATGAAAAGCTATCAAGGGGCAAGTGATTTTAGATCAACTAGAAGATGCACCTATGCAGAGTCTTCTCTCGATGAACATTGATTTCCTTCATGAGTCAATTCTGACATTCACACATCAATCGTGGGTGATGTTCTTTGATGGGTCCTTCACACAATAGGGATCTGGTGCTGGATTACTCTTCATAACACCATAGAGATATTCATTAAACAAAGCATATAAGATTCTATTTCCTTGTACAAACAATATTGTAGAATATGAGGCTCTAATTAATGGCATGAAAATTGTAGTTGAATGGAGAGTGGATCAGTTAGATATCTTTGGGAACTTTCAGCTCATAATCAACCAGATTAATGATGTGTATCAGACAAAAGATGAGAAATTAATTCCTTACAAATGCATGGTTGATGACATGAAGAAGTATTTTTCTCACATCATCTTCCAGCAAATTCCTCGAGTAGATAACAAAGTGGTTGATGCCATGGCTACTCTAGCCTCCTTACTACAGATACATGAAAATGATCTGTGACACAAATTCTTAGTGGAAGTGTTACTCTACCCTGCCTATGATACCCCTAATTCTAGGATGGTCTATTCTACTTTAGGATAAGCCTCATCTCAATACCATCACATCTACTCCTATCTCTATAACCAAACCATTTTGGATGGTCTAACCTAGAATGAGAAATTTTACCTTATGTGTAATGCTTCATGTTATGTCATTATTGCTAATGACTTCTTTAGGAGAGGTCTCAATAGAACACTCCTTAGGCATATAGAACTTGAAGAGTCTAAACGTGAATTAATTGATGTTCATGAGGGAATTTGTAGATCTCACTCAAATGGCTTGACACTAGCTTGCAAACTCATTAGAGCTGATTAGTATTGGCCTAAAATAGAGCAAGAGGCAATCAAGTATGCCAAGTCCTACAAATAGTGCTAGCTCCATGGGAATCTAATTCACGCTCTAGCTAGGGAGTTGATTCCATCTACCACACTATGGCCATTTCAATAATGGGCCTTCAATCTTGTGGGTCAAATTCATCCATCTTCTTTTAATGGACATAAGTTCATTATTATGGCTATAGACTACTTCACAAAGTGGGTTGAGGTAGTACCTCTCATAATAGAAAGTGGCAAAATTGGAGCTCTTTTTATCACAAAATAAATCATCTGCAGGCATGGTGTACCATTTTCCATCATTATTGACAATGGAGGATACTTTAAAAATAAAGACCTCAAGGAGCTATACAAGAAATTTAAAATCATGCAACATTGGTCTTCTATTTATTACCCCCAGGGTAATGGCTAGGTAGAGGCATCCAATAAGGTGATCCTCAAGATTCTCCATCGTACAGTCAAAAAATTTGGGAGGGATTGGTACCTCCAGATTAATCTAGCTTTGTGGGCATACAAGACAAGCATTAGGACCCCAACAGGTACAATGCCCTTTGCTTTGGTTTATGGAGTGGATGCCATGCTTCCAATAGAGGTTGAGATTCCTACTCTAAGAATCTCTATGAAAGGCCTCATTACTAGTGAAGATTATATAATAGCTCAACTTCAAGAGCTAGTACTACTAGATGAACATTAACAAGTGGCATGTGATCATCTACAAGCTTATCAACAATGAATGTCTAGAAGCTATAACAAGAAAGTTAAGCCACGTGAATTCCAACTAGGCAACCTTGTTATGAGAGAGAATCCTAAGAATCAACAATAACGGGTCCAAAAAGGGAAGTTTGAACCAAACTAGCTTGGTCCTTACATAATCACTGTAGTGTATGGATTTGGTGCTTACCATCTTTCTACAGCCAAGGGAGAAGTGCTTAAAGAGCCTATCAACACTCTCCACTTAAAGTAGTTTTATGGCTGATCTAATCTCAAAAGCTCTTTGTACATATTTAAATATCTTGAAAAAATCTAAAAATTTGCAAAAAGTCCTGAAACAATCATTACCCTGGTAAAAACCTAGCAATAGGCACCTTGGTAATACAAATTTTTCTTTGAAAAATTCAAAAATACAAAAAAAAAATCAAAAAGAGAAATTTTTTAAAAAAATAAAAAGAAAAGAAAAGGTCCATTGGTGAAAACCTAGAAATAGGCAATCATGGTAGCAAAAAAAATAAAATGAAATCCCTACTAAGAAGGTGAAAACTTGGAAAATAGGTGCCTATTGTTCCCAATGCTCCATCTTGCATCACATATTCTAGCTCCTTGTATAGTTTCTTTCCTACTTTTCCTACTTTTCTGCTCATGTATCCATGGATTGAATCTTTTCATAACTCAAGGGCACTGCCCTTCACTGTCATAAAATATTTCGTGATAGTCAAAAGTTGTTCTAACTATGTCTACCTACTATTGCTAGTGTCACTCTCTTCAAGATTCTCCTCATAGAATCTCTTTCATGATAGTCACCAGTTGTTTTAGCTGTCTATCTACTATTGCTCATGTCACTTTTTGAGATTCCTTTAATGAAATATCTCTCTTGCATCAGTCACTAGTTGTCCTAGCTATGTCTATCTACTGGCACTCAGTTCTACTTAGGTTCTTCACTTTGAAGATTCTTCTTTGACTTCAGTCACTAGTCATTCTAACTATGTTTGTCTACTATTGTCACCCTATTTAAGAGATTTCATTCATCCATGTTTTGGACATTGACACCTAACATCAATCCTATAACACAAAAAAACACCAAATCAAAATGATATACTTGTTTGGATATGTTGAGCATTTTTCTTTGTGTGTTTCACTTTTGCTTCATCATGTCTCCTCAAGCAACTTGATGATGTCATTCTAACTAGAGAAGCAAGGATTGGGGGCATGATCTTTTCTTTGCTTTCTATTTGTGGTTTAGTTCCAACAATTTGAAACATCCATATTAGAGGGATGTCCATTATAAGAGCCTCCATCTCATATTGGATGGCTAGGTGTACCTCAACTCCTCTTATATGGATACATCAAATAACATTGGTTCTTCTCCTTGCTTGTTTAAGTGAACTCTTCATGCTATGGTGAATACTGATACTTGTCCTGCTAAGTGAATGTATGGGTCACTACGAGTATATCTAGCACAATTCTATCTTAGGTAACAAATGCAAGGGTCATTGGGGATAGAATACTTACTGATTACTTAGCATAAGAGGGATCTCCTATGTGTCTGGTGTGTCTGCACACAAGAAATTTTTTAGTCATCCTAGAATTTATGCTCTGATGCTTATGTTAATTTGCTACATTAAAAGGGACAAATGTTTTGGTCATTCTAGCTTCTTGTGTCTTGAATGCTTACATTTCATCTTGACAAAACTAGAACAAATGTCCTATTCATATTCTCATGATTACAATATTAGTGAGAATTGTATGACATCTAGGGTTTTGCTATATGCTTAGTGATGATAAATTGTCAAATCTTGGTAACTAGAACTAGGGTTGCATCAAATATAGGGTTGCATTGCATACATTTACTTGGTTTAGCATATGATTTGTTTACAAAATCTACTTCCGTCTTCTATGATGAGGGATTGCTGGTCTCTTCAAAGTATCATGATTCTTCATGACTACACAAGTATTTAGTTCTTTGATTGATGCTCTTGCACTCCTCAATGGAATACCTATCACTGGCAAGCAAAAACATGAAACACTAAATCAGTTGTCAGTCCATTTACCTATGCATTTCATCCATAAATCCATAAATTCATCTCATCTACATGAACAACTCAAATAAAAAATGCATTCATACATCACATCACATTTGCATCTCATAATTACAACATAAAACATCTCATTTATATCAAATTAAAAGGTAGACAATGAAAATGACATGTACACAAGATGCTCAACTCAAAATCTCATATATATATATATATATATATATAACAAAGAATGTATCAGTATAAAAAATGGGTGCTACTCAAGCACTATTGGTCAAAATGATACAAAATGGTGCTGGCACACCAATTGATACATAGCCAAAATCAAAACTCAGAAGAAAAATATCATATCTAACTTTGTCCAGTACCCTCACCTCCTGAAGGAGGAGGAGGCATATCTGGCGTAGTAGGTGGTCATGCACCCTCAAACTCTCGAGCATACTAGGAAAATCATGACACTCGTTTAGCCTCATCAGGCACCACTATAGAGTATATTACAAAATATTAGGCCACTTGGGCTACCTATAGTTTGACCTCATCCTGTAGCATCTCTACCCTCCACTCAACTACCTACATCTACTCTTGTAGTCACTAGATCTCATGATCGTGCTCCACTATCTATGTGTCCCACATGGCCACCTATATTTTTAACTCACCTAACTATTGGGAAGCCTATTGGATCTACTCTCTAGCCCTCCTCAGTGTATCTTAGGGCCAGGTAGTAGGCTGATCCTACATCTCCTCATCCAACATCTCTACCTACTACTCTACCAATGCCTGCTCCTCTGTACATGGTCTCCACTGCCGACCCTACTCTGCCCCACTGCCTGTAGTGCTTGGATCTGACCCCATCTATTAGGGGGATCTATACCTACTAGAATCGATGTCTAACTTGCTTGACTAGTCCTTGTGGCAACTGCTACATTGGCTGCTACATTGGCTACTGGACTGGACCCTATACGGGTGCCTACTGTAGTCCTTGTGCTATCATCCCCAATGGATCTGTAAATAATGGGAAGGTATGGATGATAAAATATGCATGGTAAGTAGGCATCATCCTAGCATCTAATACATTGAGGAGACAATCCCACTATGATGCAACTAGGTTGCACACATCTATCATTGATCTCCCAGGATCTAACCTCACAAGCCACCCCTGATCTAGATCTCTCACTACTCGGGCATAGGAACAATACTCCTATGAAATGTCTTGGGGCTGCCTATACTATCACCATATTCACATGATGGGAAATCTCTCAATAATGTGGGTGGCTAGGCCTAATAGTGGTCATGACAAAAACATCCAGCTAAGCTCCTAAGGAGTATCATCCCAGTGCTTAGTCTCTCTCTAGGGCCACCATATGATGGAGACCAAGTCATCAAGACATGTCCTTGAGTGCTCAGTCTTACCTAGACCTACCTAGGTAAGATTGCCCCTATACCTACATATATATGGCTCTGTTTGTTCTTGAGCATCCTCAAAAAAAGGTTTGGTTACTAGTAGGTGCTCCCAGGCCTAGATCTATAATACATAAACTCTAGCAGCCATGCTCTTTCGCTCATGATAGAAAATCTTGTGAATCTCATAAAACATATGGGCAAGCATACACTAACCCCACCCAAACCTCTCAAGAGAGTTGAGCATCCTCTGTAACATCACACCCCATCCACACTCTAATCCATGTTGTCCTTTGTCAGGTACCAAGAAGCTACTAATGAAAATGGCCAAAACTGAGGCCAACCTGTAAGTAGTCCCATATGTGTGAATGAGCTCATCCTAGGTGATGGCTCTCCCCATCACTAACTCTCACTAAAAGATGGTCCTCAATGCCTCTGTAATTGCTTGGGGCACTATGTCATAGATAACCCTTGGCCCATGGATGGGTATTCGTAGTATCTGGTATATTTCCTTCAATGTAATAGTCATCTCCAATTGGAAATGCTCCACCAAGGTAGTCAATAGGCCATGATTCACTAGCACTACTAGGATCTGGCATAGATATGCTAATCCTAATCTATCAATATGGGCTATATCTACATCATCAAGGCTCTATAATAGAGCTTTGTAAGGCAGATAATGGGACCTGAATGCAATTTCATCAAGGAAAACCTGCACACATGAGCAAAAACAACACCCAAATAGTCAGTACTTGCTCAACAAGTCAAAACAACAATGAAACAAAAGAAACTTTCTAATGAAACATAAAAAATGCAACTTTTAATTTAGCCTAACATGCTAGATTTTCATGCGACAATGCATTTTATCATGTGAGATCTTGCATCTTTGTGGGAGAAATCAAGTCTTTGCATGAGAAATGATGAGACAATGGGTGAGATGTGCCCAAAATCTCATACATCTCACACAAGAGGTGGGTATCTCCCAGGCGAGATTCCCCACTAGTGCACATGAAGAAACATCGAGCTGGTGTATCTTTGCACAAAGAAAGACCAGCTTTGTGTGAGGAAAGAAACCCCTGCACAAGAATTGATAGCCCTAGTTTGAAAACATGCGAAAATATACAAAAAAAAATCTTGAAATGCATGAAAAATTAAATGCAAAGAGGGATTGTATACTATTCACTAGAGGTCCATAGTCTATCAGTCGACTGTGTTGTTGAGAGTGCCCGAAATGGTGTGTGCACATTGGAACTACCATCTTCCTCTCAGAGCTCTCTTCTCCACTAAAGACAAAATGCACAAATGATTTGAAAATGACCATTTGGGCCCTTATATAGCTTTTAACCTAATTTTTCAAAGTGCTCTGATTTGCATGAAAATCACCCCTTGGCTAATTTGATAATTCTGAATCTAATTTTGGGATCAAATTCAAAATTTGACACACTTAGACAGCTCAAAAATGCATTTTAAAATATTGGGACCAATGCGATCGAATGCTTGTGTAGTCCAAATTTTTTCTCATACTTTATGAATCTTGGAATCTTTTTAACTCAAAATTTCTTCAAATTTCATAAAAAATTAAGAAGAAAGTCAACTATGGTCAAACTTGGTCTTCTAAACATCAAACTTACTCTAAAATTGATTCCAAATTTTCTTTTGATTAGTTGTATATTCTGCTTACTCTCACATTTCTTCTGTCTCTCAACATACTATTGTATATCATATTTCTAGTGCGTCACCTTTCAATTTTTCTCCCAAGGGGGTTGGATGATTACATCATTGAACTTAAATTTCAAAAATCAATCTAAATATTCATTTCTTAGGGCATCATGTTCCCATCTTATGTCCTCATTACTCAGGGCATCTCATCACTAGGGGCATCTTGTTCCCCTCTATCTGGCATCATTTTCCATCTATCTCATCTTTTCATCAGTTGATCATATCTTATAACAGTCTTTATCAGACTTCAATGGACAAGTATTGGGACAGTCTAAATCTTGACTCCTAAGGATCAAGCCTCATTCTGAGGATGATTCTACGACTCATGATTGGATTGCATTATCTTTTATCCTTAGGTATTTAGGTGTCCTACCTAGATCCCTTAAGATTATGCTTCATTTTGGAGATAATCTTTAAAATCTTATCAATTTAGGTATCTAGGTGTTTTATTTGGATCCCTTAAGATTAAACTCCATTCTACAGATGATCTTTAAAAGCTTATTCAACTTAGGTATCTAGGTGTTCTATTTGGATCCCTTAAGATTAAGCTCCATTTTGGAGATAATATTTAAAAGCTTATTTGACTTAGGTGTCCAGGTGTTCTATTTGGATCCCTTAAGATTAAGCTCTATTCTAGAAATGATCTTTAAAAGCTTAGTCAACTTAGGTATCTAGGCATTCTATCTAGATCCCTTAAGATTAAGCTCTATTTTGGAGATGATCTTTAAAAGCTTATCCAACTTAGGTATCTAAGTGTTCTACTTGGATTCCTTAAGATTAAGCTCCATTCTAGAGATAATCTTTAAAAGCTTATCAATTGGTCTCTATGTCATCAATTTCGGAACCAATCTTATCAACTCTAGGTATCTAAGTGTTCCATCTGGATTCCTTAAGGTTAAGCTCTATTTTGGATATAATCTTTAAAAGCTTATCAATTGGTCTCTGCGTCATCAATTTCAAAACCAATCTTATCAACTCTAGGTATCTAGGTGTTCTATCTAGATACCCTAAGGTTAAGCTCCATTTTGGAGATAATCTTGAAACGCTTATTAGTTGGTTTCTACACCATCAAATTGCAAAAATCAATCCTCTTTCTTGACCTCTGCATCATGCTTTTTGATTTCATTGAACGTGTTGCTCACATATTCATCAAAGAGGGGCAAAATGTAATATCCCAAAATTGGCTCATTGCCATGTTAACCAATTCTAGTCTATTTTGATCAATTCTAAAGTACTGTTTTACTAGGCAATTCTTATTCTAATTTTTGCTACTTGACTTAATTGTCAAATGTAGAAAACCCTAAATCTGCATTAATTAGGCTACCTATTTAATTCCTAAGTATTGACTTGAATTAGTCACATTAAGCCTATTAATTAAGATTTAATTTAATTTGACGTGTTTATACTTTAATTAAATTAAATTATATCCTAAGGCTAATGTACTAAGGAATTAAAAATATTTAATTTAATATTTATGCTCACTTTAATTAATTGAATAAGATTATTCAATTAAATGGAAAAGGCATTTATGATGTCATATCTCACTTTATTAAATTAAATAATATCTTCAAAATGTTCTCTTTAGTTGCAAAATGGAAACTCTGAGTGAACTATCTCTTGAAATTAGAATTAATCTAGTTAACTTGTTCTCACACTCATGAAAAGCTCAGTTAACTACTCATCACACTCAAATTTGAAACAGTCAACTTCACTTGCACAAGGAAGTTTCCATTTTAACTAAGTCTTCTCTCTAATCTTAACCATCCATTTGAATTGATCTTGATCATTGATCAATTCTTGGATTCTATTTAAGGGATCCCCAATCCCTCATTACAGAGGTTGGAATTTGATTGTATGGAATTACTGTCAAAATAATCACGCATTCTAACTTTCATATTTGCTTAAATACTTTAATGTTATTTTAGAATAAGAATGCATACATTTAGCTTAATGCCTTTATTTCTTAGATTAATGCTTGCATTTTCATATAGATTAATTGCATAATCATATTCTGCATCAAACCCTTCATTCTAGAAAGGTCTGGTTGCCTACATCTCGATCTGAGAGCATAATAGGGAAAATCCTTCTAGTTAGAAGGCAATAGGTCGCATTGTTAGGCTTCTTGGATAAACAACTCCATGTTTATTCTAGGATGACTCCACATATAATGACCATGTTGAAGTGTAAGTGAAAAATTAGTACAAAAATAACAATATATTACTAAATAAACTACTAAAAATTGTAGATATGTGACTAATTTTGATCACGTGACTAATGGTAGTTTATTGCCAGACATTTATCTCCCAACCAAATTTATGACTATACTATTTTAATCATTGATTAGGTCATTGATTTAGTCATTTATTGTTGTTACTTGGTAGTTTTTATGATAGTTTATTTGGTAATTTTGGTAGTTTATTTGATAGCTTATTTGGTAGTATATTTGGTAGTTTTTGGGTAGTATATATGGTAGTTGATTTGGTAGTGGATTTGGTAGTTGATTTGATAGTATATTTGGTAGTTTTTTGGGTAGTATATATGGTAGTATATTTGGTAATATATTTGGTAGTTTATTTGGTAGTTTATTTAATCATTAATTTAGTCATATTAGGGCACAATGGAATTGAACCACCATCTTCCTACTTATAAAGTAGGCGCTCTTCCATTGAGCTAGTACCCTTTAAAGAATAATACAAAAAAATGACAAATTTGTATTTCCAACATTAGATCTACCATGATCATGATTAATCTCGTACTTATGATAAAGATTCATTTTTCATTGCTAAAGGTAAAATATTCTTGTAAAAAATAAAGGACACTCACAAAATGGTAAATTGATAATATTATTAATTTATTTGTACCTTTCTCAAATTGAAACTTCCAAAGATTAATTTCATAGTTAGACAAATACCAAGACAAGCTTGGTTCTATTTTCTCTGTGATTATAGCCATAAAAGATATCTTTGCATGTTCAAACTCTTTGACATACTAAGAATTAATTGTGTAGGGTATTGAATTTTCCATTTACTATATAAAACCCAAAAAAGCCCAACTATATTGTCAAGAGATTTAGTGTAGCAATTAATTTGAGCATTTCCCATAGAAATAGATAATATGAGGATAGATAAGAAGGTTAAAGATTATAAATTTTGGTGGGTGCCTATATGTAATTAGGGTAAGAGAATTTAGCAAGTGTGATTGACGATGTTTAAATTTAGAGGAGAACTCTATGGAATGAAGATGAAAATGGGTAGTAAAGGATCCATTCTGAGGGATGAGATACTTAAATTGACATTATAAGAAGTGAAGAGGTGGGATTAGTGTACTGGTTTCATAATCAATTTAGAAAAGTACAAAATGTTGAATCACTAAATTATTAAAGAGCTTAGTTTATAGGAAAAAAGAGTGGAAGCAAAGCAACTCTTGAGAGAACTCTTATCATATTTAAAGCATGAATCATAGTTGGCAAACTGGAACTTAGAGAGTACTCTGTAAGCCCAAAAAAAAAAATTAACTCAACAAATACTTGATAAAAAATTGACAACTTAGAAAGAACTAAGAAAAAAAATCTCATAAATAAGCATACTTTTTAAAAACAATTCAGTTACAAAATGTACTAAATTAAAAATTGACATCTCAAAAGAGAAAATGCATGGTTTCATAGTGAAAAAGAGATGTGAAAAAATCATTTTAACTAGTGTTTGACCTGCATCAACATTTGTGCCATTTTTTTTTGTGTCTATAAAATCATGAGACCTAAGCTTGTGAAAACTCTCCTAGGAAAATAAATGTATAGTACTAAGTAAGAGAGTTTGAAAACTATGGAATAAAAAATGTTCTTCACATTTTCTTGACAAGATAGATGGAAGTTAGCACCCCTACCTTCCTAATTACAGAAAATTAGAATCTTTCAATCACTTTTTTCTGAAGATTGTTCATTCCACTGCAAGACACTGTGAGAAGTAAAACCTAATATTTCCCTCATTCAAATATAATTTCTTATTAAATATAGAGGGAAGGAGAATACCAAAATTCTCTACAAGATAAAATATACAATGGGTATATGGCTATACTATTCTAAAATTAGTGTTGAAGAATCTATGACAACCTTTCAATTGGTTCACCACATCACTTTTATAATTGTGTTATAGATAAGGAATGTTGAATGGACTAATACACCATTTATTAAGGTTAGGATGAGTAAAAAAATATTATATTATAAAAAAATAGGATGAATCAAACTAAATCATATATTTTCTACATTAAGGGATCCGGAAATAGAAAAATTGCTGCAAAAACTAAGATATAGTTAAAGCCTAAAGTATGGAGAGGGGCAGAGCTAAAATTAAAATCAAGGCTAAGAATAAATGGTTAAAAGAAATGACCATGAATAAAATGGAAATGAAATATTTTATATCAATATTTAATTCATATTTAAATGGAAAAAATATCATCTATCCCAAAGGTGAAAGGCAAGAATCAATCTATAGCACTAATGCATAACTACATAGTTCAAACAAATAAATCAAAAGTTTAAAGGTAGAAAATTAAAAGTAGGTTGAAATAATTAAAATTATTATGTTTTTTCTTAAAGGTTAATGCATCTATAGGTGACCTTTGCAAGCAAGGAGACTCCTCATGGAAAGTTCAGATTTAGAAATTCATGGAAGCAATATTTGCAAAGTAGGAAGCATGCCATGCAACCTTGCTTATACTATTGGAGCTTTTGCATTGTTTTTTACACTCATGGAAGCAATATTTACAAATTAGGAAGCATGCTATGTAACCTTGCTTATACTATTGGAGCTTTTGCATTGTTGTTTACACTTTAAAATTTAGGTAATCAAGAACATATTTCAATCTTTTACAACTCATAGTAATTGCTGGAACTTACCTCCAAGATGGAAACAAATATAAGCAATTAATTTGACAAAGTTCAAACAATCCATACAATTCTTTGAAATATTTTAGGATAAAAGGGGCTAATATTGTTTACGTGTAGTGTTTCATTTTGAGTTGAACATTCAAAAAAAAAAATTGAGGTACACAAAGTGTAGAAATAAAGAACCGGTAATTTATCCATGAAAGATGGATCAATATATTCATATAGAAAGATGTGTCAAAAGTTATATTTAAAAATGTATATTTTACAATTCGATAACTTCCATTGTATTTACAAAGAAAAGAGTACACTACAAGATTCCAAACAAGTCATGAATTTCTCATTAAAATTAATGCAATTGAAATATACATGTAAATAAAGTCAAGTTCAACAAGAGAGGGGTCCATCATTGCTTGCTAAATTGAGTGATAGATTATGAAGTTTGATGAGTGAGCTATCAACAACTAAAATACTCCATGTCTTCATCATACCTATGGCCAAAAGTGAAAAGTAGGATGGGGGTTAGTCTAAAATGACTAAGAAATGATGAATCCACCCTCAATCCCTTAAAGGAATTGCTATGCCTTTATATTCCAATTTTAAAAAAAAGTTTAAATATAACAATCTAGAAAGCGTCATAGAATGTGAAGGGTACAATCAGAAATTTGTGATCAATTTAATTGTGTATATGCAAACCAAAAAGGAAGGAGATGAATTTTAATTGATTAACTCATAAATTTACTCTTTATCTTGAATAAATGATACATATTACAACATATTAGTCCATATTAGTCCTATATGTTTGAACAATGTAGTAGTGTGATGAAGTCAAAAGGAAAGGAGAAATCAAAGTATCACATGTTTTTATCTAAAGAGTTGTTAAAATATGTAGGTACAGGTATTTTATATATTTTTCCCATTATGATAAGTTAGTATATCAATGATAATGAAAAATTATGAATTCTAAGATAAAGAAAAGGAATATTTTATGATTTTTCCTACTTTGAAGTTGGTCACAACAAGATTTATAAAAGGTTTTCAAAAATAAAAAAGAAAGATTAATATCAGTGATACAATGGACATATATTAAAGAAATACAATAAGTTACTAAATTGAAAATGCTAATTTAAAAATATTTACATGTACAAACATTATATTTACTTATGCTCCTAGAGAAGACATAGCCAAATAATATCAAGAGGTACTCGAAACTAAATAGAGAGGTTCCATATGACATGATAATTATTGTTCACTAAAGCATCTATGTGAGTATCAACACTGCACAACAATAAAGCTCCTTGATATTGCACATGCTATGGGCTAGCTACAGAGAACATTATAAGAATGGACTTACTTTCATGAGGATTGATAAGAAATTATGTTCATCTACACATCATAAGCCAATGTTAGCATCATCATCAAAATGAACATAATCACCAAAGATCAAATATAGTAGATAAAAAAGCAGAAAAATCATTTTTGCAATACATTTTCTCAGCATATGGGGATGAATTTCAAAATTCTATAATATAGGTTCCCTCTAGAATAGGCTTAGTGATATTCTCTTGCAACAAAAAATGACATATATGGAAGAATGAATATAATAATAGTAGTCAAGAACAACAAGTGTCAATAGAGGAACATTTAGAGCTTACAAAGTAAGATGCCATTAATGATAGTTTTGGAACAAGAAATAATATAGCTAGCAGTAAATACACAAGGCAATGACATTTTATTTATTTTACTCATACTGAAACTGGTAGAGAAGATATTACAAATTAGAGATAAGACTCAGAATTGGAAGAGCATTGTACATATTCAAATGTATGTAATTTTACAAATAAAAAAATGTGAACAACAATACCAAGATAGATTCATTAAATATTAGTATTGTATAGGAAGAACAGGCTTAGTCATATTCTCTCACAGCAGAATTGACATAGATGGAAGAATGAATATTATAAAAGTAGTCAAGAAAAACAGGTGTCAAAGCACTATATGCATCTCATATTTCTAGCTATGGTAGTAGAGGAATATTTAGAGCTTGCAAATTAGGATTCCATTAATGATAGTTTTGGAACAAGAAATAATATAGCCAATAGTGAATACACAAGGCAATGCCATTTCATTTATTTTACTCATACAGAAACTGGCAGAGAAGATAATACAAATTAGAGATAAGAATCAGAATTGGAAGAGCATTGTGCATAATGAAATGTCTATAATTTTACAAATAAAAAAATATGAACAACACCAAAACATATTCATTAAATATCAATATTTTATGGGGATAACAGGCTTAGTCATATTCTCCTGCAATAGAATTAACATAGATGGAAGAATGAATATTATAACAGTAGTCAAGAACAACAAGTGTCAGAGCATTATATGCATCTCATATTTCTAGCTATGGTAGTAGAGGAATATTTAGAGCTTGCAAATTAGGATTCCATTAGTGATAATTTTGGAATAAGAAATAATACAGCCAGCAATGAATACACAAGGCAATGCCATTTCATTTATTTTACTCATACTGAAACTGTCAGAGAAGATATTACAAATTAGAGATAAAAAACAGAATTGGAAGAGCATTGTGCATAATCAAATGTCTATAATTTTATGAATAAAAAGTTATGAAAATAAATACCAAAATATATTCATTAAATATCAGTATTGTATGGGAAGACCATAAACAATAGGTTCGAAATGCTAAAAAGAAATAATGAAACTCAAATGTGCCTGGACAAATTGCATGGAGCATCTATCAACATTGCAACAATGTAAATTACAGTGCTACTATTTTAAACAAATGAAAAGATCTATAGGAATGTTAACTTTTCATCTTTAGTGAGGTATGTCATTGGAACAATGAGTTCATATCAAATGAGGAAATAGATACATAAATGTTCATATAAGTTCTATGGAAGAGGCCCTCATTTCATCCAACCAACACTGATATACAAGTTGGTGTATAGAGACATTGGAGATTTTTGTAACAGGGGTGAAAATAATAATATCATTAAACTTCAATTGGAATGATAGCCAACAAGATTTAAAATAGAAAAATTACAAGGTGCATTCATAGAAAAATGCCCTCATTTATGGTTTTCCCAGCAGGTAATGACATTTATTCAATTTTTTTCTTATGCATATAAACATCATCTCAACAGATCTGATAAACTTTAAGGAAAGTAAAGACTACATTATTGGATAAGGTTTTCTATAAATTTTTTTTAAAGTAAACCCTCAAGCATTCCAATAGTTGAATGAAATGTCCGTTGGCTGCAATAATAGCAGAGTCATAATGAAAACCCATAGAGATCTCTTTTCCTTAAACATTGGCAACAAGGTGTAATAATTCTACAAAGTAATATGACATTCTTTTAAACCTTTACAAAAGCTCCACCTCATAGCCAACAATAAATATTAAGCTTTAAACACTTTTTTTGTAGGAAAAGACACTTTAAAACAAAAAAAAACTCCTTTCAAATATGGAGAAATATATATGACTAAAATACAGCAAAAATAAAACTCAGGAAAGCCCAAATAAAGATCATAGTCATAAAGCATTCAAAGCTTGCGACTCCAACATACCAAAATTTTTCAAAAGCTAATAAAAGTTTCAAAGGTAAATATGAAAGGAACTCTATTCCATCATAGCCACAAAGAAAGAAATGAGATTTTTTTAAACTCGTAGACATAAAACCATACAGAAATATGGAAAATAGTATGTTCACTAAAGTCTTACTCAAGATCACACATCAATGACATCCGAAACCTTCCCAAAATACAAAAATTGAAAGTCACAAGATGAAGAGATCAGCTCCATTCTCATCCAAACCCTCATTTCTTCCATGTTGGTAAATAGAGGTTCTAGAAAGTTCGTGGAGTAAAGAATTGAAGATGGTAATGACTTCAGGATTTTATGCCCTATTTCCTTGCGGATTTGACAATTTATTGAAAAGAATTTAAATAAGAGTTACCTTTCTACGTTTTGGTATTTTATATTTTATGTTGAAATTTTCTATTTAAAATATTATATATTACTTTTATAATATATTCTATTGTATTTGCAAATCCAATTCAATGTGATAATTCATTATTTATTAAAATATAAATTGTAAATATATTATTAAAAAGATATCTAATATTGATTTACTTTCTAAAACTAAATGTGTCAAAAGTAATATTTATAGTATTTTAGATAGATTTTTTGTGACACTAATATTTATTGCTTAAAATAAAGGATGAAGATTTTAGTTTGAACATGCATTAAGTTTTATTCTCTTATGATTCTAAATTTTAGAAATGAGTAAGAGTTATCTTCTACTTTCTCCACAATGCTATATACATTTAGAAGTAAATTTTATATTTATTGTATTAAAAATATTTAATATTTTACTGATTATTTATATTTTATCTAATATTAAATTTATATAAAAATAAACTAATATAATCTATTAATTTATTTTTATAATTCTTATATTAATATAATTTAATATATTTTTATCATATTATATAATTAATCATTTTAAATTTAATTATACTTTCACATTATACAATATCTAAATTTAATTGTTTTTAATTTATGAAAAAGATTTTATTATAATTGTTATGATATGATTCATTTTATTAGCATATGCATTTAAACAAGACTAATAATTTTGTTTTCAATTATTTTTTGACTTGATGTATGGATATGTCTACTTGTCAATGTACTATTCATTTTTAATTTAATTTAATTTTTTATACAATTTAAATATATTTTACTTAATTTAAAAATAAAGATTACAAAGTTATTCCTTAACATTGATAAACAATAGATGTTTTACACCAAGTCAAAAAATAATTTTAAGAAAACTAAGTATTTAACAATTATAATTAAATACATCTACTTTAGTACTATAGTTTTTTTGAATAAAAAGGTGGTGATAATTTATTGAACCAAGAAGAAAAACAAAGTACACAAATCAAATGACATTTTTAACATTCACTAATTGGTCTAACTATTAGGGAAACTCCAAAGATAATTCCTTTCTATTCCCTAACATCATAAAATTATGAAATACTTTTAAATACTACACCCGCTACAACTATGAATGTGAACTTCTATAATGATAATTGCAAAGCACTTGGATAAAATTTGCAACCCTCCAATGAGACCTAAGAGAGATACATAATTGTTTTATGCTTTAAATGAAAAACATGTAACATGTTTAAGGGCTTAGTTTAGACATGAGATGAGAAACCACCTAGAAACAAAGTTGAGGGACACTAAAATGAGGAGTGCAAGTGGACTTTGGTGTTGTTTTCCCATTGATAGGTCATAAAGAGAAGTGTAGGTTTGGTACAATACCTAGGAAGTTGATCAATTTGATGTAATGATAGGGTGTTGTTACAAAACAAAGGTTAAAAAGATGAGTTCCTAATGAGTTTGCATTAGAGTCTATTTTCCCTCCTCATCATAAAAATGTGATGTTTATTACAAAAATTGTAATATTAATGGGTTATTGTTAGCATTATATAATATTATGAAATTTGATAATTTGTTTTAAACCAGTGGATGACTACCAGTTTCATATCAGACTGATATTCTTCCTATGGCAATGTTTGTTGTGTGCCAAGGTTTTTAGAAGTATCTTGTAGTAGCAAGAAATTGTGGTATTAGCTCACTATGTTTCAACATTTTCTAAATATAAGTGATTGAGTGATAGCACTGCAATTTCTATTTACAAGAAAGTAACAAGTTTTTAAGGCATAGATGATTTCTATTTCTATTTGAGTTTGATGCATCATGTTGGCAGTTAGCTAATAATGATGTATTGATAGGGAAAAAACTTCATTCATGAGTAATAAAAGTTATACAAAGTTAAAATAATGTATTAATATGATAAAAATATCATCTATCATTCATTTAGTTATTTATTTAAGTGACCAATTGTTAAGTCATTTCTTTGATCATTTATTTAGCCACTTATCTTTGTCTAACCTTGTGATTTTACCCAATGACCAAATTAGTCATTTATTTAGTCACTTAAACTTATAAATTGCAAATCATTACTATAATTTCATTACTTTTAGTCACATGACTAAAAGATTTAGCCGTGTGACTAAACATTTTAGTCATGTGGTCATTTATTGGCCAAAATTCTACTAGTGAAAGATCCAAGGTCACATTTTCACATATACACTCCCACATTTGGATTTCATAGATAATTAGTACAAGGTTGAAGTCTTGTTCAGGTCAAATGTTCCTAACAAAATTGAGACATGGCAAGTGTTTAATGAGATAAGAAAATATAGTCCTTGGAAGGATCTAAACATTTCAGTGACTAGTACTTTGAAGGGAGTGATACCTACAAGGACTTCTCCCCTGACCCCAAGAAGGAGTTGGAGCTTGGAGCTGAACAAATCAAAGGTAACAAGATCCCTCAACACCTTATTTCACTTGAGAAACTATTTGATAGGCATGATGCTTTTATCATAAGGGAAAGGGGTAGGAAAGGTCAAACTTCTATAGAGTATGAAGGAATGAATATTGGTATTGAATATAAACCTAAGATGGTTAATATTGGTAGCATTTTCTCAAAGGAATAAAGAGAAAAAGAAAAAGGAATCTTAACAGAATACCAAAATGTTTTTACTTAGGGACATGAAGACCTAAAGACCTTTAGGAATGGTGAACTTAAGCACAAAATTCCTATCAAGCTTGATGTTGCTCCCTTTAGGAAAAAGCAGTGTAACTACAACCCTATGGTCTCAAATGCCATCTTTAGGGAAGTTCACAAGATGTTGAAAGTGAGAATCATGTACCCCATACACCATTTGACATGGATAACTAACATTGTCCCATTCCAAAAAAAGAGTTGAGAGATAATAATTTGTGTGGATTTTAGGAATTTGAACTAGGCATCTCTAAAGGACAATTATGCCTTTCCTAATATGGACCATCTACTGTAGATAGTTGTTGGCTCTGAAATGATGTTAATGATAGATGAATTTCTAGGTTTCAACAAAATTTAGGTAAACTTGAAAGATCAGTTCAAGAATATGTTCACCACTCCTTGGGGAACATTTAAATATAAAAGAATTCACTTTGGGCTTATTAATGCTGGTGCCACCATTAGTTATGAATTCATCCTTCACTAATCTAAAGGATAAGATCATCATTATCTACTTGTATGATCTATTAGTCTTCTCCAAGAAAAGAGAAAATTATTTGAGAGACTTGGAGAAGGTGAAAAGATGCAGGGGGCATGGGATTTCACTCAATCCCAAGAAATCAATCTTTTATGTTATAGAAAGTAAACTAATAGGTCACATAGTCTCCCAAGAAGGCATCAAGATTGACCCCAAATGTGTTAGAGCCATTCAAAAGCTGAATTTTATAGTAAGAAAATCTAGAGTCAAGTCATTCTTCAGACAGGTGAACTTTCTTCGATGTTTTGTTCTTGATTTTTCAAAAATTACCAAGTGCATTGTTGATATGATGAAAGGAATTCAAAGTTTCAAATGGAATTATTCTAAAAGAGTTGCATTTGATCAAATTAAGGATGCCATAGCCAAAGCACCCATGCTAGTACACCCAAATTATACTAAGGAGTTCATACTATACTATTATGCCTCAGCCCATACCTTGTCTACAATACTCATGCAAGACAACAAGGAAGGTATTCAAGCACCAATTGCTTTCATGAGTACCCCCCTTAAGGAGCATGAGCTGAGATATTCTCAAGTGGAAAATCATACCTATGTTGTGGGAAGAGCTCTTAATTTTTTTAGATTCTGTGTACTACCCTCTCATTCTATTATGTTTGTACTTGATTTAGCTATCAAAAGCATATTGAATCAACAAGAGATAGGTTGCAACACTAGAGGTGCATGGATAGCTAAGGTGCAAGAATACAACATCAACCTAAAGCTAACCAAATTGGTGAGAGGAAATGGCTTGTGAAAAATAATTGGAGAAAATTAGGACTTAAGCCAAGAAGATGTATCTTTAAGGGCACCAATGGTCAATCTTTAGGATCCCTAGTTTTGAAACATTTCCTATTTCCTAACTTATGGAGATTGTCCTAAGGGACTAACATACAAGCAGAAATTAGATCTTAGAATCAATTCATCTAAGTATTTCATATATGATGACCAACTATACAAGAGGGAAATAGATGGGACCTTTCTGAGATGCACGGATAAACCACAACAAGAGAGGTTGCTTCATAGCTTTCACAATGAGGCTTGTGGTGGTCATTTTTCATCTATGATTAAAACATACAAGATTTTAAGGCAATGTTATTATTTTCTTGGAATGTTCAAGGATGTATATGAGTGGGTGACCAAGTGTGACAAGTGGAAGATGTTCTCTAGCAAGCCTCAATTAGTTTCCTTGCCCCTAAAGCTAGTTGTAATCAAGGTCCCTTTCACTAGTGGGGAATTGATTTCATTGGACCAATTAGTCCTCCCTCATTTTCTTGTCATTTATATGTCATCACTGTAGAAAGAGATTTAGTATGCAAAGAACATTAACAAATAAAGTAAACATTCACAAACCAAAAACTAAATTCACATATATGCTTAGACAAAGAAAGCAAACAAGAAGTGCAAACCTCACATGTAGATGTGTCCTTTTGCTATGGATGTATGCTCAAGATGCTCAAAAGCTACTTCAATGGAGATGGGTAATGGCAAATTGGTAGCTTTGTGAGCTCTCAATTTGGCATTATAAGGGTAAGATTGATGGCTTTGGTTCTCAAAATAGCATGGTAACTTTAGCTCAAAGATTGTTGATGAAATGGCTTGGGATGGAATTCAATTTATAGGCTAAGGGGTAGAGGGATGGAGGGCTTAGATGCAAGGATGGATGAAGGCTTAAGGAGGGCTAAGATGCACTCAAAGGGGAGCACATGGATTGTGCTTGTTTAGCACCAATGGAAAGGTGACACTTGTCACAAGGAGGATGAGTGTGAGAGGGTAGGGTAAAGGGTTGGTTAAAGGCATGATGAGTGGGGTTGAGTATGTAAGAGGGATGTAAGAGGAATGAGTGTGGAAGAGGGAAGAGTGTGGAAGATGGGTGTAAGAGTCATGAGTGGGCTTGTAAGAGTCTTTTATGTTTTTTAAGAGCACTCATGACTTAGTGGTTGGTTTTTTTGAGGGGAGACTTTGGTTTGGATTAGGAAAGTCTTAAACTTGTTTAAGGAATGTGACAACATTAGGGGGTGGATTAGGCTTGGGTTTAGGATTAGATTAGGGATGTTAGAGATGTGCAAGTGGATGGCATTAATGAGGGTGGGTGAGTTAGTGGCTAAGCTTGGTTAGTATGGGTGGATGGGGTGGATTAGGCTAAATGGAGGATTAGAGATAGGTTAGGGGTTTTTGAATTTGAGGATTTCATTTATCAAATAGATTTATTTAATAAATGGGGATTTTTGAAATTAGATAGGAGAAAAGGATTTAATTGATGAATAATAGATTATTTGATTTATCAATTAGGACTATAGATGATTAATTAAATTAATCAACTAGGGATGGCAAAGGATTAATTAAATAAGAATTTAATTAATGATGCCTTTAGAGATGGCTAAATTAGATTACCAAAGTAGTGTAATCAAATTTAGGTGTCTACATTTTGCCCCTCTTTGAAATAGTGTTGAAACAACACTATTTCAAAGAAGTTCGAATGAAGACAACATGAGGAAGATGTTTTAGCAACAAGGTTGCCCCAGTCTCGGATAAGAAGAGGAGAGACTAGACTTAGATGATGCCCCCTCAAGAAGGCGGCGGGGAGAGAAATGAGGCTCGATGACTTCTTTAAAAGTATAAGAAATTGAGATGAGCTGAGATGTAGGTTGGCGAAGAGAAGGGGCTAAATTAGCTCAAACTCTCACTACAGGAGAATGATAAAGGGAAATCAGAGGCACAATAGTAAAGCAAGCTTAAGACTTTCCAGGATTGGGGGGGGGGAGATGGAGGAGCGGAGTGCTATAAATGGAATCCATGGTAGGGAGATGGATGATAGAATGATAAAGCTGATGCAATAGGATTTCAAAGAGTCAGACTGGCAGAAGATGGGTTTCGGAGATCCCTAGGACTAGGATTGTGGATCTCGAGGCTTGGTGGATTGATTTGATTGGTGGATCCATAAGACTAGGATTGTGGATCCCTAAAGCTAAGTGTGAGGAGTGATTCAAAGAGATACTGATGCATAAGCTAGGGTAGGAGTGACAGATGTAGGATATGGATGAGGGATAATGGAGATGAAGGGAATCCATTGAAGCTTTTTGAGTGGGGGGATACTTCAAAGAGAAGTACCACCATGTAGTTGAGCACTAGATTTGCTATAGGA
Organism: Cupressus sempervirens; assembly: GCA_028749045.1. NCBI lineage: Eukaryota > Viridiplantae > Streptophyta > Pinopsida > Cupressales > Cupressaceae > Cupressus > Cupressus sempervirens. The sequence goes on from CM053784.1 coordinate 265,837,335, forward strand.
CTGTTGGTTAATTGCCAGGGTTACCAAGAACATCAAGGCCTTTTCACCAACTGTCTAGAGGACTGACGGACTGACTCAAAACAAACATGCAAGGATTTCCCTAGCATCACACATGAGTCCAAGAGGAAGCAGTGTGGAAATGACACTAGGTAACCCACAAGTAGAAAAAGAAAACAAGAAAAAGACTTGATCAAGACCTTACGCTCTAATTGCCCCATTCACAGCATACCATGATATGGAAGATTGTGGCAACCTTGAGGAGGAAACAAGGAGATTGCTTGGAAAAGATATTTCAAGACCCAAAAGGGAAGATCCCAAATCAAAAAAAAGCGAAAATCCAAAAGAGAACTGTTTGCCAACGAGATGGGTAGGAGGAGGTACTAACGGACCAAGATCAAACATGAGGAAAGCTATATCCTTCAAGGATCTATTAGAGAGCACCTAAGCTAATGGATCTAGATGAGCAATGCATCTGGCAAGCTGAACTAAGAAGGATAACACTTTGGTGATAGGAGATCTAGCTAAAGGATGCATTGGAATACCTAACCAAGGTGTGCGATGTGTGCAAGATGTTGACCAAGGATGAACTAACATGAAAGCTGGATAGATACAATGATACTAAGCTAAAGAGGATGTACAAGCTGATAGACTGAGATATGTTACAAATGTACAAGTTTGTTCATGTTTTGGTTTTTTGTGAGATGGAAATGTTTGTGAAGGATGGGATGTCTATAATAGTTGATAGGTGGATAGGTAGATGGTTTGTGAAAAGCTTAAGGAAAATGGGATTCTATGTGTGCATGTGATAGGATACAAGCTAGGATAAAAGATTATTTACAAGCTGGAATATGGTACAAGCTTTGGACAAGATTCAAATATATACAAGGTTTGGTACAAGATTTACAAGGTATAATACAAGCTTTGGTACAAGATTTACAAGCTGTACAGGAGGTATTGACAAGCTCCATCAGATTTTGGATATTTGATTGGAACACCAAGGGAACAAGCAGGTGTTTTATGGGATGGTGGGTGGATGGATGAGGGATAGGATAGTGATAGATAATGGATTGGTCTTTAGCACACAAGGTGCCTGAATTACAAGGTTTTCACCAAGGTACCTATCCAAGGCGCTTGAATTGCCAAGTTTTCACCATTGGACGCTTATTTCTCTTTACTATTTTTTTTTTGTATTTTTCAAAAGCTAGGTATACCAAGGATCTTCAAGCATAGAACTTCTTGAGATGAATAATGTTAGTGGGATCATTCAAGAGTTCTCCTTCTAGTGTAGATAATTGATAGGCTCCGGAGCCAAAGGAGGCAGTAACCACATAGGGACCAAGCCATGTAGGTTCAAACTTGCCTTTCTTTTCTCGATCTGCTTGGACTTTCATATTTTCTTTGAGGACCATATCACCTGGCTGAAAGTGTTGTGGGAGCACCTTCTTGTTGAAATTCCTTTTGAGACAAGTTTGGTAGACTATGAGATGGTCATAGGCTTGTTGTTTTTTCTTGTCTAAGAGATCTAGCTGGGTGAGTCGAGCTACTCTGTATTCTTCATCTGAGATTTGTCCTCACAAAGATATGCATAGTGAGGGAAGTTCAACTTCTATAGGTAATACCACTTCGGCACCATAGACTAGGGAGTATGGAGTTGTGCTCGTGGATGTACAAAAGGAAGTTTGATAGGCCCATAGAGCTGGATTTATTTGAAGGTGCCAATCACGGCCAGAATTATTGACAACTTTCTTTAGGATTTTGAGGAGGGTTTTATTAGTTGCCTCTGCCTGGCCATTACCTTGTGGGAAATATGGGCTAGAAAAGTAGTGATGGATGCTGAGGGAAGTGCATAATTCTTCCATGTTGAGATTTTCAAAGTTACCTCCATGGTCAGTGAGGATGGTGGATGGGATGCCGAAGTGGCAAACAATGTGGTACAAGATGAACTTGGAGACTTGAACTCCTATAGCTGAGACTAGGGGGGCTGCTTCCACCCACTCAGTGAAATAGTCTGTAGCTGTTATTATCCATTTATGTCCATTAGATGAGAGAGGGGTGATAGTTCCAACTAGATCAAGGCCCCAACAAGCGAAAGGCCAAGGTGGTGCAATAGGCTGTAGATCTTGTGCTGGAGCGTGCACAAGATTTGCATGCTGCTGACATGGGAGACACTTTCTGACAAAGTCACAAGAGTCTTCTTCAATGGTAGGCCAATAGTAGCCTGCTCTAAGGATTTTTTGTGCTAGGAAAATACCACTCGTGTGGGCACCGCAAAGTTTGGAATGTACTTCTTTTAATGCCATCGCGGCCTCATTTTCATCTAAGCATCGAGAGAGGGTATCATGATAACCCCGATGATATAGGGTATTGGCTATGATAACATAGCGGGATGATTTTCAATTAAGGTTCTGGCGTTGGGTGCATGTGAGGTGAGGGGATATGATACCATCGTTAAGGTAAGTATGAATTTCATGGTACCAAGGGGATTGGGGACCAACCCAGATACAAACATGGTTTGAATCCTCATTTGCATAAGTGGGTGTGAGGAGCTACTCAACTAAAAATTCATACTGCGTAGCTTCTTGGGGAATTTCCAAGAGCTAGCTAATAGTGGCCATGGCATCTGCTGCCTTATTCTACATTCGAGGCACTTGTGTAAACTGAAGCTTTGTAAAATGCTGGGTCAGTTGATCAACTAGCTCCTTGTAGGGTAATAGCTTTTCATCTTTGGTTTGATATTCATTTAAGACTTTTTTGATGATGAGTTGGGAATCACCAAAGACTTGTAACTCAGTGATATTCCATTCTGCAGCTATCTTTAATCCTGCTACAAGAGCTTCATATTCTGCTGTATTGTTGGTGCTAGGGAATTGTAGCTTGAAGGCTTTTGGAATGTAATCTCCTTGAGGTGTAACTAATAATATTCCTGCCCCTGATCCATGAGAGGTGTATGAGCCATCAAAATAAAGCTTCCATGAGGGATTTTCTTCAATTAGGCAGATATGCTCATTTGGAAATTCTGTGAGCAAAGGATATGCATCTACTAGAGGTGCATTAGCTAGGTGATCTGCTATAGCTTGCCCTTTGATTGCCTTTCTGTCCACATACTGGATGTCAAACTCACTTAGTAGCATAACCCACTTTGCTAGCTGACCTGTGAGTGCTGTTCTAGAGAGCATATAATTGAGAGGATCAATCTTAGAGACTAGTTGGATGGTATGACTTAGCATGTAGTGGCAAAGCTTTTGAGTTGAGAAAACAACTGCCAAACAAGCTTTTTCCATAGGAGTGTAATTGAGTTCATAACCAACTAGGGTTCTACTAATATAGTAGATGGCTCTCTCTCTCCTATAATCATCATGTTGTGCTAGAAGTGCCCCTAGAGCAGTAGGTGTTGCTGATATATACAAGATCAAGGGACGACCAGGAACTGGTGGAACCAAGATAGGGGGATTGGTGAGATACTGCTTGAGCTGATCGAAGCTGTGCTGACATAAAAGATCCCACTTGAAGTTCTCATTCTTCTTTAGCAAGTGTGAAAATGGTGTACACTTATCTGCAAGTTGGGAGATGAAGCGCCAAACAGATTGAAGTTTTGCCTGAAGAGAGCGAAGCTGTCACAGTGTCTGGGGAAGAGGCATGTCTAAGATAGCCTTGACCTTTTTGGGGTCGATCTCTATACCTCATTTAGAAAATATGAAGCCTAGAAGCTTGCCAGATGTGACCCCAAAGACACACTTCTTGGGATTTAGCATGAGATGATATTGGGCCAACCTATCAAAGACTTTTTCCAGGTCAACAAGATGATCCATGAAGGTGTGAGATTTGACTAGGATATCGTCCACATAATCTTCCAAAATGCTATGGATAAGATCATGGAAAATGGCTGTCATAGCTCTTTGATAGGTAGCCCTAGCATTCTTTAGGCCAAAAGGCATCATGGTGTAGCAAAAGGTTCCCCAAGGGGTAGTGAATGCTGTCTTATGCTAGTCCTCTTCTGCAATCTTGATCTGATTATACCCAAAAAATCCATCCATAAGGGACAGAATTTCATGTCCAGCTGTAAGATCTACAATCATATCTATGTTGGGCAAGGGAAAATCATCCTTTGGACAAGCTTTCTTAAGATCTCTAAAATTAGTGCAGATTCTGATGTCACCGGAAGGCTTAGTGACAGGGACCATGTTGGAGATCCATTCTGAGTAGTCGATAGGTCGGATAACCTTAGTAGCTAACATTCTTTCTAGTTTAGCTTTGACTAGTAAGGCCACCTTGGGGTGCATTTTTCTAAGCTTTTGTCTTACGGGCTTGATCTTTGGATCGACTGCAAGATGATGAACTACAAGCTTTGGATCAAGTCCTGGCATGTCCTAATATGACCATGCAAATTGGCCAATGTTCTCTCATAAAACCTCAAAGAGGAGGTCAACTTGGTCTTGTGATAGGGATGCAGCAATGTGAACAATTCTAGGGATCTTTGAAGAACCAATGTTGACTTCTCTAGTATCCTCTATTAGAATAGAAGACACCTTTGGTCGATTATCTTGAGGAGGCAATACTAAATCCTCATGTTCTGCTTGTGGCTCTGGATTTTCTTGCTGAGGGGTTCTCTTCGCTGCCTTAGCTAGTCCCGGATTTACCTTAGTTCTAGTTTTGGGTGTATCGAAACTAGGTTGGGGATTTTCTCCAAAATATCCCTTGGGATCTAGCTTGTAGATGTAGGCAGAATTTGTCTTTGTCTTCTTATGAGGAGTTTCAGCTCTAATGAATCTTAGAAGTGCTTCCTCTGATGCAAACTCATCAATATGTATGACACTTGGTTGGTCCTAATCTATGAGTTATGGATGAGCAAGTGGTAGGTCAATGAGATGGATGGATAGTTCTTGGAGAATAGAGTCTCCTAGGAAGATTTGGTCTGGGATATCGTCGTAGGTTCTCTTTTCAACTTCCTCAAGAATGTCTTCAATTTCAACAAGGTCGCGGTGGATGTTCGAAAAAGCATGACCATTCTCATTGGTGCCCCCAGTTGTGGGTATGCCAAAGCCAAGTCTTGACTTTGTTTCCCAATTATGTGCTTCGATGGGACATTGCATGCCCCTTTCTTCTGGTCCTAGTGCACCTCCTTGATAGTTCCATTTTTTAGTGATGAGCTTATGTTGTTGGGGATACTTTTGGCTGAAGTGATAAAGGCGTGCTTGATTTTTTGGAGGTGCATCCTTATGTAACCAATTGTTGATATTTGGAGTGAGCTCTTCATGAAGAGGGGTTTTGAGGACACAAAGGTGGTTGGGCCAAAATGTTTGTATCGAGGAGGTGGAATCTCCCTAGCTTTGTGATATGTCGGTCATCCGTGGGTATGTGGATCAAGTGGGATTGCTCTGACAACAAATGCCTCTGACAGACTATATTCTCCATAACCTTTGTTGTTGATCTTTACGGTAGATAGGGTGGAAGCGAGGATGGTTTTTGCATCATTACAAGTGTGGGATGAGCTGGTGATGGATGTGCCAATGTCTATTCCAGGGCAATGGTTTGTATATGAAGCTTCAACCGCATTGCAATAAGCAAAGGGTTCTAGATCGGCATGGATGGTTACCTCAGTGCCCTGATGCAAAAATTTGATGCACTGATGGTAGGTGGATGGAACGGCCTTCATAGCATGAATCCATGGGCGACCAAGGAGGATGTTAAATGGTAGGTTTAGATCAACAACATGGCAAACTGTCTCTTGGATGACTGGCCCAACCTTGATTGGTAGCAAAATAGTACCTTCTGTGGTTCTTTCCAAGTTGTCATAAGCTTTGATGGTGATAACTTCACTGATCATATCTGCCTTAGTATACCCAGCTTATTTTATGAATTTTAGGGTGCAAATGTTCAAGGATGATCCATTATCTATCATTACTCTTTTCACGGCGAAATTGGATACCATGATGGCTATGCGAAGTGGAAGGGTGTGATCTGGCTCAATCGCGGGTATGTCGGTGGGTTTGAAAGATAGGGCACATGAGGATGAAAGGTGTCCAACAAGATTATGAAAATCAGTAGCATTGATATCAGAAGGGACACAAGATTCTATGAGAGCACTGTCAAGGATGTCTTTGTACACAGGACTTGTGCAAAGAAGGTCTAAAATGGAGATTTGGGCTGGCATGTTCCCAAGGTGTTCTAAGATATTGTACCAGCTTTTTGATGGAGCTGATGGTGCTGATGAAGCTGCTGGGCCTGCGATGTTAAATTGCACTCTTCGAGTGGTGACCGCACACTCATTGTCTGGTCCTTGGATATTGATAACATTGACAGAAGGCTCTTTCTTAGATATACAACCTATAAGGCTATCATAGTCTATATAGGATAAAGTGTGGTCATTGTTCTTCCCATGCTGTTGGTTTGGCTGGCGGTTGTTGGTGTTGTTTTGGATAGGCGCTTTTTCAAGATTTTGGTTGTTGTGTGGAGGAAAAGCATTTTGATAAATCTGTAAGCCTACATTGGGAGAGGTTTGGGCACCAAAAATGATTTCCTTCTGATCAATAAGGTCCTGTACATAGTCTTTCAGTTTCATGCATCTGAGGGTGGTGTGACCGTTTACCCTATGGAACTTGCAATACTCATTGTCCTTGTACCATGCAGCTTTGGATTGGCTTGGATCAATTTGCTGGGTAGGAGGAAATTTGATGAGGTTTTCCTTAGCCAATTTCTCAAAAATAACATCCAATGGCTCACCAAGGGGTGTATAGTTTCTAGGTGCAGGTTGGAATCTAGGCTTTTGCCCTGTAGCTACATTGATGGCATTACCTTGATTGTTAGACCCTTGAAAGTTGGGTCTTGTATTATGGTTTTGATAGCTTTGGTTATTTCGTTGTTGGTAATTGATAGCTTGTTGGTTGTTTGTTTGATATGGTGGGTTAGACTGGTTTTGAGAAGGACCAACAATATTCACATGTCTGGTGTCAGTAACCCCATCTGTTTCAACATGCTTGTTTTTGTTCCAATACCTAGATCTGTCATTGGAATGTGATTGATTTTCGTTGGCCTCTTTGTAAATTTTTACCACACCATCTTTGATGAGTCCTTGCTCAAGGATCATTCCTTTCTCTTTCATATCCTTATAGGTCTGCAAACAGTTCATGGTCATGTGGTGAACCAAGTTGGGATGTGCATTATCAATAAACATTTTCACCACATGGCGTTCTGGCAAGGTGCAGGATATGTGGGTGGTAAGGGTTTGCCATCTTTGTAGGTATTCGGCAAGGCTTTCTCCACCTTTTTGCTTGGTGTGGACAAGATCAACTATTGATAGCTCTGTTTCAACAAGATGGGCATATTGGGCTACAAATGCCTTAGATAATTCAGCAAAGTTTTTAATTGTGCCATAGGGGATTCTATAAAACCATTCAAGAGCTGGTCCAGCCAAGCTTTTGGGAAAAAGGTGCAAGAGGAAGACATCATTGTATGCCACGTCCTTGCAGTGCATGTAAAATTCTTTGATATGTGTGACAGGGTCTCCTTTTCCTCTAAATTTGTCAAATTTAGGTACCTCAAAGTGTTTAGGAAATGGTGTCATGGTAATGGCTCTGTCAAATGGGTAAGGACACACATTCTCAAACTTGAATGTCTTTGGATCATTCCCTTCTTGGATGGCTTTCAGAGTTGTCTTCATTTGCTCCCATTTTGAATTGATAGGTGATGGCTGGGGTGCCCCCAATGTAGGAGTGCCTTGAGGTAGGTATGTGCTGGATGGGGCCATTGAATATGGATGGTTATGAGGGATTTGCTGATAGGGATTGTACATTGTTTGGGTAGCTGCATGGTGGATGACGGGTTGTTGAGGGGGAGGTGGCGCATATTGCTGCATGTGCTGCGAGGCTTGCTGTTGATATGGGATTTGAGGTTGGGATTGAGGAACATAAGCTGGATGTGGGATAAATGGATTGCTTTGTGGAGGTAAGGTATAAGATGGTTGTGAGGCTTGAGGAAAGGATCGGGGGGCTTGTGGGGTTTGACCAATATATGTGGGTTGTGCCCCCATTTGGGATGGTATCTGCAAATAATTGGTGGTTGGCTGGGGTGGTGGATTACCTCCTAAAAGTGGCATTGAAAAGTAGTTGGTAATAGGAGGTAATGGATTAGTTGGTGGTGGAGGTTGTGGGAATTGAAAGCTCTGGAATGGAATTGATGGGGTTTGATAGCTTGGTGGCTAGAATTGGAAGCTTGGTATAGTGGTGGCGGGAGCTAGGGTCACTTGGGAGCTTGGTAGAAGATTGGCAGTAGCTTGTGGGATTTGATAGCTTTGTGGAGTGAAGGTAGTAGCTTGTGGATTTGTGGCTGGTGATATTGAGCTCCCAAGACCTAATGGAAATGATGGGATTGTGCTTTGGGCTGTGGTGAACAAGCTGGGGGCGATGAAAGGTTGATTACTTGGCCCCATGGGTGGCATCCCTGTTGTATATTGCTGAGGTTGGCCAAAGATGCTAGCACTGATTTGGGAGATCGGTTGGGGAGCAGCAGCAATAGTGAAGGGGGTGAACGGTGAGGTGTTTTGGGTAAAGGGGGTTTGGAGTGGAGAGGTATGAACCAAGGATGGAGTGGTGGTGGCTGGGTTGGCTTGCGGCATGGAGATTTCAACTTGGGTGGATGATGGTATGTTTGGGTCTATTGGGTCATATGGATTGGCTGGAGGCTCTTCTTTTGGAATATATTGAGGATAATTTGGATCATAAGAGCCTATGGGTGGTGGCAGCTGCCCAAACAATGGGTGAGATGGATTTGATAATGGAGGGGGTCTTCCAAAGTCAAAGGTTCCTACATTGTCCCTTCGAAAATTAGCCATGATTGTTTCTTTGTTTTTGTCTATAATGGCATTTACCAATACTACATTTCCTAGTTGGTTCATGAAAGCTTCAATGTCAGTAGGTGATGGCATAGCTGGCTCTGGGATGAAGGATGGCTGAGTGCTCAAGGGGGGTGAGGCTATTCGATCCAAATGATAGGGCTCCATTGTTTCTTTCTTCTTGGCTAAGCGAGTGACAGGTGGCATGAAAAATGCTCCTAGGGATGAGATGCAATAATGCTGATGGATGAAAAAGGGGGAAGGCTTTTCTATGCAAATGATTTCCTAGGTTGAGGCAAAGCTATATGAAAAAACCTAAGGAGGATTGGGTTGGGGATTCTAACTTCAAAGATATGTTGTCAAAGCACAAAAGGTCTGCTTTCCTATGTGCAAGCTTGGTGGTGATTGTGTCAACTTAAGGATAGACTGATGATCCTTTAGGAAGAAAATGAGATTGACCACTTGTGGATCCCAACCTTTAGCTCAAGGTGATGAGGGATAACAAGTGACAAAGCTAGATTACCCTAGACAAAGCTCTGTCAAAGGGATAACCTTGGTGAGATTGGTGGATTTGGAAGATTTTAGGAATGGCAAACTTTTAGCAAGGTGACAACAATTTTGAAAGCTTAGATGTGCAGATTTTGGATTGCTGGCTAGATGGTTTGATTCTAAATGATATGGATGAGCTAATAATGCTTAAGGGGATAACCTAAGATGGCTGGCTTTTCTACAAAGATGACTCTAAAGTGAAGCTTATCCAAGAAGATGTGGAGAAACAAGGGTGTCTAATCATAGAAATCATGCCTAGTTGGTAAGGCATAAGTAGGATTAACTCCTGGATGTTGGCTAAATTTGATGGTGTGCTCTAACCAGACCTCTTGAAGTGCTTCGTCGGTAGCTTTGTCCTCTGCTTTGTGGAGTTTGGCAATTCGTGGGCTTGGTGTTATTTATTTTCTCTTGGCTAAAAGTTCTTGGTATGCTAGAGATGGCTTGAGTTTGACTTTGTGAAACTTCTGTTTGGGTTTGGGTTGTTCCGACATAAATTCTTGAATTTTCTTGGCTTTGGGAGATTCTGGTTGTTTTGCTTCAACCTGTTCAACTTCTAAAATAGGCAGTGACTATGCTAAGTGTGCCCTAAGCTAGGATTGACCAAGTTTGGCAAACATTCATTCAATAAATAAAAACAAGCAATAGATAGGAACACCCAAATAGAAGTTTGTGGTTCTCAGAATGTGATACCTGCGCTGAGGAGTGTGTATGTTCTACAAATGTTTTGATTAGTCACTCCAAACACATTAACATCCTAGATGGTTTTCTGCAAGGCTGACAATTGGTTTAGCTAGGGAGTCCTTGATATACGTAAGGTACGTGAGGCCCAAATTTGTAGATGAGACCAAAAGGATGTCACATAGCTGAGAGGAGCGGTAACCCACTTCTCCTCTTTCACTTCTCAAGGGTATAAATTTCCTTGAGGCTTAGCCTGAATGACAAAATCTTGATCCCAAGAGAGGTGTCTTTCGATTCACCTCCCGATTCTTATACTCCGCCAGAATGCTGGAGTTGAGGTCATCCAAGGGGTGATGAAATCCCCAAGCAGGCCTCCTAAAAAGAAACAAGGTTTTGGATCCTAATCTTATGCACCCAAGATGGCCTCGAAAGATGACAAGGGGAGAGAAGACTTGGATGACCTTGGGCTAAAAAACACGCTTGTTCTTTTACCAACTGACTCTTATGTGTGCTAATCTAGACTTTGCAAGCACTCATGTTTAAGAGACAATGTTCAATTCCAACTTGAAGCGCCAACAAAAGTAAATCGATCGAAGAATGCAAACAATAAGAAGAGTTAGGGTCAACCAAAGAAAACTCACGTGCCCAGAGGCCCTCCACGTCAAGTATCGATTAATTTTCTTTAAGGCATTCAAGATTGAGTGTGAGTTTGTTTTAAGCCCAAAACAAAAGTGTGTGAGATTCGATTTCAAGCGCACACCCGAAGGCTCTCCACATTAGTTGTTGTTCAATTTTAGTGCCCAAACTTGAAGTGTGATCGATTTAATCTAGAGTTTTGGCCATTTAAGAATTTTGATAAAGTTAAAGCAAACGTTCAAAGACCAAGTGAGTGAGTTAGATTGTGGAACATTTAACACCTTTTTCAAGTAGACCCATCCCCATAAATGGCGCTGAGATTGCAACCAATGGTTAATATTTGATGGGTGATTAGAAAAGAGGTGAGTCCAAGGAACTACTCAAATTGATTTTTTTAAATTTGTATTTTAACTTAACAAAGTTTCTTAAATGTCCAAAAATCAAACTTTACCTAGATTGCATGTGGAAAAGAGATTTGTTTTGTTCAATTTTAGAAGCTCCAAATGAAGTGTTTGATATTGCAATGGTTAATTGATCCTTGGCATTAAAGATTGGATTTGTTGTTTTAAGCATGCATTCCAAGGAAAGTTGATTTTAATCCATGACATTCAAGAGTGTGTTTTGAGCAACATTCATTCAATGGAAAATGTGTTTAACCATTCAAGTTCATTTTTTTAGCAACATGCATTCAAAGACAAATGGTTAAACATTCAAGTTCATTTTTTAGCAACATGAAAACCTGCAAGAAACATGGTTAGTGGTTCCATATGTGCTCCAACCTGCAATGAGACAAAAAAAAAAAAAAAGCAATTTAGTTAGTTAGCCAAAATCTTCAAAAATGAGAGCTTAACTATGGGAAAATTTTTTTAAACTTTTTTTGCTATTTTTTCTACGCGTAAAAATGCTTAAAATGGTCTAAATCCTACGGAACCACTAAAAGTCAAATTTTGATTTATACTCTTTTTTTTAAAATAAATAAATAAATAAATTTTTAGCTACAAAGTGCAGAAATAAAGATTTTAAAACAAAAATGCAACATAAGCAGGCAAAGACGACAGTCTATCAAGCGAAGATGCCAAAATATGAAGACGCTGAAATACAGAGACACTGGTATTTGAAGACGACAAAACAGATTTGCGGCACAAAAAATAGGTGACAAGCAGAGACGCCGATTTGCACAGATGCGGATTTTTGCAGATGACGATTTGGATTGGCGGTGGCGGAGACGTCAATTTTGCGCAGACGCAGATTTTCGCAAACGTCGATTTGCACAGACGCAGATTTTTGTAGACAGAATAGGTTGCAGACGCCAAAACTGCGAGAAAAAAGTTGAAAAATGCGAATTTTTTTTAGATGGTATTTCTTCTTCCTAAGTGCGTTCTTTAACCTGAAAAAATAAGCAAAACACCCTCACAACACACTCAAACAACAACAAACATTAGATGGTTAGAAAAAATGACATATAAATGAAAATAGATGATTAAATGACCCATAGTGGGGTCCCACTGGGCATGCCAAAATGTAGAACAAGATTTAGTATGCAAAGAACATTAACAAATAAAGTAAAAATTCACAAACCAAAAACTAAATTCACATATATGCTTAGATAAAGAAAGCAAACAAGAAGTGCAAACCTCACAAGAGAAAACACTCCATGCTTTTTGGATTCTGTAGATGTGTCCTTTTGCTATGGATGCATGCTCAAGATGCTCAAAAGCTACTTCAATGGAGATGGGTAATGGAAAATTGGTAGCTTTGTGAGCTCTCAATTTGGCATTATAACGGTAAGATTGATGGCTTTGGTTCTCAAAATAGCATGGTAACTTTAGCTCAAAGATTGTTGATGAAATGGCTTGGGATGGGATTCAATTTATAGGCTAAGGGGTAGAGGGATGGAGGGCTTAGATGCAAGGATGGATGAAGGCTTAAGGAGGGCTAAGATGCACTCAAAGGGGAGCACATGGATTGTGCTTGTTTAGCACCAATGGAAAGGTGACACTTGTCACAAGGAGGATGAGTGTGAGAGGGTGGGGTAAAGGGTTGGTTAAAGGCATGATGAGTGGGGTTGAGTATGTAAGAGGGATGTAAGAGGAATGAGTGTGGAAGAGGGAAGAGTGTGGAAGATGGGTGTAAGAGTCATGAGTGGGCTTGTAAGAGTCTTTTATGTTTTGTAAGAGCACTCATGACTTAGTGGTTGGTTTTTTTGAGGGGAGACTTTGGTTTGGATTAGAAAAGTCTTAAACTTGTTTAAGGAATGTGACAACATTAGGGGGTGGATTAGGCTTGGGTTTAGGATTAGATTAGGGATGTTAGAGATGTGCAAGTGGATGGCATTAATGAGGGTGGGTGAGTTAGTGGCTAAGCTTGGTTAGTATGGGTGGATGGGGTGGATTAGGCTAAATGGAGGATTAGAGATAGGTTAAGGGTTTTTGAATTTGAGGATTTCATTTATCAAATAGATTTATTTAATAAATGGGGATTTTTGGAATTAGATAGGAGAAAAGGATTTAATTGATAAATAATAGATTATTTGATTTATCAATTAGGACTATAGATGATTAATTAAATTAATCAACTAGGGATGGCAAAGGATTAATTAAATAAGAATTTAATTAATGATGCCTTTAGAGATGGCTAAATTAGAATACCAAAATAGTGTAATCAAATTTAGGTGTCTACAATCACTACTAGAGATTACTTCACTAAATGGGTTGAGGCCAAGCCAATTAAGAAGACTACTTTTGAGGTAGTGTGTGAGTTCATTAAAGAGAACATCTTGGTAAGGTTTGGAGTGCCAAAAAATCTTGTCATGGATAATGCTTCCTATTTTTCTTCTATGAAAATTACAAAATTCTTCTATGACAACAATATTTACCTAAGTCATTCATTAGATTACTTCCCTAAGGGAAATAGTCAAGTAGAATCAAGTAATAAAAACTTGATCCATATGATGAAGAAATTGGTCTCTAAGAACTAGAAAAACTAGCACAAGAAATTGCATGATGCACTGTGGGTGGACAAAGTTACCTAAGAAGGAAAATGAGATTTCCCCATTTGAGTTGGTATGAAGAGTTGAAGCTAGTCTTCATCTTCTACTAGAGTTATCCATTTGTAGATTACAACAAGTGATCAAGGATTCAAAATTCTAAGATGGACCAGAGAAACATATTATGTATCTAACAAAGCAAGAAGAAGAATGCAAAATGATGGTTGATCATATTACAAAACATCAGAAGCACATGAAAACATTCTTTGATAAGAAGGATAGTCCAAGGAAGTTTATGGAAGGTAACCTAGTCCTATTATGGGATAGAAGGAATGAGCCCAAAGGTATGCATCACAAGTTCAACTCACCCTGGAAGGGCCCCTTCAAGATTATGCAAGAAAACTAGAACAATTCCTTCATTCTAGCATATCTTTCTGGAGAGTTTTTGCCATTTTCTTACAATGGCCAAGATCTAAAGTTATATCAAGTTCACAATTGAAAGATAGATAATCCTTGTAGTTAATGTTAGTCTAGGCAAGTTGCTTTGTGTCTTTCTATGTTTTGTTTTCTTACTTTCCTAGATTAGTTTTCCTTTTCTTTTGTGTGCTTAGTTTAGATTGTTTGCTACAGTTTTCCATTCTGGCTATGCAAAACAAGAGATTCTGTGCCCCTTCTCAAAAAATTTGTAAATGCCCAAGTCCCTAATCAGAGCTTGCTATTTCCAAGTTTTAGTTTACCCCTTTAAAACTTGAGGTTATTGGTAGAAGTAAATGTGTGTATGAGTGAGATGCGTCTAAGTATGTTTTAGGTGACTTTTCATCTTTCTTCAGTGCTTTTCTTACTTTTCTTTCTATGTCTCCCTTTGTAATACTTTCACCTAATCTTTCTAAGTGGGTTTCCTATTTTTTTGGTGCACACAAGGATTAGGTGATTTAGATGTGGTTGGGGTGTGATATTGCATCCTCCCAATGAAAAGTAAGTGTTCTAATTTTTTTTCTTTGCTATCTTGCCCTAACATTTCATATCCCATAGATTCTAAGCTTTCAAGCTGACTTTCCCCTTGTGTGAACTACATCAAGTGCAAATCTAATTGATTAAGCTGTGAAAATGAGTAATAGGTTGTAAAAATGATTTTGTCTACACCCAAAGGCCTATGAAGCTCTAGATAGATGCCATGGTGAGTCTTATTTAGATCTATGGAGATAAGATGAAGTACTACTAGCGAATATGAGTCTATGGTTTTTTTGTTGCATATTCATGGAAATGAAGACATTTTGGTTCTATTTTTGAGGTTGTATGAGCTTGAGCCAAATCTCAAGCCTAATGGTCAAATAGTGTGAGCATGATGTTGAATGAATCATTTAGGTCTCATAGTAAGTAAGGCATGCTTGAAGATTCAACCTCAAGGCCATCAAATTAAAGTAAAAGGTTGAATGCTGAATGATGTGTTTCAATCCAAGAAATGTTGTTGAGAAAGGATTTTTCCACCCCAAGGCAATGAAAATGGATACTTCTTTGGGGTCTTTGAGAATAAAAATTCAAGTTATCATAAGATATGAATATCCTTCGGAGATGCTCAAAGGATACCTCTAAAGAAGTTAGCATTGGAAATGTGAACCCATTATGGAGGAAAAAAATTGTTAAAAGCCTTAGAAAAAAGTGGGAGAATAGAGTGTACAAGCTAGAAAAAGGATTACTCCCCATGTTGCAATTCCAAATAAAAGGAAAATTGGTTTGTCGAAAAGGTAAGTGTTTCTCTCTTTCCTAGACATGTTAATATTATTGAGGATATCTTCTTTCTAAATTCTAAAGAAAAGTGAGGCACTTCCTATAAAGCTAATTTTTTTGTATTGTTTAATGACTCTTAGTGATATCATTTTACTTTAAGTAAAGTAAGAGTGCTTTTGGGAACTTAGTATTTTATGTACAAATAAATGAAAAGTTTAAATAGTCATTACTCATGGAATTAAATGCAAATATTGCCATTATAATTGTTGGCTGAACTTAATTTTGTTCATGTGGCATCAATGTTCTAATTCCTAAAGCTATTTCATTAGAATTACATGTAATTGTTTTCTCAAGTATATTTAGATAGCTATTTATCAAGAATTGCATCCCATGCAATCATTGTGAATGACAATCAGAGCTACTAGTTATGATAATTTGATTGGCTTGGAGAGTGATTTAAAAGAGCTTACATATACATGCTTCAATCTAGGTTATTTTCATAGGAGACTTAACACTCAATCCATACACCCAATCAATCAAAAACTTAAAGAAAATGGAATGGTAGAAGCAACTAGTTTTCCAATGGAAGTTCATGACCCTAAGTTAGTGAAGGAATGTATTGAAAGATACAAGCCATAAATAAAGTAGATTTTGTTTCCAGGCTAGTTCATTCTCCTATCAATCAACAAGGCACTAATGCAGTCAACATTTGGCATCTTTATGTAGGAACAATATTGTGATATCAATTTTGGGTCCTTCACATGTTTAATGAAAAGAAGACCCTCAAATGTGAAGACAAGTAGATGACATGGTTCGAGACTATGTACTCAAGAAGAGAAAAATGCCAAAGACACTATTTGGCATGTACCTAAAACAAGTGATTGTGGACATCCTTGCACTTCTCCTCAGACTAAAAGGAAAAGCATAGATTATGAAGTTCATTAAGCATCACTTATTCCTTGTACAAGAAAAATGTGCTGAGGATATGAAGGTCAATTAGGTTCAGATCATTTGTGATGAGCTCACCTCATGGTTGAATTCCTCCAAAGGATTCAAGAAATTTTATATGTCCTCTTATTTGATCTATGCTTTGGCAAGATATCATTTGTGGCCTAGCCTCCCTAGCATCCCAAATTATGATGAGAACACCAAAGTCTATGAAATTTACCCACATTTGTAGCTAGAAATGAGCTATGAGGAGTGCATTTCTATCAATGATGCCTTCACAATAAGGTTGTCTTGAGAATTGTAAGGATTCCCTAAAAAGGAGATTCTCATAGGAGTATATTTTGGCCATAAGCTAGTTTGGATGCTTCTTCATCTAGTTTCTAAGTTTCTCCTATTTATGAATATGAGCCTTTGATGGATTTCCTAAGAGGTTGCACAGATATCCAAAGGACAAGGTAGTTCTAGTCAAGCTATGTTGACAAATCTTGCAAGTGAACACTCTATGTTTAAATGTGAAGAAGATTGTTAGGACTCCATTCCTTATAGTGGTAGGCTTGTATTCATGTGCCTCCAGATTAGATGCTCAAAATTTGGTAAAGAGCTTTGAAAGCAAGATCAAGTTGTTAAAATATGAGGTGCTCAGGGCACAATATGATCTAGTTAACATTGTGAGGGATGATCTAAAGTTGGGATATGCCTACAGTCATGTGTTGGATTTTGAAGATTTCTAGTCTAGGTGTCTCGATGAGTACCAAAATTGGGAGGGATTTTGGTCATGGCTAACTATTGATGAACTAAAATTATATAATTATTGTGTGAATGTTTCTAACATTATAGATGATGGAACATACATGCACCACATATCTTATGAGAAGATCAAGGGAACATCAATTCTGTCTACCCCACCAACAGATCTAGTCATTGACATAATGGAGGTTCTCATGTAGGGGATAATTAAGAGAACAAAAAAATGGGTGGAGTACACTTGAGCAAGGAAGAAAAGAATCAAGAGTACTACTTCCATGGATGGAGTATTAGCTAGAGCCACCCAATCATTTGCAACAACCACAATGAGCACTACATCAACATCTCTAGGGACATGATAGTCCATTTTCCAAGGAGGAGACCAACCCCCAAAAAAGAATGTGCCATTCACTCCTACTTGTAGAGCTGCCCCCCTTCCAAACATTAGGAAGACTGGAGAGAAGGAATATGACAAGGATAAGGGGAAGGAATAGGAAAAGTCAATGGCTAGCCATCTTCCCCGATTCAAGTCATCAATTTGGATGGTGATACTAGCCCCATTGATAGCTAGGGATATGAATCATCTAAACAAGGGGATACTCTAGCCCTTTCAATAACCAGGATAGTTGCCTTCCTTGTTGCTTCCTAGAGAAAGTCAACACTATTAATCCCAAGGAAGCTATTTAACCCCTCTGCATTGCAATATGCTATCAATGTGCTCTCCACAGAGTCTTGGGTCAAACAGACCATTGATAGGAAGAAGAGGAGATATGAGGATGTAGCCCCATCAAAGGACTTGATCACGCAAGTCACCTCCTCCTAGCCATCAAAGAAGACAAAGAAGCTAAAGACAATTGTTGCACTAGCTACAAATTCAACAATTGACCACATGCTATTTGAGATTTCTAAGCCTAAAAAAGAAAGAAGATTTCATGAGCTCTCAAAGGATGACTTCCAAATTAGAACATTAGATCTTGGCATTCCTATTCATGACTCCATGGTGAACATGTGGAAGTTAACTAATAAGAAAATTGAGGAAAGCTGGAAGAGCTTAGAGAAGAGAAGGAGATATTGAAGGCCTCAAATGGAGAACTAGTATAATACATAAAGTTTGTACTTTATAGCACTTCTTTGAGTCAATTTGACTCAAATGGAGAGGAGAACAAGAACTTAGTCCTGAGGATTCAGTAAGAAAGATAACTTTGGCAGGTAGGCCGAGTATGGATAGATCAAATGAAGGCTCAAGGTCCCCCATTAGTTGAAAAATTGGGAAGCCTAGTGCTGGATGCTCACAAGCTCAAAGAGGTGGCCTCAAATCATCAATCAACCATACAAAAGGCAACAAACAAGCTGATAGAGTAGTTAGCCCTTCTAGAAGAAGTGATATACATGAAGACAAATGTGGCCATCGCTCATGGGATTTTAAAGACTAGCAAGGAGTCATTATTTCCTTGGAAGTAGTCCTTGGAGTTTGTCATAGAAAGCTCCATGAGATCTACAAATGAGCTAAAGGATGTGCACAACCTAGTGTAGAAGATCATTGAGAAGTTGTTTCAATATTTGAAGATCTTGCACATAGACTCCTTCATGTCTACTAATGGCAAGCTAGCAGACATTGAAAGAATGAAATCCAAGTTCTTGGCATTTGCTGATGAAGCCATTGACTCAATTAACTTCCAAGTGTCCAAGATCTAGGCGCTGTCAATAGCGAGTACAATCATAAAGAGAGAAATGGAGAAGTTCTAATCAAGGGTGGCCAAAATTAATGAAATTATAGAGATGCATGACTATTGGATGGTATGAGCCAACAATATCCTCATTCTAGGTGTCAAAGAGCTAGATAAAGTAATCAAAGCCATGAAAGCATATAGAGCTAAATTAGTTACTTCTAAGAAGCCATGATGATTATGATGCTTTTCCAGACATATGTCATTGTTCTTCTTCTCTTTTCTAATTTTAGCCATTCTTGGCATCTTGTTAATTCCTATAATAGACAATGATTCAAATTTGTCCTAATTTTTAGTTTTTGTATTCAGAGATGTCCTACAAAGGAATCATTCAATGTAACCAGCCATTTTGAGAAGGCCTAGAAATGTAATATTTGATAAAGTTAATAAGATTAACAAATTTTACTTTGGGAAAACCCCTATAGCTGGACTGCTATGTGAGACTATTCATTTTAAGTTTTTCTTTTCATTTTAGTCAAAGTGGAGTATATGGAATGAATGTGTTAATGTTGGAAATTGAATAAATGCAAATGAACTTGGCTTTGTTTCCTTTGTTCAAAAGATTGTATGTTGTACTCTCTTCAACATAAGCATGTCTTCTAGTTTTTCTATTGTTCACTATGGTCTGTATGTGTAGTTTAGTTTATTACATAAGGAAGCTAGAAACTGGTGTATGGAGTAGCTGAAAGGTAGACAATTTGGGAATTGTTAAAATATTAGCCAACTCTATAGTCTAGGAATTACCTAATTCACCATATCTTCCTTTCTTCTTATTATTGTAGCTAGTTATGAATGTTTCCATTTCATTGCATTATAAGTCCGAGTAGATTGTATTTTTTTAGTCTTACCCCCTTCTTTTCCTAGGTTTTTTAAAGTGTTGAGAAACTTGGCTTTGCCTCTTCTCTTTGGTTAAGAGCATACCCCCAAAACCCAAAAGAAAAATTCATTGCATTTCTTGCACCCATAAGGGAGCTATACCTTTTAGTTTAGGGGTCTTTGATAGATTACTATACCAATCCATTATGTTGTTAACTTCTTTTTTTTCTATAAGCCATTAGGCAAGTCAAGAGTCAAGTTATAAATCGAATATCAAGGAAGACAAACTGTTAACCAATAAGCTTGAAGGATTTGTGAATCCTATCAAGAATAATATGGTGTGCAAGCTGTACAAAGCTCTATATGGTTTGAAATAAGACCCTAGATCATGGTATGAAAGACTACATAACTACTTGGTGAAGATTGGTTTTGCAAGAACAAATGATAACAATAATATGTACTTGAAGATTGGTAAGAACTATGAAGTATTGCTATCAATTTTGTTGTTGTTGATAATATCATATTTGGAGGAAAGGAAGCATTATGCAAATCATTTGCTAATGAAATGAAGAAGGAATTTGAAATGTTAATGTTTTGTGAGATCAAATTCTTGTTAGGATAAAACCACAAACATAAATAAAACCTACATGCAAATATAACCAATAATAGATCACACAAAAATGAACACAAGGCACCAAGATTTAACATGGTTCACCCAATCCCTGGGCTACATCCACCAAACTGCAAGTCCAATATTATTACAATCTAGTGATTATAGCCTGATTACAATCCACAATCCCTTATAGTTCAATACTGTCACAAGAAGCAATTTTGCATCACAACCTAATGAAAATACATAACCCTAAATTCTTTTATACAAGTATTTTATGTCATTTTAGGGTTACAACATGTCAGCCATATGTTAGCTACAATGTCAGCCATGACCCAAAAATACTTTCCTAATCAATCACCACAATCTAACAATCTCCCACTTGGGGACTGATCAAGTTCCACACTAAACAATAATCTCCCACTTGGAGACTGTTCCTATAGTAATACCACTACCACATGGGGCTCCCACTAGATCAAACCACCCTGGACTTTGTTGTTCTTTTATTCATGTTCAGTCTAGAAGACCAACCAAAGCTGAAGAGGAGTTCAGCTTCTCCCTTGTGAGAACATTTGTCAACATATCTGCTAGATTGTCATTGGTATGTATCTTCTCTAGCTTTAAGTATCCATCCTCCAAAACTAACCAAATGAAATGGTACTGCAACTGTATGTGTTTGGTCTTAGAATGCAGAGCTGAATTCTTTACAAGATGAAAGGCACTCTGACTATCTATGAACGAATAATTATCCTTTTGAGGATGTCCCAATTCTTCCAAGAAGAATTGAAGCCATATCATCTCCTTGGCTACCTATATAGTAGCAACATACTCTACCTCTATAGTGGATAGAGCATTAATCTTTTGTAACCTAGAAACCCAGATCACGGCTACCCCACCAATAGTAAAGACATAACCTATAGTACTCTGCTTGGTATCAATATCCACTGCCAAATTTGAGTCAACATAGCCCTATAAATTAGTAGTAGAGCCCCCAAAGTGTAAACACTTACTGGATGTTCCTCTCAAATATCTGAGAATCCACTTGATAGCATTCTAATGCTCAAATCTTGGATGACTCATATACCTACTAATGACTTCCACGACATGTGCAATATCTAGCCTAGTGCATACCATAGCATACATCAAGCTTCCTATAGCTAAAGCATATGGTACCTTGAACATCTTATCCTCCTCTTCTTGTGTCTTGGGACACATCTCCTTATTCAACTTCAAAATACCAGGTAAAGGTGTGCTGACAGCTTTAGCATTCTCCATAGAGAAATGTTGCAACACCTTCTCAACATAATCAGCCTGAGATAGCATCAATGTTCTATTCTTCCTATCTCTACAAATCTTCATACCAAGAATTTATTTTGGTGCCCCCAAATCCTTCATAGCAAATGCATGTACTAACTGGCATTTCAACCCCTTAATATGATCCATGTTAGACCCAACTACAAGCATATCATCAACATATAAACATAAAATAATGTAGCTATCATCATCCAACCTCTTAAAATAAACACAATAATCTGAATGACACCTATTATAGCCATGCTCATGTATAAACTTATCAAATTTTAGATACCATTATTGAGGTGCTTGCTTCAAGCCATATAAACTTTTCTTCAATTTGCGCATTAAGTTCTCCTTACCTTTGACCTCAAATCTCCATGGCTGAGTCATATATATTTATTCATCCAAATAACCATGAAGGAAGGCTATTTTAACATCCAACTGCTCTAAATGAAAATCTTCAGTAGTCACAAGACTTAAAATAGTATGGATAGAAGTCATTTTAACAACAGGAGAAAATATCTCATCAAAATCAATTCCCTTTTTCTGTGGAAATCCTTTTACAACTAACTTGGCTTTAAATATTTTCTTACCTCCTTCCTCTTCTTTCAATGTGTAAACCCACTTATTCGATAAAGCTCTTTTACATGTAGGCAACTTGCACAAATCCCATGTCTTATTCTTCAGCAAAGAGTCCATTTCATCTTTCATTGCAGACTCCTACTGAATCTTAGTATCCACCTGCATAACTTCATCATAGCTTTTAGGTTCACCAACATTAGTAAGTAAAATAGAATAAAAAGAGGGAGAAAATCTTTGTGGAGATCTAATTTGCCTCATTGACCATCTAACATTCACTAGTGTGTGTGGTATTTGTTGTTGCGGTTGTTGCACATCATGAGGAATGGCTAAAACATCAGCTTTTGGAGTATCATCTAGCACTACATAATCATCTTCTTTCTTCTCATGTTGTTGCAATATATCTTTGTACAACACTTTCTCATTGAATATGACATCCTAGCTTCTTACAATTTTATGATTTCCAAAATCCCAAAGCCTATAACCAAATTCATTAATTCCATATCAAACAAAGAAACATTTCTTTGATTTAGCTTCTAGCTTGGTTCTATTTTCAGAGTCTATACAAGAAAAAGCTTCACAACCAAAGGTCTTGAGAAAAGAATAACTCACCTTCTTACCAGTCCATGCCTCCTCTAGAATACCATAGCCCAAAGGAGTAGAGGGACCTCTATCAATCAAATATACTACAATATTGATAGCCTCTGCCTACATGTGTAAGGGCAAGCCAACATACAACCTCTTGCTCCTTGCACACTCCATTATAGTCCTGTTCATGCGTTCAACCACTCCACTTTCCTATGGAGTCCTTGGAACAATTTTCTATCTATGAATACCATTAGTGGAGCAATAATCTTCAAATTCACAATTGCAATACTCACCACCTTTATCCCATACATCTGTGTGGACAAGCTCTAATTTCTCCTTTTTGTTTTCCTTCCCAATCTTTACAAAACTCACTCTCTTTTGTTTTCCATACACACAACTTTCACAAAAATCATATTAACACATTTCAGACCTGGTAAAACTTTCTTTGAATGAAGTAATTTCATACCTTTCTCACTCATGTGCCCAAGTCTATTGTGCCATAATGCTGTATCAGAATCTATAGTAGCTATTTGTTCTCCTTGCTCAACTGCAACAATTGTTCCTGAACATTCATTTTTCTCTAAAATAGTCAAAGTAGAAGGAACAATATGACCTATACAAAGATATAATGTGTCTACTTTCACACCTTTCGCTACTACAAGGGAACCTTTTGAAACCTTCCAATTTTTATCATTACAAGTAACTACACAATCCTCATCACTGAATTGCCCTACTAAAATTAAATTCCTACTTAGCCTTGAAACATTTCTTACCTCATGTAGTAGCCAATGATTCCCATTCTACAATTTAATCTTAATTTTTTCCTTTCCAACAATCTGATAGGGTTCATTATCCCCCAAATAAAAAAGCCCAAAATCCCCTTGGACATAATCAATGAAATAACCTCTATGAGGTGTAGCATGAAATGAAGCACCAGAATCTAAAACCCATGAATCATCAACACTTTCTAAAGACAAAAGCAAAGCATCCTCTTTAGATTTCTTACTTACCACATTTTCCTCCTTCTCTCCATCTAATTTATCTCCTTCATTTTTCTTTTGATTCCAATAATCTTTCTTTTTATGACCTGGTTTCCCATAATACCAATGGTCATTCGATCCTCTTGATTGAGACCTCTTCCCCTTTGACTTTCCTCTTGATTTCCCATGATTTCTATAGTTACTTCCTCTCTCAGTCATTCTGCCCCTACTTTGTGCATTCAAAGCACTTCCTGATGTAGATCCACCTGAGGATTTTCTAAGAGTTTCCTCACTCAAAACAACACCAATAACATCATCATATTTTAGGGTACTAGATTCAGGAACATAATTACTCATCACCATTACCAAGCCATTCCAGCTTTTAGGCAAAGAACAAAAAATCAAGAGAGCCCTAATTTCTTCATCAAAATTGATACCCACAGAAGATAATTGACTAGTAATAGTATTAAACTCATTTAAATGATTTGCAATAGATTCACCTTCTACCATTTTCATATTAAATAAATGCTTCATGAGAAATACCTTGTTTGAAGTGGAGGGCTTTTCATATAGTGTTGCTAGGGTTTTCATCAACTCTTCTGTCATCTTCACTTTTTAAATATTAAATGCCACTGATGGTGCAAGGCATAACTGAATGCTTCCAAGTTCCTTTCTATCCAAAAGATCCCATTCATCATTTGACATAGATCCCTGATTCTTGGCTTTGCCTTCCAATGACTTCCATAAATCCTTGTAATAAAGATAGTCTTCCATTTGCATCTTCCATAACTAGAAGTTCTGCCCATTAAACCTATCAACCCTTAGCTTACCCTCATCTTCCATCACTCCCACTCAACCATGAGACTCCCACTTAACCATGAGATTTTCCTATAGAGGATAACTAAAAGACAACCTTGCTCTGATACCACTTGTTAGGATAAAACCACAAACAAAAATAAAAACTACATGCAAATATAACTAATAACAGAAAATAATAGATCACACAAAAATGAGCACAAGGCACCAAGATTTAACATGGTTCACCCAATCCCTTGGCTACATCCACCAAATTGCAAGTCCAATATTATTACAATCTAGTGATTACATCTTAATTACAATCTGTAATCCCTTATAGCTCAATATTGCCACAAGAAGCAATTTTGCATCACAACCTAATGAAAATACCTAACCCTAAACCCTTTTATACAAGTATTTTATGTCATTTTAGGGTTACAACATGTCAACCATATTTCAGCTACAACATCAGCCCCAAACCCCAAAGAATTTATGAAGTATGTATAGTACTTTCCTGATTAGTCACCACAATCTAACAATTCTTTATTGGCTTAGAGGTATATCAAATGAAGAAAGATATCTTCATTACTCAATCTAAATACATCAAGGAGATTCTAAAGACTTTTGGAATGGAATATTCAAGACCAGTTAGTACACCTATGGTTAAATGACACAAGTTATCTAAGAATAATGACTCTGTGAATGTGAACTAGACATTATATAGATCAATGATTGGAAAACTATAATATGATGTTCAAAGAAAATCTAATATTACCTTAGTAGTTGGGAAAGTTTAAATATTTTCCTCATATCTTAAAGAGAATTAGCTGATGGTAGTAAAAAGTATACCCAGATATTTGAGAGGAATAGAATACTATGGACTGTATTACAAGAAAAATGATAAGTTTGAACTGAATGTATTTACTAATTCTAATTGGGAAGGTAACATTGATGAAGGGAAAAGCACAAGTAGAGGTGCATTTTTTTAAGAAAAGAGACTAATTTCTTGGACAAAAAAGAAGAAAAACTACATTTCCCAATTAAAAACTAAAGTTGAGTATGTAACAACAACAATAAATTTTTTAAATATCATATGGATCAAGCAATTGTTAAAAGGTATGAAGGAAGAGATCATAGATTTAATGGTTATTTATTGTGATAACACAAGTGCTGTTACCATATTAAAGAAAAATGTGATGCACACAAAAACAAAATATATTGCTATTAAATATCATTACTTGAGATAGCTAGTTCAATACAGAAGAAGTGAGATTAGAGTATATGAACACAAAAGAGAAAATAATTGATATATTCACTAAAGCTTTACCTAAAGATTCTCATGAATATATAGGAGATAAAATAGGGGTGATTCCCTTTGATAAAGCTACTTAAGATGAAGTGAAGCTTTGTATCAAATATGTTGATTAGAGTATCTCACAAATTGATGCAGACATCCCTACTTGAAGAGTTTGATAAGGTAGTAATGAAGGAAAAGGAAAGAATATTGTATCAATCATAAAAAGATGACAACTAAATAATTTAGAACTAACATGAAGGTATCTACATGGAAAATATACATAAGTAAAAAAGTCTTTGGCAATGTTTTCAAAGAGGGAGATTATCTAGATAACATAAAAAAGAAAGAGAGATTACCCATGCAAGAGGGAGAGATTTATTAGGAGTAGATCAAAATGAAAGAAGGAGAACTTACTAGAGGTATTGCTAGAAATATAAAAAAATCTAATTGATTTCATGATCTAGTATGATAGAGGATGCTAAAAGAAAGACATTGTTGGTTACAAAGATGAGAATTAGAATAAAACTAAGGATATTAATAAAGATCTATATGTCAACTTGCACATAGAGGGAGTTTCTCAAGATAGTAAAAGTTTTGGATTGCATGGTAATAGGGAGTATTCTAGTGATGTTTCCATTCATCCCAAAGAGGGATATTGTTGGAAACTATAATTAAAACAATTATATGATATCATTGATGTCAAACATTATTGGTAAGATAATTTTTTATGTAATTTGAGTTTCATATTTATTTGATTGATGAAGAGGATTTGAGAATTTGGTCATAACAAAAGTATTTAGAGGATATGTTGAGTTATGAGAAGAGACTACAATGGACACTTGATTAGTTGGACTTTGACAAGATAAAGTGATTATTTAAATAATTTTACATGTGGAGAAGATAGTAAAACTAAACTCTTAAAGAAGTAATCCAAGGTAGAAAAAATGCAAAGGCTTGACTAAGAAGCAAAGAAGAAGATTAAGGAACTTGAAGTGTAAGCTAAGTGATGCTAGTGTTGACCATATGGAAAGACACATTGTCAATTAGTAATAAACCACTTAAGCTATCTAGGAAGGTTAGTTAATACTACAAATGAGCTTTCCATCAAGGAATAAATTTTAGTGTAGCCTGAGTAGATGAAGGTTTACTATGCTAACTAAGCTCATAGTATAAATCAAGTTGTTTAATATTATTAGTGGGAAATAGACTTTGTGTGTGAACTGAGTTTATAGAGTTAACCGAGCTCTCTATATTAATCGAGCTATCTATATCACCCAAGCTCCATAGTGATACTCAAGAATCCATTGTTAACCAAAGTTCAATATCACCTGAGATCTCTATATTTCTTGAGTGAAAATAGAAGATCAATTTTTATTTTATTTTATGAGCATCAGTACTTGAGCTGACCTAAAGGTATATTTGGCTTTTTTGAAGATATCTATTATGGGAGTTAACTTGATATAGAATTATTGTTTGCAGGATATATAAGAAAGATAAATTCATTTGTCTAAGTGTGTAACATCATAAGAAAAGAAGATACATGTTTAGTTTGGAGAAAAAAGGCAAATATGGAGGAGATTATGTAATCAAGCTACAAGGAAGTATAAAGAGAAAAGTAGAGACTCATCCATCACAGTCAGGTGATCAGATTATTCAAAGGATCTTACTCAAATAATAATGTTGCATTTTAGAGATCATCTTGTTGATTCATCCTAATAGGTGCATCAGTCAAATCCTCTAACCAAGTTGACCTAACAGTCTTTTGCTAAGTCTCTTAATAGAGTAGATACTTCATTGTATTGTAAAATAATTTTTCAAGGTGGACCTAGCAGTCCTTCATACTCCTAATAGAGTAGATCACTAGAAATGATAAATTGTAAGCCCTAACAAGCCAACTTTATTACTATAGTAGTGAATCTTGTGGATGTCATCCCCACCCCAGTTTTACCTTCTACTTGGAGGGTTTATGGTTACCATATCTTGTGTCAAAGTGTTATGTATTGATTTCTTTATTAATTTATGTTCATGCACGAAATTAGATTAGATAATATAAATAACTAGTAGTTGAAGTAATCCAAGTGTGAAAAGTTTTATTGTTTCTTGATTCGCCCCCTCTTAGTCACTTTCTTTTCATTACATTTCCAATAGCTATTATTGACTAAGCACTTGAAAAAATTGAGAAAACTTAGTGTTAATCGAGCATAAGTAATGACTAAGTGTCAGTGTATGTGCTATGTAAGGAATTTAGTAATGATCGAGTAACCCAGTGATAACCAAGTGTTAGAACTTAGAGTTGGCTAAGGAACAACATTTTAACAGTATGTGAGAAATCATAATTTCTAGTTGACTAAGTTGATTTTTTTGGAATATGGAAAGCATGTTGAAGAGAAGTATCAATGAGTTGGATCATTTGATGATAGGAGAGTATTAGGTAAACAACCTAAGGAAGGGATTATAAAATAAGTTTCTAAAATGATAGAAGATAAATAAGATGGAAAAAAAATTCATTGAATGTAATGAATCTAATCACAACCCTAAGATCTATGATGGTGTCCAAGTAGAAAAGATTAGAATTACCTATTTAAGGAGGTACAATGGAAAAATTTTAGCTGTATGGTTGAAGGTTTGAGTAGTTGTTTATATTGTTGATTGGTTAATCTAAGAAGAAGGTTGAGAAGATTTGAGAAGAGGTGAAGAGTGATTGCTTGAAGGATTGCGAAGCGAATCAAAGATTGAGATGATAATGGTGGCTAGATAGTGAATTAGCTTGTGAGAAGAACTAAGATCTATATATGCAAAGTGAGTTGTACTTGATATATCAAACTAACCATTGTGAACAATATTTGAAATTCCCTTATCAAGATTGACCAACTAGTCATATGTAAATCTTTAATAGGGTGGCATTCCAATGGAATGTTCTAATGTCCTCTAACCAATCCACTTTTAATAGGGTGATTAAATCATTTAACAAAGTCACATTTAACAGTGTGTTTTATAAACCTTTAACAGGGCTGGCTCTTAATAGAGCTTACTTTAGAAGAGTAAAAAATTAGTGACATGTTACTTGTGGTTTTTTCCAAATTGGGTTTCCATGTTAAATCCCAGTGTCAAAATTATGTGGATGTTATTGTGATGTTTTACTAATTAATTTTACATTCTGCAAGTTTGTTATATTTATGACAATGAACTACTACTTGATGTTATTGCAAGTTAACTATAGAGATTGATTGATGAAGTGATTAGATATGATGTTGTTAAGTGTTTGATTGTTTAATTGGTACATATGGACCTTGGATAATTGATTCAACCCATGTCTCTATTATTCTAAATATTCTAACACTTTCTTGGCAAGAGATTGATTTCATGGAAAAGTAAGAACAAAAACTATATTTTTCAATCCATACCAAAAATTGAGTATGTTTTTGCAGTAGTTAATTTTTCAAACACTATGTGGATCAAACAATTGTTGAAAGGTATGAAGGATGAAATTACTAGACTTGTGGTGACATACTTGTTGATAATTTGGCCAAGGTAATAATTTGATGTTTTCATTTATGGAAATATATCATTTATGTGAAGAGGGAAAATCATGAAGATGTTGTTATGATAGTTATATTTTGAAAATTGTCTCAGTATCATATAGTTTATCTAACAGAATTGATGTAGTTCTGGTTAGCGAGGTTTACTAAGGAAAATTGGATGCATGTGGAGTTAGATACGACCACCTAACATCATGATGATGATGTATGCGAGTGTATTCATTAGTATAGATAGTATAGAATAAATTATGAGTTAAGTACTAGTTACGATAGAGTACATGTAGAATAGAGCATAACAAGAAATTGGATATTAAGGGCTAAGGAATTATTTTCTTACCAAAATAATTACTTAACTAATTAGGGTAGGCATGACATCCTAGATGTTAACCCTAAGTGGGAAAGAGTTAAGTATATTTTTTGTAAAATGTAGAAAAGGTTGAAAGCTAACTAGACATGAATATTATAATTGTAAAACTATATAAGAAGATTGTAATATTTGAAGTTAAGTGTGTGCAATTTTGAAAAGTGATATGTGTAATATGAAAACTATGAGATGCAAATTTTGATGTATGATCATAGGTATGTGAGTATTGTGAAGAGTAGTCAAATCCATATAAGATATTAAAGATACCAACAATAAGTAAAAAGGTTTTTTTGTATCTATCTCTTTATATCAAGGAACTATATTATGTATTGCATGTTTGGATAGTGGGCTCACATGGCATACATTTTGTATTTGTATATATCAACTCCTAAAAGAGTTGATGCTTTTAATAGGGCCTAGTCCTTTAACAAGGACTGAGACACTATATACATGTAATAGACTCCTATCATGGTCAATATCTTTAACCAGATACTTTTGATCATTTTTTTATTTTGTGGGTGCCATCTTCACTAGGGTTTTTCCTTGGCCAAGATTTCCCTATTTAACAAAATATTTATTATGAGTTTCTCTATTGCATGGCTATGTTTAATGTTAAACATAATTAGTTGATTCCATATGCAAGTTATAAGGCAATTAATAATATCCTATTTTGGGCTAAAGTTTGTAAAATATTGATCCATCCCCCTAGTATTCCCTATTTCTAACAATTGGTCTTAGAGCACAATTACTCAGAAGAGGCTTAAAAACTTGAGTAAGATCCCTATGGAGATAGAAGAGTTACAAAAGAACATAGAAGATGCTCTTGAACAAATTGACATCCTCACTGAATAAAGAGATAATATGAAAGAAAGATACGAAGATGCAAAATACTACATTAGTAAATTTAAAGACAAAATTGAATGTCTAACAACAAGAAGGACTCCAAATATCAAATAAAAGTTTATATATGAAAAACCTAATATGTTGGGAGCATGCATAAATAAGAAAATGTTAGTAACATGTGCATATATAAACATTGAAATCTAAAGAACTACTAACTAACTTGATTTTTACCACACTAATGAAACCAATAGAAAAGAGTCCCACATAGCCTTAGAGTACCCCAATAAGGGCATCTAAATAAGACCTTGTTTGTGCACTCAAGATTAAGGGATGTGGATGTGCTCTCCTCAAACACAACTATGATGAATCCCAAGATTATGAAAATATGAATGAATCTATTCTATTTGAGTGAGGAATGCTTCAAGAGGAGGCTATGGAAGAAGCCATTCTCAAAAACATTCTAGGAAATGTAAATGGATGAAAGAAATAAATCTAAGAGTGCAACTCTACCATGAATATGAAAAGTAATGCAAGAAGTAAACACCTAGCAAAGTGTAAGTACTAAAATCTCTAAAATAAGTAGAAAGCTCTAAGCACAAACTAGCATGATAATAATGCATATGGAGGAGATGAGAAATGCTTGAGACAAGGACTCTATTTATAGGCTTTACGGAGACCTTGAGGAGGTGGCATCTATGTGTCATCCACATAGGTGCCAAAAGGGAGACACATGGGATAAAGTATAAGCCATATAAAAGTCAAAAGGAGCCTTTATGATTTGAGTGGCTCAAGATTTTCTCACACGTGTGAGCAACCTTGGGGAAAGGAGTAGGGGACAAGGATGTAAGAGTCCTTTTTGGAGAATTTAATGAAAGAGGGGCTCCTAGTGATTGAGTTGCTCACACATGTGTGAGCAACCACTTACAAGATACAAGGTGTTTAAGAGGGAGCTTAGGATTAATAAAGTGAATTTAGGAAGTGGGTAGGCTTAGAAGAATTAAATTGATGGGTGGTAGACTAGGTTTTAGGTGGGATTAGGATTAAATCAAATAAGATTTAATTTAATCATAAGATTAAAGAAATTTAATAAAGTGGGGGGAATTAAATAAATTAGAATTTATTTAAAAGTGGATTTATGGAGCACTTTGCATTAAATAAATTTAATACATTAGGGGGAAGTATTTAAATTGAATTCAAATATATTAGGGAAGTGAATCTATTTAATTAAATAAGTAGAGAAACATTATATATATAATTAATTAATATATAATCAATTATGGTGCCAAGGGACATATTAAATAAATTAATATAGTATTTGGGAAAATTTTAAGTGTCTACATTTTGCCCCTCTTTTTAGTGTCAGGATGACATTGCATTAAAGAAAAGAAAACATAGGTTGCCCTAGAGAAGAGAGGAGTCTTAGGAGTTGTGTCATAACAACAATAGGGGAGGAGGGTGCCCCCTTACAAAAATAGAGCAAAAAGAAAAATTTGTTCAATTTTCATGAAAAAAAGACTCGACAAGAAAAGAAAATGAAGGAAAAAGGTGCAAATGGACATTTTGCATGACTTGGGGATAGGCAAGGTTAGATAGGGAAAAGGAATGAGGGCAAGTGCAAAAACAAGATCCTAGGGGGGCCTATATAAGTCTCCAAGGGGGTATCATAAGAGTCATTTGTACACTTAGAGAACAAAGAACCAGAGGAAAGGATGGACCCGATTGAGAGATTACATCTTGGAGAGCACATTCAAGTGCACCAGAGGTTGACCAGCATGGGACCATTGGTAAGTTGACTATCATAACTTCTTGATTTTTTCTTGTTGGATAAAATTTTTCAATTGTGTGTTGTCTTTGATGTTACACAAATTTTATATCAATTATTAGACAGAGTCTACCAAGCTCAGCTAGTCAGCAAGGTAAATTCTAGAGTCTACCAAGCATTCCTGAAAGTTACTCTATGGAAATAGTTTCTACCAAGCTCACTTGGGCATCAAAAGTTTCTGTGAAAAAAGTCAATTTATACCGAGCTCACAAGGTCAATGAAGGAAAGTTAGTGTTTATTGAGTTCACTCAGTCTTCAAAGGATTTTGCAAAGTTTGTAGTGTTCACCAAGCTTTAGTTGGTTAACACTAGAAATCATTTTTGGAGCAGTGTCTACTGAGCAGGGTTGGCCAATGAAGGATTTTATTGATTTGGGAAATATAGTTTAATTGTTTCATGTAATTTTTGTAGCCAAATAATGTTATGATTATTGGTAATTGTAACTTGCAAATGAGCTGACTTGACAATTTGTAAGGTGTCAATAAAAGTTCAAGTTGTGAATTCTAAATTATAATGAGAGAGCATGCAAGTGTGTTGATTGTGAAGAGGAAAGTGTGAGCGAATCTTGAAGAAGGATCAGATATCCTTGAGGAGCAACAAAGTTGTTACTTGTAGGTCAACTCATTGTTACTTTCTCACCATTGTAGTAGTGATTCTTAAATCTCTTAACAGAGTTGGTTTAACAACCATTTTGTAAATCCTCTAACAAGGTGAAAATTCTATTGAATTGTTCTAAAGTCCTCTAGCAAGGCCACTCCTAGTAGGGTGATTAAATCCTCTAACAAGGTCACACCTAAAAATGTGTTTTGTAACCTTTAATAGGGTTGGCTCCTAACAAGGCTCACTTCAAAAGAGTGAAAATTAGTAGCTAGTTACTTGGTGGTTTTCCCATATTGGGTTTCCACATTAAATATGGTGTCTCTTGTGCTCATGTTATTTCTTTTATGCATGTATGTTAATAACTGTGAATGTTTAAAGATCTATTAAAGTTAACACACACTACATCTACTGAGTTATAGCATTTTTTTGTGTGGCTATCGAGTGACAATAGTAACTAGTTTTATAAGACATCTAAGGGATATGTGGATTTTTTTTTGTTGTAACTGATTCACCCCCACCCCCCGCCCGCCCCTTAGTTACTCCATCTATATTTTCAACAATTGGTATTAGAGATCATGGTGCTTGTAGGAAGGATTTTAAGGATCTAAGCTAAATATCAGGATGTCTTACAAGAGGGAAATTCCAAGGCTTAATAGGGATAACTTTTTAGCATGGAAAGGTCTCATGAGACTCTATTTGGCTTCCATTGGAGATACATGATTGAAATATCTTGATGAAGCATATGTAACTCCTATTGGTATACTATCAGTTAATGACATTGCTGAGAAGAAGACTCATAACACCATGATGATAGATATTGCATCTGCAAGACTACCTTTGAAATGTGGAACAAGCTAAAAGATATATATGGAGGTGATGATAATGTGAGAAAAGCGAAAGAAAAAAGTCTAAGAGGACAATTTGATTAGATTAGGATGAGAGAGGATGAGAACATTGACAAGTATGTTGAAAGAGTCAAAACAAGCATCCGTGCAATCAAGGCTTCTAGAGGAGATATCAAGGAGGAAACAATTGTAAGTAAAGTTCTTAGAACATTACTTCCCATTTATGAAATTAGAGTTCTTGCAATTCAAGAAAAAAGATGTGAAGCAAATCATAAGATAAATTTAGAGGCCATAGTAGGAAGATTGACTACATTTGAGCTAGATAACTATGACAAATATGTTCTAGCTTCTAAGAACTATGAATCAACATTTGAAGCCAAGTTTTCACTCAAAGAAAAGGGCAAGAAAATAAAGGATTCTCAGTCAGAAAGTGAGGAAGAATCAAAATAGAGCTCTAACAGTGATCTTGAGGTGGTTGAAGCTCTACTTGCAAGGAAATATTCTAGAGGCAAAGGAAAATACAAAGGTAAAGTTCCTTTAATTTGTTTTTCATGTGAGGAAATTGGTCATATTGGTACTAGGTGCCCAAAAAAGGAAAAGAAGCATGAAAAGAAAGGTCACAAGTGCATGGCAAGAAAGATTTCAAATCATTCAAGGAAAAAGGTAAGAAAACATGTTTCATGGCTAAGGATTTTGACAATAGTGAAGATGAGATTGTTTACATTGTTGTAAAGGATGAATCTGATAATGATGAGGAAGATAAGATGGCACTTATCTCTCATGTGAGAAAAAATGATACATGGATCATAGACAGTGGTTGTTCAAATCATATGATTGGTGACAAAACAAAGTTTGAACATTTTGAAGAATATGATGGTGGTAGTGTGAGGTTTGGTAATAATGAACCTTGTTACATAAAAAGAAGAGGAAGAATCTCACTAACCAAAGAGCTTATTTGTGATAATGCCTATTGGGTTGAAGGTCTAAAACACAATTTTTTGAGTGTGGCACAACTAATCAATATTGGATTCAAGGTGGAATTCATGCATGGAAAAGAAAGACTACTAGATGACAAAGGAAAGTTGATTGGATTAGGCATACAGACAAAAGGTAACTTGTTCTATCTTGAACTTGGTGAATGTTCATTTGCTCAAGTTGAAGAAAGTTGGTTATGGCATAAAAGGTTATGTCATGTGAATTTTGATAACCTGGTGAAAATAAGAAAATTTAGGAAAGTAAGAGGCATTCCTAGTATAAAGAAACCTAATGTTGGTCTATGCAAGAATTGTTAGATTAGTAAGATGGGAAAGACTAGCTTTAAAAGTAAAAACTATCAGTCTCAAGAAATTTTGGAAATTGTGCATACTGATTTGTGTGGACCTATTGGAATTGAGAGCTAAACTAGAGAAAATTTCTTCATTCTTTTTGTTGATAATTACTCTAGAATGATGACAGTCATGTATTTGAGAGAGAAATCAGAAGCATTTGAGAAGTTCAAATGGTATTTGGCTAGAGTAGAAAAAGAAATAGGGAAAAGATTGAAATGTTTGAGGTCAGACAGAGGTGGTGAATTCATCTCCCATGAATTCAATAACTTTTGCATTGAAAGACGAATCAAAAGATAGGTATTAGCCCCTGGAACTTCTAAGCAAAATGGAATAAGTGAAGGGAGGAATAGATCTATCATGGACTATGTAAGAACTCTAATGATTGAAAAGAACATTGCTATCAAATAATGGAAGGAAGCTATTAGCACTGTAGTTCATACCTTGAACCAAGTACATTTGAAGGACTCATTCAAAACCCCCTATGAGTTATGGTATGGCTATAAACCTAATGTAAGTTACCTAAAAGTATTTAGAAGCAAATGTTATATTTTGAAGGAATCTAGAAAAGGTAAATTTGATGTGAAGGGTGATGAAGGCATATTTTTGTGATATTCTTGCAAGAGTGAGGCATATAGATGTTTGAATTTATCTACTCATAAAGTCATCGAAAGTGCATACGTGAAAGTTGATGAGTTTGTAGAAAGGATTGAAGAAGAAAGAAAAAAGGAACCATAAGATTACAAGAGATTTTTTTTCATTGAACCTGATACAATGCTAGATACATCTGTCAATCAGGAAACTTCTACTCCCGAGTCTTCAGTCACCCAGTTGCAAGAAGTTCAAACCAAGTTGCACGAACTCAAGTCACATTCAGATGCTACCAAGCCAATGCCTACCAAGTCTAAAGAACCTAAGTAGTAGTTAGATCAACTAGAGCTAGAAATTGAAACTCAAAATGAAGACAACAGAACTCAGTCAAAAGGCAAGGAACATGTATTGGTAAAGTATGTCAGGAGACATCATGCACTAGATCAGTTTGTTGGAGACAAATCTAAAGGTATATGACAAGAAGTAAGCTAAAAGGTACTTGTTTATTTGCTAATTTTGAACCTAGAAATGTCAAAGATGCATTATAAAATGAAAGTTGGATTGAGGCTATGAATGAAGAGATAGAGAAAATATAGAAGAACAAAATGTTGACTCTTGTACCTAGGCCTAAAGATGAAAATGTGATTGTAACTAAGTGGGTATTTAGAAATAAGTTGAATGAAGATGGTAAGGTATCAATAAATAAAGCTAGACTAGTATGTAAAGGCTACTCTCAAGAAGAAGAAATAGAATATGGAGAGACTTTTGCTCCTATTGCAAGACTAGAAGGTGCCAGGACCCTACTTGCATATGTTGCACATAAAAGATTTAAGGTATATGATATGGATATCAAATCAGCATTTCTCAATGGTATTCTGGATGAAGAAGTCTACAGTGAACAACTTGAAGGTTTTGTTGATCTAGACAAGAAGGACATGGTCTACAAATTACACAAAGCATTATATGGTTTGAAACAAGCCCCTAGAGCATGGTATGAGAGATTGCATAACTATCTTATTCGAATTGGTTTTTAGAGAACTAATGAGAACAATAGCTTGTATATCAAGGAAGGATCAGATAATAAGATTATTTTGACATAAATTTTTGTGGATGACACTTTGTTTATAGGAAATGATGAACTATGCAAATAATTTTCAGAGAAAATGAACAAGGAATTTGAGATGTCAATGTTTGGTGAGATTAAATTCTTTGTTGGTCTTCAGATTCAACAAAGCAAGAATGGTATCTACATCACTCAATCTAAATACATCAAGGAGTTACTCAAAAATTTTGGTATGGAAGATTGTAAACAATTTGGGTCTCCCATGTGTACTAGACTAAAGCTTACCAAGGATGATGAATCAAAGGAGGTAGGTCAAACCTTATATAGATCAATGATTGGAAAATTGTAGTATGTAGTTCATACAAGGCCTAATATTGCTCTTGCAGTTGGTATTGTTGCAAGATATTCAGCAAAACCAAGAGAAAATTACATGATGACAATCAAAAGGATCATGAGGTACTTGAAAGGCACTAAAGATTATGGATTATGGTACAAATTTGGAGGTAATCTAGACTTGAAAGTGTTTACTGATGCAGATTAGGCAGGAAACATTAATGATAGAAATACTACAAGTGGTGGAGCATTCTTTCTTGGAAAGAGGTTGGTTTCTAGGACAAGTAAAAAGAAAAATTGTACATCTCAATCCATAGTAGAAGCAAAGTATGTTACAGTAGTAGTAAATTGTTCTAATATTGTTTAGTTTAAGTGGTTAGTGGAAGGCATGAAGGTGGAAATCAAAGAACCAATTGTTATGTTTTATGACAATACAAGTGCAATTAACATATCAAATAATCTAGTAATGCATTCCAAAACCAAGCATATGCAATAAAATATCATTTTGTCAGAGAATTGGTGCAGGATAAGGAGATT
Source organism: Cupressus sempervirens (assembly GCA_028749045.1). NCBI lineage: Eukaryota > Viridiplantae > Streptophyta > Pinopsida > Cupressales > Cupressaceae > Cupressus > Cupressus sempervirens. The sequence continues at coordinate 265,874,980 of CM053784.1, forward strand.
AGATTGGAATATGTCCATACAAAAGAACAAATTGCTGACATATTCACCAAGTCATTACCTAAGGATGCATTCTTGTATCTAAGAGGTATGTTAGGGGTTATTCCCCATCTGAAGCTCACTAGAATGAAGTTTTAGTGATATCAATAGGTACCAAGTTGAAAATCTATTAGTTGATGCAACACAGTCATGGAAACAATGCATATGAATGAGTACTCAAGGTACATTGTTAGTCATTTGGCTTGTGTTGTCTCGGGCATGTGTTGTCAAAGAGGGAGAGTGTACTATCATATCTTTTTGAAATTTGAATTTGATTGTGGAGAGTTTGCTATTTGAAATGAAGCTATGTAATTCCTTCACAGAGGGAGATTACAGCATTAGGGAAATATGTGGCATAATATCTAAGAGGGAGAAATATTTTTTCAGAAAAGACTTGTTCTCAAATTTCATTATGCTATGACATGTTGTGTTGCCATCAATGCCAAAGAGGGAGATTTTTGGATACAATTGTTTAATTTTGTGTTGTCTTTGATGTTACACAAATGTCATATTAGTTATCAGATAAAGTCTACCAAGCTTAGTTGGTCAACAAAGCAAATTCTAGAGTCTATCGAGCATTCCTAAAAATTACTTTGTGGAAACAATCTCTACTAAGCTCACTTATGTGTTCAAGGTTTCTGTGGTAGAAGTTAGTTTCTATCAAGCTTACATGGTTAGGGAAGGAAAGTCAGTGCTTACTAAGTTCACTCGATCTCCAAAGAATTATGCAGAGTTTGAAGTGTTCACCAAGCTTCAGTTGGTTAACACTAGAAATCATTTCTGGAGTAGTGTCTACTAAGCAGGGTCGGCCAATGAAAGATTTCATTGATTTGAGAAATAAAGTTTAATTATTTCATGTAATGTTTGCAACCAACTAATGTTATGATTATTGGTAATTGTAACTTGTAAATGAGCCAACTTGACAATTTGTTAGGTATAAATAAAAGGTCAAGTTGTGAACACTAAATTGTAATGAGTGAGCATGCAAGTGTGTTGATTGTGAAGAGTAAAGTGTGAGAAAATCTTGAAGAAGGATTAGATATCCTTGAGGAGTAGCAAAGTTGTATTCGATCAAAGATGATCTAGTAAAGTAGAATAGAGATCTATATCAGCAATTTAGTTGCATCTCATTCAGGTCAACTCATTGTTACTTTCTCACCATTGTAGTAGTGATTCTTAAATCTCTTAATAGAGTTGGTTTAACAACCATTTTGTAAATTCTCTAACAAGGTGAGAGTTCTATTGAATCATTTTAAATTCCTCTACCAAGGATACTCCTAGCAAAGTGAGTAAATCCTCTAACAAGTCACACCTAACAATATGTTTTGTAACCTTTAATAGGGTTGGCTCCTAATAGGGCTCACTTTAGAAGAGTGAAAATTAATAGCTAGTTACTTGGTGGTTTTTCCCATATTGGGTTTCCATTTTAAATCTGGTGTCTCTTGTGCTCATGTTATTTCTTTTATGCATTCATGTTAATAACTATGAATGTTTAAAGATCTATTAAAGTTAACACATACTACATCTACCGAGTTACAACATTTTTCTGTGTGGCTACTGAGTGATAGTAGTAACTCATTTTATAACACATCTAAGGGATCTATGGATTTGTTTTTGTGGTAACTAATTCAGCCCCCGCACCCCCCCCAATTACTCATCTATATTTCCAACATTTTTTTCTGTAGTCAAATTAGTCATTTTTAAAGAGGAAAATTAAGAAAAATGGGGGTCAGGGAGGAGAATATAATTCTTCACTTCATCATCTTTGAGGATAAAAAATAGAGTATCTACCTCTTAGAGATACAATAGGGCTGATCTTATCATCTCCATAGATAAAAGGACTCATCCTTTGATTTTGTTTACAAAATGATAGAATGGGGAGAAAAACTAGACTAGAGATGACAATCTTAATGCCGTCATCTCTAGAGATGCAAAAATGATAGTTTTTGGTGAAATGACCAACATCTCGTAAGTCATTGGAGATGATCAATTAGCATCTTCATGGTTTGTCATCTTCATGAACCCACATCTATGTGGATTAGTGTCATCATTGATGTGGACTAATTAGCAAACAAAAGAAACTAGGATGGCTAGGTTGGATAGGGAAAGATGCCCCATTCTTGGATAAGAGAAAGCTATGGTTAGATATAATGATGGGATGATTACAACATATCTATGCTACAAGAGCTAAAAATGACATTTTGATAATGAGAGCATTATTCAGTAGTGATGGCTTTAGGTGACATATTGATAGAGGTAGAGTGGGGACATGTATGGTTTTGTGGGCTTGAGCATGCCCATAAGTGGCTAGACTTGAGGGCACACTTGGCACAACTATCGACATTGGTGGAGTGATGGAATATACCAATGTCTAACTTCCATTTATCAATAGGAGAGACCATGGTGATAATTTTAGATGTGTGGTAGATATTGTAGGTTTAATCTATGGGAGATATCTAGAGTATGTTTTGGAGAGTACATATCCTTATCTATGGGAGTGATTTGGCTAATGGAATACCGACTACCCATTCAATGGTCTTGGATGGCATGGAGGGAGGCATTGGACCAAGGACTACCATATCTAGCCCTTTACTTAGCATCACCGATATGGAGTATGCTATTGGACCATGCTAGACATGGATTTTTGATTGGATGGGCATGAGTGCTAAGCACTCTGCTATAGGATGACAGAGAAATTTTCTACTGGAGGCATACTATCTTAGCCCACCTATACTATGACCAACATATGTGCACCTATAGGATATAAAGGACCATAGGCCCCAAATTGACACTATTGATGGTATGGTAATGGGAGAACATAGGTTTGATATGACCTATTACTCAATGTAAGACACGACAGCCCAGGGAGCCATAAGTATGTTGATACATGCCACCCATATAGTACACTTCCACTAAGTCCATATGATTTTGGTGACACTATTTGGATGAGATAATCATGTTTGACTAGATACCATATGTAGGTTGTGAGTGTTGGGGGGCTATACTTCATACAAGTAGAGAGGATGTATCAAAGGATCATGTCTACTTGGAGTATGTATAGTTAGACTATTGGTTGATTAGTTAAACAATGTACACTATGATGTGGTACATGCCCTCTAGGGTGCAAAGATAGTTTAGATGCATCCAGGATGTTGTACCACATATATTCATGTATCCAATGCTTTCTTAGGAGGTGGGTAGATTGTGGAGATTGGGGACCACCATCACATTGGTAAGAGATTCATGGCAGGACATGTTGCTAGTACCATCAATCCATGGGTAGGATCAGGGAGATGTAGGGATGACAACTACATATACACAGTGGTGAGTAGCTCATCAGGTAGTGAGATTGATAATACTAAGGGCACCACCACTAGTAGAGAAGGCACAAGGCATGAAAGATGGTGTCAAAGGGAGAGATGGGGGAGAGGAGGGGCAGGCACCACAACTATAGGGGCCATAGGGATGATGAGTTTGTTAGTGGGGATGATAGGTATCAGTAGTGCCATTGTCAGTGTAGGGACCATAATAGGGTCCAAAGGCACATAGATAGGGGCCATAGGCACCACAGGGGCCATTACTAGTACAATAGGTCGATATTGATATGATTAGAGTAGAGCAGGATAACCTCTAGATAGAGGTTATCATACTATAGAGGGGACAATGACAGAGAGGGCCAAGGTTACTAGTATAGATAGATAGATCACTAGATTGCACACAAAGCTATAGAAAGAGTAGGCAAGGGTTGATAGTATGTAGGAGGCCCTTGGGGAATTATAGGCAAGGATAAATGCTAGAGAGTTCAATGATCTTATTGTGCATGTTGATGTAGAGGAGCTTGTAGATCTAGATGCCCTTCAACAAGATGTAGCTGCCCTCTGATTTGATAGAGAGACAATATAATGATGATTAGATGACTATCATGGACAATGAGACTATTAGAATATATAGTCCACTAATATAACTAAGGGGGGGAGGGGGGGGGGGGGGGGGGGGTGAATTAGTTATACAACTACTTAAACAATCTTAACCATGTGGGAAATATAAACTAAAACTACAACAAGATACTCATATGCAATAACTCCAGATATGTTAACTAGGGAAACCCTTGATTAGAGGGAAAACCCTAGTGGGGATGGCACCCATAATTTGATGTACCAATACAAATATTCCTTATTAGAGGATGGATCATATTAGGAGTCTATGAATATATTCAGTACATATGAGTCCCTATTAGGAGACTTTGAATCCCTGTTAGGAGTTGTGCCAACCCTGTTAGGAGTTATGGAAGATAGTTGGACCCACCGCCCAAATAGCTTCAAGGGAAAGACCAATGAACCCACTATCCAAATGATCTATGTATTATTCCTTGCAAAATAATAGAATTATACTATACTATTCCTTCCACTTTCTCTATCCTATCAATTGGACCTTTGCTCCTTCTAATCTTATAACTAGATCAAAAATCTCGCATCCAATAATCCCTTGGATCACTTACACACATTTAGTGAGATCTTTGCTCCATTTTGCACCTCATACTTCTTGCAACAATGGATACACTTTACAATCAAGGAAAACATCTTTTGTTTATGCCATATCTTCATAATTATTTCTTGACTAGCCTTGAGGCTTTCCTAATTAATTATAATAAGATAATTAATTAATTACAATTGGAACAACACTATTGGTTCATAGTCTGTACACAACTTTACACATGTGATGCCAAGGCTTGCACACTTGCTGATGTCATCAGTTAACTATCCTCTATTATTACTTGACTGTGCATCTCTTCATTAAATCTCAGATGTAAGATAGCTAACAAACATCAGGAACTACTTTCCCATTACTTTGTCTCTAAATTTCTCTCTATAAATTAGGTACAACTTCTATACATCTTTGACTCAGACTCTGTGCACTTAACCACATCATCAAAACACTATGCCAAACATGTTCATAACTGTGCATCACCAAAAAATCAAACCATTATCCATACTATCAAGATCTCTATCAGCTACTTTGCTAGTCTTTACAAAAATAATGCTATGTTGACATCAATGAAAAAAAGAGTCATGAATGCAACATATCAATATTCTCCAATGCTCAGGATACTCCCCCAAAGTAGTATCATCAAAATTCATGATAATAGTCTATCCCTTTGGCATTGGTGACAACATAGATGAAAAACATCTAAGTTCCAAGAATACCAAGCAATATTTTGCTATTGTTACTATTACCATCTTCTCAAATCCTCTTCATCAAAAAAGTGCACAAAAAGTGCATGATCCTACTTCTTAGACATTAATAAATCAACTGTCCATACTCTAAATAAATTTCAACATAATAGGTGCATGCTCCTTCTTAGACATCAATTGTTTACTTCACACTAAACAATTCTCAATACATTAGGTACAAATTCATGCTTCCTTTCATGAATCTTTCTAAATCTCCCTAAAGAGATATCTCTCCCCCATACTTAGGAGTTCTTCTCATGCATATTCTCCCCCATACCTTAGGATATTTTTTTCATGACATACTCTCTCCCATTGACATCAATGTCAAAGGTCTTAAACTCAATGTTACAACATACCAATTGTTAAAAACCAATTTCTAATATGTTGCACAAGTCTTAAATCACCTTGAGTGTCCAAAGACACTATTCAATACCAAATACCAAGAGTTCTCAATGAATCAGACCATCATAGATACTCCCCCATACACAAAGCATCAACATTTAGTCCAATCAATCAATAGTGCTAAGTTGTACCACTAGACTGATGCACTCTCTGCATCACCTACTCATAAGTAGGTGGTGACATAACCCTAAACATACCTCTCAATATATCTTTAGGAAAAGGCTTCATAAATATATCTATAATCTAATATTTGGTACTTACATACTCCAATTTTATCTCCTTTTCTACTACTTTCTCTCTCAACACATGATGCTTAATAGATATATGCTTAGTCTTATAATGTAATACATGATTCGTAGAAATACTCACCATACTTTAATTATCATAGTAAATGATAACATGTTCTTCAATCTCAATTCTAATATCCTTTAGTATCTACTTCATCCACATAACTTGATTATAGTTAGTTGCTGCTAAAATATTCTCTGCCTTAGCTATACTTTGTGAGATACAATCTTTCTTCTTGCTTAACCAAGAAACTAATCTTCCTTCAAGAAAGATTGCTCCACCAGTTGTGCTCTTTTTGTCATCCATACTACTGCCCAATCTACATCAGTATATGCACATAGTGTGAAATCACTTGATCTATCATACCAAATTCCATAATTAGATCTCACTTTCAAATATTTAAATATTCTCTTCACTACTACAAAATGATATTCCTTAGGACCAACTTGAAATCTAGCTACAATCCCAAGCACATTTTCTATATCTGGTCTAGTGTGAGTCAGATACTACAAACCTCTAATCATTGATCTATACTTCTTCTGCTCTACTACAAGCCTCTCATCTTTGTTGGATAACTTGTGACCATTTATCATAGTTGTACCAATAGGTTTACAACTTTCCAAACAAACCTTTTCAACAAATCTTTCAAGTACTTAGTTTGTGAAATGAATATACCATCATTATTCTACACAATCTGTAATCCTAGGAAAAACTTCATTTCTCCTATCATTCTCATTTCAAATTCATTCTTCTTCTCTTTAGAAAATTTATCACTTGCTTCATCATTACCTCCAAAAATGATGTTACCAAAAAATATCACAATAATCAATAAACCATTTTCAACTTCTTTTAAATAATGGTTACTATCTGCCATACCTTTAGCAAATCCAGGCTTTACCAAGTAACTATCTAACCTCACATACCAAGTTCCAGGTGCTTGCTTTAGACAATAATAAGCTTTCTTTAGTCTACATACCATGTCTTTGTCTTTTGATAAAGGAAAACCTTTAGGCTACTCAATATAAACCTCTTCTTCAAGTTCTCCATTCAGAAAGGCTAATTTAACATCCATCTGATAAACCTTGAACTTTTTTTTTTGTTATATAACTAAGGAACATCCTTACTGCTTCCATTCTAGCTACTGATGCATATGTTTCCTCATAATTCATGCCTTCTTGCCATGAATATCCCTTACATTCAAGTCTATTCTTGTTCCTCACAACTTTTCTTTGCTCATTCATCTTGCTTGATATAATTTTGCTAGGAGTTGTCAACTCAATTCTTTCTTTTTCTCTAGGCTCAAATCTTTACACTTCAATATAATTCCTATTTTGAAAATAATTATTAGTCTCAATGATAATTTCCACATTTTCATGGTTAACATTTGGATCAACAATAGTTACCAAAGCTATCTCTTCTACTACTTCCTCTTATTAAGTTCAGGTTCTTTATCACATTCATTCAAGAATATTTCCATACTTGCTTTAAATTCTTCATCTTCATCAGAATGTGAACTCTTTCTATATTTTCTTACTCTCATAGGACATCTTAACAAAAAAAGTCCATACCTTCTGGCTCTCTTTTCATAATAAAATCAATACCTTCTTTGATCTTCTTGTCTTCTTTGGATCTAGATCTATCTTTACTTGTGGCTCTATTCTTTTGTATGCAACAAAAGGGTTTTGGATCTGGAAACTCAATGCTCAATTCTTTACACATTTCTAATGTCTCACCAAGAAGCTCAATCTTCTAGGTATCAAAATTTCCTCTATCAAACTCAGGACTATCTTTTCTAAAATAACCTGCCACTAATCTCCCAAACCTATTAAGCTTATCCTTCAAGGACCTAATGATCTGATACCAATTGTTACAATATATACTCTAATGATATAATTTGGGGGGGGGTGGGATGTGGGGGGTGAATAAACTATACAACTATTATCACATTTATCAACCTTAAACAATCTTAAACATCTACAACCACAACAAGATACTCATACACAATAACTCCAAATATGTTAACTAGGGAAAACCCTGATGGGGATGGTACCCACAAGATTATGTACTAATATAAATATTCCTTGTTAGAGGATGGACCTTGTTAAGAGTCTATGAATATATTCAATACATATGTGTCCCTATTAGGAGACCTTGAATCCCTGTTAGGAGATTTCAACCCTGGTAGGAATTATGGAAGATAGTTGGAACCACTACTCAAACAACTTCAAGGGCAAGACCAATGTAACCATTGTCCAAATGATCTCTATATTATTCCTTGTAGAATAATAGAATTGTATTATACCATTCCTTCCTCTTTCTCTATCCTATCAACCAGACCTCTACTCTTTCTAATCTTGTAACCAAATCAAAAATCTCACATCCAATAATCCCTTTGATTGCTTACACACATTCAGTAAGAGCTCTACTCTTTTTTGCACTTCAAATTTCTTACAACAATGGATACACTTTATAATTAATTAAAAAAATTTTCCTTTATACCATATCTTCATAATAATTCCTTGAGTTAGTCTTGAGGCTTTCACAATTAATTATAATAAGATAATTAATTAATAAAAAATACAATAGCACTGTCATCTCACATTCCATACAAACTTTACATGTGTGATATTAAGGCTTGCACACTCACAAAAATCATCGGCTAACTATCCTCTATCACTTCTTGACTACACATCTCTTCATTACATCTCAAATGTAAGATAGCCAACAAACATCAGGAAATACTTTCCCAATACTCTATCTCTAAACTACTCTCTATAAATTAGGTACAATTTTTGTGCGTATTTGACTCAGACTCAACATACTTAACCACATCATTAGGAAATTGTGCCGAACATGTCCATAACTATGCATCACCAGACAATTAAACCATTATCTGTACTATCAAGATCTCTATCAGCTACTCTGCTAGTCTTTATAGAAATAATGCTATGTTGACATCAATGACACACACAGTCATGAATGCAACATATTAATATTCTCCAATGCTTAGGATACTCCCCCAAAGTAGTATCATCAAAATTCATGCTAACAAAGACGTCACCATGTAGATGACATAGGACATGGGTATGGTGATAGTAATGCAGGAGGCCATGTTTGCATGCCACCATGAGGTACGATCTCTATGAGAGGTAGGCTACTATTGGGCATTATATTATGATGACATGCTAGTAGACCAGTGATGTCCTAAAATTTAGGAGGCATCTAGTTTTTGGGCCATAGGTGGTCATCAAAGATCAAAGAAATTCATTGGGTAGCTAAGGCATCCATTAGGAGGTGGCATAGGAGGAGCAAGGGCCTCACAACTGGGAAATTAATCACTAGAGTGATTAGTTTTGACATAGTGATATACATGTATGTGTAGATGCAATGATTTTTTTGATGATGTATAGTGCATGGTGTACTATGTGATTTTTTTTATATGGACTCTACATGGACACTCATTTTTTGATATATATGATGACATGATTCGATGATCCTAAATGTGTATATGTGATGGTGTTTTATTGATGCTTATGCACATGATGGTTATTAGTACTATATGTGACACATGATTTTATGATAGTGCTATTCATATTGTGATGCAAGATGTATTTGATGTGATTTATTTCTTTCTATGATGCATATACAAGGTCTAATGTGTGGATGAAGCATGTCCTATAAGATGGAGATGTATGCATTTTTTTGTGTTTTATGTATGAGATCACTATATGATTTGTGTTGATGAAATAGATGTTAGTAATGTAGTGAATCTAATGGTGATACCTAATGGATTAATGCAATGAATGAATAAGGAAACCTAATGATTAATAATGAATGAGAGGCATAATATGGGTGTCATGAATGGAATATATAAAATGAATGTATCTTAAATGGAAATGCCAGTAATATACTAAGTCACACTAATCATGAATGAGAGAAAGAATGCAAAATGAAATGATGCCAATAAAATATGAAAATGTGAGACATAAAAATGTAACATGAATGAGACCTAACACATAGACTTGTGTTAGACTATAGTTGTAGGGATCAAGTAGCCAAGAATAGGAGGGGTGTGAGATAAATAGAACTCTTATCTCAAACAGAGCATAATGAATCCCAATACAATATAAAACCTAACTACATGATATCAAGGGATTCCATTGTGTTTATATGGGAAAGAACACCCTAGTTAAATTTTTAAAAATGAGTTATGCATAAAATTCTATAATAAAATATATGAGAAGGTTCCTTTTTCATGTCCCCTTTTCAAATAATTAAAAAATAATAACTTTTGCTAAGGCTGGCAGGCTCAAAAAGTGAAGTTTCGGGAAAAGGGGCTAATCTTTGGAAACCAATGGATTAATAAATGAAAATTATTATTAAAATATTTATTATTGACCCCTCTTGGTTTTGAGTTAGGGTTATGCCCTCTTTTTAAGGGGTTTGGAGTCATTTTGGGCTCATTCTAGAACTTGATTTTTGCTCATTGCTTTGTTGTTCTTCAGAGGTTGCCACACCTGTGAAGAAGGAGATCCAAGGATGATAGTTTTTAGGTTTATAAGAAGGTTTAGTATGGGATTTTGAGGCCATTCCATGTGCCAACTCATGCAGAGTTTTCCCTTATGCTAAACAATGCAAATTTTTGAGTTTCCGAGTGTGTTTCTTGTAAGAGTTTGGTGTTCTAGTTGAGTATTTTATATCAATTTGGTTTGATTCTGTATTTTAGAAATTTAGATGTTAAAATAGATCTAAAAATATTTATTGGGTCATGGTTATACTTTTGTGATAGATTATATGTGTTTTGTGGTGTTTCCTGGCTATTTTGTGTTATTTTCGGGAGCCCGATGAGCATTGTTTTGTCCTCCATTTGGGATCTATTGTGTAAACTATATATAGATATGGAAATTTAATTTTTTAAGCCATTATGATATAAAAATTTCTATAAAAATGTCTACTCTCAAATTTATTAATAATATGTGAAGCTGTGAAATTTTTGGCACTATTTCGAGCATACACGATTTGGGTTTTATTGAGAAATTGGTTGATCGTTTGAAATATTGATTGTTTGATTTTGAAATCTGATTGGAGGCTTTAAATATCATATATAATTAGAAATGAGATATTCCAGTTGTATCAAAGCTATGATCTTGCCAACCTGAGGGTTTGTAAAAGTTTGTATGCAACTAAGTGAAAAAAAAAGAGATATTTGCAGTGAGAAAAGAGTATACAAATGTTGATCAAAACTCTAGTTAAAAATAAAAGTACAAAATCCAAGGAAGGAACAAGTATGGCTAACCCACATGAGATGGCAAATAAATTCTTCTAGGACATCCATAATACTTAGAATTAAATAGTGAATAGTTTGGCAGAAACTAGAGAGGCTTTGCAGATATTGACAAAAAAACTACAAGGAGTTGTATCTACTAATGAGAAAGGAAGCACTTTAGAAGAGCCAAGAAATCTGAAACCCACACCCTCTAAATAAAAAAAAACCATTTTCCTACCTACAAATGAGCCACCAATAGCAAATCTAGCCCTTAGTCTTGTGGAAGAGGTTACATGTAAATTGATTGCATTAAGAGCTACTTACAATGGCTTAGATGATGACTTTTGTAGTTTGGTTCCTTTTAGAGAATATGTCGATATGATGAACACTTTGATGCCCAAGAAAGAGTATAGTAGGGGGCATGCCATAAGTGGAAGAGAGATTAAAAATAAAATAAGCAAGTTTACAGCACCTACTTTTGATGGAACAAATAAAATTTCAGCTAGAGCATGGCTACAAAAATTACAAACCTTCTTCACACTTAACCCCATGAAGGAGAGTGATGCCATTCAATTTGGAAGTCTACACTTGAAAGATGTAGCCTATGATTGGTGGTATCATGGAATGACTACACAAGGTCATGATCAGGTAACTACATTTGATAATTTTAGTCAAAGAATGATAGATAGATTTGACCTCAAGGATGATGAAGATTACTTTAAAGAATTGTCAAAGTTGAAGCAAACCAAATTAATTAATGAGTATATAGAAGAGTTTCAAAAAGTGGTTGTTACAATACCTAATATGAGTGAAAAGAGAATTGTTTATCTTTTTCTTGATGGGTTGGAAGATTTTGTTAAGGGTTTGGTTAAGGCTTTCTCACCCTCAACCTTATAGGAAGCTATCAAAAGAAGCTTGCAACTTGAAACTTGTGTGCCTATGAAACCAGTCACTAATCAAAAACCCCCAAATCTTTGGTAACATAAGGGAAATTTTTAGAAAAAGAATTTTCTAGCACTACCACCAAAGAATGTGATAAATGTAGCAAAAAAAAAGGTAGATGAAGAGACTAGGAGTGAATTATGAAGGAAAAAAATTTGTTTCACTTGTAGAGAACCATGGGTTTTAGGATACAAATGTTTGGGGAAAGGTCAAGTGCACTGTATTGAAGTTACTTTTGAATATGATTCAGATGAGCATGAGAAATTTCATGACACTATGGATGAGGAAGAAGAAGATAAAGAAAAAGAAATCAGCAAGGGTGGCACTTTAGCAGCATTATCAGGAGTCCCAAGATACCATCCCTTTTGAATTTGAGGGGTACTAGCAGGGAAAAGGTTGATAGTTCTTCTTGATAGTGGGGAAACTCACAATTTTATTGATAAGGGATTTGTCATGAAAAGAGGGCTTAAAGCAAAAGATTTTGAGGGATTCAATGTTACTATAGTTGATGGATTCACTATGCCTTGCACAAGGGTGGTGAAACAACTCAAGATGACTTTAGGATAATATGAGTTATGTGATGACTTCTACATTGTTGGCATTGGGGAGATAGATCTTGTATTAGGCATTTAATGGTTGCACTCTATTGGAGGCTATTACACAAACCATCAAACTATGGAGTTTAAATTTCATTCCAATGGGAAAGAAGTCTTATTGAGAGGTTTATCAAATGAAGCACCTAAGGTGGTCACTATAAAGAGGATGGATATGATTTTGCAAAAAGGAAAAGTAGCATGGGTAATAGGAGTCATAATCCATCCAACAAGCTCTCTAAAGAATCAAGGTAATTTCCATTTTGAAATTCAAAATATTCTTGATAAGCATAGTCTAGTTTTCAATGATTTTCCTCTGGGATTACCACTAGATAGAGGTTTTGAGCATATTATAGAGTTAGAATAGGGTGCCAAACTAGTTATAACAACCTCATACTACCATCCAAGAGGTTATAAGGAAGAAATAGAAAAAAATATTAAGGAATTTTTGGACATGGGATTATTAAGGCCTAGCTCTAGTCCATTTGCATCATTTGTGGTACTTGTCAAGAAAAATGATGGTACAATGAGAATGTGTATAGACTATAGGGCTATAAACAAGAAGACCATAAAAAATAGGTATCCCATACCACACATAGATGAACTCATTGATGAGTTACATGGTGCTATATACTTCTTAAAAATTGACTTAAGATCAGGGTACCATCAAATCCACATGAGGAGGGAAGATGTGGAAAAGACCACTTTCAGATATCACTATGGGAACTTTGAATTTCTTATTATGCCATTTAGCCTCACTAATGCACCAGAAATATTCCAATCTTGTATGAACAAGGTATTACAAAAGCATCTTTGAAAATTTGTTTTGGTATTTTCTGATGATACCTTGATTTACAGTAAAACATGGGAAGAGCATCTAAAGCACATAGACACTATTTTAGGAATCTTGGAGCAGCAATCCTTCTATGCTAAGCTATCTAAATGTGAGTTTGGTTTGATAGAGATCCTATATTTGGGACATATTATAAGTTCTAAAGGAGTACAGGTTGATCAACAAAAAATCCAAGCAATTTTGGATTGGCCTCCACCCACTAATCTTACATAGTTGAGAGGCTTCTTCGGGTTGTGTAGCTACTATAGGAGATTTACCAAAGGATTTTCTCAGCTTGCTTCCCCCTTGACTCATTTGAAATAGAAAGGAGATTTTATTTGGATAGAAGAGCAACAAAAAACATTTTATAAGCTTAAGGAGGTAATGAGTTCATGACCTATGCTTGCAATTCTAGATTTCTCTTTACCTTTTGTTGTTGAATGTGATGCTTCTAGAGAAGGTATATGGGCTGTCCTAACTCAAAGGGGACATACAATAGAATTTGAGAGTATAAAATTAAATCAATTAGAGAAAGGTTACTCCATCTATGATAAGAAAATGTTGGCAATCATGCATGCACTTCACAAGTTTAGACAATATTTTGTATGTGGGAGATTCATTGTAAAGACAGACCATAATAGCCTCAAGTTCTTCTTGAACCAAAGGGATTTGAATGATCATTAACAAAAATGGGTAAGAAAATTGCAAGCTTATGATTTTGATACTAAATACATGAAAGGAAATAATAATGTTGTTGTTGATGCTCTCTCAAGAAAGCCCACTTTGTGTTCCTTAACATCTATCCCTACTGATTGGAAAGTCTCCATAATTTTAGAGTATGCCAAAGATTCCTTTGCCACCAAGATTTTGGATAAGTTAATGGATGATAATAGGTACAAGGTTGTTGATGAAATAATTTACTACAAGAATAGGATCTTCTTAATTCTAGGATAAAAAACTAAGGAGAGGATATTGAGGGCCTTTCATAACACACCTTTGGCTGGTCATCAAGGATACTTCAAGACATATAGAAAACTTCAAGAGTAGTTTGCATGGAAGGGTATGAAGGAGGATATCCTTAAACACATTAAGGAATGTATGGTATGCCAAAAAAGTAAGAATGAGAAATTTTTTCTTGTAGGGTTGTTGTAACCACTTCCTATTCCTTAACAAAAATGAGAAAGTATTTCTGTGGACTTCATCACTAGGTTGCTCAAGGTTAAAGGTAAGGATTGCATATATATAGTGGTAGATATACTAACTAAGTATGCCCATTTCTTTTTCATCACATTTTATTTCAAGGAATCACAAGTGGCCAAATTTTTCTTCAAGGAATTTTTTAGGTTACATGTCTTGCCTAGAAACATCGTGTGTGATCGGGATAGTAGATTCCTCAACTCTTTTTGGAAGGATCTCTTTCATTTGGTAGGAACTAAACTCACTCCTAGTACTAGCTATCACCCTCAAATATATGGACAAACATAAATAGTTAATAAATGGACAGAGGGATATTTGAGGAACTATGTTTCAAATCAACAACATGCTTGGGTGAAATGGTTGCGTATTGTTACAATACATCTCATCATATGTCCATTGGTATGCCTCTTTTTCATACTCTTTATGGTTATGATGCACTTTCCTTTATTGATCTAGTACTTTCAGATAGCAGAGTACCTACAACAAGTGATTTTGTCAAGCAAAGCCAAGACATAATAAGGTCCCTCAAGGATAATCTACAACATGCACAAAACCAACAGAAGTTGTATGATGATAGGAAAAGGACTAAAAGATCTTTTGAGGTGGGAGATTTGGTATTTTTTAGGTTTCAAACATATAAACAAAGCACCTTGAAGAGGAGTGGGGCAGAGAAGCTCAAGCCAAGGTTCTATGGGCCTTGTAAGATCATCAGGAAGGTAGGAGAGGTAGCTTATGAATTGGAGCTCCCACCAAATAGAAAAATACATAATGTTTTCCATGTCTCTTTCTTGAAGAAGGTTCTAGGCTAGAAAACCATTGTATCTACATAATTACCACCTCTTGATGATGAAGGGAAGTTAGTTTTGATACCAAAAGAGGTTCTGGATACAAGAGAGAAAAGATTGAGAAATAGGAGCATCATAGAGCATTTGGTCAAATGGAAAGGATTACTGTTGGAGGATGCAACTTGGGAAGGATAACATATTATTAAGCATCCAAAAATTCATTTTTTGAGGACAAGCAATATTTGGGAGGGAGGACTTGTCATGTCCCCTTTTCAAATAATTAAAAAATAATAAGTTTTTCTAAGGCTAGTAGGCTCAAAAAGTGAAGTTTCGGGAAAAGGGTCTAATATTTGGAAAATAATGGATTAATAAATGAAAATTATTATTAAAATATATATTATTGACCCTTCTTGGTCGTGAGTTAGGGTTATGCCCTCTTTTAAAGGGGTTTGGAGGCATTTTGGGCTCATTCTAGAACTTGATTTTTGCTCATTGCTTTGTTGTTCTTTAGAGGCTACCAAACTTGTGGAGAAGGAGACCCAAGGATGGGAGTTTTTAGGTTTCAAGGAAGGATAAGGATGAGATTTTGAGGCCATTCCATGTGCCAGCTTATGCAATGTTTGCCCTTGTGTTGAATAGTGCAAATTTGTGAGTTTTCGGGTGTGTTTCTTGTAAGAGTTTGGTGTTCCGGTTGAGTATTTTATATCAGTTTGGTTTGCTATTGTATTGCAGATATTTAGATGTTAAAATAGATCTAAACATATGGATTGGGTCATGGTTATACTTCTATGATAGATTATTAGTGTTTTCTGGTGTTTTTGGGCTATATTGTGTTGTTTTCAGGAGCCCAATGAGCATTATTTTGTCCTCTATTTGGGAGCCATTGTGTAACCTCTATACAGATCTGGAAATTTAATTTTATAGGCTATTATGCTAGAAAAATTTCTATAAAAATTTTTACTTTCAGATTTATTAATAATATGTGAAGTTGTGAAGTTTTGGCATTATTTTGGGCATACTCGATTTTAGTTTTATTGAGAAATTGGTCGATCTTTTGAAATATTGGTTGTTTTATTTTAAAATCTGATTAGAGGCTTTAAATATCATATAAAATTATAAAGGGGACATTCCATCCTTTGTATGGAATAGAATCTAAACACAATAGATACTTTAGGACAATGTATGTATTTTTCATAGTCATGATGGAACAAATGACATATATGCACTGGAGAGGTCTAGGCACACCCAAATTAATTTTAGAGATCTTGATGGAAAGTGTGCTAACTTGGTGCCCTGAGTGAGTAGTACATAGTCATAACTTAGAAATGGACTTAGATGTACTAAAGGTATCAAAAAAAGATCATACTGCAAATGAGACGTATAGTAAGTTGGATCCATTCAAGTGATACCAAGATATGCAAGATCGAGGCACAATTTGGAAGGAAACTACTAACACACAAAGATGAAATCAAGAAAAAGAGACCACATGAACAAGTAGTCATTCAATCCATAGTTCCTTCCATGAACATTATTTTGAGAGTGTTTTTCATGGCACTATGTAGGAAGTAGTCATCCTATGAGGTTTTGTTTGTCTAATTTTTTATTGTGAGGGTTTTTTGGCAATAGTTGTGGAAAGATCATGTTTCTCGAATAGTTTAGTCTCAATGATAATTTTTTTTAGGTTCTATCACAATCAATGTTGTGGGAAAATGATGCAGGAGCATCTTGATTTTTCTTGGTGACTACTTTGGAGTTCATGGGAGGAGGCTTTGTAGTTCTTTGGATGGTACTTAGACTAGTACTTGGTTGAAGGAGTGGTGATCAATCACTTTTGGATTTAGTGTTGGCCAAGTAGATCGATCTTTGAAGGGATTTTGACACACACTATGGAGCTCGGTATGGTCTTGGAACTTGGCATGGTCTTTGAGCTTGGCATGGTCTGGGAGTTTGACATGCTTTGGGAGCTTGATATTGCTTATGGTTTTGCTAATACTCAACTAGGTTTCTCTAGCACTTGGCTTGGTCTTGGTTCATTTTGGTGCCAAGTTGTTTGTGAGCTGACATTGGCATTTTATTTGGGTAGGGGTATTTAATTTGTGTTGTAGCTAACTTTTGGTTCAACATATATTTAATGTAAGGGATTTATTTTTGTTTGTAATTGGTAGGTTGACTTGTGACTTAGTTGGGTATAAGTAAGGGGTCTTGTGGAGTCTTTAGGCATTCATTCATTTAGAGGAGTGAGTTTGGAGTGTAGCTAAAGAGCGAGTTTTTTCCTAAGTCTGTGAACAAAGTTCTACATGTGAGGTGGTTTACAAAAGGATTATGGTGGAGTTGTGAGTTTGTGAGTAAAGATAGGGTTGTAGCTTGAGAACTAAAGGATTTCTTGGTGGATATGAGGGTACAAGTGTAGATTCTTCTTGGTATTCTTATCTAGTTGTAGATTTGGATAGCTAGGATTTGAGTTAGATCTTGAGGGATCTTGTAGAACTATTTTTGTAATTGCTATTATATTTGGCCCTAATCCAAAAGGCCTTAAAACCAAGCATATTGCATGTACACAATTATTTTATGAGTAAATAAGTTATTGTTTGGTATTAGATCTTGCATTTGTGTTATATTTTTGTTGAGTTTTTGCTATGTGGTTATTTGTTGGGGGTTAGGAAATCTCCTTTGGGGATTCTCCTCCCTTGTACTATGTCAGGTGGTACTAGAGAAAAGGTTGTTCCTGAGAGTGTAGACAAATCACCAAAGTTGAGGTAGTTTGTACCAAGACCTTGGGAGGAAATGTAGATGGATATATGGTTGCAAAGATGAAAGTTTGATCATGTTAGAGCATGATTGCAAAGAGTTTATGTTGTAGATATGTGTTCCTATACTTGTGATTTGGTTCATGATTGTTCATATAAAGTCATAGGTTGTGATTTGACTTGCAATAAATTTGGGTTCTCATAAGGAGCATGGAAAAGATTTGTTGCAGAGGGTTTACAAAAATCTTGGGAGATGGCTCCAAGAGGATTGGACCCTAAGATAATTGTGAATCTTCGTGATATGGTGGAGAGGAGGTTTTATGAGATGTCTGATCAATTTGAAGTTAAGGATAGGGGGAGGAAGCCATTCCATAGATATTTGTGGAGCTAGAGTCTATCAATCCGGAAGAGATTTGTCTTGCTAGTTAAGAGACTTGTTTGAGAGAGGAGATGACATAACAAGGTTGAGGTGGAAGAGGATAGTTTTGTTGATTAGTTTGTGGAGTCTAATATAGAATGTGTATAGAAACTTGAGGTTATTCTAGAGTATATTCCTAACCTTGTTGATGCTAGGATGAAGATTGGGTTTCATGTTTAGTTGGTTGAGACTGACATGGAGATTATAGAGCACTTGGTTGCGAATGATCTAGTTGTTGTTGGTAGTAAATTATGCATTTCAAAGCATCCTATTGTGAGCAATGATACTAATGGTATTTTGAGTTTTCATGTGTTGATGGAGATCTAAATATTGTTGTTGATGTAGAGTTTTTTTGTTTTCGGTGTGGATTCACTAGTTGCTGCTATGGATGAGGATTTATTGATGAAGCATTATGGTTAGTTGTTCCTGGGAGTGAGCATGCTGATTGGATGGTTGAGATTCTAGTGTTTGACAAAATGGTGTAGATGTGGATGATGTGTAGATTTTTCTTCCTATCCCTATTGGAGTGGAAGCCTTTGGTGAAGATTAAGATGGTTGTTGATCTCTTTTGGGCATCAAAGTGTGGGACACACTTTTCTATTTACCTAGGGAGTTTGAGGTAGGAGAATCCTAAGTTTTCTAGGTGACTACTTTGGATTTTATGGGAGGAGACTCAATAGTTTCTTTGAAGGGTTCTTGGACTAGTACTTAGTTGAATGAGTGGTGCTAGATCACTTTTGGGTTTAGTGTTGGTCAAGTAGCTCAGTCTTTGAAGGGAGCTCAACATACACTATTTAGCTTGGCATGGTCTTGGAACTTGGCATAGTCTATGGAGCTTAGCATGGTCTTCAAGCTTGACATCTTCTTAGAGCTTGATATGGTCTAGGAGTTCAACATGCTCTTAGAGATTGACATTTCTTTTGGTTTTACTAATGCTTCAATTGGTTTCTCTAGCACTCAACTTTGTCTTGGTTCTTGTTGTGTGGAGTTGTCTATGATCTGACCTTGGCATTTAATTTGGGTAGGGGTATTTAATTTGTGTTGTAATATACTTGTGGCTCAACATATATTTAATGTAAGGGACTTATTTTAGTTTATAATTTCTAGTCTAACTTGTGGCTTAGTTGGGTATAAGTAAGGGGTCTTGTGGAGTCTTTAGGCATTCATTCATTCGGAAGAGCTAGTGTGGAGGGTAGCTAAAGAGCAATTTTTTTTCCTGAGTCTATGGATAGAGTATTGAATGTGAGGTAGTTTATAGTAGGATTATGGTAGATTTTCAAGTTTGTGAGCAAAGCTAGGGCTATGGCTGGAGAACTATAGGACTGCTTGGTGGACCTAAGGATACAAGTGTGGATTCTTCTTGGTGTTCTTATCTAGTTGTGGATCTAGACTAGCTAGGATTTGAGTTGGATCTTGAGGGATCTTGTAGAACTATTTTTTGTAATTGCTATTATATTTTTCCCTAATCTAGAATGCCTTATAGTCAAGCATATTGTATGTAAACAATTATTTTATTAGTAAAGAACTTATTTTTTTGGTATCAGATCTTGCATTTGTGTTGCATTGTTGTTGAGTTTCTACTATGTGGTTATTTGCTAGGGCTAGGAAATATCCTTTAGGGATTATCCTACTTTGCACTACATCAAAAAAAGCTCAAGATAATGGGACTAGGGAGAACACTTGATGCAAAAGTACTTTGCAAACTAGAGGTCTTGTAAAAAATGAAAGTGGACATGGGCCTCGTAGACATAAGATCTTTTATTGGATGCATGAAAAGCATGAGCTAGATAGAACTCTTGCACAAATATGGGATGATATTGAGGAAACATGGTGAAGTGGGATGAGTCTTATAGATAATGGATCTTATTTTTACACACAATTTTTTTTTAAAGAACTTTTTTTTACTTTTTTTCAGGAACTATTTACAAATGTTTTTTTTTAATTTTAATTTTTGGATTTTTGTGGAACTTAGAAGACTACACAAGAAGTGTGAAACTCAAGCATAGAACAATTGAGGTGTTATATAGTTACATGCCTAGGGAGCAGATCTTCCTCTGAAGTGGCAATCTGATATGACTTAGAACCATACTTGTCTATGATGATAAAAAAACCAAGCCAATTGACTTTGAACTTTCCTTTCTTTTCTCATTTCTAGAGATTTCTCATGTTATGTTGCAACACTGGGTCACACATGTCAAATTCTCAAGGTTTGTAAATTTTGTGAAACTAGAGTTCAAGGTGATGTTGATACATACAGAGATGGTTTAAGATAGTGAGGTGTCTCTCATTGAGGAGTTGCAGCTCTTGCAAGTGAATAACTAAATATTCTTCTTTCAACATTAGATTCTTAATAGAGATTCTAAGGGAAGGGAGCTCAATTTCAATTGTCAATACAACCTCATAGCCATAAACAAGGAAAAATGAAGTGGCTCCTATGGTAGTATGAATGGAGGTGTGATAGGCCCAAATGGTGGGAGAAATTTGGAGGTGCCAATCACAACCAGTGGCATTAATGATTTTCTTGAGGATTTTCAAAATGGTTTTATTAATTTCTTAAGCTTGACCATTTCCTTGGGGGGAGTATTTGGTGGAAAAAAAATGGGTGATTGTGAATTTCCTAAATAATGTGGCAACCTCCTAATTTTTGAAAGGGGTCCCATTATTAGTCATGATGTCTTGGGGGATGCTGAGGAAACAAATGATGTAGTTCAAGATGAACTTTGAAACCTATTTTTTAGTAGTATAGGTTAAAGGGATAACCTCAACCCACTTTCATGTGAAGTACTTAGTGGCAACAATAATATACTTGTGTTCATTTGTAGAATTTGGATATATTTGACTAACAAGATCAAAATCCTAGTAGGAGAAGGGCCATGGTGTGATGGTAGGTTGAAGGTCTTGGATGAGAGCATGTATCAAATCTCCATGTAAGGAACACATTGTTTCAAAAAATGATAGGAATCAACTTCCATATTAGGCCAATAAGAACCTATATCGTGAAGATTTTTTTCTAACATAAGTCCATTGGAATGGGCACCAAAAATTCCTTCATGAACCTCTTATAGCATCATTCTAGCTTCATCTGAATTGAGAAATTGGAGGACGATTTTGTTGAAGTGTTTTCAGAAAAGTGTGTTAGCTAGGATAGTGTAGAGGGTAGTGTGATGGATGAAGGTTTTACTTTGGTTTGTGGAAAGGACTATGGGGATTGTTTTATGATGAAGGTAGGAAAAAATACTAGAGTACCATGGAGACTCAGGACCAAAAATCTCACATACCAGCTTTGATTCAAATTTCTCATAAGAAGGAAGAAAAATATTCTCAACAAGAAATTCATAGTTGGGACTATATTTGAGCATGCTGATCATGGTAGCTATGGTAGCCATGACATCTGATACTTTGTTATTTGTCCTTAGTATCTATTGGAAGACTATCTTAGTGAAATGTTGTTTAAGTTCTTCTACTATTCAATGATATGGTAAAAAAATTCATCCTTTTTTTTTAATTCATTTGTAACTTGTCTAATGACCAATTGGGAGTCCCAAAAGACAAGCAAGCTCTTGATATTCCATCAAATAGCCTGACTTAGCCCTATTACTAGTCCTTCATATTTAACTATGGTGTTTTTGCAAGGGAATGGAATTTTTTAAGACTTAGGGATAAGGTCTCCTTGTAGTATAACAAACAAGATACCTGTCGTCGATCCTTCTTGAGTGAAAGAGCCATCAAAATAGAGCTTCCACTGTGTACTAGGGGTAATAGTCATAATTGTGTCATCTAGAAAATCTACTATGATAGGATGGTCTCCTTGAAGAGGAGCTTCTATAAGTTGGTCACCAATGACTTGTTCTTTTATGGCCTTGTAGTCTATATAGATAATGTCAAATTCACTTAAAATCAAGACCCATTTTGTAGCACAATTCGCAAGGGAGGCTTTTGATAGAAAATATTCAATAGGATCTATCTTAGCAATGAGGTGTGTAGTATGATTAGGCATGTAATGACACCATTTTTGCGTGCAAAAAACTATAGCCAACTAGTGTAGTTCAACTCATAGCCAACTAGTGTTTGACTGAGATAATAGATAACTTGCTCATTGCCATTGTCATGTAGCTATGCTAAAATAGAACCTAGTGCAATTGTAGTAGTAAAAATATAGAGAATTAATGGTTGACCTACGATTGGAGGAACTAGCACTGATGGATTAGCTAGGTATACCTTGACTTGTTCAAATGTTTTCTAACATAAGAAATCCCATTGAAATTTGGTGTCTTTTAGAAGTAAGAGTTGGAGTGGATGGACTTTATCTACTAACTGGGCCACAAACTATCTGATGGACTATAACCACCATTGAAAGTTGTAAAGTTTTCTCAATGTAATAGGGGGAGGCATTTCCATGATGGATTTTACTTTTGTAGGGTCTACCTTAATGCTTCTTCTTGACACTATATAACCTAACAACTTTCCATATTAGACACCAAAATTACACTTCTTAGAGTTAAGGAAAACTTTGTATTTCTCCAACCTTTAAAATCTGGTCATAAGAACAACAATGTGTGAATCACATGTCTTGGATTTCCCTAGGATGTCATCAACATAGTCCTCCATTATTACATGTATAAGATCATGGAAGATTATGGTCATTGCACGTTGATAGGTGGTGTTGACATTTTTAAAGCTAAAAAGCATGACTTGATAACATAAAGTTCCCCATGGTTTAGTAAATGTCATTTTACATTGATCTTCTTCTACAATTCTAATCTGATTGTAATTGGAGAAACCATCCATTATAGATAACATTTCATGTCCGATAGTCAAATCTACTATAATGCCTATGTTGGGTAGTAAAAAATTATCCTTAGGACATGTCAGATTCACATATCAAAAATATGAACATATGTATATGCCCTCAAAGGATTTCCCTACAAAAACAATGTTGGAAACCCACTTAGGATGCTATCTTAGGATGCATCTTGCGTAACTCTTGTTTAACAAGTCTAATCTTTGGATCCATTTCTAGGTGATGTGCAACTAAGTCTATGTCCAAGCTAGACATGTCTTTGTATATCCATATGAAATTGATTTTTCCTTTCTATAAGAACTGGGTCATCGCTTCTTTTTCTTGTGTACTTAGGGTAGCAACAATGTAGGTGATTTGTGGATTATCTACAATACCCAAGTTAACTAAAATTGTGTCATCATTCAATATAGATGACTTTTCTAGTGGTAGAGTTATGTATGGAAAGTCAAACTCTCCCTCTTCTAGCACCTTTAGGAGGTTTTCACCAGAAGATGAATCCTTTGTTTTATCTTTTCCTTCATCCAAGATTGCCCCAAAAGAGTTTTCACTAGAGGATGTTTCTTCTATTTTCAAAAAAATTTGTTTTCTTTTTCACTTTGTGACTAAGAGAGTTGACTTGGCTACCAAAGTAGGATTCCTCATTGTATTGGATCTCGTGCTCATAATCTTGGAGATTCTTGAGGCTAAAAAGAGCCATCACTACTTCATCAAAGTTATAGATATCGAGAGTTGGTGGTGTATCTTGAAGGTTCCAGTCTAACATGTTAGGGTTAGTGAGGGGCAAGTCGGTGCATGAGAGGTCAGCTATGGTGATGGCATGGACATAGGTATCTAGGTCATCCTTAATGTATTAGAAAGGTACTTCAAAGAATTCCTCTTCTCTAGTCTAATAATTAGGTTCAACCATACAATATTTGTCAGCAAAGGACACCTTGGGTTTAATGGAGCTCAAATCTCATCCTTTAGGATAGCTAGTAGCCTCAAGGGATTTTTTGATTCTATCTTCTTTAGGTCCAAGGCCTGTGTCATGATATCCCATGTTCTCAATGATGGGAGTAGCCTTGACATACTTATCTTTAAGGAATTTCACATGATCATCTTTACCATCATAATATAGCCAATCCAAGATATTAGACTCCATGTGTTCATCACTAAGAGAACCCCAATGTTCAAAGGTTATTTTTATAACATGCATAGTGTGCTTATTTGTAGAGGGAGGTATTAGGAAAGTTTTTCTAAAGGATTAGGGAGAGAGTGGTAGTTGTCCAATGTATAAGGCATTCTCAAACTTATACTCTCCCATTCCTTGATCAAAAAAGGTAACCTTCTTCATTGCAGTGCTAACCTTGATGGATTAAATCTTCTTTTTTTCCTTTATGGGAATTAGAATAAATATTGGGTGACTCTATAATTATTGTAGAAGGTGTTTCAATTATGGTGAGAGATCTAGGTATGACCTTAGAAAACTCCCTGGTCATACAAAAATTCATTGGGGTGTCTTCCAATCTCTTACAAAAAGAAAGAGGCAAAGGATCTCCTAGAATTGTGACCTCTCTTCACTGGTGGGGAAAGCTTAAGCATTGATGATAACTAGATGGGACCACTTTTAGTGTATGTATCCATGATCTACTGAGAAAGATGTTAAATGGTAAGCCCAAATCTAAGACATGACATTTAGTGTTGATGAAAATTGGTCTGACTTGTAGTAATAGCATGATAACTCCTTTTGATTCTCTTTTGTTGTCATCATATTCTTTAATGATTATCATTTTGTTGATGTATAGGAGGTCTTCTAGAAGTCCCAAGAAGTAGACCATCTTCAATGTACATAGGTTTAAACCAAATCCATTATCTATAAGGACTCATTTTATTTTGTGTGATTGTATAAGGACTACAATGTGGAGTAGTGGTGATCAGGATCTCAAAAATCTTTTTCTATGAAGACAAGGTGTTTTTGTGTGGCAAGATTTATGATCATGTCAATGAATTGTAATGCATGGATGTTTTCAGGGACATGAGACTCTAGAAGAGAAGTCTCAAGGATTTATTTATGGATGGGTGAGGTGGTGAGAAGCTCTAGAATGGATATTTTTGCAGTGGTCTTCCCTAATCGAGAAATGATATCAGAGAAAGAAGCCAATTTTGGTGAAGTGGATGATGCAATGGGCAAATGTAGAACTAATGGATTGGCGGGATTGGAAGTGGAAGCTTACAAAGAAATTCTTCCCCATTGAGTGGTTGCACCATAATAAGTTGCTTGTATATGATAGTGTTAACATGGGTGTCTACCTCTTCAATGCATCCATACATGGAGTCAAAGGCTCCAAATATATCATTTGTTTCTATTTTTCCATACAACGAGTCAAAGCCTAATATGTGGTTAGTAGAATAGTCATAATGGAGTGCATTAGATGTGGAAGCTTAGTTGATATTGTTTATGTTTTTGTTTCCATTGTTTTTGTCATTGTTGTGGTCAGGGAACAAATTTTGAAAGATATTTAGTTTAGCATTTTTAGAGGGTGGTCCTCCCTCAACCTTAATTTTCCCATATCAACAAGGTTTTGAATGAATATTTTGAGCTTGATACACTTCTTAGTGTCATGTCCTTTGATGCAATGATAATTGCAGTATTTGTTATCTCTATACTACTTGGCTTTGGATTGATTTTCATCAAAGGTATTGTGTTGGGAAAAACCATCAAATTATGTTCCACTAGTTTCTGGAATATGACATCTAAGGGTTCACAAAAGCTAGTGAACTTTCTATTTCAATCATAGTCATGATTGTAGTTTTTATTAGTATTGTTATTGTTATGGGGGAAGAATTGTGCTTGATTGTGAGGTGATTGGTTATTCTAATTGTTGTTTTGATTATGATTCCGAGTGTCACAATTTGGATTTTTGTTGTTTTTATGACAATAGTTATTACTGTTATTATTTCCATCTTGAAAATTTTGCACACTCTTGACATCAGTGACATAATTGTGGGCCTTTGTTTTTGAACTAGAATTTTAGCTTCCCATTATGGCTCATTTCACTAGTTGATGATGAAGAGCTATACTATTTAATGGAACCCTTTTCTAAGAGTCCATTTTTGATGTTTTTCCCTTTCTTGACTAGTGTTGTAAAGTCTTTAGGACTAGCCATCTTCATTTGGAAAGACATCCTTGGAATCAAATTTTTGATGAATATGTCTACAAGGTGAGAGTCTCTAATTTTCTAGGGCATGTGATTTTGAAAGTGTTGCCATCTTTGTAGAAAATAAGAAAATGTTTCACCATTTCATTGTTTTGTGTTACCAAATGACTCAAGGAGGCATGTCATTCAATATTGTATGAGTATTGTGCTACAAATTTTCTTGTCAACTCATTAAAGGAGGTGATAGATCCTTTAGGTAAGTCAATTAGCCATTCAAGTGCAATGCCTCCAAGACTTTGTGTAAAAATATTCTTAAGGTAATCCTCACTATAGGCAACTTCTTGACATAAGACCGAAAAATCTTTGAGATGTGTGATAGGACATGTTTCTTTTGTGTGTTTTTCAAATTTGGCAATCTCAAAGTTTGGAGAAATTGGTATCATATTGATAGATCTGTCAAATGGAAAAGGGAAATTTCCTCAAAAGAGAAATATTTCATCCCTTTGTTTCTCATATTGGGGACAAAAATCTAGAGTTCATGTAATTATTGGGACACATCCTAGTTTGATTGTATCTATGATGGTTGTCGATTGACATTGAATCCACCTCCAAAGTTGTACAATTTTTCAAATGGATTCTAGGGTAGTGATGGTGGGTTATGAGGTGGTGGAGGTGGTGGTGCACCACCTTGACCAATGTATTGGTATGCAAATGTTGGAATCATCATGAATTTTCTTAACATATTTTTTGGCATGTGTAGATAAGAGGAATATATTGGTTGTGTCATGAGTACCATTTTTTGGATAGGTACTTGCTCAATGTTTAAGCACCCTATAGTTGGACTTGTCAAGGTTGACTGTGTATTATTGGTATGTGTAGGTGTGTTCGGCATAACACTAATGATTTACTAAATGTGTTCTACACTTAATTAGAATGTGGGTTTCTCTAGAGAAGATGTAGCTGCAGAATTGGTTCCCACTATATAGGTTCCTTTCCTTTCCTAGATGTTTCTGCTATAGTGGACTTTGGCAACACTAGAGCATCATCTTTGGTGATTTGTCTAAAAAAAGTGCTCTCATCAAAATTCATAGGGACATTAACACCATCCTTTATAAGGTTTAGGAAGATCTTAGTTTTGTTTTCCCTAACAGATTTTTTCAACATTTCCAAGTTGTATGGGTCTGCAAGAAACATTTGAAGATTATTAGGAATGTTATCATTTTGAATGGGGTCTTCATCATGGTATGCTTCTTCCTAATTATGTGTGTTATTACCTATAGTGATGTTTTGAAAGGGATTCTCAAGTCCTTGTATGGGTGTTGAGCTAGGCATAGAAAATTTTGTACCAGGGGGAATGTGTGCTATAGGAGTAGACTAGACAAATTATGCTACAAGAACTAACATGGTGAAATATGCTATAGGAGCAAAGAAAGATGAAACAATAATTTAGGATTGTGCAACAAGAAGATAAAAAAAAGATGATGCTACAGGAAGTTGCAGAGATTATGAAGGAAGTTGATGCCATGTTTTAGTGTGTTTGTTAGTAGGATTAAAATTTTGGTGTTTGTAATAAAGTCCTACAGTGTGGTGGCATAAATGGAATAGTGATTCTATAATCTTTCCAATTATAGCCACTTAGGACAAAGTTATTTTCATTTTCAATTGATTCAGTTTTCTTCTCTAAGTGTCTGTGTTTGTTTCTAAGTAATCAATGGCTACACAAAGCTCCAAACAATAGGAAAAGTTGGTAGTAGATTCTGATTTTTGACCGATCCTTCATGATTTGAAAAAAAGTTTTGGCTTTCTTGTTTTTGTGTGGGTGTTTCATCTTCCCAATCACCAAGATGGGAAAGTATGAAAAGACAGATTCTATAACTAAATAAAGGATTAGGCACAATAGAAGAGAATAGAAATATTTTTGAGCTTTCTCATTTTCCATGGGTTTTTGAGTTGATTGAGTTTTTTTTCTTTCTTTCTTTCCCAAATCAAAATTTTGAATTCTTAGAGCCTGTTGATGACCTAGTTGCAGAGTAATGAAATATCTGTCTAATTTTGAATCCAAATTAAGTTTTTTGGTTTTGAAGTTTTTTATAGGAAACTCAAATTTTTTGAGTTGTTGAATGTAAATATGTGTTGTTTTGAGGGCCTTGATAGTAGATGGGAGTCCTTTAGACTCTCTACAATCTATTTTTTGGGATCATAGGGAGTTATGTATTATATGTCCATGTTTTCATTTGTGTCTAATTTGTTAGTTGTTTCTATCTATGTCTCCACAGAGGGAAGCTCATGATCATGGTGAATATTATCACATATTCATCTATGTGTTGAAATCACATAGCTACTATGTGATAGTGGTAAATGTTGGTTTGAATAATGGATTTTCAAACTTTGGTAGTGATCAAGAATTTCATGATTGAAGTTTTGGTTTTTATCAAGATATAAAACCACACATGTAGAAAGGTGGTATATATTAGAAAATGGATTAATATTGTTTTCTAGTCAGTTTCTGATCAGTTTGGGTTCCCACATTTACATTTGAAGTTGACTAAAGTTGTCTATGTATTTCAATTACAATAAAGAAGAGTCCAATAATTTTCCATTAAGTTTGTGCAAGAAAGTTAATGTTGCTATAGGAGGTCGAATGGGCTCTTGTCACATGTCTGCACATTAGTTGGTATTAAGAGGATCAGATAGATGCCAATCTAGCTTAAGTAGAATTATCAATCCTGAAGGTGCATGAATCCCTTAATGCAGACTTATTTGAGTGATTTATTTCCTCCTAAGTTTTCCAAGGTGAGCCTCTGCATCATTTTTGGTATAAGAGTAGAAACCTTAGATTGTGTGAAGTTACATGTTGTAAACACTTGATCAAGAGTCTTCACTAGGGTGAAGAAAGATGGTGACTAATGAAAAATTACCTAAAAAGGTTGAGGACCAAGATGATCTCTATCAGAGAGAGAAAAAAGAAGTGAGGAGATATTAGTAGAATTAGAAAATAAGTTGGAACACATGAAAAATGTGGTTGAGAAGAAAGAAATGAAAGAAGAAGAGGAGGAGGAAGAAGTCCCAAATGATGAAGAGGATGAAATACCTGAGCACAAGAGGTCATTCATTAGAGCTTTGAAGGCTTTGGGAGGAAAATCCACTGAGTATCCTATGTTTATAGGAAATATGGATGCTAAAGAAATTTTAGAAGGGAATGAAGCTTTAGAGAATTTCTTTGAATGTGAGAAGGTTTTAGAATTAAAGCAAGTCAAGTTGTCTAAGTCTAGGATGAAGGGAGCAGCCCTTAGGTGGTGGATTTTTCTACAAGAAGAAAGAGGAAAGAAAGGCAAGAAGAAAATTTTTTCATGGAAGAAGATAGTGTCTATGGTGAAAGGGAATTATGTTCCTAAAGATTATGAAGTACAGTTACACTAGAAGAGGTAGAATCTCAAAAAAAGAGACATAGATATCTACACTTATACAGAGGAATTCCAAAAGTTGAATCTAAGATCAAAATTTATAGAACCTAAGAGTATCAAGGTAGCAAGATACCTAAATGGTCAAAGAATGAACATACGTGAGGAGTTGCGGCTATTGAGTCCTAACACAGTAGCTAAGTGTTATCAACTATCTTTGAAAGTCAAAGAGAAGATTAAGAGAAGATAAGAGAATAGTAGAAGTAGAGGAAGACAATCATTCAAAGGAAGAGGTTTATTTAGAGGAAGAAGCCCAAATTTTCAGCCACAACTAGAGACACATCATGAAATAACTAGGTTTGATAATCTTAGAGGAAGTTTAAGAGGAAGAAGCAAAATTTTAGAGGAAGATCACTAGGAAGAATGAATGGGATAATAATATGTTATAATTGTAACCAAGAAGGTTACATGTCACACAAATGTCCAACAAAGACAATCTCTAGTACTCATGGAGAAAGGAGAAAAAACCTTGCACAAGAGGCTGATTCAAAAAATGATTTAGAAACTTATTGTTATCCAGAAAGAGGAGAAGCCCTTATGATGAGAATAACACTTTTGAAGATGCCTATAAAATCAAAACCAGCACATAGAAAATCTATTTTTAGAACTTCTTGTAAGTTTAGATTGAAAATTTGCAAGGTATTGGTAGACTGTAGTTCCACAAAAAAATTTGTAGCTCTTGAAATAGTGGAGAACTTAAAATTACCAAGAACACCTCATCCATATCCCTATAAAGTGTCTTAGCTAAATAAAGGATACCAAACAATAGTGGAAGAACAAGCTTGGGTTGAATTTCATATTGGAGCATACAAGGATAGATTTTTGTTTTACATTGTTAATATGGATGCATTGCACTTAATTTTTTGGTAGGCCATGGTATTATGATCTCAAGGTACAACATGATGGAGTAAAGAACATATACACCATTACAAAGAGTGGAAATGTCATTAAACTAATATCTCTAACTGAATCAAGCCAAGAAGAATAAAAAACTATTAAAAAAAGGATCATGGTAATGAGTAAGAAAGAATTTCTAAAGGAAGTTAAAGGAAAGAAGTGTGCACTTTTTCATTGATCCCTATACTAAAAGATAAGTTACAGGAGAATGCTGAAAATTAGGTTGAGGAAGAAAAATTAGAAATGGAAAGTTTGAACATGAAGGTGGAAGTGGTTCAAAAGAAGATGCAAAAGGTAGAGGAAGAAGTTAAACAAGTTTTGGACAAGCACAATGAAATCATAGGTGACGGAATGCCAAGAAGTCTCCTATCTATGCGAGAAATTTTTCATTGCATACATCTCATACTAGGTTCAACATTACCCAACAAGACTGCATACAAGCTAACACCACAACATAATGAAGAAATGGCAAGGCAAATTGAAGAATTACTTGAAGCTAATTTAATTGAAAAGAGTCTAAGCCCATGTTCAATACTTGCAATCCTAGCACCCAAGAAAGAGGAAACATAGAGGCTTTTCACATATTCAAGATCACTCAACAAAATCACCACAAGGTATAGATTTCCAATGCCTAGGATAGAAGATTTGCTTGATTGTTTGGGTAAAGCAAGATACTTTTCAAAAATTGATTATAAAAGTGGATACCATCAAATAAGAATTAGGCTAGTAGAAAAATGGAAACCAATCTTGAAAACAAATGAGGGATTATATGAGTGGAAGGTAATGCCATTTGGATGTCTAAAGTTCCTAGTACATTTATGAACTCATGACTGAAGTCCTCAAAAAAATTGTTAGAAAATTTGTGATAGTATATTTAGATGACATTTTAGTTTTTAGTAACACAAAGGAGGAGCATTTGAAATATCTAGACTTGGTGTTAAGGAGACTATAGGAAGAAAAATTGATGATTAATTTGAAGAAATGCACTTTCATGCAAGAAGAGTTGACATATCTTGGATTTGTAATATCAAAAGGAACACTCAATATGGATCAAGATAAGGTAAGTGCGATTCTTTCTTGGCCAATTCCTAAGGCTATTGTAGCATTTTGAAGCTTTCATGGTTTAGCCACTTTCTACATAAATTTTATTACGAATTTTAGCTTGATTTGTGCACCAATTCTGAATACTATAAAAAGAGGACATAAATGTAAATTTTTTTGCACAATAGAAGCTAATGAGGGCTTTGAACTAGTTAAGAAGAAAGTAGCTCAATGACCACTCCTCAAATTTTTTGATTTTATTAAAGTCTTTCAAATAGAATGTGATGAAAGCAATATAGCAATAAGAGGTATACTTAGTTAAGAGGGTAGACCTATAGCCTTCTTTACTAAGAAATTCAATGAAGCTAAACATAAATATTCCTCATATTATTTGGAAATGTATGCACTTGTCTAATCCCTTAAGAAATTGAGACACTACTTATTGCCCAAAGAATTTATTGTATACATAGATAACCAAGCCCTTAGTTTCAAAATAGTCAAGATAAACTAAATCATAGACATATGAAATGAGTGGAGACATTGCAAGCTTTTTATTTTTCTATAAATCATAAAAAGGGAATTTCAAATAAGCTTCCTGATGATTTATGGAGAAGAGATTTGACTACATCACAAATTCAGTTGGAAACTATAGAAGTTTCAAATTTGAAAGATATGTACGATAATGATGCTGATTTCAAATAAATATATCAAACATGTACTAACTTGGATGATAGGCACAACCATGAGTATGCAAATTTTTTGATTCAAGAAGGGTCACTATTCAAAGGGGGATACCTTTGCATACCAAAATGCTTAATGAGAGATAACATCATACAAGATAAAAATAGTGGAACATTATCTGGTCACTTTGGACTAGATAAGACTTTAGAGCTAGTTCATAGGCATTACTTTTGACCAAAGTTACAAAAATATGTGAGAAAAATTGTAGAAGAATGCACCATTTGTCATAAAAGAAAAGGGAAAAGTACTAATGCTGGATTATATCAGCCCCTACCCATTCCTTCAAGACCATGGGAAAGCATTAGTATGAATTTTGTTATGAGATTACCAAAAACCAAAAAAATCATATGGTAGTTTTTTTGTTGTGGTAGACAAGTTTAGTAAAAAGACACATTTCCTACCATGCAAATCTACTAAAGATTCTTCATACTTAGCAAGTCTCTTCTTTAAAGAGATAGTTCAAATTCATGGATTACCATTGAATATTGTATAAGATAGAGATGGCATATTTGTAGGTAATTTTTGGAAGACCCTTTGGAAGAAACTTGGCACAAACCTATCCTTCTCATCTACATATCATCCACAAAAAGATGGTCAAAAAAAAGTTGTTAATAGATATTTAGGAAACTTGTTAAGATGCCTTACAAAACAACACAAAGAAAAATGGGATTCTATAGTTTCTCAAGCTGAATTGTCTTACAATGACACAATGAATAGAAGATAGGAAAACCTCCATTTTATATTGTGTATGACACACACCCAAGAGGAATTCTTGAGATTAAAGAACTTCCGAACACTTTCCCTAGTAGTTCACATGGTGAAGAATTTTTTGAAGCTATTAAGGAGGTCCAAGATCAAGTCAAGTTACAACTACAAAATTCAAATCAAAAGTACAAAGAATTTGTTGATAAAAAAAGAAGAGAAGTATAGTTCAATGTTGGTGATTTAGTGTGGGCATATTTGAAGAAAGAGAGACTTCCTTAAACCAAGCTACTAAATTATTTCCTAAGAAGGTTGGTCCTTGTCAAATCTTAGCAAAGTATGGACACAATGCATACAAGATTCAATTACCTCTAGAAATTGGCATCTCACCCATATTTAATGTTTTTGATCTCACACCATACAAAGGTTTAGAAAAACTAGTAGTACATGAGGATTTTTTAACAATATATTTGCAACAAATACCCAAACCAACACCACCCCAACTAGAGAAGATACTATATACAAAAATAAAGAAGACCTAAAGGAGACAATATAATCAATATTTAGTCAAATGGAAGAATATACCTACAAAAAAAGCTATTTGGATGGATGAGACACAAATTAATAGGCATGGTTCATCACTAAAACACCTCATCTCAAGTGGACTTGAGATTCACTCCACAAGGTAGTATGTTGCAGGAGTAGACCAGACAAATTATGCTACAAGAACTAAAATGGTGATATATGCTATAGGAACAAACAAAGATGAAAAAATACTTCAAAATTGTGTGATAGGAAGATATAACAAAGATGATTCTATAGGAAGTTGTAGAAAGTATGAAGGAAGTTGATGTCATGTTTTACTATGTTTGTTAGTAGGATTAAATTTTTGGTTTTTGTAATAAAGTCCTACGATGTGGTGGCATAAATGGAATAATGATATTATAAGCTCTCTAATTATAGCCACTTAGGAAAATGTTAATTTAATTTTTGGTTGAGTCAAATTTCTTTTCTAAGTGTTTGTGTGTGTTTGAAATAATAAAGACAACTAAGTAATCAATTGCTACAGGAAGCTCCAAACAGTTGGAAAGTTGGTAGAAGATTCTAATTTTTGACTTATCCTTGATGATTTGAAAAATAGTTTTGGCTTTCTTGTTTTTCTATTGATGCCTCATCTTCCTAATCACCAATATGGGAAAGTATGAAAAGGGAGATTTTGTTATTGAATAGAGGATTGAGCATGATAGAAGAGAATAGAAAGATTTTTGAGTTTTTTGATTTTTCGTGGGTTTTTGAGTTGAATGTTTTTTTCCTGCTTTCTTTCCCAAATCAAAATTTTGAATTTTGAGATCCTATCAATGACCTAGTTGTAGAATAATGAAATATATATTTAATTTTGAATCCAAATTAATTTTTATGGTTTTGAAGTTTGTTACAAGAAACTAGATTTTTTAAAAGTTGCTTAATGTAACTACGTGTTGTTTTGAGGATCGTAATAGATGGGAGTCTTTTAGACTCTCTGCAATCTATTTTCTAGGATTGTGGGGAGTTGTGTATTGTATGTTCATGTTTTCATTTTTGTCTAATTTTTTGATTGTTTCTATCTATGTCCACATGGAGGGAAGCTCGTGATCATGGTGAATATCATCACATTCATCGATGTGTTGAAATCACATAGCTGATATGTGACAATGGTAAATGTTGGTTCAAATAATGGATTTGTATATTTTGTTAGTGATAGAGAATTTCATGATCGAAGGTTTGTTTGTTATTGAGTTCTAAAACCATGCATGTACCAAGGTGGTATATGTTAGAAAATGGATTAATATTGTTTGATGGTTAGTTTGTGATTCATTTGGGTTCCCAATTTTATATTTGAAGGTGACTAAAGTTGTCTATGTATTTCAATTATAATAAAGAAAAGTCTAGTCAATTTCCATTAAGTTTGTGTAGGAAAGTTAATGTTGGTACAAGAGGTTGAATGGGCTCCTATTGCATGTCACCATATTAGTTAGTAATAAGAGGATCAAATAGATGTCAATCTAGGTTAAGTAGAATTATTGATCCTAAAGGTACATGAACCCCTTGATGTAGATTTAGTTGAGTGATTTATTTCCTCCCAAGTTTTCCAAGGTGAGGCTCTACATTAATGTGTTCCTCAATGAGGTTGATCAAGGAGGGAAAGGATTCTCCATCTCTTGTTGTCTAGTAGTTCGAATAAGTGAGACATGGGATTAAAGATGAATCTATTTGATTGCACGTGTATCATACAATTATGACCAAAATAATGGGTGAAATATTATGGAAGGAGAAAATGTGAGAGAGAAATTGAACCTTATATGACAAAAGGGAAAATTCCTCAAGAGTTCCATGATATTTTAGGGTGTTGAAGATGATTAGAGCATATGAAAACCTAAGCGTGAACAAGAGACCTTGCTAATTCTACAAACCTAGTGTGATATAGGATAATAATATCTTTCTCCTACCAAATATGGAAAAATGATCTTTAGGAAAGATAGGACACCAAATAGAGGACTCAATATTTTGAAATATACTAGTGATCCTAAATGAGTGAGTGCAACTATGATAAATGTTTTCTTGTTGATAAAGATCTGGTTTTGTAATCTTAGAAGCCTTGTTACCTAGGATTGAATTTGAAAATTGTTAGCTCTTAATGCTTGATTTTGAATAGAGAATCATGACTAAGATGATCTTGGACTATAAGATTAAGGTTCAAATGATAATTCTCTCTAGAGGAAAGTTTACAAGTGGAAGACTAGAAGCTTTGAAAAAAGATGAGATGGGAATAGATTAATTTGGAAAATTAGAGTGATATGCTCACTATGTGGATAGTTAATTTTCTCTCTGTGGAAATATAAATATTGGGTCTACCCTTGGGAAAGTGGACCATTCTCAAATTTTGGCATTTTACAAAAATCTATCATAACGATCTTGTCTATCCTCTTCCTTTTTGATGGTGTATAAGACTTGTTTATCATTGTGTGCTAGGTTTTTTCTTTCCTTGTAGGAAAATGGTTTGGATAACTTCACCTTCTTAAGTTTGACTTTGTTGGACATGAAAGGAACAAAATAAATCCCAACTATAAGACCAAACACAAGAATTTCATGAAAATTTTGTGAAGATAAGAAAGAAAAGACCCAATTAATCTCAAATGCTAGACCAAGTACAAGGACTTATGCAAATAAAAATGTAGGTCAAGAGGACCTACTTACAACCACTTTTCTCATTGAATGTTTAGCTTACCATTTCACTCATTTGGAATTGTTTGATGTTTGTATTGGTTTTAGATTTTGAACACTCAAGCATGCTAAAAATATCAACAATCCTATTAAAGTTTCAACTAGGATGTACAAAGATCAACTAGAGGGTTTCCTCAATATACACAAGGTACATGAGGCCCAAATATGTAGATGAAAGAAAATAATGCCATATAGTCAAGAGGAGATAATAACCCAAATCTCCACCTTCACTTCCCAAAGGTATAAAGTTATTTGGGGCTTAGCCAAGAGTGATAAGATTTTACTTCTAAGAGAGGTGTCTTTGGATTCACCTCCCACTATTTATACTTTGCTATAACATAGGAGTTGAGGTCATCCCAAGGGGTGATGAAATCCCCAAGAAGGCCTCCTAAAAATAAAAATAAACAAGACCACTTATTTATTGTGATCACATGAAGGTGCGAGAGGAGAGAATATGTAAGTGGCCTCAGGGTTTAAAATACACTTGTTATTTCCCAATTGAAGCTTTAGGTTTTCTATCTACTCTTGAAGACACTCATGTTTAAGCATGCAAAGTTCATTCCAACTTGATAGCATCATTAACTTAAGAAATTGATCATTAGGAAACATGATAGAATCAATAAGGATAAGAATGAGTTCCTTTAAGTTATTCAAGATTGAGTGTATTCATTTTAAGCACCGAGTCCAAATGTTTCATATCAATCTTCTTTGTCCCTTAGGAATTTAAAATTTTATGAGATGTTTTAAGCCCAAATCAAAATATTTCATCGCATTCTTCTTTAATATTTAGGAATTCAAGAGTGTGTTTTGTTATCTAGCCATCCATTCCAATTAAAATCTTGTCAATTCCTTTAAGAAATTCAAGATTGTGTTTAAACATTCATTCCAATGAAAGGTGTATAAATTCTCTTAAGGCATTCAAGATTGTGTGAGTAATGTTACTTTTAAATTCATTCAAGAATTTTTTTTTTGATTTTGCAAGGTTATTTGCAACATTCATTCAAAGGATAAATGGTTAAACCATACATGTTCATTCCAATCCCTAATTCTAAATTCCTCTAAAGTCTATTTTCTATAATAAAACCTGATCACTAATATTTGTATATGAAGAAAATGATGAGGTGAATATCAAAAAATTCTTTGAAAATCAATTAATATACCAAATAACAAAGATGAAAAAATTCAATTATAGATGAAAATATAATGGAGACAACTAATGCAAATGACATAAGACAACCAATCAAGTTATAACTGATACTTAAGCTTATAGATCACAAACAACAAGCAAGACTCATAGATGAAAAACCTTGCAGATACCAAAACACATAGATGTAAAAAGTCACAAATGCTAGAGACCATATCCACAGAGATGTTAGAACATAGAGATGACAAAACTTACAACCACCAAAAATGTAGATGTTAGATATCAAATCCACAGAGACGTTAGAACATGGAGATGACAAATCAAGTTTTTTTAGGTAAGAGTTATTAAGTTTTTCAATGGCTTAGATGCTAGACTATAGAGATGAAAAAATTTTTACACTGACAACATTGCATTCAAATAGAGATGAATATTGTAGTGCTTGCCCTTGTTCACATTCTTTTGGACACATTGTTGCTATTATTATCAGACTATGTTAGACTAGTTTTATGTTGATGGATTAGTAGCATTGCTTTGAGACTATCAGACATTATGTTATGGATTCAGTTGATGTATGATGAGATTATTTAGACTCTACATTTCATGTATGCATGATGATTATTACATTGCTTTTAGTTATTGATGATGATTAGTTACATGGTTTATTATCACATGTGTTTTATTATGGATACTTACCCCATACTTGCATGTGTATGGTGTGTGTGTTTGTTCTTATGTATGGCATTTCTAATATGGTTAAGGAAGGGAGTTGTAGTCACTTGCTAGTCAGGATCTACATGGTGCACCACTTCCTACCATTATCTATTTAGTTAGCATATATATATATATATTGTATGTGCATGCATGGTTTTTATGCAGGTTGCAGGTACCAAATATCGACTTCCCTGAATTGCCAGGATGAGCGTACCCCATTACACTATCTTAATGATAAGAGAAGGGAGATAAATTTTCAAGTCCAAATCCCAAACCCTTAAACCATTTGTCCTAGAGAGATAGG